>CM077081.1:147517956-148850964 GCA_039513925.1 Platanthera zijinensis | reverse complement strand
TTCCTGGGCACAAATGAGCTTTTGATAAGGTGCTCAAAAACCAAACTAGATTTTTTGATCAGGTGTCTTGCCACCACTGAGTTTTGACAAGGTTCTCAGAACCAGACTCAAAACTTTTAAAGGGAGTTTTGAAAACCCTTTTACAGGAGGAAAGGAAAAGGAAAAGAAAAAGGACGAAGTTGTCTTCTCTGTCTCAATCAAAGAGAGAAGCACTAGTGGATCTTTTGTTGTCAAAGCTCCCCCTGAGATGTTGAATGAATCAGGAATGGAAGCTTTGCTCTAGGGTGATAGGTCTTCAGAAACTTCAAATCTCTAGCAGAAGATTGTTTCAGCAGAGGCTGAAACATGAGTTGTCTGGAGTCCATGAGATGAAGTTGTGATCACTTTTTGAGTACACAAAATTATTCAGCTAATTCTCCTTTTACTGTAATAGTATGTGTGTCTCTTGATTCTATTGATTGTATTGACTCTTGATTGATTGTTGAGAGAAGAAAAAAAGTTCTTATTCCCTGAAGGTTCTTTTTCCAAGATAGTCGTTATCAGGCATTAAATGCCTTCCATAAAGAATTTGTCTTCTAGAGGAAAGTCCAGCAAAACATTCTCTTGATAATTCCTTAAAACTTGCTCCAGAATAAATGAAAACGGCTGGCAGATCTTTTGATATAAATGCTGAGAGAATTCAAACACATTCCAAAGACTGACAGAATTTGAATCCTTAAAAACGTCGATCTCTCAGAAAATCGTCGATCTGAGCTCTACGATCGTCAAACTGAGCTCAGAGATGGAATAAGATCAACAGACAGAAAACGTCGAACTGAGCTCGAAGATTGTCGAACTGAGCTCAGCGACCTGGAGAATAAGTGAAGAAGGATCGTCGACCTGAGCTAGAAGATAGTCGAACAGAGCTCGACGTCTTAACTTAGTTGAGCTCAGAGAGCGTCGAACGGAGTTTGACGTTTCGTCGACCTGAGCTCGATGAAAGATGTCTTATTCTTGACTCTATTTCTGAAATCTTGGAATGGTCCTGGGGGCAGCTTCAAACCTAAGTTCTAAGCCCTAGACACATTCTAATGTTGACCTTTTTAACTATACATCTAGGTCAACCTGGTTTCCTAAGAAAAAACATAGTGATCCTTACCCAAATTAGTAATAGGGTGTTCCAACAATCTCCACCTATTTGGGTTAGGATTACTATTTACATATTTCTGAAATAAAAGATACAATAACATACAAAAGAGCAGTAAACTAAAACAGAATAGAAAAGCAAGAAAATATTGCAGCAATTATGTGGAGTTTCAGCAAATTTTTCAGAGGATTATACTGTTTGCTTACATATGTTACTTCTTCTCATTTCTTTTCTTGAATATAATTTCTCTGTTAGGATTGAGGGCTTCCTTCTTTGACCTTCTGTCATCTTCTGCTCCTAAGGAGGTTTGAGATCTAGCTCTTGGAACCACAGCCTCAGGATGCAGCTTCAGGTAGTCTACTGGGTCAAAGAATTTGCTTGAAAAATACCTTTCCAATTCAACTTTTCTTTGTTCTGACAGAGTGGTAATATTGAAGGTATCTTTTCCTTGCTCTCTTGCTTTCTTCAATTGATCTAGTGCAGCCAATTCCTTCATCCTTGCAGTCCAAGATAATGGATTGTTCTCTGAGTCTTCAAATGGCACTGCAGGCTCATATCTGTTAATTGTTTCTGAAGAAGTAGTAGTTCTGGTTTCAACCTTTTCTCTGAGCTTGTAAGGGAAGGGACCTTGAGAAGAGTCTGTGAACCTTTGTCCTTCCCTGGCTTGAAATCTGTGCTCTCTTTAGCTTCCTCTATACTGACCTCTTCTTGATTGATAGCCCCTTTGATATTGCCCCCTAGGCTGGTATCTCTGATAAGACTGGGAGGAACTTTGCTTGGAAGCTGGGGCTTGAGAAGCTGAGCCTGAACCAGAATCTGGAGGAGGAGGAGGAGGCTGAAAATGAGAGGATCCCTTTTCATACTTGTCCACCTTCCTTCTCTTCTTCATAGCTTTTAGTTAGTTCTTGGAGAATTTCATCCAGGACTCAGAAATGGGGCAGTCATACAAAATATAATATGGAATGTCATTTGAGTCTTTAGCTTGAGCTGGGGGTACTTTCATCATAGCCTTGCTTCTGGCCTTCCTTTTCTTAGCAATTGTATTAGAAGAATCATCAGATTCAGTTTGAAACTGATCACTCTCTGAACTTTGTGGTCTATCATACAAGTCATCAATGCTTTTTATATACTTTTCTTGTTGCTTGATTTGATCAGGGGTAAGGGCTGGAGCAGTAGCAACATCAATAACAGGAGCAGAGACAGCAGGAGTAGAAACAATTGAAGCAGAAATAGATTCAGATTCTTCTAGGTAGGTAGTAAGTTCTTTAGCAGCAGCAGTATCTTCAATCATAGAGACCATTTCAGTATCTTCTGAAGGCAAACTTGTTGTAACAGCAGCAGCAGCACTTAAAATATTAGCATCCATAGCTTTGAAGGAATTTACATATATTTCAATAAGCCTGGGATCACAGTAATTGATAGGCACAATGGCCTTAGTGAGGTCTTCAGATTGTTGAACTGGCAGAGAGCTGAAATATACAGTATCAAAGGTAGAGAGCAGACTCTGAAGGTCCACTGCAAAAATAGGAGCAGAACTGGAACCTTCAGCAGTCTCAGGCACACCCACTACTTCATGAGGCATCTCCCCCTGCCTTGGTTCAGAGAAAATTGAATCAAGGCACCCAGATAAAGGTGTTGCCTGGGAAGAGATGAAGGAGGAGAACTTGGTAGACAACTCCTGAACTTGTTTCAGGAGTGGAGCCAAAGAGGTCTCCAGCAGAGATGTTAGCCGGGGGGCTAGCAGGTCATAGAGCTTGTCTGCCAAAATAGGAAGATCTACATGCTCAAGATGGGCTTGAGCAGAGGTAGGAATAAAAGTTACTGGAGGAGTGACTGGAGCTGATGTCATGGAGAATGTGGAGATAGGAGGTGGAGGGATAGATGGCTCTAAAAGAGGAATAGTGGGGATAGAAGTTATTGAGGTGGAGATGGATGAGATGGAAGAGTCATATGATGGGGTGAAGGATGGTTGAGAGAGGATTTTATGAAGAAGTTGTTGATAAGAGGATGTTGAGGGAAGCTCAGAAGGAGAGGGAGGAGAAACATCCATAAAGGAGTCATCTATAAGAGAGAATGATGGAGAGGTGAAAGTTGGATAAGAGAATAGAGGATGGAATTCTTCTAAAGTAGTGGCTGGAGGAGGTGATGTTGGTGAAGAAATGGTAATGGGAGAAGAAATGGTAGAGGTTGAGATTGGTGTGGTGACTGGAATAGAAACAGCTGGAGGAGGAGAGGAAGAGGCAGACAATCCTTCTGCTGGGGCAGATTCCTGAGAGGGAGTGACTTGGGTAGTCCTGGTGCCTGAAGCCAGTAGAGCAGCAGCAGCCCTGATAGGGTTGATGATCTGCCTGTCCCATTTGCGGAATTGGGCATAGGTAAGCCTCTTGGATGCATTGATGAACATCCCACCAGTGGTCAGCAGGTCAGGGCACCTGGAGTGCAGGTAAACCCCTAAAATTCTCCCAAAGCTTACATGGGTTTTGTTCAGTTTCTTCTTGATCAGATTGAAGAATATTAATCCCCAGTCTAAATGCTTCTTATAAACCAGAGCTCCCATTAAACAAAACTAATATCTAGATATAGTGTCATGGGCTGTGTGCTTTGCCAGAAGCACTTTGACGACCACATCAGCCAAATATTGATATTCGATGGACAGATTTTTCTTCAGCAATTTGTTAGGGTTCACAGCAGTGTGACCCATTCTATCAAGCATAGAATAAAACTCCTCTCCAGATAAATCTATGGAGTCATTTCCAGAACTAAGAAGGAAAACTTTAGTTAGAAGGGCTGGGGACAATGTTACCTGAGTCCCTTTTATTGAGCCGATGACAGAATTCTCATTCTCATCTGTCGCTGTAAAACACCATTCTTTAATTTCTTCTGAAGCAATCTTCATTAGGGTGGTCATTATCTGAGATAGCTGCTGTTCTCGGAATAGGTTGAGAATGTCCTTGAAATGCTGATCACTTCCATCAAACGAATTCATATCAATATCAAAACCGGTATCGAATTTCATCTTGGAAATAGCAGCACTAGAGCCAGCCATCTGTACCTGCAATAATGAACCAAACACGACCAAGCGTAGAAGATTTGGAGGGAAAGAGAGAAAATTACAGAGAGTATGAAAGCGCAAAAGATGAACGACGGCCGAAGAAATGATTTTATATTAGGGTTCGATGGCGACACGGAAAATCGTGGAGCTCAGTTCGATGAAACTTCGAACTCAGCTCGACGATTTGGGCTACTAAAGGAATCTGAAGAGACGCTAATAGCGTCGAACTCCGTTTGACGATATTGTCGAGCGTCGAGCTCCGCTCGACGACCTATGAACAGACAGAATGGAAGCCTGGATCTAACGGCGGCGCTGAACTCAGATCGACGATTCAAGAAACATCGATCTTCGGTCAACGATTTCTGGGAAATCGTCGATCTCCATTCGACGATTTCTGGGGAAACGTCGAGCGCAGTTCAGAGACAAAACCTATACTACAGACACAAAAAGAGATAAGTTTTTAGCCTAGTCTTGGTCTGTTTTTAGCTTTTCAAAATCTTGTAATTTATTTTAGGCTTCCTCCATCTAACATGCTTAACTGATTGAGGAAGAAGTTGTGTTTCTTTTCATCCAAAGGATTGGTGAAAATATCTCCCCTTTGCAAATCAGTTGAGATATATTGAAGTTCAATTTTACTTTTCTCAACATTATCCCATAGAAAATGATGTCTAATTTCTATGTGTTTTGACCTACTATGGAGGACTGGATTTTGTGCAATTGAAATAGCACTGGTGTTGTCACAAAATATTTTTGACTTCTCTAAGTTGTAACCTAGTCTAGGAGTTGGTTTTGTATCCACAATATTTGTGAACAACAACTGCCTACAGCCATGTATTCAGCTTCAGCAGTTGAGGTTGACACAGATGTTTGTTTCTTACAATAGCAAGAGACAAGTCTTTCACCAAGGAACTTACAAGCTCCACTGGTGCTTTTCCTATCTATTCTGCATCCAGCATAATCAGCATCTGAGAATCCAATTAAGTCAAATGCTGAGTCTTTTGGATACCAGAGTCCTAGATTTGGACAGCTTTTAACATACCTAAGAATCCTCTTAACTAAGGTTAAGTGTGACTCTCTAGGACTAACTTGAAATCTAGCACATATGCATGTAGCAAACATTATGTCAGGCCTACTGGCTGTAAGGTTCAATAGAGAGCCAATCATTGCTCTATATGTTGTCTGATCAACTGGTTTCCCATGTTCATCAGCATCCAGTACAGCATTGGTAGGCATGGGTGTTTTCATACATGATGCATCAGACATACCAAATTTCTTAACTAGCTCTTTTGCATACATGGTTTGAGAAATAAATATGCCTTCAACATGTTGTTTGACTTGCAATCCTAAGAAGAAGGATAGCTCACCCATGCTAATCATTTCAAATTTAGAGTGCATAAGCTTGGAAAACTTTTTGCACAAGTTTGAATCAGTAGAACCAAATATAATATCATCTACATAGATTTGTACTAGTAGGGTATGACACTTATGGGTTCTAATAAAAAGAGTTTGGTCTACCTCCCCCTAAAAAAATAATTTTTCAGCAGAAAACATATTAGGGTCTCATACCATGCTCTAGGAGCTTGCTTGAGACCATATAATGCTTTGTGTAGTTTAAAAACATAATCAGGATGGGTTAGAGAGATAAAACCTGGAGGTTGTCTGACATAGACTTCTTCTTTGATTTCCCCGTTGAGAAAAGCACTCTTGACATCCATTTGATAGACTTTGAATCCCTTGTGAGCAGCATAAGATAGAAAGATTCTTATGGCTTCTAATCTTGCAATAGGTGCAAAGGTCTGGTCATAGTCTATCCCTTCTTCCTGAGAGTACCCTTGAGCAACAAGCCTTGCCTTATTCCTTACAATGATTCCTTGATCATCCAGCTTATTTCTGAACACCCATTTGGTTCCAACAATGGGATGATCTTTTGGCTTAGACACTAGTTCCCAAACTTTATTTCTTTCAAATTGATGCAACTCCTCTTGCATTGCAATAATCCAGTGTGGATCTTGTTCTGCATCTTGAATGGTTTGAGGTTCAATTTGAGAGAGGAAGTAAGTGTGCATCATGTTCTGGTTGACCTGATTTCTAGTTTGCACACCAACTGAGATGTCTCCAATTACTTGAGAAATTGGATGATCTCTTGTTGTTACTAGATCAATAGGGGGTGTTAATGGTTCACCAACCTGTGTTGTTGTGTCCTCTTGTGGAATAACAACTGGTTCTTCAAGAAGATTTTCTTCATGATGGTGAGCAGCTTCTTCATCTTCACTACTGTCATCCTTTTGTGTAACTTGTAATCTGTTCATGTCTTCAGCTAGAGAGTACACCTGCAAATGTTCTATGGTAGAAGCATTCTTCTCCTTGAAAGACATGTTATCTTCATCAAAAGTAATATGGACAGATTCTTCTATTTTTGAGTAGTTTTATTATAAACCCTATAAGCTTTACTGATCATGGAGTATCCCCGAAACACTCCTTCATCAGCTCTTGCTTGGAATTTTGCTAGATATTTCTTGTCATTATTTTGGATAAAAAAAGTGCAACCAAAAACTTTAAAATAGCCTATTTTAGGTTTCTTCCCTTTGAGCAATTCATAGGGAGTCTTGCCCTTCAGTTAATGTATCAGGCTTCTATTCAACACATAGTTGGAGGTGTTCACTGCCTCAGCCCAAAAGGATAGAGGTAGGTGAGCATCTGCCAATAATGTAGTTGCAAATTCAATGAGTGTTTTATTTTTCCTTTCATCTACCCCATTTTGTTGAGGAGTTCTAGGAGCTGAGAAATTATGCCTGATCCCTTCACTTTGACAGAACTCTTGCATGTGAAGAGAATCAAACTCTGTCCCATGATCACTTCTGATCAGGGCAATGTGAGTGTTGAACTCAATCTGAATGCATTTGAGAAAATCTGTCAAACACTTAAAGTTATCAGACTTCTTTCTCAGAAAGAATACCCATGTGAATCTTGAGAATTCATCTACAACTACTAAAGTATAGGACTTCCCTCCTAAGATTTGTACTGTAATGGGTCCAAAAAGATCCATGTGTAACAGATACAAAATCCTAGGTGAATCACTCTTATTAATTGATTTAAAACTACTTTTAGTTTGCTTGCCTAATTGACAAGCCTTGCAGAGTCCTTCCTTCTTGTAGGGGCCAGAAGGCAGTCCTCTGACAAGGTTGTCCTTGGATAGCCTAGCAATAGTTCTAAGGTTAACATGTCCTAGTCTCTTATGCCATAGAATATTAGGTATTGATATGGAATTAAACAGGCAAATATCTACCTTAGATGAATGAAAGTCTACTAAGTAAATATTACCTTTCCTGTTACCTGTCAACACAGTTGTGTTGTCTTCTGACTTGACCTTGCATATTTCTTTGTTGAAAGTCACTTGATATCCTTCATCACACAGCTGACTAATGCTTATCAGGTTGTGCTTGAGTCCTTCAACATAGGCTACCTTCTTGAAGGTGACTGTCCCAATTTGGACTGCACCATATCCTTTTGTAGTTCCAATGTTTGAATCACCAAAAATTACTTTGGGTCCAAGCTTGGCTTTAAAGGATGTGAAGTTGTCCTTATTCCCTGTCATGTGCTTTGAGCACCCACTATCCAGATACCATAGCTGGTTTGATGTTAGATAGGTCTTCACCTGCACATAATCAGCTTATATGTTTTTGACCCAGTTAACCTTGGGCCTAGGTTGATAACCCTTAAATTCAGAAATAAAAGACATCCCAGGTTGATCCTTATAACCTTCAGGATGGTATCTCCTAGGAGGTACTATCCATTCAGTATAGGGATTAAAGCAATGGGATGAAGCACTTCTAGGATTGAATTGAGATTTGCCTCTGAAAGAAGGTTCAAAGCTCTGAACTTCGTTCGACGATCGTCGAGCTGGGTTCGATGATCTTGGGTAAAATCGTCGAGCTCCGTTCCAAGATCGACTATGAGGGAGTTCAGAGTTCAGGAAACGTTGAGCTGAGTTCGACGTTTCAGCCTGAGATCGTCGACCTCTGTTCGACGATCGTCGACCTCTGCTCGACGTTTTCTGTTGAGCTTTCTTTTTATTAGGTAGATCTGAATTTTTCCTAGCAACCTCTACAACACCCTTTCCTTTATCAGAAATAAATTTGATTGGGGTTGTTTATACTATGGGTTGGCTAGATGAGGCACCCAAGCCCAGTGTACTATTTAATCTTGAGTTCACTGTGCTTGTGATGTCCATTAATTTGATACTTCTCCCATTAAGGGATTCTTCAAATTGCTTGGCCTTGGATAGTTCACTTTTTAGTGAAGCTATCTGCTCCCTATAGCATTCTAACTCTTCAGAGAGTTTGAGGTTCTCTGATTTTAAGGTGCTATACTCAGACAGTTGATTTCTGAGGGAAATGATTTCCTTCTCAGATTCTAACAAATCTAGGCATAGTACTTTAAATTCATGTTTATAATCCTCAGAGTTGAAATCAAAAGAATTGATTACCTGATCTTCATCTGGTTGAACTTCTGAGTCTGACTCTGATTCTTCTGCTTCTGAATTTGATTGTGAGGCATTAATAGCCATCATGCAGAATTCCTTTTCATCAGCATCATCCTCATCATCACTGAAGCTTCAGACTCCTCTTCAGTTTCACTCCATGTCTCAGCAACAAAACCCTTCCTTGTATGTTTGTTCTTGCTAGAGGAGGGTTTGTCTGAGCTATTCTTTCTGAAGTCTTTTTTCCTTTCTTCTTTCTCTTCTATCTTTCTTGTCCTTGTTCTTATTTTCTGGACTATCAGGCACAATATGGCCTGGTTTCCTGCAACCAAAACATATAATTTCTTTATTGTTATTTGATTTTATCATACCTTGGTTTATCATGACCCTTGTATGATCTCTTTCTGAAGTCTTTTCTGGCCATCTTGTAGAATCTTTGGGCCAGTAGACTTAGGAGCTCATCATTTCCTGTAGCTTTATCTTCAGGCTCCTCTTCTGCAGCTTTTAAGGCTATGGTCTTTTCTTTCCTTATGACTTGAGAAGTATCCTTTTGTTCTTCTTCTCTATTTTTAATGAGCAGCTCATAGGATTTGAGCTTGCCCAGGAGAGCTTCAGTGGTAATCTCATTTAGACTTCTGGCATCTTTGATTGGCCAGATTCTTGAATCCCAAGTGCTGGGGAAGCACATTAAGATTTTGTCATTCAGCTCAGTCAATGAGATTTCTTTATCCAAAGTTTTTAACTCATTGACAATCAGACTTAATCTATTGTACATATCAGCCACTGATTCAGCTTCTCCCTTTTTGAAGTTCTCATATTGGCTTATCAGATGGGATCTCCTGTCTTTCCTTTCATCAGCAGATCCTGAGACAATTTCAGAGAGCTTGTCCCAAATTCCTTTGGCTGAGTTGCAGTCAGCTATCTTCTGAAATATCTCATCAGACATTGTCTGAACTAAGATATTCATAGCCTTGGCATCTGCAGTCTTCCACTTCTTTATCTCAGCATTTGTTCGTGAAGGAGGTGGAACAGTATTTGTAATTGAGCTTGCTAGAGGACTTTGACACACTATCAAAACAGAATTGAATATATCTTCATTAATAGAATTCATGTAAAGTCTAATCCTTGCTTTCCAAAGTGCAAACTTGGATAGATTGCACACTGGAGGCCTGGTGCTTGCATAATCTTTGTTCTGTGCCACATCTTTATAAAATTAAATATAATGAAAATATCCCTCTTAAAGGATTGATCTTATCAAGGATCTTTTGGTTCAGGTGTTAGCATGTATGAACAACCAACCACCCTCTGATACCAATTGAAAGTGAGGGTAAGATCTATCTCAACTCTAGAGGGGGGTGAATAGAGATTAATTAAAGTAAATTCACAATTTTAAACTTAGCAAAGCTTTTAAGATTTGATTTATATATATGTGTAGGGTGCCTAGCTATAGAATTAAAAAGACAGTAAAAAGGAAGAGCACAACACACAGCAAAGAGAACACACAAGCAAACCAGAAAACACAAGGAGCTATAGTGGTTCCCCAAAAACCTGGGTAAATCCACTTTTCTACCACCCTTGGTAGGAATCCACTGCAGGATGAGTTGATTAGGTGTCTTGGGCACCAATGAGCTTTTGATAAGGTACTCAAAAACCAAACTAGATTTTTTGATCAGGTGTCTTGCCACCACTGAGTTTTGACAAGGTTCTTAGAACCATACTCAAAACTTTTGAAGGGAGTTTTGAAAACCCTTCTACAGGAGGAAAGGAAAAGGAAAAGAAAAAGGGTGAAGTTGTCTTCTCTGTCTCAATCAAAGAGAGAAGCACTAGTGGATCTTTTGTTGTCAAAGCTCCCCCTGAGATGTTGAATGAATCAGGAATGGAAGCTTTGCTCTAGGGTGATAGGTCTTCAGAAACTTCAGATCTCCAGCAGAAGATTGTTTCAGCAGAGGCTGAAAGATGAGTTGTCTGGAGTCATTGAGATGAATCTGTAATCACTTTTTGAGTACACAAAATTATTCAGCTAATTCTCCTTTTACTGTAACAGTATGTGTGTCTCTTGATTCTATTGATTGTATTGACTCTTGATTGATTGTTGAGAGAAGAAAAAAAAAGTTCTTATTCCCTGAAGGTTCTTTTTCTAAGATAGCCGTTATCAGGCATTAAATGCCTTCCATAAAGAATTTGTCTTCTAGAGGAAAGTCCAGCAGAACATTCTCTGATAATTCCTTGAAACTTGCTCCAGAATAAATGAAAACGGCTGGCAGATCTTCTTGATAGAAATGCTGTGAGAATTTAAACACATTCCAAAGACTGACAGAATTTGAATCCTTAAAAACATCGATCTCTCAGAAAATCGTCGATCTGAGCTCTACGATCGTCGAACTGAGCTCAGAGATGGAATAAAATCAACAGACAGAAAACGTCGAACTGAGCTCGAAGATCGTCGAACTGAGCTCAGCGACCTGGAGAATAAGTGAAGAAGGATCGTCGACCTGAGCTAGAAGATCGTCGAACAGAGCTCGACGTCTTAACATAGTTGAGCTCAGAGAGCGTCGAACGGAGTTCGACGTTTTGTCGACCTGAGCTCGACGAAAGATGTCTTATTCTTGGCTCTATTTCTGAAATCTTGGAATGGTCCTGGGGGCAGCTTCAAACCTAAGTTCTAAGCCCTAGACACATTCTAATGTTGACCTTTTCAACTATACATCTAGGTCAACCTGGTTTCCTAAGAAAAAACATAGTGATCCTTACCCAAATTAGTAATAGGGTGTTCCAACACGTTCTTCTCATATCTCTCTTGATCTATCCGAAGCTTCTCCCGAATAAGTTTCATAGAAATTTCCTTCTCTTCGAGCACCTCTGGACCCAACAGGGGTCCCTCGCAAACCTCAGCCAAAAATAAGGGAGTCCTGCAGCGCCTCCCAAACAATGCTTCAAAAGGAGCCATTTGCAAGCTTTCTTTATAACTATTGTTATATGCAAACTCCATAAGCCACAAACGCTCATCCCACGCCCCTCCGTGGTCTAGAATATAGCATCGGATCATGTCCTCCACGATATGATTAACTCGCTCTGTCTGGCCATTAGTCTGCGGCTGGTAAGTAGTAGAATATCTCAAATCCGTACCCAAACCCTCTTGCAGGCTCTTCCAGAAGCAAGATGTAAACCGAGAGTCTCGATCTGAAATAATGCTTACTGGCACACCGTGCAACTGGATGACCTCTTTCAAATACAGCTCAGCTATCTTCCTCATCGGATAGTCGATCTTAAACGGTACTAAGTGAGCACACTTCGTCAATCTGTCCATGATCACCCAAACTGAATCATGCCCCCTAGGAGAACTTGGTAAGCTTGTAATTAAATCCATCGAGATGCTTTCCCACTTCCAATTCGGAATCTCTAAGGGAGTCAGCTTGCGGCCATGCCTTCAATGATCGGCTTTCACACACTTGCAAGTGTGGCACTCAGAAACAAATTTGGCTATGTCTCCCTTTATCCCATACCACCAGGCAATCTGCTTTAAATCACGATACATTTAAGTACATCCATGATGGTAGGCAATACTACATCCATGGGTTTCCCTGCACACAATCACCCGGATATCTCCAATGGCGGGGATGCAAAACCTGCTGCGGTACCGCAAGGTACCCGCATCATCAATAGAAAAATCTGGCAATTCACCTTTCTGAGCTCGAAGATACAAATGTAGAAGATCGGGAACGTCCTTCTGATGCTGTCTCGTAAGTGCAATCCATGAAGGTTCTGCCACTACCAAACAACTCTGCAAATCACCGCTTCCCACAAAGATGCCCATCAAAAGAAACTCCTCTACTAAAAGCTCGGCGGAGAGACCAAAAATCTTCCCGGACTTCCGACTCAGAGCGTTATCCACCACATTGGCCTTGCCCGGATGAAACTGGATCCCAACATCGTAGTCGGCCACATACTCCAACCATCGCCGCTGGCGCAGATTCAATTCATTTTCGGTGAAGACGTACTTTAAGCTCTTGTGATCAGTAAAAATCTTGCACTGCGCGCCATAAAGCAAATGTCTCCACAACTTCAGTGCATAAATCACGGCTGCAAACTCCAGGTCATGCATAGGTTAGTTCCTCTCATGAGTCTTCAGCAATCTTGAGCCATACGAAATCACTTTCCCGACTTGCATCAACACGCAACCAATACCAACATGTGATCCACATAAACATAATAATCCACACCCTCAGTAGGTAGGGTCAAAACAGGGGCACTGCATAACCTGTCCTTGAGATCCAGGAAGGCTTCCTCGCACTTCTAGCTTTAGACAAAAGCTGCCTTCTTCTTGGTCAATCTGGTCAAAGGTGCAGCCAGGGTGGAAAAACCCTCCACGAATCTCCTGAAATAGCCGGCTATTCCCAGAAAGCTACTAATATCCTTGGGTGTGCCCGACCTACTCCAATCCATCGCAACAACGATATTTTCTGGGTCAACTGAAATCCCACTCTTATTCACCACGTGTCCCAGAAAATCCACCTGTGGCAACCAAAACTCGAACTTGCTCAGCTTGGCGAAAAGCTTGTGGTCCCTCAAGGCAGATAAAACCAAACGCAGATGCTGGTCGTGCTCCTCAGCATTGCGGGAATAAATTAGGACGTCATCGATAAACACGACTACAAACTTATCCAGGAATTCCTTGAACATGTGGTTCATCAAATCCATAAATGCTGAGGGCGCATTTGTCAAACGAAATGACATAACCAAAAACTAAAAATTCTCATGCCTGGATCGAAAAGCAGCCCGCGGAATGTCGAACTCACGGATCCTGAGCTGATGGTAGCCAGATCGAAGATCAATCTTGGAGAATACTGTGCTACCGCGTAACTAATCAAACAAATCGTCAATCCGAGGCAGAGGGTACCTATTCTTGATAATAACCTTGTTCAGCTCTCTATAGTCGCTGCACATCCTCATCTACCTGTCTTTCTTCTTTACAAACAGAACAGGCGCACCACAGGGAGACGAACTCAGCCTGAGAAAACCCTTTGCCAACATCTCATCCAGCTGGATACGCAACTCCTCCAGCTCTCGCGGGGCAATCTAGTATGGCGCCTTCGCAATATGACGCATACCTGGCTCCAAATCTATCACAAACTCGACATCTCTATCTGGTGGAAGACCGGGAAGATCGTCAGGAAACACATTAGAGAAGTCATACACCACAGGAATCTCGTCCAAACATGGCACACTAGCAAGTGTCCCTACTAGAGAGACTAAACAGGCAAAGCAGCCAGAATCAAGCAACTTCTTACCACAGACTGCAGAAAATACTGGAGACTACTGGCGCAGATCAACATAAACACTCCCAGGCTGACCGTCGTCCTTAATGAAGTCCTAGCGCTTACCCTTGAACTGGATAACTGCATCATAACTTGACAACAAGTCCATTCCTAAGATAACATCGAAGTCTTCCATGTCGATCACATTCAAATCTTCCTTCGCTAGAAAATTCCCCAACAAAATTGGACAATCCTGAATGCCCTGATCTGAAACCACAGAATCACCGGAAGGAAACTTGACACAAAACACATCACTAACTTGCTCTAGACCCAAACGATAGTGCTCCACAAAGGCTCTAGCCACAAATGAGCGGGTAGCGCCAGAGTCAAAGAGAACACGCGCCCAGCAGTTCCTCACCTAAAATCTTCTTATATGATGGCAGACGCAACTAAGAAAAACGAATACAAAAGCTATACTAGAAACAAAACATTTGGGCTAGGGAGAAATCTAACCTGAAATGACCTGAGTCGAAGTCAGCGCTTCCTCTGAAGAAATTACATTCAGCTTCCCCTTGCCTTTGTCCACCAACTGAGGCGGTGGCAATGCTTGGAGTGGCACTGGCTGGAACACTGGCTGGATCTGTGGGCACTGAGCCTTGATGTGCCCTTCTTGACCGCAAAGAAAACTACTTCTCGGCTTACTCTTATCCTTGCCCCGACAATGGGCAACATCATGCCCTTGTCGCTTACACGCAGAATAGAATAAATCTTTCCTGGGAGCGTCTTGAATTGCATGCACCTGCTCCTTCTTCTGAGCTGCAAACCTCTTGAAACATTTCTCCACGGGATGGCCCGGTCGGCCATAGAAGCTACAAACCTCCTTGCTCTTCTTTCTTGAAGACGCGCCGGGTACCTGGGGGCTCCTTCCTTCAACAGCTTTCCTTTTATCTTTTGCCACCTGCTGCCCTCTTTGCTTAGCATTATAATTGGCCTCCACCTTAAAGCAGCTTCTACCACACCAGCATAACTCACTGCTCCATGAGCAATGGCTAACTGCTAAACATCACTTCTCAGGCCGCCAAGAAATCGCTTAAATCTATCTGCTTCAAAACTCACCAAGCTGGGAGCATACCGACTCAGTTTGCTGAATTCTATTTCGTACTCCGCAACTATAAGCTGCCTCAGCTTTAAATGTAGGATTTCATTCATCAGGCGGTCGCGCTCGACCGAAGGCAAGTACTTCCTTAGCAACAGTTCCTTAAAGGTCTCCCAAGAGCATCCCTCTTTCAAGCTCTCCTTCTCTCTCAGCAATAAACACTTCGCCAATCCCTTAAGCTTATATGTGGTGATCATCACCCTCTGATCGGGGGTAACTCAAGAATAGGAGAACATCTCCCCGATGGCTATAAGCCAATCATCCAAAACCATAAAGTCTGCCTTCCCATCATAACTAGGTAGTCCAAGTCGCTGGATGTGTGATATGAATATCGTTTCCGGGGGCAGCACAACAGGAGGTACCAGGGGAGCAGGAAGAATAGGAACAACTACACCTATAGTAGGGTCCGACACTCTCGGAGGCTGTCCTGCCACAACTGCTAACAAAGACTGGATCTGAGTCTGCATACCCATAACTTGCCTAGATAAGGCTTCATTACTCTGCCACAGACTTTAAATCAACGCCTCGCTTTGAGATCCGAAAGACTCACCCTACGATTGGGGTGTCGATGTCATCGAAGGATGCCTCGCCATCCTATAATCGTATCAGCAAGACATAGAACCTACCCCAACTACTAGAACAAAACGATCGGGTACAGACAAACATACTTAAATATGAACTTCAACTGCTAAACTTGCTCTGGGATTTGTTTTTACAATGAAGATGTTATGCTTAACCTAAGATGGTTCACCACCATCCTACTAAATCCTGTGTCAAGACCATGAATGAATGAATTTGTATTCTTTTTAACTCAAAACCATGTGTGTACATACGTCATCTGGCAAATCTTTAGCTTGGCACGTTGTGCTTATGCAATGTTATGTTATGCATGTTGTGCTATGCATTCTAAAGAAAGGCCTTAATGAATGCCATGGGCGGCGTACACATGAAAATGTTATGCATCCCATACTACATAACATTTCCATGAAACAAAAAGTGAAAATGTGCTAGCCGCATTCATGTGGTGAGGTTATACATCCCATACTAAATAACCCTAACATGTTGCCTCCTATGGTGGATCCATATACAAACACATATTATGCATCCCATACTACATAATATGCCACGTATACTTCTATTCATGCTTATAGGTGTAGTGTTCATGCTTTAGCCAAGATGTGCTGATGACATATTGGTGTATGTATGATATGATGCTAGACTATCAATGCAAACAAGGTAAAGGTTGCCCGACCAATTGTCAAGCAACCTCCCTCTGATACAAACTGTTATAACCCGCATTTTCTAAACGATTAAATCATATCAGAGCAAGAGAAAATATGCGTTGTGATGCCACATCATGCAGGGGATAACTGCACACGCTAAGTCAAAACTCCAAACTTTAGATTTTTTGGAAAAATCATTGTTTAATATGAAAGAAAAACCAGTCATATCTTAATGGTCGTATCCCTCGGCACTATGGATCAGCTAGTCCAAAATATATATTTATGCGCAGCGGAAAATACTTTGATTAAGTTGCTTAGACATCCTTAATGAGCATAAGTGTCCCCAAGGGACGACTCATGGTATGCACGACTCTAATGTTAGTATAGTATGTATAAAAAAAATATAGTCTTTACGCTATTAGGAAAAATAGAGTCTTAGTTTTAGAAACATGACATGCATGAGATACATATAGTAATGCTTTAGGGTTTTAAAATACCTAACATGCAAACTAGCATAAATCCTTCCCAAAAAAACAAGTGAACAATCTCAAATAGGCAAAAGTAGCAGTTTTAGTTCATACCCAGCATCACAAGTAAGCCACAAGTGGGCGTCAACAACCTGACACGAACCCACTGTTGAGTATTCATATCTATACAGAAAGGAAGATAACTACCTCACAAGGATGAAGATTGGCAACCTTAGCTACCCATGAAGCTATCAACAAAATCCACAAGAGCAATAGTCGTCTAACTGGCTACAACCTGAACCTAGGGAATTCAAAGAAAGAACACCTCTGCAAGTAAAAGAAAATTAAAGGAAGTGGAGCATTAGATTCATAAGCAAGAAAAAAAAGGAGGGGTTTACCAACCCAGCAACAAAAAAATCTAACAGTAGAGGAAATGGCATGACAGTAAGAAGAAACACTGTCCAAAAAGTTGCAAAAGCACACCAAGTGAACATAAAGAGCAACATGCTCTAGTAAGCACCTGTAGCAGCACCAAGGAAAACATATGCCAAAAGAAATAGTCACTAGAAAGGAAAGGAACTAACAGTCGTAATATTTCTGAATTATTGGCCATGATGAAAACCTTTGGTCGGAGTGGGCGGCACAACCCTCACCAACGACCAGACCAAAGAACACTCAAGGTTTGAAACAAACAGTGGCAGCTATAGAGTCCACACACCTAACCATTCCAGCCCAACACGGCCTAGGTGGGCGTGGCTACCGCTCATCGCACACAATTCACCCCTTATAGAGCCCACAAAACCACACCATCTGCCATAATCCACGAGTCGGCATAAAAAACTTTCCGAACACAAAACACCCCCCCCCCCTCCTAAGGGAAAATTCCATACTAACAATCCTAAGGAAACACACCAACCCAAGGCAAAAGAGTCGATTCCACTCAGCGCGGCATTGAGTGAGCTTCACTAACTCAACGCCAAACCTAACATGGCATTGAGTGAGCTTCACTCACTCAGCGCCAAACGCTAGCCAGGGATGGCGTTGAGTCCAATCGATGCGGCGTTGAGTGAGCTCCACTCACTCGATGCCAAAAGACTTAGCCACAAAATCTCCGCTTATTGATGGCCTTGAGTGAGCTCAACTCACTCAATGCTGTCAATGTTTTTCTACTTAGCCGCAAAAACTAGCCTCGACATTGAGTGAGTTTACCACTCTCAACGCCAAACCTAACAGCCAAGGCGTTGAGTGAGGTCCACTCACTCAACGCTTTTGACTTAGAGCAAAAACAAGCTTTGGCATTGAGTGAGTCCACAACACTCAATGGCAAGACAGCCACGACATTGAGTGAGGTCGACTCACTCAACGCCATATCACTTAGCCGTAAAAACCTGCGCTGGCGTTGAGTGAGTCCACCACACTCAATACAAAAACAGCCATGGCATTGAGTTAGGTCGACTCACTCAATGCCAAATGACTTAGCCGCTGGGAAAAACTGTGGCATTGAGTGAGTCAACCTCACTAAACGCCAAATAGCCACGACGTTGAGTGAGGCCGACTCACTCAATGCCAAAGCACTTACCCGCCAAAACGACCATTGTGTTGAGTGAGGGAACCACACTCAATGCCAGAAGCCTAACAGTCTAGGCGTTGAGTGAGGTACACTCACTCAATGCTTTTTACTTAGTCTAATAATCAGAAACCCTGGAGCTAACCCGACCCCAGCCCACTCAACGCTTACTAACCAGAGAGCTCTATTTGGCCTAAAAAAATTACCTCCTGACCCTTATACCTGAACAACAGCTATCTGACTTAAACTATAACCAAAAAACTATACCCTACCTCTAGTTATATGACTCAAACTATACCTGTACAGCAGCTACAGCCATACCCTATCTCCAGCTACCCTCTGGAGACTGAACCGAGGATATAAGGGAGAGATTAGCCAAAAAAAAGAACCCTCACCGCCGGAATAATCAAGTAAAAGTAAAAAAAGTCAAAACAATTGGCAAGGGCTAGGAGCCACTTGCCTCACCGCCAAGATGCAGCAACTGCAGCAACACTTTCTTGCTATGGCGGCAAGTTCGGCCACCTACAGAAAGAACAGGGCTCAGAGAAGAAGAAGAAGAGAACCCAAAAGTCTTAGATCTCTAACAACAGCTCTAGAACCAGAACAACTTACCTAGGAAGGAAGATCGGGACGGGAGCAAGCCGAATCTTGTATTACCTGAGAAAATCGAGATCTAGACCTCCTGCAATCGCCGGCCGAAGCTCCAGAACCTCCGCCTCTTTCTTCCTTCCGCAGGAAGCTGGCCACCGATCTTGGGAAGGTAAATGAAATAAAAGGACAAGCTTTGCTACCTTTTTAATATCATGCTCCGCCCAAGACTAATAATACAATATAAAAGTCTAAACTTACTCCACCAGCTATTGAAAAATAATACTCTAATAGCTTAACCCGAGCTCCACCTAGCAAGCCTAAATCTTAGAATATACTTGCCTTAAATAACTCTACTCAGCCTCTAAGAAAATAAAATAATCCTAAAGCTTGAAAAGCTCCCCCACTCAGCTGGATAAAACTAGACAATATACTTAAATATATATATATATATATATATATAGCTATAGTTTTATATTATATATATATATAAAAAGGCTATTTGCAACGGAGCTTACACCCAAACATATATATATATATATATATATATATATATATATATATATATATATATATGTATATAAAATTAGCTAAGCAACTTTGTCTAAAACAAGGTACAAGCCTTACCAAGCTCGGCCATATAAGGCCATGCACAATAATAGAGTTAATCTGGTAACACGCTACTAGTTATCCCATAAAATAAAGAACGCGTCGAAACGATGTGAAAACAAAAGATCTCGTAATTCAATGAAACTCACACAGTAGCTAAACACCCATGCTACGAAAATAATGGCGAAGTCGAAAACAACATCCGACGATAAAAACTCAGGCTAACACCTCCCAAAGCCAGAGCACAATCCTTTCCTAAGAAGCTCAGCCGAGTTACAAAACAAACTCTGGCTAGCGGGGGAATCTTGCAAACAGGCTACAAATTAGTCACTCAAGGAACCTAAAGAGCTAAGACCACGCTCCAACAACAGTAAAGGCCGACAACGCGTCGTCGTAAAGCCAAACAACATTTAAACAAACACTGAAAAACCGGGGGCGTTATACAAGATGTCGTTAATGAAAACGATGACAAAGATGTCCAGATAAGGCTCGAACACTTTGTTCATCAAGCTCATGAAAGCTGAAGGTTCATTTGTGAGCCCAAACGACATCACAGTGAACTCATACAAGCTGTACCTTGAGCTAAAGGCCTTTTTCTGAATGTCCTCCTCCTATATTCTCAACATATAATACCCCGAGCGCATATCCAATTTGGAAAACCTATGCGCTCCTACCAATTGGTCGAACAACTCATCGATCCGAGGTAGCGGATAGGTGTTCTCTACCGTCAGTCTGTTGAGCACCCGAAAGTCTATACATAATCGCAAGGTTCCATATTTCTTCTTAACGAACAGACAGGGGCTCCCCAAGGTGATGAGCTGGGGAGAACAAACCCTGATTCCACCAGTTCTTGCAACTGAACTCTAAACTTTGCGAGTTCCTTAGGGGCCATTCCGTAAGGAGTCCTAAAGATCAGCTTGGCACACGGTACTAACTTAATTTGGATATTTACCTCTCTATGCGGGGGTAATCCTGGCAGTTTCTCAGGAAATACCTCGGGAAAATCTCGCACCACCCGCACCTCCTTGATATCCAATGTCATCTCTTTCAACTAAAAACAAATCATAAGGACTTCATGTAACGTCCCAATTCGCGCTAGACCCCTTGTTTGCGTATTTGAGTCAAGGGGGCTGTGGTGAGCCCAATGGGGGATGTGGGGGAGCAGGTGCGGACGTACGGGAAATGAGGAAAACAAGGCAAAACAGCATTTTTGGCTGACACGGGTATGGACACGGCCGTGTCCATACCCGTGTGCCTCATAAAAATAGGCTTACCAGTCAGAGAGGTACACGGCATTGGGACACGGGCGTGTCCCTAGCCGTGTGCCAAGGACACGGGTTGGGACACAGGCGTGTCCCAAGCCGTGTGCCAAGGACACGGGTCGGGACACGGCCGTGTCTCTACCCGTGTGCCGCAACCCTGACCCGGCAGAAAGTGGTTCTGGGAGGAACACGGCCTTAGACACGGCATGCCACACGGCCGTGTCACCTGAACACGGGTAGGAACACGGCCGTGTGCCTACCCGTGTCTGCGATGTATAAAAAGGAAAAAGTTGGAAACCCTAGCATTCATTCTCCTTTCTTCTGCCCCGAAATTCCTGAGAGAGTTCTTGGCTGGAGGAGGAGGAAGAGCTTGCCGGAGCCATCTTGGAGGAGTCAAAGCGCCGCCATCGTCAAGGGAAAAACAATGCCGCCGCGAAGGAGTGCGAGGCTCATGGCCGGCCATGGTGGTACTGCTGGACTTGAGGTGAGCTTCCTCCCCTCTCCCTTGGTGCTAGATCTATAGTTATGATAGGAGAGACATCGACTCCATAGAGTCTTGATGTGAGGAGGAGAGTTCTTAGGTTAAAGCCATGCCTAGGTTTTAGGCTTAGTCTCCCTCAACCTTCTCATCCTTCAAAGTGGAGATGAGAGGGGTTTTCGTTGGGGGTTTGGCTTTGAAAGGAGAAATAAGGTTGGGTGTGATTTCTGGAGAAGTTTATGCGAGGTCGTTGCAAGGAAGAAGATGAACGGATGCCGTTCATCTCGCCTTAAGATGCGTGCAGAAATCTGATTTCTGCACGCTGCGACCTTCGTGGCCAATTTCGGAGGTGTTCTGGCCAAATCTGGGTGAACGACTCAACACGAAAGTCGTAGCCCTCGAAATTACCTTTCCAACGAGTGGTTGCTCGTTTCCATGCGATACCTGTAGCCACGGGAAAGCTGGTTCGAGTCCGCTGCGTTCGGGAAAATTCCTGTACAGGAAACTATTTCCTGTACGCATTCGAGTTGAATTTCTGGTATGTTGCAACCAGATCTGGGTGATCGACTCAACAGGAAAGTCGTAGCCCTCGCGAATACCTTTCCAACGAGGGGTTGTGCATTGTGATCAGATTCCTGTAGCTCCGGGAATCCCAGTTTTAGTATTGGACTATCCTATGTTAATGCACTTGTTAAATTATAATGTTAGCACTCTTGCAATGATTGTGATTTGCTCATGTGATATCTTGCTCCCATATAACTATAATGTCGTTGTTACTATAATTTAGTATGGTTACTCATTTGGTTGTGTAATAAGGGATAACCATGCAATGGTAGAGAAATGGATTGGATGGGAAGGCTAGTAATTAAGAGTTGAGATTGGTATTGAATTTATTTATATAGTTTGATGTTGAACATATTAATTATGCGAAGTATTGAGGTGAAATCAGTGAATAGAGGGGCGTGAATATGATGAACACTATGTGAGGAGTATTTTGTAACCGTAATCCGAGCCCAAGGGGTTTATTAACAACCGATGCTTAGAGTGGTAGTCTCCCTACGGGTAGCATCGAGTGAGTTGTTTTGGGGCATGTGATGTGCGACGATTCATCGTGTCGCGGTGTCGAGATAATGAATGTGGCAGGTCTACGGGTTCGCCAGTCGTCACACCGATGGGAGCCAATGGGTAGACCTTGGGCGGTAGGGTTAGATACTTGGTGTCCATAACCCGAGATCTCCTCCGTGCCATGAGAACGGTTGGGCTTGCACCTCGTGCGTTTCCGAGGTTCCATCCGGTTCGAAATCAAAGGCCAGGTTGGGCTGTGTTCTTGGTGCACATTTACCCAAGACCCCTTCTGAGCCGTAGTACGCATGTGAGCTCCGCTGTTGTGTTCTTAGCGTTGAGGCGTACGGGGGCCTAGGATAGGTAGTGTGATACCACCTAGTAGTGGAGACGCCCGCTCCACTGTCGCCGTCTGGCCACGACGGACGACGCCTGAGAGGTTAGCTACCTGCTCGAAAAGTGGGAACTTCTAGTCTGTGTCGACATAGCAACTTGCATGTGCGTGCGCATGAGTCGGTCATAACATAACATTCATAACATGTCATTCATTGCATACACAAGATCCTCATCGTATAAGTTTGTATGGGCACTCTTATACGATGAGTTACTTTACTGTTAAGCCGATCCTTAACTTATAAGTTTGTATGGGCACTCTTATAAGTTAAGTTACTATTCTGATTAATTATACCTGCTGTCATTTATATATTATTGATACTCGTAGAACTGCTAGTTGTGTAGCGTAGTTTATACTTCACCATACTTATTGTCACCTGCTTGTTTACTTGCATATATATATATATTGTACCTTGTTCCTTTCTCCGCCCGGTGCCGAGGAGTCGCCGGGGGAGCGGATGTGAAGCCACTTAGTCTTATGACTAACGGTTGCTACGTCTTCCTTTTTAGGAGGAAACCCCGCAGGTAGAGCGGCAACGGACTATGCAGCAGGACAGCCAGGCCCGGATGATAGGACCTGAGGTGGTGGTGCCATCGGCACCGTCAGTGACAGTAGTGAGTGTTTTCATGTAGCCGTTTGGCAAAACATTTCTAGACTCTTGTTTCTTTTGTACAAGCCTGTTGTGCTTGTTATCTTCCGCTATTTTGGACTTTAACTTAGCTGTGAACTGAACTGCTTTTAGTTTTACTTTTCTGTTATGGTTGGGTTGGCATAATTGTTGTGATATGGATTGTAGCCGGCGGAATAGGCGTCTTGTGGTAAAGGCTAACCCGTGCGTTAGTGCTACCGCAAGGCGGCTATTTCGGGCATAAGACTCCCCTCGTGCCGTGTGTTGTGTTCCGGGAGGGGGGGGTCTTACAAATGGTATCAGACTAAGCCGATCTTCACCTACAGCAGTCAGGTAACAATGGGCCACTCCCGTTCGATTAGTCGGTTTGGGGACAAACCGACTTAGCGGAAGCAGTGGTGTGCCCATATGTAATTCACACTAAGTTGTCCAACTTTGACATTAGTTTTAGCCAACCTGACCCTAGTTTGTACCTTGCGTATAGGTCCCAGCGCAGGTGGAGCCGGTTGGGGGCACTCCTACCCCTTCCGTCCCTTCACAATTCCAGCAGTCGGAACTGGGACAAACGCTGTCAGCCATATTGGATGCATTTAAAGCCCAGCAAGCTCCGGTGCAGCAACAAGCGCCAAGCTCCAACTGGTTGAGCACCTTCCGTGCCCTGTCCCCTCCTGCCTATCTTGGGACAGAATCGCCGGTGCGCACCGAGGAATGGCTTGATACCGTGCAGGAATTGATGGCTGGCATAAGATGTCCGAACAGCATGGCGGTGACATTGGTAGTGACGCTGCTAGAGCTGCACGCCAAAAGGTGGTGGAAGTCCCTCATGGGCTCCACTTTCCATGGGCGGTTGTACACGGACATCAGTTGGAACGAGTTCACCGAGGCTTTTCTGGATCACTTCATCCCTTCTTCTGCTCGGGATGGACTTGAAGAAAAATTTCTGCAGCTGAAGCAGGGATCGAATTCGGTAACGGAGTACCAGAGGGAGTTCCAACACCTCGCTAGGTTTGCCGATTCCTATGAGTTGGACGATAGAGGCTATGCGAAGCGCTTCTACAAAGGGTTAAGGGACCCCCTGAGGCAGGCCCTTTTGTTTATAGCCGATGGAAGCCTGGCAGAAATCATTGACATGGCAAAGAGACTGGAGGCGGACCACATGGGATGTGGCAAGAGACCTGCGGAAGGTGTAATTGAAGTCGGCCCTAGTAATAGAAGGCGGAATGATCATGGCAGAGGAAGGGGAAACCACAGAGGCAGTCGGTGGGTCAACCGGAACTATCGGGTGGAGTACCCAACTCCGCAACCACTACCTTTACCACCACCACCGCAGCAGCAATATTATCAACAACCTGGGGGCCGACGTGAGATGATATGTTTTGAGTGCAACCAACCGGGGCATGTCCGACGAGTTTGCCCGCGACTGATCGGTGGTGCCCCTATTGCTCCCCCTCCAGTAGCTCAACGGGGAAGAGGGCACATGCGTGGCCGAGGAAGAGGACCACCAGGGAGAAATCAAGGACATGCACGGGAGCATGTATTCGCATTGGATATGACTCAGGAGAGAAATCCGCAGGAAGTCATCACCGGTACGTGCAAAATTGTTTTAATATTATATGACTTGTTGGATTTATGATACAAATGATACGCGCAATTTTGAACGGTGATTACCTTTTTGGAACCTAGGCACTGTCATGGTTAGCGGGAAGCCCGCCTATACGTTATTTGACACGGGTGCGTCTCACTCGTTCATTTCGGAGGACTTCGTGAAGGACTTGGAGGGAGTGCAACACTTCACGGGCATTACTCAAAGGGTGCGCCTTCCGGACGGCTCTGAGATGACGTCGTCAGCAAGTTGCGACTTCGACACCCTTATTGGAGGAAAGTTCTTTGAAACTCCGGCTACAGTGTTAAGAATCCCGGAGTTCGATCTCATCCTGGGCATGAAGTGGTTGGACTGGCACCACGCCAGGATCAATTGTGCGGAGAAGCAAGTTATGTTGAGGCATGGAGACTCGGAAGTCATCTTCCAAGGTATTAAATTCGCACCCCGTAAATTATTGTCTTCAATCCAAGTTATGAAATCTCATATGGAAGGGGACGAGGTCTATGTAATTTGCTTCGAGTTGAAGAAATTGACATTAGAGGTCAAGGATGTGCGGGTGGTGCGAGAATTTCCCGAGGTATTTCCCGAGAAATTGCCAGGACTACCCCCGCATAGGGAAGTGGACTTCCAAATCAAGCTAATTCCGGGTGCCAAGCCCGTCTCGCGAGCTCCATACCGAATGGCTCCGAGGGAACTTGCAGAGTTTAGAGTTCAGCTTCAGGAATTGGTGGAAGCAGGGTTCGTTCGCCCAAGCTCGTCGCCTTGGGGAGCGCCCGTTTTGTTCGTCAAAAAGAAGGATGGCACCTTGCGGTTATGTATTGATTATCGAGAGTTGAACCGGTTAACGGTGCGGAACACCTATCCCCTACCGCGCATTGATGAATTATTCGATCAATTGGTGGGATCGTATTGGTTCTCCAAGTTAGATCTGCGTTCGGGATATTATCAGCTGAGGATACAAGAAGATGACATTCAGAAGACGGCGTTCAGTTCGAGATATGGTTTGTATGAATTCACCGTGATGCCGTTTGGGCTCACAAACGCCCCTTCCGCCTTTATGAGCTTGATGAACAAGGTGTTCAGCCCTTATTTGGACATCTTTGTCATCGTGTTCATCGATGATATCCTAGTCTACTCCAAGACTGAAGCAGAACACGCCGAACATCTAACCTTAGTGCTGAGAAAACTAAAGGAGCACACTTTGTTTGCCAAGTTCAGCAAATGTGAGTTTTGGCTTCGAGAGGTCGCGTTCTTGGGCCATGTGATTAGTGGGGCGGGGCTAGCAGTAGATCCGGCCAAGGTGCGGGCCGTGAAGGAGTGGTCGCCATTGAAGTCAGCGGCCGACATACGAAGCTTTCTTGGACTTGCCGGGTACTATCGCAAGTTCGTGAAAGGCTTCTCGAAGATCGCCCTTCCCCTTACTACGCTGACCAAGAAGGGTGTGCCGTTTGAATGGACACCCCAGTGCGAAGCTGCATTCCAAGAGTTGAAAGACAGATTGACGACTGCACCCATCCTAGCTCTTCCATCTGGGAAGGAGGGCTTTCAAGTTTACACGGATGCGTCGTATCAAGGGATGGGAGCTGTGTTGATGCAGAATGGGCATGTGATCGCTTATGCTTCAAGACAGTTGAAGAAGCATGAAGCCAGCTACCCGGTGCATGATCTAGAGTTGGGAGCGGTGGTATTTGCCTTGAAGATGTGGAGGCATTATTTATACGGCGTCCACTGCGAGATCTACTCGGATCACAAAAATCTGAAGTACGTTCACACCCAAAAGGAGTTAAACTTGAGACAGCGGCGGTGGTTGGAGTTCTTGTGCGACTATGATTTCACCTTGAACTACCACCCCGGGAAGGTTAATTCCGTAGCTGATGCCTTGAGCCGGAAAGCGCCGGAAGCGAGCACGGAATCCCGCTTGATGAGGATGGAGTTAATCCGGACGTTGCAAGAGATGGAAATCACTTTGGTCTTTAAGAATCAACCGGAAGAGTATACCGAATATTTGGCCGCGATGAGTATAGTTTGCAACATACGAGACCGGATCCGTACGGAACAAAAGAAGGATGCGGCTTTAACCCCGGCTTTCAAGTCAATGGAGGATGGGACTACGGAAGAATACTCCCTAAAAGACGGCCTCGTCCATTTTCGTGGCCGGCTTTACATCCCCGAAGGTGACAACATTCGGGAGGATATTCTAAAGGAGGCCCATTGCTCCAAGTACTCGGTGCACCCGGGGATCGCGAAGATGTACACCGATTTGAGAAAGACGATGTGTTGGCCGGGCATGAAGAGGGATGTCAAGTACTTTGTTACTCATTGTGTGGCCTGCCAAATGGTGAAGGCAGAGTGCCGAAGCCCCGGTGGAATGCTACAGTCGTTGCCCATCCCCGAATGGAAATTTGAGGACATCTCCATGGACTTCGTCCACGGGTTACCTCGCTCGCGCTCGGGGAATGATTCTGTGTGGGTGATAGTTGACCGGTTGACCAAGGTAGCCCGATTTATCCCAATGAAGAAGGAGGCGCAAGTGGGCGTCTTAGTGCGTCTCTTTGTGGAACAATTTGTGCGGTACCATGGTGTGCCCAAGACGATCGTCTCCGACCGGGATGGTCGGTTTACTTCAAGAGAATGGAGGGCTGTACAGGCTTATTTGGGCTCGCGCCTCGCCTTTAGCACAGCCTTTCACCCACAAACGGACGGGCAATCTGAACGAACCATCCGAACATTGGAGGACCTATTGAGGTTGTGTGTGCTAGATAAAGGAGAACCATGGGAGAGACTCTTACCTCTCGTGGAGTTCTCTTATAATAACAGTCATCAAGCTAGTATTGGAATGGCACCTCATGAAGCTTTGTATGGAAGGAGGTGTAGAACACCCTTGTCCTGGGTGCAAGACGAAGATCCGAAGACATTGGGAAATGAGTATATTGATGACACGGACGCGGTGGTTAGGTTGATCCGGAATCGAATGCTAGAGGCTCAAAGCCGACAGGCGAAATATTACAACGCAAGGCACCGTATGGTAGAGTTTCAAGTGGGTGATAAGGTGTTCCTGAAGATTCGACCGATGCACGGAGTGTCACGAGTACGTGGAGTCAAGAAGCTCAGCCCAAGGTATGTTGGGCCCTATGTTGTAGTGGAAAGGATTGGCCCTCTGGCCTATCGGTTGGAGTTACCACCGGAGCTGGAGAACCTTCACGACGTGTTCCATGTATCGTCGCTTCGGAAGGCTTTGTTGCGACCTGAACAGTATATCCCCACGGCGGATGGTGCCGTGGCGTCTGATAGGTCTGTGCGACTGGAGCCGGTGAGGATCGTTGATAACGAGACAAGAACCTTGCGCCGCAAGAGTGTTCCCTTGGTGAAGGTGCTATGGTCTAATCATGGGAAGGAAGAGTGCACATGGGAGCCAAGGGATTTGATGCAAGGGCGCTACCCGGAATTATTTACTCCAGGTAAAAATTTTATTTGAAAGCATAGTTTCCTTTTTATGTGTTTCACTCCCATAGCCTGACCCTGATTTCGGGGACGAAATCTTTTATTTTGTTTATAGGATTTGTAACGTCCCAATTCGCGCTAGGCCCCTTGTTTGCGTATTTGAGTCAAGGGGGCTGTGGTGAGCCCAATGGGGGATGTGGGGGAGCAGGTGCGGACGTACGGGAAATGAGGAAAACAAGGCAAAACAGCATTTTTGGCTGACACGGGTATGGACACGGCCGTGTCCATACCCGTGTGCCTCATAAAAATAGGCTTACCAGTCAGAGAGGTACACGGCATTGGGACACAGGCGTGTCCCTAGCCGTGTGCCAAGGACACGGGTTGGGACATGGGCGTGTCCCAAGCCGTGTGCCAAGGACACGGGTCGGGACACGGCCGTGTCTCTACCCGTGTGCCGCAACCCTGACCCGGCAGAAAGTGGTTCTGGGAGGAACACGGCCTTAGACACGGCATGCCACACGGCCGTGTCACCTGAACACGGGTAGGAACACGGCCGTGTGCCTACCCGTGTCTGCGATGTATAAAAAGGAAAAAGTTGGAAACCCTAGCATTCATTCTCCTTTCTTCTGCCCCGAAATTCCTGAGAGAGTTCTTGGCTGGAGGAGGAGGAAGAGCTTGCCGGAGCCATCTTGGAGGAGTCAAAGCGCCGCCATCGTCAAGGGAAAAACAATGCCGCCGCGAAGGAGTGCGAGGCTCATGGCCGGCCATGGTGGTACCGCTGGACTTGAGGTGAGCTTCCTCCCCTCTCCCTTGGTGCTAGATCTATAGTTATGATAGGAGAGACATCGACTCCATAGAGTCTTGATGTGAGGAGGAGAGTTCTTAGGTTAAAGCCATGCCTAGGTTTTAGGCTTAGTCTCCCTCAACCTTCTCATCCTTCAAAGTGGAGATGAGAGGGGTTTTCGTTGGGGGTTTGGCTTTGAAAGGAGAAATAAGGTTGGGTGTGATTTCTGGAGAAGTTTATGCGAGGTCGTTGCAAGGAAGAAGATGAACGGATGCCGTTCATCTCGCCTTAAGATGCGTGCAGAAATCTGATTTCTGCACGCTGCGACCTTCGTGGCCAATTTCGGAGGTGTTCTGGCCAAATCTGGGTGAACGACTCAACACGAAAGTCGTAGCCCTCGAAATTACCTTTCCAACGAGTGGTTGCTCGTTTCCATGCGATACCTGTAGCCACGGGAAAGCTGGTTCGAGTCCGCTGCGTTCGGGAAAATTCCTGTACAGGAAACTATTTCCTGTACGCATTCGAGTTGAATTTCTGGTATGTTGCAACCAGATCTGGGTGATCGACTCAACACGAAAGTCGTAGCCCTCGCGAATACCTTTCCAACGAGGGGTTGTGCATTGTGATCGGATTCCTGTAGCTCCGGGAATCCCAGTTTTAGTATTGGACTATCCTATGTTAATGCACTTGTTAAATTATAATGTTAGCACTCTTGCAATGATTGTGATTTGCTCATGTGATATCTTGCTCCCATATAACTATAATGTCGTTGTTACTATAATTTAGTATGGTTACTCATTTGGTTGTGTAATAAGGGATAACCATGCAATGGTAGAGAAATGGATTGGATGGGAAGGCTAGTAATTAAGAGTTGAGATTGGTATTGAATTTATTTATATAGTTTGATGTTGAACATATTAATTATGCGAAGTATTGAGGTGAAATCAGTGAATAGAGGGGCGTGAATATGATGAACACTATGTGAGGAGTATTTTGTAACCGTAATCCGAGCCCAAGGGGTTTATTAACAACCGATGCTTAGAGTGGTAGTCTCCCTACGGGTAGCATCGAGTGAGTTGTTTTGGGGCATGTGATGTGCGACGATTCATCGTGTCGCGGTGTCGAGATAATGAATGTGGCAGGTCTACGGGTTCGCCAGTCGTCACACCGATGGGAGCCAATGGGTAGACCTTGGGCGGTAGGGTTAGATACTTGGTGTCCATAACCCGAGATCTCCTCCGTGCCATGAGAACGGTTGGGCTTGCACCTCGTGCGTTTCCGAGGTTCCATCCGGTTCGAAATCAAAGGCCAGGTTGGGCTGTGTTCTTGGTGCACATTTACCCAAGACCCCTTCTGAGCCGTAGTACGCATGTGAGCTCCGCTGTTGTGTTCTTAGCGTTGAGGCGTACGGGGGCCTAGGATAGGTAGTGTGATACCACCTAGTAGTGGAGACGCCCGCTCCACTGTCGCCGTCTGGCCACGACGGACGACGCCTGAGAGGTTAGCTACCTGCTCGAAAAGTGGGAACTTCTAGTCTGTGTCGACATAGCAACTTGCATGTGCGTGCGCATGAGTCGGTCATAACATAACATTCATAACATGTCATTCATTGCATACACAAGATCCTCATCGTATAAGTTTGTATGGGCACTCTTATACGATAAGTTACTTTACTGTTAAGCCGATCCTTAACTTATAAGTTTGTATGGGCACTCTTATAAGTTAAGTTACTATTCTGATTAATTATACCTGCTGTCATTTATATATTATTGATACTCGTAGAACTGCTAGTTGTGTAGCGTAGTTTATACTTCACCATACTTATTGTCACCTGCTTGTTTACTTGCATATATATATATATTGTACCTTGTTCCTTTCTCCGCCCGGTGCCGAGGAGTCGCCGGGGGAGCGGATGTGAAGCCACTTAGTCTTATGACTAACGGTTGCTACGTCTTCCTTTTTAGGAGGAAACCCCGCAGGTAGAGCGGCAACGGACTATGCAGCAGGACAGCCAGGCCCGGATGATAGGACCTGAGGTGGTGGTGCCATCGGCACCGTCAGTGACAGTAGTGAGTGTTTTCATGTAGCCGTTTGGCAAAACATTTCTAGACTCTTGTTTCTTTTGTACAAGCCTGTTGTGCTTGTTATCTTCCGCTATTTTGGACTTTAACTTAGCTGTGAACTGAACTGCTTTTAGTTTTACTTTTCTGTTATGGTTGGGTTGGCATAATTGTTGTGATATGGATTGTAGCCGGCGGAATAGGCGTCTTGTGGTAAAGGCTAACCCGTGCGTTACTGCTACCGCAAGGCGGCTATTTCGGGCATAAGACTCCCCTCGTGCCGTGTGTTGTGTTCCGGGAGGGGGGGGGTCTTACAAATGGTATCAGACTAAGCCGATCTTCACCTACAGCAGTCAGGTAACATTGGGCCACTCCCGTTCGATTAGTCGGTTTGGGGACAAACCGACTTAGCGGAAGCAGTGGTGTGCCCATATGTAATTCACACTAAGTTGTCCAACTTTGACATTAGTTTTAGCCAACCTGACCCTAGTTTGTACCTTGCGTATAGGTCCCAACGCAGGTGGAGCCGGTTGGGGGCACTCCTACCCCTTCCGTCCCTTCACAATTCCAGCAGTCGGAACTGGGACAAACGCTGTCAGCCATATTGGATGCATTTAAAGCCCAGCAAGCTCCGGTGCAGCAACAAGCGCCAAGCTCCAACTGGTTGAGCACCTTCCGTGCCCTGTCCCCTCCTGCCTATCTTGGGACAGAATCGCCGGTGCGCACCGAGGAATGGCTTGATACCGTGCAGGAATTGATGGCTGGCATAAGATGTCCGAACAGCATGGCGGTGACATTGGTAGTGACGCTGCTAGAGCTGCACGCCAAAAGGTGGTGGAAGTCCCTCATGGGCTCCACTTTCCATGGGCGGTTGTACACGGACATCAGTTGGAACGAGTTCACCGAGGCTTTTCTGGATCACTTCATCCCTTCTTCTGCTCGGGATGGACTTGAAGAAAAATTTCTGCCGCTGAAGCAGGGATCGAATTCGGTAACGGAGTACCAGAGGGAGTTCCAACACCTCGCTAGGTTTGCCGATTCCTATGAGTTGGACGATAGAGGCTATGCGAAGCGCTTCTACAAAGGGTTAAGGGACCCCCTGAGGCAGGCCCTTTTGTTTATAGCCGATGGAAGCCTGGCAGAAATCATTGACATGGCAAAGAGACTGGAGGCGGACCACATGGGATGTGGCAAGAGACCTGCGGAAGGTGTAATTGAAGTCGGCCCTAGTAATAGAAGGCGGAATGATCATGGCAGAGGAAGGGGAAACCACAGAGGCGGTCGGTGGGTCAACCGGAACTATCGGGTGGAGTACCCAACTCCGCAACCACTACCTTTACCACCACCACCGCAGCAGCAATATTATCAACAACCTGGGGGCCGACGTGAGATGATATGTTTTGAGTGCAACCAACCGGGGCATGTCCGACGAGTTTGCCCGCGACTGATCGGTGGTGCCCCTATTGCTCCCCCTCCAGTAGCTCAACGGGGAAGAGGGCACATGCGTGGCCGAGGAAGAGGACCACCAGGGAGAAATCAAGGACATGCACGGGAGCATGTATTCGCATTGGATATGACTCAGGAGAGAAATCCGCAGGAAGTCATCACCGGTACGTGCAAAATTGTTTTAATATTATATGACTTGTTGGATTTATGATACAAATGATACGCGCAATTTTGAACGGTGATTACCTTTTTGGAACCTAGGCACTGTCATGGTTAGCGGGAAGCCCGCCTATACGTTATTTGACACGGGTGCGTCTCACTCGTTCATTTCGGAGGACTTCGTGAAGGACTTGGAGGGAGTGCAACACTTCACGGGCATTACTCAAAGGGTGCGCCTTCCGGACGGCTCTGAGATGACGTCGTCAGCAAGTTGCGACTTCGACACCCTTATTGGAGGAAAGTTCTTTGAAACTCCGGCTACAGTGTTAAGAATCCCGGAGTTCGATCTCATCCTGGGCATGAAGTGGTTGGACTAGCACCACGCCAGGATCAATTGTGCGGAGAAGCAAGTTATGTTGAGGCATGGAGACTCGGAAGTCATCTTCCAAGGTATTAAATTCGCACCTCTAGGCCTACTGATGATGCGGGCGGCGTACCGACGCAAGGTAAACCCTCTGACTTTGGCCTGCTTGCGGTCATTTCTCCTTCTGATCTTACCTCTGTAGGTTATAACGTGGTCTCTTCGTCTGATGCCGAGATGAGTTGAGGTACTCGCCCCCCCCCCCCTGACGTGGACAGCATCTCCGAGTACCTGGGAGACCCGCGTGATGCCGAGAGGATGAAGCAGGTAAAGAAACTGTTTCGAAAGCACACGCTACTGCTACGGGAGGTCTTCGACAGAGTGGAGAAAGATAAGGCCGAGACGGAGGAGCGACTCGCGGCTTTGTAGTGAGCGAGACTTTCCTCTGATGAGGACGAAGCGACTTCTCCGGGTGTGCATATCACGCGAGCCAAGGTGTGACTGAGGCGTTCCTCGGAGAAGATCAATAGGACCCAGCACGAGCTGTCGGTGGTCCGCGAGTATCACTATCCTCGCGTACCGCCTTGAACCAGCACGGGGAGGGGAGGTAGGTAGAAATGGATCCCGCATTGAGTTCACCCTCCCCTCGCCGGTCGATATCCGTCTGGTCCGGGTCGCCCCGCATCCGGCGGTAATGCTAAGTGTGTTCATCTCTTTACTTCTGACAGTCTAAATATTTGTAATAATTCAGGACTACTTTCTCCTGTCATGGGCTAATATTTCTTGAGATTTTCTATGGGTTGCGCCATCGTTCAGACCTCTACTGACTGTGCGGGCGAGACGTTCTGGCTCGGTCGACTTTCCCTCGCGCGGGCTCGGCCTTGCCGAGTCGCCTCGCCGGGCCATTTTCCTGTTCTAGCAAAGGCGAGCCGGTTGTTCGCGAGTTATGTGACAGGTGACTCGCGCGCGGGTCAGAATTGGCCCGCTCGGCGACTATTGTTTAATTATGCGGGTACGAGTGCGGGCAGTTTGCAGTGGACTGACGGGTTGGCGAGAACCCGGCTTGGGTTCGGAAGTCGAAACGTCAGGGCCTTATTGCAATCCGCACTTTCCCGCCCAAGAAGTCTTTTTCCCGCCCTTTCTCACCCTATAAATAGCCAATGGCGTCCCTTCCTCACCTACTGCATTTAAGACTTCTTCTTCCCCCTAGCTCTTTGGTAAAAAGCCCTCTGTCCCGCTCAGTGAGACAACTGTAAGACGGGTGGTTATAGTGGCGAGGCGGAGTGGAGTGCAAAATGCGCTTTGACCTTCTCCGAGCATGATTTCCCTCCCACCGTCCTTACGGAGAGGGAATTTGTAGACGCGGTCGGCCACTTTGTCCCGCCAGGTTTTGAGGCGAGGCGGTGCAGGAAGGAGGAAAGAATGAACGAGCTATTCGCTGGCGAGCTCGCGTTCCCGATGGCCCATTTTGATGCGGGCCTTCGGCTACCCCTATGGCCGGAGGTCCGCCAAATCTTCAAGTATTACGGGGTGGTTACCGGGTAGATGACCCAGAAATCCATCGCCGTGATCGTCGGGTTCGCCTGCTACCTGCGAGAGGAGAAAAAAGAGTTTAGCCCTGCGGTATTTCGCAAGCTGTTATCTTTCCGAGCGAATAAGGACGGGACCGCCTGCTTCGCCAGCAGCCATGTCAAAGTGCGGGAAACAATCAATAAGAGCCACAACTGGCTCAAGAAGTTTATTTTCGTCAAGGGGGACTTCGACAACGGCCCCTTTTCACCTGTCCAGCTCAGCGAGGCGAGCTACCGCCCCCTAGCCCTTGGGTGTCCTGAAGCGGGCTTTTAGGGTTCTTTGCCGGGAAGAACTTCGAGGTGGCCTACCTTCGTAGGAATCTAAATGACCTCGTACCTATCCCGCCCAGTGAAGGTAAGCGGCTCGCCCTATCTACGCGTCCTTGAATTCTTCAAATTTTTTATAAGTTCCACTTCCTGTAGGCGAGCGCGACATCCCTATCCATCCGCCATATGAGAGCGCGCGACTCACCACCGACGAGCTATCGCTGGCCGAGGCGGCGGCTGCCGCCCATCGCGAGTTCTCGACCCATGCCCCCGCGAAGAGGACCAGCCGCCAGCAGCCCCAGGATCCGCCACCGCCTAAGAAGTCAAAAAAGGCGGGTGGCTCGCCTCCCCCGGCTCGCGACAAGGGTAATGCCCCCGTGAGCAAGCCGTCCGCCGCTCCCACCCCCGCGGCCTCTTAGGCCGTCAGATCTTCAGGCGGAGAGGCGGGCACGTCTCAGCCGCCGGAGGAGGTTCAGACCGCCGGGAAGGCAATCCGTCGGGGCCTTTATAACTTTGGTTACGGCGAGGGGCCCGCAGACGAGGACAGAGTCCCGCTGCTTCAGTTGGATAAGGAGACAAACAGGGTCTACGTATCCTCGCTACTGCTGTGCTAGTTGTAGGATGACTCCAGTAGCGGGGATGCCAACAACCTCGCTTTTGGCGTCTACGGGAGAGAGGACGTCGCCGTTTACGACGAAGAGGCGACTCGGGTGCTGATTTATGAAAGAGCGCGGGCCCTGTTTCGCAGCCTCGAGCTGGCCCATATGGTTGGCCGGCGATGTCTTCGGCTGGACAAGAGCGCTCCATCCCTCACAAAGCTCACCGACAAGAAGGAGGTGGCCCGCAAACTAGCTCGGGAAGAGGCGGACGAGCAGCAGAAGCGGGCTGATGCGGCGGAGGCCGCTTTTGCTCAGTACCTAGGTGGAGCGGTAGGTTCCTTGACTCGTCTAAACCTTTACTCCCTCCCGCATAACCTAACTAAGTTTTTCACCTTTTCACAGGATGCGGCGAATGCCAGCCGGCTGAGTACTGAGGTCGCCACCCTCTAACAGGAGAAGCAGGCACTTCAGAAGCGAGTGGACGTGCTGGAGGCTGTAGCAGCTGCCCCGCCGCCATCTAAAAGCGGCTACCAGCTCGCTCATTACAGAGATCACGAGATCGAAGTGATGATGCAAAAGAATGCGGCCAACGCTGCAAAGTACACCTTCCGGACGCTGTAGAGGTCCAACCTTATCAAGGACGACGGTGCCAAGCTTTTGGCGAGCGAGGTGGTACCGGAGCTGTTCCTTCTGGTACCGGAGCCGGGCGACGTGCCATACCACCCCATATAAGGGCCCTCCGCTCAGGGCTCGCCTCGCCGAGAGCTTGCATTCGTCCCACTTTTCCCGTGGCGGCGACGCGGGCAAGAGCCCAGTTTTTGTAATAGCCTTATCTTTTTTGAATTTCTCCAATGTACAAAACTCTTTTTTGATTTTAAACATGAATATCCCTATTTATTTCACTCGCCTCTTGATTCTCGCGCTAATTATGATTTCTTTTATCCTTGAATGTTCTCATGGATGTTGCGATAGTGAGCGAGCGAGTGAGGTCGTCCGCTCACTTTAAACTCTGAACTTAGGCTTAGGAGCGAGGGGTAGGTTGGGTGGTCGCGATGCGAGAGAGCGACTTGCCAATTCCATTCGGGCTCGCAAACCCATCCGCGTCATTTGGTGGGCGAGAAAAGCCTAGCGCGCGTTTGGACTTTGGGAGAGCCGGCTTCCGGAGGCATTGGCGCGGTCGGGTTGTCGCCGTCCAGACCCTCTTCTCTGGGGGCTTGCCGATCTCTAGGTCGGATCCGGCCCCCCGTACTCCCCATCGTGCCGGGATCCCCTTGTCAACCCGCCGATTCATTTGTTGCTCTCTGTCGAGATAGAGAATCTGCTCAGGGTCTAAGGCAGACTCCTCCGAGTGACATCCAGCCTTGCCAGCTTGATGAAGGCCTGGCAGCGGGATCTGCTCGGGTTCTAAGGCAGACTCCTCCGTGTGACATCCAACCCTGCCAGCTTGATTGGAGACTGGCAGCGGGATCTGCTCGGGGTCTAAGACAGACTCCTCCGAGTGACATCCAGCCCTGCAAGCTTGATGGGAGCCTGGCAGCGGGATTTGCTCGGGGTCTGAGGCAGACTCCTCGGAGTGACATCATGCCCTGCCAGCTTGATTGGAGCCTGGCAACGGGATCTACTAGGGGTCTTAGGCAGACTCCTCCGAGTGACATCCAGCCTTGCCACCTTGATGGGAGCCTGGCAGCGGGATTTGCTCGGGGTCTGAGGCAGAATCCTCCGAGGGACATCCAGCCCTGCCTGCTTGATGGGTGCCTGGCAGCGGGATCTACTCGGGGTCTGAGGCAGACTTTTCCGTGTGACATCCAGCCCTGCCGGCTTGATGGGAGCCTGGCAAAAGGATCTGCTCGGTGTCTGAGGCAGACTCCTCCGAGTGACATCCAGCCCTGCCAGCTTGATGGGAGCCTGGCAATGACTTGCGTTTGCGCTTTTCATCATCGAGGTAAAAGTTCATCAATAGAAGCTTTATTAGAAAACTGAAGCGACGTTTACTTGACTCAGGGGAAAAACGCTTCAAGTCATCACCACTCCAGGTGAGACTGAGGGTCTCGCCCTCCACATTCCGAAGGCGGTACCCTCCTGACTTCAATGCCTCCTATACTCTGTACAGTCCCTCCCAATTGGAATTGAGCTTCCCCACGGTGGCTGACCTTCCTGCGGCATCCACCTTTCTCAAGACCAAGTCCCCTTCCGCGAATTGTTTGACTCTAACGTGCTTGTCGAAGTATTTGGCCATTCTCCTCTTCACTTCCTCTTGCCTGATGTCTGAGAGATCTCGCGATTCCTGAACCATAGCGAGTGAGAGCCGCAGCTCCTCCTCATTCTCGGTCCTCTATTCCTCTCTGCCCTCTCCGGCCTCGACCACCCAAGGGGTTCGAACCTCGGACTCTACTGGAAGCACCGCCTCGCACCCAAGAGAGAGCTTGAAAAGTGTCTCTCCTGTTGCCGTATTAGGTGTCGTTCTAAGGGCCCAGAGGACTGAATGGAGTTGCTCCTCCCAGCTTCCTCTCAGATTCTCTACCTTCTTTTTGTGGAGGTTAACAATGATCTTTTTTGCCGCTTCTACTTGCCCGTTGCTCCTGGGGTGATGAATCGAGGCAAACCTAAGGTCGATCCCAAGCTGTTCGCAAAAGCTGGTGAACTCGGCGCGGGCAAACTGAGGGCCGTTGTCCGTGACGATGGCCTGAGGCAACCCATGACGGCAGATAATCTCCCTCCATATGAAGTTCCTGATGACCTGAGAGGTTACCTTAGCCAACGCCTTAACTTTCAACCACTTAGAGAAATAATGAATCATCACGAGCAGGAACCTTCTCTGGTCGCTGGCCTGGGGGAAAAGCCCAACCAAGTCCATTCCCCAGATTGCAAATGGCTAGGGGGCCGTGATACACCTGAGGCGTTGGGCCGGCTCTAGCTGGAGGGGGAGAATAGCTGGCACTTGTGGCATTCCTTCGCGAAATTCTCCGCGTCTCGGCTCAGGGTCGGCCAAAAATACCCCTGCCTCATGATACGACCCTCCAAGGTTCGACTCCCGGAATGGCTCCCGCACTCCCCGGAGTTAGTTTATTCCAAGCTCCTTGGGACCTCCCCCTCGGCCGCGCAGCGCGCCAACATCCCAAAGAGGGTCTTTCGGTATAGTTGGCCGTCTCGCATGATATAATATGTCGACTTATACTTGAGCCTTTTCCTCTCCATCCCTTCTTGATACTCCCCAATGGATAGGTACGTCGTGAAGGGATCCATCCACGAGTGGTGCTGCTCCACCTCCATCAGCTCCCCCTCTTCGATGGATGGGCGGAAGAGATCTTTGAGGGTACCCCCCACCTGGGGGACATGCTTTGCCAGTTGATTTACTTGCTCGCTCTCTTCCCTAGGCACATGTCGAATGGAAAAGGTCTGGAAGGTGCCGATGACTTCCTTTACCTTCGCCAAATAGAGTTGCAGAGTCGGCTCCCTTGCCACAAACTCCCCGTTAATCTTGGAAGCCACCACCATGGAGTCAGTGAGGACCTCCACATCATGCACGCCTAGTTACCTGTCCAAACGCAGACCCGCAATCATGGCCTCGTACTCGGCCTGATTGTTGGTGATGGGTAAGTGTATCACCACTGTCTGCTCGATCCTTGTTCCCTGGGGGCTCTCCAAGATGATTCTCGTGCCAAGGGAATGCCTCCTTGAAGCACCATCCACCATGACGTTCCAAGGAACCGGGAGAGTGAGTTCTTCCTCCGCCACCTCGACCACATAGTCAGCCAAGAAGTCGGCCATAGCTTGGGCCTTGATCGAGAGGCGTGGGATGAATGAGACGTTTAACTCGCTAAACTCTACCGACCACTTAGCTAATCTTCCTGAATTCTCCACCCCTTCGAAGATGCTGCGGAGGAGGTGGTCAATCACCACTTAGATCGAGTGTGCCTGGAATTAAGGCCGGAGCCTCCGGGCCGAGATGATGAGGGTGAAAGCCAGCTTCTCAAGGATAGGATAGCGGAGCTCGACCTTCCTCAACACCCTGCTCACATAATAAATCGGGAGTTGTTTCCTCCCCTCTTCCCGAACTAAAATAGAACTCACGACCTCTGCCCCAACCCCTAAATATAAGAATAAGTCCTCCCCCTCCTTTAACCCCTGGAGCAAGGGGGCATGAGTCAACTGCCTCTTCAAGGCCTTGAACGCCTCCTCACACTCCGATGTCCATTCGAACTTCCGGCCTCCTCTCAAGGTCTTGAAGAAGGAAGAGCACTTATCCCCAGCCCGGGAGAGGGACCTGCTCAACCCTGCTAGCTTCCCCGTCAATAGCTGTACCTCTTTTGTATCCCGAGGCGACCCCAACTCCATAATCGCCTAGACCTTGTCAGGGTTGGGTTCTACTCAAGCGGGGGTGAGGAGGTGGCCCAAAATTTTGCCCTTGCTTGCCCCGAAGATGCACTTAAACGGATTAAGCCTCATCTTATACTCGCGCAGGGTGGCGAAGGTTTACTCCAGATCCTGGAGGTGAGAGTCGTCGTCTCAACTTTTGATCATGAAATTGTCTATGTACACTTCCAAGTTCCTTCTCTTCTGCTCTCGAAAGACCCTGTCCAGGGTTTTTTGATAAGTCGCCCCTGCGTTCTTTAGCCCGAATGGCATCATTTTATAACAGTAGCATCCATCCCGGTGATGAAGGAGACATCATTGATGTCGGGAGGGTGCATCCAGATCTGGTGATAACCTGAAAATGCATCTAAAAAACTCATTACAGGGAAACCAACGGCTGAGTCAACCGGCACGTCGATCTGAGGCAGGGGGTAACAATCCTTAGGGCATGATTGATTAAGAAGCGAAAAATCAACAAACATACGCCATCGGTCGTCTCCTTTTTTAACCATTAAAACATTGGAGACCCAACCGTGGTATTGGATCTCGGATACAAAATCGGCCCTAAGGAGCTTGGCCACCTCCTCTCGAATCGGCTCGGCCAACCTATCCGAGATAGGCCTCTTCTTCTGCGGGACAAGGCGACCCTCCGGATCCAGGTTGAGGCGATGGCAGGACACGTCGGCGTCGATCCCGGGCATCTCTGCAGTGCTCTAGGCAAAGATGTCCACGTTCCTCTGGATGCACTCCAGCATCTTGCCTTGGGCCTCCGGGGTCTGCCCCCCGCTGATGCGAACCTTCACCACCTTGCCTCCAAGAGTTAGAACCTCCATCTCCACCACCTCTTCCGCCGCTTCCAGGCGAGGCCACTCCCCCCATTCCTCAACCTCCCCTCCTCTTGAGGCGAAGGCCTCTGCTTCGGCTTCTTCCACGGCAATTGCCTCGGCCGGCTCTTGAGCTTCCTTAACTTATTTTTTCTGGGCGCAGCTCCCCTCCACCTCCATCTCTTCTGGACCAACCCCCTGCTCGGCCTCCTCCATCCTTCGCCACATCTCTTCAGTACCCTCTTGCCATGAGATAGAGTTTACGGCGGAGACATATCACTCCCTTGCCATCTTAGGGTCTCTGCGGACCCTGACCTGGACCCCCTCTACGTTGAACTTTAGGCATTGGTGGAAGGACGAGGGGACGCAACGGAAGTCGTTGATGAGGGGCCTCTCGAAGATGGCACTATAGCTACTGGGGGCATCCATGATGACGAACTTGGAATTGCGGGACTACCCCCCAGAGAGACTTGGAGTCCGACCCCTCCCTTGACTTCCTTCCTCTACACCGAGAAGACAAAAAGGGGCCAATCTGAGGCCAACACCCTTCTTGCCTCCACCTTCATCGCATAAAATGCCTTCTTGAAGATGACGTTGACGGAGCTCCCGTTGTCGATGAGAATCCGAGAGACGGTGAAATCCTCGATGGCCGTCTGGATGACCAGCGCATCGTAAAAGGGGTCCTCGTGACCCGGCATGTCCTGAGCCGTGAAGGTGATTCTTTCTTCCGGGGGTAGGGTCTGGGATGTGGAGCCAACGCTCCGTCGATACATTGTGTGGAGGCTCGCCTTATGGGAAGCCTCGATACCTGCCCCCCCCCCCCCCCCCCCCCCCCGTGAATTGCTCTGATCCCTCCCCGGGTACCCACGTCTGCCCGGTCTTCGCACCTGTCCTCCTCTGCCCGAGGCAGGACCTCCTCGATCCGCAATCCTTGGCAGTCTTGTTGCTGCTGCTTCTGCTCCCTGTTTCCCCTCATCTCGAGGAACTCCGGGCACGTGGACGTGGCATGCCCCTCCTCCTGATGGAAGTCACAGTAGGGTAACTCAACCCTAACCTCCCTTCTTCTCCTCCGCGCTGCTCTTCTCCTTTCTCCCATGGCTATAGCCATAACCTCCTTTTGATTGAGGAGGGGGGCCTCTTGCCCAACCTCCAGTCTGAAGGGTAGAACTGGTCCTATATTCCTTGGCAATTTTCTCCTCCGCGAAACCCTCTCCTCGCCCCCTGCTCCTGCCATTCGGGCCTCCACCCTAGCCGCTAATTCGGCTCCTTACGCCCCAACCTGGGCTGCTGCTGCTGCTCCCTCTGTCGGGGCTCAACTCTTCTCTTCTGCTGACCCCTGCCTCCTCTGGGCCTCTCCTCCTCCGTTGCCCACCTGGCTAACCTCCGGCCAAACTCCTGGTTCTACGCCTCCCCATCAACTTCTCACGCCGCCCTCTCCATCAACTCCTCGTAGGAGAGGGGGGGAATCCTCTTATGCTCCATTTGGAAGAAACCCTGCTGCAGCCCTAGGGTGAAGGCCATCATCAAAGTGTGACCCGACATTTCCTGAACCTGGGTGACCTCCTCCTGGAAGGGATCGACATAGCTCCCCAGGGTCTCGTTCACCCCCTGCTTGATGCGGAACAGGGACTCTGACTCCCTTTTCCTCTTCTTCGAGGTGGTTAACCTCAGCATGAACCCCACGCGGAGGTCCTCGAAACAGTAGATAGAACTGGCCGGCAGCTTGTGGAACCACTCCCTGGCCTTCTCTTTTAGAGAGATGGCGAAGAGCCTTCATTTGAAGCCATCTGGCATCTGCCGGATCGAGACCACATCCTCGAACCATTGGACATGCTGGACCGGGTCTCCCTTCATGGTGTAGTAGGACATGTCGGGCTCCCTAAAACCCTCTAGGACTGGTGTAGAGGAGACCAGCTTGCTGAAGGGACTCTCTCCCCCCACTTGGCAAGCCGGAGGGTCTCGTGCTCCCAACTCGCAAAACTTGTCGCCGCCACTCGATCCTGGGAAAAGCACTTGCCCGAGGAGCTCGGTGGCCCGGCCCTCCTCGACGACTTCCTTCCCTACTCGCCGGGCGGGAGCGGCCTTGCCAAGTACCGGATCCGCGAGGACCGGGATTGCTGGAGTCGAGCACTCGACGCGCGTACCGAGTGTGAACCGAACCAGGCCAAGTACCTCCTTCCTGAAGTCCTCGAACATCCCCATGGTGGCAAGAGGGGGAGGGGGTGGCGAGTCGGTCCTGTCTGATCCTTTCCCTTCTCCTCCCATCATCGAGCTTGCAGAAGGTTTTCTGTGCTGACCACTATCCACGCTCACCACACCAAAATATTGAAACCGAAAATCGGTCTCTTGTGGAGTTCTCCCTTGGGGAAGGGGTGGTCACGCACCTACTTCGCTCCTGCAAGAAAAACAACAAAGAAAAGAGAGCAAAGGACTAGTCCAAGGGCCTGGCTCGGAGGTCCCACCAGAAACCCGGACGATCGTTGAGCGCTTCCCCTCCTTAGCCAGATGCCGGGCTAAGGTACCTCAGAAAGCACTAGAAGACTGGGGAGCAAGTAAGCTTGCCTTCTGAGGTACCCCTTGGGTCCTATTTATAGGATTTTGAAGATGGTCTGTAACTAAGATACCTTTGCTGCCTTGAAATTACTAAAAGCTTCTCGGGCTGGCCTGCCAACAGCAAAACTCCGCTGTTCTAAACAGCTATATGAAGCCCACCTGGGTCTGCCAACAGCGAGAACCCGCTGTATTGACCGGCTAGGGGAAGTCCAATGGGGTAAGACAGTAAGAGATCCTCCCCATTGGGAATCGAGCGAGCAGCCCTTCAATGCCTCCACTCGGCGTGAGGCGCGGGCCGGAGCCGGCTCGCCGGTAAGCCGCGGGCCGACCCGCCTAGGAGAGGCGGGCGGGGCTGGCCTGCCAAGTTAGGTGCGGGCAGTGCTGGCTCGCTGGGAGGACGCGAGCCGAAGGATGGCCCGCCTAGGGGGGCGTGAGCTGGCCCGCCTAGGAGGGTGCGGGCCAGGCTAGCTTGCTAGGGTAACCCCTTGATGCGCAGGTCGGGGGTGGCCCGCCTGGTTACCTGAGCCCCTTCTGCGAACACGGGGTTGTACAGGACCACCACTAACTATTGGCGTGCAGTTCTAGGAGTGTCACTACAAGGGTCACAGCCATGTTGCTTGGACATCTAATTCATGCCAGCATTTCTTGCACGGTGTCGAGCCATTCCTCCGTACGTACTGCCGACTCTATCCAAAGGTAGGTCGGAGGGGAGAGAGCTCGGAAAGTACTCACTCAATTGGAACCCGGAACTTGTTTTTGTACGGGGGCTTGTAGGGATCTGAAGGCATCCAAGATAGCAGTGAGTGTTTGCCCTAGCTCAGATTGCTAGAACTGTGTGGGTGCGGATGAGGAAGGGGAGCCCCCAACTTGCTCAACGTGCACTGGGATCTACACGTAGAATACAAACCTAAGGTCAGGTTGGCTAATCTTAAGGTCAAAGTTGGACATACTTAGTGTGAATTACATATGGGCACACCACTTCTTCCGCTAAGTCAGTTTGTCCCCAAACTGACTATTCGAACGGGGGTGGCACCATTGTTATGACTTCTCTAATTTCGAATCGTAGCAAACTGATACCATTTGTAAGACCCCCTCCCGAAACACAAGACACGACACGAGTGGAGTCTTATGCCCAGAACAGCCGCCTTGAGGTAGCGCTAGCACTCGGGATAACCAGTACCACAAGACGCCTATCCCGTCGGCTATAACAAATATCAAACATTACTAACCCAACTAAACATATAACAAGAAGCCAAATCCACACATAAGCATATAGTCCAAAAGTGCAACATATAAAAAAAGATAAAACAATCTTCTAAACTATCAGAGTACAAGTAAATCTTGCCCATAAGGGCTACAACAAGAGTCTCTCAAAGACATACGTCAGTCACTAACAGTAGCAACAACATCGTCCCTTCAGGCCCTGTCGTCATGGCATGACTTTCCTGCTGCAAAACCTGTTATTGCTCCGCCTTTGGGTTTTCCTCCTAAAATGGAAGACGTAGCAACCGTTAGTCATAAAGACTAAGTGGTTATCAAATCTGCTCCCCCGGTAACTCCTTAGCACCGGAAGGAGAAAGGAATAGGATACAATATATTTATATAAGCAGTAGTACAAGCATGTGAAGAAAGTATACATGTCATGAGTAGCAATAGATGTAATGTATAACAATATTATCAGCATTATATTCTAGCAGTTCTACAAAAGCTATATAGATCAATCTAAGCATATAGATCTACAACAGGAAATAACTTAACTTAGAAAAATGTCTATACAAACATATAAGTTAAGGTACGGCTTAATAGTAAAGTAACTCATTGTATAAAAGTGCCCATACAAACTTTTATGATGAGGATCTTGTGTATGGAACGTAATGCAATGCCATGAATGCTATGCTATGACTCGCCCATGATCACGCACAAAAATTGCTATGTCGACACAGACATGTAGTTCCCATTTTTCGAGCAGGTAGCTAACCTCTCAGGCATCATCCGGCGTGGCAAGACGGTGACAGTAGAGCGGGATCTCCACTACAAGGCTGGCATCCACACTACCTAGGCTAGGACTCTGTATGCCTCAACCATTAAAACATAACAGCGGAGCTCACATGCGTACTATGTCTCAGCGGGAGTCTCGAGTAGATTTGTACCGAGAACAAAGCCCCGAATTAGCCTATGTTGTGACCCGGAAGGGGCCTCGGAAGAAGCACGAGGATCAAGCCCAACCGTTCATTTGGAACAGAAGGAGCCCCGGGAATGAGCACCGAGGACCAAGCCCAACTGCCCAAGGTCTAACCATCAACTCCCGTCGGTGTGACAAATTGCGAACCCGCAGACCTGCCACACTATCCTTAATCTAGGATTACGACACCACGTGTCGACTTACACCGCATACAATTTCACATCTCGAGCTCAACAGCACACTAGGGCTCCTCACCGAGTCCCTTATAAACACAATCGATAAAGTGCGGCAAACACTCACGCACTACAAACCCTTCCACGTTTTCTTGCATCCAAGAATTCAAGGGTTCCTTATAAACCTTAGGTGGCAAGCCATCTAGTACAACATAACATCACTCACTGCTAACCGTAGAGAGACACTACCCTATGCAGTGGACTACAATACACGTTATATTGACCATATGTATCCCGCGAGTATGCACTAGCCTTATTCAATCCTCTTCCACATAATATTCATCACTTTGCAAGTGTAAAGATCATCCTTACCGGTTCACATAACTTATTTGTTTATACAATCCAACTGATCAACCGACTAGTTCATATAAGGATCTATCAACCAAATCATTTTGTTCAAGTATGTTTCACTTCGTCATTTGATTACAAAGGATCTATCCAACAACTCACAACAATCCCTCTACCACCTCCTATCATTGATTTACTTAAACCTGAGAACAAAACGTGCAAGAAATGAGTAAAGTATAGAACTTCAAAAGGGGATTCCTGATGCTATAGGATTCCGGTGAAAATGTTTAACCACTCTTTGAAAAGGTATTTCCAAGGGCTATGACTTTTGTATTCGGTCCCTCACCCATATCAGACCGTAACGCACACGAAATCGGCTTCAAAGTCTGCTGCGTACAGAATACAGTTTTTGCACACATAGCTTAGCAGCAAAAAATTTTTATCTGACTTTCCCATGGCTAAAGACTTCACCTAAAGACATGTAACCACTCTTTGGAAAAGACTTTCCATGGGCTATGGCTTTTGTGTTTAGTCAAAAGTCCAGATCTATCCATATCATACCTAAAAATGTCCACGAAGATTGATGTGTGCAGAACAAAAATTTCTGCACACATCTTTAAGCGGAATGAACGGGATCGGTTCGTCTTCCTCCTCTAGCCGATCTTCCCAATTCACATCAAAAATTCATCCTCCCTTATTCACCCTCATAAGGCAATTTATCTTCATGAAACCGTTCCTCATCTTCACATAGAAGGAAGGACAGGTAGAAGACACCACTATCCATAGAGCACAAGCCCTAGAATAGCCTTTTCCTAGGGAAATCATCATCTCACAAGTCTAGACACTTTTGATTCGACATCTCACCAAGATATATCTACATATCTAGAACTAAGGGAGAGGGGAGAAAGCTCACCTTGTTTCCAGCGTTTCCACCATTTCCGGCAAAGGATCTCGTCACCCTTCTCGATGACATCTTCTTCTCCTCGGCGGCGGTGGTTCTTCACGGATGAAGATTGGCTCAAGCAGCAGTCTCTCCACAAAAATGGCTTGAAAATAGGATAAAACTGTTAAGATTTCAGACATCCTTTATATATGGAACCAACACTAGGACGGACATGCCCGTATCCCTACCCGTGTCCTGCTCGGGCGAAGCATCGTCAACGGTTCATCTGCCATTTAGACAAACAAACACGGGTAGGGACACACCCATGTCTCTACCCGTATGCACGTCACACGGCCGTGTTCATGCCTGTGTCCTACTCGTGTCCTTCTCGAGAAACACGGTCGGCTTCCTAGAGACATTCCCACGGGTAGTGACACGCCTGTGTCTCTACCCGTATCCTGCATGGAAAACACATGGACACATGTACACGGGTAGGGACACGCCCGTGTCTCTACCCATGTCCTGCTCGGGAAACACGATCGATGATATCAGTTACGCACACTGGTAGGACATGCTTGTGCCCCTATCCACGTCCACATACAAATGGGTACGGACACGGCCATGTCACTACCCGTGTTCTTCTCTGGAAATTCCACGAATTTCCAATCCTGACAAAAAAGTACCACATGGGTATGGACACGCCCGTGTCACAACCCATGTCCTAATCTGGACGTCATTTCACCTCCCTTACACAAGTGTAAGACAAGTTTCCCGCACTCCTTGAGCCCAAGCTAGTTGCCCTGACTTAAAAATGCGCATGAGGGGCATATCGCGAATTAGGACATTATAGAAGATCAAGCTATCTCTTCATTCAAGCCACTTAACCTAAACATGCTATCAAGATCAAATCAATTCTATCCAGGTGCTAAGAATAAAACTTTCTCTCTATAAAGCTAAAGAAGACTCAATGCTTCAAAGTAATATTTATACTTTAGTCATTTCTTATAATCTATTTTAACATAAATTACTATGTAATACTTTATAAGATCAAAGTTGTAGGGTTGTGTTGTCAGTCTGAGTGTATGGTTGTATAAAGGACTTAAGTGTAGGACTCTGTTGTGAGTCTGAGGTAGGATTCTACGAGTGAATTAGAGGTAGGAGATCATCTAGATCCATTATTGTAGAAGTGCTTGTACTCTGATATATGGCTATGGACATCCTTAGGTAGAAATTACTAAAGTCTGACGTAGGGCCTTGTTGAAGATGTAACACCCTACACGAAGAATATAATAGACGGTCAGGTCAGGGCCCCACACCATATTCCATGAACAGATGAAGGCGGTACTAAATGAAATACCAAACATCATCGTAGCCTAACACAGAGTTGCATTCTAGTGAAAGCAAAGGAGTAACAATAACCCACAACATTGAATTTCCACTATATAAAACTTTAGAATGATAGTTTAGACAAATATTTGGCATTAAATCCTTACATGATTTTACACAAAAAGAGTAGATTGCATACATTGACATGCAGGTCGGCCATACATGAAAGCAGTAAATGAGCAATTCGACCTCCAAGGGCAAGCGTAGAAAAATTGGCTTCAGCCCGCTACTTCCTGCTGGACACGCTTGTACCTACACAAATCAATCCTACAATGATGTGGCAAAACAAAGTAACGGTTAGCATTAGCAGACCACAATTATAATGACCCTAACCCATTCTCGAGGCAGTGGTACTCCTTACCTACAAGATGTATGGTATTTTATATAAAATTGCTCAACCATCACAGATATAGACACGCACGACCACATGTCCCATGCACTCAGGGAACATTATCAGTGTATCGAAGAAAAAAGTCCCACCTCAAACCTATGAATCAACCACTTAGATGGTCATTGAGCTTTTATCGCCAAGGACACCTTGCCTTAAAGACTCTTTAGCGCGGGTACGACTTCACCTCGACCCATTATCATAAAGATAACTAACGTTATCAAATTTTGTTGGCACTCAAGGCCACCAAGCTAGGCATTGCATACCTCACAGCTTAATATGCCACCCACCTTATCCCCAAGCCCTAGGCTCGCAATCATAAATAAGCTCACTATGATCTATCGCCTGTAGTATCCACTATCATTGAGCGATATTGACAGAACTAAAAATCTATCTTATGTTCGGTTTCATGACCAGAACATTCATCTGCTCACTGGTCCCTGCGAGCAGCACTATCACCAACAATATCAATATCATGTGCGAAATCAACAGAACATCATTTATGTTGCAAACTTGAGTGTTTCCTGGAGCCACCCTCTAGTACTTTTGCATCAACCTGCAGTACTCCCAAAACTCCAAAATTTATTTATTTTCTACGGAGTGTTCTCTTGCATATAATTCAATCATCACCAATCCAAACAAACCTATCCAGATGAGCTTCACGTAGCATGCCTATTATCACAACCCGCATTTTCTAAGCATTTACTAATGTATTAGAGTAAGAGAAAATGTGTGTCGTGATGCCATGTTGTGCATGGGACAACGGCAGACGCTCAGGAAAGAACCTACTACTAACACTTTTCATGAAATTTCTCATTTTAATTATGACGAAAATATAGTTTGAGTTCGGGTTTTTATGGTCGTGTCCTTCGACTCAGTCCACGGGTAAAAATATATACGCAGCGGAAAATATTTGGTTTGTTTTATTTATTTTCCTATATGAGCATGAAAATCCAACCGAACTATTTATGATATGTACCTCTCTAGATTTAGTATAGGTATGAAAAGAGTTTTTACATTCGTTAAAAATAGAGTGATATTTGGTTCAAAGAGATGTTATGAGTACGAGGTAAAAGTATTTATCTTTTTCATACTTTGAAAGTAACTAAGTGGTAAACCTAACATAAAACTATCCCAGAGAGCAAGTAAATATGATAAACAGTAATATAAAATCGTTGTAGCGAACAAATAGTCTATCATCTACAACAATTCCCTGTGAGCGCCAACAACCTGACATAAACCCACAGGAACAAATATATGACTGAACTAAAACAAGAACAACAAAACTACCTCACAAAGGTAAGGAAGAAAACCACCACAACTAATCCAATGCCATGAACCACCAGCTCTAGCCGCTCGAATCGCTACTATGCTAAGCCTGATGCATTTAGAAGAAAGAATGCCTCAACAAGAAATAAGCAAGTGGCAATAAAGAACAAAAGTAAATAAATAAGAGGAGTCAAAGGGTTACCAACCCAATACAGAATGGTTGCCAAACCCCAGCATAAATCCTAAAAGAGTATGTAATTAAGAATTTTCAAGGTTTAAGTATGAGAAGGTGCACCAAGTGCGATATAGAGTCACGCTTTAATAATATCTGCAAAAGTATGCATATGAACGTATATATATATGGAAACTGAAAGAGACTGATTTGCTCAACACATTAATCACTAACACGGGTAAAAATGGTACTGAGTCGGTGGCCACATTATCCAACACAAACCATCAGACCAAACATCTCAAAGAAGGCACTGCTGTGGTGGTCACATTGAACAACACAACCCAATAATCCATAAAAGAGAAGAAAAAGCCACAAGGCATAATGATTCACAAACCGATAATGGGGTGGTGGTCCTTTATCCACTGCCACCCAAAGACCATAATGAAACACTTTAAAACACCGATAAAACCCAAATCTAAGCATCAAAATTCCTCAATGATGAAGCGGAAGAAAAGGTCCCAAAATTTCTCTAAGACATAATCGATGAATAGGAAGGTCACTCGTCAAAAAGTTTTTAAGTTCACAAAGATTCGTCGAAAGTACTCGACGATTTAACAGTACACTCAACGAATATGACTTGGTTCGACAGATAAACTAAATGAATAAGGCTCTGCTAAATTTTAATACATTCAACGGTACTCATCAAATTCAAGACAGACTCGATGAAATCAACTTGATGAATTCAAGCAAACCCGAGGATACTAGACGGATTTGTAAAGAATACTCGACGAATTGGACTTGGCCTCTTTTGAACACTCGACGTATCCCCTGGATACTCGATAGATTCGTCGAGTATACTCGACAAATACCCTTGGAGAAATCAACACACTAGACACCAAACACGGTGGACACTCGACGAATTCGTCAAGAATACTCGACGAATTGGACTCTAACTCACAGGATGACTCGACGGTTTCACTCGATGAATTCGTTGAGAATACTCAACAAATTATACCAGATGAAATGAACTTGGTATCGGATGGAACCCTACTCTACTCGACGAATTATTCTCGACGAATTAAAACTTAGAAGAAAATCCACCATACTTGATGGATTTGGACATGCCTGAACCCTACACTTCTCCTATACTCTATGAAGGAAAGAAAAGAGATAAAACAAGACTAAAGGAACAAATACGAGGGAGGGAGAATTCACCACTTGCCTTAAAATCTTATGAAAGCCGACCTCTAAAGCGCTCCGCTGCAAGGATCGGCCGCAAGATCTCCCCGTCTATGATTTCTTAAACTTTTCGAGAAAAACAAGGGTTAAGGTCGCATAGCCTATTGCCAAAACCCACGAAACAAAAAAAATGCACTGTGCATGCGAAGATTGTGGCGAGAGCTTTTTGAATCTAAGCTCCGACGAGGATTTCTTGCATAAGATCTCTGTTCGGCGACAGCCGAAAGACTCCGCAACGACGCGTCGTCCTCTTCTTCTGCTCTTCGTGATATGCGTCGGTTTGAGAAGATGATGAATAGGTTTTTGTTTTAAATGTATATATATTATATTATTATTATAATTTTCAAGAAAACTCAGATGACAAGAATTACTGAAAAACCTTGGTTTTCGATGAAATTCACACCAAAACTAAATGGCGGTGCTATGAATCAAACGACGAAGTCGAAATCAAGATATGACAAACCAAACAAGGGTTAAAATTCCCGGAAGTTAAAATAACAATAATTCTTTAAAATTTATCGAGATCCTAATTAAGCCTAGATCGCCACCAAACTTCACAAACACGCTAAAATTAACCATTTAAATCTTCCTAAGTCGAAAACTTTAATTCAGATAAATAAAATTATGCACTAATAATGGCGCCCCGCTAACTAAGTGTCAATATAATTCCCTTACGTCCCAATTATGCCACAAAAGGGGGGTTAAAACAATTATCAAATTTCAGGGGCATTATCCATATGCACGTACAATGATTTGTGCTCTAGATGCAAAACCTAATGGGGATCAACAAAAATCAACCCGTTGAAAGCTTTACCTCCCACTAATTAGTGGAGACACTTTCATGAAAACGTACTAAACAAAAGGACAAGCATGTCCTTGTATTTAGAAGAATAGTCATTACCCTCGAAGCATGGTTCAGAGCCATGAATCAAAGCTTGATTCGGATGGTAAGGATGAACATTCTTTACTCTCTACGAATCCTCAATCGTCTTATGATTCCAAGTTTGGATGCTCCTCAAAGGTTCTTCCAATGCCTGGACTAGCAATCCATCTTCTTCTTCTTCCTCCTCTCCTTTACTTTCTTCTTTCCATAGCTTGAATAAAGAGACTGAGAAAGAAATTATAAGAAGTGAAAATCCCTTTATACCCTTATTGTACAACCCCGTGTTCGCCGAGTGGGCCCATCTGGCAAGGCGAGCGAGCTATGCGAGCCATCCAGCATTAGTAGCATATACGGGCGAGTCCAGATGGTCGGCTCTCTCTCACATATACCAGGAAAGCGATTTCCGCGAGCCAGCCCATCTGGCCCGCTCCTGCCTAGGTGACCTTGTCGTCGGCCAGCCTCCATATAGTGTAGGCGAGCCATGACAGCTCGGCTCGCGCTTGCCTAAAGATAGAAGGCGAGCTGCGGTAGCCAGGCCGCGTCCACCCAGTAGGTTGGTGAGTTGACCCGGTGTCAAAGAAACTCTCCCTGTAGGGTCCAGTGGCAAGATTACCTGGATGCCCTTGTTGGGTGCGCAGATAGCTTTCCAGAATAGTGGAGTTATGCGGTTGGTAGACAACTTTTGGCTGCATATTGCTGTTTGGAACAACAGAGTTTGGCTTTTTGTAGGTCATTTTCAAAAATCTATAAATAGACCCAAGGGGGTACCTCAGAAGGCATGCTTACTTGTGCCCCAGTCTTCTTGTGATTTCTAATGTATCCTTAGCTTGGCATTTGGCTAGGGATGGGAAGCGCTCTAAAATCTTCGTAGTGTGTGGTGGGTCATCCACCCAAAGCCCTTGAGTCTGTTCCCTATTATTTTTCCCTATTTGTTTGGCTCGTGAGAGAGAAGTAAGTGTGCGATCACCCATTCCCCAAGGGTGAACTCCACAAAGACCGAGTTTTCAGTTTCAACATTTTGGTGCGGTGAGCGTGGAGCATGGTCAGCACAAAAAACCTTTAGTAGGCCTGCTGACTGGAGAAGAAGGGAAAGGTTCGAACAGGGCCGACTCACCACCCCCTCCCCCTCTTACCACAGTGGGGATGTTCGAAGAGTTCAGGCAGGAGGAGGTTGAGCTCGTCAGGTTCGCTATCGGTGCGCATACTGAGAGCTCTATGCCAGTAGTTCCAGTAGTCATTGCCCCGGCCCTAGGCGATGAGGCACCCGACAGGAGAGCTGGGAAGGAGGTAGCAAATGAAGTAGGCGAGCGCGATCTGCAGGGGCAAGTGCTCTTCCTCGGGTCAGTAAGCATAGGCCAGTTCGACGAGATGGGGGGGAGAGACCCTCAAGCTCGCCAACCAAGAGGTGGCAGCACCTTCAACGAGTTATTCTCTTATGCCCCAATTCCAAAGGGGTTCATGGAGCCAGTTATGTCCTACTAAACCGGGAAGTACGATCCAGTCCAACACATCCAATAGCTCGAGGATGTGGTGTCGATAAGGAAGATGTAGGATGCCTTCAAATACGGACTCTTTGCCAAAACCCTCAAAGAGAAGGCAAGGGAGTGGTTCCACCTGCTGCCGACCAACTCAATCTACTACTTTGAGGACCTACTATAGGGGTTCATGTTGAGGTTTACCACCTCCAAGAAGAGGAAGAAGGAGTTAGAGTATCTATTCCACATCAAGCAGGGAGGGAACGAGACATTGGGGAGCTACGTGGACCGATTCCAAGAGGAGGTGACCCGGGTCCAGGAGTTGTAAAGGCACACCCTGATGATGGCCTTTACATTGGGGTTGTAGCAGGGTTTCTTTAGGATGGAGCTGAAGAGGGTCCCACCTCTCTCCTACGAGGAGATGTTGGAGACGGGGCAAGGGAAGTCGAGGTGGAGGCGTCAAACCCCGATTTCACGATGAAGCTGGCCAGTTGGGCCACAGTAGAGGAGAAGGGGCCAGGAGGTGGCTGAGGTTAGGAGGTGAGGAGAGCTGAACCCCGGCAGTAGAACAACATCAGCATGTGTAGCAACAACAGCCGATGTGGGGGTGTCAGGAGCTGAATAATCGGCTCGGCTGGAGGAAGCAGGAGTGAATGTATTAGAACCAATGGAGAGGTTTCCATGGAGGAGACAACCTCCAGGGGGCAAGGGTAATTTCCACCCTCTAGGGTAGAGACAGGGTCAGAGGGCCCCCCACCCCTATCAGTAGTAGGCTATGACAATAGCCATGTAGAGGAAGAGGGGTTAGCAAAGGAGGAGGAGGGAATTCAGGGTGGAGTTACCTATTGTGACTTCCACTAGGAGGACGGGCATGCTACAGCCACGTGCCCGGAGTTCCTTGAGATGAGAGGAAATAGGGAGTAGGAGCAGCAATAGTAGCAGCAAAACCTTCGGGAGGTGCAGATTTAAGAAGTACGTCCTCGAGCAGAGGAGGACTGGTGTGAGGACTATGCTTATGTTTGGGACTAAGGAGGGATCAGAGTGATCCATGGGGGGGGGGGTCTAGGGTTTCCGGAAGGTGAGTCTCCACACCATGTATAGTAAGAGCGTTGGCTCGACATCCCAAGCCCCAGCCCTGGTGGAGTAGATCACCTTCTCAAGGAAGGACATGCCAGATCACGAGGACCCTTCTACGACGCATTGGTCATCCAGACTGCGGTCGAGAACTTTACCATCTACTGGATCCTCATCTACAACAGGATTTCGGTCAACATCATCTTCGAGAATGCATTTGACGCAATGAAGGTGAAGGCCAAGATGGTGCTGGCCTCGGACAAACCTCTGTTTGGGTTCTCTTGGGTAAGAAAGGAGGTGGAAGGAGGAGTGGAGCTCCATGTCCATCTAGGGGGGGGGGAAGTCCTGAAACTACAGGTTCGCCATCATGGATGCCGCTAGTAGTTACAATGCAATCTTCGTGCAACATCCTATAAGCGCCTTCTGTCGTGTCCCCTCATCCTTTCACCAGTGATTTAAGTTCAACACCGAGGGGATCTAGGTCTTCATCCGAGGAGACCCCAAGATGGCGAGGGAGTGTTACATCACCGTGGTAAACACCATTTCTTGGCAGGAGGGGGCCGAGGAGATGGAGTGGAGGAAGGAGGAGGAGGAGCAAGGGGTAGTTGGAGTGGAGATGAAGGTGGAGAGCCGCACCAAAGTTGAGGTGATGGATAGAGTCCAGGAAGAGCTGGTCGTGGCAATGGCCGTTGAGGAGGCTGAGGAGGAGGTCCTTATCTCGGTAGAGGGGGAAGTTAGAGAATGGGGAGAGCGGTCTCATTTGGAGGCTATAGAAGAGGTGGTGGAGATGGAGATTCTCACCCTTGGGGGGAAGGTGTAGAAGGTGTGCATTAGCAGGGGCTGACCCCGGTGGACTAGGAGAGGATGCTGTCATGCATCCAGAAGAACGTGGACATATTCATAAGGAGCGCCATAGAGATGTTGGGGTTAGATGCGAGCATTGCTTTCCACCGCGTCAACCTGGACCCAAAAGCTTGCCCATCCAGCAGAAGAAGAGGTCCATCGCGGACTAGCAGGTCGAGCTCATAAAGGAATAGGTGGCAAAGCTCCTGAAGGATGGCTTTTTATTCGAAATCCAATACTCCAGCTTGGTCTCCAATGTAGTAATGGTAAAAAAAGGAGATGACCGGTGGAGAATGTGTGTTGATTTCTGTTTTCTTAGTAAATCATGTCCTAAAGATTGTTACCCCTTTTCTCGAATCGACGCACTAGTTGACTCAGCCGCTGGTTTTCCTGTAATGAGTTTCTTAGATCCTTTTTTGGGTTATCATCAGATTAGGATGCCCCCCCTCGATGTAAAAGATGTCTCCTTCATCACTGTAGATGGGTGCTACTGCTATAAGATGATGCCCTTTGGGTTAAAAAATGCAGGGGTGACATATTAAAAGATGATGGATCGTGTCTTCCAGGAACAGAAGGGTAGGAATCTCGAGGTGTATGTTGATGAATTGATGATCAAGAGCCGAGGGATGGACTCCCACCTCAAGGATCTATTATAGTCCTTCGGCAGCTTGCACAAATATAAGATGAGGCTAAACCCCTTGAAATGTCTTTTCGGTGCATGAAGGGGTAAGTTCTTGGGCCATATTCTCACACCCGCGGGTGCATAGCCAAATCATGACAAGGTCAAGGAGATCTTGGAGTTGGGGTCACCTCGGAATGCTAAGGTGGTGCAGCGGCTTATGGGGAAGTTGGCCGGGCTAAGTAGGATCCTTTCTCGGTTTGGGTAGAAGTGTTCTCCCTTCTTCAAAGCATTGAGGGGAGGCAATACGTTCGAATGGACTGGGGAATACGATGAGGAATTCCAGGCATTGAAGAGTCAGTTAACTCAGCCCCCCCTGCTCCAAGGGCCAAAGGAAGGGGAGGACCTATCTTTGTATCTCGGGGTCAGAGCAGAGGCCTTGAGATCTATCCTAGTTCAGTATGAGGGGAAGAAAAAGCTGCCCATATACTACGTGAGCCGGGTCTTGAGGAAGGCAGAGCTCTGATATCCCATCTTGGAGAAGCTAGCCTTTGCTCTGGTCATCTCGGCTCGGAGGCTCCGACCCTATTTCTAGGCACACTCCATGTGAGTGGTGAGTAGCAATCCCCTCCACAACATCTTTGAGAGGGTTGAGCATTCAGGCAGGTTGGCAAAGTGGTTAGTGGAACTGAGCGAGTTCGACATATCCTTCATCCCACGCATCTAAATCAAGGCCCAAGCAATGGCCGACTTTCTGGATGATTATGTGGTCGAGGTGGCGGAGGCAGAACTCACCCTCCCGGTTCAGTAGAAGGTGATGGTGGACGGTGCTTTGTGAAGCCATTCCCTGGCGGTGGGGGTGATCTTAGAGAGCCCTTAGGGAATAAGGATCGAGCATATGGTGGTGGTGCATTTTCCCATCACTAATAATTAGTCAGGGTACGAGGCCGTGATAGCTGGGTTGCTTCTAGCCAGGTAGCTGGGTGTGCATAATGTGGATGTCCTCACTGCCTCCTTGGTGGTGGCCTCCCAGATCAATGGGGAGTTTTAGGTAAGGGAACCTATTCTTTAGTTTTACTTGGAAAAGTTGAAGGGGGTCATCGGCATGTTCCAAACCTTCTCCATCTAACATGTGTTGCGGGAAGAGAATGAGAAGGTTGATCAACTAGCCAAGCATGGTCCCCGGGTAGGAGCGCCATTACTAACCTGTTCCATCCATCCATATAAGAGGGAGAGATGATAGAGGTGGACCAACACCCCCTCATTGATAGATCCATTCACAATATTCCTGTCCATAGGGGAGTTCCGAGAAGGGATGGATGAGAAGAAGTTCAAACATAAGTCAGCATATTATCTTATGCATGACTGACAATTGTATAGGAAGATTCTCTCGGGGATTTTGGCACGTTGTGTAGCCGAGGGGAAGGTCCAGAGGATTTTAGTGGAAGTGCAGTCCGGGGAGTGTGGAAGCCACTCGGGAAGCAGAACCTTGGAAGGGAGGATAATACGTTAGGGGTACTTTTGGTCGATCCTATGAAAGGACGCTACGGAGTTCGCAAAGCAGTGCCATAAGTGCTAGCTCGTTGCCCTATTACGACCCACATTTCCTTATCTTTATACGCAGCGGAAAATACTTTGGTTAAGGTGATTTGACATCCTACATGAGCGTACACGTCTCCAAAGGACAACTAATGATATGTAAGACTCTAAATTTAGTATAGTATAAAACAATAGTCTTTACGTTACTTTGGAAAGTAGTGCTTTAGTTTTATAAACATGATGTGCATGAGGTACATATAGTAATGTTTTTAGGGTTTAAAATACCTAACATGCAACCTACCATAAAATCATTTTAAGAGAGCAAGTAAACAACCTCCACAAAGGCAAATAAAATAACAGTTTCAGTTCATACCAAGCATCACAAGAAAGCCACCAGTGGGTATAAAGAACCTGACACGAACCCACTGGTGAGTATGCATGTCTATATAGAAAGAAGAAAACAACTACCTCACAAATTGAGGAAGGGGAGTCTCAACAGTCAAGGAGATCACAACACGTTCCCAAAAGAAAGCTAGCCGCTCAACCGGCTACTGCTCTGAACCTAAGGCATTCGAAAAAGAAGACTTCAGCAAAAATATAATCAAATAGAAATGGAGCATTAGGTCATAAGCAATAAAAAGAAGGGGTTTACCAAAACCTGCAAAAAAATCGGCCGGTGCGGTTCCTTCTCCTCCTGGAAGTGCTATCAAATTTAGCAGGAGGAATTAAACAAGATAACAAAAAGAAGCATTATCCAAGGAATAATCAAAGCGCACCAAGTGCGAGAAATTAGCAACATGGCCTGCTAAAAAACTACAACAGCAACATGGCAAACATCTACCAAAATAGCAATTTAAAAGGGAAAAGAACTAACAGTCCTAACTTGTGAATCATTAGTAGTGGTAAAACCCTGGATCTGGGTTGGTGACCAAAAACAGTCCTCATCCAAACAACCAGATAAAAAATTCTCAAGGGTATAACAGTGGCAGCCCTAGGGTCCAACACACCAACACAATCAGCCCAAACCGGTTACCAAACGGTGGTGACCATGGCTCTACACCCAAACCACCACTTACAGAGAAACCAAACAAAAATACCACCTGCCATTATTCACGATTCGGCGTTCACAACCAGTCGAAGAACATTACAAAACCCATCCTAACCACTCAGGAGAAAAAATACCAGCCTAAGGAAAAACGTCGAGTCCACTCGACGCCGCGTTGAGTTAGTACCACTCACTCAACACAAAAATCAAAGAAGGGAAGGCGTCGAGTCTACTTGATGGTTAGTTGATTGAGCTCCACTCACTCAACGCCAAAATACTTAGCCGTAAAAATCTCACTGGACGACGACATTGAGTGAGTTCAGCCTACTCAACGCTATCAACACTAACAGTCAAAGGCATAGAGGGACTTCACCACACTCAACACTTTATACTTAAAATAAAATTATCCCCGGACTAGACGGCTTTAAGTGAGCTCAACTCACTCAATGCGAAACGCAGATGACATTGAGTGAGCTCAACTCACTCAATGCCAAAAGACAGACGTCGTTGATTGAACTTAACTCACTCAATGCCAAAAGACTTAAAAAAAAATTCCAAGGCAGACGATGATGTATTGTAGGCTGTGTAGTGGACTCCTAGAGTGCAAACTAGTGACGTGCAGGGACAGACTCACTCAAACCTAATGATTATATGTCATGACAATTTTAAACCAGGCGTGTTAATTAATAGAAGCAATGAAACAAGATAATAAATCAGCGCACGCAGTCATAATAAAGATAACAACTTTATATAGGCGCTTTTGCGATAGCTTTCCTCCGCATGGAGGACTAGAATAAGCACGCGGTGAATTAAGGCATCATGCAAGTTAAGAGATTCACAGGCAAAAAACAACAAACTATAATTCCTTTAAAGCAAGAATTCCACACGCACACAATGTTTTCACAACCCAAACAACAACTAGCACCACAAATAACAAAAAAATATAAAATCTGGAATAAATCTAGGACTGTTGTAGTTTTAGGTAAGTCTGATGTTTGGGAGGGGATTTTTGTGTTCCGGGCAGTGGGGGACTAATTCGGGTAAGGGAAAGTCGAGTGGGAGATGATAGGTGGCTGGGTCGGAGTTGTAAAATGCTGGATCTAGAAAGATCTATCCAGATATGGATAGATCTACAGAGTATTGCTGAGATCTGGACAGATCTGGAGCGTTTGGCATATGGCGGAATAGGAAAGTGGCAGAGAAAGACGTACGGTGAAGGGACTAGCTGTTGGGAGGACTGTGGGTTGCAGGATTCTGCAGGAAGGCAGTGGGGAGGCTGTAGATGAGCGGCGGTTTAGGGTTGGTTGCAAGGTGGTAGTGGGGTTATTGTAAGGAGGTAGCGGGCTGGTCTGAAATATATGCAGGGAAGGGGGAGATCCGGATAGCTGCAGGTGGGAGGACAGCAGGAATATAGAAAAGGGGGAGGAAATGGGCGGCTAGGGTTAAAGAGAAGGAGTGCAAAATAACTTATCCAAGGAGTCGTCACCATGGGGCTCCACGGAGTTGGAACCGCGGAGGAGGTCACTGGAAATGGGGAAGAAGGCTTCTCCAAATTGCAGCAACTGCCTAAAAACTGCAGCCCAAGGTTCTATTTATAGTGAACCAAAATTAGGGCTACCAAGATGGACGGCTATGATTGGCCGTCGATCTCGGCTTCAAAATAACACTAAGTAATATTCAAAATATAATATTCTATATATGAAAATTCATCAGAATGATGAGCCAGACACAACCACGGTAGCGGATCGACAATCCCGTCACGCCCGCATATGAGAATCCATGAATGTGGGGTCCGCGCTACGACGTGTCATGCCAGATGGCCCCCTATCAACTCCCCTGGACTGAAAAGCCTTTATCTCTGATGAATTGAGACGCTCGTACTGAAGTCGAAGTCAAGGGGAGAGTTGATCCAACTCTGCAGCAGCAATCTAGGTATCGTCAGTGAAGGGTCGTTCAAGCCAAAAAACCAAGTAGCGGCACACAAACCCATCCATAGAGGGGACAAACTCATGCACAATGATCTCTCAAGCAAGTGACGCGTGAAGGACTCAATAGACTCACTAGAGCATGACACAGTCGGTACGGGTATAAGATCAATAGGCTTCCTAGGTTCATAACCTGATACTACCTGAAACGGACTGAGACCAGTCGACCTATTGATGGAACTGTTGTATGCAAACTCAGCTATTGGGATCACCGAGTCCCAACTAGACCTATGCTTAAAAACTAGACATCTCAGCAGATTACCTAAACTTCTATTCACCAACTCAGTCTGACCGTCCGTCTAAGGGTGGGATGCAGATGAAAATTTAAGAGTAGTCCCGGTTTTGTGCCATAACATCTTCAAAAAGTAGCTAACGAACCGCACATCTCAATCGGACATGATGGACTTCGGGAGACCGTATAATCTAAAGACTTCACTTATAAATAAGGCCGCGATGTAGGGAGCATCAGCGGTCTTACTATACGCGATAAAATGCGCCATCTTAGAGAACTGGTCTACCACGATAAAGATTGAATATTCTTCCGCTGGGTGCGCGGAAGTCCAAGCATAAAGTCCATATTAATGTCCTCCCATGGTCGATGGGGGACGGGTAATGGGGTGTATAAGCCCGTGTTCTGCATCGTTCCCTTGGCCATTTGGCATACATGACAATGTCGGACTTTATACGAGCCACATCTTTCTTCGAACTCGGCCAATAGAAATGATCCTCTACCATTGCAATCAACTTATCCCGCTCAAAATGACCGGCGACACCCCCAACGTGTAGTTCCCATACTAAATAATCACGATACGAGGTGTTGGTCTCACACAAATGGGAGCCCCAGAATAAGTTCCTATCACTGATCTGAAACCCCTCAATAGGATCAGGAGGGTCCCTCAATAGTATAGTGTATAACTCAGCAAAATCCGGACAAGTAGGGTAGTCCATAATCATCCTAACGAAACCATCCACCTGGGCCTGTAATGTGCGTAGTAGAGAGACTCGATGACTGAGTGCGTCAGCAGGTTTATTCTCAACACCAGCGCAATGTTTGGCAAGTCGTGGAAATCCTTCAGATACTCTACCCACTTCGCGTTTCGGTGACTAAGCTTCCTCTGAGAGTTGAGGTGGCATAGGGCCTGGTGGTCAGAATAGAGCACAAACTCCCAGGGGAGGAGGTAGTATCTCCAATATCATAACGACTGGACGATAGCATAAAATTCTCGATCGTAGTTCGAGTATTTTTGCTTGGCTTCGTTCAGTTTCTCACTAAAGTAAGAAACAAGGTGTCCCTCTTGACTCAATACTCCCCCAATACCCACACCCGACGCGTCACAAGCAACCTCGACGGCCCTGCTAAAATTGCGGAGTCAGAGTACGGGAGCGAACGTCAGTTTGTCCTTAATCTCTTAAAATGCACGAGTGTCCGCGGCGGTCCATTGAAAGTCTCCCTTATTCAACCAACTTGTAAATGGGGCCATTGTTGCGTGCTATGGTTCGAAGAAAATAAACGCAACCAAACTAGCAACCCAATGAGGCAAGTATACCTATCGAATTGTAGCTAGGGGACACAAGTGTCGTATTGAAATCCGGGAACTGTTGGCTATGCTTACTCACACGAATGCTATTATCTTATCGACGAAAAAACTAGGGTTTTAGAAAAACTAATTGCAAGGAAGGAAGTAAAGCTATACTAGAAAGAGAACTACCGCAATTAAGTAAAGTGCTATTAAGTAAAGAATTATGCTAGAAAGGAAACTACTACAGTTAATTAAAGAGAACAAGATAGCAGATTACTACGAAAGATTGAAAATATGAAATGGAAATGCACTCGATCAAGAATCACCTCGGCTAAAGACGATTAAGAAAATGAGATAAAAATTAAAACTTAAAAGGATAAAGGTCCTTGACCGTGAAGGTTCATAAAGCTTGAACACGCTTCTCTCGAAGTCATGCCCAACTGAGTTTAGGAAGGTCCGACCGACTCTCGTCTAAATCAGAGGCCTAAAACTCGCTTTACGCGGTTAACCCCACTATTGGATTTTACTCCAATCCGGGAGATTTGGACGTATGCCTCTCTCGAGGGGTGCGTACAACTCCCTTTACTCTTGAATGCTCACTTCAATCTATCGGCCTCTCGGCTAGCCCGGAATGAAAGCAAAGGTGGAGAGTATATATCGATAATATACCTCCAACCCATGATTAATCAAGAGTAATTCAAGGCCCTAACCTAAAAAGAAAAGATTAATTAAAACATCATAACTTAATCGCTCTAACATCGGATCATCAAGATCGAGTACAAGGAGGATTAGTTAATCATAATGGAGTGGAGGTGGGGGGATGAGTAGTAAAGCATATAAAAGGAACACTAGTAAAGAAAGAACACTTATATTAATTAAAAGGAGCAAGTTACACTAATGAAATTGATATTACAAGTGCATGAATTAAAGTCCTATTCTAGCCCTATATTAAGCAATAAGAAAAAGCAAGATTACAACAAGAGCTAAGGCAAACTAAAAACTAAACTATGGTTAAACAAAAATTACAAAGAGAGAGAGAGAGAGAGAGAGATAAAAGCATAAATAAGATCAAGAACCAAAGGGGCAGCACCTCCCCCACTCAACCAAAGCTTGCTGAAATGGAAGGGGGGGTCTCAATTTATAGAAAAAAAATCTCGGGTTGGTCACGCCCTCCGACACGCCCTAGGGTGGGCGTGTCAGGGGGCGTGACAGTACTATGTTGACCTTAGGCTCTGGACTCTGGCGGGAAGGATCATTGCCTTTGTACATCAGTGGCCACGCCCTAGGTCACGCCCGTGTAGGGAGGGCGTGACAGGCACGTCATGTCCAAATCATTGGTCGGAAATCCGTCAGTCACCGAAAAAGGAGGGAGTCACGCCCATGTCACGGGCGTTACATTGGGCGTGAGAGTACTACTTGCGTGCTGTGGAGAAATGACATTTAATGCGGCTGCTGGCTTTGCGGCAGAGGGCGACACGCCCATGGTCACGCCTGGTGTCACGCCCAAGGAGGGCGTGTCGGGGGGGCGTGACAGCGGTTTGGTTCATTTTTCTGTCCCTTCCAGCAGGAGTCCTCGGGATCGGGTGACACGCCCTAGGTTACGCCCAGGTAGGGCGTGACAGGGGGCATGTTAGGTCATTTTTGGCCAATTTTCTAAAAACCTGCAAAAGGTCAAGAAAATGTTAGTGGCAATAATATTTACATAAAAATGATAAAAAATAACCAATAATAGACATGATTTGTACAATATAAAATAGAAAATACGATAATAGTTTATGCTACAAAACATATTATCAAATTCCCCCAAACTTAAGCTTTGCTTGTCCCCAAGCAAAAATATAAAAACTAGAAATTTATAAAAAGGACTAATCAAAAAGTTTTAATTATGCCTACACAAGTACTATGCGAAATTCTAAGTAGGGAAAAGTTGAAATGTAAGTCTAAAACAATTATTTGGGTATTGTAAAACTTTTATAAACTTTACTCAATAAAAAAAATCATCCAAAATTTTAACGAAATTCTTTAAATAGACTTAAGCAAAGCAACGAAAATGAAAAACACGCATTGAGTTGTTACTAGATCCAAGCAACGCATTATAATTATATCAATTTAATTAACAAAAATCTAGGTTTAAATCCAAAACTAAAACTGATTTACTTTTTTCTTTTCTTAGTTGTTAAATAAAAATCAAAAAGCGTGAATCAAAAGGACTTAAATAGGACATAAACGTTTGGTTTAGAAATATGATTAGGAGTAAAATTCAAAGATAAACGTGAAGGTTTAAAATCACACTAAACCAAAGCAAAGAGTTCCAAAAAATTTCATAAAAATATATATACATTTTTTTTTCTTTTTCTTCTTTTTTCCATTTTTTTTCTTTTTTCAAAACAAAGACCATAAATATTTTTATTTTCCTTTTGAATTTGCCAAAAAAAAAATAAACATAGCTTTTGAACATACTTTTTTCAAAAACCTTTCTCCCACAAAAAATCACAAAATATCCTATCAAAATCGTCAAAATAATTTATGAAACTCAAAAAGGCTAGTGTGATTCGATAGGTTGGAAATTTTGGCTTTTGTGAAAGTGAAATGAAGGGAGGAGCTATCAAATGAAATCGGAAAAAGGCTCAAAAACGGCTAACTAGTGGTAAAAGTTTTTAGGTTTGTAGGAAAGCTCAAACGAAAACAAAAACGGCCTAAATCATTTTCACGCTTTTGAATTTATTTAAAACAAAGGTTTGAAAAATTTCAAAAAGCGAGTCCTAGATAATAAAAGAAGATTGATGAAATTAACTTGAAAATAAAAAAAAATAGGTGACTTGGATCGTTCACATCTACTACGTTATTCAAAAGTTGACTTTACAAAAATTATTCAAAAACGAAAAAGAAAATAGTGGATGATGAATTTTTGAGAAAGTAAAGGAAATAAAAAACAAAAAACCATAATAGAAATGCGAGTTTTAGAAAAATATTTCACCTTAACATGCTACCGTGAATTAGAAATACAGCATGACCAACATTTTACTTGTGAAACATTATTAAAAAGGACGATTAGAAATATTATAATTAACTACGTTGTTTATAGAAAATTTTGAGTAAAACAAAAACAAAAACTAGGGGTACTATTAAAATATCAAAATGTCTAAACTATTCAAAAACACATATATTTTTTTTAATTTTGTGAAATATTCTCTTTTTTTTTTGGATTTTGGAAATTTTTTTCTCTTTTTTTTGGACTTTTAAGATATTCATTTTTTTTGGAAATATTTAAAATATATACAAAGAGAAAAATTTGTACACTAAGCAAAAATGAAGGAGGAAGTCCTCCCCCAAGCTTAAAATAGACATTGTCCTCAATGGCTAAAGAAGGGGATTGGAGAAGGAGAGAAAAATAAAGTACAGAATTGAAAGACAGGTACTTCCCCGGATTTATTTGCTGCGAAAGCTGAGTGATGCCACTCCCCCGAATGTCTTCTTTGGACTTCGTGATGGATTCAGCAATATTGTAGCAGGCGATCGCAGAAGCTTCAGCTTGTTCGGAGCCGTCCGAGGCAAAAAATTGTAAAATAAAGAAAACAGAAAAAGATAACTTAGGTTGCCTCCCAAGAGCGCCCTTTGTTTAAAGCATCGTTGAGCTTGACGCATCAAAAAAATAATATTGTCCAAAAATATTGTTGTCCAGAAATAAAATTGTTTTTAGCAAAAATTAAAAGTTCAAGATTAAAGTTTGTGAAGCAGAAACTTAATAATGTTTGGACTGACATCATCACCACCAGAGAAATACAGTTTAAGACGCTGACCATTCACTTTGAAATTACCCTTATCAGGGTTGGAAATTAAAATAGTTTCATAAGGAAATACTTCTAAGACAGAAAACGGGCCAGACCGGCGAGATTTTAATTTTCCCGGAAATAAACGTAAACGAGAATTATATAAAAGGACTTGGTCGCCTGACTTAAAGTTTTTAGGGTGCCTTAAGTGTTTATCGTGTAAACGCTTCGTCCGCTCTTTATAAAGTTTATTATTTTCATAAGCATAAGAGAGCCACTCATCGAGTTCATTTAGTTTAAATTTTCGAAGGTCACCGACTGAGTGGGGATCGAAGTTTAAAAATTTTAAGGCCCAAAAGGCGCGGTGTTCTAACTCTACGGGCAGATGACACGATTTTCCATAGACAAGCTGATACGGCGTACATCCGAGGGAGGTTTTGTACGCTGTTCGGTAGGCCCATAGAGCATCGTCAAGTTTGGCTGACCAGTCTTTCCTAGAAGTTGAAACAGTCTTTTCTAATATTCTTTTTATTTCTTTATTAACTACTTCGACTTGTACGTTAGTTTGGGGGTGGTAGGCAGTGGAAAGCTTATGCGTAACGCCGTATTTGGTAAGGATTTTTGAAAATTGTGCGTTACAGAAATGGGAACCCCTATCGCTAACGATTGCGCGAGGCGTACCGAATCTAGAAAATAATTTTTTTTAAAACGTGACTACAACTCGGGAGTCATTCGTAGGAAGAGCTTGGGCCTCAGCCCATCGTGAAACATAATCAACAACAACTAAAATATAATTGTTTCCGAAGCTAGAAGGAAGGGGGCCATCAAAATCAATTCCCCAGAGGTCGAAAATTTCGCATTCTAAGAAATAATTTTGGGGCATTTCATTTTTATTAGAAATGTTGCCCGATCGTTGGCAACTATCACACCTACTCACAAAGGCTTGCGCCTCTGTAAACAGGCTAGGCCAGTAAAAACCTGCGCAAAGAACCTTGTGAGCGGTGCGAGCAGCTTGATAGTGCCCACCTGTCGGACCCTCATGCAAATGTTTTAGAATATCGATTCCTTCATCATAAGAAACACATCTCCTTATAACTTGATCCGCACAGATTCTGAAAAGATGCGGGTCTTCCCAAAAGTAGTTCTTCAGCTCAGAAAAGAATTTCTTCTTTTGCTGAGAGGTGAACTCTTTTGGGAGCACCCGGGCCACTAGATAGTTGCGATGTGCGTGAACCAAGGATAAGTATATGTGTTAACTAAAAGCAGCTTCTCATCAGGAAAATAATCATTACAAGATTTTTCATTCAATTTTTCTATAAAGGGGTTATCTAATATGGATAGATGGTCGGCGGCCAAGTTTTCGGCTCCTCGCTTATCACGGATCTCTATGTCAAACTCCTGGAGGAGTAAGACCCAGCGAATCAAGCGAGGCTTGGCATCCGTTTTGGCAAGAAGGTACTTGAGGGCCAAGTGGTCCGTAAAAACAATGATTTTTGAAAGTGTAATGTAAGGGCGGAATTTATCAAATGCGAACACTACAGCTAAGAGCTCCTTCTCGGTTGTGGTGTAATTTTCTTGTGCAGATGTGAGGGTTTTACTAGTGTAATAGATGGGGTTGAAGTTTTTAGATATGCGTTGACCTAATACGGCTCCCACCGCAAAACTACTCGCATCGCACATGATCTCGAAAGGAAGGTCCCATAACGGAGCTATACTAATCGGTGCGTTAATTAACTTTCTTTAATTTATTCAAAGGCAAAATGATGAGTTGTAAATATACCTATATTTTCGTATTTTATTTAAGTCAATTTTATTTATTTTTGTCTTTTTTATTAGTTTTATTCAATAAATTGCTTTTTTTGTAAATATTATTTCTAACTTAGCATTATTTTTATTCCAGAAAAATTCCAGAAAAATTCCAGAAAAATTCCAGAAAAAGTCAAAATGTTGACTGACACGCCCGTGTCACATGAGAGACACGCCCGTGTCACGCCCTCGACGATCGCCGACCACAGGTTGCCAGCTCATCGATTGGCGATCATCAAACTGAGCTTAACACGCCCCCAGACACGCCCGTGTCAAAGTGTGACACGGGCGTGACTTAGCCACCTGGCCTGACGTGATGCGCGCGACTTTGCGACCGGACTGCGCACAGATCGACCTCCCCGACACGCCCCAGTCACGCCCGTGACAGACACATGTCATGCCCGTGACCTAGGGCGTGACCGCCACATTTTCAGCCGAAGTCAACTTTCCAGTCAAGTCACCCGATCAGCTCTTGTACAGTAGCGACACGCCCCCCTGTCACGCCCTAGTCACGGTCGTGACCAACCTGGAATTTTTCCTATAAAAGGCCAGCTGCTGTATGAGATTTCTGTCCACTTTTTGGTCCAAATAGTTTAGGGGAGGTGCTGCCCATTTGGATTCCATGCTTATGTAAGGAGAATTTCTCCCCCCCATCTCTCTTAGTTTGTATTAGGTTGTTTGTTTGTTTTAGCTTCCCATGTAATAGCTTTTTATTAAATGAAATGTTAGTTTTTTTGGTCTCTTCATATGGTTTGGAATTCAATTAAGCGCCCTTCTCTTTGCAATTTTTCATTCCCCTTTTTTGTTCTTTTTATGTTTTATCTTTTAAAGCTTTCATAATCTCGCTTAGTTTAGGATTTTATCGGCATTTCTAGCCGTTGTAATGTCCGTTTTATTTTCATAATCCGCACTTGTTTAGGTTTAGCTTTTCCTTTTTTTTTTCCTTTTTTCTTCCTTATTTTCATTCTTAAGGGATTATAAAAACACCTAAAAAGTGTGATTTTCATTTTCCTTAACTAAGGATTTTTAGGATTGTAAAACTTTTTCGTCTTTTTTAGTTTTATTTCACTTTTTAGGAGTTTTTATAAAAATATAAGAATGAAAATATAGTCGTTATAATTTTTCGCTCACTTCATTTTAGCTTTTTATTTGTAAAACATTTAGTCCCTTTAATTTTTGTTTCATCTTTTTATGCATTTCTACCGCATTCTAGCGGTAGAAATGCAGTTGTTTTAATTTTTCGAGTACTTTCATTTTGCGTTTATTTGCAAAACATTTTCGCTCGGTTAATTTTTATTTTCACTTTTTATGCATTTCTACCGCATTCCAGCAGTAGAAATGCAGTCGTTTTAATTTTTCAGCAACTTCGTTTTTCTTATTTTTGCGAGTGTGTATGTGTGTATGAGTTAGGTTTTATTTCTTTATTTCAATTTCTGTAGAGTGCGCGTGTGCGTATGCATTTATTTTCGCCTACTCGTTAAGAGTTAAATAGCGCTATGCTTTCATTTCCCGCCCACTCATTTGAGTGGGACTTGTTTTTTATTGCTTTTATTTTCTCCCACTCACTTGAGTAGGAAACTTAGAGTGCGTGTGTGTGTGTTTTCATTTATGTAGAGTGTGTGTGTGTGTTTTACTTTCAAGTAGAGTGTGTGCGTGTATGAGATAAATTTACCCCCGCCCACTCATTTGAGCGGGAACTCGCAATTTTATAGCTTTCTCAATTAGGTAGACTGCGTGCGTATAGGATATAATTTTTACGCTTTATTTATCGCTTTCTTTAATTAAGAAGAGTGTGTGCGTGTGTGCATTAATTTCCGCCTTCTCGTTAAGACTTCAATGGCGTGCTTTTATTTCCCGCCTACTCATTTGAGTAGGGCTTGCTTTATTTAATTTTCTTTATGGTTTTGAAGTGTGCGTGAGTGCCTGCATCAATTTGCCTTCAATTTATCTAATTGTCCTATTTTTGTGTTTTCTCTTATAATTGTTCAGTGCTTAATTTAACACTCACGCTTCACATAAAAACATAAAGCCGTCCCCATACCGATGAGTGGCTAATCTCTTTTAGCCTTCGGCATCGAAGAGCATTGGGACATATAAAATGATTTGAAATTATTAAAAAACTTTATTTTTATTTTAATCTAAGGACTTATGGTTTGCCCCAGGTTAACGACGCATAGGACCACATAATCGATGTGTGGGCTCTATTTCCGTTATCCATACGCGACGCCGAGAGGCTGCACGTATGGACTGATCCCCCTTGGGTAAAGAGAACTGTGTATGCCTCCTCGAAAGAGGAGAAGCGTAGTTCTGCCGGATTGGGTTCCCCACCCAATAGCGGGGTTCTTAGCGTAAAGCGGGCATTAAGAGGAATCCTTCGTCGTTCTAACGATCGGTCGAATAGTCTTAATGTTTAGGTGAGTAATATTCCTAGAGATAAGTGCGCTCATATTTTTTGGAACCCCCACGGCCAAGTGACTTTTATTAATTTAAAAACAAAGTTTAATAATTGTTGAGAATTATTTTAGTCTTAATCTGATTCGATGCCGAGCGTTAACCCATCATCGAACTAACTTAGCAAAATTCAGCTCTCTTTCTTTCCGTTTTAATTAAACTAAAAAATCCCACCTTATTGATAGTAAGATAATAGTGTTCCTGGAAGAGTAGATATAATCAACGCGTCCCCGAGAATAATACGACCTCGGTATTTTCCCGAACACCGAGTACTACTTGTGATAGGTGCACTTGCCTCCTCTCGTTAGAAAACTCGATCTTCTAGCCGGCCCGCGGAATCTGACCATTTCGAACCACCCACAGCCGGTCTCTGTTCCGCGACCTTCAAGTTTTTGGCGCCGTTGCCGGGGAATCTTGTTGTTATATTGAATTCGGGACTCTATTAATTTTACTTTTTTTTCAAATAAAAAAATTTTATACAAAAAAAAATCCTTCCCCCTTTCGTTTTTTTAGGGTGTATGACCCGTGGACAACTTTCAGGTTCTGAAAATCTTGAATTCGACCCCGAGATCGACCGCTCTCTTGCGCGTATCCGATCTTTACGTCGAATTCCATTTTTTTACCACGCAGAATCCATCGGAGAACCCTCTTCTTCTATGGACGACCCAAATAATGCCCAACTGGCCGAGCGTACTATGTCTTACTACGCTCGGCCAAACTTGGATGATACGGGGTCTAGTATTGTTCGGCCCGCTGTGGCCAACAATAATTTTGAAATTAAGTCGAGTGTTATTCAAATGATCCAAAATGCCATGCAGTTCGACGGACTGCCGGATGAGGACCCAAATAACCACTTGTCTAATTTTCTTGAGATTTGCGATACTTTTAAAATTAATGGCGTCACTGATGATGCCATTCGTTTGTGCCTTTTTCCCTTCTCTCTTAATTCCAAGGCTAAGGCGTGGTTACTCTCCCTCCTGCGGGGATCCATCACGTCCTGGGCGGAGTTGGCAGAGAAATTCCTTACGAAGTATTTTCCGCCCACAAAAACTACAAGATTGCGGGCGGACATATCTTCGTTCGTCCAAAACGACTCCGAGTCTCTTTACGAGACTTGGGAACGCTTTAATCAGACGTGGTTGCAGGTACAGATTTTTTACAATGGACTGAATAATCAAACGCGTCAAATGATTGACGCGGCTGCCGGGGGCACTCTGAACAATAAGACCCCCGAGGCCGCCCAGGCCCTTTTCGAGGAAATGGCGGTGAATGCCTACCAGTGGAATGTCCCGCGGGCGCGCCCTAAGCAGGTGGGCATTTTTGAAGTGGATGTCACTGCTCAGCTAGCCCTCCAATTGGAAAGGCTAACTAAGCAGGTGGCGGACATGTCTGTTGCCTCCCCCACTACGCCTTATTTTCTCCCCCCTTCTGCCTGCGTGGTCGACGAATTCGTGGACTACATGGGAAATTCGGTGCGTCCCTCTTTTCAAAACAACCCCTATAGTACCCACTATAATCCGGGTTGGAGGAACCATCCGAATTTCTCCTGGAGCAACCCGAACAACGCGCAGCGTCCCCCTCCCCCTCCTTTTGCGCCAACGTTTCCTCCTCCCCCTCATATGAAGCCATCCCCGGTGGAGGAAAATTTTAATCGTTATGTCGCGTCCAACGAGTCCAATATCCGGAACATCACCGAATCGCTAAAAAATTTAGAAATCCAGGTTGGACAGCTGGCGCGACTTATGTCAGAACGCGCTCTAGGGGCACTGTAAGGGAACACGGAGCCCAATCAAAGGGAAACTGCCAACGCTATAACCCTCCGTAGTGGTAAGGAGGTTGTCGATCCAAAACGGATCGATCCTCAGGTACATATTTCACCTCCGACCCCGCTTCCCTCTTCTTCGATTACGCAACCCTTACCGATTTTTAATGACAAAACTATTTTAAACAAGACGTTGCCCTACCCGCATAAGTTAGATAACGAGTGAGTAAACGCGCAATATGAAAAATTTATTTTATTGCTTAAACAAATTCATATTAATGTTCCTTTTTGCGAGGCTATCTCGCAAATGCCTAAATATGCGAAATTTTTAAAAGAACTACTTTCTAATAAACACAAACTCGAGGATATTTCGCATATATCTCTCAATGCTGTCTGTTCGGCGGATCTTACTAGTAAATTGCCCTCAAAACAAAATGACCCGGGACGGTTTTCCATCCCGTGCCTTTTTGGCAATGTATTAGTAAAATATGCCTTAGCAGACTTAGGCGCGAGCATTAATTTGATGTCGTTCTCGCTCTTCCTGCGTTTAGGTTTGGGTACTCCTGCTCCTACCAATATGCGAATCCAACTACCGGATCGCTCGGTTAGGTTCCCCATCGGGGTTATTGAGGCTGTCCTTGTTCGAGTAGACAAGTTCACCTTCCCGGTGACTTCGTCATCTTGGACATCGAGGAAGACGCCAACGTACCAATAATACTTGGTCGCCCTTTCCTCGCGACCTCACGTGGGTTAATCGATGTAAGTAATGGTCAGCTACTCCTTCGGGTAGGAGACGACCAAGTTACTTTTTCTATTAACTCCTCAATGGAAGACTCGTCGCCGAGCGATGATTTGTGCTACTCTTTAGATTCTTTTTATGGAGATTGTTCTTCTCCGGTTTTCGAGTCCGAGTTTTTAAACGAAAATATTTTTTCGCTCAAAAATTTTTATTGCGATTTCGACCCGTCTACAGATGTTCCTTTTGAACCAATTGGTTCAAAAGACATTAGCACTAAAACCTCACTAGAAGAACCGCCCACCCTAGATCTCAAACCATTACCCGAATCCCTCAAATACGCCTTTTTGGGGAAAAATGATACACTCCCGGTAATCATCTCTTCGTATTTAAGCGATTCGGAGACCTCCGATTTATTGGAGGTTTTGCTTAAACATCGCCACGCAATTGCGTGGCAAATTTCTGACCTAAAGGGGATTAACCCTTCTTTCTGCACTCAAAAAATTTTCTTAAATGATAATTGCCGCAAAACCATTCAGCCTCAGCGACGTCTTAACCCAAACATGAAAGACGTCGTGAAAACTGAGATAATTAAATTATTAGATGCGGGGATTATTTATCCCATTTCTGATAGTGCGTGGGTTAGTCCCATTCATGTCATGCCCAAGAAGGGCGGTCTGACCATAGTGGCGAATGAGCACAACGAGCTCATCCTAACTCGTACTATTACGGGTTGGCGTGTGTGCATCGATTATCGTAAACTTAATGATGCCACCCGCAAGGACCATTTCCCACTACCATTCCTTGACCAGATTCTCGAGCGTCTTTCCAATCATCCATTTTATTGTTTTCTCGACGGTTTATCGGGGTTTTTCCAAATCCCCATTTCCCCCGAAGACTAAGAGAAAACAACTTTTACTTGCCCTTTGGCACCTTCGCCTACCGAAGGATGCCATTTGGCCTCTGCAATGCGCCAGCTACATTCCAAAGATGTATGCTGGCAATCTTTGGCGAGCTAGTAGAAGATATTATGGAAGTATTTATGGATGACTTTTCTGTATTCGGATGCTCATTCCTGGATTGTCTTCGTAATCTCGATCGTGTCCTCCAGCGATGCGAGGACACGCATCTTGTTTTAAATTGGGAAAAGTGTAACTTTATGGTTCGAGGAGGTTTGGTCCTCAGCCATAAGATTTTGATTAAGGGGATAGAGGTCGATAAGGCCAAAGTAGAAATCATAGAAAAGCTTCCTCAGCCGACAAACATAAAATCCATTAGGAGTTTCTTAGGCCACGCGGGCTTTTATAGGCGCTTCATTCAAGATTTTTCAAAAATAACAAAGCGGCTTACTCACCTCTTGGAAAAGGAATCACCTTTTGTCTTTAGTAGCGATCGCGAGTCTGCTTTTAATTTTATAAAACAAAAACTTATCAATTCTCCAATTCTAGTGGCCCCTAATTGGTCCCTTCCGTTTGAAATCATGTGCGACGCTAGTGATATTGCCTTAGGCGTCGTTCTTGGCCAACGCGTAGAAAAACATTTTCATCCTATTTATTATGCTAGCAAGACGCTCACTTCCGCACAAGTGAATTACACGACGACGAAAAAGGAACTCTTAGCCGTCGTTTTCGCTTTCGATAAGTTTCGGTCGTACCTTACGCTATCTAATGTTATCGTTTTTACCGATCACTCCGCCCTTAAGTATTTACTAGCCAAAACCGACGGAAGCCCCCCTTCTTCGATGGATTCTCCTCTTATAAGAGTTTGACTTGGAGATCCGAGATAAGAAGGGCGCGGAGAATCTAGCGGCAGACTACCTCTCCCGTTTAGAAAATTCGGGTGCGGAAGCACTCGTCGAATCTGAAATAAACGATAGATTCCCCGAGGAACGCCTTCTCGCCGTTCGTTCGTCTTCATCATCTTCGCCTTGGTTCGCAGATTTTGCAAACTACTTAGTCGCGCGGGTACTTCCAAAAGATTTTTCAAGTCATCAAAAGAAGAAATTCTTTTCCGACTTGAAAAATTTCTTTTGGGATGACCCATTTCTTTTCCGTATCTGCGCGGACCAAGCGGTTCGAAGATGCGTCGCGGGAGTGGAGTGCACACAAATATTGAGGCACTGCCACGAGGGTCCAGCCGGGGGGGGCACTATCAAGCCAACCGGACCGCTAGGAAGACGCTAGAGGAAGGCTACTTTTGGCCCACTCTCTTCAAAGACGCGCACAATTTTGTGCGCGCATGCGATAACTGTCAGCGGTCGGGTAACATCTCAGGTCGAGACGAGATGCCCCAAAATATGTTTTTAGAATGCGAAGTCTTCGATTTATGGGGCATAGATTTTGTTGGCCCCCTACCTCATTCTTATAAAAATTCATATATTTTAGTGGCGGTCGACTACGTATAACGGTGGGTGGAAGCGCAAGCTCTCCCCACTAACGATGCGCGAGTCGTCGTTACATTTCTAAAAAAATTATTTTCTCGCTTCGGCACGCCTCGCGCTATTGTTAGTGATAGGGGAACGCATTTCTGTAACAGTGTAATGGCTAAGACGTTAGCTAAATACGGAGTCATGCACAAGCTTGCCACCCCCTACCACCCGCAAACAAGTGGCCAAGTTGAGGTAGTAAATCGAGAGATAAAACGCATATTAGAAAAAACTGTTTCACTTAATAGGAAAGATTGGTCCGTTAAGCTTGACGACGCGTTATGGGCGTGTCGTACTGCGTACAAAACCGCTACCGGTTGTACTCCGTTTCGATTAGTCTATGGCAAAGCGTGCCATTTACCCGTAGAACTGGAGCACCGCGCACTTTGGGCATTAAAACTCTTAAACCTCGACTCTAACTTAGCCGCTCAGAATAGAAAACTGCAACTAAACGAGCTCGATGAATGGCGTGTGAACGCTTACGAGAGCAATAAGTTCTATAAGGAGCGTTCTAAGTTCTATCACGATCGAAAAATTAAAACCCCCAAAATTTTTTCTCCGGGCGATCTACACCTTCTTTATAATTCTCGTCTTAAACTTTTTCCTGGCAAACTCAAATCCCGTTGGTCCGGTCCCTTCTTAGTTGAAGAAGTTTTTCCATATGGGACCGTACTCGTCTCCCACCTGGAAAAAGGCTCGTTTAAAGTAAACGGTCATCGATTAAAGTCTTACATAGCGGGCGACCCAGTGATCGAGTATAGTGACACCATATCCCTCCTCGACTTATAAACCCGCCACTATAGTCAAACTACGCGACTATAAACAAAGTGCTCCTGGGAGGCACCCCACGTCTATCTTTTTTACGTCTTTATTTATTATGTTTTTTATTTTTCTAATAAATGCAGGGTTTCTAATGGGCCTCCCCGAGCGCGGATCAGGGACGTTTTTTGCCCCCCTCTTTTTCCTTTTTTTGTACATATACCTGTTGTCTTGTTCCTCATGCTTAGGATACAACATTGGGGACAATGTTGGATCTAAGTATGGGGGTGTTTTCGTATTTTCATACTTTCTTTTTTACTTACAAAAACTAAACAAAACAAAAAAAAATTTAAAAAACAAAACTTCAAAAATAAAAAAAATATAAAACAAAACTTCAAAAATAAAAAAAAATAAAAAAAAATATATATATAACACAAAAATCAAAAAAAAAATTTAATTAAAAATTTTGAAGTTTCATTTTTGAAACTTTGACTTATTTTTAACTTTGTCCGCGAGATCCGGCTCATCGAGCCATCCACAAAACGAGTCATCTCGCGGCAACCTAGTTTATATTTTTGTAAATATTCTTGTAAATATTTTTTGTAAATAATTTTAATAAGTACTTTTTGTAAATATTATTTCTCTCTCCCTTTTTCCCTCTCATCCTTGTAAATATTTTTTTCTTTTTTTTCCCAAAATTTTGTAAATAGAATGAAAATTTCATTAAAAATACAAAAAAATTCACAAAACATAAAAAAAAAAATAATTCACAAAACATAAAAATACAAAAAATATCACAAAACATAAAAAAAAAATTCACAAAACATAAAAATACAAAACAAATTCACAAAACTTAAAAATCCAAAAAATTTTATTTTCGCATTTTTTTATTTATTTTTTCTTTAGTATGTATATATTAAAGATATATACAAAATACAAAAAAAAGAGCATAACTTCAAAAAAAAAATTATGTAAGTTATGAAACAAATAAATCAAACATCTCATTCTTAAGTTTCTTGCTATCCAAAAATTTAGTTTTGAGTTTATTTATATGCGAATTTGATCAATTCTTTGTTCACTATTAGTTTGTTAATTATAGATTGAAAAATCTAAATAGTCGGGGTTAAGTTTTAAATAATTTATTATATTTTGTTAAAAATAAGGAGACTCGCTTTAGGCACTACTTCTAATTTTTCATAGATAGGAGCATGTGTACCATGTTAGAAAATAACGACTATAGAATTCAATTATGCCCTCTTTTAGCTTTCTGAAAAATTGGAACGTACAATTTATAAAGGTTGCTCTCAATTATTTTTCAATTAAAAATCTAATTCTCTTTTCTCCCTTTACCTATCATAACCTACTTGGTATGATAAAAATATTTCCCCAAAAAGAAAAAAGATTTTATGTCAATGGGAATAAGATTTCATTCTGTAAACATAGGCATCCAATAAATTAAAAGATTATGCGTTACTGAGTAAGAGGATAAAATTCATTACTCCAACACATATACATTGGGTTATTTTTATTTATGAAGAAGAAAAAAATTTATGTTAAGGAAAAAAAGATTTTGTTTTTTTTAACATCCAAATCAAAAAAATGGAGGTTCGAGAAAATAATAATAACCTCACCTCAAAATCCAAGCATCTTCATAAACCAACATCAACCCCCCTTAGCCAATTTCATGACTCTAGAATTAATTCAAAAATCTTTTTGAGAGCATAATTCGTAAATTGCATTATTTCCGGTAAAACTCCTAAAAGCTAAAGTTCGTATAACTCCAAACTATTTTCTGTTAATCTAACCAATACAATTATTGCTTTCTATTTGATTACATCAAGAAGTCTTTTGGCCAAAACTTTTTCCCTGTTTAAATAATCTAAATGATTTTAGGACTTAACTCTTATACCCCGTATATTTTATTTGATCTCTCTTATAATTAATTTAGCGGTAGCAGAACTTAGGGTTTTTTTATTACTTATAAGTTCACCTCAAACTTTTGCTCTGAAAGAGCAAAAGCTTAAGTATGGGGGTATTTGATGAGTTATAAATATACCTATATTTTCGTATTTTATTTAAGTCAATTTTATTTATTTTTGTCTTTTTTATTAGTTTTATTCAATAAATTGCTTATTTTTGTTAATATTATTTCTAACTTAGCTTTATTTTTATTCCAGAAAAATTCCAGAAAAATTCCAGAAAAAGTCAAAATGTTGACTGACACGCCCGTGTCACATGACCGACACGCCCGTGTCACATGACCGACACCCCCGTGTCACGCCCTCGACGATCGCCGACCACAGGTTGCCAGCTCGTCGATCGGTGATCATCAAACCGAGCTTGACACGCCCCCAGACACGCCCGTGTCAAAGTGTGATACATGCGTGACTTAGCCAACTGGCCCGACGTAACGCACGCGACTTTGCAGCCGGACCGCGCCCAGATCGACCTTCCCGACACGTCCCAGTCACGCCCGTGACTAACACATGTCACGCCTGTGACCTAGGGCGTGACCGCCACGTTTTCAGCCGAAGTCAACTTTCCAGTCAAGTCACCCGATCAGCTTATGTATAGTAGCGACACGCCCCCCTGTCACGCCCTAGTCACGGGCGTGACCAACCCGAAATTTTGCCTATAAAAGGCCAGCTGCTGTATGAGATTTCTGTCCACTTTTTGGTCCAAATTGCTTAGGGGAGGTGCTGCCCATTTGGATTCCATGCTTATGTAAGGAGAATTTCTCCCCCCATCTCTCTTAGTTTGTATTAGGTTGTTTGTTTCTTTTAGCTTCCCATGTAATAGCTTTTTATTAAATGAAATGTTAGTTTTTTTTGTCTCTTCATATGCTTTGGAATTCAACTAAGCGCCCTTCTCTTTGCAATTTTTCATTCCCCTTTTTTGCTCTTTTTATGTTTTATCTTTTAAAGCTTTCATAATCTCGCTTAGTTTAGGATTTTATTGGCATTTCTAGCCGTTGTAATATCCGTTTTATTTTCATAATCCGCACTTGTTTAGGTTTAGCTTTTCCTTTTTTTTTTCTTTTTTCTTCCTTATTTTCATTCTTAAGGGTTTATAAAAACACCTAAAAAAGTGTGCTTTTCGTTTTCCTTAACTTTGGGTTTTTAGGAATGTAAAACTTTTTCGTCTTTTTTAGTTTTATTTTCACTTTTTAGGAGTTTTTATAAAAACATAAGAATGAAAATATAGTCGTTATAATTTTTCGCTCACTTCATTTTAGCTTTTTATTTGTAAAAGTTTTAGTCCCTTTAATTTTTATTCATCTTTTTATGCATTTCTACCGCATTCTAGTGGTAGAAATGCAGTTGTTTTAATTTTTCGAGTACTTTCATTTTGCGTTTATTTGCAAAACATTTTCGCTCGGTTAATTTTTATTTTCACTTTTTATGCATTTCTACCACATTCCAGCGGTAGAAATGCAGTCATTTTAATTTTTCAGCAACTTCGTTTTTCTTATTTTTGCGAGTGTGTGTGCGTGTATGAGTTAAGTTTTATTTCTTTATTTCAATTTCTGTAGAGTGCGCGTGTGCGTATGCATTTATTTCCGCCTACTCGTTAAGAGTTAAATGGCGCTCTGCTTTCATTTCCCGCCCACTCGTTTGAGTGGGACTTGTTTTTTATTGCTTTTAATTACTCCCACTCACTTGAGTAGGAAACTTAGAGTGCGTGTGTGTGTGTTTTCATTTATGTAGAGTGTGTGTGTGTGTTTTACTTTCAAGTAGAGTGTGTGCGTGTATGAGATAAATTTACCCCCGCCCACTCATTTGAGCCGGGACTCGCAATTTTATCGCTTTCTCAATTATGTAGAGTGTGTGCGTGTAGGAGATAATTTTTACGCTTTATTTATCACTTTCTTCAATTAAGAAGAGTGTGTGCGTGTGTGCATTTATTTCCGCCTACTCGTTAAGAGTTCAATGGCATGCTTTTATTTCCTGCCTACTCATTTGAGTAGGGCTTGCTTTATTTAATTTTCTTTATGGTTTTGAAGTGTGCGTGAGTGCCTGCATCATTTAGCCTTCAATTTATCTAATTGTCCTATTTTTTGTGTTTTCTCTTATAATTGTTCAGTGCTTAATTTAACACTCACGCTTCACCTAAAAACATAAAGCCGTCCCCATACCGATGAGTGGCTAATCTCTTTTAGCCTTCGGCATCAAAGAGCATTGGGACATATAAAATGTTTTGAAATAATTAAAAACTTTGTTTTTATTTTAATTTAAGGACTTATGGTTTGCCCCGGGTTAACGACGCATAGGACCACATAATCGATGTGTGGGCTCTATTTCCGTTATCCATACGCGACGCCGAGAGGCTGCATGTATGGGCTGATCCCCCTTGGGTAAAGAGAACTGCGTACGCCCCCTCGAAAGAGGAGAAGCGTAGTTCCGCCGGATTGGGTTCCCCACCCAATAGCGGGGTTCTTAGCGTAAAGCGGGCATTAAGAGGAATCCTTCGTCGGTCTAACGATCGGTCGAATAGTCTTAATGTTTAGGTGAGCAATATTCCTAGAGATAAATGCGCTCATATTTTTTGGAACCCCCACGGCCAAGTGCATTTTATTAATTTAAAAACAAAGTTTAATAATTGTTGAGAATTATTTTAGTCTTAATCCGATTTGATGCCGAGCGTTAACCCGTCATCGAACTAACTTAGCAAAATTCAGCTCTCTTTCTTTCCGTTTTAATTAAACTAAAAAATCTCACCTTATTGATAGTAAGATAATAGTGTTCCTGGAAGAGTAGATATAATCAACGCATCCCCGAGAATAATACGACCTCGGTATTTTCCCGAATACCGAGTACTACTTGCGATAGGTGCACTTGCCTCCTCTCGTTAGAAAACTCGATCTTTTAGCCGGCCCGCGGAATCTGACCATTTCGAACCACCCACAGTCGGTCTCTGTTCCGCGACCATCACAGAAATACAAGAGTCATCAAAAATGAATGAAGCGTCTTTTTCTAAGAGATAGGTGAGGGGCTTTGTGATTTTGGAGAAGTCCTTTATAAAACGACGATAAAAGCCAGCTTGGCCTAGGAAACTTCTTATAGCTTTTATGTTTGTAGGCGGCGGCAACTTCTCAATAACTTCTATCTTGGCAACGTCTACCTCAATACCTTTAGCAGAAATTTTATGACCCAAAACTAACCCTTCCCTCACCATAAAATGGCACTTTTCCCAATTTAGGGCAAGGTTAGTTTCTTCGCATCGTTCTAAGACTTTTTCGAGGTTTTCTAAACATCTATCGAAGGAATCGCCGAACACGGAGAACTCATCCATAAATACCTCCATAATGCTTTCTACGTACTTGTCAAATGTTGCGAGCATACATCTCTGGAATGTAGCTGGCGCATTGCACAATCCAAACAGCATTCTTCGGTAAGCGAAGGTGCCGAAGGGACAACTAAACGTAGTTTTCTCTTGGTCCTCGGGAGAGATGGGTATTTGAAAGTACCCCGAGAGGCCATCGAGAAAACAATAAAAGCTATGGCTGGATAATCGTTCTAAAATCTGGTCGATAAACGGTAAAGGAAAGTTTTCCTTGTGGGTGGCGTCATTTAACTTACGGTAATCTATACACATATGCCAACCCGTCACCGTCCGTGTCGGGATTAATTCATTATTCTCATTACTAACTACGGTTATCCCTCCCTTCTTTGGCACTACCTGAACGGGGCTAACACACTTATTGTCTGAAATAGGGTAGATAATTCCTGCGTCTAATAATTTCATAACCTCGCCCTTAACTACTTCTTTCATATTCGAGTTTTTATGGCGCTGAGGTTGAATAGAGTTACGCAAATTATCTTCCATTAAAATTTTATGTGTACAAAAAGATGGGCTTATGCCCTTGATATCAGAAATTTGCCAAGCAATAGCCCGACGATGCTTACGTAGAACTAGAAGAAGTTTATCGTTTTGCGTATCCGTGAAGTAGGCCGAAACGATAACTGGTAACTTGGAATCTTTTTCTAAGAAAGCATACTTAAGGTGTTCATGAAGTTCTTTAAGTTCTAGGGTAGGGGTTTTTTATAAGAGGATTTAGAAATTCTTTCTTTTTCAAAAATAATATCTTCATAAACTTTTTTATAAGGAACGTAATAAGGGGTGGGGCTAGCAGCCAACACGGCTTCTTATAGCGATTCAGTTGGAAGAGAAGAGGAGAAAAAATCAGAAAATTCTTTTTCAAACTCAGAAAGACAATCAGAAGATTCATCACTTTCTTGATGCGATTCAGTTGGAAGAGAAGAGGAGCAAAATCAGAAAATTCTTTTTCAAAGTCGGAGAGGCAGTAGGAGGATCAATCACTATAGGTGTCTACGAAAAAGCAGGAGTCATCGTTTGCTAAGGTGTTCTTTATCGAAGGGGTGATAGAAAATGTGACTTCTTCATCGCCTACTCGAAGGAATAGCTTAACATTGCTTACATCAATGATGGCTCTGGAGGTGGCAAGGAAGGGTCCGCCAAGGATCAGGGGAACCTCGACGTCTTCTTCGATGTCCAAAATGACAAAGTCCACCGGGAAGATGAACTTATCGACTTTTACTAGAACAACCTCCACTATTCCTAACGGGTACTTGACGGATCTATCGACTAGCTGGATACTCATATGCGTGGGGTTAAGGCTACCAATTCCTAGCTTTTTAAACAACGAAAAGGGAATCAGGTTTATACTCGCGCCTAAGTCGGCTAACGCGTGTTTAACAAAAAGATCACCGGAGACACACGGGATAAAGAAACTACCTGGGTCACTGATTTTCTTCAACAAACCGTTCGTTAAAACAGCAGAGCACTCGGCGTTTAGCGTGACGTGCGAAAGATTCTCTAACTTCTTCTTGTTCGTGTGGAGGTCCTTAAGATACTTGGCGTATTTCGGCATCTGCGAAATAGCCTCGTGGAAGGGAAGATTAATTTAGATTTGCTTGAAGATCTCTAAGAAGCGGAAGTACTGATCATCTTGACGTTGTCTATTAAGTTCGGACGGGTATGTAGGAGTTGAATTATTTTTGAAGATGGGTGGTGGAGTGAGATTATTTTCTAAAATAGGGGTGATAACTTTTTCAGTAGAGGGTTGAAGCGGAGCGGAGCTTTGATTTTTAAAGGCAGGAGCGGAGCTTGCCTCGGGCTCTTCATTTACCATACCGGAGACTTGCTTCCCACTCCGAAGAGTTATAGCTTTCGCTTGCTCTCTCGGGTTGGGTTCGGTATTGGAAGGAAGAGACCCTGCGGGTCGCTCAGAAATTATTTTCGCGAGCTGTCTTACCTGATTTTCTAGACTTTTTACACTTCCGGTTAAAGTTCTTATAGTAGCGTCATTCGTGGAGATATATTTAGAAAGTAATTCCTCCAAGCTTGGAGGTTTTGGATAATTTTGAAGAGGTTGTGGTGGTACAGAAAAATCGTTTTGTGGTGGCGGGTGCATAGCATTCGATGGATTACTCCACGAAAAATTCGGGTGATTTCTTAAAGCAGGGTTATAACTATTCGAAAAATTAAAACCAGGAGGATGAAAATTCGCAGCAGAAAAATTATTAAAAGCAGTTCTTGGCATATTATTAACATAATCTAAATGTTCTGGAGTAGGGGTTGCAGATCCCATACATGAGGGGCGGAGGAAGCAGTCATCTCCGTGATTTTTGTGCTTAGGATTTCTGCTTGCAGAGCGAGCTGGGAGACGTTGTCCACTTCATAGATACCTACAGGCTTGTTCGGGCGGGACCTAGGCACATTCAACTGATAAGTGTTCATGGCCATGTCCTCAAAAAGCTCCAGAGCTGCTTCCGAGGTCTTATGATTTAAAGTATTACCAGAAGCTGCGTCTATCATTTGCTTCGTGCTTTGATTTAGCCCGTTATAGAACGTCTGCACTTGTAACCATACAGGCAGCGCGTGATGTGGACATCGTCTTAATAATTCTTTAAATCTCTCCCAGGTTTCTTATAGGGTTTCAGAGTCTATTTGTCCGAAGTCAGAGATGTCGTTCCTAAGTTTTGCAGTTTTGGCTGGCGAAAAATACTTCGCCAAAAAATTTTCAGTTAATTCATTCAAAGTGGTTATGCTTTTTTAGGAAGTGTGTTCAGCCACTGCTTAGCTTTAGTGCTTAAAGAGAAGGGGAAGAGTCTCAGCCTGATTGCATCATTTATGACACAATTTATCTTGAAGGTGTCGCAAATTTCAAGAAAGCTAGCTATATGTGCGTTCGGATCTTCATCTTGAAGTCCGTCAAATTGCACATATTGCTGCACCATTTGAATTATGTTAGGCTTTAATTTGAAGTTATTATTTGCTATAACAGGGCAGACTATACTAGATTCTGTTCCCTCGAGATTCGGTCGTGCATAATAGGACATAGTCTTTTGCACGGCCTCATCTACGTTGAGTTCTTCCATTCTTAAAGTAGCAAATGACTTGGAGTCCTCAACCGGCACTTGGATAGTAGGAACTTGAAATCGCGATCTTCTCCAAAGAGTACGCTCAATTTCGTGGTCTAAGTCCAAAATAACCGACGGACTCCCGCGGGTCATGCACTAAAAGAACAGAACAGAAGAAAAGAAAGAGAAATAGGATAAACTAGAAAGAAAGCTAGATTAGAATTTTTTTCTTTTTGAAATAGATTTTTTTTAATAGATTAACTCCCGAAATTCCCAAGGACTACCCCGTGAAGGGTTCGCAAGGTACTAGACAAGATAGTGGCGCTTAAAGCCCTTTGCCCTTTTCGAGAGAATTAGGTGGCGTAGAAAAATTGTGAAGTTGATTACTATTAGGAGCGGTGATAAATTTTTTTTGATTTTTAAAACTTAAAGAAAGAGGATGAGAAAGAGAAGAGATAAAATTAATAGGTTTGTATTTTCAATATATCAACGGAAGTTGGTTCCCCGGCAACGGCGCCAAAAACTTGTTGCGCGCTAGGGTTCGAAGAAAATAAACGCAACCGAACTAGCAACCCAATGAGGCAAGTATACCTATCGAATTGTAGCTAGGGGACACAAGTGTCGTATTGAAATTCGGGAACTTTTGGCTATGCTTACTCACACGAACGCTATTATCTTATCTACGGAAAAACTAGGGTTTTAGAAAAACTAATTGCAAGGAAGGAAGTAAAGCTATACTAGAAAGACAACTACCGCAATTAAGTAAACTGCTATTAAGTAAAGAACTATGCTAGAAAGGAAACTACTGCAGTTAATTAAAGAGCACAAGATAGGAGATTACTACGAAAGATTGAAAATATGAAATGGAAATGCACTCGATCAAGAATCACCTCGGCTAAAGACGATTAAGAAAATGCGATAAAAATCTAAACATAATAGGATAAAGGTCCTTGACCGTGGAGGTTCCTAAAGCTTGAACACCCTTCTCTCGAAGTCGTGCCCAACTTTGTTTAGGAAGGTCCAACCGACTCTCGTCTAAATCAGAGGCCTAAAACTTGCTTTATAAGGTGAACCCCACTATTGGATTTTACTCCAATCCGGGAGATTTGGACGTCTTCCTCTCTCGAGGGGTGAGTACAACTCCCTTTACTCTTGAATGCTCACTTTATTCTATCGGCCTCTCGGCTAGCCCAGAATGAAAGCAAAGGTGAAGAGTATATATCGATAATATACCTCCAACCCGTGATTAATCAAGAGTAATTCAAGGCCCTAACCTAAAAAGAAAAGATTAATTAAAACATCATAACTTAATCGCTCTAACCTGGGATCATCAAGATCGAGTACAAGGAGGATTAGTTAATCATAATGGAGTGGAGGAGGGGGATGAGTAGTAAAGCATATAAAAGGAACACTAGTAAAGAAAGAACACTTATATTAATTAAAAGGAGCAAGTTACACGAATGAAATTGAAATTCCAAGTGCATGAATTAAAGTCCTATTCTAGCCCTATATTAAGCAATAAGAAAAAGCAAGATTACAACAAGAGCTAAGGCAAACTAAAAACTAAACTATGGTTAAACAAAAATTACAAAGAGAGAGAGAGAGAGAAAGAGAGAGAGAAAAGCATAAAAAAGATCAAGAACCAAAGGGGCAGCACCTCCCCCACTCAACCAAAGCTTGCTGAAATGGAAGGGGTGTCTCAATTTATAGAAAAAAATCTCGGGTTGGTCACGCCCCCCGACACGCCCTAGGGTGGGCGTGTCAGGGGGCGTGATAGTACTATGTTGACCTCGGACTCTGGACTCTGGCGGGAAGGATCATTGCCTTTGTACGTCGGTGGTCATGCCCTAGGTCACGCCCGTGTAGGGAGGGCGTGACAGGCACGTCATGTCCAAATCATTGGTCGGAAATCCGTCAGTCACCGAAAAAGGAGGGAGTCACGCCCATGTCACGGGCGTGACATTAGGCGTGACAGTACTGTTTGCGTGCTGTGGAGAAACGACATTTAATGCGGCGGCAGGCTTTGCGGCAGAGGGCGATACGCCCATAGTCACGCCTGGTGACACGCCCAGGGAGGGCATGTCAGGGGGGCGTGACAGCGGTTTTGTTCGTTTTTCTATCCCTTCCAGCAGGAGTCCTCGGGATCGGGTGACACACCCTAGGTCACGCCCAGGGAGGGCGTGACAGGGGGGCGTGCAAGGTCATTTTTGGCCAATTTTCTGAAAACCTGCAAAAGGTTAAGAAAATGTTAGTGGCAATAATATTTACATAAAAATGATAAAAAATAAACTAATAATATACATGATTTGTACAATATAAAAAATAAAATACGATAATAGTTTAGGCTACAAAACGTATTATCAGCCATGATCGAGCTAAATACCTTAACGAATCTCCTATAAAAGGTCGCAAGTCCATGAAAGCTATGGGCCTCATGAATGTTTGCTGGTGTGGGCCACTCGCGGATGGACTGGACCTTCTCACGGTCAACGGACACGCCTGAGGAGGACATAATGAATCCCAGAAAGTGGACTGACTCAGATAAGAAGGGGAATTTATTCATATTGATAAACAATTTCTCCTTTCGGAATGTCAAATAAGAGTCTCAAGTGCTCGAGGTGATCTGGCTCGGTATGGCTATAAATCAGAAAGTTGTCAAAGTAAACGACTAGGAATTTGCCCATATAGGGCCGCAGGATCTGGGTCATGACCCGCATGAATGTGCTCGGGGCGTTCGAGAGCCCAAATGGCATGACCAGCCACTCGTCTCCCTCTTAGATGCAGACCGTCTTTCAAATGGCATGGCCAGACCCTCTTTCATCTTAGATGTTGTTTTCCACTCGTCTCCCTCTAAAACATTGATCTGGTGGTACCCGCTTCTCAGGTCGATCTTCGAGAAGATCTGGGATCCGGACATCGTGTCTAATAGGTCATCCAGATGAGGGATCAGGAAACAATACTTCACAGTGATCTTATTGATTGCTCTACTATCAATACACATACGCCAGCTGCCGTCCTTCTTTGGGGAAAGAAGGGTGGGAAAGGCACATGGGCTCAAGCTCTCACGAATAAACTGCTTCTGTAGGATCTCATCAACCTACCACTTGAGCTAAGTGTGCTCAATAGGATTCATGTGATAGTGTAGTAGATTTGGGATCGAGGCCCCTGGGATTAAATCTATAGCGTTCTGGATGTCCCGAAGAGCGAGTAACTCGTCAGGGAGCTCTTCTGGCATAATATCCGCAAACTCACCTAACAAGGGTGAAACGGAAAGTTGAATCTCTTGTGTAGGGCAATTAGATGCCATAGTGGCTGCCACTACATACATGATACCAACATCAGAGCTATCTCTCACAAAATCACTATGCCTCAGGATATTCATGGGTCTCGAGGCGATCGTACTAGTGGAAGGCTCAATCAGACCCTTAGGCCTCTCTATTTGTTGGGTGGTAGATAAGGTGATCTTCTGACCCTTATCATAAAAGACACACGTGTTCAATCGACCGAAGTACGTGACGTTGTTATCGAAAATCTAGGGGCAGCCTAATAAAATGTGGGTGAAATCCATTGGTATGATGTCGCACCAGACTCAATCCTCAAAGGATGTGATGCTAATTGGTACGAGATAGCATTGGGTAACCTGTATTGCTGTCTTGTCTACACATATGAAATGATAGAGGTGTGGGTGAGGCTCCTCCTTCACCTCCATAAGGTCTAGACCCTTCTGAGACACGATATTCACACAACTCCCACTATCAATGGCTAATTTGCAGGGTCCGCCTGCACTCGGAAAGTATGTATAGAAAATGGTGGTGCGGCGCCAATCCTCATCTGCACGTGGGGTATGTAGGAGGCGTCTGACCACTCCCACCTCTAATGAATGCTAAGCATCGCTCTCCAAGCCCTCCTCAATGGTGGTATTAATCTCCTCAATAACCTCCTCATCTCCCTCTAAACCTTTCTCCTCATCTTCAATTAATAGATTCCGCATGGGGAACACTGCCTCAACGTGTCCTCTTCTAGAGCATCTAAAACACTGGATACCCCCAGTCCTCTGGCCCTCAGTAGCGAGAACCTTCCCCTTCATGTCAGGAGTGACTCATGGGGGTGGCATGGTTGTAGCAGTCTGGGATGGAATGAGCTTCCTAAACGTCGATGACTCCGTCTGGGAGGGGAACTATTTCGTACCAGATGTACGAAGGTATTGCTCGTACTCTAGGGCGCGCTTGAATATCTGGTCTACAGTCTCCAGGTAATGGGGAATAAGCTCTCTCTAGAGCTCCGATCGGAGGCCAGCCTTAAATCGAGAGGCAGTGGAAATGGGCTCCTACGAAATATCGCTCCTAATGACCAGCTCGTCGAATCGAGCCATGTACTCGGCTACCATAAGCTCTATAGCTGATCAAGTAGCTGATCATGGTAAGAGGCAGAGATATACTTATACTTGAGTCTCTCCTTCACGTCCTCCCAATGGGTGATGGGGTAGTAGCCGTCTCTCTCAACATTTCTCTCCATGCTATTCAAGAATACCTTGGCCTTCCCGATCAACTTCATTTTTGCAAACCAGACACAATGCTTGTCACTCATATCGTACCAATCAAAGTAATGGTGCATGTCTAGAAGCCAGTCACTAAAGGCTGTCGGATCCAAGCGGCCATCGAATATCAGGGCATCCAAGCGAATCTGAAGAGTGATTTCAAAGGCATGGTCACCTCTCCACGGGTCAAGCTAATCATCATGAGGATCGTCACGGTCGTACTTGTGCCGAGCGGGTAGGGGCCCGCGCTCACGTTGACCCAGTGGGTAGTACTCATCTCGACGGTGGTCATAACGATGGTGTGGGGGGTACACGATTCCTAAGGTCAGGCTGACGTGGCATGCGGTACTCATCATGCGAATGCAGGGGTCGGACACATGGTGGCTCTGGATTTCGCCTTGCTGGTGGGGTTGGGACTCGTATGGGTTTATCACGAAGATAGCGGTCTGCTGGAGGCGGGTCATCTCTTAACCGCTGGCCGCGATGGGGAAAATCGTCAGGGTCGTCTGCGATCTCATCGTCATGCTTTGAGGGAGTATCCCTGGCGTTCTCTAACTGGTCGAGGAGGCGATTCATCGCGGCGACATCATGACACGCGTTATCGAATTGAGTACCCAATGAATCAAAACATTCTAGAATAAGGCGCTGAAAGTCTGTGGTAGCGGCGCTCGAATTCTAGCCCGCTTCACAGTCATTGGTGACTTGTGGATCTACCATGGTTCTAAATGCCCTACCACTACGGAGCATGAAAAATGGCCCAACCTGGCTCTGATACCAACTGATGTAGGGTAGGCTGTGTAGTGGACTCCTAGAGTGAATACTAGTGATGATAAGGGACGGACTGATGGCACGGCTCCTCCAACACTTCCTGATGATGACCCGGTTGCCGCGGCGCAACAATTTAAAGATTTGCGACGTCATGACAATGCCACTGACGCTAACGAAAAGCTGCGATACAACCTCCGTCTGCGGCGCGCAAAGCTTGCTTGAAAAGTTTTAATTAGTTTTAATTTATTTGCCTTTAAAAATATGACTTGTAATAATTTTTATTTTCATGTTGGTGTGCTAATAAACATGTGGTGTGCAATTATCCATCCGGATTGATGAGATCTTCATCTCAATCTTTGATTGTAGGATTTCATTTGTAACTCCTATTTAAAGGAGGCTTTTATGAGGAATGGAATAGTGAAGAAGCAAAACCTAATTTCCCCCTCCCTTGGAAATTTCGGCCATGGAGAAGCTCCATCTTGCCGCCCCCCCACCTTTGGTGTGAAGCCAACCTTGCCTCCTCCATCCCCGTTCGGTGCGACTCCGGCGTGGCTTCTATCGGTGTGACTCCGTGGAATAAGGAAGCAACCCATTCGGTGTGAAATCGGTGGATCCATGGAGAGAGTGATTATCCCACATATCTTTGTGTGTTCTTCTTCTTGGTTGGGTAATATCTCCCCACTTTCTTGTGTTTTCTTGCTGTGAGAATTTGTGGAGGTTATGCAACCGTTGTTTCCGTGATTCTTAAAATTTTCGCTTGCAAAATCTGACATCGGATCCGTTGTTATTAAATCTCTTGTGAACCAGCTTGGGAAGATCCGTTGTGTGAGCAAACTAGGCCTAACCTTGGCTTGCTCACCAAGGTTGGCAAACTTTGTGCTAGCAAGGGAATTGATCTCAACTGAAATTTCGATTGCTCTTTATCGTTTATTGCTGCTCCAAAATATTTTATTGATGGGTTTGAACGGCTTATGTTGAAAGAATAGATGCTTGTGTAGGTGCGGTGAGTTGTGTGCTTGTTGGATAGGTAGGTCCTAAGGACGTTGTATCGAGTCCGGCTAGCGGCGAGTTGTGTGCTAGTTGGAGAGTTATGTCCTAAGGACGTGGTATCGAGTCCCGGATTTTTTGGAGCCAACCGACCCCTTTTCGTTCGCTTTTGGTCGGAGCACTCTCTTTATATTTCATGTTCTGTGATGGTTAGATTTCCGTTAGCGCAAGCACGTCCGTGTCACGATCATCCTACATCAATTTTGGTTTCAGAGGAGGTCGTTTCAACTTCTACGTTGCAAACATCCTCTCTACGTTCCTTGTTGATCAATCTGATAGTAGAAAAATCAAAAAAAAAAATTTGTGGTCTGCCCATAGCGGGCTAAAATCCTTATTTTTCAGCAAAATTTCAAAAATAAATTTTTTTTAACGATCTACGTGTTATTCACGTTGGGAATCTATAGAAATATCATTTTTTCAATATAGCTATAGGCCTAGGAAAATTTATCTTTCCAAAATTTTCCTGAACCTGAAAGCGAACTACGCTAGGAACGAAGTACACGACACCGTCTACGTCTAGAATGGCTGCAAGAGAGCATGATGATACCAACACCCAGGATATAGCAGGTCTACGTACCGAAATGACTGAGCTTTGGAACATTTTAGCACAGATCCTTCAAAATTAGGAAAGGCCACCCCCACCTCCCGTTAATGTTAAGCGGCCCAATCAGCGCCCACAAACTCCTGATTCAAATTCCGATGAGGACTCCCCCCGAGCACCCCATCGCGAACACCGCCACGAGAAAGGGTTTCATATCACGAGGGCCATTAAGATTAATTCACCCACTTACGATGGCATGGGAGATCCCCAAATCTTCCTTAACTGGACGGTGGATATGGAGTGTTACTTCGAGTGGCACAACCTGACAGATCCCCAAAAGGTCCAAGTTGCCCGGATGAAGTTAACTGGTCATGCAAAGACGTTTTGGCTGAATGAGGAGCGGAGGTTAGGAATCAGACACAGAGCCCCCTTATAGGTTGGCCGGTGATGAAGAACCTGTTGACTGATCAGTACATCCCCGCGTACCATCGGACGCAGATGTTCGATGAGCTTGCCACCCTTCGGCAAGGCTCAATGTTTGTAGCTGAATATATGGGCAAACTTAAGGACCGTATGGTGCGATGTGACCTTAGAGAGATCCCCGAAGTCACTTTATCTAGATTTCGGAAGGGACTTCACCCCGATATCCAACAGAAACTCTTGCGTTACGGTCATTTTGACTTGAATACGACTTTCAATACCGCCTTGGACATTGAAAAACACTTATACTCCAAGGCTCACTCCTGTTACTCTCATGCGAAGAATAAGTCCACCACTGGGGCATCTTCTTCAACATATCCTGATAAGGGAAAATTTAGATCCACTGAGTCGAAGTCTGTTGTGATCACCGCTAGAAATACTAAGAACCCTGCAAGTGAGTGTATTCCCGGAGAAAAGGTTAGCAAGGAAAACACCACTTGTTACTCATGCAGCATTCAAGGCCAATATGCCAAAGAATGCCCCACTAAGATGAAGGCCATAGCCTTATTAGATCCCGCTACCGGCCCTAACGATTTTTTATATGAGGCCGAAGAGGAGAGCGACCCCGACGGATTCCCTAGTTACTTGAAGGACAATCACCACCTTATGGTGATGCGTTGTATTTTGTCCACTCCTCGTCCCGTTGACGACGAGAAGAGGACGAGCATATTTTCCCAGATCTTTAAGAGTGGCGAAAGCTATGCAAACTAGTTATTGATGGTGGTAGTTGCGTGAATGCCGTTTCTGCGAATGCTGTTAAGCATTTGTCCATGACTGCTAAGCCGCACCCGACCCCCTATTAGTTTGCTTGGATTAGTAAGGTTACTATTAAAGTTACCAATCGATGTCTAGTCCCCCTATCTTTCAAATCCTACACGGATGAGGTTTGGTGCGACGTCCTGCCGATGGATGTTTGTCATGTGTTATTAGGCCGCCCCTGCCTCTATGACCGTGATGTGACACACTATGGTCACGCCAACACTTATGAGTTCAATTTCAATGGCAAGACTTTCACCTTGAGACCGACTGTGCCAATAGAGCCGGTAGTGTTGGCTAAGGATACCACCGTCCCAGTAGAGAGGAAAGCGTTGAGTTTAGTTGGTCGGAAGGAATTTGTGAAGGATTCCTTCGTCGAGTGTATGATGTACGCTCTCGTTCTCATGAGTGCAAAGACTGATCGTAGAGTATTCTATGATTTACCCCGAGAGCTACGAGTATTGTTGGATGAGTTTAGGGATGTATACCCCACAGAGTTTCCTTCGTGGTTTCCCCCGCTTAGAGATATACAACATGCCATAGACCTTCTCCCTGGATCGTCCTTACCCAATCAACCGCACTATAGGCTTAATCCTGCTGCCCACAAAGAGCTACAAACCTAGATTGAGGATTTGCTGAATAAAGGATTCATTAGGACGAGTATGAGCGCATGTGCTATCACAGCCCTTCTTGCCCCTAAGAAAGATGGCACCTGGCAAATGTGTGTTGATAGTCGGGCTATCAACAAAATTACTCTAAAATATAGGTTTCCAATCCCGTGACTAGATGACCTCTTGGATGTCCTTTCGGGTGCCATTATCTTCTCGAAGTTATACTTACGGAGTGGTTACCTCCAGATTAGGATCCGAGAAGGGGATGAGTGGAAGACGGCGTTCAAATCTAAGGACGGGTTGTATGAGTTGCTTGTGATGCCCTTTGGGTTATCCAATGCCCGCAGCACCTTCTCCCGGATGATGACGCACGTCTTTAGGCCGTTTATGGGGAAGTTTGTTGTAGTATATTTCGACGACATCCTAGTCTTTAGTACCTCCCCCGCCGAACACCTCTCCCAAATCAAAGTAGTCCTCTCCACCTTAAGGAAGGAAACCTTATATCTAAATCTTAAGAAATGCACATTTCATGTTTCGTAGGTTGAATTCTTGGGTTACATAGTTTGCTCTAAAGGAATTCGTGTTGACCCAGGAAAGGTTCAAGTGATTAAAGACTGGCCCGAGCCCACTTGCCTTCGTGAGATGCGTAGTTTCCACGGATTAGCTACCTTCTATCGTCGTTTCATATGCGATTTTAGTATCATTATGGCACCAATTACTGACTGCATGAAGAAAGGAGAATTCATATGGTCGAAATCCGCCACGTTTGCCTTCCGTCGTATTAAGGAGCTCATGACCGAAGCATCGATGTTACGTCTCCCAGACTTCACCAAGGTCTTCGAGCTTACTTGTGATGCATCTGGCGTGGGGATTGGAGGTGTTTTGAGTCAAGAGGGTCACCCGATTAGTTATTTTAGTTAGAAATTAGCGGGTGCTAAGTTAAATTATTCCCACTATGATAGGGAGTTCTACGCGATCGTTAGATGTTTACATCATTAGAGGCACTATCTCCTTCCTAAGGAGTTTGTGATCCTCTCTGATCATGAAGCATTACGATTCATCAACGGTCAGCACAAAATTAGCCCGCGCCAGGCTAAATTTCTTGCAAGAACACACATTTAATCTTAATCACCTTAAGGGGCCCGAAAATCGAGTTGCTGACACACTCAGTCGCCTCACCCTCTTACTTTCCTCCATGCAAGTCCACGTAGTAGGGTTCGAGAGCAAAAAGGATGAATACGCGACATGCCCTGATTTTTAGGAGCCATATTTATCTACCCAGGATAGCATTCCCACGACCATCACAACCTTTTCACATAGAGACGGGTGTTTATTCAAACACGGGAAATTGTGTATCCCTCGCTCCTCTTTGCGACTCCACATCATTTGGGAGTTACATAGTGGTGGCTTGAGTGGTCACTTTGGACGAGACAAAACGATTACGCTCGTAGAGGAGAAATTCTTTTGGCCTAAACTAAAGGCGATGGTTGGGAAAGTAGTGAGCAGTTGTTGTACATGTCAAGTTTCTAAGGGTACTAAGTAAGATGTAGGTTTATACACCCCTCTACCAATTCCGTCCGTTCCGTGGGAAGACTTGAGCATGGACTTCGTATTAGGCCTTCCCCCCACCCTTCAACATCACGATTCTATTCTCATCGTTGTGGATAGGTTCTCTAAGATGGCGTACTTCCTCCCTTGTAGTAAAACCAACGACGCTTCTCACATAGCGAAACTGTATTTTAAGGACGTCGTTAGTCACCGCGGAGTTCCGAAGACTATTGTCTCGGATAGGGACGTAAAGTTCAATAACTAGTTTTGGAAAACCTTGTGGGTTCTTATGGGAACAAAATTATTATTCTCCGCAGCTTATCATCCGCAAACTGATGGCCAGACAGAAGTAGTCCATCGGAGCCTAGGAAATCTTCTTAGATGTCTAGTGAGCGATCATAAAGGAACATGGGATTTACTTCTTCCACATGCACAACTGGCCTACAATAATTCTAAAAATAGGTCCACGGGTATGTCTCTGAATGAAATTGTTTACGGGTATAAGGCCCCTGTGCCACTTGGCTTGGTCCCCTTACTCCCACATACAAAACAAGTCAGTTTGCACAATCCTTCGCCCAACATATTCACGACTTACATGCACGTATACGAGCTACCTTGACTGCTCAATATGAGTCTTATCAAGCGCACACTAATCTACATAGGAAGGTGTCACACTTTAAAGTCGGCGATCTGGTTTTAGTCCAGTTAGTTCCTGAACGAATGCCAACTGGCACCGTTAAAAAGTTAGCTCCAAAGCGTGCCGGCCCATTTCGGATTATAAAGAAGGTAGGTGACAACGCTTTCGTATTGGATTTGCCTGCTGAATGGGGTATCTCCCCTATTTTTAATGTCTCGGATTTGACGATGTTTGTTACGCCTCCAAAAGAGTTGGATTCTTCGTCGTCTTCTCCCTCCACTAAAATTTCTTATGGGTTGGGGAGTGGTAGTTCGGATGATCTCTCTCCTTTCGTCCCTGCAGGTATAACATCGGATGGTACGTTGTCTTCTTTTATTCATACTGCTGACTTGTTCCCCAGGTTTCCCAAGACGTTTCTCTATCCAGATATGATACAAGCTGTTGTGCCACCTGCTACTCCAGATGGTGCTACCTGCCGCTTCCTCATCCGTTGGCGTGATGGCCCACCTTCAGATGACTCATGGGTACTTGCGAAAGAGCTTCAACGTTTGGATGCCGAGCTTCTCCGCCACTTTCTCTCTGACCACGCATCGGAGATGCGCGATTTTGAGTGGGGGAGGATTGATGGCACGGCTCCTCCAACACTTCCTGATGATGACCCGGTTGTCGCGGCGCAACAATTTAATGGTTTGCGACGTCATGACAACGCCACAGATGCTAACGGAAAGCTGCAATACAACCTCCGTCCGCGGCATGCAAAGCTTGCTTGAAAATTTTTAATTAAGTTTTAATTAGTTTTAAATTATTTGCTTTTAAAAATATGACTTGTAATATTTTTTATTTTCATGTTGGTGTGCTAATAGACATGTGGTGTGCTATTATCCATCCAGATTGATGAGATCTTCATCTCAATCTTTGATGGTAGGATTTCATTTGTAACTCCTATTTAAAGGAGGCTTTTATGAGGAATGGATTAGTGAAGATGCAAAACCTAATTTCCCCCTCCCTTGGAAATTTCGGCCATGGAGAAGCTCCATCTTGCCGCCTTCCCCCTTTGGTGTGAAGCCAACCTTGCCTCCTCAATACCCGTTTGGTGCGACACCGGCGTGGCTTCTATCGGTGTGACTCCGTGGAAGAATGAAGCAGCCCATTCGGTGTGAAACCAGTGGATCCGTGGAGAGAGTGATTCTCCCACATATCTTTGTGTGTTCTTCTTCTTGGTTGGGTAATATCTCCCCTCTTTCTTGTGTTTTCTTTCTGTGAGAATTTATGGAGGTTATGCAACCGTTATTTCCGTGATTCTTAAAATTTTCGCTTGCAAAATCTGAAATCAGATCCGTTGTTATGAAATCTCTTGTGAACCGGATTGGGAAGATCCGTTGTGTGAGCAAACTAGGCCTAGCCTTGGCTTACTCACCAAGGTTGGCAAACTTTGTGCTAGCAAGGGAGTTGATCTCAACTGAAATTTTGATCGCTCTTTATCATTTATCGCCGCTCCAAAATATTTTATTGTTGCATTTGAATGTCTTATGTTGAAAGAATAGATGCGTGTGTAGGTGTGGTGAGTTGTGTGCTTGTTGGAGTGGTAGGTCCTAAGGACGTTGTATCGAGTCCGGCTAACGGCGAGTCATGTGCTTGTTGGAGAGTTAGGTCCTAAGGACGTGGTATCGAGTCCCAGATTTTTGGGAGCCAACCGACCCCTTTTCGTTCGCTTTTGGTCGGAGCACTCTCTTTATATTTCATGTTCTGTGAGGGTTAGATTTCCGTTAGCGTAAGCACGTCCGTGTCACGATCACCCTACATCACGGACTCACTCAAACCTAATTACTATATGTCATGACAATTTTAAACTAGGCGTGTTTATTAATAGAAGCAATGAAACAAGATAACAAATCAGCGCACACAGTTATAATTAAGATAACAACTTTATGTAGGCGCTTTGGCGATAGCTTTCCACCGCACGGAGGGCTAGAATAAGCACCAGACGAATTAAGGTGTCTTGCAAGTTAAGAGATTCACAGGAAAATAACAACAAATTATAATTCCTTTAAAGCAAGAATTCCACACGCGCGTAATGTTTTCACAACCCAAACAACAACTAGCACCACAAATAACAAAGCAATATAAAATATAGAATAAAGCTAGGACTGCTATAGTTTTAGGTAAGTCTGAACTTTGGGCGGGGATTTTGGTGTTCCGAGTAGTGGGGGACTGATTCGGGTAAGGGAAAGTTGAGTGGGAGATGATAGGTGGCTGGGTCGGAGCTGTAAAATACTGGATCTGGACAGATCTTCGGAGTATTGCTGAGATCTGGACATATATGGGGCGTTTGGCGGATGGAGGAATGGGAAAGGGGCAGAGACGGGCGTACGGTGAAGGGACTGGCTGTAGGGAGGGTTGCGGGTTACAGGATTCTGCAGGAAGGTAGCGGGGAGCTTTATATGAGCGGCGGTTTAGGGCTGGTTGCAAGGTGGTAGTGGGGTTGTTGCAGGGAGGTAGCGGGCTGGTTGGAAACAGACGCAGGGAAGGTGGAGATCCTGCTCGTTGTAGGAGGGCGGACAGAAGGAATACAGAAAATGGGGAGGAAATGGGCGGCTAGGTTTGAAGCCAAGGAGAGCAAAATAACTTACCCAAGGAGTCATCGCCAAGGGGATCCACGGAGTCGGCACCGCCAAGGAGGTCACCAGAAATGGGGAAGAAGGCTTCTCAGAATTTCAGCAACTGCCTAAAAATTGCATCCCTAGGTTATATTTATAATGAAATAAAATTAGGGCAACCACGATGGACGACTATGATTGGCTGTCGATCTCGGCGCCAAAACCACTCAAAATAATATTCAAAATACAACATGCTATATATGAAAATTAATCAGAACGATGAGCCGGACGCAACCACGGTGGCGGATCGGCGATCCGGTCACGCCCGCCTACGAGAGTACACGAATGTGGGGTTCGCCCTACACGGTTTTGTGATAGAAGGCCTCAAATCAGACGGCGTTGAGTGAGCTCAACTCACTCAATGCCAAAAGACTTGGAAAAAGTCTCTGGCAAGACGGTGTTGAGTGAGCTCAACTCACTCAACTCCAAAGGCAGATAGCGTCTAGTGAGCTCAACTCACTCAATGCAAAAAGCAAACGACCTTGTGAGAGCTCAACTCAGTCAACGCCAAAAGCAGACGGCGTTGAGTGAGCTCACCTCACTCAACGCTGTCAATGCTTATGGACTTAGTCTCCAGACCAAACAGCTAGGCGTTGAGTGTGTCCACCACACTCAATTCTTTTACACTTAGCCTATAAAATGACTTCTTCCCTAAGCTAACACTCAATGCCTACTATCTAGAGAACAAAAAAAAATTCTAACATCCTCTCTCCTACCCCCTTCTACCCGGCTACAACTACCAAACAAGCTGGTATAAAACTACCAACCTAAAATCCTACATCCAGCCACTACCTGGACACAAAAACAGCAATAAGGAGAGAAAATAATTAAGTTTGGGCAAGATTGATACTAAACCTGCTCGGGACAGAGACTGCAGCAGGCCTAGCTTCTAGGAAAATGAAAAATTCAGCCACTTGCAGTAATTGGAGTAATTGGAAAAAATAAAACTGCAGATTAATTGGGGTAAAAAGTTAAGATTGGAAAGGGTAAAGAGCGCCACTTGCCTCCACCTCCAGGAAATAGCAACCAAGGCTTCACACTCCCCACCGACGGCAAGATCGGTCACCTAAGAGGAAATCTGTAGCTTTTTAGAGGGAAGATGAGAAAACCCGAAAAACCCTATCTTATAAAGACCACTCTAGAACAAGAAATACTTTCCTAAGGAGGAAGATTCGGGTGAGAACAGACCAGATCTACCCTTACCCAAGAAAATAAGCTCTAGATTGCAAGAAAACACCGGCCAGAGCTCAAGCTTTGTTGTCGTCCAAAAGCTTCCGCTGGAAGCTATCCGTCGGGTTTGGGGAAGAAGAATAGGGATAAGACCAAGATAATACTATTATAATAGCTCTTAGACCACTCGGCCACTAAGTATTATAATACTATTATAAATAAGGCACTAGTATATATAATACTATTATAACTGATAATATATCTAATATTACATATACTAAACTATTATAACTGATAATATAATCTTATAAATCAGCCACTGAATATAAGTAGAGAAATAAAATCGGCCAAGGAAAACCGGCCAAGCATATCATTATATCAGCTTATTAAATAACACGCCAAAATGACGCGAAAAATAAACGATCTCGTAATTTAACGAAATTCACACCGTAGCTAAATAACCACGCAACGAATCTAGTGGAGAAGTCGGAATCGTGATCGGACAAACAAAACTCGGGCTAACACTTCCCGTAGCCAAAACACAAGCATTCCCAGAGAGGCTCCACTGAGTCACAAAAACAGACTCTGGCTTGCTAGGGAACCTTCCAAACATGCTACAAAACAAGCCACTCAAGGATCTTAAAGAGCTAAGACCACGCTCCAAAAACTACAAAGTCCGAAAATGCGCTAACGTAATGTCAAACAAAGATTAAACAATCACAGAAAAACTGCGGGCGTTACAGTCACTCCCCCTAAAAGAAAGTTTCGCCCCGAAACTTTACGCACAACACTTCTACCATAGAAGGGAAACAACAAACCAAGTGTTAAATAGAAGAATACATACAAGGAAAACTCAGGGAAATAGATGAGGGTGAGCCTCCCTCATAGCCGACTCTAATTCCCAAGTCGCGCTTTCCACGTCCTGGTTTCTCAACAAAACTTTAACCATTGGAATGCTCTTCCTCCGCAACACCCGATCTTACGTATCCAAAATGCGGACAGACATCTCCACGTAAGAAAGATTTGGCTCTAACTGAGGCACAGAATTCAAAACTTGTCTGTCACTTAGCACACACTTCCGCAACTGGCTTACGTGAAGAACATCGTGCATACAAGGAAAGTCTGTGGGCAAATCCATCCTGTAAGCTGACACACCAATCCGCTCAACAATCTTAAACGGTCCCACAAACCTTGGAGAAATACCAAGTCCCCTACAACAAATTCCAAATCAGATCTACGCTGGTTGGCGTTCTTCTCATATCATTCTTCAGCTATCTGAAGCTTCTCTCGAATAATCTTCACAGCAACTTCCATTTATTCAAGCGTATCCGGACCCAACACAGATCTCTCGCCTACCTCAGTCCAAAATAAGGGAGTCTTGCAGCGCCTCCCATACAAAGCTTCGAAAGGAGTCATTTACAAGCTTTCTTGATAACTGTTATTATAAGCAAACTCCATAAGCCTCAAATGCTCAACCCACGCTCCTCCGTGGTCTAAAATGTAGCATCTGATCATGTCCTCCACTATCTGATTAAGTCGCTCTGTCTGACCATTGGTCTGCGGCTGGTATCGGTAGAATATCTCAAATCCGTACCCAAACCTTCTTGCAAACTCTTCCAAATGTGAGATGTAAACCGGGAGTCAAGTCTGAAATAATGCTGACTGAAACACAATGCAATCAGATGACTTCATTCAAATACACCTCAGCTATTTTATTCATTGGATAGTTGATCTTATAATGTACGAAGTGAGGACACTTCGTTAATCTGTCCATAATCACCCAAACTGAATCATATCCTCTAGGAGATCTCGGTAAACCCATGATGAAATCCATCGAAATGCCCTCCCACTTCCAAGTTGGAATCTCCAATGGAGTCAACTTGCCACCAGGCCTTCCATGATCGGCCTTAACACGCTTGCAAGTATAGCAGTCAGAAATAAACCTGGCTATGTCTCCCTTCATCCCATTCCACCAGGCAATTTGCTTTAAGTTATGATACATCTTGGTAGATCCTGGATGGTAGGCAACGCTAGAACCATGCGCTTCTCTGCACAACATAACTCGAATATCCAAAACGGAGGGGATACAAAATCTATCGTGGTACTTCAAAGTACCCGCATCATCAATCGAGAAATCTGGTAACTCTCATTTCTCAGCTCTAAGATATAAATGCAACAGATCTGGATCATGTTTCTGATGTAACCTCGTAAGCGCAATCCAAGAAGGCTCTGCTACTACAAAACTACTCTGCTATTCACAACTCCCAACAGAAATATCCAACAAAAGAAATTCTTCCACTAATCGCTCGGCGGAGAGATTAAAAATCACCCCGTCTTCCGACTTTAGAGCATCGACCACCACATTAGCCTTGCCCGGATGGTACTGGATCTCAACATCGCAGTCGGCAACATACTCCAACCATCGCCGCTAGTGCAGATTCAAATCCTTCTGGGTGAAAGCATACTTTAAACTCTTATGATCGATAAAAATCTTGCACTGTGCGCGATAAAGCAGATGTCTCCACAACATCTGCGCAAAAATCACGGCTACAAACTCTAAATCATGTGTAGGGTAGTTCTTCTCATGAGTCTTCAGTTTCCTAGACCTATACGCAATCACTTTCCCTTCTTACATCAACATGCAACCAAGCCCAACATGTGATGCATCCACATAAACATCATAATCCATGCCCTTCGTAGGCAGAGTCAAAATAGTAGCAATGCACAATCAGTTCTCGCTCCAAACAAAAGCCGCATTCTTTTGAGTAAATCTAGTCAAAGGTGCAGCCAGGGTTGAGAAACCCTCCACAAATCTCCTGTAATAGCCGTCCAACCCTAAGAAGCTCCTAATCTCTTTGGGTGTGCCAGGCCTACCCCATTCCATCACAACAGCAATTTCTTCGGGTCGACTTAAATCCCATTCCTATTAACCACATGGACCAGAAACGAAACTTGTGGCAACCAAAACTCGCACTTGATAAACTTGGCGAACAACTTGTGGTCCCTCAAAGCAAATAAGTCTAATCGCAGATGCTGGTCATGCTCCTCAGCATTTTGGGAATATACTACAACGTCGTCTATAAACACAACTACGAATTTGTCAAGAAAATACTTGAACACACGGTTCATCATATCCATAAAGGCTGAGGGTGCGTTGGTCAAACAAAATAACATTACCAGAAATTCAAAATGTTCATGCCTCGATCGTAAAGCAGTCCGTGGAATATCTTACTCATGGATCCTGAGCTGATGGTAGCCAGAATGAAGGTCAATCTTAGAAAACACCGCGCTACCACGCAACTGATCAAACAAATCGTCTATCCTGGGCAGGGGATACCTGTTTTTAATAGTAACCTTATTCAGCTCTCTAAAGTCAATGCACAGCCTCATCGATCCATCTTTCTTCTTAACAAATAGAACAGGAGCACCCCAAGGCGATGAACTCGGCCTTATAAAAACCTTCTCTAAAAACTCATCCAGCTGGTTACGCAACTCCTCCAGCTCTCACGGGGCCATCCGATACGGCGCCTTCGCAATAGGATGCGTGCCTAGCTCCAAATCAATCACTAACTCAACATCTCTATCAGGATGAAGACCAGGAAGATCTTCAGGAAACACATCTGAAAATTCGCGCACAAAAGGAATCTCTTCTAAACACGGCAAACTACCAACGGTCCCCAAAACTGAGACCAAACAAGCAAAATAGCCGGAAACTAGCAGCTTTCGAGCAAATACCGCAGAAATGACTGGAGAATCCTGGCGTAGATCACCATAAAAACTCTTAGGCTGACTGTTGTCCTTTCTGAAGTCCAAGCGCTTACCCTTGCACTAGATAACAACATCATACCTGGACAACCAATCCATGCCTAAGATAACATCAAAGTCTTCCAAGTCAATCACATTCAGATCTGCCTTTACTAGAAAATCCCCTAACAAAATCGGGCAATCCTAAATGCCCTGATCTGAAACCAAAGAATCACCGGAAGGGAACTTGAAGCAAAAGGCATCCCCAAATCGATCTAGATCCAAACGGTACTGATCCACGAATGCTCTAGCCACGAACGAGTGGGTAGCGCTAGAGTCGAAGAGAATACGTGCCCAGCGGTTCTTCACCTTAAATCTTCCTATAAGATTGCACATTCCTCTAAGGAAACAAATGCTACAACGATAACTACAAACCAAAACATTAAAACTAGGTTGAAGTCTAACCTGAAATAACCTGAGTCGAAGTCTGAGCTTCCTCTAAAGAAATCACATTCAGTTTTCCCTTTCCTCTGTCCACCCGTTGATGCGGTGGAAATGCCTAGAGTGGCACTGGCTACAACACAAGCTGGAGCTGCGGGCACTGAGCCTTGATATGCCCTTCTTGACTACATAGAAAATAACTTCTTGTCTTATTCTTTCCATAGTAGTGGGCAACATCATGCCCTGGCCGCTTACATGCAGAATAGAATAAATCTTTCCTGGGAGCACCTTGTATCGCATGAAACTATTCTTTCTTCTGAACTCTCATCCTTTTGTAACACCTCAAAAGGGGTGGCCCGGCTAGCCACAAAACTACACACTTCCTTACCCTTCTTCCTTGAAGTAGTACCGAAAGGATGGGGACTCTTTCCTTCAACAGATTTCCTTTTGTCTCTTCTCATTTGCTGGCCTCTATTCTTCGCATTTTTGATTGCATGGACCTTCAAGGCAGCTTCTACTACAATGATATAACTCACTGGTCCATAAGCACCAGCTAGCTGCTTGATGTCACTTCTTAGACCACCCAGAAATCGTTTAACTCGATCCGCTTCAATATTCATTAAACTGGGAGCAAACCGGCTTAATTTTCTAAATTCAATCTCATACTCACTAACTGTGAGTTGGCTCTGCTTTAAATGTAAGAAGTCATTCATCAGGAGGTCCCGCTCGACCGAGGGTAGAAACTTTCCAAGTAGCATCTCATTAAAAGATTCCCAAAAGCATCCTTCTTTCATGCTCTCCTTCTCCCTTATCCACCAACTTTTTGCTACCCCCTTGAGTTGGTAGGCGGCAATTATCACTCTCTGATCATCATTAACTCCAGAGTAGGAAATCATCTTCTCGATCGATATCAGCAAATCAACCAAGACCATGAAATCTGCCCTTCCATCATAAGTAGGAGGCCCGAGTCGCTGAAACTGAGAGATAAAAGTCATCTCTGCTGGAACCACTATCGGAGGCACCAGATGAGCAGGAGGGGCAGGAATAGCTAGACCCACAATAAGGTCCTGTACTCTCGGAGCTAGCCCAGACACAACTGATATCAGAGACTGGATCTGGGATTGCACACCCACCATCTGCCTTGACAAGGCCTCATTGCTTTATCGCAGACTCTCTATCATCGCATTGCTCTGCGCACCTGAAGACTCATCCTCAGATTGGGGAGTCAACCTCGTCGAAGGATGCTTCGACATACTATTAACATACAAACAACTAGTCAGAACCTAGACAAACTTGAAGAACCACACAACCTAGTACAGACAAAACATACTTAAATATGATCTTCAACTGCTAACAAGCTCTGGGATTTTTAAATAATGATCTTATGCCTAACATAGGATGATTCATCATCATCACAATAACTCATGTGCTTAGACCATGAATGCATAAATTTATATACCTTTTGACTCAAAAGCATGTGTGTACATAAGTCATCATGTAAATCTTTAGCTTGTCATGTTTTGCTTAGCTACGTTATGCTATGCATATTGTGCTATGCATTCTAAAAAGGCCTTAATGCTTGTTATGCGCGGTATACACATGCAATGTTATGCATCCCATACTATATAACATTGCTTGCAACGAAAAGAGAAAACATGTTAATGGGCATTCATGTGGTGAGGTTATGCATCCCAGACAACATAACCCTCACATGTTGCCACCTATGGTGGATCCATATACAAACACATATTATGCATCCCACTCTACATAATATGCCATGTATACTTCTTGTCATGCTTATGAGTGTAGTGCTCATGCTTTAGCCAAGTTGTACTGATGAAACATCGGTGTGTGTATGATATGACACTAAACAACTATTACTAATAAGGGAAGGTTGCCCGACCAATTGTCAAGAAACCTCCCTCTGAAACCAACTGTCACGACCCGCATTTCCTTATCAATAAAATTATATCAGAGTTTGATAAAATGCGTGTCGTGATGCCACGTCTTACAGGGGATAACTGTAGACTCTCAGGCAAAACATCAAACTCAAAAGCTTAGAGAGAATCATGACTTATTATGAAAGAAAAACACGTTAAATTAGATGGTCGTATACCTCGGCACAGGGGATCATCTAGTCCACAATTAAATATCATTATACGCAGCAGAAAATACTTTTGTTTAAGTGATTTGACATCCTACATGAGCATAAATGTCCCCAAAGGACAACTCATGATATTCAAGACTCTAAATTTAATATAGTATAAAACTATAGTCTTTACGTTACTTTGGAAAGTAGTGCTTTAGTTTTATAAACATGACATGCATGAGGTACATATAGTAATGCTTTTAGGGTTTAAAATACCTAACATGCAACATAGCATAAAATCATTCCCAGAGAGCAAGTAAACAACCTCCACAAAGGCAAATAAAATAGCAGTTTCAGATCATACCTAGCATCACAAGAAAGCGACCAGTGGGCGTCAATAACCTGACAAGAACCCACTGGTGAGTATGCATGTCTATATATAAAGGAGAAAATAACTACCTCACAAACTTAGGAAGGTGAGTCTCAACAGCCCAAGAGATCACAGCACGCCCCCAAAAGAAAACTAGCCGCTCAACCGGCTACTGCTCTGAACCTGAGGCATTCAAAGAAAGAACATCTCAGCAAGAATATAATCAAATAGAAACAGAGCATTAGGTCATAAGCAATAAAAAGAAGGGGTTTACCAAACCCTGCAAAAAAATGCTATCAAATTTAGAAAGAGGAATTAAACAAGATAGAAAAAAGAAGCACTGTCCAAGGAATAATCAAAGCGCACCAAGTGCGAGAAATCAGCAACATGCCCTGCTAAAGACCTGCAGCAGCAATAAGGCAAGCATCTGCCAAAATAGCAATTTAAAAGGGAATGGAACTAACAGTCCTAACTTGTGAATCATTAGCAGTGGTAAAACCCTGGATCTGGGTTGGTGACCAAAAATAGTCCTCATCCAAAGAACCATATCCAAAATTCTCAAGGGTACAATGGTGGCAGCCCTAGGGTCAAACACACCAACACAACCAGCCCAAACTAGGGCCCAAACGGTGGTGAATATGGCTCTACACCCAAACCACCCCTTACAGAGAAACCAAACAAAAATACCACCTACCATAATTCACGATTCGGCCTTCACAACCAGCCGAAGAATATTACCAAACCCATCATAACCACTCGGGAAAAAAATACCAGCCTATAGAAAAAGCGTCAAGTCCACTCGACACCGCGTTGAGTGAGTACCACTCACTCAATGCCAAAAGCTAAGCAGGGAAGGAGTCGAGTCTACTCGACACCGCATTGAATGAGCTCCACTCACTCAATGCCAAAAGACTTAGCTGCAAAACCCTCACTGGACGACGACGTTGAGTGAGTTTAGCTCACTTAACGCTGTCAACGCTAATAGCCGAAGGCGTTGAGTGACTTCACCACACTTAAAGCTTTTGACTTAGAAGAAAAATATCGTCGGACGAGACGGCGTTGAGTGATCTCAACTCAATCAATGCCAAACGCAGACGGCATTGAGTGAGCTCAACTCACTCAATGCCAAAAGATAGACGGCGTTGAGTGAGCTCAACTCATTCAACGCCAAAAGACTTAGAAAAAATTCCATGGCAGAAGGCGTTGAGTGAGCTCTACTCACTCAACGCCAAAAGACATGGAAAAAGTCTCTGGCAAGACGGCAATAAGTGAGCTAAACTCACTCAATGCCAAAGGTAGACGCCGTTGAGTGAGCTCACCTCACTCAACGCCAAAAGCAGACGGCATTGAGTGAGCTCAACTCACTTAATGCCAAAAGCAGATAACGTTGAGTGAGATAACCTCACTCAACACTATCAACGCTTCTGAACTTAGTCACAAGACAAAACAACTAGGTATTGAGTGTGTCCACCACAATCAACGTTTTTACACTTAGCCTACAAAATAACTTCTGCCCTAAGCAACACTCAACGTCTGCTATGCAGAGAACTAAAAAAAAATCTAACTTCCTCTCTCTTACCCCCTTCTACCCGGCTACAGCTACCAACCAAGCTGGGCTAAAACTAGCAACCTAAAATCCTACCTCCAGCCACTACCTGGACACAAAACAATGCTAAGGAGAGAAAATAATTAAATTTGGGGAAGATTGATAGTAAACCTTCTCGGGACAGAGACTAAAGCAGGCCTAGCTTCTAGGAAAAAGAAAAATTCGGCAACTTGCAGTAATTTGAGTAATTGAAAAAAAACTGCAGATTAATTGGGGTAAAAAGTTAATATTGGCAATGGCAAAGAGCGCGTCTTGCCTCCACCTCCAGGAAACAGTAGCCAAGGCTTCACACACGGAACCGGCGACAAGATTCGCCACCTAAGAGGAAATCTGAAGCTTTTTAGAGTAAAGATGAGCAAACCCGAAAAACCCTATCTTACAAAGACCACTCTAGAACAAGAAATACTTACCTAGGGAGGAAGATCCGGGTGAGAGGAGTCCAGATCTGCCCTTACCCGAGAAAAACAAGCTCTAGATTGCAAGAAAACACCGGCCGGAGCTCAAGCTTTTCCGTCGCCCAAAAGCTTTCGTTGGAAGTTATCCGTCGGGATTGGGGAAGAAGAATAGGGATAAGACCAAGATAATGCTATTATAATAGCTCTTAGACCACTTGGCCACTAAGTATTATAGTACTATTATAAATCAGCCAGTAGTATATATAATACTATTATGAATGATAATATATACAATATTACATATACTAAACTATTATAACATATAATATAATATTCTAAATCATCCACTAAATATAAGTACAGCAATAAAACCGGCGAATGAAAACCGGCCAATGAAAACCGGCCAAGCATATCATTATATCAGCTAATTAAATAACACGCAAAAAAGACGCGAAAAACAAACGATCTCGAAATTTAAAGAAATTCACACCATAGCTAAATACCCACGCTACGAATCTAGTGATGAAGTTGGAATCGTCATCCGACAAATAAAATCTATCTAACACTTCCCGAAGCCAAAATACAAGCATTCCCGGAGAGGCTCCACCGAGTCACTAAAATAGACTCCAGCTCGATAGGGAACCTTGCAAACAGGCTACAAAACAAGCCACTCAGAGATCCTAAAGAGCTAAGACCACGCTCTAATAACGACAAAGGCTGAAAATTTGCCAACGTAATGCCAAACAAAGATTAAACAATCACAGAAAAACTGGGGGCGTTACATGCCCCCTCCAGCTCAGTGGCTTAGGAGTATCACAGCCCCCTAGCCCTTCGCCATTTAGGGAATAGATTTGTTAGGGCCTTTCCCTCAGGCCAATGGGAAGAGGAGGTTCCTGCTGGTGAAGATAGATTATTTTTGTAAGTGGTTGGAAGTGAAGACGCTAGTTAAGGTGACCTCCCAGGTAATCAGGAACTTTGATTGGGGGGAGATCATCTGCCGACACGGTCTGCCACAGACCATTATCACATACAATGGGCCTCATTTCGACACCACAGAATTCATCAATTTTTTTGGACTGTGCGGGATCGTCCTCAGGTTCGCTTCGGTCCACTATCATAAGAGTGGGCAGGTGGAGCCAGCGAATAAAATCATCGTCAACCTCCTCAAGAGAAAGGTGGAGAATTGGAAGTGTAGCTGTGTGGAGCAACTTCCTTAAGTTCTTTGGGCCCTTAGGACCACTCCCAACATGGACACGGGGGATACCACATTCAAGCTCTCCCCTGGATGTGAGGAAGTGATCCTAGTAGAGTTCGAGGTCCAGATGCCTCGGGTGGTCAAGGTAGAGGCAGGCAGGGAAGAATGGCAAGCTGAAAATGAGGAGGGGCTACGACTCTCCCTTTACATAGTGGAAGAGCTTCGTGATCTATCCTCCATCCGATAGGAAGAGGTAAAGCAAAGAATGTCAAAGTACTTTTATAAGCACGCTAGGGTCAAGTAGTTCTGTGGAAGGGGACTTGGTCCTGAAGAAGGTAGATGTAGTAAGGAGATCAGCGGTAATGGGGAAGCTCAATCGTAACTAGGAGGTCGCGTATATTGTCCAGGAAGCCATACAATCAAGGGGGTACCATCTCTGAAATGTTGAGGGCGAGACCCATAGTCACACTTGGAGTGGTAATGACTTGAAGCGTTTCTATCAGTAAAAATATGTACATCCATTCCTTCAATTAATATGAAATATTTTGATGCTTCAAACCTTTCGCAAATCAATTTTATCAAAAGTATTTATGAAGCTGGATACCAAAATGTTCCTGTTGCCAGGATTATGACTAGCTGGTAGGGCTGGAGAGTAAATAAATGTATTCTCACTATAGGGTTTGGTACCGGGATGCTCCCGCTATCAGGATTCCACATAGCTGACAGGTCTGGGATCTTAGTTGGACGTCGTTATGACCCTAGGGATGAGTCCATTTGATTCTCAACACCCGCCGTCAGGCTCTTTCCTAGCTGACTGGGCCAGTGGTAGCGCTCGGAGGTTGGCCAAAGGAAAGTACTCTCGCTCTTGGGTTAGGTACCGGGATGCTCCCGCTGTCAGGCTTCCACCTAGCTTGCAGTGTCGGGTTCCCCGTTGAACATCATTATGACCCTGGGCATGAGTCTGGTTATTGCTCAACACCCGCTGTCTGTCTCTCACCTAGTTGATTGGGTCAGTGGTAGCGCCTGGAGGTTAGCCAAAGTAAAGTATTCTCGCTCTAGGGTTTGGTCTCGTGATCCTCACGCTGTCAAGCTTCCACCTAGATGGAAGGGGAGGGATCCCCATTGGATGTCGTTATGATCCTAGGGTTGAGTCTAATTGATGCTCAACACCCACCGTCTGGCTCTCACCTAGCTGATTTGGATGGTGGTAGCTCTCGGAGGTTGGCTAAAGGAAAGTATTCTCGCTCTAGAGTTAGGTCTCGGGATGTTCCCTCTTTCAGGCTTCCACCTAACTGGCAAGGCTGGGATCCTCGTTAGACGAAGTTATGACCATGGGGCTGAGTTTGGTTGATGCTCAACTCCTGTCGTCAGGATCTTACCTAGCTGATTTGGCCAGTGGTAGCGCCCGAAGGTTGGACTAAGAAAGTATTCTCGCTCTGAGGTTAGGTCCTGGGATTCTCCCGTTGTCAGTCTTCTACCGAACTGGCAAGTTCGGGATCACCGTTGGATGTCGTTATGACCCTGGGTATTAGTCTGGTTGATGTTCAACAACTGTCGTCAGGCTCTCACCTAGCTAATTGGGTCGATGGTAGTGCCCGGATGTTATCCAAAGGAAAGTATTCTCTCTCTGGGGTTAGGTCCCTGGATGCTCCCACTGTCAGGATCCCACCTAGCTGGCTGGGTCGGGAACGCCATTGGAAGTCGTTATGACCTTGGGGCTGAGTCTCAAAATGCCTCCGACGTCAGGCGTCCACCTAGGCGACGGCTGGGATTCTCGGTGGATGTGGCGATATCTCATGTTGGGACCCAAGCATTCGAACTTCAGTAATAGATTGCGAGGATAACAAGGAGTTAAGCCCGACAATTCCTAAGCGGATCGGGAAGGGCGAGTCGAGACCCTAACAGGTCGGCGAGTTGATACAATGGTTCAGTGAGGTGAGCTCTCGGGACTCAATGATCGGACAAAGCAAAAGATCGATTGGTGCTCATATCACATCACCAGGCTCCTAATGACTCATAAAAGGAAGAGAATTAGATGTCCCCAATAGAACAGCCCAGTGCCCGAAAAGTGATCACAGTCGCGATAACTCAGTACATGCAGCGACTTCATGAGGCCCAACTCGCGCGAAGGCAAGCGGCTCAGGTGTGAGTCGGACCGGCTTACCCCTTTACCACGTTAGAAGCAAAGAGAATCCTTGGACAGAGGAAATGAGTCGCCATCTGTGAGTCGGTTACTTAAGATCTCTATGCCCCCTAAGCTGCCCTCGTGGAGAGTGCGATCGTACTAAAGGGATACTGGCCCAGAGGTAGCGAGCGGGAGAGTGAATCCATGCCGTGAGTACTAAGCAGAAAGTGAAAGAGATAAAGACGACATCATATCAGAATAGATCATAAATGTCATTGATCAAATAAAAGTTACAAGTTGGGGACTCAGCCTGCATTTACATTGATACATAACAAAGAAATACAAAAGGAACTCGGAGTGGGGGCTTAGTGGGGCGAGATCTCAGGCGGCAAGCCCTCCTAAAGTGGTTGGTAGGACTTGTCAGCTGGCTCCGGTACCAGAAGGAATAGCTCCGGTACCACCTCGCTCGCCGAGAGCCCCGTGCCTTCGATCGTGATGAGTCCTGCCCGATGTAGAGTTTGAGAGTGTAATTTGCGTCCTGGGAAACGTTCTTCTATATCATCTCCTCAAACTTGTAATCGAAGTAATGCGCGAGCTGGTAGCTACTGCTAGAGAGAGGCGGAGGAGTTGCTGCTTTTTTCAGTTCCCTCACATGCGCTTGTAGTGCCTCCTTCTCCTTTTCGAGAGTGGCAATCTAGAAACCTAGGCGCTTAGCCATCGCCGCATCCCGCGAGAAGAGGAAAATAGTGCTTGAGGAAAGGGCAAATAATTTTAAAGCTATCAGTGCGAGTCATGGTAATACCACCACCTGGTATCCGGCGAGGATAGCGTCGGTTGCATCTACCCATTTCTTATTGTGCTCCGCTTCATCCTGGACGAGACAGCGAGATTCTTCCTTTTCATCAGCTTGTTTTTGGAGCGAGAGGTCGTTCCGCTCAAGCTGCGTGCACCGCCTGCCCACCATGTGTGCCATCTCTAGGCCGCAGAGCTGGGCCCGTGCGCTCTCATTAATAAGAACTCGAGTGGCCTCCTCATCATAGATCGTGGCGTCTTCCGCGGCATAGAGACCAAACGAGAAGTTGTAAGTCTCCCCACTGATGGTTTCCTACTCTAACCAACTCGACAGCAGGGTGGAGATGGAGGCCCTGGTGTTGGAACCCTTGTTTGGATTTGGGCTTGGTCCACTCTTAGGTTGTTGACCCGCATGTATAGCCAGGGTCAAGGTCTAGGTCTAAGTTAGTCTCTATAGGCCAGACTTCTCAAGATCAGCATTGGATTTCACTCAAGAACTCAGACTTAGAAGAAATCTGTGAAATACATATCAGTTCGACTTTCGTCAAACTCAGCTCGACGATCGTTGATCTCCGATAAATGATCTCAGAGTTTAGTCTCTGAACTGAGCTCGGTGATCTATGAGATCAGGTTGATGATTTCATATTTGTTCACAGTATTCTCTTATCGAAGATAGCTGATCTAAGCTCGATGATCTCCAAGCTCAGATCGACGATCATATTTTATGTCCGACTACTTATTTTTAGCAGCTGTCTTGAAAATTTAATTCCTATTTTATTGATTCTATTTTTGTAAAATAATCTCTGTGATGTAAACCCGCTCTTCGAGCGTTTTGGTGGTCGATGAAACAAACGTGACACTCTCGACTAACTCTCACGTTACACTCAAGCATTTAACGTCACAACGGTTTAATTAATATTATTACTACACTAACAATTACGTAGGGTTTGCAAAACCCTTAAAGATAATACCAAGGCGATAAGACAATGTACTCTCAAGCAAAAAAAAACCACACGGTTCGATCGAGCGTTTGGTACCAAAAGAGAAACCACCAAAAATAAAAGATTCTGGCAAGGGTGGTTCTCTCCCAACAAAATACAAATGTGGGCCGCCACACCTCACGAACTTAAACGAAAGAAATAAACACGACAATAACTAAAAGAAATTTAACCACGAAAAATCAAGCGTTACACAAGGCGCGCTATTTGCCAATGCCATAGGAATTATCTAAAGAAGAGAAACTCATAAAGGTGGAAATTTTCGTTACCCAACCGGATTTGATGAATCTGATTCACTCGACTAGAATTGTTCCTTAACGGTACAACAAGAGATACGCCGGAGAGAGAGAAATTGGTCGCCTTCTTCGTGTCACGATGTATTTGGAAAGCCCCGGCGGAATCTTCTAAATATGGAAACAATTATCTCCAAATAAGGAAAGAGAGAGAAAAGGTGGTAGATTGAGAAATATTTAGGGAATGAAATATTTCTATTATGGTAGGCTAAGAGCTTAATTTGGAAAATGATATTTGGATTTAGGACGGGGATGAGGAAGGGGTCGGGCTTGTTGGTGTTGATGGTTGGCGGTTAAGATTTTGTGGAGGAGGGAGGGGCTCGGGTTGTTGGAGTTTGGTGGTGGCCCGGTTTGTGAGAGAGGAGGTGGCGGCTTGGAGGTTGGATGAGGGGCCGGGTAGGAAGGTTGTGGCTAGGGCTCGGGTTTGCAAGGGAGTAGAGGAGTGGAAGAAGGAGGGAGGCCAAGATAGAGAGGGGGGAGAGGTGGCCGGCGGCCAAAGAAGAAGAAGAAGGAGGAGGGCCGAAAACTTGCCTTGTAGGAGCAGGAGGATTTCAATTCTTGAAATTGAATTTCTTTTCATTCATTCACTAATTAATCCTTCATAACAAGGCTATATATTGCCTACACCACTCAATCTCCCTCCAATCAACATTCAAAATTCAAAATGAAAATTATGATGGTTATAAGCACCCATAATAATACAAGAAATGAAATAATTAAAACAACCTATGATGGTTATAAACACACCATCATTACATGACTTATTTAAATGCAATAAACATAAAGATGCTTGAAATAAAATTGCTTAAATTAATAAATTATTAAAAATATATAATTATAAAAATTTAATTTATAATTATATATTTTTATTAAATGGTGGCGGATGTCGAGCAAAACATGAGGCGGAGGTGGCGGTGGCGTCGTGGAAGAAAAGAAATCCTCGAGCTTGCGGCAACGATCGTCCCAATCCACAAACTCTCTTCGATGGGGATCAATGGCGGCCGCATCGGCAATGTCTCCATCAATCCTCCCCCACTCAAAAGTACTCATCACCGATGAGTGGCCCAAGGGGGAAGAACCGTCAAAAACAGCAGCAGCATGGGGAAAATCTGGCCCTGCTATCAGTATCGTAGTAGCATGTACATCCATCAGCGCTGAGAACCTGTCTAGCAAAAGTTGGTTCTTGAGGGACCTCAAATACGCATTAGCCAAAGAAGGAAAAAGAATTTCAACAACATCCACCAACATACCTCCAATGGAGACCGAGAAGGAGAATGATCCTAGGAAACTATCACCACCCAACCCAATAGAATGCATAGTGGAAAATATATACAGAGAGGTAGACATTTCAAGTGGCATAAAAGCATAAAGCGTAAAGTATGTAATGATGAAAATGGGAGTTATGCCCCAATCAGTGGATACATTTAAAAGAAATGTCATGTCACCAAACTTCCCTAAAATTCATAAAGAATAGACTAGCCAATTCGTTATTATTTCTAAGGTGCTCGGGAGCATCCGTTCAGGGGTGAGACAAGCCAAAACCAAATCAATCACATAACGGTGGGAGACTTTCTGACACAACTCGCAAGTAAATTAATAAACGCATTTTGATGGATTAAAATGATAAGAATGCGCCAAATTAACTAAAAACCATGTGGGGTGAACCCATGTGCAACATGACTAGAATTAATAGAAGAAAATAACGGAACTATATCAGGTGGTACGGGTGCTTTAAATTCAAAAATTAATTCGGTGGAGCCTAACGCTTTCGTTTTAAATTTGAAATTAAATTTTGATTTAAAAATGTCGTTATGAATATCCAGCAGAAAACGCTCGTCACCAACTACGTTTACCCACATCCATCGAAGTAAGCCTTAAGGGGAGGCGATAATAATAAACTTCTCCAAATATAAAGGGATAAAAATGACTAGCTCGTGTCCAAACAAATCATCTACTCGAGTTAAATTAATCGGAGGGAGAGTTGACATGGGTGATTCCGTAAGGGAAGTTAAGTCACACTCAACGTCAAAACACGGATTACTCATCCAAAAACAAGCCTCCGGTTGTAGGCCTTTAAAATCATAGGAAAAATTAAATAGTGGATTCGTTCTCACTGAAAACTCAGCCGACAAGCCTTCCAACTTATTAGATACTTCTGTTTATTCAGAATTAGTGATCGTATCATAGGTAGGAGAAATCGTATCCGACAAAATTTCTAAACATTTTTGGGCCCTAGGAAAAGAAGATATCATCAATGATGTGTCTTTCTGGCCCTCACGAATACCATCATCCAAACATAATTTTTCCCCACAGTATAACTTTTCCAAAACTACACATCCTTCGTTAACCAACTCTTCCCATGAAGTGGGTTCGTTGTCACGATCAAAATAGAGGGATGGGCAAATGGAATCCCGTGGAGAATCTAAATTAATTTTATCCTCAAACGACGTTGATAACTTCCAAGAACTAACTCCCGGATGTATCACACTAAGATTATCCCAAATTGAATAATAATCCCAAGGTGACTCTTCCAATACCGTTGAAACATCTATTAATTCTGGGTCAACCATAATAATATCGGGCCCTAGCAAGTCATCACCTAATTTTGTAACAGGTAAGCTTTCAACATATGATGATTCTACCGACTCAGCGGGAACATCATCTGACTCAGGATCCTCAGACGACTCCATGACTAAAATATCGTCGAAGGGGGGTGGAGATGATTCCTCAGGGGAGAAATCCTCGTCCAGGTCACTAGGGTAACCAATCTTCTCAACGTCACTAAAAGCATCAGTGAAACTTGCCTCATCCACAGTTATGGGCTCAATCCAAATCATATCCTCAGGTTCAACAGGAGAGTTTGGCACTATCGTAAGTGAAGGAAGATTCTCACCTAGCTGATTAACTTCATCTTCCAGAGATTCTATATCCACATAAGAATCCTAAGAGGTATCAGTCACTATATCAGAGGGCTTAGATGTCGAGGCTAAAGAAGCAAGCACCCTAATAGTAACCTCTTTCGAGTTCAAATTTTGGGATCTAAATAAATTATGTTCCCTATAGGTGGGACTAGGCACACTTTGGGTATTACTACCTTTCTGGGGAAAATATCTATCCTTAGGCGTAGGGTAACACCTATAAGCAGATGCGGGTCTAGTGTCGTAAATATTCTTACTAACGGGTATGGTGCTATTAGTGCGCAGGTAGACATGATCAAATTGATCCGAGAGGAGGCTACGCATGTGCGACCACGCATAATGATATCTACCAACACTACGCTCTTCGTTTAACCAAAATAATCGGGCTCGACCTACTAATCGCTCTCGGGAAAAGCTAACCTTTTCGTAATCATCCCATAAGTGACAATTAAAATATTGTTCAATCCCTTAAGCCAGTACCTAAATTTTTGAGGATACTCTAAACCGTCATAGGTAGGATAAATGTGGTGTGCCCTAGGGGTATTTTTAGCCATATCCGTAGCATAATAATAGCCTAACTGGGTAGCATATACATCATATGTCATTGAGTGAGAACCGGAGAGAAAATACTCACCCAGAACTGGTGCACATGCAATGGCTAAATAACCTGACCCTATTTAATTTTCAAAGATGGAATTATTTCTGCTAATTACTTAAAATAACAAATATATTTTTTTTCCTTGCTGGAATAAATAGGTAGATTATTAAATAAATTTTAATTTTTTTTTTGCTGTGAAAATAAAAATATAGGCCGCTATTGACAGACCAAAATTAAAATTTTAAAACAACTTAATAAAAATAATTACTTAATGAAACATAATTTTTTTTTGTTTTCTTACTAAGAAAATAATGGAGAAATTCCAGAATTTTATTTTTTTGAGATTTGAGAAAAATTAAAAATTTTAGGCCGCTATTTGCAGACTAAAAATTTAAAATTGTTTTTTTTATATTGTGCAATGAACGTGCAAGGTGCGTGTTGGTGCTCAAAGCAAAAGGGGGAGGGGGACAATTAGGAAATTGATGTGAACCTCCCTCTGATACCCAAATTGTTGTAAACCCGCTCTTCGAGCGTTTTGGTGGTCGACGAAACAAACGCGACACTCTAGACAAACTCTCACGTCACACTCAAGCATTTAACGTCGCAGCGGTTTAATTAATATTATTACTTCACTAATAATTACAAAGGGTTCGCAAAGCCCTTAAAGATAATACCAAGGCGATAAGCCAAGGTCCTCTCAAGCGAAAAGAACCCACACAGTTCGATCGAGCGAGTTGTACCAAAAGAGAAACCACCGAAAACAAAAGATTCGTGCAAGGGTGGTTCTCTCCCAACAAAATACAAACGAGGGCCGCCACACCTCACCAACTTAAACAAAAGAAATAAACACAAAAATAACTAAAAGAAATTTAACCATGAAAAATTAAGCGTTACACAAGGTGCGCTATTTGCCAATGTCATAGGAATTATCTAAAGAAGAGAAACTCATAAAGGTGGAAATTTTCATTACCCAACCGAATTTGATGAATCTGATTCACTTGACTAGAATCGTTCCTTAATGGCACAACCAGAGATACGCCGGAGGGAGAGAAATTTGTCGCCTTCTTCGTGTTACGCTGTATTTGGAAAGTCCCGGCGGAATCTTCTAAATATGGAAACAAATATCTCCAAATAAGGCAAGAGAGAGATAAGGTGGTGGATTGAGAAATATTTAGGGAATGATATTTTTCTATTATGGTTGGCTAAGAGCTTAATTTGGAAAGTGATATTTGGATTTAGGATGGGGATGAGGAAGGGGTCGGGCTTGTTGGTGTTGATGGTTGGCGGCTAAGATTTTGTGGAGGAGGGAGGGGCTCAGGTTGTTGGAGTTTGGTGGTGGCCGGGTTTGTGAGAGAGGAGTGATGAGTTGTAAATATACCTATATTTTCGTATTTTATTTAAGTCAATTTTGTTTATTTTTTGTCTTTTTTATTAGTTTTATTCAATAAATTGCTTATTTTTGTAAATATTATTTCTAACTTAGCTTTATTTTTATTCCAGAAAAATTCCAGAAAAATTCCAGAAAAAGTCAAAATGTTGACTGACACGCCCGTGTCACATGACCGACACGCCCGTGTCACGCCCTCGACGATCGTAGACCACAGGTTGCCAGCTCGACGATCGACGATAATCAAACCCAGCTCGCCGCGCCCTATGACATGCCCGTGTCAAGGTGTGACACGGGCGTGACTTAGCCACCTGGCCCGACGTGACGCGCACGACTTTGCGGCCGGACCGCACCCAGATCGACCTCCCCAACACGCCCCAGTCACGCCCGTGACTGACACATGTCACGCCCGTGACCCTGGGCGTGACCGCCACGTTTTTAGCCGAAGTCAACTTTCTAGTCAAGTCACCCGATCAGCTCATGAATAGTGTCGACACGCCCCCCTGTCACGCCCTAGTCACGGGCGTGACCAACCCGAAAATTTGCCTATAAATAAGAGCTTCCAGGAAGCTTATTTTCTCCACTTTTTTGGTCCATCTTACTTAGGGGAGGTGCTGCCCGTTTGGCTTCTAAGCTATGTAAGGAGAATTTCTCCCTATCTTTCTTAGTTTGTATTAGGTTGTTTGTTTTAGCTTTTCATGTAATAGCCTTTTTATTCAATAAAATGATAGATTTTCTATCTTGCAAAGTTGAAATGTTCAATTGGAAGCGCCCTTCTTAAGTAATTTTTTCGTTCCCTTTTTGTGATTCTCTTTTTATGTTTTCTTTTTAGCTTTCATAACTTAGTTTAGGATTTTCTTGCACTTTCTAGCCGTTGTTATGCCCATTTTATTTTCATTTTCCGCTCTTTTTAGATTTAGCTTTTCTCCTTTTTCCTATTTTTTCATTCATAAGTCTTTATAAAAACTCATCTAAAAGTGTTATTTTAATTTTTCTTTAACTTAGGCTCTTTAGGATCGTAAAACTTTTTGTCCTTTTTTGTTTTATTTTCACTTTTTAGGAGTTTTTATAAAAATATAAGAATGAAAATATAGTCGTTATAATTTTTCGCTCACTTTGTTTTAACTTTTTATTTGCAAAACTTTTAGTCCCTTTAATTTTTATTTCATCTTTTTATGCATTTCTACCGCATTCTAGCGGTAGAAATGCAGTTGTTTTAATTTTTCGAGTACTTTCATTTTGCGTTTATTTGCAAAACAATTTCACTTGGTTAATTTTTATTTTCACTTTTAAGCATTTCTACCGCATTCTAGCGGTAGAAATGCAGTCATTTTAATTTTTCAGCAACTTTGTTTTTCTGATTTTTGCAAGTGTGTGTGCGTGTATGAGTTAGGTTTTATTGCTTTATTTCAACTTCTGTAGAGTGCGCGTGTGCGTATGCATTTATTTCCGCCTACTCGTTAAGAGTTAAATGGCGCTCTGCTTTCATTTCCCGCCCACTCATTTGAATGGGACTTGTCTTTTTACTGCTTTCATTTTCTTCCTACTCACTTGAGTAGGAAAACTTTGTGTGGGTGCATGTGTTTTCATTTCTGTAGAGTGCGTGTGTGTGTTTTACTTTCAAGTAGAGTGCGTGCGTGTATGAGATAAATTTACTCCCGCCCACTCATTTGAGCCGGGACTTGCAATTTTATCGCTTTCTCAATTATGTAGAGTGTGTGCGTGTAGGAGATAATTTTACCCTTTATTTATTGCTTTCTTCAATTAAGAAGAGTGTGTGCGTGTGTGCATTTATTTCCGCCTACTCGTTTGAGTAGGGCTTGCTTTATTTAATTTTCTTTATGGTTTTGAAGTGTGCGTGAGTGCCTGCATCAATTAGCCTTCAATTTATCTAATTGTCCTATTTTTCGTGTTTTCTCTTATAATTGTTCAGTGCTTAATTTAACACTCACGCTTCACCTAAAAACATAAAGCCGTCCCAATACCGATGAGTGGCTAATCTCTATTAGCCTTCGGCATCGAAGAGCATTGGGACATATAAAATGATTTTAAAAAATTAAAAAACTTTATTTTTATTTTAATTTAAGGACTTAAGGTTTACCCCGGGTTAACGACGCATAGAACCACATAATCGATGTGTGGGCTCTATTTCCGTTATCCATACGCGACGCCGAGAGGCTGCACGTATGGAACGATCCCCCTTGGGTAAATAGAACTGCGTACGCCCCCTCGAAAGAGGAGAAGCATAGTTCTGCCGGATTGGGTTCCCCACCCAATAGCGGGGTTCTTAGCGTAAAGCGGGCATTAAGAGGAATCCTTCGTCGGTCTAACGATCGGTCGAATAGTCTTAATGTTTAGGTGAGCAATATTCTTAGAGATAAGTGCGCTCATATTTTTGGAACCCCCACGGCCAAGTGCCTTTTATTAATTTAAAAACAAAGTTTAATAATTGTTGAGAATTATTTTAGTCTTAATCCGATTCGATGCCGAGCGTTAACCCGTCATCGAACTAACTTAGCAAAATTCTGCTCTCTTTCTTTCCGTTTTAATTAAACTAAAAAAATCTCACCTTACTGTTAGTAAGATAATAGTGTTCCTGGAAGAGTAGATATAATCAACGCGTCCCTGAGAATAATACGACCTCAGTATTTTCACGAATACCGAGTACTACTTGCGATAGGTTCACTTGCCTCCTCTCGTTAGAAAACTCGATCTTCTAACCGGCCCGCGGAATCTGACCATTTTGAACCAACCACAGTTGGTCTCTGTTCCGCGGCCATCAAGTTTTTGGCGCCGTTGCCGGGGAGCACGGTTGTTATATTGAATCCGGGACTCTTTTAATTTTACATTATTTTCAAATAAAAAAATTTATACAAAAAAAATCCTTCCCCCTTTCATTTTTTAGGGTGTATGACCCGTGGACAACCTTCGAATTCTGAAAATCTTGAATTCGACCCCGAGATCGACCGCTCTCTTGCGCGTATCCGATATCTCCATCGAATTCCCTTTTTAGACCCCGCAGAATCTATCGGAGAACCCTCTTCTTCTTCTATGGGCGACCCGAATAATGCCCAACCGGCCGAGCGTACTATGTCTTACTACGCTCGGCCCAACTTGGATGATACGGGGTCGAGTATTGTTTGGCCCACTGTGGCCAACAATAATTTTGAAATTAAGTCAAGTGTGATTCAAATGATCCAAAATGTCGTGCAGTTTGACGGACTGCCGGATGAGGACCCCAATAACCACTTGTCTAATTTTCTTGAGATTTGCGATACTTTTAAAATTAATGGCATCACTGATGACGCCATTCGTTTGCGCCTTTTTCCCTTCTCTCTTAAGTCCAAGGCTAAGGCGTGGTTACTCTCCCTCTCGCGGGGATCCATCACGTCCTGGGCGGAGTTGGCTGAGAAATTCCTTACGAAGTATTTTCCGCCCGCGAAAACTGCAAGACTGCGGGCGGACATATCTTCGTTCATCCAAAATGACTCCGAGTCTCTTTACGAGACTTGGGAACACTTTAAGGAGTTCCTCCGCCGGTGCCCGCACCACGCTCTGTCAATGTGGTTGTAGGTACAAATTTTTTATAATGGACTGAATAGTCAGACGCGTCAAATGATTGACGCGGCTGCCGGGGGCACTCTGAACAATAAGACCCCCGAGGCCGCCCAGGCCCTTTTCGAGGAAATGGCAGTGAACGCCTACCAGTGGAATGTCCCGCGGGAAAACCCTAAGCAGGCGGGCATTTTTGAAGTGGATGCCACTGCTCAGCTAGCCCTCCAAGTGGAAAGGCTAACTAAGCAGGTGGCGGAGATGTCTGTTGCCTCCTCCACTCTGCCTTGTTTTCTCCCCCCCTCTAACGTCTGCGTAGTCGACGAATTCGTGGACTACATGGGAAATCCGGTGCGTCCCTCATTTTAAAACAACCCTTATAGTAGCCACTATAATCCGGGTTGGAGGAACCATCCGAATTTCTCCTGGAGCAACCCGAACAACGCGCAGCGTCCCCCTCCCCCTCCTCTTGCGCCAATGTTTCCTCCTCCCCCTCCTATGAAGCCATCCCCGGTGGAGGAAAATTTTAATCGTTATGTCGCGTCCAACGAGTCCAATATCCGGAACATCACCGGATCGCTAAAAAATTTAGAACTCCAGGTTGGACAGCTGGCGCGACTTATGTCGGAACGCGCCTTAGGGGCACTGCCAGGGAACACGGAGCCCAATCCAATGGAAACTGCCAACGCTATAACCCTCCGTAGCGGTAAGGAGGTGGTCGATCCAAAATGGATCGATCCTCAGGTACATATTTCACCTCCGACACCTCTTCCCTCTTCTTCGATTACGCAACCCTTACCGATTTTTAACGACAAAACTATTTTAAACAAGGCGTTGCCCTACCCGCATAAGTTAGATAATGAGCGAGTAAACGCGCAATATGAAAAATTTATTTTATTACTTAAACAAATTCATATTAATGTTCCTTTTTGCGAGGCTATCTCGCAAATGCCTAAATATGCGAAATTTTTAAAAGAACTACTTTCTAATAAACACAAACTCGAGGATATTTCGCATATATCTCTCAACGCTGTCTGCTCGGCGGCTCTTACTAGTAAATTTCCCTCAAAACAAAACGACCCGGGAAGGTTCTCCATCCCGTGCCTTTTTGGCAATGTATTAGTAAAATACGCCTTGGCAGACTTAGGCGCGAGCATTAATTTGATGCCATTCTCGCTCTTCTTGCGTTTAGGTTTGGGTACTCCTGCTCCTACCAATATGCGCATCCAACTAGCGGATCGCTCGGTTAGGTTCCCCATCGGGGTTGTTGAGGATGTCCTTGTCCGAGTAGACAAGTTCACCTTCCCGGTGGACTTCGTCATCTTGGACATCGAGGAAGACGCCAACGTACCAATAATACTTGGTCGCCCTTTCCTCGCGACCTCACGTGCGTTAATTGATGTAAGTAATGGTCAGCTTCTCCTTCGGGTAAAAGACGACCAAGTTACTTTTTTATTAACTCCTCTATGGAAGACTCGTCGCTGAGCGACGATTTCTGCTATTCTTTAGATTCTTTTTATGGAGATTGTTCTTCTCCGGTTTTCGAGTCCGAGTTTTTAAACGAAAATATTTTTTCGCTCGAAAATTTTTATTGCGACGAGGACGCGTCTACAAATATGCCTTTTGAACCAATTGGTTCAAAAGACATTAGCACTAAAACCTCACTAGAAGAACCACCCACCCTAGAACTCAAACCATTACCCGAATCCCTAAAATACGCCTTTTTGGGGAAAAATGATACACTCCCGGTAATCATTTCTTCGTATTTAAGCGATTCGGAGACCTCCGATTTATTGGAGGTTTTGCTTAAACATCTCCACACAATTGCGTGGTAAATTTCAGACCTAAAGGGGATAAACCCTTCTTTCTGCACTCACAAAATTTTCTTAAACGATAATTGCCGCAAAAACATTCAGCCCCAGCGACGTCTTAACCCAAACATGAAAGACATCGTGAAAGCTGAGATAATTAAATTATTAGATGCAGGGATTATTTATCCCATTTTAGAATAGTGCATGGGTTAGTCCCATTCATGTCGTGCCTAAGAAGGGCGGTCTAACCGTAGTGGCGAATGAGCATAACGAGCTCGTCCCAACTCGTACTGTTACGGGTTGGCGTGTGGTCATCGATTACCGCAAACTTAATGATGCCACCCGCAAAGACCATTTTCCACTACCGTTCCTTGACCAAATTATTGAGCGTCTTTCCGGTCATCCTTATTATTGTTTTCTCGACGGTTTATCGGGGTTTTTCCAAATCCCCATTTCCCCCGAAGACTAAGAGAAAACAACTTTTACTTGCCCCTTTGGCACCTTCGCCTATCAAAGAATGACATTTGGCCTCTGCAATGCGCCGGCTACATTCCAAAGATGTATGCTAGCAATTTTTGGTGAGCTAGTAGAAGATATTATGGAAATATTTATGGATGACTTTTCTGTATTCGGATGCTCATTCCCGGATTGTCTTCATAATCTTGATCGTGTCCTCCAGCGATGCGAGGACACGAATCTTGTTTTAAATTTGGAAAAGTGTAACTTTAAGTTTCGAGGAGGTTTGGTCCTCGGCCATAAGAATTCAATTAAGGGGATTGAGGTCGACAAGGCCAAAGTTGAAATCATAGAAAAACTTCCTCAGCCGACAAACATAAAATCCATTAGGAGTTTCTTAAGCCACGCGGGCTTTTATAGGCGCTTCATTCAAGATTTTTCAAAAATAACAAAGCCGCATACTCACCTCTTGGAAAAGGAATCACCTTTTGTCTTTAGTAGCGATTGCGAGTCTGCTTTTAATTTTATAAAACAAAAACTTATCAATTCTCCAATTCTAGTGGCCCCTAATTGGTCCCTTCCTTTCTAAATCATGTGCGACGCTAGTGATATTGCCTTAGGCGCCGTTCTTGGCCAACGCATAGAAAAACATTTTCATCCTATTTATTACGCTAGCAAGACGCTCACTTCCGCACAAGTGAATTACACGACGACGGAAAATGAACTCTTAGCCGTCGTTTTCGCTTTCGATAAATTTTGCTCGTACCTTACGCTATCTAAAGTTATCATTTTCATCGATCACTCCGCCCTTAAATATCTATTAGCTAAAGCCGACGCGAAGCCCCGCCTTCTTCGATGGATTCTCCTCCTACAAGAGTTTGACTTGGAGATCCGAGATAAGAAGGGCGCGGAGAATCTAGCTGCAGACCACCTCTCCCGTTTAGAAAATCCGGGTGCGGAAGCGCTCGTCGAATCTGAAATAAATGACAGATTCCCCGAGGAATGCCTTCTCGCCATTCGTTCGTCTTCGTCATCTTCGCCTTCGTTCGCAGATTTTGCGAACTACTTAGTCGCGCGGGTACTTCCAAAAGATTTTTCAAGTCATCAAAAGAAGAAGGTCTTTTCCGACTTGAAAAATTTCTTTTGGGATGACCCATTTCTTTTCCGTATCTGCGCGGACCAAGCGGTTCGAAGATGCGTCGCGGGAGTGGAGTGCACACAAATATTGAGGCACTGCCACGAGGGTCCTGCCGGGGGCACTATCAAGCCAATCGGACCGCTAGGAAGGCGCTAGAGGCGGGCTACTTTTGGCCCACTCTCTTCAAAGATGCGCACAACTTTGTGCGCGCATGCGATAGCTGTCAGCGGTCGGGTAACATCTCACGTCGAGACGAGATGCCCCAAAATATGTTTTTAGAATGCGAAGTTTTCGATTTATGGGGCATAGATTTTGTTGGCCCCCTACCTCCTTCTTATAAAAATATGTATATTTAGTAGCGGTCGACTACGTATCACGGTGGGCGGAAGCGCAAGCTTTCCCCACCAACGATGCGCGAGTCGTCGTTACATTTCTAAAAAAATTATTTTCTCGCTTCGGCACGCCTCACGCTATTGTTAGTGATAGGGGAACGCATTTCTGTAAGGCTCTAATGGCTAAGACATTATCTAAATATGGAGTCACGCACAAGCTTGCCACCCCCTACCACCCACAAACAAGTGGCCAAGTTGAGGTAGTAAATCGAGAGATAAAACGCATATTAGAAAAAACGGTTTCACTTAATAGGAAAGATTGGTCTGTTAAGCTTGACGACGTGTTATGGGCGTATCGTACGGCGTACAAAACCGCTATCGGTTGTACCCCATTTTGATTAGTGTATGGCAAAGCGTGCCATTTACCCGTAGAACTGGAGCACCGCGCACTTTGGGCATTAAAACTCTTAAACCTCGACTCTAACTTAGCCGCTCAGAATAGAAAACTGCAACTAAACGAGCTCGATGAATGGCGTGCGAATGCTTATAAGAGCAATAAGTTCTATAAGGAGCGTTCTAAGTTTTATCACGATCGAAAAATTAAAACCCCCAAAATTTTTTCTCCGGGCGATCTAGTCCTTCTTTATAATTCTTGTCTTAAACTTTTTCCTGGCAAACTCAAATCCCGTTAGTCCGGTCCCTTCTTAGTTGAAGAAGTTTTTCCATCTCCCACCCGGAAAAAGACTCGTTTAAAGTAAACGGTCATCGATTAAAGACTTACATAGTGGGTGACCCTGTGATCGAGTATAGCGAAACCATATCCCTCCTCGACTTATAAACCCGCCACTATAGTCAAGCTACGCGACTATAAACAAAGCGCTCCTGGGAGGCACCCCACGTCTATCTTATTTACGTCTTTATTTATTATGTTTTCTATTTTTCTAATAAATGCAGGGTTTCTAATGGGCTTCCCCGAGCGCGGATCAGGGACGTTTTCTGCCCCCCTCTTTTTCATTTTTTGTACATACGCCAGCCGTCTTGTTCCTCATGCTTAGCATACAACATTGGGGACAATGTTGGATCTAAGTATGGGGGTGTTTTCGTATTTTCGTACTCTTCTTTTTTTACTTACAAAAAAAAAAATTAAATTTAAAAAAAAAAAAAAAACTTCAAAAAAAAAAAAATATATATATATATATATATATATATAACACAAAAAAATCAAAAAAATTTTAATTAAAAATTTTGAAGTTTCATTTTTGAAACTTTGACTTATTTTTAACTCGGTCCGCGAGATCTGGCTCATCGAGCCATCCACATAACGAGTTATCTCGCGGCTACCTAGTTTATATTTTTGTAAATATTCTTGTAAATATTTTTGTAAATAATTTTTATAAGTACTTTTTGTAAATATTCTTTCCCTTTCCCCTCTCCCTTTTTCCCTCTCATCCTTGTAAATATTTTTTCTTTTTCCAAATTTTTGTAAATAGAATGAAAATTTCATTAAAAATACAAAAAATTCACAAAACTTAAAAATCCAAAAAATTTTATTTTCGCATTTTTTTTTCTTTCTTTTTAGTATGTATATATTAAAGAAATAAATACAAAATACAAAAAAAGAGCATAACTTCAAAAAAAAAACCAAAAAATTTATGTAAGTTATGAAACAAATAAATCAAACATCTCATTCTTAAGTTTCTTGTTATCCAAAACTTTAGCTTTGAGTTTATTTATATGCGAATTTAATCAATTCTTTGTTCACTATTCGTTTGTTAATTATAGATTGAAAAATCTAAATAGCCGGGGTTAAGTTTTAAAGAATTTAGTATACTTTGTTAAAAATAGGGGACTCGCTTTAGGCACTACTTCTAATTTTTCATAGATAGGAGCATGTGTACCATGTTAGAAAATAACGACAATAGAATTCAATTATGCTTGCTTTTAGCTTTCTGAAAAATTGGAATGTACAATTTATAAAGGTTGCTCTCAATTATTTTTCAATTAAAAATCTAGTTCTCTCTTCTCCCCTTACTTATCATAACCTACTTGGTATGATAAAAATATTTCCCCAAAAAGAAAAAGATCTTATGTCAATGGGAATAAGATTTCATTCCGCAAACATAGGCACCCAATAATTTAAAAGATTATACGTTACGGAGTAAGAGGATAAAATTCATTACTCCAACACATATACATTGGGTTATTTTTATTTATGAAGAAGAAAAATTTTATGTTAAGGAAAAAAAGATTTCGTTTTCCTTTAACATCCAAATCAAAAATGGAGGTTCGAGAAAAAAAAATAATAACCTCGCCTCAAAATCCAAGCATCTTCATAAACCAACATCAACCCCCCTTAGCCAATTTCATGACTCTAGAAGTAATTCAAAAATCTTTTGGAGAGCATAATTCGTAAATTGCATTATTTCCGATAACACTCCTATAAGCTAAAGTTCGTATAACTCCAAACTATTTTCTGTTAATCTAACCAATACAATTATTGCTTTCTATTTGATTACATCAAGAAGTCTTTTGGCCAAAACTTTTGCCCTGTTTAAATCATCTAAATAATTTTAGGAATTAACTCTTATACCTCGTATATTTTTATTTGATCTCTCTTATAATTAATTTAGCGGTAGCAGAACTTAGGGTTTTTTATTATTCCTTATAAGTTCACCTCAAACTTTTGCTCTGGAATAGCAAAAGCTTAAGTATGGGGGTGTTTGATGAGTTGTAAATATACCTATATTTTCGTATTTTATTTAAGTCAATTTTGTTTATTTTTTGTCTTTTTTATTAGTTTTATTCAATAAATTGCTTATTTTTGTAAATATTATTTCTAACTTAGCTTTATTTTTATTCCAGAAAAATTCCAGAAAAAGTCAAAATGTTGACTGACACGCCCGTGTCACATGACCGACACGCCCGTGTCACACCCTCGACGATCGCAGACCACAGGTTGCCAGCTCGACGATCGGCGATAATCAAACCCAGCTCGACACGCCCTAAGACACGCCCGTGTCAAGGTGTGACACGGGAGTGACTTAGCTACCTGGCCCGACGTGACGCGCGAGACTTTGCGGCCGGACCGCGCCCAGATCGACCTCCCCGACACGCCCCAGTCACGCCCGTGACTAACATATGTCACGCCCGTGACCTGGGGCGTGACCGCCACGTTTTTAGCCGAAGTCAACTTTCCAGTCAAGTCACCCGATCAGCTCATGAATAGTGTCGACATGCCCCCCTGTCACGCCCTAGTCACGGGCGTGACCAACCCGAAAATTTGCCTATAAATAAGAGCTTCCAGGAAGCTTATTTTCTCCACTTTTTTGGTCCATCTTACTTAGGGGAGGTGCTGCCCGTTTGGCTTCTAAGCTATGTAAGGAGAATTTCTCCCTATCTTTCTTAGTTTGTATTAGGTTGTTTGTTTTAGCTTTTCATGTAATAGCCTTTTTATTCAATAAAATGGTAGATTTTCTATCTTACAAAGTTGAAATGTTCAATTGGAAGCGCCCTTCTTAAGTAATTTTTTCGTTCCCTTTTTGTGATTCTCTTTTTATGTTTTCTTTTTAGCTTTCATAACTTAGTTTAGGATTTTCTTGCACTTTTTAGCCGTTTTTATGCCCATTTTATTTTCATTTTCCGCACTTTTTAGATTTAGCTTTTCTCCTTTTTCCTATTTTTTCATTCATAAGGCTTTATAAAAACTCATCAAAAAGTGTTATTTTCATTTTTCTTTAACTTAGGCTCTTTAGGATCGTAAAACTTTTTGTCCTTTTTTGTTTTATTTTCACTTTTTAGGAGTTTTTATAAAAATATAAGAATGAAAATATAGTCGTTATAATTTTTCGCTCACTTTGTTTTAACTTTTTATTTGCAAAACTTTTAGTCCCTTTAATTTTTATTTCATCTTTTTATGCATTTCTACCGCATTCTAGCGGTAGAAATGCAGTTGTTTTAATTTTTCGAGTACTTTCATTTTGCGTTTATTTGCAAAACAATTTCGCTTGGTTAATTTTTATTTTCACTTTTTAAGCATTTCTACCGCATTCTAGCGGTAGAAATGCAGTCATTTTAATTTTTCAGCAACTTTGTTTTTCTTATTTTTGCAAGTGTGTGTGCGTGTATGAGTTAGGTTTTATTGCTTTATTTCAACTTCTGTAGAGTGCGCGTGTGCGTATGCATTTATTTCCGCCTATTCGTTAAGAGTTAAATGACGCTCTGCTTTCATTTCCCGCCCACTCGTTTGAATGGGACTTGTCTTTTTACTGTTTTTATTTTCTTCCTACTCACTTGAGTAGGAAAACTTTGTGTGGGTGCGTATGTTTTCATTTCTGTAGAGTGCGTGTGTGTGTATTACTTTCAAGTAGAGTGCGTGCGTGTATGAGATAAATTTACTCCCACCCACTCATTTGACCCGGGACTTGCAATTTTATCGCTTTCTCAATTATGTAGAGTGCGTGCGTGTAGGAGATAATTTTACCGCTTTATTTATCGCTTTCTTCAATTAAGAAGAGTGTGTGCGTGTGTGCATTTATTTCCGCCTACTCATTTGAGTAGGGCTTGCTTTATTTAATTTTCTTTATGGTTTTGAAGTGTGTGTGTGTGCCTGCATCAATTAGCCTTCAATTTATCTAATTGTCCTATTTTACGTGTTTTCTCTTATAATTGTTCAGTGCTTAATTTAACACTCACGCATCACCTAAAAACATAAAGCCGTCCCAATACCGATGAGTGGCTAATCTCTTTTAGCCTTCGGCATCGAAGAGCATTGGGACATATAAAATGATTTGAAATAATTAAAAAACTTTATTTTTATTTTAATTTAAGGACTTAAGGTTTACCCCGGGTTAACGACGCATAGGACCACATAATCGATGTGTGGGATCTATTTCCGTTATCCATACGCGACGCCGAGAGACTGCACGTATGGACCGATCCCCCTTGGGTAAAGAGAACTGCTTACGCCCCCTCGAAAGAGGAGAAGCGTAGTTCTGCCGGATTGGGTTCCCCACCCAATAGCGGGGTTCTTAGCATAAAGCGGGCATTAAGAGGAATCCTTCGTCGGTCTAACGATCGGTCGAATAGTCTTAATGTTTAGGTGAGCAATATTCCTAGAGATAAGTGCGCTCATATTTTTGGAACCCCCACGGCCAAGTGCCTTTTTTTAATTTAAAAACAAAGTTTAATAATTGTTGAGAATTATTTTAGTCTTAATCCGATTCGATGCCGAGCGTTAACCCGTCATCGAACTAACTTAGCAAAATTCTGCTCTCTTTCTTTCCGTTTTAATTAAACTAAAAAACCCCACCTTACTGTTAGTAAGATAATAGTGTTCCTGGAAGAGTAGATATAATCAACGCGTCCCCGAGAATAATACGACCTCGGTATTTTCTCGAATACCGAGTACTACTTGCGATAGGTGCACTTGCCTCCTCTCGTTAGAAAACTCGATCTTCTAACCGGCCCGCGGAATCTGACCATTTCGAACCAACCACAGTCGGTCTCTGTTCCGCGGCCATTAAGGAGGTGGCGGCTTGGAGGTTGGAGGAGGGGCTTGGTAGGAAGGTGGTGGCTAGGGCTCAGGTTTGTAAGGGAGTAGAGGAGAGGAAGAAGGAGGGAGGCCGAGATAGAGAGGGGGGGGGAGAGGTGGCCGGCGGCCAAAGAGGAAGAAGAAGTAGGAGGGCCGAAAACTTGCCTTGGAGGAGGAGGAGGATTTCAATTCTTGAAATTGGTTTTCTTTTCATTCATTCACTAATTAATCCTTCATAACAAGGCTATATATAGCCTACACCACTCAATCTCCCTCCAATCAACATTCAAAATTCAAAATTCAAAATGAAAATTATGATGGTTATAAGCACCCATCATAATACAAGAAATGAAATAATTAAAACAACCTATGATGGTTATAAGCACCCCATCATTACATGACTTATTTAAATGCAATAAAAATAAAGATGCTTGAAATAAAATTGCTTAAAATAATAAATTATTAAAAATATATAATTATAATAATTTAATTTATAATTATATATTTTTATTAAATGGCGGCAAATGTCGAGCAAAACATGAGGCGGAGGTGGCGGTGGCGTCATGGAAGAAAAGCCATCCTCGAGCTTGCAGCAGCGATCGTCCCAATCCACAAACTCTCTCCGATGGGGAGCAATGGCGGCCGCATCGGCAATGTCTCCATCACTCTGGTAGTTAATGCTGATATTCTCAAGACATAAAGCCGTTTCTTTGCAGCATTAACTTTGGTATTCACAGAGTTATTATTTTAACTTATTTTCCAAGACAATTGGTGAGACAATTAAATTGTAGCCATTTCTCTCCTCGATTTCTGCAGTAATTTAAGGATTGTCTTTGAATTTTAAAAGAGACCGTTTATATTCTATTCTTCAAGGGCAAAAGTGACAGGCATTTAGACTGATAAAGATACAGAGAAATACACACAGAGAGAACATTCCTGATATAGCCCAAAAATCTCTCTTGCAGATTTCTCTCAGCTCTCAGAATTTTCATTGCTCTCATGAAACAGAAGAAGAACAACTAACCTCTATATTGAGTCTTCTTCTATTTTCATCTTCAAGAATCTACAAAGACAATTAATCAACATCAATCTATAGATTCTGAAGAGCAAGAACATCAGTCCCCTAAAGACCTACACCCTAGACAAAACTTCCATCTTCCTGAACCTACTCAATATCTCAGAGAGAGGTTTGGCATCTTAAAAATCCACTTAGTCTTCTCATTTGCTTTGAGAAAGAGAAGTCTGCCATCAACTTTTCTTTTATCTTTCCTGTACAGGGTTATTACTCCCTTCAAAAGTGAACTCATTGGTGATAGGGCACCTGATCAAAAACCTATTGGTTTTTAGGCACCTGATCAAAATCCAGAAGGGTCTCTAGATCTACCTGAAAAAGATCTTATGGTGATAGGGCACCTGATCAAAAACGTAATTGGATTCTACCAGGGTGGTAGAAGAGTGGATGTACCAAGATTTGGAGAACAACTATAATTTTCTTGTGTCGTCTGGTTGCTCATCTTTATTTATTTTCTGCTGTGCTGTGTTTGCTTGTGATTTATTTTCTTCTCTTACTTATAAGGAACACTTATCTTAATTCCGCTATAAAAATTTATTATAAGTTTTTAATACTCTATTCACCCCCCTCTAAAGTAAATCAGATCTATCCCCTCACTTTCAATTGGTATCAAAGGGTCATTTTTAATAGATCTCCTTCTCTCTTTATTTTTCCATGACACAGAATAAAGATTATGAAAGCACTACACCTCCAGTCTGCAACTTGAATAAGTTTGCTATCTAGAAGACAAGAATCAAATTATATATGAATTTTATTGATGAATATATTTTCAACTCTATTTGGACAGGTCCAAATAGTCCAATGGCAACTACTTCAACAACATCAACAAGCTTGAATGATTTTACTCCTCTAGATTATGCTGATGCACAGAAAAATGCAAAGATTGATGATGCAAGGGTCATGAACATTCTGGCCCAAACCATGTCAGATGAACTCTTCACAAAGGTTGCTTAATGCACTTCAGCGAAGGCCATCTGGGATTCCTTAAACCAGCTGGTTGTTGGATCTGCAAATTAAAGAAAAGATAGGATAGCTCATATTATCTCTCAGTATGAAAACTTCAAGAAAGCTGAAAATGATCTAGTAGCTGAGATGTATAATAGACTCAGCATAATTGTAAATGAGCTGAAAACCTTGGACAAGGACATTTCACTAACTGAGATTAATGAAAAAAATCTCATGTGTTTCCCCAGTTCATGGGACTCCAAAATCTGGCCAATCAAAGAAGGCAGGAGTCTAAATGAGATTTCCACTAAATCTCTATTAGGAAAGCTCAAGTCCTATGAGCAGCTCCTAAAGACAAGAGAGTCAGACCTGCTAGGAAGGAACAAAGCATAACCTTCAAAGCCTTTGAAGAATAATAAGAAACACCCTCAAATGAAGAACTGATAAGTCTATTTGCCAAAAGATTCTTCAAAATGGGAAAAAAAGACATCAGGAGGTAGTCATCCAGGAATGAAGACAAGCCAAGGTATGATAAAACTCCAACTAAAGAAATTATATGCTTTGGTTGTAGGAAGCCTGGACACATTCTACCATAGTGTCCTGAGAAACAACATAAAGAAAGGAGAAAAGAAAAGGAATCCAGGAAACACTTCAGCAAGCCATCCTCCAGCAAACACAAGAGGAAAGAAAAGGGCTTTGTAGATGATACCTTGAGCGAGACAGAAGAAGAATCTTCTTCCTCTAGCTCTAGTGAGGATGAAGAAGAAAAAAGGCCAGAGAATAATGTCTAATGTCCATGAATTCTTCAAGTCTTGAATCAGAAGCAGAAGATTCAGGAGAAGACTCAGACTGTGATTAGGTGATATCATCCTTTGATTTAAATTCTGAAGACTTTAAAATAGAATTCAAATCACTGTGTAACGATCTTATAAAATCTGAGAAGGAAATCAAACTTCTCAGTTATAGACAACCTGAATATGAAAACTTAATATCTGAAATTTTAAAAATGAAAGATGAATTAATTGAGTATTACAATCAAATCATTTTTCTGAAAACTGAACAAAGCAAAGCTAAAAAACTTGAAGAAACCCTAAATGGAAGAAGCCTACAAATAGTTGAAATCACTAGTACCCTAAATGCTAGGTTAAACAAGAGTAAACTAGGTTTAGGTGCATCATCTAGTGAATCACCAATAATCAAGAAAAATATATTATCTCAACCTATAAATTTTATTTCAGATAAAGGTTAAAAGAATACAGAGCAAGTAGAGAAAGTTAATAAGGTATTAGAACAAATTGAACAAGAAAAGAAAAAAGAAACAAACTCAGAAAAATAAGTCTAAACAAAAATCGTCGAACCAAGATCGACGATCGCAGTACTATTCTTCAAACACCGATCGACGATCTCTGAACCCAGAGTTTGGGTTTAATTACTCAGCAAAGTGAGATTGATGATATCATCAAACATCGTCAAGCAGAGATCGACGATCGTGGAACACAAATAATAGCCATTATTATTCTGTGAAACGAGATCGACGAGATAAGTACTGGTCGTCGAATGCGAATCGATGATCTCAATATAAATCGTCGAACCTAGATAAATTTTCCCAAAACCATAACTGAGAAAAAATATTAATAATAATAAACAGAAACCAAAACATGTTTATCCATTTTCACATTGGTTAATCCAACCAAGAAAATTTCACCCCTTAGGTTATAAATGCTAACATGAATGCTTTTTCATTTCCAGTTTTAGTTATGAAAATAGACAAAGAACCAAGGTTACCTGGGTCTAGAACAAATAATCTATTTTCTTGCAGGTGAAGAACTATCCTAACACACTAGATAAGTGGTATCTAGATAGTGGGTACTCAAAGAACATGATAGGAAGCAAGGACAAGCTAATCAATTATAAGTCCAAGATTGGTCCAAAGGTAATCTTTGGTGATTCCAACTTTGGTCAAACAGAAGGATATGTGGATTTCTGCATGGGAGCTGTTACATTCAGCAAGGTAGCTTATGTGAATGGTTTGATACATAACCTCATATCAATAAGCCAGTTATATGATGTAGGCTATCAGGTTTTCTTTTCTTAATCCCAATGTATAATTTCTTTAAACAACTAAACTGTTCTAATAGGATTTAGACAAGGTAACATTTATTTAGTAAATTTTAATTCTGTTAGCTCAGAAATTTGTTTATTCAATCAAATTAGCAATAATAATGTATTATGGCATAAAAGGCTTGGTCATGAAAACCTTAAAAATATTTCTAAATAATCTAGGGACAACCTTGTTAAAGGATTGACATCTTGCCCATACAAGAAGGAAAGCCTTTGCAGGGCTTCTCAAGAAGGCAAGCAAACAAAAAATAGTTTTAAATATGTTAATAAGAGTGATTCACCTAGGATTCTGTACTTTCTTCATTTGGATCTTTTTGGACCCATTGCTGTAAAAAGCTTAGGAGAGAAGTTCTATACTTTAGTTATTGTAGATGACTTCACAAAGTTCACTTGGGTTTTCTTTTTGAGACACAATTCTGATTACTTAAAGTTTCTTACAGACTTTTTAAAGGCATAAGGATTGTGTATTCTACTCCAGTTGTTTTGATCAGAAGTGATCATGGTACTGAGTTTGACTGTCATCCCATGCAATGATTCTGTGAGATGGAAGGTATCAAGCATTGTTTCTCTGCTCCTAGAACTTCTCAATAAAATGGGGCAGTTGAAAGGAAGAAAAGAATACTTGTAACATCCCATTTCCGGCTAGACCCCTAGGAGTCGGTCTGCCTTGACAGAACTATAGGAAACCTAAGAATTGAAGTCCATCGACCAAGATTTCGAGTCACGGGTTGGTCACGCCCGTGACCGAGCCGTCACGCCCGTGACCTAGTGCGTGACCCCCCTTCGACAATCGTCGACCTCAGGAATACAATCGGCAAACTCAGAATTTTCAACATGGGCATGTCATGCTCGTGACCAACCCATCACGCCCGTGACCTAGGGCGTGATGCCCCCACCAACCGTCGACCTTAGATCGACGAACGTTGACCGAAGAACGCCTGTCATGGCCGTGACCAACCCGTCACGCCCGTGACCTAGGGGATGATGGCCCCACTGCCCGTCGACCTTAAATCGACGAACGACAACCGAAGAACACCTGTCATGCCAGTGACAAACAAGTCACGCCCGTAACATGGGGGGAGGGTTACCCGTGAACCGATGCTGAAAAATTGGTCGTCAACTCGAGAACGACGAATGGACTACTGTCGCGCCCGTGACCTACGTAACACGCCCGTGACAAAGTCCGAAACGTCAGCCAGGCTTGAAATTTCTGTAACACATGTCATAGTTAACTCTGATTATGGGAAGTTACACCAGGAGTATTTATGGGCTTTTTTCTTCTCTAATTACTTAATAAAATGAGGAAGAGTTGGTTCAATAGGAAATCGCACTTGGACACATCATCTTCCACCTTTTCCTCTCCCTCCAACATAACTGAAATGCTATTAAGAGGAGAGCCTTCATGGCCTTAAATGCTTTACCCTTTCCCCTACCCACTTGGTGATCTATAAAAGTGCCCTTAGAGCAAGATGAGAAGTTTACACTCTTGACAAAACAGATTAGAGTTGTTATTCTTGCTATGGGAGAAGTTCAGCAATGCCACCACCGCACCATGGCAACCCGATGTTCATCTCGCCTCCAAACCGCAAACAAGGTCCTCCTCTACTTCTTCTTTTATGGGTAGATCTTAGGATCTTAGAAAGGAAGTTCGCGCTCAACGGAGCCGAACCTATCTCTCATTTTCATGGAAAACCCATGAAAAATATATATTTGGGTCCGCTGGAAACCACCACCTCCGGCGGCCAAACCACCACGGACCGATAGCAATCGCCTCGACGGAGGTGATGGTGGTGGTGGCTGGCCAGGAAAGTGAAGGGACGGCCGGCGACGGATCGCAAAAGAGATACGAGAAATATAAGTTTTTTGAGTTTAGGTTTTCGGGTTCTGTAGAAGATGAACAGTAAAAATATTTTTATAATATAAAAATTATGTATATAGTATATAAGGAAAAGATACATTAAATGGGTGCTTTTCGATACTGCAAAACGAGGTACTTAGAGGCCGATTTAGGAAAAATGGTCAGTCACGAATGTTGTATACCTTCGAGTGTAAATTAATTTAAAATTAATTTAAACTCGTTTGGGTAAGTCGTTAGAGCGCAGCACCCGTTTTAGTGGGGGCTGTACCTAAAGTTGGGTAGAAACTAAAATGAATGCCCACTCTTTGTCCTTTGTCAAAATGACCTGAAATTTGGGAAGGGGGTTACCCTTAGCCATACCTAGAGGCTGCAAAAAAATGGGAATATTTGGAGATACATTGCCTATGGTTTTTTTAATTCAGTAAAGTTAGAGTAATTTATTTAAGTAGTCAAATGACCTCTAAACCCTCCTAAATTTTGGTGAGTGGTCCCTGGCTATAAAACCATTCTTTATACAAAATTCCAACTCATTTCGATGAGTTTTGGGTAGGTAATCACGTATCCTTAACTAGGCATTAATGAGGCGTTTTTGAGTAAAAAGGGCACTAAGAGGTTGGAATTGTCAAATCACCCCAACAAGGGCTGATATTTTGACCACTGACTTAGAAGGGTTATTATAACCCACTTGGGGAAAAATGGTGTGCTTTAGGGTTGATTTAACCTAGGATCAAAACTCAAACCCTAAAGGGAGGGTTTTGAGGGTTGTGAAGGACATGAGGGAAAATTCCCTCGTATTGCCTTGAAATTAAGTAGAGTCGATGCTATCATAATATAAATCATCTGGATGGAATCTCAGAGGATTTGGAGATAGGTAGATAACTCAAAACCCTAACCTTAGTTTTAGAGAAAAATCTCAAATAAGTAAAATCAGTCACTAAACATTATCTAAAAGTTGTGAAACTCGGGTAGAGTAAGTTTTTGAATGGTTAGAACCTATAGCAATTTTATTGTAATTTTTTGATGTTTATTTCTAGCACTTCATTTGTAAAGTTTGCTATAGTCCAAATTGACGTTTTAATTATTTAGATCTTTCTATTCATTGAAACCCCATGAAATCTTGGAAGTAAATGTTTTAGGTCAGAATTGTTGCTCCTGAATTTTTGTATAATTTTTAGTTGAGTAAATCTAGTACTTCATTCACAAATGTTAAAAAGAGTTTTTTGTTAAAATAAATAAATTATGGATGATATTACTGTTGAAAAATTATGAGGCTTAGAAATTGAGACTTTCAGGCAATTATAGTTACCGCACTTTCTTTACAAGACCACCTTTTGGAGATTTTTTATAATTAATTTATTTAGAGATTAATACTTGCTGGAAAATTATGAAACATGGCCGGTGCTATTTTTAAGGTTGTATCTGCATAGTACAATAAATTTATAAATTTTGGATGGATATTCTCTGTACTTGATTCATAAATAACGAAAGATAGAAAATATTGCTAAAATAGTTTTACTCTCTGTTTGATGATAGAAAAATTGTGATACTTTGGATTTACCATATTGAGATAACATAATATTTATAATAATTTTGTTGGACATCTTGCATGAGTACTGAAAGTCACACTGGTGTCAACTACCTTCACCTATGGGGGGGATAGGTGTCTTGCACAATCTTTTAGCAGAATTAATATTATACCTGCACAATTAAACAAAATAACACAGCACAAAAAATACGCAGGCAATTATAGTGGTTCCTCGATTTGGGTACGTCCACTTTCACCCTTCGATCTATCTCCCAATAAGGGACGACTCGGTCACTTCACCAACCAGATTGAAATCCAATCCTCACACTAATGGAAGGAACCCTTCTACCCGAAGGAGTCACCACTCCTCCACCGCGGGTTGCACCCAACCCTAACAATGTGGAACCAACGTTCCTTTACAACAAAAGAAAAATTAGAATGTATAAAATACAAACTACTTATGGAGTGCTTGGTGTCCCTCTTCATTCGATGACGCGTTCTTGAAGAAGACGAAGACTCCACGACCTTAGCTCTCACTTGGAAACGATCTCCTCGAGATCGGCGATGGCAAAGATTGCGGCGGCGGTTCTTTCGAGATCCAACCTTCGTAGCAAAGCTAGCAAGGTCTACCAAATGTCTTACTTGGATCGATCGTCTCAATGGATTCGGAAGGGGAAGGTATTCCCGTTCAACAAATCAAGAGACAGAGGATATCAAGATAGACACGTGAGACACATTGCTTGGCTAAGCTTCTATCGCCGGGAGATCAGGAATAATCCACGATCAGCGGCGGCGACCACCTTCACGAGCGGCGACGGCGGCGGAAGAAATACCGCGATTCATTAGGTCACGCAAGGCGGCCGATCCTTTTCTTGGTGTTCGCTTCTATTTACTATTCAAAATATATGAATATATATACTATAGGTCATCCTTTATGACCGTTGTGGGCCCCACCAAAAGTAGCCCAAAATCCGGTTCAAAACAGCGCCTCTACATTTGGTCCGGTCCAGCGCGCCAACGATAATCGCCTAAGGCAAATTCGGCGGGAATCATTGGTGATTCTCGACGAATCGACGAGAATCACTAATGATTCCCGTCGAATTCTACTTAGAGGATTTCTAGCTGAAAAGCAAACCATCCGGAGTGAATCGGCGAGAATCATCATACATTCTCGACGAATCATCGAGAATGCAGAGTCATTCTCGACGATTCTGACTTGGCAGATTCCTTGAAGGCGTTGAATCAGCAAGGTGATTCTCGCCGATTCTGACTTGGCAGAATCCTTGAAGGCGTTGAAAGCGTTGAGTCAGCCGGATGCAGTTGGCGAGAATCGGTGAGTGATTCTCGACGAATCGGCGAGAATCACTTAGTGATTCTCGTCGAATATAACTTAGACGATTTCTCGTCTTTCTTCCCGTGAGTTGCTTTGACCCATCCTTGCTCCTTGTCTGCTCTTGATCTGTCTCAGCCCTGTACATGAAAATAAGTAAACTCCAATAGAGAGAGTACACGTAAGCCAACACACTGATCTACTCAACGAGGGATTACGTTGCGCAGACCCGTGTATATTGACCTACTGCACCCTGACATTAGTGTGTACTTAGAGTGGAGTAACTGCAAGCATAACTTAAAGATATATCATCAAATACATTGTGAATTCATCTTATCTTGACAGGTGGCTTCCTCAAATCCAGGTAATTATGGATACAATACCCAACAATCTCCCCCTATTTGACGAAGCCAAAATCCTACTAGCTAAGATGAATACCACCATCCAGAGAATATACACAACATATTAATAGAGATAAGACACAAAGAAAAAAGGCAATCAGAACAATACTTGAGTCAATCATAAAATCATATATATGTATATCCACAAGAATTGTTCAAATGATTAACATGACCGGACAAATAAGCAACAAAAAGTAGATAAGCCCAAGTCCTAAGTCTATTTTTCCTTAGCAATTTCATCCTTCAATTGTTGCGCCAAGTGCTTTCTGCTCTATCTCTTAAACTATTCTTTGGGCTTTGGATAGTATTTGGGAGGAGGAGCTTTATTTGCCATGATGTTGGACCTGAAAAAGATGTTCCTTTTAGCTTCATATGTCTTGTGCGGCTCCAACTCATACTGACTGTATACATCATTCTGATTGATTTCCTCCTTTTGCTGTAGCATAAAAGTATCCAAAATAATACTCCTTGAAATAGGACTCCATCTTTCATTTCTCACTTCATCCTCCTTCAATCTTACTTTCTTTTTGGTTGGTGTTTCTTTGGATGTCCCTTCTTGGAGTTTCCTCTTTCCTTTTGCTTTTGCTAAGGCTACTTGGTCAAACATGGTACTGAGTGTAGCTATGGCAGCAGCCTTAGCAGCCTTTTTAGTCTCAGCCTCACTAAGTGGAACTTCTCCAACACTTACTTCTTCATTAGCAGCAGTATAAACCTCCTCCGGAGGGGCAACTGGAACGTGAATGCCTGAAGCCTGCTGTACTAACTAATGACAACTCTCAAAAACATACTTATTAGATTGATCAAAGTTGTCAATGATTATCTGTTGAAGCCCTGCCATCTTAGCTTTATAATATTCCTCCCCCTTTTTGGCTTCAAGGGCAATTGAGTTTGCATAAGTGTGCAATGACTCATCGATGTGAATTACAGTCTTGGGAAACTCATTCAGCAGGGTTTGTTGATTTGCGTTCAGAGTCACCATGCTGGCATCGAATTTCTGGATGGTATTAGCCACAACTTGCGCATTCTGATTATCCACTGACAGGTCATCCGTGTTCTTTTTGAGTCCTTGCATGAGAAGAGTAACAGCAGTGCCAACCTCTGTATACTTGGCCTCGAACTTCTTTTCCATCACATCCAGCTTATGAATAATTTCCACGACGTTCTTAAGCATTAGATCCTCAGATTTCTTAATCCTTTTCAACACTTTGTTTTGTGCTTACTCAAAAGACAGTTTGAGCTCATCCACTATGCCTTGAATGACGGTCACTGTGTGATTTGCTAGATTAAATCGAAGTGGATGTCCCGGAGGCGAGCCTTGGTCTGGCTCTTCAGCAGATTCACTAGGGGAGCTTGATACATGCACTGTCTCCACTGGGGGGATAGGGGCAGCCTCTGTAGATTGCTCAGGAATGCTCATCAGTCTCTGCTGAGAGGACTCCCCCTCCATTGGTGCACTAGAATTCTCATGATCTATCACTGAAGCTTGCTCCTCAGATGGAACTTCAGCATCATCCTGAGGCTCCATCATTTCCACCCTCTCCCTCAGGGATGTTTCATCTTCAACTTCATCACTCTCTTATTCAACAGACTCATCTTCCATATCCTCATTCTCAACTGCAGCATCGTCCAAATCCTCCTGGTCTTCCTCCTCATTACCTAGATCAGTGGCCAATGTGTCAACTACATCTTTGGCTATCTGTGATATATTAGAAACAAAATCAGCAGGTACTGAGAGATCTGTCCTGTGAGTTCCAGAAGCAGGGGTTAGAGACTCCCCCTCGGTTCCTGCAGCTAGCAGATCAGGAACTTAACTGGGTTAAGCCACGGAATCTGTTAGAATTCTGTTGTCCTCATCCCCATGGGACTAAGCCGGGGATTTATCATGTTCTTCGGCAACGGCTGCTTAACCAATTCTTCTTTCCCATCGATCAAATACACCCAAATCCATTTTCTTCAGATAATGCAGAGGAACTCCTTTGCTCATATCGAACCTATCCCCATCCAACTGATTGAGATATAGGCTGATGATTCTTCCAAAACTTGGAGTTCTGAGAGTATCCTTAATCATCTCAAATAGCATAGCCCCCTAGTTGAATCTCTTTCGGTAGACTATAGCCACTAGAATCTTGAACATGTCAGCTGAGATGTGGTCGTGGGAGCCGGGTTTGCATATCAGTACTTTCCCTATGATGTCTGACAAGAGCTTCCCTTCCACATTCATTTCCTTCCTCTTGATAGATTTGGTTCCTCTAGCTAGTCCATAGAACAGAAGGGTCCTGGCTCGATCCTGTTCTTCCAAATAATCCTCTTGATCAGAGCTGGAGAGCTGCAGATATCTTGACAGTTTTCCTACTGTCATCTTGATCCGATTTCCGGCAATCTTACTCTTGATTACTGTGTCCTCATGACGTAGCTTTGCAGTAGCAAAGAATTCCAACACCTCCTTGTCCAGAATTTTTCAAGGATGCTCCGGGATGAAAGTGAGTCCGGCCTCTTCAAGCATGAGGATTATATTCCTGAATTCATCCGAGGCATGAGAGAAGCCTGTTCGAACCAGTTCGCATTTAGTAACAAGGCCTGTTGTGGTTCTTGGAGCCATTTCAAACCTAAGAAAGAAGTACCCAAGTGTCAAAACCTTATTAGTCATTCTAGTATAGAAGCTACACTTCAGACAAGCCATTTCAAGGAGGAGGAAATGTTACCCTAACACCGAATGGTTGGCGGGACGACGGCGACGGGATCGACAGGATCGACGGGATCGCCTGACGGGAAGAAGTCGACGGAGAAGGAGTCTGAAGCTCTTGCATCCTTGGAACTTTATCGACGGAAACACAGAGGTCAAAGCCGCGATCGACGGGAAACCAGGAAGAGCTCGGGAAGAAGTGGGGATGCGAATCGTCGCCGGGATTCGTCGCCGAGATCGTCGGGATGCTTGAGATTCTGGGAAGTCGACGGAACTATGCGAGAAGCAGGGATGCGAATCTTCGGGATGTGAAGGGTCGGAGGGATTTAAGCTATTTATATCATTACGAACTGGGGGAAAAGTCGGTGGGATTAGGCGCGATTTTCCAATTGCTTCTTTTACGCGGCTAAGTAGAAATCAGACGGCTATTTTCCTGAATATGAAGAGTCATGAGGGATTTTATGCTTTTTTTCCTTAGACAACTATTGTTTGCTAATGAGAATACGACGTTTCTATGCAAGCTAACCGAGGCACGTTAATTTCACGCCTTTCCCCCATTTTGATTCTTGATCACGAACCCTCGATCGAGTGGATCGGTATACCAGCCCTATACATAATTATAGTGTAACACTATGTGAAGAATTAGAGTATTCTTTTACACCCACGGGCAGACATTTCTTGATTTCAAATGGACTAATTTAAACCCATTGAGGTTCATTATCAATTACATAAATATGTAATTACAAGGAATTCTTCAAATTATACTTAAGTGTCATTTAGCAGTTGCATTCGTTCATCAGGCGTGTAAACATATGTGTATGTGTTTCTATGTCTATATGAACATTTTATTTTAGAGTATGAAATGACATATTCGTGTGGATATACGTATATAAACATATATAAGCACCAATATAATATAACTCAAGTATTGAAACTGATGCGTCTACCTGGGATCATAAAATAGATCATGCAGATCCTCTATTTGAAATACACCAGATGTCCAATTTGAGTATGCCATTGTAGTTAGCACTACTCTTATTCTAAATAGTTGTTCCAAGTCATTCTTGGAACATCACATGTCTAGTTCCCATCATATTTACGAGAACCTAGACTATCCTGCGAAAAAGAATTAACCTACCTTAGGAACCCAATATGTATTGGGTCCTAGGTTCTTGTCAGCATAAAATATCGAATGCCTTCCTACAGGAATCCTGTCAGGAAGGCTAGCTCTGCCCATAGGAATTGGACATACCCTAGCCCTTGGGACAGAGGGATTGTGCCAACAATCTATTGCAAAGTGACCAACCTTGCCACAACACCAACACTCGTGAATGTTGTATCGCCGTTTCTGACCTGATCTGCTGACTGAGGTAGTCATGATCATAGGTCTAAACGGGATAGAGCCGGTTCTGCTCACAAATTTTCCTTTTCCACCGTGACACGTGGGAGAGTGGAAAGAATGCATGAGGTGAGTGTCATGAGGCGTGGGAGGTGGTGCCTTCCTTTTAGTCAGCACACTTCCAGAGGCCCCATGGGTACTTACCACATGTTTCCTGACCCCCCTTTCCTGTGTCCTAGGGTGGAAAGAGATGCAGTGAGAGCTGGTTCCTACAGATTCATGATGAGTTGGGGCTGAGGCCGAGAATACGAACTGTTTAGGAAGAGCCTTGGGTATTCTCTCATGGGTAGCAATTTCAGCTCTTTCACTGTGGGTATTTCCACCTGAGGGCTGATCATTCTTGCAGTGACCATGGTTGTTCCTATGGTCATACCTGAAAGCATGATGAGTGCCCTTCCTACTCGGGGTGGGGGGTCTGAACATAGTTTCCCCATTTCTCCATGAATTAATAATTTTGGAGATCCACCCATTTTCTGCTTTTCTCTTGATAGCATCTATCTTGGAAAAGTTAGAAACTATCCTCTTCTCGGTCACTAGACGACTCTCTAGATCTGAGATCTTTTTGTCCTTTACCTTAATGGATTCCAGTTGGAGATTCATCAAGATCTCCTGCTGAGCAATCTCCTTATCTTGTTCCTCAACAAGTAAGTTGCTCGTCTGAAGGGCACTCTCAAGGGAATCAAGATTTTCAATCTTTTGATTGAAGCTATCCATATCCCTTGCATCACTAGAGGGACAACCCTCTAGAACTATTCCTGTCTTCAGGAATATCAAGAGGAGAGGGGCAAGATGAAGAAGTTACCTGCTCCTGGCTTTGCTGTTCAGGGTTACCGTCAAGATCGGAAGAGACTGTTGAATCAGCTTCATCAGAACTGCTTTCCTCAACTTCTTCTTCAGTCTCTGACAAGGACACAGGAGCCTTGATACTGACAGATTGATCATGCCCTTTATCTTCATAAATGAGGACCCCCATATAGGCTTCATCCTCTTGCTGACAACTAGTCCCTGCTTTCTCTGATCCCTCCATGAGGTCTGAGATGGTTTCTCACATGGACTTGGCCGTCCTACACTTATCCACTCTTGAACGAGATATACTGGACCAGACGTCAGTGATGATCTGATGAATCAAATTGTCCAAGTTGAACAGTGAGAGCTCGGTCTCAGACATCTCTTCGGGGCTCTTGGGGATTTGGAGATTGTTTCCTGGGGTGGAAGCCTTCATGGGAATGAAGGGACCCTCTTCCAAAATGAGTGATGCGCGAGTGTCAATGGCCTCCAGATGAAACATAACTCTCATCTTCCAGATGGGGTAATACTCCGTTGTGCAAGCAGGGAGTAACAAGGGAGGGACATCAAATTCCAGCTCCATGCTTTAGTCTCGTCTTCTTCTTGACACTAGAACCGGGATCTTACTCAAGGTGTTAACTTTATTGCTGAGTAACCTCCCTCTGATACCACTTGAAAGTCACACTAGTGTCAACTACCTTCACCTATGGGGGGGGGGGGGAATAGGTGTCTTGCACAGTCTTTTAGCGGAATTAATATTATACCTGCACAATTAAAAAAAACAACACATCACAAAAAATACGTAGGCAGTTATAGTGGTTCCCCGATTTGGGTATGTCCACTTTCCCCCTTCGACCTATCTCCCAACAAGGGACGACTCGGTCACTTCACCAACCGGATTGAAATCCAATCCTCACACTAATGGAAGGAACCCTTCCACCCGAAGGAGTCACCACTCCTCCACCACGGGTTGCACCCAACCCTTACAACGCGGAACCAACGTTCCTTTATAATAAAAGAAAAATTAGAATGTATAAAATACAAACTACTTATGGAGTGCTTGGTGTCCCTCTTCGTTCGATGACGCGTTCTTGAAGAAGACGAATAGTCCACGACCTTAGCTCTCACTTGGAAAGGATCTCCTCGAGATCGGCGACGGCAAAGATTGCGGCGGCAATTCTTTCGAGATCCAACCTTCGTAGCAAAGCTAGCAAGGTATACCAACGGTCTTACTTGGATCGATCGTCTAAATCGATTCGGAAGAGGAAGGTAATCCCGTTAAACAAATCCAGAGACAAAGGATCTCAAGATAGACACGTGAGACGCGTTGCTTGGCTAAGCTTCTATCGCTGGGAGATCAGGAAGAATCCACGATCAGCGACGGTGACCACCTTCACGAGCGGCGACGGCGGCAGAAGAAATATCGTGATTGATTAGGTCATGCGAGGCGGCCGATCCTTTTCTTGGTCTTCACTGCTATTTACTGTTCAAAATATACGAATATATATACTGTAGGTCATCCTTTATGACCATTGTCGGCCCCACCAAAAGTTGCCCGAAATCCGGTTCAAAAACTCGCCTGTACATTTGGTCCGGTTCAGCGCGCGAACAAAAATCGCCTAAGGCAAATTCGGAGGTAATCATTGGTGATTATCGACGAATCGACGAGAATCACTAATGATTCCCGTCGAATTCTACTTAGAGGATTTTTAGCTGAAAAGCAAACCATCCGGAGTGAATCGGCGAGAATCATCATCCATTCTCGACGAATCGTCGAGAATGCAGAGTCATTCTCGACGATTCTGACATAGCAGATTCCTTGAAGGCGTTGAATCAGCAAGGTGATTCTCGCCGATTCTGACTTGGCAGAATCCTTAAAGGCATTGAAAGCGTTGAGTCAGCCGATGCAGTCGGCGAGAATCGGTGAGTGATTCTCGATTACATTCACTCCTTAAAGGCATTAGCTGGTGTGTACTTAGAGTGGAGTAACTGCAAGCACAACTTAAAGATATATCATCAAATACATTGTGAATTCATCTTGCTTGACAGGTGGCTTCCTCAAATCCAGGTAATTGTGGATACAATACACAACAAGTACATAGGGTAGTTCATGTTCGAACCGGTAGCCCTTGGAATTTTTAAGGAAATTAATTAAATGCCAGATAAATTAGGAAAATTATAGTTTTCTGATTATAGGCTAATCATATCATGATATACCTCTAGTAAATAAGTTAGGGCATTTGGATGAGTATTGAATCAATTCCTAACCGGTTCGACATATAGCATATGATAGTTTGCAAATAGCAATTTGAGTTAATAGTCATAGGATATGACTGGGCACAACATTGGAGTTGGTTAATCTGCTGAATTGGTTGGATGTGAAAGTGTTCACCATATAGGGATGGGAAGGTTAGTGAGAAGTGGTGTTGGCTAGAGTTAAGAGGTGCTCGGGTTCGACGAAAGATCGTCTTTCCCGAAGAGAAGAAGGTTAAAAATAACACTAGATTAGTATATCGTAATATGAGAAGGGAATGGGTAAAGGGAATCAACCTATAACAATAAGTGCCTTACGAAAGGAAATGATGGGCTTCAGCTACCATCATAGTTCCTAGTGCCCTTTGAGAGCCCTTCACAAGGAATACCGGGTGCAGTCCTTGGTTAACGTAAACTATATTTACATGCTGAAAAGAGTAACTTAGTAATTAGGGTTGCACATTTCACAAACACTGTTAGCACAGGAAGATAGTTGGGAGCTTCGGCTCGATTAGTTAAGAGACGGACGGATGGTCCGGGGAGCTTCGGCTCGATTAATTAAGAGACGAACGTTTTGGTCCGGGGAGCTTCGGCTCAGTTTTTGTTTGAATACCTTAAATTTTCTTGTGCATAAAAGGAAAGAAAATTAAGGTGGTGGGTATTCGGTATTTGAGGGTCGATGCACCGACGCCAATACGCTGACTCAGCAAGTGTGATTAACACTTCGCCTACAGATGTCCGGTGCGCCAGCCAGCAAGAGTACGCAGGAGTCCGCTTCGTGCACCAAGCGTTGAGGCGTACGATAGGTCTTACCGGTAGTGATCTACTGGTTTAGATGTGGGCGAGGCCCAACCCACTACTTCTGTCTTCCACTACGGAGGTATCCTGGGAGGTAACGGCTCCGAAAGGTGAAACTAAAAGTCTGTGTGCATAGAGTCGGGTGTGTGTGTTGCACTTGCATGTTCCATCATACACACTAGCATGTCATAGCATAATCGATTCATTTAACCCCTGACACCTAAAGTATAAGTGGAACGAGACGCTTATACATTAGGACTTGCAAAACGACCCCTTGGTCTATAAGCTTGTGTGGGCAAGTTTATAAATCAAGGTCAATACTGATATATATATACTGATGTTTGATAACCGACACACCAACGTATAAATTGGTATGGTACTTTATATATGATGGGATCCTTGCAGAAGACCCCTTGACATATGTGTTCTCACATAAGTGAAGGTTACTTTTCATATTTCGTCTTATTGCCATTACTTATTATAGATTTGTTAGATTAGTTCCGCTGCCAATCTATTTCTTTTGAATTAATCTCCACCTTCATGTCCTTCCCTTTCTTCCTCTCCGCTCGGTACTTAGGAGCCATGGGGGAAGGGGTAGGGGATGATAGGGCTTAGTCTTATAGACTAACAATTTTCTAACCATATCATTTTAGGGAATCGTGGAGCACAACATAGAGGAGCAGCCTCGGAGGTCGACATGCTTGGAGATGGGGCAGTCTAGTATCGGAGTTCAGACAGCCGGGACTGTGAGTCCCAACCACTAGTAGTTTATTAGTTTTGCTTCCGCTTTAGAGACTCTTGTAGTGAGGATTTGATGTACCAAGCATAAGCCCGTATTTTAGTACTCTGATATATTATACTGTGGACACTCCCTTCGTGGAGACTTTTATTTTTATATATGTTATTTTTTGTGGACTTGCTTTTACTTTATTGTGCTACCTTTCTGTGATTGAATTTGCCGGCAGAATCGGCGCTTTGTTGTGATGACCTATCAGGGTATGAAGCTGTCACCGCAAAGTGGCAGTTCTGGGCCTAAGACCCCGGTGTTTTAAAAGAAAAAATGGGTTCTTACAATACTCATTATAGCTGCAGGTACATTACTTGCTAATGCTTTCATGCCACTATCCTATTGGGCAGAGGTTGTGAGCACAGCAAACTATGTCCTGAACAGAAGTTTGATACACAAACTTAAGGGCAAGACTCCCTATGAATTGCTCAAAGGGATGAAACCTAAAATCGACATCTAAGAAAGTTTGAAGCCAAAGTTGCAATGAGAATTTTTCTAGGATATTCCCAAGTCAGCAAGGCACATAGTGTATTTAATAAATCAACCTTAAAAATGGAAGAGTAAATTTATATTTCTTTTAATGAACCTAATAAGTTTTACAAGGAGAAGGAAGCTTCTACCAGTAACTCATTGCAGGTACCCCAACTTTGTGAAAAATTTGATGATCTCAACCTTACTCAAAAGATTATATCTCATTCCTCCTCACAAGTTGATGAAGAAAGTTAAGAAGAAAATTTGGAAGTGGCTGAACTTCATCTAACAGCTAATTCAATTCCATAAGAGGAATTATTTCCCCAAACTATTGCTGAACAAACTCCACCAACTAAACTTGTCACACTTAGAGATCACCATACATCTCAAGTGATTGGAGGCATATTAGCTGGTGTGCAGACAAGGCATCAACTCAACCAAAACTTGATGCATGCCTGCTTCTTATCTCAAATTGAGCCCCAATCCATTAAAGATGTTGAGCAAGATCCACACTAGATTATTGTAATGCAAGAGGAGCTTAATAAATTTGAGAGATGTAGAGTTTGGGACTTAGTTCCATGACCCAAAGACTACCCAGTCATTGGAACTAAGTGGGTATTCAGAAATAAACTTGATACCCCAAGATCTATTATAAGGAACAATGCAAGGCTAGTAGCTCAATGCTATAGGCAAGAGGAAGGAATTGACTATGATCAGACCTTTGCTCCTGTTGCAAGGCTAGAAGCAATCAGGATATTTCTTGCTTATGCTGCCTATAAAAAGTTCAAAGAATATCTAATGGATTTCAAAAGTTCCTTTCTCAATGGAGAGCTAATGGAAGAGGTTTATGTTGAACAACCTCCAGGTTTTATCTCTTCAACTCTTTCCTCTTATGTTTTAGATTGTATAAAGCTCTCTATGGTCTAAAGCAAGCTCCAAGAGTTTGGTATGAAACCTTAGCTAGCTTTCTCTTAGAGAATAAATTTTCTAGAGACATAGTAGATAGAACTTTATTTATTAGACATCATCATGATAGAATCTTGTTAGTACAAATTTATGTAGATTATATTATTTTTGGCTCTACTAATTTCAAACTATGCAAAGGGTTCTATGACCTGATGCATTCTAAGTTTGAAATGAGTAGCATGGGTGAACTCCCTTACTTCCTTGGTCTTCAAGTAAAGCAATTACCTGATGGCATCTTCATATCTAATTCTAGGTATGCTAAGGAATTAGTGAAAAGATTTTGGATGGCTGATGCCTCAGCAATGAAAACACCCATGGCTTCCAAAGTTGTGATTGATTCTGACGAAAAAGGGAAACCTATTGATCAGAAAACTTATAGGGCTATTGTTGGATCCCTATTATACCTCACAGCAAGTAGACCAGACATCATGTTCTCTACATGTCTTTGTGCTAGGTTCCAACTAAACCCTAAAGAATCTCATCTAATTATCCTAAAAAGAATTTTAAAATATATAAAGGGTTGCCCTGATCTAGGACTTTGGTATCAAACAAAGTCAGAGTTTGAGTTAACTACATACTCAGATGCTGACTATGCTGGATGTAGAGTAGATAGGAAAAGAACATCAGGAACATGCCAGTTACTTGGCGATAGGCTTGTGTCTTGATTTTGTAAGAAGCAAACATCAATGTCCACTTCAACTGCAGAGGCTGAATGCATTGCAGCTTGCAGTTGCTGTTCACAGGTAATGTGGATTCAAAACCAATTGCTGGATTATGGATACAATCTAAATAATTCAATTTTATTTTATGATAGTACTAGTGCAATTTCTATTGCTCATAATCCAGTTCATCATTCTAGAACCAAGCATATAAAAATAAGGAATCGTTTCATTAGAGATAGTGTAGACAAAAAGAAAATTAATCTAAACTTTATGTCCACTGATTTTCAAAGAGTAGATATCATCACCAAGCCTTTGGATGAAAAGGAACCTCTATTCTTCCTAAATCAGCTTGGAATGATAAATTGAATGGGTTAATTTAATTTTTGTCTGAGTTTGAAGATCTGTTTAGAAATCATCGAACGAAGATCGACGATCTGCGAACTCCTCTTGAGATCTATCGTCGACCTGAGATTGACAACAGCTCTGTGTGAAGTTAAAAATCGTCGACCGGAGATAGACGACTTAACTTAAGAAAATAAATAGTCGACCTGAGATCGACGATCTGTTTTCCCCTCTTCATTCAGAGGCCGACGATAAAATTTGTCTATAAATCTGTCGTTGACCTAAGATCGAAGTTTTCTTTATTTTATCGTAGGATAGAGCTCGTCCTTTCACATTCCAAAAACCTATATTGAGGTGTCTCTTCGACCTCTATTACACACTCTCCAATTTCTCTTGAACTTGATCATCTTTCTCTTGATTCTACAGAAACCTATGACGATTCTAGCGGCTATCCTTTCAGTAATGAAGTTTGATGTAGATTTTGATATCGACTTCGAATCATTCAGTCTTTGTGATCCAATTTTCCAAGATATTCTTAAGCTTTATGAAGATCAGGGTCTGAGGAAGATCATGACTCAAAGGATCAAGTAACCAATAACATAAATCAAAGAATGGGTCTATACATCGACAATGCCTGATGACTCGTCCATGGTTGGGACCATCTCAGGACAACAGGTTCTTCTTACCCTAGAAATTATTTCTGAATTGTTTAATTTAGTAAATGGAGAGAACAGTCTAGAACATGATAGTTCTGAATATAGCAGTATGCTAGTTGGGATGGGTCATCCTGAGGGAATACCACCCAAGCTGCTTAAGAAGAACTTGACTATAGAATAATAGTTCTTAGCAGATGTTGTAGGCAAGGTACTACTAGGGAAGCAATCTAACCATGATAATATTAACAGGCAACAGTTTTCAATAATGTCTGCTTTGGTTAATTAGAAATCAGTCAACTGGGCTGAGGTAATTTTTGATTTGATCAATAGGAAGAACTCCAAGAAGGAGGTTTGTTTTGGGAGGATTCTGGGAATCTTCCATCATTCTAAGGCTTCAAAACTAATGGTATCCTAGACCATATTTATTTATGCCAGTAAGAGGTTGGACTCCTCCTTGTTTGGTAAATGGCAAAGAACTATCCCAAATCAATCTCAGGTCTCAACCTCTTCTAGAACAGCTGAGGACACTAGGGAAGTCATAGCCTCTCCTCACCCTGATGAAGCATTCCCTGCTCCTCCTCCTCCAGCCAACCCTCCTGCTATCCATCAAGCATCCACCTCAATTCCAACACCTCCATCATCTCCAACACTTCATACTACTCCTTCTGCTTCCCCCATTCATATTTCTTCACCAATTCAATCTCTAGTACTTATATCCCCTGAACATCATTCTCCAAAGCATTTTACTCCTCCTCAGTCCCCTCTTCCTTCTTATCTTGCTGAAATTCCTCCTCTTCAAAATCAATCATCCCTACCTTCATTCAATCTTCTTTCATCCCCTAGTCATTCTCCATCCCCTCCAGATGAGCAAATGCTAGATTCTCATCCCTCCTCTTCCTCCTTCAATCCATTTGTATCTACTCAGATCCCACCTGAATTCATCGACATTGTTTTACCATACATTTCATCCATTCTGCAATCCATCACACCCCTCCTCCAACAACTCATAGCAAGGACCATTTCACCTTTTGCTTCTTCTATCTCATCCTTTGCTGACCTTCTTGCTGCCTTTTCTAGCACTTCTTCATCCAGGGGCCTGGTTCAAGTTATCACTGAAAACAGGCAGGGGGAGATGTCCTATGAATCTATTCTTGGTACACCAGCAGCAGTAGCAGTTTCAGTTCTAGCTTTGACCATTCCAGCAATAGTAGCAGAGATAAGGGTTGTTGATACTGAGATATCAGATGCAGATCTCTCGGAGTTTTCTGATACTGATTTTGAGAAAGTTGATCTAGTTTCTTCTTTGGATATTCATTCTAAATAAAGTAGTGTTTCTCCAGCAATTGAGCTAAAGTCAATTCTAAATTCTTTTGATCTCTTATATATAAATATTCTTTTCTTTGTTTCTCCCAAGTACTGTTCAGATATCATTTGCTGTACAGCTTCAGTTAGTACAGAAACTATTCAGGCTATTCAGGCAAGCTTTGTTTCTAACATAGTTGTGGAACATGTTGGCCAAACTTATGTTATGGATGACAGTCATATGCCTAGTCTAGATGACTTGATTGCTCAGGACATTGCTCATGAGAATGCTCAAGATAAAGGTCAATCCAGGCTTATTAAACTTCTTGATGACATTTATGATCATCCCCCTATACCTAATGATGATTAGGATGAAGATGAGTCTGATGATTCCTGCTCCAAGAAAAAGAAAGTATCAAAGAAGAGAAAAGAACCTCCCAAGACTGCTCCTTTACCTAATCCCTCAAATGATACACCATACTACATTCTGAATGATATCCAACCTTACCCAGGTATGCCTCATTGGATGAAGCTTTCCAGAAATCAAGCTAAAGCACAGAAGAAAAAAAGATGTCTGGATCCTGTCCTACAAAGAGATTCGGGAAAGATCGACCTCCTCCTCCTCCTCCTACTGCAGGTGCCTTATGGAATGTATCTCAAAGATAATATATCTCTCAGCCATCAAGATCAGTAGCTTCATAGCCTCAGAAGCCAGCACCCTCTCAAACTTAGATGCCAGCCCCCTATCAGTCTCTAAGGACTGTTTCTTCCTACATGACTAAAGGCAAGTTTAGTGAGGCTCCTCCTCAAAAGTCACTTTACTCCAGTCAAAAGAAGCAGAATCCTGTTTCAACTAATTTCCAAGCTCAGTCCACTCAGTTCAAGAATCTCTCTCAGAAGATATCTTAGGATGCTAATCCAGAGAGACCTCCCTCTCCTCCTGCTGATCCAGAGATGGATCCCAATTTCAGAATGGCTAGGCTAAATGAACTAATTTAATTATCTTAGATGAAGAAAAACAGAAAAGAAGGCCAAGACCCTCACAGTTTTCTACTATGTCATCTTACAGAAAAAAGGAACTTGAAAGAATGCAGGTCACCAAGAAAGTGTTCAATCCATCAGAATATATGAAACTTCATCCTGAAGAAATTGTACCTAGAGTTTCTACTCAGAAAACACTTGGTTAGCACGACTTGAAGATGTCAAAAAGTGAAGCAAAAGACCCAACAAGGAAGATTGTTTTTGCTAAAACATCTTCTGCTCCTCCTCCAGCTAATCCTTAATTTATTTTCTGCACTTTACTATTTTACTATTTTACCTGAACCAAATGTGTTTTACATTGCTATATAATATCTGCTTATAATTTAAATTCTATCAGATATCTATGGCCTTATATTTTCAGTTTTATTCTATGTTGAGTTTCCTCACCCAAATAGGGGGAGATTGCATGAACCCTTGTTTAGATTCTGGCTAGGTCCACTCTTAGGTGGTTGACCCACATGTATAGCCATGGTCAAGGTCTATGTCTAAGTTAGTCTCTATAGGTCAGACTTATCAAGATCAGCATTGGATTTCAGTCAAGAACTCAGACTTAGAAGAAATCTGTGAAATACATATCAGTTTGACTTTCGTCAAACTCAGCTCGACGATCGTTGATCTCTGATTGACGATCTCAGAGTTTAGTCTCTGAACTGAGCTCGACGATTTCATATTTGTTCAAAGTATTCTCAGATCCAAGATAGCTGATCTATGCTCGACGATGTCCCAGCTGAGATCGACGATCATATTTTGTGTCCGACTACATATTTTCAGCAGCTGTCTTGAAAATTTAATTCCTATTTTATTGATTCTATTTTTGTCAAATAATCTCTGGTAGTTAATGCTAATATTCTCAAGGCATATAGCAATTTCTTTTCAGCATTAACTATGGTATTTACAGAGTTATTATTTTTACTTATTTGCCAAAATAGTTTGGGAGACAATTAAATTGTAGTCGTTTCTCTCCTCGATTTCTGTAGTATTTTAAGGAATGTCATTGAATTTCAAAAGAGACAATTTTTATTCTATTCTTCAAAGACAAAAGAGAAAAACATTCAGACTAATCAAGATACAGAGAAATACATACAGAGAGAACATTCTTGATATAGCCCAAAAATCGCTCTTGCAGATTTCTCTCAGCTCTTAGAATTTTCATTGCTCTCAGGAAACAGAAGAAGAACAAATAAACTCTATCTTGAGTCTTCTTCAGTTTTCATCATTAGTAATCTATAGAGACAGTTAATCTACATCAATCTACAAATTTTGAAGAGCAAGAACTTCAGTCCTCTGAAGACCTACACCCTGGACAAAGCTTCCATCTTCCTGAACCTACTCAATATCTCAGAGGGAGCTTTTGCATCATCAAAATCCACTTAGTCTTCTCATTTGCTTTGAGAAAGAGAAGACTACCATAAAAATTTTCTTTTATCTTTCCTATACAGGGTTATTACTCCCTTCAAAAGTGAACTCATTGGTGATAGGGCACCTGATCAAAAACTAATTGGTTTATAGGAACTTGATCAAAAGCCTGAAGGGTCTCTAGATCTACCTGAAGAAGATCTTGTGGTGATAGGGAACCTGATCAAAAACCTAAGTGGATTCCTACCAGGGTGGTAGAATAGTGGATGTACCCAGATTTGGGGAACCACGATAATTTTCTTTTGTCATCTGGTTGCTCATCTTTCTTTATTTCCTTGTGTGCTGTGTTTGCATGTGATTTATTTTCTTCTCTTACTTATAAGTAACACTTATATTAATTCCGCAATAAAAATTTATTAAAAGTTTTTAATACTCTATTCACCCCCCCCCCTCTAGAGTAAATCAAATCTATCCCCTCACTTTCACCCGGTTCGCCTCCTTGACCCAGTGATGGAGGGGAACACCGATATCGTCCAAAGGCAGCTCACCGAGGACGAAGTTGCAGTGCCCTCTCTGCACATAACGGGCCCCCCTTCTCGTGACCTGGAGGTGTCAGCCTCCTCGCGAGGGGATCCGCCGGTCTGGGTCCTCAGATGGGAAGGATCTTAAGTTGGCTGGTCTGCTGGAGCCTTGCCTTTCTCCCTAGTTGCGGGAGGTGCGCTGCCTGCAGTCTTAAGCTTCTTGGGCGATGGGGGAGGCAGAGGTTGTTCGTGGGTGGCCCGCTTCTGGGTAGCAGAGGTTTGGGTCTCGCGTTACGCTGTAGCTGCAGCCTCAGCACGGGCGAGCTCGCAAGAAGCGGCTCACGCACTAACATAAGGAGGGTGCAAGGGAATGTCTCGCTCACATACGGAAGTGAAGTTAAGGCAAATAAAAATAATGGGCTAAGTAAAAATAATGAAGTGTGAGTAGCTTACCTCCCCTGGGCGGGACGGTGGCAAGGCTGTCCAAGTTCCTGCGGAGGAATGCGACTTCAAAGTTCTTCCCTTGGAAGAACTAACATAGCTTTACATCATGGCCCCCGGGTCTAGGGGGTGGTAGGTCACCTCGCTGACTTTGATCGGTGAGAGTGGGATGTTGCCGAAGTCGCCCTTGACAAAGACAAATTTCTTCAGCCAGTTTTTGCTATTATTCACTATCTCCCGCACTTTGACGTTACTGCTGGAGAAGTAGGCGGTTCCATCCTTGTTCGCCCAGAAGGAGAACAGCTTGTGGAAGACCGCAAGGCTCAACTTGATCCGTTCTTCTCGAAGGAAGCAGGCGAACCAAACCACGACGACAATAGAGTTGGGGGCCATCTGGCTGAGGATGACCCCGAAGTACTTCAATTTTTTGCATACCTCGGGCCATAGGGGAAGTCGGAGGCCTGTATCAAAGTTCGTTATGGGAATGGCAAGTTCCTCACCTAAGAGGTCATTGATTTTCTCCCACTCCCCGGGTCGCCTCTGTAATACCCCAAAAAGGAGCAGGAAGTATCAGGCTAAAAAGTTGAACAGAGTCCGATGAACGTTTAATGGAGTTCGATGAATGTGGTTCTGTTATATGTCATGTATCCTTTCGACGAACGTCGAACCGATTTCGAGAAGGTCAGCGAATGTAGTGTTGTATAATTTTGACGAATGTCAAAAGGATTTCTCGAGTAACAGCGGCGTCGGTTGGCTGGTGAAAGCGGTTAGGTTAACTTTTCAACTCAAATCCAGGCCAGTGCTTCGTTTTGATGGAGTGATCGTGTGGCTGGGGTTTAACCAGAGGCCGAATATGTAGAGGGGTTGGGATGAGGAAATAATTATTTCCTTCTCACTCGCTCTCTCTTCATTTCATCCAAGTTCTGGAGTAGAGAACTAAAGGATGGAGTTAAGGGTTTGGGATGACCTTTGTTAAGGTGCTGAAGAAGATTCCCTCATCGAAAGCGGGATCCGAGGTTAGATCCGTGAAGGGGAAAGTGCGACGCTAATTTCCATGCACGTAGAAAAGCTTTGCCATGGCTCCGAAGAACACTACAAGGGTAACGACCTCCTGCTTGGACAAGTGAAGTCCAAATTTTGCATGTGCATGGAATCCTCCACCAAAACGTGTAATTGTTAAGAGAAATCTGTGGGTTGATACGTGTTATCCCCAAGCTGAGCGGGAAATAACGGGCGGAAGCCCTTTCTGCTTTTTTGGCCCTCGAAGGCCAAGAGGAATAGTTTTACTGTTTTCATGTGTGGCCGGCCTGCGCGCCGAAGTTTGTAAACTACACTTGTGATGTTTAACTGTAAGGCCTTAAGGCCAAACACTTTTGTGTATTTTTGTGTAAATTCCTGTGATATATACTTAAATGTTGTTGTTTATATATATAGTGGACATTCCTGATTGTTGAGTTTTGTAGTAACCCCTAAATCTTCCGCTAGAATGCTCTGAGTTAGGATGCGAGTACTGGTTTTTATATTAATACGTAACGTCGCAGACTGTCTATAGAATATGGCATGGGGCCCCGGCCGGACCCTCTGTTATATTTCATGTGATGGACGGAGGTGTTGTAATTTGGTATTAGCTTGTCTTGCTCTTCCTCCTGCGAATTCATGGTCGAATGTTTTGCGGGGTGGCGAGCACGTGTATGTGCGGCCATTATAACATAAATGAACTCAAGAATGTCCACTTTGGAATGAAAATACACTTGTTTGTGGAAACTGCAGGTTCCTAATAGTCGTTGTTTTCTTCTGAGTAGTCGCTATATTGTGTATTTTACACTTATAGGTGACTCAAAGTGGTGCAGGGCAGTCTGAGCCCTAATATTCTATTGAAAGTGCGACACCAACTGAGGTGCCCACACCTCCTCCTTTTGCGGAGACAGTGTGTTTAATTGCTGAGGCATTTTTTTCAATGATCTGCGCACAGTATATTAGGAAGGCGCAGCCTGCAATGGTGTCAAAAAAGGTTGGTGTTAGGCCAGAACCAGTGGCGGTTGTGGTAGATGTACGAGCAGCGGAAAGACAACTAAAGCAATTAATGAGTTTCAGTCCTCCTACGTTCGGGGGGAAGGATCCCCAATGCAGGCAGAGGACTGGCTTGCCCGAGTCAATAGAATTTTGACGGTATTACGAAATGAGGAGGAATAGAAAGTCACCTTAGTCACATTCCTGTTGGAAGGCGAGGCTCGGCTTTGGTGGGACGAAATAGAGCTACACCACTTAATAGGAAGACAACTAACAGAGGTCTCGATAAAGGAGTTTTCGAGACTGTTCTTGTCAAAGCTTTTGCAATCGGCACAACGCATAGACATGGAAAATAAGTTCCAGCATCTAACTCAGGAAGAATGTAGCATTTATACCTACTTATATGAGTTTACAAGATTGGGACGCTATGCGGGGTCTATTTTTGTCAAAGAATAACGTAAAACCAATAGGTTCTACGAAGGACTGCGGGATGAGCTGAGATTTCTGCTCTGAAGTTCGGTGAACCAAGGGTTTCAAGCATTGGTAGATATTGCTCGTGCATTGGAAAAAGATATGAAGAGGGTACAGGGCAAGAGGGACTTAGCGGTGACAAAGTCCGAGTTCAAAGCGTCGTGTTCTGAAAAGTCGGGCTACCGTAAAAGATGGGGTAAGAGGTCCAAGTTTTCTGGACATGCTCCTTCTACAGTTTCATCTTGAGCAACTTCTAGGCAAGACCCTCGTGCATATTATAGATGTTAAAAGGTGGGTCATCTAGCCAGTGATTTTCGAGTTGGTCTGCTAAAGGTTAAGAAGAAGACGGGAGCTACTTATGCTGAAAAGGGAAAGGCTGTGGAATCCACTACATCCCAGTATGCTCCATCCTAACAAAGGGTGTACAACCTTAGACAACAAGAGGCCATCAAATTGGCAGATGTAGTCACAGGTATGAGTTAAGATACAGTTTAACTGCTTCCATACTTTGTACCTTGTTCGTTACTTGTTGATGAGTCCGATATTTATAGGGTTTTTCGGACTCATCTGGGCTTGTTTTCTCACTCGTGCACCGCATTTTAACCGGTAATCGGTTATATTTACTTCGTTTGGTCTATGACCACTATGTGTACTACTTTGGTCCATGGGTGTGCAATTGCGCATTCTGATGTCGGGGGTAAGCACCTGGTGCTCCCCGTGGCAATTTCCAGTTGTTCTTTATTGCATTTTGGTGCTGGGAGCTTTTGCTCCTGTTTGGTTTTATTGCTATGCAGGTAGTCGGGACGTCCCGGATTCCATTTCCAGGTCCTGTTTAAAACGCACGGTTGTGAAAATTTGTTCACACATGGTTTTAGATTCATCGTGCGTTATACACAGCAATTCTGGGGACATCTATGGTTACATGTTCGTTTTGTTCCCGCACGATTTCTGCCCAACCGTACGAGAAGGAAACGCGCGGTTTTCCTGTAACTTTAAAATTTTACCAATCTGCGGTTTATCATGCGATTTGTTCACGCACGGGTGGCAGTGCCCGTGCGCGATTAAAATGCTTGGTTCCTCTTGCTTGACTTCAATTTTAGCTTTTTGTTGATACCTGTGCGATTTCCTTCACGCACGGGCGGAAACTTCCGTGCACGAGTAAAATGCACGGGTCAACGCTTCTCCTTCTGTAGACTTGTTATTAAAGTTAATATCGCACGGTGTGCGCACAGTCGTGCGCAAAACCGTGATGACCATTATTTTTGATTTTTCTATTTAAGACGCAGATTTCATCGTCTCAGAGAGCCAGTCCGATCTAGCCTGCCGTTTTCGCTCCTCTGTGCGCAAAAACTACCCCAGCCGCAATTTTCTCTCTCCTCCTTGGAGAGTTGATCCGGCCGCCATTCTTCCTCCAAGAGCTCGCAATAGCATAATCTCGGCCACTATTGTCTTCTACGAACTCCAAGCTCCATTTCAAGCACTTAGGGTGCTGCATCCATGGAGTTCTCAGAATAGATTTAGCCCAACGATTATTAACGAAGAAGATGGGTTATTGGAAGGAGGTGACAGCCCTTCTGAACCCCTGATTTCATCCGTAGACCAAGCTCGAACTAGGCCCGACAACCCTTGAATCCGGCCGCGAAATTTAAAAAGCCTTCGTGTGTTTTGTTGTATTTCTCTCCCTCCTCTTGTAGTTACTTTGTTCTGGACTTGTGTTTGTTTGATTGTTACTTAAGAACACTATTTAGTTTTAGTATTTTATCTTGTCTATATGTTGTTATATATTTGTTCTTGAGTGTGTTGATGAGCTTTAGTTTTTCTTGTTCTTGTTGAGATAGTGTCGTTTTAGTGATTGCTAGAAGTGTGCATTGCGAAGAGGTGATTGCGACCCTCATTGGCTCATCCATCTTTCATATTACTCTCTTGACTAATCCTCCAAAGAGATGCGGTGATGGCCACCCGCAATAGATTTATTAGTGTTAAACTTAGGAAACTCCAAACCATCACCCCTTTGTTTATGTTAACACTTGAAATCACTTTTTCAATAGCGAAATCAAACTCCCTACTTGCACTCCTCGAGAGATCGATATCCGGGGAATCAACTCCTCAACTTTATTTCTTGACAGTGACTGGTGCACTTGCCGACGCATCACTAGTGCATGAATTGTTTATGTTAGGCTTTGTCCTTATTCTGGACTTTTTGACGAGAGCACTGTTCGATATAGGGGCTTCACATTCATTTTTATCTGAGGACTTAATGTCACGGATCGGAGTGCCTACTCGCATGATGACAGATAGCGTGATGATATTATTACCTAATGACTGCTTAATAGGTGCGGATAGGTCTTGCTTTGTGGAGGTATAGATAGGAAGTAGATATTTCGGGTTGGAAGCATCCTTGCTGCTGATATCTGAGTTCGATGTGATCATTGGTATGGACAAGCTTTCAGAGCAGCGTGCTTTTATTGATTGCAACTCAAAGGAAGTCACGCTAGGGAAGAATACCGAGCTAGAGACTAAATTCTCTTGTATGCGAGGATCTAGCAAGATATTTATGTCATGTCTCCATGTAGTCAAGGCTGTTCGAAAGGGCATGGAGTTGTTCTCCATGCTTTTAGAGGCTGTTGAGCAAAAGACCAGTTTGAGTAATGTTCTGATTGTATTGGAGTACGTAGATGTGTTTTTGAAGGATCTTCCGGGGTTACCTACCCAATGGGAAATAGACTTCGCTATCGAGTTGGTGCCAGGTGCGAAACCTGTGGCCCGCTCGCCGTACAGAGTAGCACCAAAGAAAATGGAAGGACTTAAGGTTCAATTGCAAGAGCTGCTAGAGCATGGTTATATATGCCCAATTATGTCACCTTGGAGCGAATGGTTCTTCTTGTGAAAAAGAAGGACGGAAGCTTGCGGCTATGCATCGACTATCGAGAACTGAACAAGTTAACAGAAAAGAATAAGTATCCGGTTCCACGGATAGATGACTTGTTCGCCCAACTAGTGGGATCAACAGTGTACTCGAAGCTGGATTTGAAGTTTGGCTACTACTAGTTGATTATTTAGGAATATGGCATTCCCAAGACAGCATTTGGAACACGCTACAGTCATTATGAGTTCACTGTGATGTCGTTTGGGCTATATAATCTGCTATCGGTGTTCATGGATCTAATGCACCGAATGCTTCGAGAGTACTTGGACTTATTTGTGATTGACTTTAATGACGACATATTATTGTATTCCGAGTCTAAAGAAGACCATGCGAACCATTTATGGATGGTGTTGCAAAAACCTGAGGAGAAATATGCTTTACACCAAGTTCTCAAAGTGCGAGTTCTGGTTGTCGTTTGTGGCCTTTCTTGGCCATGTGGTTCATGGAGAGGGCATTGTCGTGGATCCTGCAAAGATAGTTGTTATATGGGAGTGGCCGGTGTTATCTTCTATAGCCATAGTCAGGAGTTTCCTTAGACTGGTGGGCTACTACAGGCGCTTCATAGAGAACTTTTCGCGGATAGCCTTTCCTCTCACCACACTAACGAGAAAAGAGCAGAAGTTCATTTGGACGTTGGATTGCGCGCGAGCTTTTTAAGAGCTGAAGAGTTGTTTGACCATGGCACCCATTCTGAGTTCGTCATGTGTTACAGCCGGCTTTGAAGTGTATAGCGATGCATCAGGGAGCGGCTTAGGTTGCGTACTTCTTTAGTTTGGTAAAGTTATAGATTATGGCTCACACAAGTTGAAAGTGTATGAGCGATTCATTACACTCCCGGGAAGGGAAATTTCATCGTAGATGCCTTGAGTCAAAGGACTCCGACATGGGCAAATTGGTTGCAGATGCATGATGAGAACCTGATCCAAGAGCTGGAAGCTTTAGAGATTTCTTGTGTTGACAAGAATTCCACTAAAAAAACATGCCTGAACAAAATGGAGGTACAGAATGACCATGCGAACAGGGTTCGGCGAGCAATGGAATAGGATGAGAGTCTAAAATGCTATGCAGCGGATGGGTCAGATTCCCAGTTTTCCTTGTATGAGGGCCTTTTGCGGAAAGACGGTCATTTGTGTATCCCAAATATGGGTAAGCTAAGAAAAGAATTTATGTATGAAGCTCACTTCACGTAGTATTCAATTCACCAAGGGAGCACAAAGATGTACAAGGACATGAAGAAGATGTTCTGGTGGTAGGGCGTGAAGAATGACATAAATTTCTACGTGGATAAATGTCAGACTTGTGGCTTACTGAAAGCATAATGTCAGAAGCCAGGAGGTTTCCTGAAATGGCTACCTATTCCGAAATGGAAGTTTGATGACATTTCGATTGATTTCGTGCATGGGCTGCTAAGATCGCAGAGCAGAAATGATGTTGTGTGGGTGATCGTCGACCGGCTAACAAAAGTGTCACACTTCATACTGAACAGGAAGAATGATTAAGTTGAGAAACTGGCTAAAATGTACGTGGATAATATTATATGATTGCACGATGTACCCCGTAGCATCGTAAGTGACCAAGACAGGCACTTCACTTCGAATGATTGCAATATAATCCATCAATTGTTGGTGAAAAAATTAAAGTTCAATATGGCTTTTCATCCGCAAACGGATGGTCAGATCGAGAGGACCAATAGAACTATGGAGGATTTGCTACGTATGTGCACCAACAGATCTATGGGAAGACCATCTCTATATGATCGAATTAGCCTACAATAATAGCTATCAAGCTAGTATACAAATGACGACTTTTGAAGCTTTGTATGGTAGGAAGGGTCGTACACCGTTAGCTTGGGCAGAAATAAGCGAGTCAAAGTTATAAAACGTAAGAAGACGAAGAGGCTAATTCGACGATACACTCTATTCGAGAGCAGTTTTTGGTAGCCCAAGATATGCAGGCAAAGTACTACAACGCCAAGCACTAAAACGTAGAGTTTGCGGTTGGAGAGCGGGTATACTTAAAAATCAAACCATTCAAGGGCGTGTCCAAGATTCAGCGCTTCAAAAAGTTAAGTCTGTGGTATCTTTGTCCGTTCAAAGTGGTGGAGCGAGTTGGAGAAGCAGCTTATCAGCTATCTCTTTCGACTGAACTGAGTGGCTTGCATGATATATTCCACATATCAGTGCTTCGAAAAGCCATGAAAGAGCCAGCTTAAGTGATTGTAAATGATCGAGTACCGGTCGAATTTGGGCTAACGATGAAAGTTAGGCCCATTCGGATCGAGGATAAGGCTATTAAGTAGTTGCGGAATAAGATAATCAGGATGGTCAAGGTACGGTGGGACAACTGTGGCCATGAGGAGCTAATATGGGAGTGGGAGCAAACCATGTGTGCCGAATTTCCCGAGTTGTTTGTATAAAATGTTGTAACAAATTTTTTGAGAAGAGAATATATGTTGTAACATATTTGTTACTGTGTTTCTTATAGTTGTATGCAAATTTCGGGACAAAATTTTTGTAATGAGGGTAGGATTGTAACACCCTAAAAAGGAGCAGGAAGTAATAGGCTAAATCATCGAACAGAGTTTGACGAACGTCGAACGGAGTTCCACGAATGTGGTTCTGTTATATGTCATGTATCCTTTCAACAAACGTCGAATGGAGTTCGATGAACGTCGAACAGATTTCGAGAAGGTCGATGAATGTATTGTTGTATCCTTTTGACAAACGTCGAAAGGATTTCTCGAGTAACAGCGGCGCCGATTGGCTGGTCAAAGCGGTTAGGTTGACTTTTCAACTCAAATCCAGGCCAGTGCTTCATTTTGATGGAGTGATCATGTGGCTGGAGTTTAACCCGAGGCCACATATGTAGAGGGGTTGGGATGAGGAAATCATTATCCTTCTCTCTCTCTCTCTCTCTCTCTCTCTCTCTCTCTCTCTCTCTCTCTTCATTTCATCCAAGTTCTGGAGTAGAGAACTAAAGGCTGGAGCTAAGGGTTTGGGCTAACCTTTGTGAAGTTGCTGAAGGAGATTCCCTCATCGGAATCAGGATCCGAGGCTAGATCCGCGAAGGAGAAAGTGAGGCGCTCATTTTTATCTGCGTAGGAAAGCTTTGTCATAGCTTCGAAGAGAACTATAAGGGTAACGATCTCCTACTTGGACAAGTGAAGTCCTAATTTTGCATGTACATGGAATCATCCACCAAAAGGTGGAATTGTTAAGAGAATTCTGTGGGTTGATACGTGTTATCACCAATTAAATTGCATATAGATCCGTAAATCTGTAGTACGGAATAGATAGGTTGTGTGGAGCCCATCCGAACAGGTGGTCTGGATTTGTGATGCTTTATTTTGCGAACTAGGGAAGACTCCGCGTATAAATGGGAATTTTATGGAGTCTGTGGGTTGTGCCTATGAAATCAATTAACAAAAAGTACTGGAGTGGAGTTCTAGGAAAATACCCTAGGAATTCATGTGCTGTAATCCATGGAAATACCAGTGTTTCTGGCACTGTAGGATGTTGTAGGGTTTGGGTTGAGTTTGGGGGCAGAAAGAGAGCTTCTGTTGGCCCTGCCAAGCTATCGTGATGAACGCTGGCACAAACTTCCTTTTTGTTTGTGAAGCCAGTCCATGTAGGACAGTGTGGCTATTGTGAGCTGCGAGCTCTTAAAGTTCATCGAGCCGAATGGACAAGGCAAAGCTGACCAGTTGTCACAACCCGCATTTTCCCCGAGGTTAAGAAGTAACAGAGTACGTGGAAACACGTGTTGTGAGGCCACATCGAGCAGGGGATTACTGCTAATGCTCAGGCAACGCACTAAGACTTCAAATCACAAGTTTTAAAATAAAAGAAAACCAGTTTATTTAAAGGCCTAATCCCTCGGCATAGTGGATCAGCTAGTACACGATAGAAAAATATATTTTCTTGCAGCTGAAAAATACTTTAATTAAGTTGATTTGACACCTAAATGAGTATAAGGGCCCTCAAGGGACCACTTATGGTATGCACGACTCCTAAGGTGAGTATAGTATTTATATATGAAAAATATTCTTTACGCTTAAAGAAGATAGTATTTTAGTTTTACAAATATGATATGCATGAGATACATATAATAGTTTAGGGATTTAAAATACCTAACATACAACCTAGCATAAAATCTTCCCAAAAGCAAGTAAGCAACCCCAAGAGGGAAAACAGCAGTTTAAATTCATATCCAGCAAAACAAGTAAGCCACCAGTGGGCGTCAACAAACCGACATGAACCCACCGGTGAGTGTGCATGTCCATACAGAAAAGAAGAATAACTACCTCACAAGGTGGAAGATCTGCAAGTCAGCTACCCTGGAGGCTATCAGCAAAACCCACTAAAAGGGAACAACCGCTCACTCGGCTACAACCTGGACCTGAGGCATTCAAGAAAGAATGCCTCAGCACAATGTCGAAGCATGAAGAATATATTATTTAAGTGTGAGTAAAAAGGGTTTACCAACCCGGTAACAAAAACCACAACTAACAGTAAGTGAAAAGTATGACAGTAAGAAGAAAAAAATACTATCAAAAGGACTGTAAAGGTAAATCATACCAAATGTGAGCACAAAACCTACCTGCTCGGCAGAAAGAAACAACTTGCAGCAGTAAAGCATCAGTATACTAGCCTTAATAGCCAAAAGAAGGAAAAAAAGATCTAACAATCCTAACTTTGTGGGCAAATGTCCGGGTGTAAATAATAAGGGGCTAAAGTAGGTGAAAGTACCAGCACCAACAAATAGACCCCAAAATAAATACTCAAGGGTGAACACAACCGGTGGCAGCCTTAGGGTCCACACACCTAAACAAGTCGGCCCCATTGTCCAAACTTCATGGTGTCCACAGCTCAGCACACATATTTCACACCTCCAGAGTCCAGAAATAACACCCTCCGGCCATAGTCCACGATTCGACATGCAAAAACTAGCCGAACACCCCAACATCCCCCTTAGAAAGGAAAAACTCCTCTAACAGTCCAAAAGAAGCACACATACCAAGGATAAAGACTTAGCCTAAAAAAAACTCTGCGGAGTTGACTGAGTCTACCTCACTCAACTCCAAAACAGCCACGGCGTTGAGTGAGGTACCCTCACTCAACGCTAAAGACTTAACCACAAGCCCTGGCTGTGGCGTGAAGTGAGTCAACCTCACTCGATGCCAAACCTGCTTTGGCGGAGAGTGAGGTAGACTCATTCGACGCAAAACCTGCTTTGGCGTTGAGTGAGGTTGACTCACTCGACACTAAACCTGCTTTGATGTTGAGGGAGGTCGACTCACTCGACGTCAAACCTGCTTTGGCGTTAAGTGAGGTTGACTCACTCAACGTCATCAGACTTAATCGCTGAAAAGACAACGGCTTTGAGTGAGTCTACCTCACTCAATGCCAAAACAACTGCGGCGTTAAGTGAGGTCTACTCACTTAACGCCAAAGACATAGCCTCAAGTCTTAGCTGTAGTGTTGAGTGAGTTCACCTCACTCAATGCTAGACCTTCCTTAGCATTGAGTGAGGTCGACTCACTCAACGCCTCGACACCCATAGCCGCAAAAACAACCTGGCGTTGAGTGAGGCTCACTCCACTCAACGCCTGGACCCTTAGCCGCAAAAAAACCTGGCGTTAAGTGCGGCCCACTCCACTCAATGCCTGGCATGCAGAGCATTGGAAAATAAATTCCAAGGCTCATGCTACTTCTCCTTACCCGATCAAAAAGCAACCTAAGCTAGCTAAGACCAGTTAAATACTTAGATTAATTAACACTAAACCTAAAGATATCATGATACTCAACCCGAACAGGATGTAACATCCCATTTCCAGCTAGACCTATAGGAGTGGTTTTGTCATGACTAGGTCATGACAAAATACTAAGAAGCCCAAGAAGACCAAGTGAGCTTAGGCATGAAGGTGGAGATCACCATGGTCTGTAAATAGTAGAATTCTAAACAATAGTTTAGGATGACCATAGGGCTTCACCATGACTCCATGACCCCACCACAATATCCCTAAACTATTGGAAGGTCCATTAGAGCCCTAAGGGTCCATTGAAATCAACCCAAAGTGGTCAAATTGACCTAAGACCACCACAAGCCTAAATTGGGCAAGGTGCAAAAACTAAGGGCAATGTGCCCCTAATATGCCAAACCAACCCTACTTAAGTCTTCCTAGACCTTAAGTGAGTTCAATGGGTCATAAAAGACCCATTGGGGACTACCCAAGAGGCTAAGTTGACCCAAGTCAACTCTAGCCCCAAAGTGGTCAAAGTGCCCTTACTAAGGGTCAAGTGACCTCCAAGGTGCCAAGTCAATAATACCCAACCCTACCTAGACCTTAGGGGAAGCCAATGGGTCACCAAGGACCCATTGGGGTCAACCCAAATGGTCAATTTGACCAAGGTCAACTCAATCCTTGAAATAAGTCAAATTAGCCTAAATGGGCTAACTCATGCTCAAACCCATTTCCTCCACTTGGGCTAACCCCATCCTAATTATTAATAATGATTTTATGGGCTGCCAATAGGCTAGGGAGATGAGCAAATTCGTTCTTAGTAATTAGGACAGATAAAATGAGAGTTTCATGTATTTCTAGAGAGAGAAAGTTGCTTAAAGAGAGCAATTAATGGCTTTGGAAGACAAGGGGCCTCCTTCCTTCATCCCAAAGGCTTGATTCATCTCCCTTGCTGAATTAGGAGAAGTGCAAGGTGTTTTTTAGGCTGTACAAGGCTGGAAAAAATGAACCCAAGCCATGGCTGAAATTCCCCTTTATGACCATAAATGGCTTTGAAGCCATGACCCTCCCTCTCCCCCATTTGGCTCTTTTAAAAGCTTCCCTAGGACAAGAGAATTCATTTCCACCATCCCACTGAAGAAAATGAGGGAGTTCGATGTAGCATTGTAGAGCATCGAAAGGATCCACCGTCGGCCGTGAAGCACCACCAGCAAACCCGTCGGCAAGCACGACTAAAGGTCCTCCTCTACTCCTTCTATGGATAGATCTTAGGAATCAAATAGTAGAGAAATTGGGCTCAATTGAGCCGGATCGTGTGAGAAAAATTTAAGATTATTTCATGGTTTTTATACCACTCGGGTTCGCCGGAAACCGCCCCTCCGGCGGCCGTTCCGCCGCCTGACGATAGTCCCCACCTCAGCGAAGGTGGTGGCAGTGGTGGCCGGCCAGGGAGGTGGCTGGGTGGCCTGGAAAAAGGGCTAGAATATGCACCAGGTCATGCTAATCATAGCCCTTGGCTGGAGGAAGAAGATGAATAGGAGGCGTTTGATGTAGGCTTGAACGTTTCACACCGAATAGAACTACGATCTAACGCCACACCACTCTTCGATCCAATCCCTACACTCGCACAACCGCTCTACGCGACACCATGCAATTAAATCTATCAATATTATGCTAGCATACGGGTAGCCAAATCGGTTTGGATCCAACAAGGGCTATAAGGCCAATGTTCGATCGAGCTAAAAGGACCAATATTGGGTCCGACCGAGCGGCGTTGTACCAAAAGAGATCTACCGAAAAACTTCGATTCGGAATGGGTAGATCTCTCCCAACGAAAAGATTGCAAAGGTTCGCCAAACATCTTGAATGAAAAATAACAATAAAAAGAATAACAAAGCAAGATAAAATTAACCACAATGAAATCCGAATATTTCAATAGTTAATGCTACGTATAAAAACCCCCACTTGAATATTTCTAGAGAATAGAATCTCATAAGAGTGGAAGTATTTCATTACCCAATCGGAATGGGTGATTCCGATTAATCTTGACTTGGATCGTTCTCCAACGGCTCCGCTAGAGTTGCGCCGGAAGGAGACAAGAATCTCACTCGCCAATATCGCTTCACGTTGGTGTTGGAGATCCACAAGGGGAATTGTAGGAGATGATGAAGGTGGCCGGATTTTGAGAGGAGGGATGGAGGTGGCACGGGTTGGTGGAGGTTGGCAGCTAAGGGATGGGGGTGGCCGAACTTGGTGAGGAGGGAGGAAGAGGTTGGCGGCTTGTTCGGATGGTGGCCGGAATGGAGGAGGGGATATGGGGGCGATTTTCTTAACAAGGAGAGGAGGAGGGGAAGAGAATAGGGAGGAGGAGATGGGAAGAGGCCGGTGGCCAAGAGAGAGGAGGGGAAGGAGAAATGTGGCTAAGGGGAGAAGGGAGAGAGATCTCAAGAGGGAGACAATAAGGATTTCAATTTTTATTTCATCAATCAATACCTCAAAATGAAAATATTCATGCCTATATAAGGGCTTACATCAAACAACAAGGGAAAAGGCTACATGCATCCCAAAATTAAAATACAAATAATCACGGTTCAAAACATAACCATGCCACATATTATGAAAATTAAATAAAATGCTTAAATAAAATGGAACCAAAATGCATAAATAATTAATAATAATTTTAGTAATTGTTGGGTATTGCATCCACAATGTACCTGATTTGAAGAAGCCCCTGTGCAAGCCAAGGTAAATAGACAATGTATTTGATGAAATATTTCTAGTTGTACTTGCAGATATTCCATGCTAAGTACACACCAATGTCAGGATGCAGTGGGTCAATATACACGGGTCTGTGCAACGTAATCCCTCGTTGAGCAGATCAGTGTGTTGGCCTACGTGTAATCTCTCTATTGGGGTGTACTTAATTTCAGGTACAGGGCTATGATAAAGCAAGAGCAGACAAGGAGCAAGGATGGGCCAAAGACCAGCTCAAGGAAAGAAAGAGGAGAAACAGCCTAAGTACAAATCGACGAGAATCACTAAGTGATTCTCGCCGATTCGGCGTGAATCACTAGTGATTCTCGCCGAGTCGTCGAGAATCACTAGCTGATTCTCGCCGGTTGAAGCCGGCAGCTTCGTCACAGTCAGGGAAATTTTCTAAGGCAGAATCGTCGAGAATTACTTATGATTCTCGCCGATTCGTCGAGAATGACCTTGCATTCTCGACGATTCGGTGAGAATCAAAAGTGACTCCCGCCGATTCTCCCCGGCTTCTGTATCTGTGCAGTCAGATTTCAGCTAAGCAGAAGTTGGCGAGAATCGTAAGTGATTCTCGCCGATTCGGCGAGAATCACCTAAGATTCTCGCCGATTTTGACTTGGCAATTTTTCTGAAAGTTCTGGACCGGTCCAAGTTACCTGCTGCTGTTTGAACCGGACTTTGGTCCTTACTTTGGTGGGACCCACAACGGTCATCTTCTTGACCTAGGGTATAAATACGATACATTGTGAACAGTAAAGGACACGGATATACGGTATTTCAAAAAGAACGAGCGGCCGACGACAAACCCTAATCTCGCGATCTTGCTCCGCCGGTCATCTCCGCCGCTCGCACGGTTGTCGCCGCTGTTGATCTCAGGGTCTTCCAGATCTCCGGCGACAGAAGCTTAGGCTAGCATAGCGTCTCACGCGTCTAACGAGAGATCCCTTGTCTCTTGATTCGTTGATCGGGAAAAACTTTCCCCTTCCGAATCGATCGAGACGATCGATCCTTGTGTGACCGTTGGTAGATCTTGCTCCCTTTGCTACGAAGTCTGAATCAAGTTGGCACTACTGCTGCTCTTCATCGTCGCTGCTGATTCCGAGAACGTTGCCGCCGCCTCAAGCCGCCGCCGGTCTCGGGAAAGATTCACTCCAAGTGAGATCTAGGGCTGTGCACTCTTCGTTGACTTCAAGAGCACGTCGTCAAACAAAGAGGGTCACCTTCTCTCCAAACGTTGTTTGTATTTCTTACAAGCTAGTTATTAATCTCTTTGTAACGGACCGATTGGTCCCTAGTTGTAAGGGTTGGGTGCAATCCGGACTGTGGGAGTGTTGACTCCTACGTGTGGAAGGGTTCCTTCCGTGAGTGCAAGGATTGGATTTCAATCCTGTTGGTGAAGTGACCGAGTCGTCCTGTGTTGGGAGATAGGTCGAAGGGGGAAAGTGGACGTACCCAAATCGGGGAACCACTATAAATCGTCTGTGTATTTTCTGTGCTTGGTTGTTTTGTTTTCTTGTGCAGGTAAAATCATAGTTCCGCAAATACGCGACAGAGACACCTATTCCCCCCCCCCCCATAGGTGAAGATAGTTAACACTAGGTGAACTTTCAAGTGGTATCAGAGGGAGGTTACTCATCAAAAAGGTTCACACCTTGAGTAGAATCCTGCCCCCAGTGTCAAGAAGCAGACAGATATCCTCCATGGACAGACTCAAGCACTCCGGCAAAATCCCAGTATGCACCAGACTGAACTTTCCTATCTGGAAGGAAAGAATCAGATTCTACATGGAAGCGGTCGACCCTCGGCTCTTCATGATAGTGGAGGAGGGACATTACATTCCCACTAAGGCCTCCACCATTGATCCTACCAGGAAAGTACCCAAGCAACTTTCGGAAATGGACAAGGACGAAATGGTGCTGTTCGGACTCGACAAGAAAGCTCAGAACATCCTGGTGAGCGCAGTTGACGACTCTATGATGCAGAACTTCAGCAATTGCAGGACAGCCAAGGATCTCTGGAGCTGTCTGATTGTCTTAATGGAGGGCACAGATGAAGTGAGGGACGATCGGAGATCCCTCTTCAATCAGAAATATGAGGCCTTCAGACAAGGGCCAAAGGAGGAGATCGGAGTCACCTTCGAAAACTTCCTCAAGATCGTCAATACACTCAAAGGATATGGAAGAGTGTTCACTGACGGTGAACTCAATGATAAATTCCTTAGGTCCCTCACTAAGGAATGGGACACAAAGATCTGCGCCATCCGCGAGTTTGGCAGACTTGCGGAAACCGACCCTCAGATTCTGTTCAGGAAGCTCATGTCCTATGAGCTTCAGTTGAACACAAGGAAGGCTGAAGAGGAAGCAGAGAAAGCCGCGGCCAAGGAAAAGACGGTGGCCCTGAAAGCCATTCACTCCAGAAAGGGTAAGGGTCTCGCCTCTTCCCGGGCATGGAAGAGGGATGAAGAGGAAGACTCTGAGCCAAGCTCCTCCGGATCAGAGTTATCTGAGGAAGATTTATCCCTTATCACAAGGGAATTCAAGAAGTTCCTCAAGCTGAGGAATCAGAGAAAGAGAACCGGCTCCTCCTCAAGGGATCAGAAGAAGAACTATTCCTCTGACAGGTATGTTTCCAAACCGAATAAACACCGCTCTTCTGACATTATATGTTTTGGTTGCAACAAGCCAGGACACGTCGTGGCCGACTGCCATCAAGGCAAGAGGGAAAAGGAAAAGGGAGAGGAGCACAGGTCCTCAAGAGACAAGAAGAAGGAGAGGAGTTACATCGCAAAGAAGCCAAAGACGCTGAGTGAATCTGACACGTCAGACACCAGCGATGATGAGGAGGCCTACTTTGGGCTAATGGGTCGCTCTGACTCAGAAGGAGATTGCCCCCCATTTACGGGGAAGGTAAAAGATCACACCCCTCTCTCCGACTCTAACTCTGATCTGTGAAGCTGAGCTTCTCGATAAGTATGAGCTTCTGCTCAATACTTTTCTGGAATGTCGAAAGAGAATGAAGGCTGCGAAGAAGGAAGTAAAATCCCTTAAAAGTGAAAGTGTATCCCTAAGGGAAGAGATCACCAGTTTGATCTCTCTCCGACAGGAGCACTTGGAACTAACTTCTAAGCATTCAGAGTCTCTTAAGCTCCTTGATCTCAAGCAGGAAGAAGTCGACAAGTTGGAAGAACTACTTGCGGCAGAAAGGAAGATCGTCAAGAGCTTCTCTATGCCAAAAACTATTCTCCCATTAGTTGATACCTTCTCTGCTCAGGCCAAAGGAGCTGGCTTGGGGCATGTAGGTGTGTCCAGTTCCTCGTCCAGGAGAAACAGGAACAGGAGAAAGAATAAGGCTGCCAAGAAAGCCTCTGCTGATGAGAAAGGAAAGGCCCCACTCAGTCCCGTTGAGTTCAGAAAGCCTAGCTTTCCCTGTAACCAACATGACTTTGAGTCAACATATGGGCATCACTTCAGGCCCTCGGTTGCAAAGCTGAAGAGCCGATATGATGGGTGGACCTTTCCCCGTAACTTCAGTGAGAGTGTCTTCAAGGCACCCTATGAGGAAATCCACTTGGGAAATTATGGTCAATTCTCTAGCGGCCATAATAGGAAGCTGGCACCTAAGGCCAAACATGTTACACTGAAAAGCCAAGAGGTGAAGAAGTCATGTGACTGTGGTCATCATGTTGCCTCCACCTCCAGGTCTTCGGCCCCAGTTGGACCCCACGTTTCAAGGGTAAAGCAGGCGCCCAAGAGGAAGTATAACAGGTTTGACTGCTGGTGCTGTGGCAAAATTGGTCACTTTGCCATGGATTGTTGGTTTAATCCAAGGTATAACGAGACTCCTTATGTTAGCAATGCGAGGCCGACCACTCGTAGAGTTAACCAATCGAGGGGGAGTATGCTAACAAGGAATCTAGGACCCAAGTTTGATTGGGTTCCTAAGGCAAATTAATTCTGTTTTCAGGGATGTCCAAAGGCCAACAAAACTCCTATTTGGTATTTGGACAGTGGATGCTCCCGTCATATGACTGGGACAAGATGCCTACTACGGGAGTACACCCCAGTCGAGAATGGACCCAAAGTCATCTTTGGGGGATCTGATCGGGGAGTCACCAGAGGTTACGGTATGATTTCCAACGGTATACTCTCTATCTCTGACGTAGCTTATGTTGAAGGGTTAAATCATAACCTGATCAGCGTAAGCCAGTTATGTGATAAAGGGTATGACGTTAAGTTCTGCAAGGATAAATGCCTGATAATATCATGTGACTCTTCGGAGACCGTATTAACAGGCATTAGGAGCAGAAATATTTTCTGTCTAGACTTTCTTAGTTTAGACTCTTCTACCCCTGTATGCCTAGTAGCAAAAGGCAGTGCATCTCTTTGCGAACAATGGCACAAGAGATTGGCACACATTAATTACAAGACAATTAATATGCTATTTTCAAAAGACTTAGTAAGGGATGCTCCCATTATTAACTGCATTAAAGATAGTCCATGTCCTGCATGTCAAATGGGCAAGCAGACTCGGGCTGCCTTTAAGAGCATCCCAGACAAAGATTCCTCCAGATGTTTTTACCTTCTGCACATGGACCTGTTTGGTCCTATGCAAGTTCATAGTTTAGGAGGGAAGTCATATACGCTAGTGATTATAGATGATCACTCTCGGTTTACGTGGGTGTTCTTCTTAAAACGCAAGTCGGATACGTTTGACATCTTCACTAATTTTGTCAAGCAGATACAGAACGAACTTACCTGCTCGGTGGTCAAAATCAGAAGTGACCATGGAACAGAGTTTGAGTCTGGGGCTATGACAGAGTTCTGTGAAGAACTTGGTATCTTTCATGAATTCTCCTCCCCTCGCACTCCTCAACAGAACGGAGTGGCGGAGAGGAGAAATAGAACACTCATTGAGGCAAGCACGACAATGTTGAATGACGCTTCTCTCCCAGAATACTTCTGGGCCGAGGCTGTCAATACGGCTTGTCATGTACAAAACCGGGCATTGATTAACAAAAGCCATCGTAAGACTCCCTATGAGCTACTGAAAGGCAAGAAACCAACCATGTCCTACCTGAGGATCTTTGGCTGCAAATGTTATGTACTGAATAATGGGAAGTACCCGCATACTAAGTTCGGTGAAAAATGCTTCGAAGGCATATTTATGGGTTATAGTAGCCGCAGCCGGGCTTATAGAGTTTTCAACAAGAAAACCCTAGTGGTAGAGGAGTCACTCAATGTTGTATTTGATGAAGGAAGTTTGCTTAATGGCAAGACTTCTAGTCTTCTTCCTGAAGATGCAGGTGAAAGACTTGAACGGTTGCAACTGGATGAGCCCGAGAAAGATGCACCTCCAACATACATCAAGGTATCCACTTCTACGCAGATCGGAGAAGTTGAAAATCAAAATGGAGCAACTCCTTTAGAAGAAGGCGATGTCGAAGAAGTAGTCGACGCTCCTGACGCCAGACTTCTACAGCTCAGACACATGCGGGATCATCCCAGAGATCAGATCATCGGAGATCCTCGTGACGGAGTCAGAACTCGCCGAGGTACTATTAACGAGATTCTGCATCTTAGCTTCCTGTCACAGGTTGAGCCAAAGAAGTTCAACGAGGCAAACAAAGATGATGCATGGATTTTGGCCATGCAAGATGAATTGCATCAGTTCGAAAGATGCAACGTTTGGACGCTTGTGCCCAGACCTCACAAGCAAAATGTGATTGGCACCAAGTGGATCTTCAGGAACAAACTGGATGAACATGGTGTCATCATAAAGAACAAGGCCAGGCTAGTGGCTCAAGGTTACCGTCAGGAAGAGGGGATTGATTTTGACCAGACGTTTGCACCAGTAGCACGGCTCGAAGCTATCCGGCTATTCCTAGCTTATGCCTCCCACAAAGGATTCACAGTTTATCAGATGGACGTGAAATCAGCTTTCTTGAATGGAGAGTTGAAAGAGGAAGTATACGTCGCTCAACCTCCAGGTTTTGTCAATCCTACTTATCCTAGTCATGTATATTTTCTTAATAAAGCACTATATGGCTTAAAACAAGCTCCTCGAGCTTGGTATGAAACTTTGTCTAGTTTTCTTCTTGAGAACAAATTCTCTAGAGGAAAAATAGACAAGACATTGTTTCTCAGGGAAGTCAAAGGCAAGATTTTGCTGGTGCAAATCTATGTTGACGACATTATATTTGGCTCCACGGACAACAATCTTTGCAAAAAGTTTTCAAGACTTATGCAAGGAAAGTTTGAAATGAGCAGTATGGGGGAGCTGAAGTACTTCTTGGGACTTCATGTGAAACAGTCTGAGGATGGAATCTTCATCTCTCAGACGAAGTTCACAAATGAACTCCTCAAGAAATTCGGAATGGAGAATGCAACCTCTATGAGGACTCCAATGGGATCCACTATGTCTCTAGATAAGGATGAGAAAGGCAAACCTTTCGATGAAACCAAATACAGAAGCATCATTGGATCCCTGCTCTACCTTACTGCCAGTAGACCAGATATCATGTTCTCCACATGTGTTTGTGCCAGATATCAGGTTAACACTAAGGAATCTCACTATGTCGCTGCAAAGCGAATTCTTAGATACCTTAAAGGTACTCCAAATCTTGGCTTGTGGTACCCGAGAAACAATGATGTCGAGCTAATAGGTTTTTCAGATGCTGATTTTGTAGGGAGTAGGGATGACAGGAAAAGCACTTCCGGGACGTGCCAATTCCTCGGAAGAAGGCTTATCTCCTGGAACAGCAAGAAGCAAAATTGTGTCGCAACCTCCACAGCAGAGTCTGAATACATCTCGGCAGGGAGCTGTTGCGCACAACTCCTATGGATAAGGAACCAGTTAGCAGACTATGATCTTCAGTTCAAGGAAGTACCCATGTACTGCGACTCCTCAAGTGCAATTGCCATCGCAAACAATCCAGTATCGCATAGCAGAACAAAGCATATTGAAGTGCGCTACCACTTCATTCGGGAGCACGTGGAGAACAAGGACATCTCTCTCTTCTATGTCCCCACAGACAAGCAGATTGCAGATATTTTCACAAAGCCCTTAGACGAGGCCAAGTTCAGTCTCTTCAAAACTGAATTGGGGATGCTCAACTATGAAGAATAAATCCTCCAGACGCTCCTAGCTCGTGCCTCTAGGGGGAGCATCTGCCAGCATTTCAAGTGACAACATAAGTGCACGAACTGAGGGGGAGCATGGTGTCCGGTGCACCAGACCCAAATTTGCAGAAGCCAAAAAGGGGGAGATTACCCTCTCGGCTAAGGCTAAGGTAGCTCAATTGCTCTCGTTTGCTCTCAAGTAACGGGTAATGCTTATCCCTGTCACCTCATTTTTAAGCTTCGGTTTTTCATTCCTATATGCTCTATTCACCTTAGCTTGTAGGGTTTAGGCTTCTTCAAATAGGGGGAGATTGTTGGGTATTGCATCCTCAATGTACCTGATTTGAAGAAGCCCCTGTACAAGCCAAGGTAAATAGACAATGTATTTGATGAAATATTTCTAGTTGTACTTGCAGATATTCCATGCTAAGTACACACAAATGTCAGGATGCAGTGGGTCAATATACACGGGTCTGTGCAACGTAATCCCTCGTTGAGCAGATCAGTGTGTTGGCCTACGTGTACTCTCTCTATTGGGGTGTACTTAATTTCAGGTACAGGGCTATGATAAAGCAAGAGCAGACAAGGAGCAAGGATGGGCCAAAGACCAGCTCAAGGAAAGAAAGAGGAGAAACAGCCTAAGTACAAATCGACGAGAATCACTAAGTGATTCTCGCCGATTCGGCGTGAATCACTAGTGATTCTCGCCGAGTCGTCGAGAATCACTAGCTGATTCTCGCCGGTTGAAGCCGGCAGCTTCGTCACAGTCAGGGAAATTTTCTAAGGCAGAATTGTCGAGAATTACTTATGATTCTCGCCGATTCGTCGAGAATGACCTTGCATTCTCGACGATTCGGTGAGAATCAAAAGTGACTCCCGCCGATTCTCCCCGGCTTCTGTATCTGTGCAGTCAGATTTCGGCTAAGCAGAAGTCGGCGAGAATCGTAAGTGATTCTCACCGATTCGGCGAGAATCACCTAAGATTCTCGCCGATTTTGACTTGGCAATTTTTCTGAAAGTTCTGGACCGGTCCAAGTTACCTGCTGCTGTTTGAACCGGACTTTGGTCCTTACTTTGGTGGGACCCACAACGGTCATCTTCTTGACCTAGGGTATAAATACGATGCATTGTGAACAGTAAAGGACACGGATATACGGTATTTCAAAAAGAACGAGCGGCCGACGACAAACCCTAATCTCGCGATCTTGCTCCGCCGGTCATCTCCGCCGCTCGCACGGTTGTCGCCGCTGTTGATCTCAGGGTCTTCCAGATCTCCGGCGACAGAAGCTTAGGCTAGCATAGCGTCTCACGCGTCTAACGAGAGATCCCTTGTCTCTTGATTCGTTGATCAGGAAAAACTTTCCCCTTCCGAATCGATCGAGACGATCGATCCTTGTGTGACCGTTGGTAGATCTTGCTCCCTTTGCTACGAAGTCTGAATCAAGTTGGCACTGCTGCTGCTCTTCATCGTCGCTGCTGATTCCGAGAACGTTGTCGCCGCCTCAAGCCGCCGCCGGTCTCGGGAAAGATTCACTCCAAGTGAGATCTAGGGCTGTGCACTCTTCGTTGACTTCAAGAGCACGTCTTCAAACGAAGAGGGTCACCTTCTCTCCAAACGTTGTTTGTATTTCTTACAAGCTAGTTATTAATCTCTTTGTAACGGACCGATTGGTCCCTAGTTGTAAGGGTTGGGTGCAACCCGGACTGTGGGAGTGTTGACTCCTACGTGTGGAAGGGTTCCTTCCGTGAGTGCAAGGATTGGATTTCAATCCTGTTGGTGAAGTGACCGAGTCGTCCCGTGTTGGGAGATAGGTCGAAGGGGGAAAGTGGACGTACCCAAATCGGGGAACCACTATAAATCGTCTGTGTATTTTCTGTGCTTGGTTGTTTTGTTTTCTTGTGCAGGTAAAATCATAGTTCCGCAAATACGCGACAGAGACACCTATTCCCCCCCCCCATAGGTGAAGATAGTTAACACTAGGTGAACTTTCAGTAATTATTATTATTAATTATTTAAATATAGTCTTGCGCCGCGGGCGGATATTTGAGCGACGCGCCACATAGTCTTCACGACGTCGCACATCACTACTTGGAGACGGAGAAATATCTTCCGTAAGCGCACCATCCTCGTCTTCAACTTGTTGAGGGCCGTTGGAGTCAATCGTACCCCGCTTGAAAATACTCATCACCGATGAGTTGGCCTGAAGGTATCGGAGCGGGAAAGCATCATCGAATAGAACCTCGGGGCGGCAGACAGCACAACTTGGAGAGGAGAGCACAACAACCTGGAGTATCCTCTCAAGCATAAATATGTTCCTACGGAACCTTGGAAGAACATTAGTTAATAAAGGAAAACAAAATTCAGCATCCACAACCAACGTAACTCCATAGAAGACCGATGAAGAAGACAATCGAAGTACAATCTCACAACCCATACCTAATGAGAACATAGTGGACCCACACAGACAGGCAGAAAATTCAAGTGGCGGAGAATCATATAGCGTTTAATTAGAAACATCGAAAAAATGGGAAAACCCCAATCAGTGGATAATTTCAAATGAAATGTGTATTCTCCTAATGTCATTAATAACCAAAGAGGATTCAGCTTACCAACTCGCCAACTTTCTAAAGTGCCCGAAGGCATCCGTTCAGGGACGAGACACACCAAAACTAAATCGTCACTCTTATAGTGAGTAACTCTTTTATGTAAGCTAGCATGAATATCATACGAAGTAATTGGAATGGCTAGTGCTTTACTAGTGTACTTATATAAGAGGGGATCATAACGAGCATAATCTCGAGTGAGTTTCGCCGTAAAACTAGAAGGTAAGTAATGAGATGCCATAAGAGTGATTAATTCATTAAAATGAGCCTAGATAACTTGCTACCGTACGGTGTGAACCCATGCGCTATGTGACACACCCCAAATTCAGAGAATAAAGGAGTTATGTCCGGAGGGATGGGAGCTTTAAAATCAAAGATGATTTTCGTAGGCGTGAGCGTCGCAGTTCTACTTTTATAATTAATATAATCACGCTTGGCATGAAGATATGCCAAGGGAAACCGCTCATCATAAATACTAGTAGAGCTGAACGCTCCCGGGTGTGGAAACATGTCCGAGCGATACAACTCATGTGGCCTAACCGTGGTCACTAACGAGTGGAAAAAAGGTCATCAAATTACGGGGGATTAATGCGAGCGTTCAGGCTTGGCAAATAAGTTTGTCGAGGGGACATCACATCATAAGGAACCATAGCCAAGGTATCACTAGAAGTCCAATTCGAAACCTCAAAACTCGGATTTGACGTCCAAGAAATATCGTCCGACTGCAAGTTATTAAAATCATAAGAAAATTCAAACAGTGGATTCGTCTTTACGGAAAACTCATCCGATATGTCTTCCAATACGTTATGTATATCATGTGATTCAGACTCAGTAAAAATCTCAGGGATGGGCACTTCGATATGTCTCGGGCTTGAAATATCAAGCTCAAGTCCTAACAAATCGTCACCTGACTCATGACTTGGTAAGCTCGCATCAAAATATAAATCTTCCGACTCATCCAATTTATCACCCGACTTAGGCTCAATAGAGAATTCCATGTCAATCAAGGTAGACAACACGGACATATCGTCGGAGGGAAATGGAGAAGACTCTTCAGGGAAGAAGTCGTCATCCGGGTGTAACACCCCAAAAGACCCCAAAAGACTCAACTTGAAGTTTGAGTAGCAGGTCAGGTTACACGGCCTGGGACACGGGCGTGTCCCAGGGCGTGTCGGGTGTACACGGCCTGGGACACGGGCGTGTCCCAGGGCGTGTTCTATTTATTTTGCGAAATTGGCCTATTCCGGTCAGAGCCGGACACGGCCGGGAACACGGCCGGGAACACGGGCGTGTCAGGCTGGACACGGGCGTGTCAGCTGCCGTGTTCCGACCCGTGTACTGGTTGCAGCTCGATAGAGCAGGAGACACGGGCGTGTCTCAGGTTTGACACGGGCGTGTCAGGTCCGACACGGGCGTGTCGATGACCCGTGTTGTTCAGTCGGTTCAAGCTGTGTGCACCGCTTAAGGGGTACACGGCCTGTGACACGGGCGTGTCACAGGCCGTGTCGGCCAAAAAGTGATTTTTTGGGAAGATCTTGGCCGTTCAGTTCCCTCTCTTTTGATCCAAAGGCTCAGGTGATTTCTTGGGCTGGATTAAGTCGTGAGAGAGAATGAAGAAGTCATTCTTCTTTAGCCTTAAGGAAGAGAGAAAGAGAGAGGAAGAGAGGAAGAAGGAGGAGGAGAGCAAGCCACCGGCGGAGCTCCCGTGGTTCGATTCGTGATCCGAAGCCGGCGTTGTGACGGCAAGGCTGCTGCGGTTCTTTCTCACCGGCTAGTTTTCGATGGCACCGAAGAGATCGACAAGGGTAACGATCTCCCTCCTTGGACATGTGAAGTCCTTCTTTTCTGCATTGCATAGGGAAAGCCCTTCCCCGCGAGTGTGCGGTGGGTTGTGGTGTCCCTTGGGGTAGATATGTGAAGTCCCCCTTGTTAGAGGCCGGAATTGGAGTACAGCTCTAGGCATGCTGTGTGAAACCCATCTGGATGTAATCTGGATTGGTGATGCTTGTTTGCATATCGGAGAAGGCTCCGTGATAATGGCTTGTGATGCCTATGGCTTGTGATGCCTTGTTCCTACCTGTTGCTTGGTGCGGCAGGAAGTACTGGACGATGTCCAGGAAATGAAGAGGGTTGGCGGCAACTCTTGTGGCCGTGCGTTGCCACTTTGTGAGTAGTTGAGCCGTTGGGCTGCAACTCGTTAAAAAGGCAGATTGCCGAACAGGAAAGGTGAAACCGACCCGCGCCTATAAAATGCCATGGATACTTCCGTATTCGAGGTGGCTCGGCGACTTGAGCAACGGGGGGTGGCTGATCCGTACCTGCGTTAGGTCCGTCCGACTTGGAAGCCTGGTATAGGTTTTGTTGGAGCGCCTAATGAGAGTCTTAGGCCCGCGCGCCGGAAAGACTAGAAATGCTCAAATACCGTGTAGACGGTGGTGTTGACCCTGGTATTCCGGTACACCGAAAATGTGCCCTGAGTGCACGGACTGTCGGGTCGGGTGGCCGATGGTTGTGATGGCTTGAATGTGCCTGCGCGCACATAGTTGCTATTGGATGATGCCATGCTTGCAGGGAAAGAATGCTCATGCCCCGAGAAAGGGGTAGGATTATTATAATTGGGTCAGCTGAATGCTGACCGTTGCATTGTTTGCCACCGGTTGGGTGGATTGTTCCCGTGCAGGTGCTGGAGAGCCAAGTGGTAAGTGATGGGCTGAAGCCCTACTGCTGTTGCTGCTGCTGCTGCAGCTGGCCTGGAAGGCTAAGCGAATGGCTTTGTTTTGTTTTCTCTTTTTACTCATGTATGGCCGGCCTGCGCGCCGAGGTTTGTAAAACATGATGTATGTTCAGAGGAACTGTAAGGCCTTAAGGCCAAACTCTTGTGGTTGTGTACATTCCGTGGTATTTATATATAAAGGTGGTTTTATATATATTGGACATTCCGGTTGAGAGTTCAAAGTACTACTTAAAGCTTCCGCTAGAATGCTCTGAGTTAGGATTCGTATTTGGTTTGGTATTATCCTGTGACCTCACCGTCTGTTTGTGGCATATAGTGTGGGGCCCCGGCCGGACCTTCTACTATACGTCATCTAACGGATGGGGTCGTTACATTTTGGTATCAGCTTTTCGTCGGTCTTCCTCTTTCGAATTCGTGGTCGAATTCTTTTGTGGGGTGGCGAGCACGTGTTTGTGCGACCTGCTGTAACGCTAATGAACTCTGGAATGTCCATTAAGGAATGTACAAAATCTTGTTTGAGGAATCTGCGCGTTCCTTTTTGTGTTGTTTTGCTTGCATACGTTCGCTAATGTGTGTCTTGTCCACCTATAGGTGACACGTAGTGGTGCTGGGCAGTCTGAGCCCCAGCGTTCTGATGAGAGTGCGGCACCAACTGAGGTGCCCACACCTCCTCCATCTGCGGAAACTGTTCGCTTAGTGGCTGAGGCGCTATTTGCCATGATTCAGCCGACCGGGCAAGCGCAGCCGGCGGTAGTGCCAGTTCGTGTTGATGTAAGACCCGAGCCGGTTGAGGCTGTAGATCCACGAGCAGCTGACCGACAGTTGAAGCAATTCATGAGCTTCAGTCCTCCTACGTTTGCGGGAATGGGATCCCCAAAGCAGGCGGAAGATTGGTTATCGCGTGTCAAGAGGATAATGACAGCGATCAGGGCGGAGGAAAATCTCAAGGTCACCTTAGCCACCTTCATGCTTGAAGGGGAGGCGCGGTTGTGGTGGGACGAGGTTGAGCTACACCATTTGGCGGGCAGGCAACTAACACAAGTGTCGATTGAGGAGTTCTCTCGGATATTTCTGGCGAAACATGTCCCAGCGGCGCAACGTATTGCTATGGAAAATGAGTTCCAATGGTTAAAGCAAGGGGACGATAGTGTGGATATCTACTTGCACGAGTTTACCAGGTTGGGACGATATGCGGGAACAATCTTCGCGGATGACCAAAGGAAAACGAATCGGTTCTATGAAGGATTGCGGGATGAGTTACGATTCCTGCTTTCGAGTTCTGTGAGCCAAGGGTTTCAGGCGTTGGTTGATACTGCGTGCGCGTTGGAGAAGGACATGAGGCGAGTGCAAGGGAATAAGGGCTTGGTGGTGTCTAAGCCAGAGTTTCAAGCACCTCGCCCAGGCAAGTCGTTTTACCAGAAGAAAGGGGGCAAGAGGTCCAAGCCATCTGGGCAAGTGACTACGACCGTTGTGTCGGGAGCGACATCAAGGCCAGATGCTCGTACGTGCTATAACTGTGGCCGGGTGGGGCATATTGCTCGTGACTGTCGAGTTGTGCAGCCCAAAGGGGAAAAGAAGACGGGTGCGTCATATGCTGAGAAGGGCAAAGCGGTGGTGGATTCCTCTGCTTCCCAAGCGCAGCCCCGAATCTATCAACTGGGCCAACAGGAAGCGATTAAGCAAAGTGACGTCGTCACAGGTACGAGTTGAGTAGTTTACTTGCTGTGCTTTTGGTTTTTGTTTTGTTTAGCTTGTGCATGATGTGTGTGTGCTGCAGGCTTTGTCCTGATTCGGAATAACTTAGCGAGAGCCCTGTTTGATACGGGTGCTTCGCATTCTTTTCTGTCTGAGGATTTCGTATCTCGCATTGGGGTACCGAGTCATGTGACAGTGGATAGTACAAGGGTGCTATTGCCGAATGGCTGTGTGATGCTTGCGGATAGGGCTTGCGATGTGGATGTGCAAATAGGAAGTCGGGATTTTGGTTTGAGTGCAGCTGTGTTACCGTTATCGGAGTTTGATGTGATCTTTGGTATGGACTGGCTCTCGGAGCAGCGTGCCTTTATTGATTGCAACTCCAAAGAGATTACACTGGGCCAGAATACCGGGCTTGTGACGAAGTTCGCTGGTATGCGAGGAGTTGGCGGAACGTTGTTGTCTGCACTTCAAGTCGTCAATGCTGTTCGGAAGGGCGCGGAGTTATTCTTCACGCTAATTCAGGCTGTTGAGCCAAAGGCCAGTGTCGGTGAAGTGCCAGTTGTGTCAGAGTTCGCCGATGTGTTTCCTAAAGATCTTCCTGGGTTACCACCCCAGCGGGAGATTGACTTCTCTATTGAGTTGGTGCCATGTGCGAAACCTGTGGCCCGCTCTCCATATCGCGTCGCGCCAAAAGAGATGGCTGAGTTGAAAGTCCAATTGCAAGAGTTGTTGGAGCAGGGATATATACGCCCAAGTATGTCACCTTGGAGCGCGCCTGTTCTCTTTGTGAAAAAGAAAGACGGTAGCTTACGGTTGTGTATTGACTACCGCGAGTTGAATAAGCTGACGGAGAAAAACAAGTATCCGATCCCACGGATTGATGACCTTTTTGATCAGCTGGCGGGATCAACGGTCTATTCCAAGTTGGATTTGAAATCGGGATATTATCAGCTAAGGATTCGGGAAGGTGACATTCCCAAGACAGCGTTTGGAACACGCTATGGTCATTATGAGTTCACGGTAATGCCGTTTGGCCTATGTAATGCGCCTTCGGTATTTATGGACCTAATGCATCGAACGTTCCGAGAGTATTTGGATTTGTTTGTTATTGTGTTTATCGATGACATCTTAGTATACTCTCAGTCGGAAGAGGATCACGCAAATCATTTGCGGTTGGTCTTGCATACCCTGCGGAGGAATAAGCTTTTTGCCAAGTTCTCAAAGTGTGAGTTCTGGCTCTCTTCAGTAGCCTTTTTAGGCCATGTGGTAAGCGGAGAGGGTATCGCGGTGGATCCGTTGAAGATAAGTGCCATTCGAGATTGGCCAGTGTTGTCTTCAGTGGCCGAGGTCAGGAGCTTCCTTGGACTTGCGGGCTACTATAGACGGTTTGTGGAAAACTTCTCACGGATTGCTTTACCTCTCACCACGCTGACGAGGAAAGATCAAAAGTTCATATGGACGCCGGAGTGCGCGCGAGCTTTTGAAGACTTGAAGAGTCGTTTGACCACGGCGCCTGTGTTGACATCGCCATGTGGTACCGATGGGTATGAGATCTATAGTGATGCATCTGGGAGCGGCTTAGGTTGCGTTCTTCTGCAGTTTGGGAAAGTGATTGCTTATGGCTCGCGTCAGTTGAAAGTGCATGAGCGGAATTACCCCGTCCATGATTTGGAGTTGGCGGCGGTAATCTTTGCGCTCAAGTTGTGGCGGCACTATCTCTATGGCGTGAAAGTGGATATCTATACAGAGCATAAGAGCCTAAAGTATTTGTTGGATCAGAAGGATCTGAATATGCGACAACGAAGATGGATGGAGTTCCTCGGGGACTACACCTTCGAGATTCACTATACTCCCGGAAAGGGAAATGTGGTCGCTGATGCTTTGAGTCGACAGACTCCGGTACGGGCAAGCTGGTTGCAGAGGCATGATCAGCGTTTGATCCAGGAATTGGAAGCAATGGAGATATCGTGTGTTGACAAGGGTGCGTCAACCGATGCGTGCTTGAACTGGACGGAGGTGGAGTATGACCTTACGGACAGAGTTCGGCGAGCAACGGGGCTTGATGAAAGTCTCCAGCGCTATGCTAAAGATGGGCCGGATGAGCAGTTCTCTTGGGATAACGGGTTGTTACGGAGAAATGGTCGAGTATGCGTCCCAAGTGTGGGTAAACTGAGGGAAGAGTTGATGTACGAAGCTCACTTTGCAAAGTACTCAGTTCACCCAGAGAGCACAAAGATGTACAGGGACATGAAAAAGCTGTTCTGGTGGCCCGGACTAAAGAAAGATGTGGCTCGTTATGTGGCGAAATGCAACACCTGTGCGTTGGTGAAAGCAGAATGCCAGAAGCCTGGCGGGTTTCTGAAGTCGTTACCTATTCCGGAGTGGAAGTTCGATGATATTTCGATGGATTTCGTGCACGGGTTGCCGAGATCTCAACGCGGTCATGATTCAATCTGGGTGATTGTGGACCGGTTGACGAAAGTGGCGCACTTCCTTCCAAACAGAAGAGACGATTCAGTGGAAACCTTGGCCAAGCTGTATGTGGAGCAGGTTGTTCGACTGCACGGTGTTCCCCGGAGCATCGTTAGTGACCGTGATGGGCGGTTCACATCGAATGATTGGCGGCTCGTTCATCAAATGTTGGGTACAAAGTTAGCGTTTAGTACGGCCTTTCATCCCCAAACGGATGGCCAGACTGAACGAACCAACAGGACGATGGAGGACATGCTCCGCATGTACGCCCTAGACTTTGGTAAGAGATGGGAAGATTATATATTTCTCGTCGAATTTGCCTATAATAATAGCTACCAAACGAGTATTGGTATGGCACCATTCGAAGCGTTGTATGGTCGGAAATGCCGTACACCGTTAGCTTGGGCAGAAGCAGGCGAATCGAAGCTGAATGGGAAAAAGGAAGTCGAAGAAGCTACTTCGCTCATACGCTCTATTCGGGAGAGGCTATTGATAGCCCAAGATCGTCAAGCAAAGTACTACAATGCCAAGCACCGGAACGTGGAGTTCGCGGTGGGTGATTGGGTATATTTGAAGATCAAACCCTTCAAAGGTGTGTCCAGGATTCGGCGTTTGAAAAAGCTAAGTCCGAGGTATCTTGGTCCGGTTGAGGTGGTGGAGCGTGTTGGGGAAGCTGCTTATCGACTAGCACTTTCAGCGGACTTGGGTGGATTACATGATGTGTTTCACATCTCAGTCCTTCGTAAGGCGGTACAGGATCCGGCTCAAGTTGTGGAGGCTGATCGGGTACCGGTCGAGTATGGGCTAACGACGAGGGTTAGACCCATTAGGATCGAGGATCGAGCCGAGAAACAGTTGCGGAACAAAGTAATCGGGATGGTCAAGGTCCGTTGGGCCAATTGTGGCCGTGAAGAGCTAACATGGGAGCGAGAGCAGACCATGCGAGCTGAGTTTCCCGAGTTATTTGTATAAACTGTAGACCGTGTACTTTTTGTTATAACAGAGTTATAGCATTGCTGGTTTTGTTTCCTTACCGTGCAAATTTCGGGACGAAATTTTGATAAGGGGGGTGTTGCGCGCTAGGGTTCGAAGAAATAAACGCAACCGAACTAGCAACCCGATGAGGCAAGTATACCTATCGAATTGTAGCAAGGGGACACAAGTGTCGTATTAAGATCCGGGAACTGTTGGCTAAGCTTACTCACACGAACGCTATTATCTTATCGACGGAAAAACTAGGGTTTTAGAAAATCTAAGTGCAGGGGAGAAAGTAAAGCTATTCTAGAAAAAGAAACACTGCAATTAAGAGGGCTATTAAGTAAACAACTAAGCTAGAAAGGAAACTACTGCAGTTAATAAAAGAGCACAATATATGAGATTACTACAAAAGGTAGAACAATATGAAATGGAAATGCACCCGATCGAGATTCACCTCGGCTAAAGACGATTAAGAAAATGCGATAAAAATCTAAACTTAATAGGATAAGGGTCCTTGACCGTGGAGGTTCCTAAAGCTTGAACACGCTTCTCTCGAAGTCGTGCCCAACTGAGTTTAGGAAGGTCCGACCGACTCTCGTCTAAATCGGAGGCCTAAAACTCGCTTTACGCGGTGAACCCCACTATTGGATTTTACTCCAATCCGGGAGATTTGGACGTCTGCCTCTCTCGAGGGGTGCGTACAACTCCCTTTACTCTTGAATGCTCACTTCATTCTTTCGGCCTCTCGGCTAGCCCAGAATGAAAGCAAAGGCGGAGAGTATATATCGAAAATATACCTCCGACCCGTGATAAATCAAGAGTAATTCAAGGCCCTAACCTAAAAAGAAAAGATTAATTAAAACATCATAACATAATCGCTCTAACCTCGGATCATCAAGATCGAGTACAAGGAGGATTAGTTAATCATAATGGAGTGGAGGGGGGGGGGAGATGAGTAGAAAAACATAAGAAGAACACAAGCTAAGGGAAGAACAATTTTATTAATAAAAAGGGCAAGTTACACTATTGAAAATTAAAGTTACAAGTGCATGAAAATTAAACCCTATTCTAGCCCTACATTAAGCACTAAGCAAGAAGAAAATTACATTAAAAGCTAGCACAAACTATGATTAAACTAGGGTTAACCAACAAGTACAAAGAGAGGGGGAGAGAGAGAGAGAAAAAGCATGAAAAAGGATCAAGAAACAAAGGGGCAGCACCTCCCCCACTCAACCAAAGCTTGCTGAAATGGAGAGGGGGGGGGCTCAATTTATAGGAAAAAATCTCGGGTTGGTCACGCCCTCCGACACGCCCTAGGGGGGCGTGTCAGGGGGGCGTGACAGTACTATGTTGACCTCGGGCTCTGGATTCTGGCGGGAGGGATGATTGCTTCGGTACGTCGGTGGTCACGCCCTGGGTCACGCCCGTGACAGGGGGCGTGACAGGCATGTCATGTCCAAATCATTGGTCGGAAATCCGTCAGTCGCCGAAAAAGGAGGGTGTCACGCCCATGTCACGGGCGTGACATGGGGCGTGACAGTACTATTTGCGTGCTGAGGCGGAAGGGCATTTAATGCGGCGGCAGGCTTTGCGGCAGAGGGCGACACGCCCATGTCACGCCCGGTGACACGCCCAGGGAGGGCGTGACAGGGGGCGTGACAGCGGTTTTGACCGTTTTCTGTCCACTCCAGCAGGTGTCCTCGGGATCGGGTGACACGCCCTAGGTCACGCCCAGGGAGGGCGTGACAGGGGGGCGTGACAGGCCATTTTGGCGATTTTTCTGAAAACCTGCAAAAAGACAGGAAAAAGTTAGTGGCAATAAAATTTACATAAAAAGGATAAAAATAAACTAATAATAGACATAATTTGTACAATATAAAATATAAAATACGATAATAGTTTAGGCTACAAAACGTATTATCAAATTCCCCCAAGCTTAAGCTTTGCTTGTCCCCAAGCAAAAATATAAAAACTAGATATTTATAAAAAGGACTAATCAAAAAGTTCTAATTATGCCTACACAAGTACTATGCGAAATTCTTAGTAGGGAAAAGGTGAAATGTAAGTCTAAAACAATTATTTAGGTATGGTAAAACTTTTATAAACTTTACTTAATAAAAACAAATCATCCAAAATTTTAACGAGATTTTTTTAAATGGACTTAAGTAAAGCAACGAAAATGAAAAACACGCATTGAGTTGTTACTAGATCCAAGCAACGCATTATAATTATATCAATTTAATTATCAAAAATCTAGGTTTAAATCCAAAACTAAAACTGATTTACTGTTTTTCTTTTCTTAGTTGTTAAATAAAAAACAAAAAGCGTGAATCAAAAGGACTTAAATAGGACAGAAACGTTTGGTTTAGGAAAATGATTAGGAGTGGAATTCAAAGATAAACGTGAAGGTTTAAAATCACACTAAACCAAAGCAAAGAGTTTCAAAAACTTTCATAAAAATATGTACACATTTTTTTTCTTTTTCTTTTTTTTTTTTTCATTTTTCTTTTTCATTTTTCTTTTTCATTTTTTTTTTTCAAAACAAAGGCCATAAATATTTTTATTTTCCTTTTTGAGTTGGCCAAACAAAAATAAACATCACTTTTGAACATACTTCTTTTTTTTTCGAAAACCTTTCTCCACAAAAATCACAAAATACCCTATCAAAATCGTCAAAATAATTTATGAAACTCAAAAAGGCTAGTGTGATTCGATAGGTTGGAAATTTTGGCTTTGGTGAAACTGAAATGAAAGGAGGAGCTATCAAATGAAATCGGAAAAAGGCTCAAAAACGGCTAACTAGTGGTAACAAGTTTTTAGGTTGGCAGGAAAGCTCAAACGAAAACAAAAACGGCCTAAATCATTTTCACGCTTTTGAATTTATTTAAAACAAAGGTTTGAAAAATTTCAAAAAGCGAGTCCTAGATAATAAAAGAAGATTGATGAAATTAACTCGAAAATAGAAATAATAGGTGACTTGGATCGTTCACATCTACTACGTTATTCAAACAGTTGACTTTACAAAAATTATTCAAAAACGAAAAAGAAAATAGTGGATGATGAATTTTTGAGAAAGTAAAGGAAATAAAAAAAACAAAAAACCATAATAGAAATGCGAGTTTTAGAAAAATATTTCACCTTAACATGCTACCGCGAATTAGAAACACAGCATGGCCAACATTTTACTTGTGAAACATAATTAAAAAGGACGATTAGAAATATTATAATTAACTAAGTTGTTTATAGGAGATTTTGAGTAAAACAAAACTAAAAACTAGGGGTACTATTGAAATACCAAAATGTCTAAACTATTCAAAAACACACATATATTTTTTTATTTTGAGGAATATTCTCTTTTTTTTTTTTGGATTTTGGAAAATTTTTCTCTTTTTTGGAATTTTAAGATATTCATTTTTTTTTTTTAATTTATGGAACTATTTACAAAAAAGGAAATTATTTACACTAAGCAAAAATGAAGGAGGAAATCCTCCCCCAAGCTTAAAACAGACATTGTCCTCAATGGCTAAAGAAGGGGATTGGAGAAGGAGAGAAAAATAAATTGCAGAATTGAAAGACAGAATTGAAATACAGGTACTTCCCCGGATTTATTTGCTGCGAAAACTGAGTGATGCCGCTCCCCGAATGTCTTCTTTGGACTTCGTGATGGATTCAGCAATGTTGGAGCAGGCGATCGCAGAAGCTTCAGCTTGTCGGAGCCGTCCGAGGCAAAAATTGTAAAATAAAGAAAACAGAAAAAGATAACTTGGGTTGCCTCCCAAGAGCGCCCTTTGGTTAAAGCGTCGTTGAGCTCGACGCATCAAAAATAATATTGTCCAAAAATATTGTTGTCCCGAAATAAAATTGTTTTTAGCAAAAAAAAAATAAAAATTTCAAGATTAAAGTTCGTGAAGCAGAAACTTAATAGTGTTTGGACTGACATCATCATCACCAGAAAAATACAGTTTAAGACGCTGACCATTCACTTTGAAATTACCCTTATCAGGGTGAGAAATTAAAACAGTTCCATAAGGAAATACTTCTAAAACAGAAAACGGGCCAGACCAGCGAGATTTTAATTTGCCCGGAAATAACCGTAAACGACTGTTATATAACAGGACTTGGTCGCCCGGCTTAAAGTTTTTAGGGTGCCTTAAGTGTTTATCGTGTAAACGCTTCGTCCGCTCTTTATAAAGTTTATTATTTTCATAAGCATAAGAGCGCCACTCATCGAGTTCATTTAGTTGAAATTTTCGAAGGTCACCGACTGAGTGGGGATCGAAGTTTAAAAATTTTAAGGCCCAAAAGGCGCGGTGTTCTAACTCTACGGGCAGATGGCACGATTTTCCATAGACCAGCCGATACGGCGTACATCCGAGGGCGGTTTTGTACGCTGTTCGGTAGGCCCATAGAGCATCGTCAAGTTTGGTTGACCAGTCTTTTCTAGAAGTTGAAACAGTCTTTTCTAATATTCTTTTTATTTCTCTATTTACTACTTCGACTTGACCGTTAGTTTGGGGGTGGTAGGCAGTGGACAGTTTATGCGTAACGCCGTATTTAGTAAGGATTTTTGAAAATTGCGCGTTACAGAAATGGGAACCCCTATCGCTAACGATTGCGCGTGGCGTACCGAATCTAGAAAATAATTTTTTTAAAAACGTGACTACAACTCGGGAGTCGTTCGTAGGAAGAGCTTGGGCCTCAGCCCATCGTGAAACATAATCAACAGCAACTAAAATATATTTGTTTCCGAAGCTAGAAGGAAGGGGGCCAACAAAATCAATTCCCCAGAGGTCGAAAATTTCGCACTCTAAGAAATAATTTTGCGGCATTTCATTTTTATTAGAAATATTGCCCGACCGTTGGCAACTATCACACCTGCTCACAAAGGCTTGCGCGTCTTTAAACAGGCTAGGCCAGTAAAAACCCGCGCAAAGCACCTTATGAGCGGTGCGAGCAGCTTGATAGTGCCCACCTGTCGGACCTTCATGCAAATGTTTTAGAATATCAATTCCTTCATCAAAAGAAACACATCTCCTTATCACTTGATCCGCACAAATTTTGAAAAGATGCGGGTCTTCCCAAAAGTAGTTCTTCAGCTCAGAAAAGAATTTCTTCTTCTGCTGAGAGGAGAACTCTTTTGGGAGCACCCGGGCCACTAGATAGTTGGCGATGTGCGCGAACCAAGGAGAAGTAGATGTATTAACTAAAAGCAGCTTCTCATCAGGAAAATAGTCATTAAAATGATTTTTCATTTAATTTTTCTATAAAGGGGTTATCTAATCTTGATAAATGGTCGGCGGCCAAGTTCTCGGCTCCTCGCTTATCACGGATCTCTAAGTCAAACTCCTGGAGGAGTAAGACCCAGCGAATCAAGCGAGGCTTGGCATCCGTTTTGGCAAGAAGGTACTTGAGGGCCGAGTGGTCCGTAAAAACAATGATTTTTGAAAGTGTAATGTAAGGGCGAAATTTATCAAACGCAAATACTACGGCTAAGAGCTCCTTCTCGGTTGTGGTGTAATTTTCTTGTGCAGATGTGAGGGTTTTACTAGCGTAATAGATGGGGTGGAAGTTCTTAGATATGCGTTGACCTAATACGGCTCCCACCGCAAAACTACTCGCATCGCACATAATCTCGAAAGGAAGGTCCCACACCGGAGCTATCATAATTGGCGCGTTAATTAACTTTTCTTTAATTAATTCAAAGGCAGAAATACAAGAGTCATCAAAAATGAATGGAGCGTCTTTTTCTAAGAGATGGGTGAGGGGCTTAGTGATCTTGGAGAAGTCCTTTATAAAACGACGATAAAAACCAGCGTGGCCTAGGAAACTTCTTATAGCTTTTATGTTTGTAGGTGGCGGCAACTTCTCAATAACTTCTATCTTGGCAACGTCTACCTCAATACCTTTAGCAGAAATTTTATGACCCAAAACTAACCCTTCCCTCACCATAAAATGGCATTTTTCCCAATTTAGGGCAAGGTTAGTTTCTTCGCATCGTTCTAAGACTTTTTCGAGGTTTTCTAAACATCTATCGAAGGTATCGCCGAACACGGAGAAATCGTCCATGAATACCTCCATAATGCTTTCTACGTACTTGTCAAATATTGCGAGCATACATCGTTGGAATGTAGCCGGCGCATTGCATAATCCAAACGGCATTCTTCGGTACGCGAAGGTGCCGAAGGGACAAGTAAACGTAGTTTTCTCTTGGTCCTCGGGAGAGATGGGTATTTGAAAGTACCCCGAGAGGCCATCGAGGAAACAATAAAAGCTATGGCCGGAGAGACGTTCTAAAATCTGGTCGATAAACGGTAGAGGAAAGTGGTCCTTACGGGTGGCGTCATTTAACTTACGGTAATCTATGCACATACGCCAACCCGTCACCGTCCGTGTCGGGATTAATTCATTATTCTCATTACTAACTACGGTTATCCCTCCCTTTTTTGGAACTACCTGAACGGGGCTAACCCACTTACTGTCCGATATAGGGTAGATAATTCCTGCGTCTAATAGTTTCATAACCTCGCCCTTAACTACTTCTTTCATATTCGGGTTTATACGGCGCTGAGGTTGGATAGAGTTACGCGAATTATCTTCCATTAAAATTTTATGTGTACAGAAAGATGGGCTTATGCCCTTGATATCAGAAATTTGCCAAGCAATAGCCCGGCGATGCTTACGTAGAACTAGAAGAAGTTTATCGTTCTGCGTATCCGTGAGGTAGGCCGAAACGATAACTGGTAACTTGGAGTCTTTTTCTAAGAAAGCATACTTAAGGTGTTCGGGAAGTTCTTTAAGTTCTAGGGTAGGGGGTTCTTCATAAGAGGATTTTGAGATTCTTTCTTTTTCAAAAATAATATCTTCATAAACTTTTTTATAAGGAACGTAATAAGGGGTGGGGCTAGCAGCCAAGACGGCTTCTTGTACAGATTCAGTGGTAAGAAAGAGGAAGAACAAAAATCAGAAAACTCTTTTTCAAACTCAGAAAGAGAATAAGAAGATTCATCACTTCCTTGCAGTGATTCTGTTGTAAGAGAAGAGGAGCAAAAAGTAGAAAATTCTTTTTCAAAGTCGGCGAGGCAGTAGGAAGAATCATCACTCACGGCGTCTATGAAAAAACATGAGTCATCGTTCGCTAAGGTGTTCTTCATCGAAGGGGTGATCGGAAATGTGACTTCGTCGTCGCCTACTCGAAGAAAGAGCTTACCATTGCTTACGTCAATGATGGCTCGGGAGGTGGCAAGGAAGGGTCGGCCAAGGATCAGGGGAACCTCGACGTCTTCTTCGATGTCCAAAATGACAAAGTCCACCGGGAAGATGAACTTGTCGACTTTCACTAGAACGTCCTCCACTATTCCTAACGGGTACTTGACGGATCTATCGGCTAGCTGGATACTCATACGCGTGGGGTTAAGGCTACCAATCCCTAACTTTTTGAACAACGAAAAGGGCATCAGGTTTATACTTGCGCCTAAGTCGGCTAACGCGTGTTTAACAAAGAGATCACCGAAAACACACGGGATAGAGAAACTACCCGGGTCACTGATTTTCTTCGGCAAACCGTTTGTTAAAACGGCAGAGCACTCGGCGTTTAGCGTGACGTGCGAAAGATTCTCTAACTTCTTCTTGTTTGTGAGGAGGTCTTTAAGATATTTGGCGTATTTCGGCATTTGCGAAATAGCCTCGTGGAAGGGAAGATTAATGTGGATTTGTTTGAAGATTTCTAAGAAGCGGGAGTACTGATCATCTTGACGTTGTCTATTAAGTTCAGAGGGGTATGGAGGAGTTGAATTATTTTTGAAGATGGGTGGTGGAGTGAGATTATTTTCTAAAGCGGGGGTGATTACTTCTTCAGCAGAGGGTGGAAGCGGAGCAGAGCTTTGATTTTTAAAAGCGGGAGCGGAGCTTTGATTTTTAAAAGCAAGAGCGGAGCTTGCCTCGGGCTCTTCACTTACCATACCGGAGACTTGCTTCCCACTCCGAAGAGTTATAGCTTTCGCTTGCTCTCTCGGGTTGGGTTCGGTATTGGAAGGAAGAGACCCTGCGGGTCGCTCAGAAATTATTTTCGCGAGCTGTCCTACCTGGTTTTCTAGACTTTTTACGCTTCCGGTTAACGTTCTTATAGTGGCGTCATTTGTGGTGATATATTTAGAAAGTAATTCCTCCAAGCTTGGAGGTTTTGGGTAATTTTGAAGAAGTGGTGGTGGTGGTGGTGGTTGTGCAGAAAAATCATTTTGCGGAGGTGGGCGCATCGCATTCGATGGATTACTCCATGAAAAGTTCGGGTGATTTCTTAAAGCGGGGTTATAACTATTCGGAAAATTAAAACCAGGCGGATGAAAATTCGCAGCAGAAAAATTATTAAAAGCAGTTCTAGGCAAATTATTAACATAATCTAAATGTTCTGGAGTAGGGGTTGCAGATTCCCATACCTGAGGGGCGGAGGCAGCAGTCATCTCCGTGATTTTTTTGCTTAGGATTTCTACTTGCAGAGCGAGCTGGGAGACGTTGTCCACTTCATAGATACCTGCAGGCTTGTTCGGGCGGGACCTAGGCACATTCCACTGATAAGTGTTCATGGCCATATCCTCAAAAAGCTCAAGAGCGGCTTCCGGGGTCTTATGATTTAAAGTACCGCCAGAAGCTGCGTCTATCATTTGCTTCGTGCTTTGATTTAGCCCGTTATAAAACGTCTGCACTTGTAACCATACAGGCAGCGCGTGATGTGGGCATCGTCTTAATAATTCTTTAAATCTCTCCCAGGTTTCGTAAAGGGTTTCAGAGTCTATTTGTCCAAAGGCAGAGATGTCATTCCTAAGTTTTGCAGTTTTAGCTGGCGGAAAATACTTCGCCAAAAATTTTTCAGTTAATTCATTCCAAGTGGTTATGCTATTTTTCGGAAGTGTGTTAAGCCACTGCTTAGCTTTAGTTCTTAGAGAGAAGGGGAAGAGTCTTAGCCTTATCGCATCATTTGTGACACCATTTATCTTGAAGGTGTCGCAAATTTCAAGAAAGCTAGCTATATGTGCGTTCGGATCTTCATCTTGAAGTCCGTCAAATTGCACATATTGCTGCACCATTTGAATTATGCTAGGCTTTAGTTCAAAGTTATTATTTGCTATAGTAGGGCGGACTATACTCGATTCTGTTCCCTCGAGGTTCGGTCGTGCATAATAGGACATAGTCCTTTGCACGGCCTCATCTACGTTGGGTTCTTCCATTCTTAAAGTATTAAATGACTCGGAGTCCTCAACCGGCACTTGGATGGTAGGACCTTGAAATCGCGATCTTCTCCGAAGAGTACGCTCAATTTCGTGGTCCAAGTCCAAAATAACCGACGGACTCCCGCGGGTCATGCACTAAAAGAACAGAAAAGAAGAAGAGAAAGAGAAAAAGGATAAACTAGAAAGAAAAACTAGATTTAGAAAATTAAATTAAAATTTTTTTTTCTTTTTGAAATAGATTTTTTTTATAGATTAACTCCCGAACTTCCCAAGGACTACCCCGTGAAGGGTTCGCAAGGTACTAGACAAGACAGTGGCGCTTAAAGCCCTTTGCCCTTTTCGAGAGAATTAGGTGGCGTAGAAAAATTGTGAGGTTGGTTTCTATTAAGAGCGGTGATAATTTTTTTGAATTTTTTTTTAAAACTTTTAAAGAAAGGGGATGAGAAAGAGAAGAGATAAAATTAATAGGTTCGTGTTTTCAAAATATCAACGGAAGTTGGGTCCCCGGCAACGGCGCCAAAAACTTGTTGCGCGCTAGGGTTCGAAGAAATAAACGCAACCGAACTAGCAACCCGATGAGGCAAGTATACCTATCGAATTGTAGCAAGGGGACACAAGTGTCGTATTAAGATCCGGGAACTGTTGGCTAAGCTTACTCACACGAACGCTATTATCTTATCGACGGAAAAACTAGGGTTTTAGAAAATCTAAGTGCAGGGGAGAAAGTAAAGCTATTCTAGAAAAAGAAACACTGCAATTAAGAGGGCTATTAAGTAAACAACTAAGCTAGAAAGGAAACTACTGCAGTTAATAAAAGAGCACAATATATGAGATTACTACAAAAGGTAGAACAATATGAAATGGAAATGCACCCGATCGAGATTCACCTCGGCTAAAGACGATTAAGAAAATGCGATAAAAATCTAAACTTAATAGGATAAGGGTCCTTGACCGTGGAGGTTCCTAAAGCTTGAACACGCTTCTCTCGAAGTCGTGCCCAACTGAGTTTAGGAAGGTCCGACCGACTCTCGTCTAAATCGGAGGCCTAAAACTCGCTTTACGCGGTGAACCCCACTATTGGATTTTACTCCAATCCGGGAGATTTGGACGTCTGCCTCTCTCGAGGGGTGCGTACAACTCCCTTTACTCTTGAATGCTCACTTCATTCTTTCGGCCTCTCGGCTAGCCCAGAATGAAAGCAAAGGCGGAGAGTATATATCGAAAATATACCTCCGACCCGTGATAAATCAAGAGTAATTCAAGGCCCTAACCTAAAAAGAAAAGATTAATTAAAACATCATAACATAATCGCTCTAACCTCGGATCATCAAGATCGAGTACAAGGAGGATTAGTTAATCATAATGGAGTGGAGGGGGGGGGGGAGATGAGTAGAAAAACATAAGAAGAACACAAGCTAAGGGAAGAACAATTTTATTAATAAAAAGGGCAAGTTACACTATTGAAAATTAAAGTTACAAGTGCATGAAAATTAAACCCTATTCTAGCCCTACATTAAGCACTAAGCAAGAAGAAAATTACATTAAAAGCTAGCACAAACTATGGTTAAACTAGGGTTAACCAACAAGTACAAAGAGAGGGGGAGAGAGAGAGAGAAAAAGCATGAAAAAGGATCAAGAAACAAAGGGGCAGCACCTCCCCCACTCAACCAAAGCTTGCTGAAATGGAGAGGGGGGGGCTCAATTTATAGGAAAAAATCTCGGGTTGGTCACGCCCTCCGACACGCCCTAGGGGGGGCGTGTCAGGGGGGCGTGACAGTACTATGTTGACCTCGGGCTCTGGATTCTGGCGGGAGGGATGATTGCTTCGGTACGTCGGTGGTCACGCCCTGGGTCACGCCCGTGACAGGGGGGCGTGACAGGCATGTCATGTCCAAATCATTGGTCGGAAATCCGTCAGTCGCCGAAAAAGGAGGGTGTCACGCCCATGTCACGGGCGTGACATGGGGCGTGACAGTACTATTTGCGTGCTGAGGCGGAAGGGCATTTAATGCGGCGGCAGGCTTTGCGGCAGAGGGCGACACGCCCATGTCACGCCCGGTGACACGCCCAGGGAGGGCGTGACAGGGGGGCGTGACAGCGGTTTTGACCGTTTTCTGTCCACTCCAGCAGGTGTCCTCGGGATCGGGTGGCACGCCCTAGGTCACGCCCAGGGAGGGCGTGACAGGGGGGCGTGACAGGCCATTTTGGCGATTTTTCTGAAAACCTGCAAAAAGACAGGAAAAAGTTAGTGGCAATAAAATTTACATAAAAAGGATAAAAATAAACTAATAATAGACATAATTTGTACAATATAAAATATAAAATACGATAATAGTTTAGGCTACAAAACGTATTATCAGGGGGGAGGGTTGTAACACCCCAAAAGACCCCAAAAGACTCAACTTGAAGTTTGAGTAGCAGGTCAGGTTACACGGCCTGGGACACGGGCGTGTCCCAGGGCGTGTCGGGTGTACACGGCCTGGGACACGGGCGTGTCCCAGGGCGTGTTCTATTTATTTTGCGAAATTGGCCTATTCCGGTCAGAGCCGGACACGGCCGGGAACACGGCCGGGAACACGGGCGTGTCAGGCTGGACACGGGCGTGTCAGCTGCCGTGTTCCGACCCGTGTACTGGTTGCAGCTCGATAGAGCAGGAGACACGGGCGTGTCTCAGGTTTGACACGGGCGTGTCAGGTCCGACACGGGCGTGTCGATGACCCGTGTTGTTCAGTCGGTTCAAGCTGTGTGCACCGCTTAAGGGGTACACGGCCTGTGACACGGGCGTGTCACAGGCCGTGTCGGCCAAAAAGTGATTTTTTGGGAAGATCTTGGCCGTTCAGTTCCCTCTCTTTTGATCCAAAGGCTCAGGTGATTTCTTGGGCTGGATTAAGTCGTGAGAGAGAATGAAGAAGTCATTCTTCTTTAGCCTTAAGGAAGAGAGAAAGAGAGAGGAAGAGAGGAAGAAGGAGGAGGAGAGCAAGCCACCGGCGGAGCTCCCGTGGTTCGATTCGTGATCCGAAGCCGGCGTTGTGACGGCAAGGCTGCTGCGGTTCTTTCTCACCGGCTAGTTTTCGATGGCACCGAAGAGATCGACAAGGGTAACGATCTCCCTCCTTGGACATGTGAAGTCCTTCTTTTCTGCATTGCATAGGGAAAGCCCTTCCCGCGAGTGTGCGGTGGGTTGTGGTGTCCCTTGGGGTAGATATGTGAAGTCCCCCTTGTTAGAGGCCGGAATTGGAGTACGGCTCTAGGCATGCTGTGTAAAACCCATCTGGATGTAATCTGGATTGGTGATGCTTGTTTGCATATCGGAGAAGGCTCCGTGATAATGGCTTGTGATGCCTATGGCTTGTGATGCCTTGTTCCTACCTGTTGCTTGGTGCGGCAGGAAGTACTGGACGATGTCCAGGAAATGAAGAGGGTTGGCGGCAACTCTTGTGGCCGTGCGTTGCCACTTTGTGAGTAGTTGAGCCGTTGGGCTGCAACTCGTTAAAAAGGCAGATTGCCGAACAGGAAAGGTGAAACCGACCCGCGCCTATAAAATGCCATGGATACTTCCGTATTCGAGGTGGCTCGGCGACTTGAGCAACGGGGGGTGGCTGATCCGTACCTGCGTTAGGTCCGTCCGACTTGGAAGCCTGGTATAGGTTTTGTTGGAGCGCCTAATGAGAGTCTTAGGCCCGCGCGCCGGAAAGACTAGAAATGCTCAAATACCGTGTAGACGGTGGTGTTGACCCTGGTATTCCGGTACACCGAAAATGTGCCCTGAGTGCACGGACTGTCGGGCCGGGTGGCCGATGGTTGTGATGGCTTGAATGTGCCTGCGCGCACATAGTTGCTATTGGATGATGCCATGCTTGCAGGGAAAGAATGCTCATGCCCCGAGAAAGGGGTAGGATTGTTATAATTGGGTCAGCTGAATGCTGACCGTTGCATTGTTTGCCACCGGTTGGGTGGATTGTTCCCGTGCAGGTGCTGGAGAGCCAAGTGGTAAGTGATGGGCTGAAGCCCTACTGCTGTTGTTGCTGCTGCTGCGGCTGGCCTGGAAGGCTAAGCGAATGGCTTTGTTTTGTTTTCTCTTTTTACTCATGTATGGCCGGCCTGCGCGCCGAGGTTTGTAAAACATGATGTATGTTCAGAGGAACTGTAAGGCCTTAAGGCCAAACTCTTGTGGTTGTGTACATTCCGTGGTATTTATATATAAAGGTGGTTTTATATATATTGGACATTCCGGTTGAGAGTTCAAAGTACTACTTAAAGCTTCCGCTAGAATGCTCTGAGTTAGGATTCGTATTTTGTTTGGTATTATCCTGTGACCTCACCGTCTGTTTGTGGCATATAGTGTGGGGCCCCGACCGGACCTTCTACTATACGTCATCTAACGGATGGGGTCGTTACACCGGGTCACTAGGGTAACCAGTCTCCTCAATGTCGCTGCCATCGTCAGTGATAATAGCCTCATCCTTAGTGACGTGCGCACTCGTAATCACAGCCTCAGACTCAATCATGCTAATAGGAACACTCTCACCCCGTGGGCTCATGGCATTCCTAGCACTTACGTCTTACGACCTAGGGATAAAGGTCGTAAGTTTCTCTTTCTCTCATAGGTAGGTGTACTCGTGCTTGAGATAATCAGATCTTTGCGGAGCAAGTATCTAGCATGAGGCTTATAGTCATTCCTACAATAAGGAAACTGGGAACAATAGTAGGTTGGGTAATACTCATCCGTTAAGTAATTTTTCATAATCTGCCAACCCATACGTGGGTCGACGGAGGGCATTCCTAAACGTCTTTCCTTATTGAGCCAGAAGGTATGGGCTCGACCAAATAATTGCAGTCTCGCAATGGGAATCCTATGGGGATCCACAATACGATATTGCTCAAAATAACGCTCCATATTTTCTACCCAACATAGAAACACTTGTGGTCGTCCTAGTCTGTCATAGGTCGGAGCAGGAATTTTAACATTCCTAGATGAGTGTGGTACAACTTGATTAGCCTTTAGTTGGCCAATCAACGCCTTAATCTAATCCATTACCGGGCAATGGAATGGTTTTCTAATGCTCCTAGTGGAACCTAATGATTGTTCTCGGGAAACATTGACGTCGTAGGCCATATTATGATAACCGGAGAGAAAACTCATTCCGGAATTTGTGCACATACAATGAGAAATGCCTCTGACCCAATTAAAATAAGTTTGTCGGAATTGTTCCTGCTTAAGCACAATGGTAATATTAATACAAAATAGATTTTCTTGCTGAAAAAAATATGAAGATTATTATTTAATTTTTTTCTGATTTTTTTATTGCTGAAAATAAATTTTGGTCGGCTATTGGCAGACAACAAATTTTTTTGTGTGGTAATTCTAATTAAAAATAAGAGGGATAAATTCTAGAATTTTATTCTTTTAAAATTGGAGAAATTTTGAAATTTTAAATTGGAAATTTGAAATTTTGGAATTTGGAATTTTGAAATTTGAAATTTTGAAATTTGAAATTTGAAATTTTAATTTTGAATTTTGAAATTTGAAATTTGAAATTTGAATTTTTAATTTTGAAATTTAAATTTTGAAATTTTGAATTTTGAATTTTGAATTTTGAATTTTGAATTTTTAATTTTGAATTTTGAAATTTGAAATTTGAAATTCGAAATTTTAAATATTAAATTTTAAATTTTGAATTTTGAAATTTATATTTTCTTTTGCCTACCTAAAAATAGAAGGATGGTGCCGATTAGGAAATCGACAATAACCTCCCTCTGATACCAAATTAATGTAGGCTTGCACGTTTCACACCGAATAGAACTACGATCTAACGCCACACCACTCTTCGATCCAATCCCTACACTCGCACAACCGCTCTACGCGACACCACGCAATTAAATTTATCAATATTATGCTAGCATACGGGTAGCCAAACCGGTTTGGATCCAACAAGGGCTATAAGGCCAATGTTTGATCGAGCTAAAAGCACTAATATTGGGTCCGACCGAGCGGCGTTATACCAAAAGAGATCTACCGAAAAACTTCGATTCGGAATGGGTAGATCTCTCCCAATGAAAAGATTGCTAAGGTTCGCCAAACCTATTGAATGAAAAATAACAACAAAAAGAATAACAAAGCAAGATAAAATTAACCACGATGAAATCCGAATATTTCAATAGTTAACGCTACGGATAAAAACCACCACTTGAATATTTCTAAAGAAAAGAATCTCACAAGACTGGAAGTATTTCGATACCCAATCAGAATGGGTGATTCCAATTAATCTCAACTTGGATCGTTCTCCAACGGCTCCGCCAGAGTTGCGCCGGAAGGAGACGAGAATCTCGCTCGCCAATATCGCGTCACGTCGGTGTTGGAGATCCACAAGGGGAATTGTAGGAGTTGATGAAGGTGGCTGGATTTTGAGAGGAGGGATGGAGGTGGCTCGGGTTGGTGGAGGTTGGCGGCTAAGGGATGGGGGTGCCCGAACTTGGTGAGGAGGGAGGAAGAGGTTGGCAGCTTGTTGGGATGGTGGCCGGAATGGAGGAGGGTATATGGAGGCAGTTTTCTTAACAAGGAGAGGAGGAGGGGAAGAGAATAGGGAGGAGGAGATGGGAAGAGGCCGTCGGCCAAGAGAGAGGAGGGGAAGGAGAAATGAGGCCAAGGGGAGAAGGGAGAGAGATCTCAAGAGGGAGAAAATTAGGATTTCAATTTTTATTTCATCAATCAATACCTCAAAATGAAAATATTCATGCCTATATATAGGCTTACATCAAACAACAAGGGAAAAGGCTACATGCAACCCAAAATTAAAATACAAATAATCATGGTTCAAAACATAACCATGCCACATATTATGAAAATTAAATAAAATGCTTAAATAAAATAGAACCAAAATGCATAAATAATTAATAATAATTTAAGTAATAATTATTATTAATTATTTAAATATAGGCTTGCGCCGCGGGCGGATATTTGGGCGACGCGTCAAAGAGTCTTCACGGCATCGCACGTCACTACTTGGAGACGGAGAAATATCTTCTGTAAGCGCACTGTCCTCGTCTTCAACCTGTTGAGTGCCGTCGTCTCCATCAGCGTTGGATCTTCTTTAAGATTCGTGGTGGATCATGTTTATTAAATTCTTAATTTTCTGTCCTGTTTACTTGACACTTTTAAATAAAATATAAAAATTACTTAATCCCTCCTACAGAAAATGTCGCCAATATCAAAGTTGTATCCCATGAAGTCTAGTTTATTTTAAATTTGGTTTGAAACCATTTGGGTAAGTGGTTTGACCACAACACCCATTTTGGTGGGGTTTATACCTAGGCTAGACCAGATAGTATTTTGCGTGCCCTTACCAATCCAGCCATCCAAATGACCTAAAATTTTTGATGGGTGTCACTCATACCTCTACCCAGAACATACCAAAAAATGAGAATTTTTGAAGAACATATTTCTATAGTTTTTGTAAAGATTTAATAATCCTTGAATAAATTAATTAGGTGTCCTAAACATCTCCAGAATATCAAAAAATTTGGTGGGTGGTCTTAGAGGAAATATTAGGGCTCTGGTAAAAATCTCATATCATTTGGAGATGTTTTGGTTAGGTATTGACCAAACCCTAGGTTTACCCTTATAGGGTTATTTAGTTCAAAATGCTCTTTTTTGTGTTTGAGTGGTCAAATCCCCTCAACAGAGGCTGATATTTTGGCCACTGATTTTATATGGCATCTAACACCCTCCAATGGGATATATGGTGGTTTGGAGTAGGGTAGGCCTATAACCCTAGGGTATGCTCCTTTTTGAGATTTTAAGGGTTTGAAGGTCATGGGGTCAAATGACCTTGGAAAGATTTGATACATGGTGGAAGGGATCCTATATAACATCCCATTTCCGGCAAGACCCCTAGGAGTCGGTTGGTCATGACTGAATGCTAGGAAGCCCAAAAATTGAAATACATCAATTGAGATTTCGGGTCACGGGTTGGTCACGTCCGTGACCGACCCGTCACGCCCGTGACCTTGGGCGTGACTCCTTCGACGATCGTCGATCTCAGGGAGACGATCGTCGGGCGCAGAATTTTCAACCCGGGCCTATCACGCCCGTGACCTATGTGTCAAACCCGTAACCTAGGGAGTGACCCCTTCGACGATCGTCGATCTCAGCAGGACGATCGTCGAAGAGCAGAATTTGCGTCATGGACCTGTCACGCCCGTGACCCAGGTGTCACGCCTGTGACCAGGGGCGTGACCCCCTTCGATGATCGTCGATCTCAGCGAGACGATCGCCGAGCGCGGGATTTGCCTGATGACCCTGTCATGCCCGTGACCCATGTGTCACGCCCGTGACCTAGGGCGTGACCACCCTTCGACGATCGTCGATCTCAGTTCGACGATCGTCGAACTCAGAATTGGCCACCCGGGTCTATCACGCCCATGACCAAGGCCGAAACGTCAGCCAGACTGGAAATTTCAGTAACCGACGTTATAATCAATTCTGATTATTGGAATGTACAACAGGAATATTTATGGTCCGTTTCCATCTCTAATTATTTAATAGAAAGAGAGAGTAAGGTCCAATAGAAAATTGCCACCTGGATCAGCCATTTCATCTTCCACCTTTTCCTCTTCCCTACATCATAACCGAAATGTTATTAAGAGAAACATTCATGGCCATGAATGTTTCATCCTTTCCCCTCCCTACTTGAAGATCTATAACAGCCTCCTTAGAGAAAGAGGAGAAGGTTACACGCTCGATCAAACGGATTCAGATTCCTCCCCTTGCTGTTGAAGAATTTTCGGCGATGCCGCCACCGCGCAAATGGCTTCCCGACGGTCTGCACGCCTCCAGACCGCAAACAAGGTCCTCCCCTCCCTCTTCTTCTGCGGATAGATTTTAGAAATCATTAGGAGAGATATCGGGCTAAAACGAGCAGGATCGGGTGAGTGTTTCCATGGTTTTCCAAAAATTTCATGGTGGCGGGTTCGCCGGAAACCGCCTTTCCGGCGGCAGTGCCGCCGCCCGACGGTAGCCCTCACCTCAACAGAGGTGGTGGTGGTGGTGGCCGGCCTGGGAGACGGCTGGGTGGCCGGGAAATAGCTTTAGAAAAGCTACAGGAATTGTTTGTTTTTCTGATGCTGTTCGGGTTCTGGTAAAGAAGAAGGTGAATAGCAGCATTTGATTATATTATATAATGTGTAGTTAGGAATTAATTCCCTTTACTATATACTAGGTTGAAACTGAAAATTATAGCCCGTAGTGGCTGAAACATAAACAGTCGTTAATATAGAAAATGTAGCCTTTGAAGTCTAGTTTAATTCAAAATTGATTTCACTCGATTTAGAGTCTTGGTTAGATCACAGCACACTTTTTGGTGAGGTCTATCCATAGGGGTGTGGCCTAATCTTACCTATATCTAAGTGCTATCCAAAAATTAGGATTTTTGGAAAATATTTTTCTATAGTTTTTAGAAAAATTCAATAATCCTAGCATAATTAATTAGATGGCTAAATGACTTCAAAACCCTCCCAAATTTTGGTGAGTGGTCCCTGGGTTTATCATAAGGATCTAATAAAAATTTCATCTCATTTGGAGATGTTATGATTAAGTTTTTTCCAACCCTAGGTTGGCCCTTATAGGATAATCTAGGATCAAACACCCCCTTGGTATTTGGGTGGTCAAATCACCTCAATAGAGGCTGATATTTTGTCCAAAGGCTGTTTAGGGCATGACACACCCTCTAAGGGAGTTTGGGGTGATTTGGTGTAGGGTAGCCCTAGAACCCTAGGGAAAATCCCATAATGGTGGTTTTTGGGGTTGTGAAGGTCATGGGGTCAAATGATCTTGGACTTACTTAAAAATTGGTGGAGAGAACCATGGGGCCAGTATAGTTCTCTAGACAAAAGTTTAGGGTATTTGGAGATAGCTAGGCCACCTAAAATCCTAACCCTAGTTTAGGTCACCAACCATAATTTGAATTATTAAGCTGTCAAATGAACTTTAAATCAAGTAAAATTGGAGTAGGGTGATTTTCTAATCTCAATAGCCATGTTATAATTTTGTTGAGATTTTTGGGTTAATTTATACAATACTTCATTTACAACTCTAATTGTGCCCTAGATATTTATCTTCAAGATTTTGGAATTTCTATGCACTGGAATGTTATGAAACCTTGGATTAGGGCATCTAATAGAATGTTATACCTTCTGTATTTTTCTTGGAAGTTTTATCTGATTATTTTGGGTACTTTATTCTTTAATGTACTAATTATTACATGGAGTCAAAAATACAAATAATGTCCAATTACTGTCTGAAAAATTATGAAATTTGGTCTGTGGGTGTTTAAAGTTATGTTAGTCACCCTGTAATTTTCTATGGAATTTTAGATGATTAAAAATAGCATCTCCTTCTCTAAGCTAGGAAAGTCGGTATTTTACATTAAAATAGTTTCAGAGACCAAATATTTGATAAAAAATTATGGTACTTGGATTCTGATGGTTTTAGGTCACCATAAAGCTTATATAATTTTGTTGAGATTTTTGGATACATATTTACAGTACTTCCTTCATAATATAGTAGAAATGACCTAAAATGGTAAATTAGAAAATATAGGCCAAAACACCTCTGGAATTTCTCAAAACTTGGAATTACTGTTTAAATGTCTCATAGGATTTTTACTGATTTTATGATGATTTATTGTTGGCTCATTAGTGCACTTCATGTTCATACTAGGGCATTTGGAATCTTAGAATAAATAAATTAAATGGCCGATAAATAGGAAAATTTGGAAATCTTGGTCTTAGCTATATTATATCACGATAGACCTCGAGTAAATATTATAAGAGATTCGGAAGACAAATTGGAGTACCTCCCCTCATACTCCTCACGTATCTTAAGATGGTCTGCATATAGTAAAACCACGGAAACTGAACTAGAGCGGATAATGAACTTTGGGAGATGGAATTTTTGTAGTTTCTGGTTGGTTAGGGCAAGCTAAGTTTAATTCCATTATTGGGGTCAGGATTGGTAGAGTGTGAGACTGGTTATGGTTAAGTAGCGTACGGGAACGACGAAAGATCGTCCACCCTGAGTAGTAGTGGAAGAGTCTTAATACGCTAGGGTCAGATCTAAAGTAACTTAAAAAGGGGATCGGGTAATGGGTATCAACCAATAACAATAAGTGCCTTGCGAAAGGGAATGGTGGGCTTCAGCTACCATCATAGTTCCTAGTGCCCTTTGAGAGCCCTTCACGGGGAATACTAGGGGCAGTCCTGGGCTAATGTAAACTGTAGAATTATTAATCTAAAGAGCAACTAGTATAATTAGGGTTGCACACACATACACCCTGATAGCTAAGAAGGTAGAATAATTGGTTTGGTTGCCATTTAGACGGTAGCTCTGAAGGTAGATGCACGGATGGGACAGTCCGGGGAGCCGAGGGCTCGAGGGTTGGAGTACAGAATAAAGGTGGTGGGTCTTCGATATCTGATTGTCGTTCACATCGGCATTGGTACGTCGACTCGGCGGTGTAGGACACTGAGCCAAAGAAAGTCTGGTGGGTATAGCCAGCAGTAGTACGCGGATACTCTAGGTTGTGTTCTTCTAGGGGCGTACGGAAGGGCTAGGCCCGGTAGTGTGGATACCCGCCTAGGAGTGGGGGGCCGGACCCACTGTCTCCGTTTGCCACGACAGAGGTTCCTGGGAGTAAAGCTAGCTGCCCGAACAGGGGGAACTAAAGGTCTGTGCACATAGAGTCGTGTGCGTGAGTTGCACTTGCATGAATCATGGCATAGCATATCACTACACTCATATTTGCATACAACCGACACCCCAACGTATAAATCGGTATGAGACTTTTTATACGATGGGAGTCTTGCAGAAGACCCCTTAACTTATAAGTTTGTATGGGCATTCATATAAGTTAAGGTTACTTACTTCTTTATTTTTGTTCTCTGTCTGCCTTTTTTATATCTGCCACTTACTACATGTTTTCATTATTACTTACTGCCGTAGAATTGCTAAACGTACTTTGTTCTAGATAGTTATTAAAATAACTCCCTGTCACCTGCTTGATTATTCTCCACCTTTATAGCTTCCCTTTCCTCCTCTCTGCTCGGTGCTTAGGAGCTATAGGGGGAGGGGTAGGGGATGATAGGTCTTTGTCTTTATGACTAATGGTTTTTGAACCACAACATTACAGGAGCTCCATATGGGAGACAGGGACCAGCAGTCTAGGGACCAGCACTAGCGGAGTACGGTGCGTATGGAGGTGGGTCAGTCTAGCACCGGTGCACCTGCGACCAACTCCGTGAGTGATTAGTACTTTTATAGTTTCTACGATGAGTGATTTATAGTGAGGACTCTGATGTACCGGGCTCGAGCCCATTTATCTATATTTCATCTGAACTGTATCTTTGTAGTACTTCTGTTATCTATTTCCAGTTATTATCTACTGATGGACCGGTTGTGATTTCACTTTTTTTTACATGTTTCTGTGGACTTGTTTATATTTATGTATAATTGCTTCTCTCTCTTATGATCGAAAAGGGCAGGCAGAATTGGCGCTTTGTAGTGGCGGCCTTCCCGTGAGTCAGTGCCACCGCAAAGCGGCAGTTCTGGGCTAAGACCCCGGTGTTTAAAAAGAAAAAAAGGGGGTCTTACAAGTGGTATCAGAGGGGGACCTCGATCGAAAAAGAAGTAGTCCACAAAATCTTAGGCCACCCCCGTGCGAGCTTAGTTTGCAGACAAACTAGCAGCAGAAGCAGTGGTGTTCCCATAAGCGAAATCACACGTGAGAGTCCATCCTAACCCTTCTTAAAATTCCATTCATTCGCTCTCTAACAAATAGAATTTTTACTTGTAGCCTGCGACGAACCCTACATCACAGCAGGGGACACCCCAGGATCCAAATGTGGTCCCGCCTCTGCCGGCTCCAGATCCGTTCCAGCAGACGGAGATGGGGCAAACACTGACGACCATTCTGTAGGCCTTCAGAGCTCAGCAAGCCCCGGCTCCACAGCAAAACCCCGGGGCCAATTGGATGACTGTCTTTCGGGGACATTCCCCTCCAGCTTACCAGGGGACGAATTCTGCAGTACGTACGGAGGAATGGTTGGACACCATTTACGAGATGTTGGCAGGGATTCGATGCCCCACTGAGGAGGCAGTTGCTTTGGCGGTCTCCTGCCTAGAGTCACACGGAAAGAGGTGGTGGAAGTCTCAGCTTGACACCACCTTTGCGGGGATGGATTGCGCTGATATTACTTGGGAGGAGTTCAGAGCAGCGCTCCTGGTACATTTTGTACCTCAGTCGGCGAGGGATGACCTGGAGGATAGGTTCCTGCGATTGAGGCAGGGGAACAGGACTGTGGTGGAGTACTATCAGGAGTTCACTCACCTGGCCCGTTATGCGAACGCTTATCAGTTAGACGATGCTTGCTATGCCCGAAGGTTTTATAAGGGGCTGCAAGACGACATGAGACAGGCCCTCCTTTTCGTCTCAGAGGGGAGTCTGGCCAGGATTCTGGAGATGGCTAAGAAGAGAGAGGCGGATTAGCTTACAGTGAAGAGCCGGAAGAAACCGGCTGATGATATAGTGATTGGAGGTCGTAGAGACCATCCTCGGGGCCAAGTTATTTGGGAGAGAAGGAACGGGGATAAGCCTCGTCAGGAGTTTGGGCAGGAGCAGAGGAGTCAGGGGGGTACTGGCTCCCCAGCCTATACAGATGCTGGAAATGCCAAGGACAGCTGAGCAGCCACCGGTATGCTATTAGTGCAACCAGCCAGGGCATATCAAGAGGAACTACACTATGAGGCGAGCACCCCCACCAGCACATCAGGGCGCTCCACCTCCCCGGCAGTTTGGCAGACGAGGACAGGACCGAGGACGAGGATTTCAAGATCGAGGCCGCAGGCCAGAGAGGGAGCAGGTGTATGCTCTAGACCTGACACAGCCCCGAAACCCAGAGCAGGTTATCGCAGGTATGGCAGTACTTTTAAATTTTCTTCATATAAACTAGTATTCTAGACATAAACTCGTTAGAAATTAAGAGAATACAACTACAAAAAAAAACTAAGATACTTAATTACCCCAGGCATAGTCTTCGTTAGCGGCAAGCCCGCTCACACCCTCTTCGACATTGGTGCTTCGCACTCGTTCGTGTCGGAGGATTTCGTGAAAGGACTGGAAGGTGTGGAGCCATTCACTGGGAAGATGAAGAGGGTGCGCCTACCCGATGGATCAGAGATAATGACCTCTGCTCATTGCAATATGGAAGCGAGGATCGGCGGGAAGGCATTTGTGGCACCAGCGACGATTCTGAAGATGCCAGATTACGATCCGATCCTGGGCATGACTTGGCTGTGCTGGAACCATGACCAGATCGACTGCTTGGCGAAGAGGATCATTGTGAGGCACAGCGACTCCTTCATTGTCATCGAAGGTATTATACCAGCACCTCGTACCTTATTATCGTCTGTGCAGGCCGTTAAGGCCCACCTGCAGGGGGGAGAAGTTTATCAAGTCCTTTTTGAGGTGGTCGTGGCCAAGGACTCCACTTCAGATATTCCAGTAGTGCGGGACTTTGTCGACGTATTTCCGGAGAAGCTACCAGGGCTACCCTCGCACCGAGAGAAGGACTTTTAGATTCAGCTCATACTGGGGGCTAAGCCGGTATCTAGAGCTCCCTATCGAATGGCCCCAAAGGAGTTGGTGGAATTCCGAAGCCAGCTTCAGGAGTTAGTGGAGGCCGGGTTCGTTCGCCATAGCTCTTCACCATGGGGAGCTCCGGTGCTGTTCGTTAAGAAGAAGGACGTGACCCTTCGACTGTGCATAGATTACCGGGCCCTGAACAGGTTGACGGTCCTGAATACTTATCCCTTAACAAGGATAGACGAGCTATTTGACCAGCTGGAGGGAGCCCAATGGTTTCAAAGCTGGATCTGAGGTCATGGTACTACTAGCTTCGCATTCGGGAGGACATCCCGAAGAAGGCCTTCAGTAGCAAATATGGGTTGTACAAGTTTATCGTGATGTCGTTCGGGCTCACGAATGCACCCTCCGCATTCATGGCCTTGATGAATCGGGTGTTCGAGGAGTATTTGGATGTCTTTGTCATCGTATTCATCGAAGACATCCTTATCTATTCAAGGACGGAGGAGGAGCACGCGAGACATCTGGCCTTGACCTTGGGGAAGTTGTGGGAGCATGAGATGTATGCCAAGTACAGTAAGTGCCAGTTCTGGCTAAAGGAGGTGGCCTTTCTGGGCCATGTCATCATTGGAGCAGGTCTGGCAGTGGATCGGGCGAAGGTCCAGGCAGTACAGGATTGGCCACCACTAAAGTCGCCCTCGGATGTTTGAAGTTAATTTGGACTTGCAGGTTACTACAAGAAGTTCGTAAAAGGGTTCTCTCAGATTGCCCTCCCTCTTACGTCTCTAACGAAGAAGGAGTCCCCTTTTATCTGGACGCCTCGATGCGAATCTGCTTTCCAGGAGCTGAAGGATCGTCTCACCTCGGCTCCCATCCTTGCTCTTCCATCAGGGAAGGAGGGATTCCAGGTGTATACAGATGCTTCCTATCAGGGGATGGGAGCCGTTCTGATGCAGAACGGGCACGTAATAGCCTATGACTCTCGTCAGTTCAAGCAGCACGAGCAGAACTACCCCGTGCATGATTTGGAGATGGGGGCAGTTATTTTTGCTCTTAAGATTTGGCGACACTATCTCTACGGGGTACATTGCGATATCTTCTCCGACCACAAGAATCTGAAGTACGTCGACACCCAGAAGGAGTTAAACATCAGGAAGAGATGCTGGGTGGAATTTCTGTCGGACTACCAGTATACAATGCACTACCATCTGGGGAAGGCGAACGTGGTCGCGGATGCACTGAGCCGGAGAGCGAGTACAACAAGAGTAGGCCCACAGCTGATAGCCTTGGAGTTGGTTAGATCATTCGAGGAGATGCAGATTTCACTAGTCTCTAAGGATGACCCGGAGCTATACATGGAGTACCTGGGGTCGATGGTTACTACTGATGATATTCGAGACCGCATCAGAGATGGGCAGATGCCGGATGAGAGAGCTGAGCCGATATTCCGAGCCTTGGAGGAAGGCACGACAGGAGATTACTCTTTGAGGGATGGTCTCCTGTGTTTCCGAGGCAGAGTCTACATACCAGCAGGAGGACGGATTCGGGAGGACATTTTGACGGAAGCTCACTACAGCCGGTATTCGGTACACCCGGGGATCATCAAGATGGTAAAGTATTTGAAGAGGACGATGTACTGGCCGGGTATGAAGAAATATATTACGTACTTTGTGATGCATTGCGAGGCCTGCCAGCTCGTGAAGGCGGAGTGTAGGAACCCGGCAGGCTTGCTGCAACCGCTTCCGGTACCGGAGTGGAAATTTGAGGATATAGCCATGGACTTCATACATAGGCTACCTCAATCCCGTGCGGGGAATGACTCGATCTGGGTGAAAGTGGACAGGCTAACGAAGGTGGCCAGATTCATTCCAGTGACGAAGGACGCACCGGGCAGTGTATTAGTACGGAGGTTCATTGAGCAGTATGTGCGTTATCATGGGGTGCCCAAGACTATCGTTTCGGATCGGGATGGGCGGTTTACATCCAGGGAATGGATGTCAGTCCAGGCCCATCTAGGTTCTTGGTTGACATTCAGCACAGCTTTTCACCCTCAGACCGACGGGCAGACAGAGCGCACCAACCGTACACTGGAAGATCTGTTGCGACTGTGTATTTTGGACCGTGGCGAGCCTTGGGAGAGGTTGCTGCAACTGGTCGATTTTTCGTACAACAACGCCCATCAGTCCAGCATAGGCATGGATCCATATGAGGCATTGTACGGAAGGAGGTGCAGGACCCCACTATCATGGGTTCAGGATGAGGATCCGCAGGCACTAGGCTCGGAGTTTGTGGGAGATACAGATGCTCAGATTAGATTGATCCGGGACAGGATGTTGGAAGCCCAGAGCAGACAGGCCAAATACTACGATGCGAGGCATCATCAAGTGGAGTTCCAGGTGGGAGACCGAGTTTTCTTGAAGATACGGCCGATGCACGGAGTCTCGCGCATTCGCGGGCGGAAGAAGCTAATCCCGAGATATATGGGGCCTTATAGGATCCTGGAGAGAATCGGTCTCTTAGCCTATAGACTAGAGCTACCACCGGAGTTAGCGGGATTGCATAACGTCTTCCACGTCTCCTCACTTCGGAGGGCTTTGCTAGGCCCTGAACAGCTGATTTCCTCGGCAGATGGCCCGGTGGCCTCAGATCGGTCAGTCAACTTGGAGCCTATCAAGATTGACGATACAGTAGTGCGGGTCTTGCGACGGAAGAATTTTCCGTTAGTCAAGGTTCTGTGGAACAATCATGGGCAGGAGGAGCATACATGGGAGCCACAGGACTTGATGCGGAAAAAATACCCGGAACTTTTTTGTTAGGTATACCTCACAACCCCTCTGGACAATCAATTTGCTTTCCTGCTTTAAACCAATAAGACTGAAATTTCAAGAATAGGGGCTAATCTTTTGTTTATTGGGGTGTATATTGTAAGACCCCCCTCCCGGAACACAAAACACGTCACGAGAGGGGTCTTATGCCCAGAACAGCCGCCTTGCGGTAACACTAACACTCGGGCTAGCCTGTATCACAAGACGCCTATTCTGCCGGCAACAACCAATATCAACATGTAATTGCCAACCCAACCATAATAATATAAGAAAGTCAACCCACACTAAGTATATGTCCATAGTCATAACAAAAGAGAAGCTAACAAGCTTCTACATAATCAGAGTACGTGAATGTATATGCCACGAAGGGCTACCATAAAATCTCTCTCACTCACATCTGTAATCGATGGTAGCGAGGGTACCGTCCCTTCAGGCCCAGTCGTCCTGGCGTGGCTGTCCGGCTATATAATATGCTGCTCCACCTGCGGAATTCCCTTCTAAAAAGAAAGACGTAGCAACCGTTAGTCATAAAGACTAAGTGGCTTCGCATCCGCTCCCCCGACGACTCCTCGGCACCGGGCGGAGAAAGGAATAGATACAATATATAAATAACTGTAATACAACAGGTGAAGTGAGTACACATATCATAAGCAGCAACAGCAGTAGTGTATAATAAACAAGCTCTTAGTTTACAAATCTACTATCTATAGCAGCAAGAGAGTATATAGCTACAAAAGTAAGTAACTCAACTTAAATGGATGCCCATACAAGCATATAAGTTGAGGGTCATTCAGCAATAAGTAACTCATCGTATAGGAGTGCCCATACAAACTTACACGATGAGGGTCTTAAGTATGCAATGAAGTGTAATGTCATGAATGCAATGCAATGACACACCCATGATCAAATACATGCAATCGCTATGTCGACACAGACTTATAGTTCCCACTATTCGATCAGGTAGCTAACCTCTCAGGTGTCAACCGTCGTGGCCAGACGGTGATAGTACAGCGGGCATCTCCACTACTAGGCTGGTCTCCACACTACCTGGCCTAGGCCTCTGTACGCCTCAATGCTAAGGACACAACAGCGGAGCTCACTTGCGTACTACGACTCAGCGGGTTCTCCTAGGTAAATAAGCACCAAGATCCTAGCCCCGAACTGGCCTATGCGTGACATGGAAGGAGCCTCAGAAAAACCCGAGGAGCAAGCCGAACCATTCACTTGGCACGGAAGGAGCCTCGGGACATGAACACCGAGGACCAAGCCCAACCGCCCAAGGTCTAGCTGTCGACTCCCATCGGTATGACGATTGGCGAGCCCATAGACCTACCACACTATCCTTGACCCGGTATTATGACACCGTGTGTCGACTCACACCACATGCAATTTAACAATATCGTGGAATGGAAGGAGCCTCGGGACGTGAACACCGAGGACCAAGCCCAACCATCCATCAAATGCGGAAGGATCCTCGGGACATGAACACCGAGGGCCAAGCCCAACCGCCAAACTTTACTCATCTCAATCTCATTCCAACTAGTGACAGTCAACACCGCACTTATTACTTCCACAATGCTACCCGTAGGGAGACGACACTCTAAGCATTGGATTACTAATCCCCTTTTTATCCATTCAACATGTATCATGGCCATAGTTAAATCAGTTATACTTTTGCCCGATCATATCTAACCAATTATATCAGGTTCCTTCCTTCAATTAAACTTGTCCACAACTCGTTATATGAATTTAGATTCATAACCTCAACTTATCATGTCACTATGATGATTATGTCAAAAGAGTCCACCCAATCCTCGAGTTGGATCACAACATTAAACTCCATCACATCACATTCCACGTTACAAAAGCCCATAATTTAGGTGCAGCCTTAACCCGGGCAGCCACTTTGACCAAGGATTCCCGAGGCTACAGAGATCCGACGAGTGCGTGTAACCACTCGTTGGAAAGATAATTTTATGGGCTACGACTTTTGTGTTTAGTCAAAAGCCCAGATTTGATCGCATCATACCAGAAATCAACTCGAAGCCTGCTGCGTACAGGGTATAGATTTCCTTGGTGGAATTTCCCCCAACCGAAGCAGATTCGAACAGACTTTCCCGTGGCTACAGGTACCACCTGGGAATGTACGACCACTCGTTGGAAAGATAATTTTGAGGGCTACGACTTTTGTGTTTAGTCAAAAACCCAGATATGACCAGAACACTCCCAAAATTGGCCACGAAGGTCGCTGCGTGCAGAAAACAGATTTCTGCACGCATCTTAAGGCGAGATGAACGACATCCGTTCATCTTCCTCCTTGCACCAAACTCCAAAAATCTCCTCCAGAAAATCGTCCACCCTTATTCACCCTCACGAAGTCATATTTCTCCACGAATCCTTCTCTCATCTTCACTTTGAAGGATGAAGAGGTTGGAGGGGGCTAAAGCCTAGAAAACAAACCTAGGCATGGCTTTCCTATGAAATCTCCTCCTCACCATCAAGACTCTGTGGAGTCGATATCTCCCCTAGAATATATCTACAGATCTAGCACCAAGGGAGAGGGGAGGAAGCTCACCTCATTTCCAGCGGTACGATCATTCCCGGCCACGGATCGTGTCATCCTTCTTTGCGGCATCTTTGGTGTAGTTGTTCTTCACGAAAAAGGGGTGTTTCTCCTCCTCCAAAGCTTGCTCCAGCAAGCTTTCCTCCGTCCGAACTTCTCCTCCGACGACTTGCTTCTCTCTCTTGATGATTCGCGGATAAAGGCTCGACGACGGTAAAGTGACGGCTAGGGTTCGGCTTTATCTTCTTTTATAGACCGACCTATTAGGTTACATCCCTTCCGCCACGTGTCGACGCCCCATTGGACCGCCTAATGGGACATATTGAAGTGACTCGGTCCAGGAAATCATCCAGCACGAATCCCGAAGTCCGGTTCGGTTCGCCTGTACAAGGCGGTGAATCTGCCTGGGCGAAGAAAACACACAAGTCAAATTCGACGGGAATGACCTGTCATTCTCGACGATCGGTGAGAATCGCCGAGTATTCTCGACGAATTTCGCTTAGCCATCTTATCTTAAATCCTGGCGTTGAGGGCGTTGAGTATCAGTCGGCGATACTCGACGATCGACGAGAATCGTTGAGCATTCTCGACGAATTTCCCTTAGCCAATTTACCTGGCATTGAGTACGTTGAGTATCAGCCAGCGATACTCGACGATCGGCGAGAATCATTGAGCATTTCTCGACGAATTTCCCTTAGCCAATTTACCTGGTGTTGAGTACGTTGAGTATTAGCCAGCGATACTCGACGATCGGCGAGAATCGTTGAGCATTTCTCGACGAATTTCCCTTAGTCAATTTAACTGAAATCCTTGCGTTGAGTGTGTTGAGTATTAGTCGGCAATACTCGACGATCGGCGAGAATCGTTGAGCATTCTCGTCGAATTTCCCTTAGTCAATATCCTTTCGATTCGCTGGATATCACTCAACCCAACTCTCCATCCAACGCACCTGACACCTCGCGTCAGTGCACCCCGAGCCCGAGTCGAGTCTATTGACTCAGGACTCGTGCGAGGGGCCTAGCGCGAATTGGGACGTTACAAATCCTATAAACAAAATTAAAATATTTCGTCCCCGAAATCAGGCTGAGGTCATGGGGAGTAAAGCATACAGAAAACAAAATATGCTTTTAAATAAAATTACCTGAAGCAAACAGCTCCGGGTAGCGTCTTTGCATCAAATCCGTTGGCTCCCATATGAATTTCTCCTTCCCATGATTAGACAATATCACTTTTACCAAGGGAACACTTTTGCGGCACAAGGTTCTTATCTTATCATCAACGATCCGCACAGGCTCCAGTCAGACAGATCTGTCAGACGCCACCTTACCATCAGTTGTGGGGATGTATTGTTCAGGCCGTAACAGCGCCTTCCGAAGCGACGATACATGGAACACATCGTGGAGATTCTCTAGCTCGGGCGGCAGCTCCAGCCGATAGGCCAAATTGCCAACCCTTTCCAATATGACATAGGGCCCAACATACCGTGGACTGAGCTTCTTCAATCCTCGCACCCGTGACAATCCATGCATCGGTCGAATTTTCAGAAACACCTTGTCTCCTACCTGAAATTCCACCATCCGGTGTTTAGCGTTGTAATACTTCGCCTGCCGACTTTGAGCCTCCAACATACGATCCCGTATCGACCTAACCACCGCATTCGTGTCATCTATATATTCAACACCCAAAGTCTTCGGGTCTTCATCTTGTACCCAAGACAAGGGGGTTCTATACCTCCTTCCATATAGGGCTTCATGGGGTGTCCTGCCAATGCTAGCATGATAGCTGTTGTTGTAGGAGAATTCCACTAAGGGCAAGAGTCATTCCCACGGCTCTCCCCTATCTATCACACACAACCTCAACAGGTCCTCCAATGTTCGGATGGTCCGCTCAGACTGCCCGTCCGTCTGTGGATGAAATGCGGTGCTGAAGTTAAGGCGCGAGCCCAAATATGCCTGTACCGCCTTCCACTCCTTGGAGGTAAAATGACCATCACGGTCCGAAACTATTGTCTTAGGTACGCCGTGATACCATACAAACTGCTCCACAAAAAGACGTACTAAGACGTCCACATGAGCCTCCTTCTTCATAGGAATGAACCGGGCAACTTTCGTCAGGCGGTCAACGATCACCCACACTGAATCATTTCCTGAGCGGGAGCGAGGTAGCCCATGTACGAAGTCCATGGATATATCCTCGAACTTCCATTCGGGGATTGGCAACGACTGCAACAGGCCACCGGGGCTCCTACATTCTTCCTTCACTCTTTGGCAGGCTTCACAATGCGTGACAAAGTACCGGACATCTTTCTTCATCCTTGGCCAAAACATCGTCTTCCGTAAGCCTGCGTACATCTTTGAAATTCCTGGGTGCACGGAATATTGAGAGCAATGTGCTTCTCTCATAATATCCTCCCGGAATCTGCCACTTTGGGAATGTAGAGTAGGCCGCGAAAGTAAACGAGACCGTCCTTTTGTGTGTACTCGTCGGTAGTACCATCTTCGATTAACTTTATTGCCGGGGCCAAAGCCGCATCCAATCCTTGCTCCACTCGGATCTGGTCCCAGATATCACAAACTAAGCTCATGCTGGACAGGTACTCCGTATATTCCGAAGAAGCCTTAAATATTAAGGTGATGTCCAACTCCTCGATCATCTGTGCCAACTCCATGCTCATCAATCGAGATTCTGGGTTCGAGCCGGGTACTTTCCTACTCAATGCATCGGCTACCGAGTTTGCTTTTCTAGGGTGGTAGTTCAAGGTAAACTCATAGTCGCATAGAAACTCTAACCACCGCCGTTGTCTTAAGTTCAATTCCTTCTGGATATGGACGTACTTCAAATTTTTATGATCCGAGAAGATTTCGCAGTGGACGTCGTATAGATAATGCCTCCATACTTTCAAGGCGAACACCACCGCTCCTAGCTCCAAATCATGCACCGGGTAATTGATTTCATGCTTCTTCAATTGTCTTGAAGCATAAGCAATTACGTGCTCGTGCTGCATGAACACCGCTCCCAACCCCTGATAAGACGCGTCCGTGTAAACTTGGAATCCTTCCTTCCCAGACGGAAGGACAAGGATGGGGGAGGAGGTAAGTCTATCCTTCAATTCCTGAAATGCCGCTTCACACTGGGGTGTCCACTCAAATGGCACTCCTTTCTTTGTCAAGGAAATAAGCGGGAGGGCAATCTTGGAGAATCCTTTTACGAACTTGCGGTAGTATCCGACAAGTCCAAGAAAACTCCTCACATCGGCCGCCGACTTCAAAGGCGACCACTCCTTCACGGCATGCACCTTGGCCGGATCCATAGCTAGTCCAGCCCCACTGATTACGTGACACAAGAAATACACCTCCCTAAGCCAGAATTCATACTTGTTAAACTTGGCGAACAGGGCGTGCTCTTTTAGCTTCTCCAGAACTAAGGCCAAATGTCCGGCATGTTCTTCCTCCGTCTTCGAGTAGACTAAGATGTCGTCGATGAACACAATGACGAAGACATCTAAGTAGGGCTCAAACACTTTATTCATCAAGCTCATGAAAGCTGATGGGGCATTGGTGAGCCTAAACGGCATCACTGTGAACTCATATAAGCCGTACCTTGTGCTGAAAGCCGTTTTCTGTATATCATCCTCCTGTATTCTCAATTGGTAGTACCCCGAGCGCAAATCTAACTTGGAGAACCAATGCGCTCCCACCAGTTGGTCGAACAACTCATCGATCCGAGGTAACGGGTAGGTGTTCCGTACTGTTAGTCGGTTGAGTTCCCGATAGTCTATACATAAACGCAGGGTTCCATCTTTCTTCTTGACGAATAGAACAGGGGCTCCCCAAGGTGACGAGCTGGGGAGAACAAACCCTGATTCTACTAGCTCCTGCAGTTGAACTCTAAACTCTGCTACTTCTTTTGGGGCCATCCGATAAGGGGTCCTGGAGACAGGCTTAGCTCCTGGTACAAGCTTAATATGAAAATCCACTTCTCTATGCGGGGGTAATGAGAGCACTAAGTTGTCAACCTAAATCACCTAGAGGGGGGTGAATAGGTGAATTTCGTGTCAAATGCGGAATAAAAAATATAACACAGCACAGATCCGTAATCATGCAATCACACAGATGACAAGAGATTTATAGTGGTTCCCCAATCTTGGGTACGTCCACTTTTCTCACCGATCTAGCAAATCACTAGACTCGGCTACTCCACTATCTCGGATTGCAAAAACAATCATACACCTCGGAACCTTGTTCCTACAAAAACTCGATCCCAAATGGATCTACACTCGGAAGATAAAACTTCCTACCACACGGAGAAAGATCTCCTACAATGAAATTTGTTTAAATAAAATTTACAACAAGAATATCACAGATCTGGATCTTTGACGTAATCTTCTTCTTGAGAGCTTTTCGGTTTGAACAGAATTAGTTGAAGAAGACTTGACTGAGATCCACGATTCTAAGATCTGGAATCACCACGATCAAGAAAGTAAATCAGAGACGATGAAGCACGGAGAGATCGGATGATTCTTCTTGAGTCTGGATCGCTAAAGAAACTGAGATCGATAGCAGCGGCGTAAGAACGACGATCCAGAGATTCTTCCGAAAACGGTAATGACGGCGGATGAGGAAATTAGGGTTTTCGTGATTTTCTCTTTCTTAAAATATAATCTCTGTAAATGCGTATTTAGTCAAATCTAAAAAGACCTATTTATAGGCTATCTCCAATGGTCATAATCGTAATTCAGATTGACACGTGGACAAATCAGAAAAAGGTTAATTTCAAATCTCCATCAATTCTGGACTTAACGATTTCCTGAATTCTGAGCCGACATACTCGGGTTAGATAAGATACTCGAGTATAAAGGTCTGCTACTCGAGTAGACAAGAGAAACATGTACTCGAGTATTAGAAATGTCTACTCGAGTCCCATGGAAGAACTACCCGAGTTACTCTAGACAGATTACTCGAGTAAGTAGAAACATCTACTCGAGTACTAATCCAAACTACTCGAGTATAAGAAAAATCTACTTGAGTGCTAAGCCAGTCTACTCGAGTATAAGAAGGATCTACTCGAGTGCTAAGCCACTTACTCGAGTATATGAGCGAAGTTACTCAAGTATGTGGACTTAGAAATATTTAGACTGAACAGTTAGCCCTACTCGAGTATAACTAAGAGACAACTCGAGTATGACTAAGGCTCTACTCGAGTACACAAATACCTACTCGATTAAGGAAAAGAGGTACTCGAGTATATGAATGGATTTACTCGAGTATATGGACTTAGAAACTTTCTGAGATGAGAAGTCCAGATCAACTCGAGTACGATCAGAACACTTACTCGACTAACTTGAGAACTACTCGAGTATGTAATCCAATCTACTCGAGTACTAAGTCACTTACTCGAGTATATAGAAGATACTACTCGAGTATGTGGACTTGGAAAAAATTTTCTTCTGAGAAAGTCTTCAATACTCCAGAGTCCAGTAGTCCAAGTGCATGGAAACAAAGTGTACCCCAATAGAGAGGCTATACAGGAGTCAACACCTTGGATCATACAATGAGGAATTACATTGTATGGTCCTGTGTTTGATGACCCACTATACACTGACATTGGTTTACACTTGGCAATAGAGTCCTGTATGCACAACTTAAACACAACATCAAATACAACTTAATTCATCTTAGTTTCAGGTCTAACTTCCCACAAATCTGGGGTATTGTGAAGACAATTCCCAACAATCTCCCCCTATTTGTAGAAGTCAGCACCCTTTGCACTAAGATGAATTTCTAGAAAAGAAATGATCATCTATAACAACAAGCAATAGAAAATGACTAAAGCAGAGAATAATAGCAAATAAGGGAACCATAATCAGAATTAGATATATTAAATAGAAAGTTTTTCCAGTTCCACTAAACACTTTCAGGGGTAATTCACTTTGTGAAGTTTTGCTTTCTTCAGCTCTTGCCTTTCCAAATAACTGAAGGGTTTAGGAAAATAAGTCCTTGGCCTTGGAGGAGCTGCTGGATTGTTGAATCCCCAATGCCTGTCATGTAATCTGATCTTGATTTGAGATGCATCATAGGCTTTCCATTCTGAGTAGCTGTAGAATTTGTCTTTGTTTTCCCCAAAATCAGTTACCAGCTTTAGAGTGTCAAAGATTAAAGATTTGGAGGTTGGACTCCAAACTTCTGAATGTATTGACTCTGATCTGCCCTCTAAAGCTTGAGCTTGCTCTCTCTTAGGTGCAGAACGGCTAGCAGAAGCACCGTCACCATATTTTCTTTTCTTGCTGGGGCCACCTTGATTAGCAGGTCTTCTAGAGGAGGAAGTGCCTCGATCAAAGTGCCCCTGAGAGCTGGCAGGGACATCCTCATTCCACACATCAGAATATGAAAGAGGAGGCTCAGACTTCTCTCCAGCTGGTCTGGGAGAGAAGGCTGGCACTGCCTCTGGAATGGTAGCATGAACCTGGGCATCAGATGGAGGATGTTCCTCAAGAGGATCTAAGCTTTTAGGAATGATGGAGGGGTCGAGCTGGAATTCGAGAAAATTCTGATTATGTACCCAAACTGCAGTGTCATTAATGTATAATTTGATAGATTGTAGCTGGGATAGAATATCTGCTTTCATGGTGTTAACTAATCAATCCAGGGTCTCTTTAGACTTGGTAGAGATTTCAACAGAAATTTTCTCAACTTGTTCTTTCACGATTTTCTCCCCCTTGCTGATTTCTACAGATAGCTTTTCAATAGCTTCATCTCTGAATGTGCCTACTTCTTCACAAACTTTCATCATATTGGCTTCAGCTCTTTGATCTAGCAGAATATGGTTATGTGCCACTATTTCAACTTGATTTCTGACTTCACCCATGCTGGTGATGGTGTGATCTATCGCTTTTTCACCTATTTGGAAGAGTTGTTTAAGTTCATCAGTGTTGGCTTGAATTTCTGCAAAGCCTCTGCTCATCTCAGTTTGAAGAGCAGAGACCTTGTTGTTAACTGATTTCAGAGACTCATCAAAGTAATTTCTCTGTTCTTGGAGCATCCTCTCAATCTTACTGATGAGGTCTGAGGATCTGAGGGAAGCAGAAGATGGAGCACTGGCAGAAGTAGAGACCTGAGGGAGCTGAGAGACTGAGGGAGTCCAAGGAAGGATTTCTTTCACAACCACTGAGCTAGCAGTTCTCTTGGTGTGAGTGATTTCTACTGAATCCAGGAGATCTGTGAAGGAGGGGAGATTGAAGGCCAATGTCCTTAGAGGAGGCTCAACAGGTTCTGGGGATAACTCCTCTTCATCGGACAGGACGATACTATCATGTTGTTCTGCTTCTTCAATGGGATACTGAGCTGAGGATGGAGAGGGTCCCTTGAGAGGGATCTGTTCATCTTGTACCTGAACCTCAGGAGTACCAACAACTGGGTCTGCTGGAGGTAGGGAACTGTCTGACCTTAGTTCTTCAATGAGCTTATCAATCTCTGCAGATGTGGACAGAAGGTCTTGTTGAACTTGAATCTCTTGGGAAACTTGATTATCTGCTGGACTTTGTACATCTATTGGAATATCTTCTGGAGGAGGAGGAGGAGAAGGATCTCTGACTGTCTGGGAGGGAAGTTCTGTAAGCAGAATCTGGGAGCATGATGAGGCAGGCTCCCCCTCAACTACTGCACACTGGGTGTCAGTAGCTTGATGTAGAGGAGGAGATGGAGTCCTGTCATCAGCAACATGCTATGGGCTGGGGACATCTTCATCCATAATGAATTTGGAGGCTTGGGCAGTGTTCTTGAGTTGGATTTCATATCTTTGGATGGAAGAGATGGATACCTTTTTCATGTGATGGAGGGGAGTTCCTTTGGAGAAATCAAACACTATAGGATTAATATCATGGAGGAGGAAGGAGATAATCCTGGCATTGCTGAGTTTATTCAAACTTTCTTTGATCTTGTCCAGTATCATCATTCCAAACTGGAATTTCTTCCTGCATACTATGGCTTGCATAACATCAAAAAAGTTTTGGGAAATTTCTTTGAGGGAATAGGTTTTGCAGAGAAGATCTTTGGCAATGACATCCACAAGGAATTTGCCCTTTAAATTGAAATCTGCACGTTGGAACGAATATCCTTCATACGGGTTTATTCCACAAAAGAAACTGGTTCTCTCAGAATCTTCAGAAGTCAGATCATCTTCTTCATCCACCACTGGCAGTTTTAACAGAGTAGCTAAGGAGGTTTTGTGCAGACGGATTCTTATTCCACTGACCTTGGATTTGAGAACTGTACCATTTCGCTTGACCTTCAGATTCTTGTAGAACTCTTCCACTGCAGAAAATAGGATCTTACACGGCATTTGTAGTAGGAACGACAGCCCAGCTGTGTCAAGGAGAATGAGAAGGTTCCGGAAATAATCTGAGAGATCGGAGATTCCATCTATAACCAATTCGGACCCGATTCCTATTTTGGATGGAGGCGCCATCGAGTTCTGGAGTAATGGATTTTGGAGAAGACAATGCTCTGCGGTTCTGGAAGACGAAGCGCCGGCGAGTACTCGAGAAAGGTTTCATGGAAATGGATTACGGGATCATTCTATTTATATACATAACCCTAATTAGGTTTAAGATTGGGTTTTAAAAATAAAACATACCTTATGGGGGGGCGGCAAAAATCGAGGTGGCGAAAAGAGAAAAATGAGATTTTCAAAGTTCTTGAATTTCAAGGTACTCGAGTATATATCGGCATATACGAGTAGTCTGTTGTAACTTACACGAGTAAGTCGAAGACCAAGTAGATCATGAAGTACTCGAGTGAGTTACTAAGTACTCGAGTATGAAGAATATGTACTCGAGTGAATTTTTACCTACACGAGTATATACTTTGAGTTACTCGAGTATAAAGTAATGTACTAGAGTGTATTCGTGTTACCACTCGTGATTGTTTCCAAGTACTCGAGTATGTGAGTACACTTACTCGAGTAAGTCACTTTGACAAAATATTTTTCTCGATGCACTAATCTTTACCTCCACCACCTTTTAACTCTGAGACTTTGAAAGAGATCACTAATCTTCTTTGTTGAGCATTCCAAGTTCAGTTTTGAAGAATGAGAACTTGGTCTCATCTAGCGACTTCGTGAATATATCTGCAACTTGCTTATCTGTGGAGACGTATTGTAGATCTATGTCTCCATTCTCCACATGCTCCCGGATGAAGTGATATCGAAGATCTATGTGCTTTGTCCGGCTGTGGGAGACTAGGTTGTTGGCGATTGTTATTGCACTGGAAGAGTCGCAAAGTAGAGGGATGTTCTGGAACAACATGTTATAGTCTTCAAATTGATTCTTGATCCATAGAAGCTGTGCACAACAGCTACCTGCAGAGATGTACTCTGATTCAGCCGTTGAGATGGCTACACAGTTCTGCTTCTTACTGCTCCAGGAAATAAGTTTCCTTCCGAGAAATTGGCAAGTTCCGGAAGTGCTTTTCCTGTCGTCTTTTCTTCCTGCAAAATCTGTATCTGAAAATCCAATTAGTTCACTTTCATTACTTCTTGGGTACCATAAGCCAAGATTTGGTGTACCTTTGAGGTATCTCAAGATTCACTTTGCAGCAATGTAGTGAGATTCCTTAGAGTTCACCTGAAATCTAGTACATGCACATGTGGAAAACATTATGTCTGGTCTACTTGCGGTAAGGTAGAGCAAGGACCCAATTATGCTTCTGTACTTGGTTTCATCAAAAGGTTTCCCTTTCTCATCCTTGTCCAGAGACATAGCTGAGGCCATTGGAGTCCTCATAGAGGTTGCGTTCTCCATTCCGAATTTCTTAAGTAGCTCTTTGGTGAATTTAGTCTGTGAGATGAAAATTCCATCCTCAGATTGTTTCACCCGAAGCCCTAAGAAATACTTCAGCTCTCCCATACTGCTCATTTCAAACATCCCTTGCATAAGTTTAGAAAACTTCTTGCAGAGGTTGTCATCCGTAGAGCCAAAAATAATGTCGTCAACATATATTTGTACCAGCAAAATCTTGCCTTTTATTTCCCTAAGAAATAATGTCTTGTCTATCATTCCTCTTATGAACTTGCTCTCAAGAAGGAATCTAGACAGCATCTTATACCAAGCTCGGGGGAGCTTGTTTAAGACCATATAATGCTTTTTGCAGTAAGTATACATGATTGGGAAAGTTTGAATCAACAAAACCTGGCGGTTGCTCTACATACACTTCTTCCTTAATGTTACCATTTAAGAAGGCAGACTTTACATCCATTTGATAGACTGTAAAGCCCTTAAGTGCAGCATAAGCAAGGAATAGTCTGATCGCCTCCAGTCTTGCCACTGGAGCATATGTTTGATCAAAGTCGATTCCTTCTTCTTGACGATATCCCTTGGCGACAAGTCAGGCTTTATTCTTTATAATTGTTCCATCTTCGTCCATCTTATTCCGGTAGACCCATTTTGTCCCGATGACATTCTTACTCTTGGGTCTAGGAACAAGTGTCCAAACTTTGCAATGTTTGAACTGATTCAACTCTTCTTCCATGGCTAGTATCCAGGATGCATCCGAGTTTGTTTCCTCGAACTTCTTAGGTTCAACCTGTGATAGAAAGCTCAGGAATAAATTCTCGTTAGTTGTACCTCTCAGGGTTCTGACACCATCCTGAGGATCTCTTATGATTTGATCTAAGGGATGATCCTTCAAGTGTCTGAACTCTAGATTCCTTGCATCTGGGATCTCTTTAGCCACTGGTGTTGCATCTTCAGCTGGGATGTGTCTTCATCTTGATCATCTACCTCTCCAATAGGGGTGGTAGAGGTGATCTTGATGAACGTCTCATCTTTATCTTGAGTAGGCTCATCCAAGCTAAGTTCCTTCATCTTGGTACCTGCATCTTCAATAAGCACACTAGAAGAGTTGCTTTGCAGCAAACTCATCTCATTAAATACAAGGTGTATCGACTCTTCTACCACCAGAGTTTTTCTATTAAATACTCTATAGGCCTTACTATGGCTACTATAACCTACAAAAATACCTTCAAAGCTTTTCTCGCTAAACTTGGTAGTGTGATACTTGCCGTTGTTAAGTATGAAGCACTTACATCCAAAGATTCTAAAATATGAAATGGTTGGTTTCCTGCCTTTTAGAAGTTCGTAAGGAGTCTTATCATGGTTCTTGTTGATGAGAGCTCGATTTTGCACGTGACAAGCGGCGTTGACGGCTTCAGCCCAGAAATACTCTAGAAGTGAGGCATCACTCAACATAGTCTGACAAGCCTCTATGAGTGTTCTGTTCCTTCTCTCAGCTACTCCATTTTGCTGTGGAGTGCGAGGAGAGGAAAACTCATGAAAGATACCTTAACTTTCGCAGAATTCTGTCATGGCTCCAGACTTGAATTCCGTTCCATTGTCACTTCTGATTTTGACTACGGAACAGTTTTATTCATTCTGGATTTGCCTAACAAAACTAGTGAAAGTACTGAAGGTGTCTGACTTGTGTTTCAGAAAGAACACTCACGCAAAGCGCGAGTAATCATCCACAATAACCAACGTATATTCCTTACCTCCCAAACTTCTAACTTGCAGTGGACCAAACAAGTCCATATGGAGAAGCTGCAAGCTTCTATTGGAATCCTTGCCTATTATGCTTTTAAATGAAATCCTTGTTTGCTTGCCTTTGATACAGGCGTGACAAAGACTGTCCATAACGCACTTGACATTAGGTGCATCACGTACTAAGTTTTGAGAGAATAGTTTATTAATAGTTTTGAGATTAATATGTGCTAGTCTCTTGTGCCATTTGTCAGCAAGAGATGCACTACTTTTTGCTAAAAGACACACTGGTGTAGATGAGTCTATACAAATGAAGTTTAAACAGAAAATATTTCTGCTTCGAGTGCCTGATAAAACAGTTTCCATGTTGTCAACCGATTTTATCAAACACTTGTCAGCATGAAATTCAACCACGTATCCTTTGTCGCATAGTTGGCTTATGCTGATGAGATTGTGTTCCAATCCTTCAACATAGGCTACATCCAGAAGGGATACGCTACCGTTAGTAATCATACCATAGCCATTAGTTATTCCTCGATCCGAACCTCCAAAAATGACCTTTGGTCCGTTGCAGACTGAGGTGAAATTCTGAAGTAGGCTTCTTGTCCCGGTCATATGCCGAGAGCATCCACTGTCCAAGTACCAGATTGGCATTTTGGTGGTTTTTGGACATACCTGCAATTACAATCACTTTGCCTTAGGAACCCAAACAAGTTTGGGTCCTTGGTCTCGAGTTAGAATACTCCCCCTACGAGCATTAGCCTCATGAGTGGTCATTCTCACATTGCTAACTTGAGGGGTTGCAACATTTCTAGGATTGAACCAACAATCGATGCCAAAATGACCAATTTTGCCGCAGCACCAACAGTCGAACCTGTTGTATCTTTGCCTAGTGTATTCCTGCTTGATTTTCTTAAGTGATGGTCTAGCAGGAACTTCACTCGTGGAAGAAGACGCTTCATGATGATGGCAGCCACATGAAGTCTTCTCCTTCATAGGCCTTTCCACAATAGGTTTTACCTTTGGTGTCTTCTTGATGTTATGATCATGAGCATATGGTCCATAGTTCTGAAGTTGAATCTCTTCATAAGGTGCCTTAAAGACACTCTCGCCAAAGTTACGAGGATGAGTCCAACCTTGGTATCTTGACATAGGCTTCTCAGGGATCGGCCTAGAGAAGTGTCCATAGGTGGACTCATAGTCGTATTCGTTCGTAGGAAAGATAACTTTCTTGAACAAAACCGGTTCCAAGGGAGCTTTCCCCTTTTCTTCAGCTAGAGCCTTCCGGGCAGCCTTATTCTTTCTCTTGGCCTTGTTTCTCCTAGAAGATTTACTAGAAGCACCAATGTGGCCTATACCAGCACCATTGGCCTTAGCTGAGAACTCAACAATGAGTGGAAGAACTGTCTTAGGCTTGGAGAAACTCTCAACAAGTTTCTTCTCAGCCTCGAGTAGTTGTTCCAATTCTTTGATGATTTCATCTTTAAGGTCGAGGTGCTTGAGAGCTTGATTGTATTCTTCCATAGCAGCATTGAAGTTCTCTTGAAGAGAATTAGTCTTGGTGACTTCTTCTCTCAAGCTGCTCTCAATAGCCTGTAGAGATCTTATCTCTTTGGCTTGAGTTTTCACGACTCTGCGACATTTTTCATAAGCCGTGAGTAACTCCTTATACTGTCCTATGAGTTCAGATTCATCTTCAGAGGAATAGCCCTCTTGCTCATTATCATCATCAGATTCAGAGAGAGGAGTGTGAGATTTTACCTCCCCAGTGAACTGGGGGACTTGTTCATCATTAGAGTGAGCCATGAGCCCGAAGTAAGCTTCCTCTTCTTCACTCGACTCAGATGAGTCGGAGTCGCTGAGAGTTTTGCTCTTCTTGGCTAATAAGCTCTTCTCTATCCTTTTCTTGTGGTATGAGGATTTCTTTTCCTCTCTTCTTCCACCCTCTTTCTTCTTGTGAGGGCAGTCCGTGATGATGTGACCTGGCTTATTACAACAATAACAAATGATGTCAGTTGAAATTTTTTTATTCTGTTTGGAGTTATACCTGTCATGGCTGCTCGAGCCATTCTTTCGCTGATCACCGTTATGTCGTGATCTTCTGTATGAGGTATCTTTGCCTCTCCATTGCTTCTTCTTATTAAAGAACTTCTTGAACTTCCGCGAGAGCAATGAGAACTCTCCTTCAGATAGTTCTGAGCCTGAGGTGCTTGGCTCGGAGCCTTCTTCTTCACTTACTTCTTAAGGAGGTGCTGGTGAGGCAGCTTTGCCCTTCCTTGAACTGTCAGCCTTTAAGGCAACCGACTTCTCTTTTGAGGAGAAGCGACTTATCTCTTCTTCGACTTTTCTGGAGTTGATTTGCAGTTTATAGGACATTAGCTTGCCAAATAGGTTCTGTGGATCTGTCTCTGCTAGTCTGCCAAACTCTCGGATGGCACAGACTTTATTGTCCCATTCTTTGGTGAGATATCTCAGAAACTTATAGTTCAGCTCCCCATTAGTAAAGACTCGGCCATACACTCTCAGTCCATTGACTATCTTAAAGAAGTTTTCAAATGTGTCAGCTATGGGTTCCTTGTGACCTTGTCGGAAGGCTTCATACTTCTGATTTAAGAGGGATCTCCGATCATCCCTTACTTCCTCAGTCCCTTCCATCAGAGTCACAAGGGATTGCCACATCTCCTTGGCAGACTGGCAATGTATAAGGTTTTGCAGCATTGAGTCATCGACTGCACTTACGATAGTATTTTTAGCTTTCTTGTCTAGGGAGACAAGTGCAATATCGTCCTTATCCAAGTCCATCAACTTCTTTGGGACCTTTTTGGTTGGGTCTATTGTTGATGCAGTCATAGGAACATGCGGACCTTCTTACACAATCATGAAGATCCGAGGGTCTAATGCTTCCATGAAGAACTTAACTCTTTCCTTCCACATAGGAAAATTGTTCTTGGTGTAGATAGGGAGCTTAGCAAAATCCTTGGTCTTACTCATGCTTGATACTTCTCTTGAGAAACCTTGGTGAGGATTAGATCAAGGTGTTAACCTTTTAACGATCAACATCCATCTGATACCATTTGAGAGCGCTAAGTTGTCAACCTAAATCACCTAGAGGGGGGTGAATAGGTGAATTTTGTGTCAAATGCGGAATAAAAAATATAACACAGCACAGATCCATAATCAAGCAATCACACAGACGACAAGAGATTTATAGTGGTTCCCCAATCTTGGGTACGTCCACTTTTCTCACCGATCTAGCAAATCACTAGACTCGGCTACTCCACTATCTCGGATTGCAAAAACAATCCTACACCTCGGAACTATGTTCTTACAAAAACTCGATCCCAAACGGATCTACACTCGGAAGATAAAACTTCCTACCACTCGGAGAAAGATCTCCTACAATGAAATTTGTTTAAATAAAACTTACAACAAGAATATCACAGATCTGGATCTTTGACGTAATCTTCTTCTTGAGAGCTTTTCGGTTTGAACAGAATTAGTTGAAGAAGACTTGACTGAGATCCACGATTCTGAGATCTGGAATCACCACGATCAAGAAAGTAAATCAGAGACGATGAAACACGGAGAGATCAGATGATTCTTCTTGAGTCTGGATTACTAGAGAAAATGAGATCGATAACAGCGGCGTGAGAACGACGATCCAGAGCTTCATCCGAAAACGGTAATGGCGGCGGATGAGAAAATTAGGGTTTTCGGGATTTTCTCTTTCTTAAAATATAATCTCTGTAAACGCGTATTTAGTCAAATCTGAAAAGACCTAGTTATAGGCTATCTACAATGGTCATAATCATAATTAAGATTGACACGTGGACCAATCAGAAAAAGGTTAATTTCAAATCTCCGTCAATTCTGGACTTAACGATTTCTGGAATTCTGAGCCAACATACTCGGGTTAGATAAGATACTCGAGTATAAAGGTCTGCTACTCGAGTAGATAAGAGAAACATGTACTCGAGTAATAGAAATGACTACTCGAGTGCCTTGGAAGAACTACCCGAGTTACTCTAGACAGATTACTCGAGTTAGTAGAAACATCTACTCGAGTACTAATCCAAACTACTCGAGTATAAGAAAAATCTACTCGAGTGCTAAGCCAGTCTACTCTAGTATAAGACGGATCTACTCGAGTGCTAAACCACTTACTCGAGTATATGAGCGAAGTTACTCAAGTATGTGGACTTAGAAATATTTAGACTGAACAGTTAGCCCTACTCGAGTATAACTAAGAGACTACACGAGTATGACTAAGGCTCTACTCGAGTACACAAACACCTACTCGAGTAAAGAAAAGAGGTACTCGAGTATATATGAATGGATTTACTCGAGTATATGGACTTAGAAACTTTCTGAGATGAGAAGTCCAGATCAACTCGAGTACGATCAGAACACTTACTCGAGTAACTTGAGAACTACTCGAGTATGTAATCCAATCTACTCAAGTACTAAGTCACTTACTCGAGTATATAGAAGATACTACTCGAGTATGTGGACTTAGAAAAAAATTTCTTCTGAGAAAGTCTTCAATACTCCAGAGTCCAGTAGTCCAAGTGCATGGAAACAAAGTGTACCCCAATAGAGATGCTATACATGAGTCATCACCTTGGATCACACAATGAGGAATTACATTGTATGGTCCTGTGTTTGATTACCCACTATAGACTAACATTGGTTTACACTTGGCAATAGAGTCCTGCATGCACAACTTAAACACAACATCAAATACAACTTAATTCATCTTAGTTTCAGGTCTGACTTCCCACAAATCTGGGGTATTGTGAAGACAATTCCCAACAGGTAACCCTGGCAATTTCTCAGGAAATACCTCAGCGAAATCCCGTGCTACCCGCATGTCCTTCACATCTACCTTCATCTCTTTTTGTTCGAAACATATTATGTAGACTTCATCCCCCCTCATATGAGCTTTCAAGGTCTGGATTGAGGATAACAATATTCGTGGTGCGAAACTTATACCTTGGAAGACTACATCAGTATCCCCATGTCTCAAATAGATGCACTTCTCCGCACAGTCGATTCTTGCGTGGTGCCAATCCAGCCACGCCATACCCAGGATGAGGTCGAATTCTTGTATTCTCAAAATTGTAACACGGGTATCAAAGGTCTTTCCCCCAATGGTTATCTCTAGCTCACACTTCGCGGTTGCCGTCATCTCAGATCCGTCTGGGAGGCGTACTCTTCGGGCAATACTGGCAAAATATTGCACTCCGGGTATATTCTTGATGAAGTATTCGGACATGAAAGAATGTGAGGCGCCGGTGTCAAATAACGTATAAGCCGGTTTCCCGCCGACCATCACGGTGCCTAAGTGTCATTTAATAATACTCAAGCTAGACGCCTAATATATCTTAAGCCACTAGAGAATATTAATGGAAGCAAAATGACTAATTCAAATCGTACCTGCAATCATCTCTTGAGGGTTCCGCTCTTGAGTCATGTCCAGGGCATACATCTGATCTCGAGCGGGTCCGGGGTTTCTTCCTCTTGGTCCTCGTCCTCAACCACGCACATACCCTCTCCCCCGCGGGGCTGCTGGAGGGAGAGCGAAAGGCGCATCTCCAAACAGTTGCGGGCAGTAGCGTCGAATGTGGCCCGGTTGGTTGCATTCAAAGCACACCCGTTCCTGCCTTTCGCCGTGTTCCTGAAACTGTGGAGGTGGAGGTAATGCTAGCGGTTGTGGAACCGGGCGCTCATCTCTAAAGTTCTTGGGGAAACGCCCGCAACCCCTCTGATATCCTCTTCCTCTTTTATTGTAAAATCTCCTTCTGTTGCTGGGCACGACTTCCATCACTCCCTCCGCTGGTCTCTTACCACTTCCCAAGTGGTCCGCTTCCAATCTCTTCGCCATATCAATAATCTCCACCAGACAAGAGTCCGCTATAAACAAAAGGGCTTGCCTTAGGGGATCTCGCAAGCCTTTGTAGAATCGTTTGGCATACCCTCTAGCATCCAGCTCATAGGAGTCAGCGAATCTAGCCAGGTGCTGAAACTCCCGTTGGTACTCCGTCACAGACATGGACCCTTGCTTTAGTTGCAAAAATCTCTCTTCTATACCATCCCGAGCGGCCGAGGGGATGAAATGCTCTAAGAAGGCTTCAGAGAATTCGCTCAAACTAATGTCCGTGTACACTCTTCCACGAAAAGTGGAGCCCATGAGGGACTTCCACCACCTTTTGGCGTGCAACTCTAAGAGTGTCACCACAAGGGTCACCGCCATGTTGTTTGGACATCTTATACCTGCCAACAACTCTTGTATAGTGTCGAACCACTCTTCCGTACGCACTCCCGACTCTGTCCCAATATAAGCGGGAGGGGAGAGAGCTCGAAAAACGCTTAACCAACTAGATCCCGGACCCTGTTGTTGTACAAGTGTCTGCTGAGATTGGGACCTAAAGGCGTCCAAAATAGCTGTGAGCGTCTGCCCCAGCTCTGATTGTTGGAATTATGTAGGTACAGATAGGGCGGGGGTGCCCCTTACTGGCTCAGCATGTGCTGGGATCTATACATAAGGTACAAACCTAGGGTTAGGTTGGCTAATCTAATGTTAAAGATGGATAACTTAGTGTGAATTATATATGGGCACACCACTGCTTCCGCTAAGTCAGCTTGTCCCCAAACTGACTGATCAAATGTGGGTGGCACCATTGTTAAGTGACTTTCTCCTTGGAGGATCGTAGCAAGCTGATACCATTTGTAAGACCCCCCTCCCAGAACACAAAATACGGAACGAGAGGGGTCTTATGCCCAGAACAGCCGTCTTGTGGTAACACTAACACTCGGGCTAGCCTGTACCACAAGACGCCTATTCTGCCGGTAACAACCAATATCAACACGTAATTGCCAACCCAACCATAATAATATAAGAAAGTCAACTCACACTAAGTATATGTCCATAGTAATAACAAAAGAGAAGCTAACAAGCTTCTACATAATCAGAGTACGTGAATGTATATGCCATGAAGGGCTACCATAAAATCTCTCTCACTCACATCTGTAATCGACGGTAGCGAGGGTACCGTCCCTTTAGGCCCTGTCATCCTGGCCTGGCTGTCCGGCTGCATAATCTGCTGCTCCACCAGCGGGGTTCCCTCCTAAAAAGGAAGACGTAGCAACTGTTAGTCATAAAGACTAAGTGGCCTCGCATCCGCTCCCCCGGCGACTCCTCGGCACCAGGCGGAGAAAGGAACAGATACAATATATAAATAATAGTAATACAACAGGTGAATTGAGTATACATATCATAAGCAGCAACAACAGTAGTGTATAATAAACAAGCTCTTAGTTTACAAATCTACTATCAACAGCAGCAAGAGAGTATATAGCTACAAAAGTAAGTAACTCAACTTATATGGATGCCCATACAAGCATATAAGTTGAGGGTCGTTCAACAATAAGTAACTCATCGTATAGGAGTGCCCATACAAACTTATACGATGAGGGTCTTAAGTATGCAATGAAGTGTAATGCTATGAATGCAATGCAATGACACACCCATAATCAAATACATGCAATCGCTATGTCGACACAGACTTATAGTTCCCACTATTCGAGCAGGTAGCTAACCTCTCAGGCGTCAACCGTCGTGGCCAGACGGTGACAGTAGAGTCGGCATCTCCACTACTAAGCTGGTCTCCACACTACCTGGCCTAGGCCTCCGTACGCCTCAACGCTAAGGACACAACAACGGAGCTCACTTGCGTACTATGGCTCAGCGGGTTCTCCTGGGTAAATGAGCACCAAGATCCTAGCCCCGAACGGGCCTATGCGTGACACGGAATGAGCCTCAGAAAAACACGAGGACCAAGCCCAACCGTTCACTTGGCACGGAAGGAGCCTCGGGACATGAACACCGAGGACCAAGCCCAACTGCCCAAGGTCTAGCTATCGACTCCCATCGGTGTGACGATTGGTGAGCCCGTAGACCTGCCACACTATCCTTGACCCGGGATTACGACACCGTGTGTCGACTCACACCACATGCAATTTCACAATATCGTGGCATGGAAAGAGCCTCGGGATGTGAACATCGAGGACCAAGCCCAACCATCCATCAAATGCGGAAGGAGCCACGGGACATGAACACCGAGGGCCAAGCCCAACCGCCCAACTTTACTCATCTCAATCTCATTCCAACTAGTGACAGTCAACACCGCACTTGTTACTTCCATAATGCTACCCGTAGGGAGACGACACTCTAAGCATTGGATTACTAATCCCCTTTTTATCCATTCAACATGGATAATGGCCATAATTAAATCAGTTATACTTTTGCCCGATCATATCTAACCAATTATATCAGGTTCCTTTCTTCAATTAAACTTGTCCACAACTCGTTATATGAATTTAGATTCATAACCTCAACTTATCATGTCACTATGCTGATTATGTCAAATAAGTCCACCCAAGCCTCGAGTTGGATCACAACATTAAACTCCATCACATCGCATTCCACGTTACACAAGCCCATAATTTAGGTGCAGCCTTAACCCGGGCAGCCACTTCGACCAAGTATTCCCGAGGCTACAGAGATCCGACGAGTGCGTGTAACCACTCGTTGGAAAGATAATTTCGTGGGCTACGACTTTCGTGTTTAGTCAAAAGCCCAAATTTGATCGCATCACACCATAAATCCACTCGAAGCCTGCTGCGTACAGGGTACAGATTTCCTAGGTGGAATTTCCCCCAACCGCAGCAGATTCGAACAGACTTTCCTGTGGCTACAGGTATCACATGGGAACTTGCAACCACTCCTTGGAAAGATAATTTCTAGGGCTACGACTTTTATGTTTAGTTGAAAACCCAGATATGAGCAGAACACTCCCGAAATTGGCCACGAAGGTCGCTGCGTGCAGAAAACAGATTTCTGCACGCATCTTAAGGAGAGATGAACGACATCCGTTCATCTTCCTCCTTGCACCAAACTCCCAAAATCTCCTCCAGAAAATCGTCCACTCTTATTCACCCTCACGAAGCCATATTTCTCCATGAATCCTTCTCTCATCTTCACTTTGAAGGATGAACAGGTTGGAGGGGGCTAAAGCCTAGAAAACAAACCTAGGCATGGCTTTCCTAGGAAATCTCCTCCTCACCATCAAGACTCTGTGGAGTCGATATCTCTCCTAGAATATATCTACAGATCTAGCACCGAGGGAGAGCGGAGGAAGCTCACCTCATTTCCAGCGGTACAATAATTCCCGCCCACGGATCGTGTCATCCTTCTTTGCAGCATCTTTGGTGTAGTTGTTCTTCACGAAAAAGGGGCATTTCTCCTCCTCCAAAGCTTGCTCCAGCAAGCTTTCCTCCGTCCGAACTTCTCCTCCGACGACCCTCTTCTCTCTCTCGATGATTCGCGGATAAAGGCTCGACGACGGTAAAGTGACGACTAGGGTTCAACTTTATCTTCTTTTATAGACCGACCTATTAGGTTACATCCCTTACGCCATGTGTCGACGCCCCATTGTACCGCCTAATTGGTCATATTGATGTGACCCGGTCTAGGAAATCATCCAGCACGAATCCCGAAGTCCGGTTTGGTTCGCCTGTACAAGGCGGTGAATCTGCCTGGGCGAAGAAAACACACAAGTCAAATTCGACGTGAATGACCTGTCATTCTCGACGATCGGTGGGAATCACCAAGTATTGTCGACGAATTTCCCTTAGCCATCTTATCTTAAATCCTGGTGTTGAGGGCGTTGAGTATCAGTCGGCGATACTCGACGATCGGCGAGAATCGTTGAGCATTCTCGACGAATTTCCCTTAGCCAATTTACCTGGCGTTGAGTACGCTGAGTATCAGCCAGCGATACTCGACGATCGACAAGAATCGTTGAGCATTTCTTGACGAATTTCCCTTAGTCAATTTAACTGAAATCCTGGCGTTGAGTGCGTTGAGTATCAGTCGGCGATACTCGACGATCGGAGAGAATCGTTGAGCATTCTCGACGAATTTTCCTTAGTCAATTTCCTTTCGATTCGCTGGATATCACTCAACCCTACACTCCATCCAACGCACCTGACACCTCGCATCAGTGCACCCCGAGCCCGAGTCGAGTCTCTTGACTCAGGACTCGTGTGAGGGGCCTAGTGCGAATTGGGACGTTACATATATACCTAGTTAATTGGGTGAATTAATCTTAGATTTGAAACCGCACAAAGCAAACATAACGTAGAGATGTAATCTTTCAATTCTCATGGGATGTTACAAGCTTCTTTTTCCCGATTAGAGTCCCATAGGCTTAACCTTGATTTCGGGGACGAAATATAGGTTTTGTTTATTGGGATTTGTAACATCCTATTTCCAGCTAGACCCCTAGGAGTCGGTTGGTCGTGACAGAACGCTAGGAAGCCCAAAAATTGAAATACATCAACCGAGATTTCGGGTCACGGGTTGGTCATGCCCGTGACCGACCCATCATGCACGTGACCTAGGGCGTGACTCCTTCGACGATCGTCGATCTCAGGGAGACGATCTTCGGGCGCAGAATTTTCAACACGGGCCTGTCACGCCCGTGACCTATGTGTCACGCCCGTGACCTAGGGCGTGACCCCTTCGACGATCGTCGATCTCAGCAGGACGATCGTCGAAGCGTAGAATTTGCATCATCGCCCTGTCACGCCTGTGACCCAGGTGTCATGCCCGTGACCTAGGGCATGACCCCTTCGGTAATCGTCGATCTCAGCGAGACGATCGCCGAGCGCGGGATTTGCCTGATGACCCTGTCATGCCCGTGACCCATGTGTCACCCCTGTGACCTAGGGCGTGACCACCCTTTGACGATCGTCGATCTCAGTTCAACGATCGTCGAACTCAAAATTGTCCACCCGGGCCTGTCACGCCCGTGACCTACATGTCACGCCCGTGACAAAGGCCGAAACGTCAGCCACACTGGAAATTTCAGTAACCGACATCATAATCAATTCTGATTATGGGAATGTACAACAGAAATATTTATGGGCCGTTTCTATCTCTAATTATTTAATAGAAAAAGAGAGTAAGGTCCAATAGAAAATCGCCACCTGGATCAGCAATTTCATCTTCCACCTTTTCCTCTTCCCTACATCATAACCGAAACGTTATTAAGAGAAACATTCATGGCCATGAATGTTTCATCCTTTCCCCTCCCCACTTGGAGATCTATAATAGCCTCCTTAGAGCAAGAGGATAAGGTTACACGCTCGATCAAACGGATTGAGATTCCTCCCCTTGCTGTTGAAGAATTTCCGGCGACGCCGCCACCGCGCAAATGGCTTCCCGACGGTCTGCACGCCTCCAGCCTGCGAACAAGGTCCTTCCCTCGCTCTTCTTCTGCGGATAGATCTTAGAAATCATTAGGAGAGATATCGGACTCAAAAGAGCCGGATCGGGTGAGCGTTTCCATGGTTTTCCAAAAATTTCATGGTGGCGGGTTCGCCGGAAACCGCCTCTCGGGCGGCGGCACGGTAGCCCTCACCTCAACAGAGGTGGTGGTGGTGGTGGTCGGCCAGGGAGACGGCTGGGTGGCCGGGAAATAGCTTTAGAAAAGCTACAGTAAGTGTTTGTTTTTCTGATGCTGTTCGGGTTCGGGTAAAGAAGAAGGTGAACAGTAGCATTTAATTATATTATATAATGTATAGTTAGGAATTAATTCCCTTTACTGTATACTAGGTTGAAACTGAAAATTATAGTCCGTAGGGGCTGAAACATAAAAAGTGGATTATATAGAAAATGTATCCCTTGCAGTCTAGTTTAATTCAAAATTAATTTCACTCGATTTGGAGTCCTGGTTAGACCACAGCACACTTTTTGGTGAGGTCTATCCATAGGGCTGTCTTGACCTTAGAAAAATTCCCCAATCCAATCCAGTCGTCAAAATGACTTGAAATTTGGGGTGTGGCCTAATCTTATCTATATCTAAGTGTTATCAAAAAATTAGGATTTTTGGAAAATATGTTTCTATAGTTTTTAGAAAAATTCAATAATCCTAGCATAATTTAATTAGATAACTAAATGACTTCCAAACCCTCCCAAATTTTGGTGAGTAGTCCCTGGGTTTATCATAAGGTTCTGGTAAAAATTTCATCTCATTTGGAGATGTTTTGATTAAGTTTTTATCCAACCCTAGGTTGGTCCTTATAGGATAATCAATGATCAAACACCCCCTTGGTATTTGGGTGGTCATATCACCTCAATAGAGGCTGATATTTTGTCCAAAGGCTATTTAGGGCATGACACACCCTCCAAGGGAGTTTGGGGTGGTTTGGTGTAGGGTAACCCTAGAACCCTAGGGAAAATCCCATAATGGTGGTTTTTGGGGTTGTGAAGATCATGGGGTCAAATGACCTTGGACTTACTTAAAATTTGGTGGAGAGAACCATGGGGCCGGTATAGTTCTCTGGACAAGAGTTTAGGGTATTTGGAGACTGCTAGGTCACCTAAAATCCTAACCCTAGTTTAGGTCACCAACCATAATTTGAATTATTAAGCTGTCAAATGAACTTTAAATCAAGCAAAAATGGAGTAGTGTGATTTTCTAATCTAAATAGCCATGTTATAATTTTGTTGAGATTTTTGGGTTAATTTATACAGTATTTCATTTACAACTCTAATTGTGCCCTAGATATTTATCTTGATGATTTTGGAATTTCTATGCATTGGAATGTTATGAAACCTTGGATTAGGGCATCTTATAGTTTTTTATACCTTCTGTATTTTTCTTGGAAGTTTTATCTGATTATTTTGGGTACTTTATTCTTTAATGTACTAATTGTGACATGGAGTCAAAAATACAAATAATGCCCAATTACTGTCTGAAAAATTATGAAATTTGGTCAGTGCGTGTTTAAAGTTATGCTAGTCACACTGTAATTTTCTATGGAATTTTAGATGATTAAAAATAGCATCTCCTTCTCTAAGCTAGGAAAGTCGGTATTTTACATTAAAATAGTTTCTGAGCCTAAATGTTTGATAAAAAATTATGGTACTTGGATTCTGATGGTTTTAGGTCTTCATAAATCTTATATAATTTTCTTGGGATTTTTGGAGACATATTTACAGTACTTCCTTCATAATATAGTAGAAATGGCCTAAAATGGTAAATTAGAAAATATAGGCCTAAACACCTCTGGAATTTCTCAAAACTTGGAATTGCTGTTTAAATGTCTCATAGGATTTTTATTGATTTTATGATGATTTATTGTTGGCTCATTAGTGCACTTCATGTTCATACTAGGGCATTTAGAATCTTAGAATAAATAAATTAAACGCTTGATAAATAGGAAAATTTGGAAATCTTGGTATTAGCTATATTATGTCACGATAGACCTCCGGTAAATATTATAGAAGATTCGGAAGACAAATTGGAGTACCTCCCCTCATACTACTCACGTATCTTAGGATGGTCTGCATATAGTAAAACCACGAAAACTGAACTAGAGCGGATAATGAACTTTGGGAGTTGGAATTTTGGTAGTTTCTGGTTGGTTAGGGCAAGCTAAGTTTAAGTCCATTATTGGGGTTAGGATAGGTAGAGTATGAGACGGGTTAAGGTTAAGTAGCATACGGGAACAACGAAAGATCGTCCACCTCGAGTAGTAGTGGAAGAGTCTTAATACGCTAGGGCCAGATCTAAAGTAACTTAAAAAGGGGATCGGGTAATGGGTATCAACCAATAACAATAAGTGCCTTGCGAAAGGGAATGGTGGGCTTCAGCTACCATCATAGTTCCTAGTGCTCTTTGAGAGCCCTTCACGGGGAATACCGGGGGCAGTCTTGGGCTAATGTAAACTGTAGAATTAATAATCTAAAGAGCAACTAGTATAATTAGGGTTGCACACACATACACCCCGATAGCTAGGAAGGTAGAATAATTTGTTGGGTTGCCATTCAGACGGTAGCTCTGAAGGTAGATGCATGGACGGGACAATCCGGGGAGCCGAGGGCTCGAGGGTTGGAGTACAGAATAAAGGTGGTGGGTCTTCGATATCTGATTGTCGTTCACACTGTCATCGGTACGTCGACTCGGCAGTGTGGGACACTTAGCCAAAGAATGTCTGGTGGGTATAGCCAGCAGTAGTATACGGATACTCTAGGTTGTGTTCTTCTAGGGGCGTGTGGAAGGGCTAGTCCCGGTAGTGAGGATACCCGCCTAAGAGTGGGGGGCCCGACCCACTGTCTCCGTTTGCCACTATGGAGGTTCCTGGGAGTGAAGCTAGCTCCCCGAACAGGGGGAACTAAAGGTCTGTGTGCATAGAGTCGTGTGTGTGAGTTGCACTTGCGTGAATCATGACATATCATATCACTACACTCATATTTGCATACAACCGACACCCCAACGTATAAATTGGTTTGAGACTTCTTATACGATGGGAGTCTTGCAGAAGACCACTTAACTTATAAGTTTGTATGGGCATTCATATAAGTTAAGGTTACTTACTTCTTATTTTTGTTCTCTGCCTGCCTTCTTTATATCTGCCACTTACTACATGTTTTCTTTATTACTTACTGTCGTAGAATTGCTAAACGTACTTTTTTAGATAGTTGTTAGAATGACTCCCCTGTTACCTTCTTGATTATTCTCCACCTTTGTATCTTCCCTTTCCTCCTCTCCGATCGGTGCTTAGGAGCCGTAGGGGGAGGGGTAGGGGATGATAGGGCTTAGTCTTTATGACTAATGGTTTTCGAACCACAACATTACAGGATCTCTAGATGGGAGATAGGGACCAGCAGTCCAGGGACCAGCACCAGCGGAGTACGGTGCGCATGGAGGTGGGTCAGTCTAGCACCGGTGCACCTGCCACCAGCTCCGTGAGTGATTAGAACTTTTATAGTTTCTACGATGAGTGATTTGTAGTGAGGACTCTGATGTACCGGGCTCGAGCCCGTTTATCTATATTTCATCTGAACTGTATCTTTGCAGTACTTCTGTTATCTATTTCTTGTTAATATCTACTGATGGACCGGTTGTGATTTCACTTTTTTTACATGTTTCTATAGACTTGTTTACATTTATGTATAATTACTTCTCTCTCTTGTGATCGAAAAGGGCCGGCAGAATTGGCACTTGTAGTGGCGGCCTTCTCGTGAGTCGGTGCCACCGCAAAGCGGCAGTTCTGGGCTAAGACCCCGATGTTTAAAAAGAAAAAAAAGGGGGGGTCTTACATCCTAGGGTGGCTATGGTCCTCTGGTTGAAATTTTTTTGAATTTGGAAGCCTTTAACCCACTCAAATCCCAAATCCTAGTTTAGGGCACAAGCCCAATAGTTGGGTGTATGCAATCAAAACAACTCATAATATCTAGAAACTTGGGCAGGATATTTCTCCGATAAAAAGAGTCCTAAAATAATTTTAGTGTAATTTTTATGCTAATAAAATCAGTACTACCTTAATAACCCTAATTGTGTCCTTAAGTTTATTTTGCTTGTTATGATTCTTCTGTCCATTGAAAAGTTGGGAAATTTAGTATTTGGAAGTTATACATTATGTTTGATCCCTCTATATTTTTATTGGAATTTTTAGATGATTATTTTAAGTACTTGTTTCATACAATATGAATTGTAGATTTCTGATCAAAAATATATATAAAGCCCAATATTGCTACTAAAATTATCAAACTTGGTAATTGAGTGTTTGATGTCATTATGTTGGCTCTGGAATTTTCTCATAATTTGTAGGCGATCAAAAACATTACTTGTTTCACAAAGTTTTAAATCTAGAAGATTACTTTTAATTAGATTCAGAGCCCCTCATGTTTTAGAAAATGATAAAACTTGGTTAGGGTTAGTTTTAGATCATTATCTATCTCCTGTTGTCATAATTATTAGATGAAGTTTTACAGAACTTGCTTCAATAACCAATTGCTATGAAATTATTGATTTAAAATTAAATTAGGGGCTGCTGTTCACTGGAAAATTGGTAGAATACTTCTAAAGTGTGTTTAGGATATGATGGACTTACTGGATTTTTGTTATAATTTTTAGAACTTTATTGCTGGCATTTGCTCTAAAAATGTTAATATTGACTTTATGTTCTAAATTGTGGATTTGGGGCCTAAACAATTCTGAAAATTCTTAGACCCTGGATTTGCTGTAAAAATGTTACCTAGTATTTATCAAAATTTTGTGGTGATTTGTTTCTGATTTAAAAGTGCATTTCATGTTCAAAGTAGGGAATTCGGAGTCTTAGGATAATAAGATTAAATGCCCAAATAATTAGGAAAATTATGAAACTCTTGAGTTATTCTAAATAGGTCATGGTAGACTCCCAGAAATTGTTATGGATCTGTTGGATGAGTAAATGGAGTACCCCTTAGTGGGAGCACCATGAAGCTTAGCACGATCTGCATATAGTACATAGAACTTAAATAGGCTTGCTCGGAGAGCTTAAACACACTTAGGGGAGTCACACTGAAATAAAAGAGAGGATTGGTCATAGGTAGAAATCAATAATATTAAGTGCCTAGTGAAAGAGAGCTTTGGGCTTCAGTCCTTCGTAGTTCCTAGTGCCCTCGAGAACCCTTCACGGGGTATGCCTTGGGTAGTCCTGTGCTAATGTAAACCATAGGAATAATAAATGTTAAAGAGTAACTAGTATAATTTGGGGTTCACTTTCACACACCCCGGTGTATTGGGAAGATAGGGTGAATAGGATGTTTGGGCGGTAGGCTCGGTGGTTGTGGAAATGGGCAGGGTAGCCCGGTGAGCCGATGGCTCGGTAGATATTTGTGACGGGCAGGATAGCCCAGGGAGCTTTGGCACGGTTTGTGGCTGTGATGGATGGAATAGTGCGGGGAGCTTTGGCTCGGAGGATAATACATTAATATTGCATGTGCATAAGATATAAGGTGGTGGGTCTTCGGTATTGGAGAGTCATCGCACCGACACCAGTACGTTGACTCGGCGGGTGTGGTTTTACACTTAGCCAAATAAAGTCCGGTGCGCCAGCCGGCAAGAGTATGCAGGAGTCTTCTGAGTGCACTAGCATTGAGGCATACGATAGTTCTGACTTGTAGTGTTGATACCAGTTTAGAGGTGGGGGAGGCCCAACCCACCGCTTCTGTTTGCCACTACAAAGGTATCCTTGGAGGTTAAGCTCTAGAAAGGGGGAACTAAAGCTCTGTGTACAAAAAGTCGGGTGGGTGAGTTGCACTTGCATGATCACATAATAGCATATTTGTATGTCATAGCATCATCATTGAATCAACCCCTGACACCTATTGTATAAAGTGGTATGGGACGCTTTATACAATAGTCCCTACAAAACGATCCCTTAGCTTATAGGCTTGCGTTAGGATGCTTATTAGTTATGGTTATTTTCTCATGATAAATATTATTTGCTTGTAAACCGACACCTCATCGTATAAATTGGTATGTGACTTTTTATATAATGGGAGACTTACAGAAGATCCTTTAGCTTATGTGTTTTCATATAAGTTAAGGTTACATATTTCATGTTCTGTCTTTCATACTTTTATTACTGCTGCTTATACTCATAGAACTGCTAGATTAGTTCTGTCGCCACCTGCTTACATTTGTTACTCTCCACCATCATAGCTTCCCTTTCCTTCTCCCCACTCGGTGCCTAGGATCCATAGGGGAGGGGTGGGGGATGATAGGACATAGTCTTTTAGACTAACAGTTTTTGAACCACATCATTTAGGGGATCGAGCATGGGGAGTTTCGGCCACCAACTACAGCCACTTCTAGCTTAAGCACACACATATATATACATGTATACTTATCTTAACCTCACCTCAGCTAACCGAACTCCGGCCACCCAGCTGACCTTATCAGAGCTAAGTTAGGCCTAAAACTTGAGTCCGAACAGCGAAAGCTACAGGTTTAGCTAACCTTAAACACAACCCGAGCTCCTTTTAGCCCAAACCAGCAAGCCAATTCTAAATATACACCTATATACATACATCAGAGTCAGCCTAACCTCCCTAATCAAACTGTAGCTATTCCGAGAGCTTAATCATAAGCATCAAAAGCTATAGGAAGCTAATCTCAGCCCATCCGAGCTCCAGCTACTTATATCTAAACACAATAGCACCAATGCATTTACATATACCTATATATATGTATACTTAGCTTAAAAGATAAGGCTAACTGAAAATCAGCAAGCTCAAATTATGTTTTTACCTAAACATATAATTAAACAATCCACCACCACAAGCTAGGCTACACACAACTAGCTAGAAGAAAAATGCCGAAACAACGCGAAAAACATACGATCCCAGATTTCGACAAAACTCACACCATAGCTAAGTACCCAATCTACGAAAACAACATCGAAGTCGAAAACAACATTCGACGATCGAACACTCGGGCTTACACCACCCAAGCAAAAGCACAAGCATTCCCTAAGAGGCTCAGCCGAGTCATCACAACTGACACAGACTAGCTGGGGAATCTTGCAAACAGGTTACACAAGGAACCTAAAGAGCTAAGACTACGCTCTAACAATGGCAAAAGGCCGGAAACGCATCAACGTAGAACCAAATGATAAACAAACAAAACAACCAAAAACCGAGGGCATTACAGCCCCTCCCTGATGCGCGTAAAATACGGCAAGCGTACCGGTCGCTCAAGTAATAAAGTTGGGAATGAATCCCCGGATGTCGGTCTCTTGAGGAATGCAATTGGCGTCGAACGATCTAGACTCTAAAACTATCGTTATGAGAGTTAATTTAAATAAACAGAAAAGAAAGGGGCTTTTGTTGGTGGTCTTACGACCGATTACACTAATGTAAACTATGCGGGTCGCAATCACCGCTTCTCAAGGCGAGATGGATGTAGCGGCCGCGATGCCGTACTTCGATTGGCGAGTGGACGGAAATCTAGCGAGTGAGGTGATTAGTGCGGAGCAAGCTTGAGTGAAACGAACATGTGGAGTGGAGCGAGATGGAGCGAGGCGCATCAAAGAATAAATCTCAAGAGCAAGATGAAATACAACAAATAACAATAATGCTAGAAGTTGATGTCCATTACAAGCACAAGCATTTCATACAACAAGAAAAAGAGAGAAAATGCACAACCATGAGATTGAAGATCCACCGCGGTTGTTGGCCGGAGGTGCGGGTTGTCAATCCGCTTCCAAGCGCAGTCCGAGGAGGGCTTCCGGTACCACCGAGCTGTCACCTCGAGGGCCTGTAACTCCATTCTCTAGGGGTGCTTCGTCTTCTTCCTTGGTGGAAAGCTCAGAGAAGAATGCTTCAATGGCCGGGAGGATCGCCGGAGGATGCGAAATGCTTCGGAATCACCGAAGAAGGTCCTCCCGTTGGTATGGATGAAGGTGGAGGTGAATGGGACTTGCTGGAGGGCGAAACGACGGACTGGCGAAGGTTCCGTAATGATGCTCTCGCCCTAATTCGCGGAACAACGTATTTATAGCTTGCAGAATAAATAGCGCGCACGACCACTGGCGCACGACCAGTGATCGTGCGCGACCAAGGTCAGCGCCCGTGCGTGAGCAACCTGCAAACCTGCATCAGAAAATCAGTAGTCGCGCACGATCAGCAGCGCACGATCAGTGATCGTGCGAGGCAGGGCTGATGATCGTGCGGAAATAGCCAGACAGACTTTGCAAAATGGGTATGACTGCGCACGATCGGCGGCGCACGAGCAGTGGTCGTGCGCGGTATGGCAAGTGATCGTGCGGAAGGTTCAAGACAGAGTTTCATAAATGAGACCGAGCTGCGCACGATCAGTGATCGTGCGCTAGGAGGTCGATGGTCGTGCGTGGGTAAAAACGCACGACCACTGACTCCTTTGCCAAAAATAGTGAAACGCCTATCCCGAATGCCCTCACGATCCCCAAACCTGCAGGAAAACTGCACGGGGCATCGATCGCGGCAGCCACAGCAAACAGTGATAAACATAGCAAAAAAGTAAATGCACACAAGCACAGAAAATGGGCAACAAAGGTGCACAGGGCATGGAAAACCGTAGCGAAACAAAAGGAGTGCAAATGACGCTAAACGGCGCGCAAAGACAAGGAAATAAGCCCAGATGAGTCCGAAAATAGGTATATAAAGAGGACTCATCACACCCCCAGACTTAACCGTTTGCGCGTCCCGAGCAAACAGAACCTAAGCAGACGGGGAGAAATGAACTAGCTAAAAAGAGAAATTGCCAAACGGAGTACCATGCGAAGTCGCATGCTCGCGTGCATAAAAATAAAGTAGAGGGAATTCTTAAGTATACAAAATATTTTATATTTTTCACAATGCGTAACAAAAATTTATTATTACTCAAAAGTGGAATCATGGTGAATCAGCCGGTCCTACGCAGGGAGAAAGTAGACAGGCCACTAAGGTGAGCATTGCCGAAGACCGGAGCTCAAGATTACCCCCAAAGGAATCCACCAATGTCGGAAACCATAAGCTTGCCCGATCGCACTCTCTCCACGGCACTAGTCAACCCAAACACAAGTCCGTAGGACTTCGGGTAATAATGGGGCTTGGGTTACGGTGAGGAAAACAACGATAAACATGATGGGTATGCACCTAACCCAAATGAGCAAACGTACAAAACTAGTACCCGCTGCCCACAAAATAAACACGGGTGCACCACACCCCCAGACTTAACTTTTACTAAATGGGTGTGTGCACCGCCTACTCCAAATCCAAATCATCTCAAATAAAGATTTTCAATCAAACTTTTTCTTTTCACTTTTCATTTTCACTTTTTCTCTTTTTCAAATATTTTTCTTTTCGCAAAACACAATTTTCAGCAAATAAAGCTTGGGGGCACTTCCACATTTTCACGAATAAAAATACCACATCACAACCCAACATGAAAATATAAAACACTAAGCTCGACTTGGGTGTGCGACTAGAATCGGCTATGGGGCTTTGGTGAAATAATGGTGGAGCTGAATCAAAAGGAAGGGTAGGCACAAAGGGGCTAGCAAGGGCGATGTTAGGAATGGGTACAAAGCTCAACCGGGCCAAAAGGTGGCCTACATCGCTCTCACGCTAGACTAACCGTGTACCAATGCTTCAAGAATAGCTTGGGGCAAGTTCTTAGCAACCGAGAAGGATAATCCTTCCTCCCGACTCAAGCAATACGAGTCTAGTGGCGGCTACACACATTCCTACGCTACCGTTTGATTCACACCGGATTCACAAACTTTTGAGTAGAATAAGAAATATGTACGCAAATAGAAAAATATAAAACTATAAGCATACAGAAAAATTAAGTCTACACAAATTTCTATACAAAACGAGAGCAGTTGACTAGAAACACAGCAAGGCCAACATTTTACTCCGTCGTGCAATCCTAAACTAGCACAGAAATTTTCCAAATCTAACAAAGATACAAGCTCAACTCGTGGCACGCTAACAGCTAAGCTCGCGCTCATGTGGGTGCAGTGGTGTGCAACAGGAATCTAACATAATGAAGCGAAAAAGGAAAACTACTGGCATGCGAAATTAAATGTGCTCGTGGAGTGCACAAGCGGCTCTTCCCCCCAGACTCGAATGAAAACATAAGCAAGAAAAATAAACATTCAACCAGAAAATGAAATCTGAAGCGAGAGAGAGTACCAATGCTCCAAAGAGGGGAGCATGCCAGAAGATTGCGTGATGATTCGCGGGCAGTGCTGCATCGCACAAACGATAAGCTGAACCTGCGAATTAGGCCGAACAATAGAAAATACAAAAAGATAGAAAGCATAAAATAAAATCAAACAAAAACAAGGGGACCAAAAGGTCCAAGCTTGGGTTGTCTCCCGAATAGCCCTTTTGTTTACCGTCCTTAAGGTGGACCAAATACCTGTATTAGCAATTGTATATAATGTTTATGCAACAAAATAAAATAAATAACGCCCAAAAATAAAATGCAGAGGTAGCAGTGGGGTGGAGGAATTGCACTCATTCCTCGTCGCTGCTGTCGATCTCAACGGGCGGCGGGCGGGGAGCGGGAGCGGAACGAACCGGCGGCGGAGGGATGTTTAGGCCACCACGCAAAGCCTGCTGATATACCAGGTTCTGCATCCACAACTGGGAGGCCTCAATATCCGCAAGGCGCTCATTCAGAAATGGAATGTTCTGACCCTGCGCAGCACTGAAATGAGGGTCGGGCTGCCTCTCCGGCTCAGCAGATGGTGGCCGAGAACGACGTGACTGAGTGCCTCCTGCAGCTCTCCGCCTACCCATGGCGGAAGATTCTGGAGCAACTTCATCCTCGTCCTCCTGCAACGCTCCTCGGGCGTCACCTGGCATAACTATCTCGAATCGACGATCGGATCGCCTCCCAATAACACGTAGCAGATGAAAACTGACCATGTTGGCTCGGGTGATGACGGAAGGGGTGGTAACCTGCTCCATCGGCGGCAAACTATCCCAAACTCCCAAATTCTTGGCGATGCGAGTGATGTAATAAGCACCACCGATCGCGCCGGCGAGGCGATAAGTAGCCTCATGATGGAAGAATGTCGCCAGCATATAACCAAGGTGGATGGGTTCCCGACGGAGCATGCTATAAAGTGAAACTAAATCCTGCCATCCAACCACATTCTGACTAAGTGACCGCGCCGTGAGTGAGTGGCTAAGAAGATGTTGAAGATACCGCAAAGCAGGGGAAATGATCTTGGTCGACTTGGCCTTCCGAGCCACATACTCCTCGTCGGAACCGGTAATTTCGCGCCAAGCAGACCCATGGGAGGACCCTTCAGGGAAGCCGGAGCCTAAACCTTGTGGTTCCGAAGCATCTGAGTAGAATCCGGCTCGGACGCCAAGCTCATGGATGGTCATGGAAATGACCCGTCCCCGAATCCGGAAGGAGCATTCAACAGGGCGATAGCCGCGAGTGTCGCATTCCCACTCAAACGTGGAGAGGAACTCCAAAGTGAGCTCTTTGAATCTGGGTTCGCGGCACTCGAAAACGTGGCTCCACTTGTCGAATGAGTAGAGGTGGAGGATAGAATCCGCAAGAACACCGCCGTCGCCAATGGACCTTAACTCCTCCCAGTCCACAAGACGCTGAGGGAGGAAGGGTTTGTTCTTCAAATCAGTAAATCGGCGCTGGTGGGTGTCCTTCTGAAATGCCGCCATCCTCTGCAGCACCAGAGCCGGAGTGGAGCGCTGGTAGGCGTTGACAGCCCTGCGGTTAGAGGTAGAAGCCATTGCAAGAGGAAGATCCGGTGGAGCGAGGAGGGAAGAAATCTCTCGGAGATTTGCCGGAGGAGAAGAGGGGACGGAAGCTCAGGAGAGCGACGCACGACGAAAGCTCGGGAGCGAGAGATTTAGGGCGCACGCTCGGCACAGCCCGAGCGGTCTTTTTATAAAAACTGGGCCGACCGCACGATCACTGATCGTGCGAAAATAAATAGCGCGCACGATCACTGATCGTGCGCGATACTTAAAAATTACAGGCAGCCAATTTTTGTACCAAGATCGCTCGGATAACGCTGAGGGTGCGCTAGGGGGATACAGAAATGAGGCAAAGCTACCGTAAGCATTTTTAGACTAAAAGGCAAGAATATATAAGATGAGATGAGAAAAGTGGAAGTAAATTGCCCAAAAATTCTAAAAGAAAAGAATACGCTACCTAGATAACTATTGGGTTTTCTGTCTCCCAACAGGACTTATTCAAATCCTCGACTTTGCTTAACTGATTGGCGTATGGAAATGGAGATGCCCAGGCAATTGTTCTTGCTCACGTGTTGGTAGCGGGTACCGGTATGGAGACAGAACAAATGCCCCACTACCTGTATAAGTACACCTGCCGAGAGTGTCAGGCATGGGCAAGACATAACTTGTGAAGTTCTTCATCTCCAACTCCACCTGCATCTGGTTGCTAGCAGACATAGGCCGCATTACAAGCCCGTGCACTGGTTGAACCGGTTCCAAGATGGAATCCTGCAGGGAAGTGGAAACAAGAACGGGGTCAAGAAATAAATCAGAAGAATAACATAAACAATCCTTAATCTTGGAAATGATCCCGGAGTCATCTCCCGTTGGTAGAATTGCAGAAATCTGAACACCACTGTCCAGGATGGTGCAAGAAGTTCCTAGCGCAGCATCCATTTCGTCCGCACATTGGACATCCTCACATGGGGTGAAGGTAGCAACCTCAACCACGGAAATGTCCTCCTCGACTGGATCTAACAGAAAGCTGAAAGTGCTAGTTTCCACCTGCGAATCAGCCTCAACAGAAACATCAGAAAAAGAATGAATACTATGCAAAGAGGAAGGCGGAGGTACAGAACTCAACGGGGAGTCAAGAACTGTATCTTCGCAACCGGACTCGATGCTAGGTGATGCATGTTCATCAGAAGTATATGTATCCATGCCGGGATGGGGATCGACGCAAGCATCGGGGCATGTACCGGAAGTGCATTCTCCAAAACATGGAGATGGCATCGATGCATATCCCGAGGCTGAAGGGGTGCTGCCCACGGTGGAAGCGGGAATAATTCGGAAGTCCGGCTCATTATCCACTTCCAATTCAGCTAAATAAGCAGTGCAGTCCTTCAATGCATGATCCTAGCTTCGACAAAAGATGCACTGCTTAGCCGGCTTCCGCGGTGAAGCGTTTGCTGAAGCCGAGAAAAAGTAGTGCGGTAATGGCTCCGCTGGTCGGTGGATAACCGGCTTATGTCTACGAAATGTAGAGTCATGAATTTCCTGGGAACTATACTTCTGGGGACATCGATCACTTGCATGCAAGATATCTCCACAATGAGGGCAACGAATATTGAAATTGTCCCACATTGCAAAATATCAAAGTCAAACGGAAGCAACTACTTTGCAAAGATTCATCGCACAAAACTTACAATTCCAACAATGAACTACAGCAGAAGAGGAAAGAAATGAAATAGAGCAAAACAAGTTAACTCGAATACCAAAATTTTCAGAAATCATGATCGTTCAACAGTTGCATTCCCCGGCAACGGCACCAAAAACTTGATGCGCGTAAAATACGGCAAGCGTACCGGTCGCTCAAGTAATAAAGTTGGGAATGAATCCCCGGATGTCGGTCTCTTGAGGAATGCAATTGGCGTCGAACGATCTAGACTCTAAAACTATCGTTATGAGAGTTAATTTAAATAAACAGAAAAGAAAGGGGCTTTTGTTGGTGGTCTTATGACCGATTACACTAATGTAAACTATGCGGGTCGCAATCACCGCTTCTCAAGGCGAGATGGATGTAGCGGCCGCGATGCCGTACTTCGATTGGCGAGTGGACGGAAATCTAGCGAGTGAGGTGATTAGTACGGAGCAAGCTTGAGTGAAACGAACATGTGGAGTGGAGCGAGATGGAGCGAGGCGCATCAAAGAATAAATCTCAAGAGCAAGATGAAATACAACAAATAACAATAATGCTAGAAGTTGATGTCCATTACAAGCACAAGCATTTCATACAACAAGAAAAAGAGAGAAAATGCACAACCATGAGATTGAAGATCCACCGCGGTTGTTGGCCGGAGGTGCGGGTTGTCAATCCGCTTCCAAGCGCAGTCCGAGGAGGGCTTCCGGTACCACCGAGCTGTCACCTCGAGGGCCTGTAACTCCGTTCTCTAGGGGTGCTTCGTCTTCTTCCTTGGTGGAAAGCTCGGAGAAGAATGCTTCAATGGCCGAGAGGATCGCCGGAGGATGCGAAATGCTTCGGAATCACCGAAGAAGGTCCTCCCGTTGGTATGGATGAAGGTGGAGGTGAATGGGACTTGCTGGAGGGCGAAACGGCGGACTGGCGAAGGTTCCGTAATGATGCTCTCGCCCTAATTCACGGAACAGCGTATTTATAGCTTGCAGAATAAATAGCGCGCACGACCACTAGCGCACGACCAGTGATCGTGCGCGACCAAGGTCAGCGCCCGTGCGTGAGCAACCTGCAAACCTGCATCAGAAAATCAGTAGTCGCGCACGATCAGCAGCGCACGATCAGTGATCGTGCGAGGCAGGGCTGATGATCATGCGGAAATAGCCAGACAGACTTTGCAAAATGGGTATGACTGCGCACGATCGGCGGCGCACGAGCAGTGGTCGTGCGCGGTATGGCAAGTGATCGTGCGGAAGGTTCAAGACAGAGTTTCACAAATGAGACCGGGCTGCGCACGATCAGTGATCGTTCGCTAGGAGGTCGATGGTCGTGCGTGGGTAAAAACGCACGACCACTGACTCCTTTGCCAAAAATAGTGAAACGCCTATCCCGAATGCCCTCACGATCCCCAAACCTGCAGGAAAACTGCACGGGGCATCGATCGCGGCAGCCACAGCAAACAGTGATAAACATAGCAAAAAAGTAAATGCACACAAGCACAGAAAATGGGCAACAAAGGTGCACAGGGCATGGAAAACCGTAGCGAAACAAAAGGAGTGCAAATGACGCTAAACGGCGCGCAAAGACAAGGAAATAAGCCCAGATGAGTCCGAAAATAGGTATATAAAGAGGACTCATCACTCCCCCTAAAAGAAAGTTTCACCTCAAAACTTTAAACATAAAACTTCAATCAAGAAGAAAAAGAAATAGCTAAGACAAAGCTATAAAAAGGACCAAAAATATACCAGGCACGATATCAGGGAAAGAGATGAGGATATGCCTTCCTCATCGCTGAATCTAGCTCTCAAGTCGCGCTTTCTACACCCATGTTCTTCCACTGAATCTTAACCATAGGAATAGTTTTCCTCCGCAACACGCGAACCTTAGCATCCAAGACGCGGACAGGCACCTCCACAAAAGAAAGGTTTGGCTCCAACTGGGGCACATAATCCAAAACCTGCTTTTCACTCTGCACACACTTCCGTAACTGACTTACGTGAAAGACATCATGAATGCTAGGAAAAATTGTAGGCAACTCTAACTTATAAGCTGATACTCCAATCCGCTCAATAATCAAAAATGGCCCCACGTATCTCGGGTCCAATTTCCTGTTCTTGCCAAACCTCTTAATCCCGCTCATCGGGGAACCTTTAAGAACACCTGGTCCACCACAGCAAATTCCAAAGCTGATCTACGCCGGTTGGCGTTCTTTTCATATCTCTCCTAGGCTATTCGAAGCTTTTCCCGAATAAGCTTCACTGAAATCTCCATCTCCTCGAGTGCTTCTGGACCCAACAAGTGTCTCTCGCCCAACTCAGCCCAAAACAAAGGAGTCCTGCAGTGCCTCCCATACAAAGCCTCAAAATGAGCCATTTGCAAGCTTTCTTGATAGCTGCTGTTATACGCAAACTCCATAAGCCTCAAATTCTCGTCCCACACCCCACTATGGTCCAGAATATAGCATCAGATCATATCTTCCACAATTTGATTTACCCGCTCCGTCTGACCGTTGATATGCGGGTGATAAGTAGTGGAATACTTCAATTCTGTCCCCAACCCTTCTTGAAGACTCTTCCAAAAACGAGACGTGAACCTGGAGTCTCGATCCGATATGATGCTCACGGGTACACCATGCAGTCTGATGACCTCCTCCAAATACAGCTCTGTTATCTTCCTCATCGGGTAGTCGATCTTGAATGGCACAAAGTGAGCACACTTCGTAAGTCTATCCACGATCACCCATACTGAATCATGCCCCCTAGGAGATCTTGGCAAGCCTGTAATGAAATCCATCGAGATGCTTTCCCACTTCCAAGTCAGAATTTCCAAGGGAGTCAGCTTTCCACCCTGTCTTCCATGATCAACCTTCACTCGCTTGCATGTGTGGCACTAAGAAACAAATCTGGCTATGTCTCCCTTCATCCCATACCACATGGAAATCTGCTTCAAATCGCGATACATCTTGGTGGATCCTAGGTGGTAGGAAATGCTAGATCCATGGGCTTCCCCGCACACCATAACCCTGATGTCTCCAACCGCAGGAATGCAAAACCTGCCACCGTACTTCAAAGTACCTGTATCATCTATAGTAAAATCTGGCAGTTCACCTCTCTCAACTCGAAGATACAATTGCAGAAGATCAGGATCATCCTTCTGATGCAATCTCGTGAGAGCGATCCATGAAGGTTCTGCCACTACAAGGCTGCTCTGCACATCGCAGCTACCCACAGAAATGCCCATCAACAAAAACTCCTCTACTAATAACTTGGCTGTGAGGAAAAAAATCTTTCCTGATTTCCGACTCAGGGAGTCGGCCACCACATTGGCCTTGCCCGGATGATACTGAATCTCGACCTCATAGTCGGCCACGTACTCTAGCAGTTACCGCTGACGCAAATTCAACTCCTTCTGCGTGAAGATATATTTCAAGATCCTATGATCAGTAAAAATCCTGCACTGCACACCATACAACAAATGCCTCCACAACTTCAGAGCATAGATCACGGAAGCAAACTCCAAATCGTACGTAGGGTAATTCCTCTCATGAGTCTTTAGCTGTATCGATCCATACACAATCACCTTCCTGTCTTACATCAGTACGCATCCCATCCTGATATGTGATGCATCCATGTATATATCATACTCAACACCTTCAGTAGACAAGGACAAAATAGGAGCTGAACAAAGCCTTCTCTTTAGCTCCTCAAAAGCCTCTTCACATTTGCCATCCCATACGAAGGCTATATTCTTCTGCATCAACTTGGTCAATGCCGTAGATAGGGTGGAGAATCCCTCCACAAATCTTCTATAATAGCCCGCCAAGCCCAAGAAGCTTCTGATCTCTAGAGGAGTAACAGGTCTTGCCCATTCCATAACCGCAGCGATCTTTTCTGGGTCCATTGAGATGCCCTCCTTATTAACCACATGGCCGAGGGAAGATGCCTGAGGCAGCCAAAATTCACATTTTCTCAGCTTGGCGTAAAGCTTATGGTCTCTCAGAGTTGCCAAGACAAGACGCAAATGTCGATCATGCTCTTCTGCATTCTGAGAGTACACCAAAATGTCGTCAATAAAGACAATCACAAACTTGTCTAGGCAATCCTTGAACACACGGTACATCAAGTCCATGAAAGCTGAAGGCGCATTAGTCAAACCAAATGTCATGACTAAGAACTCGAAATGCCCATGATGAGAACGGAATGCCGTCTGCGGAACATCTGACTCCCGAATCCTCAACTGGTGATAGCCCGAACGAAGGTCTATCTTTGAAAACACAGCACTATAACACAGCTGGTCAAACAAATCATCAATCTGAGGCAGAGGGTACCTGTTCTTAATTGTAACCTTGTTCAGATCTCTGTAATCGATGTATAGCCTCATTGACCCGTCTTTCTTCTTTACGAACAGCACAGGCGCACCCTAGGGCGATGAACTCGGCTTGATAAAAATCTTTGCCAACTTCTCATATAGCTGGATCCGCAACTCCTCCAGCACTCGCGGGGCCATACGGTACGACGCCTTAGCAATAGGATGCGTACTCGACTCCAAATCTATAGCAAACTCGACATCTCTATCGGGTGGAAGACCGGGAAGATCGTAAGGAAAAAAAATCAGAGAACTCACAAACAACAGGAATCTCCTCCAACCGCGACACACTAACATATGTCCCTACCAGAGAGACCAAACAAGAAAAATAGCCAGAATCAAGCAACTTGCGAGAACGTACGGTAGAAATAACCGGAGACACCTGGAGTTGATCGACATAAACTCTCCTGGGCTGACCGTTGTCCTTCACTAAATCCAGGCGCTTACCCGTGCATTGGATAACCACATCATATCTGGACAATTAGTCCATGCCTAGGATAACATCGAAGTCATCCAAGAAAATCACCTTCAGATCCACCTTTTATAGAAAGTCCCCCAACAAGACTGGGCAGACCTGAATACCGAAATCTGAAATCACATAGCCACCAGAAGGGAACTTGACGCAGAAAGCTCCACCAACACGATCTAGGCCCAAGCGGAATCGCTCCACAAAAGCCCTAGCAACAAAAGAGTGGGTAGCGCCGGAATAAAAAAAAACGCATGCCCAGCGGTTCTTTACCTTAAATCTCCCTTTGAAATAGCCTACGCAACTAAGGGAAAACAAAAGCTAAACTATACAAGAAGTAAAATATTCAAGTTAGGAATAAATCTAACCTGAAATAACCTGGGTCGAGGTCAACGCTTCCTCTGAAGAGATAACGTTCAGCTTCCCCTGGCCTTTATCCACGCGCGTGGGTGGCGGCAATGCCTACAATGGAACTGCTGGGACAACGGGCTACGCCTGAGGGCACGATGTCTTGAGATGGCCCTTTTGCCCACACTGAAAGCAAACTTTATCTTTCAACCAGCAATGGGGCGCATCATTCCCATTCTTTCAGCACAAAGTACACACCACATCCCCTCTGGGAGCACCCTGAATAGCATGAACTTTCTCTTTCTTCTGCGCTGCCAATCTCTTAAAACACTTTTCCAAAGGATGGCACGACCGGACACAGAAGCTACAAGTCCCCTTAGTCTTCTTCCTTGAAACTACATCAGGTTCTTGGGGGCCTTTCCCTCCAAAAGACTTTCGCTTGTCTTGCCTCGCCTGCTGGCCTCTATTCCTAGCATTCTCAATGGCCTCGACCTTCAAGGCAGCTTCAACCACACCGGCATAACTGACTTCTCCGTAGGCATTTGCTAACTACTGAACGTCGCTTCTTAGCCCACCCAGAAACTGCTTAACCCGGTCTACTTCAACACTCATAAGTCCATGAGAAAACCGACTCAGCTTGCTAAATTCAACCTCATACTCACTGACCGTGAGTTTCCTTTGCTTCAAATGTAGGAAGTCGTTCATCAACCGGTCCCGCTCGACCGAGTGCAAAAATTTACTTTACAACGTCACCTTAAATGACTCCCAGGTGCATCAATCCCCCAAGCTTTCTTTCTCCCATAGCCACAAACTCTTCACCAATCCCTTGAGCTGGTTGGAAGCGAGCATTACCTTCTGATCATCCGTAATCCCAAAATAGGAGAACATCTCCTCTATAGAAATCAGCCAGTCATCCAAAATCATGAAATCCGCTTGCTTGTCATAAGTAGGGGGCCTAAGCCGCTAAATCTGAGATATGAAGGCCATCTCCGAGGGCACCACGACTGGAGGCACAAGAGGAGTAGGAGGGGGAGGAACAGCTGCACCCCCAATGGGGTCCTGAAATCTCTTAGATGGTCCTGCCACTACTGCAACCAAGGATTGAATCTGGGTCTGTATATCCACCAATTGCCTTGCTAAGGCATCATTGTTCTAACGCAGGCTTTCTATTATCGCCTTGCTCTTGATGACGACGCTCTTTGCCAACGCTGCGACGCTTCTTCGTCAACGCCGTGACGCTCCTTCTCCAACGCCGCTTCATATTTGCACGACGTCTGCCGGCACCATTTTAAATAAAATATATAATTAAAAATTAAAATTAAAATTACATATTTTATTATTTATCTTTTATCATTTATAACAATTTCTATTTAAGCAATGTTTTAATTTATGCAATCTTATTATTATATTTTTATTCTTGTAATTAAGATGGATACTTTTAACTATCATATATTTGCTTCCATTTTCATGCATTTTAATTTTGGAATTGTTTTTATTTTGTTCTAAATATGTATGGAGGAGATTGAGTGGTGTAAGGCTATATATAGCCATGTTTTGTTTGATTAAGTATTGAAAGAATGAAAAATTGAAAAAAACCTAGAGATTCTTGAGAGAATTTTCCTCCCCCCCCCCTCTCTTCAAATTTCGGCCAACCCCCCTCTCTCTACCTTGGCCGCCGGCCACCCCCTCCCCTTTCTTCTCAATCTCGGCTACATCTTTTCTACTTTCTCCTCCTCCTCCTCAATATTCTCCCTCACCTCCACCACCCCAACCCAAGCCCACTTTTACTTCCCCAAAAAATATCGGCCTCCCTTTTCCCTCCAAGCCGCCGGCCACCACCACCCCTTAGGGCTCGGCCAAGTCCAAAGCCGCCACCTCCTCTCCCTCTTTAATCTCTCTCGGCCACCTCCTCTCTTTCCTCCCCCTAGGCAATATTCGGCCTTCTCCTCCCTCTCCCCTTTCTTGGTTTTCTTCTCCCTCCCTTTGCCTCCTCTCCTTGGCCGCCGGTCTCTCTTCTCTCCCTCCCTCTCTATTTCTCTCAGCCCCTCTTCCCTTCCCTACAAACCGCCGGCCACCCTAGCTCCATTCAAACCGCCACTTGCCCTCTTCCTCCAAGAACAAAACCGAACAACAACCACACCTCCTCCCCATATAACTGTTGGACGTTTTCAAGAAAATCTCTCATCTAAATCATGGGCCTGCATGATACCAAATTGATGCAGTCCCATGATTTAGATGAGAGATTTTATTGAAAATGTCCAACAGTTATATGGGGAGGAGGTGTGCTTGTTGTTCGGTTTTGTTCTTGGAGGAAGAGGGCAAGTGGCGGTTTGAATGGAGCTAGGGTGGCCGGCGGTTTGTAGGGAAGGGAAGAGTGGCTGAGAGAAATAGAGAGGGAGGGAGAGAAGAGAGGCCGGCAGCCAAGGAGAGGAGACAAAGGGAGGGAGAAGAAAACCAAGAAAGGGGAGAGGGAGGAGAAGGCCGAATATTACCTAGGTGGAGGAAAGAGAGGAGGTGGCCGAGAGAGATTAAAGAGGGAGAGGAGGTGGCGGCTTTGGACTTGGCCGAGCCCTAAGGGGGTGGTGGTGGCCGGTGGCTTGGAGGGAGAAGGGAGGCCGATATTATTTTGGGGAAGTAAAAGTGGGCTTGGGTTGGGGTGGTGGAGGTGAGGGAGAATATTGAGGAGGAGGAGGAGAAAGGAGAAAAGAGGTAGCCGAGATTTATAAGAAAGGGGAGGGGGTGGCCGGCGGCCAAGGTAGAGAGAGGGAGAGAGGGGTTGGCCGAAATTTGCCAAAGAGGGGGGGGGGAGGAAAATTCTCTCAAGAATCTCTAGGTTTTTTCAATTTTTCATTCTTTCAATACTTAATCAAACAAAAAATGGCTATATATAGCCTTACACCACTCAATCTCCTCCATACATATTTAGAACAAAATAAAAACAATTCCAAAATTAAAATGCATGAAAATGGAAGCAAATATATGATAGTTATAAGTATCCATCATAATTACAAGAATAAAAATATAATAATAAGATTGCTTAAATTAAAACATTGCTTAAATAGAAATTGTTATAAATGATAAAAGATAAATAATAAAATATATAATTATAATTTTAATTTATAATTATATATTTTATTTAAAATGGTGCCGGCAGACGTCGTGCAAAATATGAAGCGGCATTGGCGAAGGAGCGTCACGGCATTGACGAAGAAGCGTCGCGGCGTTGACGAAGAAGCGTCGCGGCGTTGGCGAAGAGCGTCGTCATCAATTCTCCCACACTTATAATCACTCATCTCCGATGAGTGGCCCGTGAGGGGGGAACAGTCAGAAGAAAGCAGCAACATTGGGGCAAGTCTAGCCATAAAAGTTGGAGGGTGCCAATTAGAATATTGACATGAACCTCCCTCTGATACCAAATTGATGCAGGCCCATGATTTAGATGAGAGATTTTCTTGAAAATGTCCAACAGTTATATGGGGAGGAGGTGTGGTTGTTGTTTGGTTTTGTTCTTGGAGGAAGAGGGCAAGTGGCTGTTTGAATGGAGCTAGGGTGGCCGGCGGTTTGTAGGGAAGGGAAGAGGGGCTGAGAGAAATAGAGAGGGAGGTAGAGAAGAGAGGCTGGCGGCCAAGGAGAGGAGGCAAAGGGAGGGAGAAGAAAACCAAGAAAGGGGAGAGGGAGGAGAAGGCCAAATATTGCCTAGGGGGAGGAAAGAGAGGAGGTGGCCGAGAGAGATTAAAGAGGGAGAGGAGGTGGCGGCTTTGGACTTGGCCGAGCCCTAAGGGGGTGGTGGTGGTCGGCGGCTTGGAGGGAAAAGGGAGGCCGATATTTTTTTGGGGAAGTAAAAGTGGGCTTGGGGTGGGGTGGTGGAGGTGAGGGAGAATATTGAGGAGGAGAAGGAGAAAGGAGAAAAGAGGTAGCCGAGATTGAGAAGAAAGGAGAGGGGGTGGCCGGCGGCCAAGGTAGAGAGAGGGAGAGAGGGGTTGGCTGAAATTTGCCAAAGAGGGGGGGGGAGGAAAATTCTCTCAAGAATCTCTAGGTTTTTTCAATTTTTCATTCTTTCAATACTTAATCAAACAAAACATGGCTATATATAGCCTTACACCATTCAATCTCCTCCATACATATTTAGAACAAAATAAAAACAATTCCAAAATTAAAATGCATGAAAATGGAAGCAAATATATGATAGTTATAAGTATCCATCATAATTACAAGAATAAAAATATAATAATAAGATTGCTTAAATTAAAACATTGCTTAAATAAAAATTATTATAAATGATAAAAGATTAATAATAAAATATATAATTATAATTATAATTTATAATTATATATTTTATTTAAAATGGTGCCGGCAGACGTCGTGCAAAATATGAAGCGGCATTGGCGAAGGAGCGTCACGGCGTTGACGAAGAAGCGTCGCGGCGTTGGCGAAGAGCGTCGTCATCAATTCTCCCACACTTAAAATCACTCATCTCCGATGAGTGGCCCATGAGGGGGGAACAGTCAGAAGAAAGCAGCAACATTGGGGCAAGTCTGGCCATAAAAGTTGGAGGGTGCCAATTAGAAAATTGCCATGAACCTCCCTCTGATACCAAATTGATGCAGGCCCATGATTTAGATGAGAGATTTTCTTGAAAACGTCCAATAGTTATATGGGGAGGAGGGGTGGTTGTTGTTCGGTTTTGTTCTTGGAGGAAGAGGGCAAGTGGCGGTTTGAATGGAGCTAGGGTGGCCGGCAGTTTGTTGGGAAGGAAAGAGGTGCTGAGAGAAATAGAGAGGGAGGGAGAGAAGAGAGGTCGGCGGCCAAGGATAGGAGGCAAAGGGAGGGAGAAGAAAACCAAGAAAGGGGAGAGGGAGGAGAAGGCCGTATATTTCCTAGGGGGAGGAAATAGAGGAGGTGGCCGAGAGAGATTAAAGAGGGAGAGGAGGTGGCGGCTTTGGACTTTGCCGAGCCCTAAGGGGGGGGGGGTGGTGGCCGACGGCTTGGAGGGAAAAGGGAGGCCGATATTTTTTTGGGGAAGTAAAAGTGGGCTTGGGTTGGGGTGGTGGAGGTGAGGGAGAATATTGAGGAGGAGGAGGAGAAAGGAGAAAAGAGGTAGCCAAGATTGAGAAGAAAGGGGAGGGGGTGGCCGGCGGCCAAGGTAGAGAGAGGGAGAGAGGGGTTGGCCAAAATTTGCCAAAGAGGGGTGGGGGAGGAAAATTCTCTCAAGAATCTCTAGGTTTTTTCAATTTTTCATTCTTTCAATACTTAATCAAACAAAACATGGCTATATATAGCCTTACACCACCCAATCTCCTCCATACATATTTAGAACAAAATAAAAACAATTCCAAAATTAAAATGCATGAAAATGGAAGCAAATATATGATAGTTATAAGTATCCATCATAATTACAAGAATAAAAATATAATAATAAGATTGCTTAAATTAAAACATTGCTTAAATAGAAATTGTTATAAATGATAAAAGATAAATAATAAAATATATAATTATAATTTTAATTTATAATTATATATTTTATTTAAAATGGTGCTGGCAGACGTCGTGCAAAATATGAAGCGGCGTTGGAGAAGAACCGTCACGGCGTTGACGAAGAAGCGTCGCAGCGTTGGCGAAGAGCGTCGTCATTAGCTCTAGTATCCCGAAGACTCACCCTTAGATTGGGGGGTCGATCGCGTCACAGGACGCTTCACCATCCTATAATCGCACCCACTCTAGTTAAAACCCAGCCTAATAGCTAGAACAAAACTACCCGGTAAAGACAAGCATACTTAAATATGAATTTCAACTGACAAAACATGCTCTGGGATTTGTTTTATAATGATGATGTTATGCTTAAGCTGAGATGGTTCACCACCATCATACTAACTCATGTTCCTAAACCATGAATGCATGCTGTTATTTTTGTTTCGACTCAAAACCATGTGTGTACATATATCATCACGCAAATCTTCAGCTTGACATGTTTTGCTTATGCAATGTTATGCTATGCATGATGTGCTATGCATTCTAAAAAGGCCTTAATGCATGCCATGGGCGGCGTACACATGAAAATGTTATGCATCCCATACTACATAACATTCCCATGCAACGAAAAAAAAGAAAACGTGCTAGTCGCATTCATGTGGTTAAGTTATGCATCCCATACTACATAACCCTCACATGTTGCCTCCTATGGTGGATCCATATATAAACACATATTATGCATTATGCATCACATACTACATAATATGTCTCGTATACTTCTTTATGCTTATGAGTGTAGTGTTTGTGCTTTGGCCAAGACGTGCTGATGACATATCGGTGTGTGTATGGTTATGAAGCTAAACTTATAATGCAATCAAAAGGAAAGGTTGCCTAACTAACTTTTCAATCAACCTCCCTCTGATACCAACTGTCACAACCCACATTTTCCCCGAGGTTAAGAATTATCAGAGTACAGGAAAACACGCGTTGTAATGCCACGTCGAGCAGGGTATAACTACTGACGCTCAGGAAACGCACTAAGACTTCAAATCACATGTTTTAAAATAGAAGAAAACCAGTTTATTTAAAGGCCGTATCCCTCGACATAGTGGATCAGCTAGTCCATAATAGAAAAATAGTTTTGCTTGCAGCGGAAAAATACTTTGATTTAGTTTATTTGACACCCTAAATGAGTATAAGGGCCCTCAAGGGACCACTTATGGTATGCACGACTCCTAAGGTGAGTATTGTATTTATATATGAAAGATATTCTTTACGCTTAAAGAAGGTAGTGATTTAGTTTTACAAATATGATATGCATGAGATACATATAATAGTTTAGGGTTTTAAAATTCCTAACATGCAACCTAGCATAAAACCTTCACAGAAGCTAGTAAGCAACACCAAGAGGGCAAAATAGCAGTTTTGATTCATATCCAGCTAAACAAATAAGCCACTAGTGGACGTCGACAACCCGACACGAACCCACTGGTGAGTGTGCATGTCCATACAGAAAAGAAGAATAACTACCTCAAAAGGTGGAAGATCTGCAACTCAGCTACCCTGGAGGCAATCAGCAAAACCCACTAAAAGGGAACATCCACTTTATCGGCTATAACCTTGACCTGAGGCATTCAAGAAAGAACGCCTCACAACAATGTCAAAGCATGAAGAATATGTGATTTAAGTGCGAGTAAAAACGGTTTACCAACCCAGTAACAAAAGCAACAATAACAGTAGGTGAAAAGTGTGATAGTAAGAAGATAAAAAATACTATCAAAAGGACAGTAAAGGTAAATCACACCAAGTGTGAGCACAAAAGCTTCCTGCTCGGCAGAAAGAAACAACCTACAGCAGTAAAGCATCAGTATACTAGCAGGAATAACCAAAAGAAGTAAAAGAAAGAGCTAACAATCTAATCTTTGTGGGCAAACGACTGGGGTGTAAATAATAAGGGGCTGGAGTGGGTGGCAGTACCATCACCAACAACCAGACCCCAAAATAAATACCCAAGGGTGAACATAACTTGTGGCAGCCTTAGGGTCCACACACCTAAACAAGTCGGCCCCATTGTCCAGACTTCGTGGTGTCCATAGCTCAGCACACACATTTCACCCATCTAGAGTCCAGAAAACACCCCCTCCGGCCATAGTCCACTAGTCGGCAGGCAAAAACTAGCCGAACACCCCAACATCCCCCTTAGGAAGTAAAAACTCCTCTAACAGTCCTAAAGAAGCACAAATCCCAAGGCTAAAGACTTAGCCTAAAATACACTGCGGCGTTGAGTGAGTCTACCTCACTCAATGCCAAAACATCCACGGCGTTGAGTGAGGTACCCTCACTCAACGCCAAAGACTTAATCGCAAGTCCTTGCTTTGGCATTGCGTGAGTCTACCTCACTCGACGCCAAACCTGCTTTGGCGGTGAGTGAGGTAGACTCACTCGATGCAAGACCTGCTTTGGCATTAAGTGAGGCGACTCACTCGACGCAAAACCTGATTTGGCATTGAGTGAGGTCGACTCACTCAATGCCATTAGACTTAACTGCTGAAAAGACTGCGGCATTGAGTGAGTCTACCTCACTAAACGCCAAAACAGCAGCGGCGTTGAGTAAGGTATACTCACTCAACGCTAAAGACTTAGCCACAAGTCTTAGCTGTGGCGTTGAGTGAGTTCACCTCACTCAATGCCATACCTGCCTTGGCGTTGAGTGAGGTCGACTCACTTAATGCCTCTGCACCCTTAGCCATAAAAACAACTCGGCGTTGAGTGAGGCCAACTCCACTCAACACCTAGACCCTTAGCCGTGAAAATTACTTGGCGTTGAGTGAGGCCCACTCCACTCAATGCCTGGCATGCAGAGCCTTGGAAAATTAATTCTAAGGCTCATGTTGCTTCTCCTTAACCGATCTACCAGCAACCTAAGCTAGCTAAGACCAGATAAATACTTAGATTAATTAACACTAAACCTACAGCTATCATGATCCTCAACCCGAACCGGATACACCCCTCCTAGGTAAATAAAAAAAACAAGAAGGAAAGAGAACTTTTGCAAGGGCAGGGGCCACTTGCCTTACATCGGATGGAAACGACAGCACCACGCCCAGCACGACACCGGCAGCAAGGATCGGCCACCAAAAAAAGGCAAGATGGAGAAAACTGAAACTTAGAGAGGAAGAAAATGAAGCAGAACAAGAAACCCTAAATTCCTATAGACTGCCCGAAAATCTTGAAGACTTACCTAGGAAGCTGCTCTCGGTGAGAGCAGCTCGGATCCACCGTCGCCTGAGAGAAAGGGCTCCAAAACTAGCGGCCACCAACGGTCAAACTGCAGCTCCTCCGCCGGTTCCTTCTGCAGGAAGCCTGCTGATTGCTTGGGAAGGAAGAGAAGTGAAGCTTGAAACCAGCTGTCTTCTTATATATATATCTCCAGCCACCTTCTCCCAAAGATAATATAAAATAACCTAAGCATGGGGAGTTTCAGCCACCAGCTATAGCCACTTCTAGCTAAAGCACACACATATATATATATACATGTATACTTATCTTAACCTCACCTAAGCTAACCGAACTCCGACCACCCAGCTGACTCCACCCAAGCTAAGCTAGGCCGAAAAATTGAGTCCGGACAGCTAAAGCTACAGGTTTAGCTAACCTTAAACACAACCTGAGCTCCTTTTAGCCCAAACCAGCAAGCTAATTCTAAATATACACCTATATACATACAGCAGAGTCAGCCTAACAACCCTAATCAAACTGTAGCTAATCTGATAGCTTAATCATAAGCATCAAAAGCTATAGGAAGCTAATCTCAGCCCATCCGAGCTCTAGCTACTTTTATCTAAACACAACAGCACCAATGCATATACATATACCTATATATATGTATACTTAGCTTAAAAGACAAGGCCAACTCGAAATCAACAAGCTCAAATTCTGTATTTACCTAAACATATAATTAAATAATCCACCACCACAAGCTAGGCTACACACAACTAGCTAGAAGAAAAATGTCGAGACGACGCGAAAAACATACGATCCCGAATTTCGAAAAAACTCGCACCGTAGCTAAGTACCCAAGCTACAAAAACAACGTCAAAGTCGAAAACAACATTCTATGATCGAACACTCGTGCTTACACAACCCAAGCTAATGCACAAGCATTCCCTAAGAGGCTCAGCCGAGTCATCACAACTGATACAGACTAGCTGGGTAATCTTGCAAACAGGTTACACAAGAAACCTAAAGAGCTAAAACTACGCTCTAACAACAGCAAAAGGCCGGAAACGCATCAACGTAACACCAAACGATAAACAAACAAAACACCGAAAAACCGGGGGCGTTACACCTGCATCTATCTAGACATTGAACTAGCGATTTGAGCAACGGGCAAGGGTTGAACTGTATCCGCATTATGGTTGTCTAACTTGAGTGCCTAAGTTATTGGCGTTCATTAGGATCACATAATGAGAGTCTTGGGCTTTTCTCCATCAAGACTAAAGTCTCCGGCCATGCATCGTAGAACATAAATGCTCAATGTTTACCGTTGGGTCTTGAACCTTTGAACGGTGGTGGGACCATGGTTTTCCAATACACCGATAATAGGCTCTGAGTGCACGGAGCGTCGGGTCGTGTGGCCGAAGTTTGTGATATATTGAACTGTACGTGAGTGTATATTTTGTAATATATCTGCTAGTGAAAATACTATGCCTGCGGGAAGGAATACCGCTGCCCCCGGAAAGAGGTAGGGTAATTATAAATTGGTCAGCTGAATGCTGACCGTTGCCTTGTTTGACACCCTCATGGCGGTTTGTCTCTGTGTAGGTGTTGGGGAGCCGAGCGGGAAATAGTGGGCGGAATCCCATGCTGTTTTGCTAGCCCTCGAAGGCCAAGAGGAATAGTTTTACTGTTTTCATGTGTGGTGGGCCTGCGCGCTGAAGTATGTAAACCACACTTGTTAAGTTTAACTATAAGGCCTAAAGGCCAAATGCTTTTGTTTATTTCTGTGAAAATTCCTGTTAGATATATATATATATGTTGTTGTTTATATATATATATAGTTGACATTCCTGATTGTTGAGTTCATTAGTAACCCCAAAATCATCCGCTAGAATGCTCTGTGATAGGATGCGTGTACTGGTTTTTTAAATTAATACGTAACATCACTGACTGTCTGTGGAATATGGCGTGGGGCCCCGCCGGATCCTCTGTTATATTTCATGTGACATATGGAGGTGTTACATCCTAAGCACGAAGCTCGGCTGAATGAAGTCGCCGATCTAGTCAAGAAACACGCTTTCAGTGATGGCATTATTAGAGAGAGTGTTCGGAGAAGGTCAAGGCGCACATGCTTCGCCTGTCAGCATCACCACTGCCACCACCCATCTCGTAGTCAAATCGCCGAGCGGGACGCAGTAGTTCTCACGAAGAGGGGGCAATCCAGGAGCCGCAGGAAGTGGAGAAGGAACGAAAGTCTTAAATGTGGCAGGTAATAAAAGTAGGGAGGGCCTATTTATAGGAAGAGAAAAGGCGGGAAAACGTCTCGTCGGCGCGAAATGTGTGGATAGAAAAAACGTGCCCTTATGCTTCAACTTCCGGGCCTGCCGTATGTTCCCACCGGCCCACTACTGCGCTACAAAAGTTATTTGGCAGCGAGCTGCCCTTACTCTCGTCCGCCTAAGAGGCGGGCGAGCACGACTTGTGCCTGCCAAAAGATGTAGGCAAGTCGCCCTAACTCGTGTTCGGAAAATACCCAGTTTGCCCCCCACAAAGATTAAGCAGGCGAGCTGGGCGAGCTTGTTCAACAGCCTCGCGCCTGCCTGAGGAAGGGGTAGGCGAGCAAGAGCATCTCGTCTGCACCCACCTAAAAGAGTACAAAGCAGTAAAGTTACAGAAATAATATGCATCGAACGTAAGCCCATTAGCGGGCAAGAAGTCTCAAATAATTACAGAAAAGAGTTCAATGTCCCTAGGAAAAGTGAATAAAATTTCGTAGCCCTATCTCGCGATCTGGCCCATGATATAGGTGCGACCCATGCTTAGCGGTCGATAGAGAGGAAGGGGCGGGTAGCTCAGTACTGGATCCATTTCTACCTGCCTTGCCCCCGCGTTTCGGATTGAGGCGGCCCGCGAGGGTTGAAGTACTCGAGAAACCCTAACAATTCTCGCTGGGCAAGGTCGACTTGTTCGGAGGCATGCCTGAGCCGCTCCTCCGCTCACGTGATGTGCACCCCCAGAGAATTAGTCCCATCCCGGTCAGCTGGGTGCCTCATGCCCTCCAGTATCGTGAACCGCTCCTCCGCCTCGGCCTTATCGTCGTCCACCCTATCGTAAACCTTCTACAATGACAGGGATTGTTATGGAGATGGTGACCCCCCAATATATTGAAGATGATGACCGCATTCTCGTGGAAGATCCTTCTCCACCTCCAACCAAAGACTTGCGCTGCTGTGGTTACCTTGTGGAGCGACGCTACAATCTCCTCCCTCAGCGCAAGGCAGCCTATTAATATTTAGTTGAATTTATTTGCTATTTTTTGAGCATTTTTATTTCATCATGTAATATTTAAACATTGGAGTGTTTTTATTTTTATTTGTGATGCATGTAGCTTAACATTGTTGGGAGCATATATAAGGTCATGCTATTGTTATTTTTTATTAAGTTGAATGATAAGAAAAATGGAAACCCTAATTCCTCCTTAAGAATTTCCCTCCTCCTCCTCCCACAAAATTTCGGCCAAACCTTGCTCCCTCTCCAAACCATCGGCCACTTTTCTCCTCCTCCTCCTCTCTCCCAAGGTATTCGGCTAACCTCCTTGCCACCACCCTTTAGCCTCCTTCCCCTACAACCTGAGCAGCCCCTTCTTAAGAAAAACCTGACCACCCTAATCAACACAAATCTGACCAACCCTCACCCAAGCAAAACTAACCAGCCCTCAAATATTGGGTGGATCTCGGCCAAGGTACAAAGATCCCTCCTTGTGAATCCAACTCCGGCGTGAAGCGAAGAAGGCAGATAAGTTTCTCTCCATCCGGCGTGACTCCGGCAGAGCCGTTGAAGAGTGATCCAAAGTTAGTGAATCGTAATCATCCATTCAAATTTGGTAACGAAAACTTTCTACTTTTTTGTGTGTTTCTCTCTAGATGTTAATTATGGTAGATTAACTTTAGCATCATCTTTGAAATGTTGGATTTATCGTGGATTTCTACAATTGATTTTGTTGTTTATCCTTGTTTTTTTTAATTTCGAAAGGATTTGCGAACCGCGTTCTCTTTTTATTGGGAGAGATCTATTATTTCCGAATCATAATTTTTTGGTAGATCTCTTTTTGTATAACCACAGCTCGATCGGACCGGGTGGGTCCTTTTAGCTAGAAAGCAAATTGGCCTATAGCCTTTGTTCGATCCTAATAGGTTTGGCTACCCGTACGTTATCATTTAACTGATAAAATTGCATGACGTGTGTGCCGAGTTGAAGTTTCTGTGCGAACGTAAATTGGGTCATTGAGAGAAAAGTCGTGTTTGTCCATCAACAATCGATGTCAACGTGTGAGCTTGCATCAATTTGGTATCAGAGGGAGGTTCACGTCAATTTCCTAATTGGCACCCTCCCCCTTTTATTAGTACATCGACACGAACTTGTCTTACACGTTTATTTGTCAAAATTTCAAAAAACAAAAATTCCTGGTTTGCCAACAGCGGCCTAAACTTTTTATTTTTCTGCAAAAAATAAAATGTTTTTTTAATAATCTCTTTTTTATATTCAGTAAGAAAATCAAAAATATTATTTTTCTACCCTAGATATTAAGCGGGAACAATTCCATCCGCTGTATTTTCCTTGAGTCAAAATCACTATTACTTTGCATGTGCACTAGATTGGGCACGGAGTATTCCCCGTCTTCTTCCCAAATGGAAGACGAGCGGGAACTGGGTCACATTCTCGCAGCGATTGAAGAACTCCTTCAGGAGTTCACAGATCCGTTGACGGAGATTAGGGAGATGCTACATGTAACACCCCGAAACTCAAAAGAGGGACGGGTGACGTTTTAAGCCATGTATGGGACTTGGAGCAGGTATCACGGGCATGACACGGGCATAGACACGGGCGTGTCACATGTGACACGGGCGTGTCACATGTGATACAGGCGTGTTGGGTGCCGTGTCGTAGGCCGTGTCCTCCTCGGGAAACAAGTGTTGGTAGTTGTACACGGGCCATGACACGGGCACAGACACGGGCGTGTCACATGTGACACGGGTGTGTTGGGTGCCGTGTCGCAGGCCGTATCCTTCTCGGGAAAAGAGTGTTGGTCGTTGCACACGGGGCGTGACATGGGTCGTGACACGGCCGTGTCGCTTGCGACACAGGCGTGTCAGAGGCCGTTTCGAATGCCGCATGCTGGTTGGAACGTCGGGTGAGACGGCAAATGGGTGACAAAGCCATGCACACGGCCGTGTTGCAACCCGTGTACGGATCAGATTTTGTATTTTCGGCCTAAATCGTCGTCGTTCGTTTCCTTGGCTTGGTATCCAATAGCTGGGGTTCGTTCCTGCAGTGTTTTAGCCGGGATTTAGGGTTGGAAGCGTCATTTCACTATGGGATTTATCTCTCTAAGATCTAGAGAGAAGGGAGAGCAAGAAGGAGGAAGAAGACCACATATCCGGTCAACGGCAGAGCTTTTGTGCTCCAAATCGCGAGTCGTCTTCGGATCTGCGGAGGCAAGGATATTGCGGTGCTTTTCATCCATGTGGATTTCCATGGCGCCGAGGAAAAACGCAAGGGTAATGATTCTCATCCTAGGGCATGTGAAGCCATCTTTTCCTTTGCATAAGAAGCCCTCTCTCGCAGGTGAGCGAAGAGTTGAGGCCTTCCTTGGGGTAGATATGTAAAGTCCCCCTTGTGTAGAGTCCATATGCGTAAACGGGCATAGGCATTGTGTGTGAAGCCTATCCGGACAAGTTGGTATGGATCGGTGATGTTTCATTGCATTTGAACCGGGGAAGACTTCGGGTGTTTGGGCGTTTTCGGGTTTTCTACGTGGTAGATTGCAACAGGCAGCCTTAGAGATTAACTCCAAGGTGCACCCAGAAAACTGGGCAAAAGCGTGCTTTGCCAACATGGTGGCCGGGGAGCCAACGTGAACATAACCGGGTTATGTGATTATTGTGGTGAAAACGTGACTCGGTGTGTCTTGACCTGCACATATGGCTCAAATTGTCGTTGCGGTGTGAGCACGGGTCAGGAGGAACCGTACCCAATCTATGTAGTTCGGTGGAACCGTTGGCATGGATGAGGGTCTTCGTCGGTCTATGGCTTAAATTGTCGTGACCAAGGCCAGGAAGGCAAAATACTCATATGGTTGGCCGTCCAAGGGGCGGTGGTGGAACGGGAACATCTATGGCTTGAATTGACGTGACGTTGGCCGGTCCACCGCGAATGTTCCCTGAGTGTACGGGGCATGCGGCCGTGCGAGCCTGTGCCTGTGATGAAGTGTGTTTACACTACTTTGATGCTTATACTAATAAAGTGCAGGGAAAGAGCATCGCCGCCCCGATTTTGGGGGCGGGATCGTTATAATTTGCTCAGCATAGCTGACCGTTATTTTGTTTACCACCAGGCGGTGGATTGTGGCTTGCAGGTGCTTCGGAGCTGAGCGGGAAATAGCAGGCTAAAGCCCATGATGCTGTGGCGGCCCTCGAAGGCCTAACTTTTTATGTTTTCCATTTATTTCATGTATGGTCGGCCTGCGTGCTGAGGTTAGAAAGACATGATTCTTTAAGCAAACATTGTAAGGACATAAGGCCAGTTGTTGTTTTGTGTATTGAACATTCCTATATTTTGGTTCAGTGGACATTCATGTTAGCAAGGTTCTTAACTGTGCAACTTAATAATTTCTTACGCTAGGTGTTGTGTAGGATGTTGTGATTGGTTGAATGGTTTCGACGCGTAACCAACCGGTGTGCCCATAGTATATGGCGTCGGGCCCCGGCCGGACCTACTCCTATATGCCATGTGACGGATAGGGGTGTTACAAATTGGAATCAGACTACCGGTTTCGGTAAAGATTAAATGAATTCGTGGACGAATTCACTTTAAGGGGTGGTGAGCACATGTGTGTGCGTCATCGTTATAACATGAAAAGAACCTATGAATGTCCACTTAGGAATGAAAATACACTTGTTTGCGGAACCTGCGTGTTCCTATAATTGCTATTTGCAATATTATTGGGTCGCTTATCGGTGTTTTGCATGATTATAGGTGATCAGAAGTGGTGCTGGACCATCAGAACGGCCATGTTCTGAGGCAAGCAGCGCACCAAGAGATGTGCCTGAAACACCTTCGTCTGCCGAGATCATTAGATTGGTGGCAGAAGCTGTCTTTGCTATGATAAACGCGCAACCTGCAAGGCAGGTGTAGCAGCCTGCTCCTGCGGTGTAGCAAGTGCAGCTCCTAGCGGCGGAGCCTAGAAGGGTGGAACAGGTGGCGATGGAGCCGGAGTTGCCTCGAAGAGCAACTGAGAGACAACTTAAGCATGTAATGGGCTTCCACCCACCAGTGTTCTCGGGAACTGGAACCCCGACTCATGCAGAGGATTGGCTATCGAGAGTCAATGAAGAGTTGCAGAAAACCACGATTACAACGTTCTTGTTGGACGGGGACGCAAGGTTATTGTGGGAAGGGCTGGAGCTACACCACCGGAGGGGAAGATAGTTGGCGGATGTCTCTATGGAGGAATTATCAAGGCTGTTCATGGCTCGATACCTCCCCTTAGCGCAGAGGATCGTGCTGGAAAATGAATTTCAAAAGTTTGTGCAAGGAGACAACACCGTAGACGAGTACCTCAACGAGTTCACTCGTTTGGGAAGATACGCTAGCGCTGCCTTTGCCGATGAGGAGCGCAAGACGAACCACTTCTATGAAGGGTTAAGAGATGAGCTGAGGTTATTACTGTCGGGGCCTATGGCACAGGGTTTCCTAACCTTGGTCAACACGGCCTGGTACTTGGAAAAGGACATGAAGAACGTGCAAGTGAAGAAGGAATCCGGTGGCAAGAAATCGGAGTTCAAAGCGCCGACTACGTCGAAGTCGGGTTATCGCAGGTTCTACAAGAAGGCTAGGACGTCGGGTCCAGCCCCTTCCTTAGGTGCCTCGTGTAACACCCCAAAAAGACCCCAAAAAGACTCAACATGAAGTTTGAGGTGCAGGCTGTTTGACATGGCCTGGGACACGGGCGTGTCCCAGGGCGTGTCGGGGGTACATGGCCTGGGACACGGGCGTGTCCCAGGGCATGTTCAGGTTAGTCGACGATTGATAGTCGACGATCGTCGAGCCTGGGACACGGCCTTCGACACGGGCGTGTCCCAGGGCGTGTCACGCAATTAAATTTCGAAATGGCCTATTTGGGTCAGAGAAATACACGGCCTTGAACACGGCCGGGAACACGGGCGTGTCAGGTTGGACCCGGGCGTGTCAGATGCCGTGTTCCGACCCGTGTACTGGTTGCAGCTCGATGGGGCAGGTTTAACACGGGCGTGTCTCAGGATGACACGGGCGTGTCAGGTTCGACACGGGCGTGTCGATGCCCGTGTTGTTCAGTCGGTTCAAACCGCATGTGCCGCTTCAGGGTACACGGCCTAAGACACGGGCGTGTCACAGGCCGTGTCAGCCAAAAATTGGGTTTTTGGGCAAATCGTGGCCGTTCAGATTCTCTCTTTGGATCCAAGGGCTCAGGTGATTCCTGGCTGGATTAAATTCGTGAAGGGGTGATGAAGAAGGCATTCTTCATTTTGCTTAAGGAAGAGAGAAAGAGAGAGGAGGAAGAAGAAGGAGGAGGAGAGCAAGCCACCGGCGGAGTTCCCGTGGTCCGATTCGTGATCCGAAGCCGGCGTTGTGAAGGCAAGGCTGCTGCGGTTCTTTCTCATCGGCTAGTTTTCGATGGCTCCGAAGAGATCGACAAGGGTAACGATCTCCCACCTTGGACATGTGAAGTCCTTCTTTTCTGCATTGCATAGGAAAAACCCTTCCTCGCGAGTGTGCGGTGGGTTGTGGTGTCCCTTGGGGTAGATATGTGAAGTCCCCCTTGTTAGAGGCCGGAATTGGAGTACGGCTCTAGGCATGCTGTGTGAAGCCCATCTGGACATGGTCTGGATTGGTGATGCTTGTTTGCATATCGGAGAAGGCACCGTGATTATGGCTTGTGTTGCCTTGTGCCTACCTGTTGCTTGGTGCAGCAGGAAGTACTGGATGATGTCCAGGAAATGAAGAGGGTTGGATGCAACTCTTGTGGCCGTGCGTTTCCACTTTATGAGCGGTTGAGCCGTTGGGCTGCAACTCGATGAAAAGGCAGATTGCCGAACAGGAAAGGTGAAACCGACCCGCGCCTATAAATAGCCATGGATACTTCTGTATTCGAGGTGGCACGGCGACTTGAGCAACAGGGGGTAGCTGATCCGTACCTGCGTTAGGTCCGTCCGACTTGGAAGCCTGGTTATAGGTTTTGTTGGAGCACCTAATGAGAGTCTTAGGCCCGCGCACCGGAAAGACTAGAATGCTCAAATACCGTGTAGACGGTGGTGTTGACCCTGGTATTCCGGTACACCAAGAATGTGCCCTGAGTGCACGGACTGTTGGGCCGTGTGGCCGATAGTTGTGATGGCTTGAATGTGCCTGCGCGCACATAGTTGCTATTTGATGATGCCATGCTTGCAGGGAAAGAATGCTCATGCCCCGAGAAAGGGGTAGGATTGTTATAATTGGGTCAGCTGAATGCTGACCGTTGCATTGTTTGCCACCGGTTGGGTGGATTGTTCCCATGCAGGTGCTGGAGAGCCAAGTGGTAAGTGATGGGCTGAAGCCCTACTGCTGTTGTTGCTGCTGCTGCGGCTAGCCCTTGAAGGCTAAGCGAATATTTTGTTTGTTCTCTTTTACTCATGTATGGCCGGCCTGCGCGCCGAGTTTTGTAAAGCATGTTGTATGGAAGAGGAACTGTAAGGCCTTAAGGCCAAACCCCTTTGTTGTACATTCCATGGTTATATATATAAAGGTGGTTTATATATTGGACATTCCTGTGTAGAGTTCAAAGTTGTAACTTAAGGCTTCCGCTAGAATGCTCTGAGTTAGGATTCGTATGGTTTGGTATTATCCTGTGACCTCACCGTCTGTTTGTGGCATATAGTGTGGGGCCCCGGCCGGACCTTCTACTATACGTCATTTAACGGATGGGGTCGTTACATTTTGGTATCAGCTTTTGTCGGTCTTCCTCTTTCGAATTCGTGGTCGAATTCTTTTGTGGGGTGGCGAGCACGTGTTTGTGCGACCTGCTGTAACGCTAATGAACTCTGGAATGTCCATTAAGGAATGTACAAAATCTTGTTTGTGTCTTGTCCACCTATAGGTGACACGTAGTGGTGCTGGGCAGTCTGAGCCCCAGCGCTCTGATGAGAGTGCGGCACCAGCTGAGGTGCCAACACCTCCTCCATCTGCGGAAACTGTTTGCTTAGTTGCTGAGGCGCTATTTGCCATGATTCAGCCGACCGGGCAAGCGCAGCCGGCAGTAGTGCCAGTTCGTGTTGATGTAAGACCCGAGCCGGTTGAGGCTGTAGATCCACGACCAGCTGACCGACAGTTGAAGCAATTCATGAGCTTCAGTCCTCCTACGTTTACGGGCATGGGATCCCCAACGCAGGCAGAGGATTGGTTATCGCGTGTCAAGCGGATAATGACAGCGATCAGGGCGGAGGAAACTCTCAAGGTCACCTTGGCCACCTTCATGCTTGAAGGAGAGGCGCGGTTGTGGTGGGACGAGGTTGAGGTACACCATTTGGCGGGCAGGCAATTAACGCAAGTGTCGATTGAGGAGTTCTCTCGGATATTTCTGGCAAAACATGTCCCAGCAGCGCAACGCATTGCTATGGAAAATGAGTTCCAACGGTTAAAGCAAGGGGAAGATAGTGTGGATATCTACTTGCATGAGTTTACCAGGTTGGGACGATATGCGGGTACAATCTTCGCGGATGACCAGAGGAAAACGAATCGGTTCTATGAAGGATTGCGGGATGAGTTGAGGTTCCTGCTTTCGAGTTCAGTGAACCAAGGGTTTCAGGCGTTGGTTGATACTGCGTGTGCGTTGGAGAAGGACATGAGGCGAGTGCAAGGGAACAAGGGCTTGGTGGTGTCAAAGCCAGAGTTTCAAGCACCTCGCCCGAGTAAATTGTTTTACCAGAAGAAAGGGGGCAAGAGGTCCAAGCCATCTGGGCAAGTGACTACGACCGTTGTGTCGGGAGCGACATCAAGGCCTGATTCTCGTACATGCTATAACTGTGGCCGGGTGGGGCATATTGCTCGTGACTGTCGGGTTGTTCAGCCCAAAGGGGAAAAGAAGACGGGTGCGTCTTATGCTGAGAAGGGCAAAGCGGTGGTTGATTCCTCTGCGTCTCAGGCACAACCACGAATCTATCAGCTTGGCCAACAGGAAGCGATTAAGCAAAGTGACGTCGTCACAGGTACGAGTTGATTTAGTTTACTTGCCGGTGCTATTGTTTTTGGTTATGTATAGCTTGTGCATGATGTGTGTGCTGCAGGCTTTGTCCTGATTCGGAATAATTTGGTGAGAGCCCTGTATGATACGGGTGCTTCGCATTCTTTTCTGTCTGAGGATTTCGTATCTCGCATTGGGGTTCCAAGTCATGTGACGGTGGATAGTGCAAGGGTGATATTGCCGAATGGCTGTGTGATGCTTGCGGATAGGGCTTGCGATGTGGATGTGCAAATAGGAAGTCGGGATTTCGGTTTGAGTGTAGCTGTGCTACCGTTATCGGAGTTTGATGTGATCTTTGGTATGGACTGGCTCTCGGAGCAGCGTGCCTTTATTGATTGCAACTCCAAGGAGATTACACTGGGCCAGAATACCGGACTTGTGACGAAGTTCGCTGGTATGCGAGGAGTTGGCGGGACGCTGTTGTCTGCACTCCAAGTCGTCAATGCTGTTCGGAAGGGCGCGGAGTTATTCTTCACGCTAATTCAGGCTGTTGAGCCAAAGGCCAGTGTCGGTGAAGTACTAGTTGTATCAGAGTTTGCCGATGTGTTTCCTAAAGATCTTCCTTGGTTACCACCCCAGCGGGAGATTGACTTCTCTATTGAGTTGGTGTCAGGTGCGAAACCTGTGGCCCGCTCTCCATATCGCATCGCGCCAAAAGAGATGGCTGAGTTGAAAGTCCAATTGCAAGAGTTGTTGGAGCAGGGATATATACGCCCAAGTATGTCACCTTGGAGCGCGCCTGTTCTCTTTGTGAAAAAGAAAGACGGTAGTTTGCGGTTATGTATTGACTACCGCGAGTTGAATAAGCTGACGGAGAAAAACAAATATCCGATCCCACGGATTGATGACCTCTTTGATCAGCTGGCAGGATCAACGGTCTATTCCAAGTTGGATTTGAAATCGGGATATTATCAGCTAAGGATTCGGGAAGGTGACATTCCCAAGACGGCGTTTGGAACACGCTACGGTCATTATGAGTTCACGGTAATGCCGTTTGGCCTATGTAATGCGCCTTCGGTATTTATGGACCTAATGCATCGAACGTTCCGAGAGTACTTGGATTTGTTTGTTATTATGTTTATCGATGACATCTTAGTATACTCTCAGTCGGAAGAGGATCATGCAAACCATTTGCGGTTGGTCTTGTATACCCTGCGGAGGAATAAGCTTTATGCCAAGTTCTCAAAGTGTGAGTTCTGGCTCTCTTCAGTAGCCTTTTTAGGCCATGTGGTAAGTGGAGAGGGTATCGCGGTGGATCCGTTGAAGACAAGTGCCATTCGAGATTGGCCAGTGATGTCTTCAGTGGCCGAGGTCAGGAGCTTCCTTGGACTTGCGGGCTACTATAGACGGTTTCTGGAAAACTTCTCACGGATTGCTTTACCTCTGACCACACTGACGAGAAAAGAGCAAAAGTTCATTTGGACGCCGGAGTGCGCGCGAGCTTTTGAAGACTTGAAGAGTCGTTTGACCACGGCGCCTGTGTTGACATCGCCATGTGGTACAGATGGGTATGAGATCTATAGTGATGCATCAGGGAGCGGCTTAGGCTGCGTTCTTCTGCAGTTTGGTAAAGTGATTGCTTATGGCTCGCGTCAGTTGAAAGTGCATGAGCGGAATTACCCCGTCCATGATTTGGAGTTGGCGGCGGTAATCTTTGCGCTCAAGTTATGGCGGCACTATCTATATGGCGTTAAAGTGGATATCTATACGGATCACAAGAGCCTAAAGTATTTGTTGGATCAGAAGGATCTGAATAGGCGACAACGAAGATGGATGGAGTTCCTCGGGGACTACACCTTCGAGATTCACTATACTCCCGGGAAGGGAAATGTGGTCGCTGATGCTTTGAGTCAAAAGACTCCGGTACGGGCAAGCTGGCTGCAGAGGCATGATCAGCGTTTGATCCAGGAATTGGAAGCATTGGAGATATCTTGCGTTGACAAGGGTTCGTCGACCGATGCATGCTTGAACTGGACGGAGGTGCAATATGACCTTACGGACAGAGTTCGGCGAGCAACAGAGCTTGATGAAAGTCTCCAGCGCTATGCAAAAGATGGGCCGGAGGACCAATTCTCTTTGGATAATGGTTTGTTACGAAGAAATGGTCGAGTGTGAGTCCTAAGTGTGGGTAAATTGAGGGAAGAGTTGATGTACGAAGCTCACTTTGCAAAGTACTCAGTTCACCCAGGGAGCACAAAGATGTACAGAGATCTGAAAAAGCTGTTCTGGTGGCCCGGATTAAAGAAAGATGTCGCACGTTATGTGGCTGAATGCAATACCTGTGCGTTAGTGAAAGCAGAATGCCAGAAGCCTGGCGGTTTCCTGAAGTCGTTACCTATTCCGAAGTGGAAGTTCGATGATATTTCGATGGATTTCGTGCACGGATTGCCGAGATCTCAACGCGGTCATGATTCAATCTGGGTGATTGTGGACCGGTTGACAAAAGTGGCGCACTTCCTTCCAAACAGAAGAGACGATTCAGTGGAAACCTTGGCCAAGCTTTATGTGGAGCAGGTTGTCCGATTGCACGGTGTTCCTCGGAGCATCGTTAGTGACCGTGATGGGCGGTTCACATCGAATGATTGGCGGCTCGATCATCAAATGTTGGGTACAAAGTTAGCGTTTAGTACGGCCTTTCATCCCCAAACGGATGGCCAGACTGAACGAACTAACAGGACGATGGAGGATATGCTCCGCATGTGCGCCCTAGACTTTGGTAAGAGATGGGAAGATTATATATTTCTTGTCGAATTTGCCTATAATAATAGCTACCAAGCGAGTATTGGTATGGCACCATTTGAGGCGTTGTATGGTCGTAAATGCCGTACACCGTTAGCTTGGGCAGAAGCAGGCGAATCTAAGCTGAGTGGGAAAAAGGGAAGTCGAAGAAGCTACCTCGCTCATACGCTCTATTCGGGAGAGGCTATTGATAGCCCAAGATCGTCAAGCAAAGTACTACAATGCCAAACATCGGAACGTGGAGTTCGCGGTGGGTGATTGGGTATATTTGAAGATCAAACCCTTCAAAGGCGTGTCGAGGATTCGGCGTTTGAAAAAGCTATGTCCGAGGTATCTTGGTCCGTTTGAGGTGGTGGAGCGAGTTGGGGAAGCTGCTTATCGACTAGCACTTTCAGCAGACTTGGGTGGATTACATGATGTATTTCACATCTCAGTCCTTCGTAAGGCGGTAAAGGATCCAGCTCAAGTGGTGGAGAATGATCGGCTACCGGTCGAGTATGGGCTAACGACGAGGGTTAGACCCATTCGGATCGAGGATCGAGCCAAAAAACAGTTGCGGAACAAAGTGATCGGGATGGTGAAGGTCCGATGGGACAATTGTGGCCGTGAAGAGCTAACATGGGAGCGAGAGCAGACCATGCGAGCTGAATTTCCCGAGTTGTTTGTATAAACTGTAGACCGTGTAATTTTTGTTATAACATAGTTATAGCATTGTTGGTTCTTATTTCCTTACCGTGCAAATTTCGGGACGAAATTTTGTTAAGGGGGGAGGATTGTAACACCCCAAAAAGACCACAAAAAGACTCAACATGAAGTTTGAGGTGCAGGCTGTTTGACACGGCCTGGGACACGGGCGTGTCCCAGGGCGTGTCAGGGGTACACGGCCTGGGACACGGGCGTGTCCCAGGGCGTGTTCAGGTTAGTCGACGATTGATAGTCGACGATCGTCGAGCCTGGGACACGGCCTTCGACACGGGCGTGTCCCAGGGCGTGTCACGCAATTAAATTTCGAAATGGCCTATTCGGGTCAGAGAAGTACACGGCCTTGAACACGGCCGGGAACACGGGCGTGTCAGGTTGGACACGGGCGTGTCAGATGCCGTGTTCCGACTCGTGTACTGGTTGCAGCTCGATGGGGCAGGTTTAACACGGGCGTGTCTCAGGATGACACGGGCGTGTCAGGTTCGACACGGGCGTGTCGATGCCCGTGTTGTTCAGTCGGTTCAAACCTCGTGTGCCGCTTCAGGGTACACGGCCTGTGACACGGGCGTGTCACAGGCCGTGTCAGCCAAAAATTGGGTTTTTGGGCAAATCGTGGCCGTTCAGATTCTCTCTTTGGATCCAAGGGCTCAGGTGATTCTTGGCTGGATTAAATTCGTGAAGGGGTGATGAAGAAGGCATTCTTCATTTTGCTTAAGGAAGAGAGAAAGAGAGAGGAGGAAGAAGAAGGAGGAGGAGAGCAAGCCACCGGCGCAGTTCCCGTGGTCCGATTCGTGATCCGAAGCCGGCGTTGTGAAGGCAAGGCTGCTGTGGTTCTTTCTCACCGGCTAGTTTTCGATGGCTCCGAAGAGATCGATAAGGGTAACGATCTCCCTCCTTGGACATGTGAAGTCCTTCTTTTCTGCATTGCATAGGGAAAACCCTCCCCCGCGAGTGTACGGTGGGTTGTGGTGTCCCTTGGGGTAGATATGTGAAGTCCCCCTTGTTAGAGGCCGGAATTGGAGTACGGCTCTAGGCATGCTGTGTGAAGCCCATCTGGACATGGTCTGGATTGGTGATGCTTGTTTGCATATCGGAGAAGGCTCCGTGATTATGGCTTGTGTTGCCTTGTGCCTACTTGTTGCTTGGTGCAGCAGGAAGTACTGGATGATGTCCAGGAAATGAAGAGGGTTGGATGCAACTCTTGTGGCCGTGCGTTGCCACTTTATGAGCGGTTGAGCCGTTGGGCTGCAACTCGATGAAAAGGCAGATTGCCGAACAGGAAAGGTGAAACCGACCCGCGCCTATAAATAGCCATGGATACTTCCGTATTCGAGGTGGCACGGCGACTTGAGCAACGGGGGGTGGCTGATCCATACCTGCGTTAGGTCAGTCCGACTTGGAAGCCTGGTTATAGGTTTTGTTGGAGCGCCTAATGAGAGTCTTAGGCCCGCGCGCCGGAAAGACTAGAATGCTCAAATACCGTGTAGACGGTGGTGTTGACCCTGGTATTCCGGTACACCAAGAATGTTCCCTGAGTGCACGGACTGTCGGGCCGTGTGGCCGATAGTTGTGATGGCTTGAATGTGCCTGCGCGCACATAGTTGCTATTTGATGATGCCATGCTTGCGGGGAAAGAATGCTCATGCCCCGAGAAAGGGGTAGGATTGTTATAATTGGGTCAGCTGAATGCTGACCGTTGCATTGTTTGCCACCGGTTGGGTGGATTGTTCCCGTGCAGGTGTTGGAGAGCCAAGTGGTAAGTGATGGGCTGAAGCCCTACTGCTGTTGTTGCTGCTGCTGCGGCTAGCCCTTGAAGGCTAAGCAAATATTTTGTTTGTTCTCTTTTACTCATGTATGGCCGGCCTGCGCACTGAGGTTTGTAAAGCATGTTGTATGGAAGAGGAACTGTAAGGCCTTAAGGCCAAACCCCTTTGTTGTACATTCCATGGTTATATATATAAAGGTGGTTTATATATTGGACATTCCTGTGTAGAGTTCAAAGTTGTAACTTAAGGCTTCTGCTAGAATGCTCTGAGTTAGGATTCGTATGGTTTGGTATTATCCTGTGTCCTCACCGTCTGTTTGTGGCATATAGTGTGGGGCCCCGGCCGGACCTTCTACTATACGTCATTTAATGGATGGGGTCGTTACACCTCGGGGATGACTATCAACCGAACCCCGGGCGCTTGTTTTACTTGCGGAAAGACGGGGCACTTTGCCCGCGATTGCTGGAGAGGACGTCCAAAGTCCGAGAGAAAACAAGGAGCCACTTATGAAGAAAAGGGGAAAGCGGTTGATTCAACCGCGTCCCATTATGCTCGGACTAAACCTAGGGTCTACAACTTGGCCCAGCAAGAGACGATCAAGCAGGCCGACGTGGTGACAGGTACGGTTTAATTTATAGCAAGTTAGCTTTAAATACTGTTACCTAGTGCTTGTTAGCTTATATTGGTTGTGTAGGCTTTGTTCATATTGGCGATAGTCCGGCACGAGCACTATTCGATACGGGAGCTTCATACTCCTTTGTGTCCAAAAGCTTTGTATCGCGCATCAGAGTCCCTTCTTCGATGGAGAAGGACAAATTGGACGTGCTGCTACTGAATGGTTGTTCAATGCATGCGGACAGAGTGTGCGCCGTAAAAGTTCTTATTGGAATCCAAGAGTTCGACTTGCTAGCGTCATTGCTGCCGCTAGTAGAGTTCGACGTTATCTTTGGGATGGATATGCTCTCGGAGCAGAAGGCCTATATTGATTGCGATGGTAAGGAGGTCAAGCTTGGTGTTGGGCGGGAGACAATAATCATGGGACTGAAGGGGTCGAGCAGGACACTGATCTCTGCTCTTCAGGTGGTAAAGGAAGTTCGTGCTGGCGTAGAGCTGTTCTTCGCGATAGTGGGGGATGTAGAGCCAAAGTCCGCGTTGGATGGTATCCCCGTGGTTTGTGAATACCCCGATGTGTTCCCGGAAAGTCTTCTCGGAGCCCCACCGCAGCGTGAGATCGACTTCACAATCGAGCTCGCGTCAGGTGCAAAACCTGTGTCACGTTCTCCTTATAGGTTGGTGCCTAAAGAGATGGCAGAGCTGAAGGTTCAACTGGATGAGTTGATGGAGCAAGGGTATGTGTGTCCAAGCTCATCACCTTTGAGCGCACCGGTCCTCTTTGTTAAGAAGAAGTACGGGAGTCTGTGGCTGTGTATCGACTATAAGGAGTTGAACAAGCTAACGGAGAAGAATAAATACCCGATCCCAAGGATCGATGATCTCTTCGATCAGTTTGTCAGATCGTCGGTGTATTCGAAGTTGGATCTTAAGTCTGGGTATTATCAACTGAGGATAAGGGAGTGTGATATCCCGAAGACGGCGTTCCGCACAAGTTATGGGCATTTCAAGTTCACGGTCATGCCGTTTGGACTGACGAATGCGCCATCGGTATTTATGGATTTGATGAACCGAACATTCCGAGATTTTCTGGACCGCTTCGTGATCGTCTTTATTGACGACATACTAGTGTACTCGCAGTGCGAGAAAGACCACTTCAAGCACTTGCATTTGATGTTGGAGACACTGAGGAGGAACGAGCTCTATGCAAAATTATCCAAATGCGAGTTCTTGCTACCCTCAGTAGCATTCCTTGGTCACATTGTCAGTGGGGAAGGTATAGCGGTGGATCCAGCGAAGATTATTGCAATACGGGAGTGGCCTGTGTTATCTTCGGTAGCGGAAGTCCGGAGTTTTCTTGGGCTTGCCGGCTATTACAAGCGCTTCATGGAGAACTTCTCGCGGATTGCGTTACCTCTCACGAAGTTGACAAGAAAGGATCAGAAGTTTTTGTTGACACAGGAGTGCGTGCAAGCGTTTGAGGAGCTGAAGGGACGGTTGACCACAGCACCGGTGTTAAGTTCGCCGAGTGGGACCGAGGGCTTCAAAATTTATAGTGATGCCTCATGTAGTGGTTTGGGCTTCGTATTGCTGCAGCATCGGAGCGTAATAGCGTATGGATCGCGTCAGCTCAAAGTGCACGAAAGGAATTATCCGGTCCACGACTTGGAGTTGGCGGCCGTGATATTTGCGCTTAAGCTGTGGAGACACTACTTCTACGACATAAAGGTCGTTATCTATACCGACCACAAGAGCCTGAAGTACATGTTGGATAATAAGGATCTCAACATGAGGCAGCATAGATGGATGGAGTTCCTGGGTGACTACACATTCAAGATTCATTATGTACCCGGGAAGGGCAATGCAGTTTCAGATGTGTTGAGTCGCAGGGCTCCCGCCTAAGCCAATTGGTTGTCGGTTCATGATGAGAGGCTAGTACAGGAGTTGGAGGCATTAGAGATCTGTTGCGTGGACAAGCAGATAAGCGCCAAGGCTTTTTTAAACTGGACTGAAGTTCAGTATGACCTGGCTGATCGTGTTCGGCAGGCAATAGAGTTGGATGGCACCATGAAAGAGCTTATGGAGGCGGCGTTGAATGGGTCAAATTCCAAATTTTCTGTTGAGGATGGGTTGTTTAGGAAGGATCATCCGTTCTTCGTCCCAAGCGGGGGTAACCTATAGGCGGAATTGATGTACGAGGCTCATCATACCATGTACTCAATCCACCCAAGGAGGACAAAGATGTATAGGGACCTCAAGAAGTTATTTTGGTTGCCGGGGCTCAAGAAATACGTAGCGTTGTTTGTGGCTAAGTGCCAAACGTGCGCCTTGGTAAAGGCAGAGTGCCAAAAGCCGGGAGGATTCTTGAAATCCTTGCCTATACCGGAGTGGAAGTTCGACGACATATCGATGGACTGTGTGCATGGCTTGCCAAGGTCGCAGAAGGGGAACGATGCCATCTGGGAGATCGTAGACCGGCTAACAAAGGTGTCGCACTTTATTCCGCATAGGAAGGATTACTCAGTGGAAAAACTAGCAAAGCTATATGTGGATAATATAGTCAGATTACATGGTGTGCCGCGCAGCATTGTGAGCGATCGGGATGGGTGTTTAACGTCAAATGATTGGAGGTTGGTGCAACAGATGTTGGGGACTAAATTGAAGTTCAGTACAGCCTTTCATCCGCAAACGGATGGGCAAACCGAGAGAGTCAACAGAACGTTGGAAGACATGCTCCGTATGTGTGTTCTAGACTTTGGGAAGCATTGGGAAGACCACCTTTATTTGGTGGAGTTCGCGTACAACAACAGCTACCAGACGAGTATTCAGATGGCGCCCTTCGAGGCCCTATATGGTAGGAAGTTTTGCACGCTGTTATCGTGGCTAGAAACGGGTGAGGTAAGGTTGTACAAGAAGCAGGAGGTGGAGAGTGCTACTTCTTTGGTGCGGATCATTCAAGAGCATTTGCTGATCGCTCAGGATAGGCAAGCTAAGTACTACAATGCCAAACACCGGAATGTGGAGTTCGGGGTCGGCGATTGGGTGTACTTAAAGATAAAGTCGTTCAAGGGTATTTCGCGGGTGAGACGCTTGAAGAAGCTGAGCCAAACATACCTTGGAACCTTTGAGATTCTTGAGCGGTTCGGCGAAGCGGCATATCGTTTTAAGCTATCGGTGGAGTTGAGTGGACTACACGATGTATTCCACGTCTCTATGTTGTGGAAGGCGGTGCAAGAACCTTCGCAGGTGAATGCAGTTGATCTAGTACCGGTGGACAAAGGGTTGAGGACTAAGGTCAAGCCCATTCGTATTGTAGACTTTTAAACTAAGCGAATCTGTAACAAGGAGATCTGGATGGTCAAGGTCCGGTGGGACAATTGCGGTCGGGAGGAGCTCTCTTGGGAGCGAGAGAAAACTATGCTGGAGGAGTACCCGAAGTTATTCTGCTCAGGTACTGCTTAAAGTTTTCCGTTTTCTTTCTTTTTGTAATTTCGTGGGCGAAATTCTTTTAAGAGGGGGAGAGTTATGACACCCCAAAACTCAAAAGTGGGACGGGTGACGTTTTAAGCCAAGTCTGGGACTTAGAGCAGGTGTCACAGGCATAACACGGGCACAGAAACGGGCGTGTCACATGTGGCACGGGCGTCTCGGGTGCCGTATCGCAGGCCGTATCCTCCTCAAGAAACAAGTGTTGGTAGTTGTATACGTGCCATGACACGGGCACAGACACGGGCGTGTCACATATGACACGGGTGTGTCGGGTGCCGTGTCGCAGGTCGTATCCTTCTCGGGAAAAGAGTGTTGGTCATTGCACACGGGGCGTGACACGGGTCGTGACACGGCCGTGTCACATGCGACACGAGCGTATCGGAGGCCGTGTCGAATGCCGTGTGCTGGTTGGAACGTCGGGTGAGATGGCGAATGGGTGACACGACCATGCACACGGCCGTGTTGCAACCCGTGTTCGGCCCAGATTTTGTATTTTCGGCCTAAATTGTGGCCGTTCGTTTCCCTGGCTTGGGATCCAATGGCTTGGGTTCCTTCCTGCAGTGTTTTAGCAGGGATTTAGGGTTGGAATCCTCATTTCTCTTTTGGCTTTATCTCTCTAAGATCTAGAGAGAAGGGAGTGCAAGGAGGAGGAAGAAGACCAAAGATCCGGTCACCGACGGAGCTTCGGTGCTCCAAATCGCGAGCCGTGTTCGGATCCGCGAAGGCAAGGAGATTGCGGTGTATTTCATTCGCGTGGATTTACATGGAACCGAGGAAAAACCTAAGGGTAATGATTCTCATCCAAGGGCATGTGAAGCCCTCTTTTCCTTTGCATAGGAAGCCCTCTCTCGCAAGTGAGCGAAGTGTTGAGGCGTTCCTTGGGGTAGATATGTAAAGTCCCCCTTGTGTAGAGTCCGTATGCGAAAATGGGCATAGGAATTGTGTGTGAAGCCTATCCGGACAAGTTGGTCTGGATCAGTGATGTTGCATTGCATTTGAACCGGAGAAGACTCCGGGTGTTTGGGCGTTTTCGAGTTTTTTATGTGGTAGATTGCAAAAGGGAGCCTTAGAGATTAACTCCAAGGTGCACCCGGAAAATTGGGCAAAAGCGTGCTTTGCCAACATGGTTGTCGGGGAGCAAACGTGAACATAACCGGGTTATGTGATTATTGTGGTGAAAACGGGACTCGGTGAGTCTTGACCTGCCCATATGGCTTAAATTGTCGTTGCGGTGTGAGCATGGGTCAGGAGGAACCGTACCCAATCTATGTCGTTCGGTGGAACCGTTGGCATGGATGAGGGTCTTCGGCGGTCTATGGCTTAAATTGTCGTGACCGAGGCCAGGAAGGCAAAATGCTCATATGGTTAGCCGTCCAAGGGGAGGTGGTGTAACGGGAACGTCTATGGTTTGAATATACGTGATGTTGGCCGGTCCGCCGTTAATGTGCCCTAAGTTCACGGGGTGTGCGGCCGTGCAAGCCTGCGCCTATGATGAAGTGTGTTTACACTACTTTGATGCTAATACTAATAAAGTGTAGGGAAAGAACATCGCCGCCCCGATTTTGGGGGAGGGATCGTTATAATTTGGTTAGCATGGCTGACCGTTATTTTGTTTACCACCGGGCGGTGGATTGTGGCTTGCAGGTGCTATAGAGCCGAGCGGGAAATAGCGGGCTAAAGCCCATGATGTTGTGCCGGCCCTCGAAGGCCTCACTTTTTATGTTTTCCATTTATCTCATGTATGGCAGGCCTGCGTGCCGAGGTTTGAAAGACATGTTTATTTAAGCAAACATTGTAAAGCCTTAAGGACGGTTGTTGTTTTGTGTATTGAACATTCCTATGTTTTGGTTCAGTGGACATTCAGGTTAGCAAGGTTCTTAACTGTGCAACTTAATAATTGCTTCTGCTTGGTACTGTGTAGGACGTTGTGATTGGTTGAATGGTTTCAACGCATAACCAACCGGTCTATCCGTAGTATATGGCATCGGGCCCCGGCCGGACCTACTGCTATATGCCATATGATGGATAGGGGTGTTACACTACACGACTTAAGATTAAATCAAGCGGCTCCCCGTAATCAAGCTGCTAACCCACGTTATGAAGGGAATTATAATCATAATAGTAACAATAATAAACATGTCCCACATGCACCGTATGAGTTTACACTTCTAGAGCCGTCCGGGTAAAACCCCCATCATATGATGGATTAGGTGAACCCCAAGTTTTCCTAGACTGGGTTATGGAAATAGAATGCTACTTTGAGTGGCACAATTTAACTGATGTGAATAAGGTGTGAGTGGTAAGGATGAAGCTATTAGGTACAACCATAATATTTTGGTTGAATGAGGAAACACGCATGAGAACCGTGGACGGAGAATTGAACATTATGGGCAGGCATGAAGGCCATGCAGACAGACCTGTACGTCCCTGCGTACCATCGAACAAAGATGTTTGATGATTTGGCTACCCTTAAACAAGGAAATAGGTCGGTCTCTGAGTATATGATCCTTCTTAAGGATATGATGGTTAGATGTGGTGTGAGGGAGATGTTGTAACATCCCTCAGACAACTAGCCCCCCCCCCCCTAAGAGTGGTTTTGTCATGACCAGGTCATGACAAAACCCTAGAGAACCTAAGAGGATCAAGTGGTCTTGAGAATACAGTTGAGGTCATTTTTGTTCTGTAAATAGCAGGTTCCTAAACCCTAGGTTAGGATGACAAAGTAGTTTCACCATGACTGTAAGACCTCACCAATCATTGGGATGGCCAAACAAATCCCTAAGGGCCTTTTGGAGTCACTCCAAAGTGGCCAATTTGGATTAGGACCACTATAGGATTAAATTGGGCAAGTGTCCTAACTAAGTGAAATGTGCCCTTAATATGCCCAACAAACTCTACCCAAGTCCTTCTAAACCATAAGGGAGGCCAATGGGTCACCAGGACCCATTGGGGTCAACCCAAATGGTCATGTTGACCAAGGTCAACTCTACACAAGGGTTAGGTCAAATAAGCCCAAATGGGCTAACTAAAGCTCAAACCCACTTCCCCCACTTGGGCTGACCTAACCTTGTCACTAATATGATTAGTGGGGTGCTAATAGGCTGAAGGAGGGGGTAGATTTCAGTTAGGATGGGCAGGAGAGAGAAAACTCCATTAATGGAGGAGAGAGAAAGAAGAGGAAGAAGGCCATTCATGGCTTAGAGCAACCAATGGCCACCCATTAAGGCTGGGATCAGTTTCACTTAGAAAGGGGAGGAGTTTTCAACAGTTTTCCGGCCATAGGGGGGGCTCAGCTTGTCCAAATAGTGAAACCGAAATTGGCCCTTAAGGACCATTCATGGCCATGGGGGTTACAACCCCTCCTCTCCCCATTTGAGGCTCAAAACACCATCAGTGGGCTGAGAGAAGACTTTCCCACTCCTTACCTGAAGAAATCTAGCCTACCCACTGTGTTGTTGCAAAAACCAAGCGGCACCACCATCGACAATGGCTTCCCGACGATCTTCGCGATTTCAGGCCGCAAGCAAGGTCCTCCTCCTCTCCTTGCTTTATGGATAGATCATAGGGATGTTTATGTTCAAGGTTCGGGCTCAATTCAGCCCGAATAAATCTCTGGTTTTCATGGTTTCGGGCCGAGAGTTTTCTTGGTAGGATCGCCGGAATAGTCTTCCCCAGCGGCCATGCCGCCGGCTTGATGTAGCCACCACCTTAACGAAGGTGGTGGTGGCGGTGGCCAACCAGGGAGGTGGCTGGATGGCCGATAGTGGCGGTTTGAAGTCAGCCCAGGCGCGAGCAATCGGTCCCATTGGCTTGAGGAGGAAGACGACTCAGCAGCACCTAGATTTGCGCCAAGATTTGTGTACTGGATTGATAGTTCATTTTATTTTAATTTCATTTCTGTCACATTCTTCTCAGTAGATGGTTTTAATTTTTAAAAATACTTAGGCCCCTTTAGTGAAAAAGTCATCAACATGAAGTTTGTAGCCCATCGGTGGTATCTTCAAGAATACCCAATCCCCGACCTGAAACTCTACCTGACGGTGCTGAGGACGATAGTGTCTGATCGGGATGGAAGATTGATGTCGATGAAGGGAGGTCGGTTTAGGCATACTTGGGTTACGGTTGACTTTAAGAACTTCCTTATACCCTCAGACGAATGGACAGATAGAGCGCACCAATAAAACCCTTGAGGATTTACTGCGGCTGTGTATATTGGACCGTGGAGAGCCGTGGGAGAGACAGCTACCGTTGATCAAGTTCTCATTCAGCAATAGCCATTAGTCCAGCATCGGCATGGCTCCTTATGAGGCTCTATACGGGCAGATATGCATGACTCCTTTGTCTTGGATCCAGGATGAGGATCTGAAGGCACTTGGATCAGAGTTCGTGGAGGATACGGATGCTCAGGTCCGGTTGATCCGAGACAGGATGCTGGAAGCCCAGAGTAGACAGACTATGTATTACGATGCTCGACATCGTCTGGTAGAGTTTCAGGTCGGGGATCGGGTATTCTTGATGATCCGACCTGAAAGTGAGGGTAAGATCTATCTTAACTCTAGAGGGGGGGGGGGTGAATAGAGTATTTTAAAGTAAATTTACAATTTAAAAATGCACAGTAGTAAAGGCTTAATTTATGTATAGGTGTAAGGTTCTTTGATGTAGAAATAAAACTAAAGCTGTAAAAAAAACCACAGCACACTGCAAAGAATATGCACAAGAAACCAGAAGACACAAGGAGCTATAGTGGTTCCCCAAAAACCCTGGTACATCCACTCTTCTACCACCCTTGGTAGGAATCCACTGCAGGATGAGTTGATCAGGTGTCCTGGGAACCAATGAGCTTTTGATAAGGTTCTCAAAAACCAAACTATATTTTTTGATCAGGTGTCTTACCACCACTGAGTTTTGACAAGGCTCTCAGAACCAGAATCAAAACTTTTGAAGGGAGTCTTGATAACCCTTTTACAGCAGGAAAAGAAAAAGGAAGAGATGAAGTTGTCTTCTCTGTTTCAATCACTGAGAGAAGACTTAGTGGATTGATTGTGATGTCAAAGCTCCCCCTGAGATGTAGATGGTTCAGAGATGATAGCTTTGCTAGGGTGAAAGGTCTTCAGAAGCTTCAGATCTCCAGCAGAAGATGGTTTCAGTAGAGGCTGAAATATGAATTGTCTGGAGTCCTTGATGTTGAATCTATGATCACTTTTCAGTATGCCAATATTCAATCAAACTCTTCAGGATTGATCACTTGATTTTCCTCTGAGTTTTTCTGACTATCTGTGTATGTATGTATTGAGTGATAGATAGATTTTTTTTCTTGATCTGCTGTAGGATGTTTTATTCTCTGATGATCCTTTATCCAAGATAGCCGTTAGCATTCAACAAATGTCCTCCATAAATGTTTTGTCTCCTTGATGCATACCTTTCCAGTTCTGCCTTTCTTTGATCTGACAAGGTAGTAATGTTGGACGTGTCTTTCCCTTGTTCTCTGGCCTTCTTCAGCTGATCTAAGGCAGCAAGTTCTTTCATCCTAGCAGTCCATGATAATGGATTGTTCTCTGGATCTTCAAAAGGAACTGCAGGCTCATATCTATTGACAGTTTCTGAAGCAGTAGGAGTTCTTGTATCAAAAGTTTCTCTGAGTTTATAAGGGAAAGGACATTGAGTTGAGTCCAAGTGTCTTTGTCCTTCCCTTGCTTGAAATCTGTGTTCTCTTTGATTTCCTCTATATTGTCCCCTTCTGGACTGAAAACCCCTTTGATATTGCCCCCTGGGATGATATCTTTGTGAGGATTGGGAGGAACTTTGCTTTGGAGCTGAGGTTTGAGAAGGTAATGATGGCGACGAAGGCCCTCAACAAGGTGAGGACGATGATGGCGCGCTTACGGATTCCATTTCTCTGCCTCCAAATAAAGTCTGGCGGCGCTGTGACGATCATGTGGAACGGCGCCAGAATATCCGCCCGCGGCGCAAGCCCATTTTTAGTTTATTAATAATTATTATTAATAAATTAATATGGAGAATTAATATAGTTTATTATCTATTTTATCGCGAGATTAATATTTTTATTTCATGTATTAATTTCATGTAGATGGAGACGTATAACCATCATAGCTATTTTATTTCATGTACGGACTATAGTTATTTCATGTCATGATGGGTGTTATTAGCCATCATGAGTGTTTTCTTTTGTATGGAGGAGATGGAGTGGTGTAGCCTATATAAAGGCATGTTTGTTCTCATTTTAGGTATTGAAGATGAAAAATTGAAACCCTAAAATATTCCCCCCTTGGAAATTTTCCCTCCTTCTTTCTCCTTGGCCGAACTCTCCCCTCCCCTCTTCCTCTTGGCCGCCGGTCCTCCTCCTCTTTCCTCTTGCTCGGCTTCTCTTCCTCCTCCTCCTCCTCTCCCTTTATCTCCAAGGAAATCCGACCCTCTTCTTGCTTCCACAAATTCGGCCACCACCATAGCCGCCAACCTCCATCTCCTCCTCTTCATTAGGCTCGGCCACCACTATAGCCGCCAACCTCCATACCCCAAACCCGTCCATCCCCCTTTTCCCCAATCCAACATCCGACTACCCTCAAAGGCCCCAACCCCTTGGTGTAAACATCGGCCAAGATCAAAGGTGTTTCCTCCTTTGTGGTTTGCCTCCACCGGCGTGAAGCGACGAAGGCGAGCAAGATTATCATTTCCTTCCGGCGCAACTCCAGCGGATCCGTTGAGAGACGATCCAAGTAGAGAAATAATTGGAATCATCTATTCCGATTGGGGTAACGAAACGTTTCTATTTCCCTTGTGATTTCCTTCTTGAATATTCTTGTGGTGGAATAATCCGTAGCGTTACGTTGAATCGTTGAAACCCATCGTGGTTGATTTCCTATTGTTTTGCTTTTCTCTTGTTATGTTATTTGATCCTACGGGTTTGGCGAACCCTCGTTTTATTTTCGTTGGGAGAGATCTACCTAATCCAAATCGAAGCTTAATCGGTAGATCTCTTTTGGTACAACGCCGCTCGGCCGGACGCAATATTCGTCCATTTAGCTCGATCAAATATTGGCCTCATAGCCCTTATTTGATCCCTACCGGTTTGGCTACCCGTTGGCTAGCGTTAATTGATAGATTTATTTGTGTGGTATTGCGTAGGGCGAAGTTGCTAAAATAAGATTTAACCATAACGAGTCGAACGTGAAGGATAATAGGCTTAATCCATTGATCTTCGGATATCCCCCGGTATCCCTACATCAATTTGGTATCAGAGGGAGGTTCACGTCAATTTCCTAATTGGCACTCCTCCCCCTTGTATGTGGCACGTTTGCACGCACATTTTTTATTTCAACGAAAATTCACTAAAACTAGTTACCTCCAAAGTGGATTGCAAATAACGACTTTAATTGCCCAAATATTTTTTCAAAATTAAAAATTAAAAATTTCTGGAAATTCTTCATATAATTTTCAGTAATAAAACAAAAAAAAAATTATTTTTCCATTAAGAATTTGTTTTTATTAATTAATTTGAAAATTTAGTATTTGGTGTGCCAATAGCGGCCTAGATTTTTATTTTCTTAATAAAAAAATTCCAGAAATTTTTTTAATAATCCTTATATTTTTCCAGCAAAAACCCTATTTTAAAATGTTTAAAACCTTAGTGGTTAAGCGGGAACAATTCCGTCTTTGATAGAGTTAAGTGGTCCAGATCTTATTTCCCTAGCACATGCACTTTCCGGGTGAATTTTCACCTCCGGTTCGCGCTAGGATGGCTAACGATGTCCATGCTACTCGTTCCCACATCTACCCTCCCACAATTAGTATGACCCCCACTTATGACGGTTTAGGAGGTCTACGTGTTTTCTTAGATTGGGTTAAGGATATGGAGTATTACTTTGAGTGATACGATTTGAACAACGCGGATATGGTGCGAATAGCTAGACTTAAGTTGATAGGAAAAGCTAAACTATTTTGGATAGTGGAAGAGATTCAATTAATAGTTAAGTATGGTAGATCACGTCTAAGTTGGGATAGCATGAAGGCCATATTGAAGGATGAATACGCCTCTCCGTACCATCGTACGCTAGCGTGTGAGTCTCCTCCTAACTTACCCAAGTTAGTCGTTGATTCTCTCTTGAAATCTGAGGTTGTGATTACAAGTGTACCCGTCACTAAGGACGAGGTTATTATTGATGACAATTTGAGTGACGATGAGGAGATTGGTTACCCAAGTGACTTGGATGAGGATTTCTCATTTGAGGAACCACCCCCACTTCCCTTCGACGACATTTCACAGTCATCCCCTCTAACCGTTGTGGAACCTTTTGATGATCCTAAGTCGATTGATATTTTGTCTGAGACAGAAGAGTTACAGTCTGCTGATGATCTTGAGTTAGTAGTTATGTTGGCTGAGACAGTAGAGTCGTCCGATGTAGAGAGCTTACAGGTTACTGAGTTAGATGATGACTTGCTTGGACCCGATGTTATATTGGTTGACCCTGGCTTATTAGTTGTTCCTACGATATTGGACGAGTCACCTTGGGATGGTTGTTCAGTCTGGGATAATCTTAGTGTGATACATCCGGGAGTTAGTTCTTTGACGATATCATCGCCGCTTGGGATTCAAGCTAATTATAATACTCCCTTGGATTCGATTTGTCTATCCCCTATTTTTGACGATGTCCCTACCTCATGGGAAGAATTATGTTTGGAAGAATGTCCTAGCAAGAGAGTTTTATTTCTAGAAGACGTTATTGGAGTGGAACCGGATAAGCATTCCCTGATGCTAACCCCGTTGCCTGATATGGAATATGAACTTAACGCTCTCCCGTCTGTCGTGCTACCAACTCTTTCTTCTGACCCGATCACCGAGTTGGAATTACACGAATTACCTCATGAATTGGAAGACACGTCGGATGAGTTTTCCGTATGGGTGAACCCCCTGTTTGAGTTTTCCTATGATTTTAATGGTTTGCAACCGGATGTTCCTTTCTGGACGTCAAATCCGTGTTTTGGGATTTCGAGTCGGACTGCTAGTGATCCCTTGGCTATAGTGCCTTATGAAGTGATGTCGCCTCGACACACTTATCTGCCAAGCCCGATCGCACGCATTTATCCTCCTCCTTTTGTTGACCCTATCATGCACACATCCGTGATGGAATATGGGTACTTTGAGTTAGGTCACTCGCACTTCCCTTCATGTCTGCAAGCGTCCACGTCTATATTTGGTGATGAGTGTTTTCCGTTAGTTTGTATTCATGACGTTCTAAAATTTAAATATAAGTCTACTTGTATTAGTGAAGAGCGGCTTACCTTGGCATATCTTTGTGCCAAGCGTTATTATTTTAAGTATCACATTAGAGCTGCGAAGTTTATGCCTCTAAAAATCATCTTTGCTTTTAAGGCCCCCATTCCCCCGGACTTAAATCCTTTATGTTTTGCATATGGGGTCAGTCACGTTGCACATGGTTTCACACCACACCGTAACCATTTCTCTCGGTACTATTTAAATGAATTTTTCACTGTGGTAACATTTCATGAGTTACCCGCTAGTTTGTCGCCGAATCTCACTCCGGATTATGCTAGTTATGATTTCTTCTTATGTACGCACGATCGTAATGCGCTAGCTGTACAAATTATCTCATATCATTTTATTGCTAGCTTACAAAAAAGAGTGTCTTACTTTAAGAGTGACGATTTTGTTTTGGTGTTTCTCGTCCCTGAACGGATGCCTTCGGGCACTTTAGAAAATTGGCGAGTTGGTAAGTTGGACCCTGTATGGATTTTAATAACGTTCGGAGAATACGCATATCATTTGGAATCTTTCACTGATTGGGATTTTTCCCTTATTTTTGATGTTTTTGATTTAACGCTATACGATTCTCCGCCACTTGAATTTCATATCTCTCCGTGTGGGTCCACTTTGTTCTCTTTGGGTATGGGTAGTGAGTTTTTACTTGGATTGTTTTCTTCACCGGTCTCCTCTGGAGGTACGTTGGTTGATGATGTTAAAGCTTGTTTTCCTTTATTGCCTAATGCTTTTCCAAGGTTCCCTAGGGACATTTTATTGCATGACAGGATACTCCAGGTGGATGTGCTTTGCTCTCCAGGTGGTGACGTGTGCCGCTTCTTGGTTCTAAAGGTTGATGCCTCCCCGCACCGGTACTCATCGGTGATGAGTAATTTTAAGAGGGGGAGGATTGATGGCGACGACGACCCTCAACAAGGTGAGGACGATGATGGCGCGCTTACGGATTCCATTTCTCTGCCTCCAAATAAAGTCTGGCGGCGCTGTGACGATCATGTGGAACGGCGTCAGAATATCCGCCCGCGGCGCAAGCCCATTTTTAGTTTATTAATAATTATTATTAATAAATTAATATGGAGAATTAATATAGTTTATTATCTATTTTATCGCGAGATTAATATTTTTATTTCATGTATTAATTTCATGTAGATGGAGACGTATAACCATCATAGCTATTTTATTTCATGTACGGACTATAGTTATTTCATGTCATGATGGGTGTTATTAGCCATCATGAGTGTTTTCTTTTGTATGGAGGAGATGGAGTGGTGTAGCCTATATAAAGGCATGTTTGTTCTCATTTTAGGTATTGAAGATGAAAAATTGAAACCCTAAAATTTTCCCCCCTTGGAAATTTTCCCTCCTTCTTTCTCCTTGGCCGAACTCTCCCCTCCCCTCTTCCTCTTGGCCGCCGGTCCTCCTCCTCTTTCCTCTTGCTCGGCTTCTCTTCCTCCTCCTCCTCCTCTCCCTTTATCTCCAAGGAAATCCGACCCTCTTCTTGCTTCCACAAATTCGGCCACCACCATAGCCGCCAACCTCCATCTCCTCCTCTTCATTAGGCTCGGCCACCACTATAGCCGCCAACCTCCATACCCCAAACCCGTCCATCCCCCTTTTCCCCAATCCAACATCCGACTACCCTCAAAGGCCCCAACCCCTTGGTGTAAACATCGGCCAAGATCAAAGGTGTTTCCTCCTTTGTGGTTTGCCTCCACCGGCGTGAAGCGACGAAGGCGAGCAAGATTATCATTTCCTTCCGGCGCAACTCCAGCGGATCCGTTGAGAGACGATCCAAGTAGAGAAATAATTGGAATCATCTATTCCGATTGGGGTAACGAAACGTTTCTATTTCCCTTGTGATTTCCTTCTTGAATATTCTTGTGGTGGAATAATCCGTAGCGTTACGTTGAATCGTTGAAACCCATCGGGGTTGATTTCCTATTGTATTGCTTTTCTCTTGTTATGTTATTTGATCCTACGGGTTTGGCGAACCCTCGTTTTATTTTCATTGGGAGAGATCTACCTAATCCGAATCGAAGCTTAATCGGTAGATCTCTTTTGGTACAACGGCGCTCGGCCGGACGCAATATTCGTCCATTTAGCTCGATCAAATATTGGCCTCATAGCCCTTATTTGATCCCTACCGGTTTGGCTACCCGTTGGCTAGCGTTAATTGATAGATTTATTTGTGTGGTATTGCGTAGGGCGAAGTTGCTAAAATAAGATTTAACCATAACGAGTCGAACGTGAAGGATAATAGGCTTAATCCATTGATCTTCGGATATCCCCCGGTATCCCTACATCAGGTAAGCCTCCACCTGATCCTGAATCTGGAGGAGGAGGAGGAGGAGGCTGAAACTGGGATGAACCTTTCTCAAACTTATCAAACTTTCTTTTCTTCTTTATGGCCTTTAGTTGGTTTATAGAATATTGCATCCATGGTTCAGTTATCTAGCAATCATGCAGAATATAGTAGGGTATATCATTAGCATTCTTGGCCTTAGCAGGAGGGACCTTCATCATGGCCTTGCTTCTTGCCTTCCTTTTCTTTGCAATGGTACCAGAAGAGTCATCAGAGTCAGTGTGAAACTGATCACTTTCTGAGCTCTTAGGTCTATCATACAGATCATCAATGCTTTTGATGTACTTCTCTTGTTGTTTCAGTTGTTTAGGAGTCAGAGCAAGAGCAGCAGCAGCAGCAGAAACACAACTTATTAAAGCAGCAATAGGAGCAGAAGTAATTGGAGCAGCAGGTTCAGGTTCTTTCAGATAATTAGCAAGTTCGTCAACAACAGCAGCATCAGCACCAACAGACAGCATTTCAATGTCAGAAGATCCAATAGATGTAACAGCAGTAGCAGCAGCAGTAAAAATAGAAGCAACAACATCCTCAGCCTTGAAAGAGTTGACATATGATGCAATCAGGCTAGGATCACATTCTAAAATAGGCACAATGGCCTTAGTAAGGTCTTCAACTTGTTGAACTGGCAGAGAATTGAAGTCCACAGTATCAAAAACTGACAGCAGGCTCTAAAGATCCACAGCAAATATTGGAGCAGGTTCTGAAACTGCGGCAGCCTCAGGCAAATCCAGAGCTTCATTAGGCATCTCCCCCTGCCTGGATTCAGTAAAAACTGCATCAAGGCACCCAGAGGAAGGGATTTCCTGAGAGGAGAGGAAGATAGATAGCCTGGTAGACAGCTCCTGAACATTTTTCAGAAGTGGAGCCAAGGTGGTCTCCAGCAATGAGGTTAGCCTGGGGGCTAACAGCTCATACAACCTGTCTGCCAAAGCTGAAAGATCTACATGCTCAAGAGGGGCTTGAGTAGAGGTAGGAGTTGATGTAGCTGGAATGATGTTGACTGGAACTGATGGAATGGATGGTGTGGATGTAGGAGGTATAGGGATGGATGGCTCAGTAGTAGGAATTGTTGAGATTGATGTTACTAGAGTGGAGATGGATGATAAGGGAGAGGAAAAGGATGGGGTGAAGGATGAATGAGAGAGTATGTCCTGTAGAAGTTGTTGGTAGGAAGATGTAGATGGAATCTCAGGAGGAGTAGGAGGAGAATCATCCATGAAGGAGTCATCCAGAAGATGAAATGATGGAGGGGTGACATGTGGATAGAAGTACAGAGGGTGGAATTGTTCTGAGGTAGTTGCTGGAGGAGGTGAAATAGGTGATGAGATTGTAATAGGGGAAGATATGGATATGGTTGAGATGAGTGGTGAGGTTTATATGACTGGTGTTATTGATGTGGAGACTGAGGCAGAGACAACTGGAGGAGGAGGAGAAGCAGGTAAATCTTCTGCTAGGGTAGAGACCTGAGGAGGAGTGACTTAGGCAGTCCTTGTGCCTGAAGCAGATGTTGCTGCAGCAGCCCTATTGGGGTTGATAATCTGCCTGTCCCACCTGCTGAAAAGGGCACAGTTGAACCTTTTGGATGCATTGATGTGCATCCTACTTGAAACCAGTAGATCAGGGCACCTGTAATGTAGGTAAACCCCTATAATCCTCCCCAAACTGACACAGCTTTTGCTAATTTTCTTCTTGATCAAATTAAAGAAGATAGATCACCAATCCAGATGTTTCTTATCAACTAAAGCTCCCATTAAGCATAACTGATACCTTGAGATTGTATCATAAGCTGAGTGCTTTGCTAGAAGAACTTTCCCAACAACATCAGCCAAAAATTGAAATTCAATTGATAAATTCTTTTTCAGCAGTTTATTAGGGTTCACAGCAGAGTGACCCATTCGATCTAACAATGAATCATATTCCTCTCCAGACAAATCAATGGAGTCATTCCCAGTACTTAAGGAGAATACTTCTGTCAAAAGAGCGGGGGACATTGGTACCTGAGTTCCATTGATGGTGCCGACTATAGAATTTTCATTCTCATTGGTGGCAGTAAAAACCCATTCTTTTACTTCATCTGCTGCCATATTTATTCTTATGGTCATCAACTGAACTAACTGCTGTTTGCGGAAAAGATTCATAATATCTTTGAACAGCTGATCGCTGCCATCGAAGGAGTTCATATCTATGTCAAAACCTGTATCAAATTTCATTTTGGAAAGAGCGGCGACCGAGACTGCCATCTGTACCTGCAAAGATTCAACAAACACGACCAAGTGTAGAGAGTTTGGAGGGAAAGAGAAAAATTTGCAGAGAGAATGAAAGCGTAAACGACGAACGGCGGCCGAAAAATGATTTTATATTAGGGTTCGACGCGAAAAAGGAAGGATCGTCGATCTCCGGTCGACGATCAGGACTCCTAAGGGAAGCGGAAAGGTCTTCAACATCGTAGATCTCAGTTCGATGATCTAGAGAACGTCGAGCTCAACTCGACGATCGAAGGCCTGAAAGAGATAGTATACAACTATCTGACAAGCTCTGAACTCCGGTCGACGTTTTGGGAAAACGTCGATCTCCGTTCGACGTTTTTCGGGAAACCGTCGATCGACGTTCGACGATTTCTGGGGAAAACATCGAGCGCAGTTCAGAGATAGAAACTATCCTACAGACACAAAAAGAAATGAGTTTGTAGCCTAATCTTGGTCTGTTTTTAGCTTTTCAAAATCTTGTAATTTATTTTAGGCTTCCTCCATCTAACATGCCTAACTGATTGAGGAAGAAGTTGTGTTTCTTTTCATCCAAAGGCTTGCTGAAAATATCTCCCCTTTGCAAATCAGTTGGATATATTGAAGTTCAATTTAATTTTTCTCAACATTATCCCTTAGAAAATGATGCCTAATTTCTATGTGTTCTGTCCTACTATGGAGGACTGGATTTTGTGCAATGGAAATAGCACTGGTGTTGTAACAAAATATTTTAGACTTCTCTAAGTTATAACCATAGTCTAGGAGTTGATTTTGAATCCACAAGATTTGTGAACAACAACTACCTGCAGCCATGTATTCAGCTCCAGCAGTTGAAGTTGACACAGATGTTTGTTTATTACAAAACTGTGAGACAAGTCTATCACTAAGAAACTGACAAGTTCCACTTGTGCTTTTCCTGTCTATTCTGCATCCAGCATAATCAGCATCTGAAAATCCAGTTAAGTCAAATGCTGAATCTTTTGGATACCAGAGTCCTAGATTTGGACAGCTTTTAACATACCTAAGAATCCTCTTTACTAAAGTTAAGTGTGACTCTCTAGGGCTAACTTGGAATCTAGCACATATACATGTAACAAACATTATATCAGGCCTACTAACTGTAAGGTACAATAAAGAGCCAATCATTGCTCTATATATTGTTTGATCAACTAGTTTCCCTTGTTCATCAGCATCCAATACAGCATTGGTAGGCATGGGTGTTTTCATACATGAGGCATCAGACATACCAAATTTCTTAACAAGTTCTTTTGCATACTTGTTTTGAGAAATAAATATGCCTTCAGCATGTTGTTTGACTTGCAATCCTAAGAAGAAGGATAGCTCACCCATGCTACTCATTTCAAATTTAGAGTGCATAAGCTTGGAAATCTTTTTGCACAAATTTGAATCAGTAGAACTAAATATAATATCATCTACATAAATTTGTACTAGTAGGCTATGGGCCTTATGGGTTCTAATAAAAAGATTTTGGTCTACTCTCCCCCTAATAAAATCATTTTCCAGAAGAAAGCATGTTAGGGTCTCATACCATGCTCTAGGAGCTTGGTTTAGACCATATAATGCTTTATGCAGTTTGAAAACATAATCAGGATGAGTTGGAGAGACAAAACCTGGGGGTTGTCTGACATAGACTTTTTCTTTGATCTCTCCATTGAGAAAAGCACTCTTCACATCCATTTGGTAGACTTTGAATCCCTTGTGAGCAGCATAAGCCAGGAAGATTCTTATGGCCACTAACCTTGCAACTAGTGCAAAGGTCTTGTCATAGTCTATCCCCTCTTCTTAAGAATATCCTTGAGCAACTAGCCTTGCCTTATTCCTTACAATAATTCCTTGATCATCCAATTTGTTTCTGAACACGCATTTTGTTCCAACAATGGAATGATCCTTTGGCTTAGGCACTAGTTCCAATACTTTGTTTCTTTCAAATTAATGCAACTCCTCTTGCATAGTAATGATACAGTGTGGATCTTGCTCTGCATCTTGAATGGTTTGAGGTTCAATTTGAGAGAGAAAGCAAGTGTGCATCAGGTTTTGGTTGACCTGATTTCTGGTTTGCACACCAGCTGAGATGTTTCCAATCACTTGGGAGATTGGATGATCTCTTGATGTTACTAAATCAACAGGGGGTGTTGATTGTTCATCAACCTGTGTTGCTGTTTCCTCTTGTGGAACAGCAACTGGCTCTTCAAGAAGATTTTCTTCTAGATGTGGAGCAGCTTCTTCATCTTCACTACTTTCATCCTTTTGAGTAACTTGCAATCTGTCCAAGTCTTTAGCTAGAGAATATACCTGCAAATGTTCTATAGTAGAAGCATTCTTCTCCTTGAAAGACATATTAGTTTCATCAAAAGAAATATGAACGGATTCTTCTATTTTTTGAGTAGTTTTATTATAAACCCTATAAGCTTTACTGATCATGGAGTATCCCAGAAACACTCCTTCATCAGCTTATGCTTGAAATTTTGCTAAATATCTCTTGTCATTGTTGTGAATATAACAAATGCAACCAAAGATTTTGAAGTAATCTACTTTTGGTTTCTTCCCTTTGAGTAATTCATAGGGAGTCTTGCCCTTCAGTTTATGTATCAAACTTCTATTCAGTACATAGTTTGAGGTGTTCACTGCCTCAGCCCAAAAGGATAGAGGAAGGTGAGCATCTGACAACAATGTAGTTGCAGATTCAATTAGGGTTCTATTTTTCATTTCTGCTACCCCATTTTGTTGAGGAGTTCTAGGAGCTGAGAATGTATGCCCGATCCCTTCAATCTAACAGAACTCTGGCATAAGAAGAGAATCAAACTCTGTCCCATTATCACTTCTGATCAGGGCAATATGAGTGTTGATCTCACTCTGTATACATTTGAGAAACTCTGTCAAACATTTGAAGTTATCAGACTTATTCCTCAGAAAGAACACCCATGTGAATCTTCAGAAGTCATCTACAACCACTAAAGTGTAGGATTTCCCTCCTAAGCTTTGTATTGTAATGGGTCCAAAAAGATCCATGTGTAACAGATACAAAATCCTAGGTGAATCACTCTTGTTAATTGATTTAAAACTATTTTTTGTTTGCTTGCCTAATTGACAAGCCTTGCAAAGTCCTTCCTTCTTGTAGGGGGCAGAAGGTAGTCCTCTAACAAGGTTGTCCTTGGATAGCCTAGCAATGGTTCTAAGGTTAATATGTCCTAGTATCTTATGCCATAGAATTTTAGGTCTAGATATGGAATTAAACACGCAAATATCTACTTTAGAATAATGAAAATCTACTAAGTAAATGTTACCTTTTCTGTTACCTGTCAACACAATTGTGTTGTCCTCTGACTTGACCTTGCATGTAGCTTTGTTGAAAGTCACTTGATATCCTTCATCACAAAGTTTACTGATACTTATGAAGTTGTGCTTGAGTCCTTCAACATAAACTACTTTCTTGAAGGTGAATGTTCCAATTTGGACTGCACCATATCCTTTTGTTGTTCCAAAGTTTGAATCACCAAAAATTACTTTGGATCCAAGCTTGGCTTTAAAGGATTTGAAGATGTTCTTGTTCCCTATCATGTGCTTTGAGCACCCACTATCCAGATACCATGGCTGGTTTGATGTTGGATAGGTCTTCCCCTGCACATAAACAGCTTATATGTTTTTGACCCAGTTTACCTTGGGCCTAGGTTGATATCCCTTAAATTCAGAAATGAAAGACATCCCAGGTTGACTCTTATAACCTTCAGGATGGTATCTCCTAGGAGGTACTATCCATTCAGTATAGGGGTTGAAACCTTGGGATGTAGGACTTCTAGGATTGAATCTAGATGTACCTTTGAAGGATTGTTCAAAGTCCTGATCTCTGTTCGACGATCGTCGAGCTGAGGTTGACGATCTTGGGTCAGATCGTCGATCTCTATTCGAAGATCGACTGTCCTGAAGTTTAGAGTTCAGGTGTCGTCGAGCTGAACTCGACGATCGTTTCTTGGATCGTCGAGCGCCGTTCGACGATCGTCGAGCTCTGTTCGACGCATTCTGTTAAACTATATCTTTCTTTGGCAAATCTGCATTCTTCCTAGCTACCTCTACAACTTCCTTCCATTTATCAGAGATAAATTTGATTGGAGTTGTCAGAACTATAGGCTGGCTGGATGAAGCTCCCAAGCCCAGTGTACTATTAAGTCTAGAGTTCATTGTGCTTGTGATATCCATCAGTTTGATGCTTCTCCCATTAAGGGATTCTTCAAACTGCTTGGCCTTGGATAGTTCACTCTTCAGTGAAGCTATCTCCTCCCTATAGCATTCTAACTCTTCAGAGAGTTTGAGGTTCTCTGATTTTAAAGTGCTATACTCAGACAGTTGTTTTCTGAGGGAGGTGATTTCCTTCTCAGACTCCAACAGATCTAGGCATAATACTTTAAACTCATGTCTAAAGTCCTCAGAATTGAAATCAAATGAATTGATTACCTGATCTTCTTCTTGTTGAACTTCTGAATCTGATTCTGACTCTTCTGCTTCTGAATCTGTTTGAGAGGCATTGATAGCCATCATGCAAAATTCCTTTTCATTAGCATCATCCTCGTTATCACTGGAGCTGGATGAGGCTTCAGAATCCTCTTCAGTTTCACTCTATGTCTCAGCAACAAATCCCTTCCTTGTATGTGTGTTCTTGCTGTAGGAGGGTTTGTCTGAGGTGTTCTTCTTGAAGTCTTTCTCCTTTCTCCTTTCTCTTCTATCTTTCTTGTCCTTGTTTTTGTTTTCTGGACAGTCAGGCACAATATGGCCTGTTTTCCTGCAACCAAAACATATAATTTCTTTGTTGTTATTGGATTTATCATACCTTGGCTTATCATGTCCCTTGTATGATCTCTTTCTGAAGTCTTTTTTGGCCATTTTGTAGAATCTTTTGGCTAGTAGACTTAGGAGCTCATCATTTCCTGTAGCTTTATCTTCAGGCACCTCTTCTGTAGCTTTGAAGGCTATGGTCTTCTCTTTTCTTGTGGCTGGTGAGGCAGCCTTCTGTTCTTTTTCTCTATTTTTAATGAGCAGCTCATAAGATTTGAGCTTGCCCAGGAGAGCTTCAGCTGTAATCTCATTTAGACTTCTGGCATCTTTGATTGGCCAGATTCTTGAATCCCAAGTACTGGGGAAGCACATTAGGATTTTATCATTCAGCTTAGTCAATGAGATTTCTTTATCCAGAGTCTTTAACTCATTGACAATCAGACTTAGTCCGTTGTACATATCTGCTACTGACTCAGCTTCTCCTTTCTTGAAGTTCTCATATTTGGATATGAGATGGGATCTTCTATCTTTTCTCTCATCAGCAAATCCTGAGACAATCTCAGAAAGTTTGTCCCAAATTCCTTTGGCTGAGTTGTATTCAGCTACCTTCTGAAATATCTCATCAGACATTATCTTAGCTAAGATATTCATGGCCTTGGCATTTGCAGTCTTCCACTTCTTTATTTCAGCATCTGTTCTTGAAGGAGGTGGAACAACATTTGTACTTGAGCTTGCTGGTGGACTTGGGCACACTGTCAAAACAGAATAAAATATGTGTTCATAAATAGAGTTCATATAAAGTCTAATCCTTGCTTTCCAAAGTGCAAACTTGGAGATTGCACACTGGAGGCCTGGTGCTTGCATAATCTTTGTTCTGTGCCATGTCTTTATATAAAATTAAATATAATGAAAATAACCCTCTTAAAAGATTGATCTTATCAAGGATCTTTTGGTTCAGGTGTTAGAGTGTATGAACAACCAACCTCCCTCTTATACCAATTGAAAGTGAGGGTAAGATCTATCTTAACTCTAGGGGGGGTTAATAGAGTATTTTAAAGTAAATTTACAATTTAAAATTGCACAGCAGTAAAGGCTTAATTTATGTATAGGTGTAAAGTGCTTTGATGTAGAAATAAAACTAAAGCAGTAAAATAAAAACCACAGCACATAGCAAAGAATATGCACAAGAAACCAGAAGACACAAGGAGCTATAATGGTTCCCCAAAAACCTGGGTACATCCACTCTTCTACCACCCTTGGTAGGAATCCACTGCAGGATGAGTTGATCAGGTGTCCTAGGCACCAATGAGCTTTTGATAAGGTACTCAAAAACAAAACTAGATTTTTTGATCAGGTGTCTTGCCACCACTGAGTTTTGATAAGGCTCTCAAAACCAGAATCAAAACTTTTGAAGGGAGTCTTGATAACCCTTTTACAGCAGGAAAAGAAAAAGAAAGAGGTGAAGTTGTCTTCTCTGTCTCAATCACTGAGAGAAGACTTAGTGGATTGATTGTGATGTCAAAGCTCCCCCTGAGATTTAGATGGTTCAGAGATGAGAGCATTGTTAGGGTGATAGGTATTCAGAAGCTTCAGATCTCCATCAGAAGATGGTTTCAGCAGAGGCTGAAATATGAATTGTATGGAGTCCTTGATGTTGAAGCTATGATCACTTTTCTGTATGCCAATATTCAATCAAACTCTTCAGGATTGATCACTTGATTTTCCTCTGAGTTTTTTTGACTATCTGTGTATGTCTGTATTGAGTGATTGATAGATTTTTTCTTGATCTGCTGTAGGATGTTTTATTCTCCTATGATCCTTTATCCAAGATAGTCGTTAACAGTCAATAAATGTCCTCCATAAATGTTTTGTCTTCTGGAGGAAAGTCCAATAAACATTCTCTGATAAATCCCTTGAAACTTGCTCCAGAATAAATGAAAACGGCTAGCAAATCTCTTGAAATAAATGTTGAGAGAATTTGAAAAACATTCCAAAAGCTGACTGAATTTGAATCCTCAAAGTCGTCGATCTCTCAGAAAACCTTGATCTAAGCTCTACGATCGTCGACCTGAGTTCAGCGACTGGATTGAACATCAGACAGAAAACGTCGACCTGAGCTCTACGATTGTCGACCTGAGATCAGAGATTTGGAAACAAACTGAAGGCAGATCGTCAATCTGAGCTCGAAGATCGTCGACCGGAGTTCAACGATTTAGCAGAGTTGAGCTCAGAGAGCGTCGAACAGAGTTCGACGTTTCGTCGACCTGAGCTCGATGAAAACTTTCTTTGCTTCAGCTCTAAGTCTGAATCCTTGAATGGTCCTGGGGGCAGCTTCAAACCTAAATTCTCAGCCCTAGACTCATTCTAACTTGACCTTTCCAACTATACATCTAAGTCAAACTGATTTCCTAAAAACATAGTGATCCTTTCCCAAATTAGTAAAAGGGTGTTCCAACACGACCGATGCATGGAGTCTCGCAGGTGCGTGGTCGGAAGAAGCTCAGTCTAAGATACATGGGGCCTTACAGGGTCCTAGAGCGGATCGGCCCCTTGGCTTATATACTGGAGCTGCCGCCAGAGCTAGCAGGTCTGCACGACGTGTTTTATGTATCTTCACTCAGGAGGGAACTTCTATTCCCAGAGCAATAGATTTCGACATCGAATGGGTCGGTTGCTTCTGATCGGTCAGTTCACTTGGAACCGGTTCGGATTGACGACAAAGAGGTACGAGTTTTGTGCCGCAAGAAGGTTCCAATAGTCAAGGTCCTATTGAGGAACCACGGTCAGGAGGAGCATACCAGAGAGCCACATTATCTGATGCAACAAAAGTATCCGGAGCTTTTCAGTCAGGTATACCTCATAACCTCTTGGTATGTTACAATTTACTTTTCATATTTGAAACCGGTAGGCTTAAGTAGAATTTCGAGGACGAAATTTTTTGTTTATATATTAGGATTTGTAAAATCCCTCAGATAACTAAATCCCCCCTAGGAGTGGTTTTGTCATGACCAGGTCATGATAAAACCCTAGAGAACCTAAGAGGATCAAGTGGTCTTGAGAATATAGTTGAGGTCATTTTTGGTCTATAAATAGCAGGTTCCTAAACCCTACGTTAGGATGACCAAGTCGTTTCACCATGACTCCAAGACCTCACCAATCCATGGGAGTGCCCAACAAATCCCTAAGGGCCATTTGGAGTCACTCCAATGTGGCCAATTTGGATTAGGACCACTATAGGATTAAATTGGGCAAGTGCCCTAATTAAGGAAATGGTGCCTTTAATATGCCCAACAAACCATACCCAAGTCCTTCTAAACCTTAAGGAAGGCCAATGGGTCACCAAGGACCCATTGGGGTCAACCCAAATGGTCATGTTAACAAAGGTCAACTCTACACAAGGGTTAGGTCAAATTAGCCCAAATGGGCTAACTCAAGCTCAAACCCACTTCCCCCACTTGGGCTGACCCAACCTTGTCACTATTATTATTAGTGGGGTGCTAATAGACTAAAGGAGGGGTAGATTTAAGTTAGGATGGGTAGGTGAGAGAAAACTCCATTCATGGAGGAGAGAGAAAGAAGAGGAAGAAGGCCATTCATGGCTTAGAGAAACCAAGGGCCACCCATTAAAGCTGGGATCAGTTACACTGAGAAAGGGGAGGAGTTTTCAACAGTTTCCCTGCCAAAGGGGTGGCTTTGCCTGTCCAAATAGTGAAAACGAAATTGGCCCTTAATGGCCATTTATTTCCATGGGGGTTACACCCCTTCCTCTCTCCAATTGAGGCTTAAAACACCATCAGTAGGCCGAGAGAAGACTTTCCCATTCCTTACTTGAAAAAATCGAGACTCCCCACTGTGTTATTGCAAAAACCGAGCAGCGCCACCATCGACAATGGCTACCCGGCGATCTTCGTGACTTCAGGCCGCCGGCAAGGTCCTCCTCCTCTCCTTTCTTCATGGATAGATCATAGGGATGTTTAGGTTCAAGGTTCGGGCTCAATTGAGCCCGAACCAATCTCTGGTTTTCATGGTTTAGGGACGAGAGTTTTCTTGGTAGGATCGCCGGAATAGTCGTCACCGGCGGCTATGCTGCCGGTTGGAGGTAGCGACCACCTCCACGAAGGTGGTAGTGGTGGTGGCCGTCTAGGGATGTGGCCGGATGGCCGGCAGTGGCAGTTTTAAGTCGGCCCAGGTGCGAGCAATCAGGGCCGTTGGATGGAGGAGGAAGACGACTCGGCATCCCTTGGATTTGCGACAAGATTCGTGCGTGGATTGATAGTTCATTTTATTTTAATTTCATTTCTGTCACATTATTTGCAGTAGATGGTTTTAATTTTTCAAAATACTTAGGCCCCTCTAGTGAAAAAGTCATCAACATGAACTTTGCAACCCTATGAGGTCTTACAGATGCTAGAGATCACCCTCTCTAGGTTTCCTAAGGGATTAAACCCCGACATTAAGGGTAAACTACTGTATTATGGTCAGACCGACCAAAACACCACTTTCAATGCTGCATTAGATATTGAGAAGCATAACGTTCATAAGAATAAGATTCGCTCATTTCAAAAGGGAAACTCCATCTTACGACCACCCCCACCTCCACCTATAAGGATAAGGGTAAGTTTCGGTCCACTAACTCGAACTCCGTATTCGTGACTGCTAGGACTATTAGAAACTCAACGGGTGAGAGAGTTCATATAGGAAGGATCAGCAAAACAAATGCTACCTGTTTTGCTTGTTGGATTCAGGGCCATTACGCTAGTGAGTGTCCTACTTAGCCCAAGCCCCTATCACTTTTATATTCCTTGTGTGAGTAAGACGAGCTTATATATGAGGCAGGAGAATTTACTGAGTCAGAATGAGTGCTGAGCGATATAGAGGATGGTGCTCACATGATGGTCATGCTGTGTATTCTAGCTACTCCACGAGCATTAGATAACTGGAATAGGACGAATATTTTTTCGTTTAATTTTAAGAGTGGAGAGAAGTTGTGTAAGTTAATCATTGATAATGGAAGTTGTATGAACGTGATTTCTGAAAATGCGGTGTCCCGAATGTTATTAGCTACTGAGTCGCACCCTCACCCTTATAAGGTGGCATGGGTAAATAAGACATTCCTCCCGATTTCGAAGCGTTGTTTGGTTCACCTTACAATCAAGGCTTACTCTGAAAAGGTTTGGTGTGAAGTCCTCCCCATGGATTCATGTCATTTTTTAATAGGACCCCCATGGCTTTATGACCATGATATTACTCATTTTGGGCAAGCCAACACATTTGAGTTTAAGTTTTAAGGAAAGACCATTATCTTAAAAACTACCGCGCCTAAGGATCCGTCTGTCTCTTCTAAAGACACGATGTGCTTGTAGAGAAGAAAATGTTAAGCTTGATAGGTAAGAAGGAGTTTGAGCGCGAGACCTTTATAGACGGTGTCATGTATGCGTTAGTATGCTTGCAAGTCAAGGAAGATAGCTCCTCTTTTGTGAACTTACCTCTAGCATTGAAGACCCTTTTGGAAGAATTTAAGGATGCTACCTAGATGATTTACCTCCCGAGTTACCCCCATACGAGAAATTCAACACAAAATTGTTTTCGTTCTGGGTCCTCATTGCCCAACCTTCCCCATTATCGACTTAACCCCTCAGCACCACTTGAATTGCAAAAATTAATTTCAGATTTGCTAAGTAAGGGGTTCATCTGACATAGTAAGAGTCCTTGTGCCGTACTTGCATTATTGGTTCCTAAGAAATATGGTTCTTGGCGAATGTGTGTGGATTGTAGGGCCGTAAATAAAATAACTGTCAAATAAAGGTTTCCCATCCCTCGATTGGATGACTTATTGGACATGTTGGCCAGGGCCACAATTTTTTCGAAATTAGATCTTAAGAGTGGCTACCATCAAATCAGGATTATGGAAGGAAATGAGTGGAAGACGACATTTAAATAAAAGTAAAGACTTTATGAGTGGTTGGTGCTCGAGGAAGGGCTCACTAATGTCCCAAGTATATTTTCTTGATTGATGACATTAGTGTTCAAACCTTACCTAGGAAAATTTGTAAACATATATTTTGATGATGTCCTAGTTTTTAGCGCCTCACCGAACGATCATGAATCTCACTTGAGGACAGTACTTACCACATTGCGAATGGAGAAATTATTTATTAATCTTAAAAAATGTACGTTTAATGTTCTATCTGTGGAGTTCCTTTGTTATATTGTATTTTCGGAGGGCATCCATGATGACCCTAAGAAGGTCCAAGCCATCAAGGATTGGCCGGAACTAACCAATATACAGGATGATTGGAGTTTTCATGACCTAGCTATCTTTTATAGCCGATTTATCTGGGATTTTAGTAGTATCATGTCATCGATCACGGAGTGCATGAAGAAGGGAGATTTTACGTGGACGAAATTGGCATCCAAAGCGTTTGGAACAATTAAATCTTAAATGTCGGAAGATCCTCTTTTACGATTACCACATTTTAATAAAGTTTTTTAATTGTCCTGTGACGCGTCTGGAGTCGGTATTGGTGGTGTATTTAGTCAAGAGGGACATCATGTTGGATACTTTAGTAAGAAACTCTTGGGGGTGAAATAAAATTATTCTAATTATGATAGAGAGTTTTATGCAGTTATTCGGTTCCTACAACATTGGCGACATTATTTAATCCCTAAGGAATTTGTTATCCTATCCGACCACGAGGCGTTGAGGTTTATTAGTTCCCAAAATAAATTTAGCCCTAGGCATGCTAAGTGGTTCTCCTATCTTCAGGAGTACACCTTTATAATCAAACATCTTAAGGGAACTCTTAATCGTGTGGCGGATGCTCTTAGCCGTGTCTCTTTATTATTGTCTATGCTAGAGTTAAAAGTGATTGGTTTCGATAGAATTAAGGATTAGTCCATTAACTGCCTGGATTTCTAGGACATCAATTACTCAACGCAAAACAACTCTCCCTCTACTATTTCTGCATATTATATCCGGGATGGTTATTTATTCAAACATTCGAAGCTTTGTATTCCTCATTCCTCCCTTCGACATTTCATTGTATGGGAATTATATAGTGGTGGTCTAGGTGGACATTTCAGGCATGATAAAACCATTAGGTTAGTAGAAGGTAAGTTCCACTGGCCAGACCATAAATCTACAGTTAATAAAATTGTTGGAAGTTGTCGCTCGTGTCAACTAGCTAAGGGAAATAAAATGAATATGGGACTTTATACCCCTCTTCTGATTCCTTCCATCACCTGGGAAGATGTTAGTATAGATTTTATTTTAGGCCTACCTGTAACGTTTAGAAGTCATGACTCTATTCTTATGGTAGTAGATCGTTTATCTAAGATGGCCTATTTTATTGTGTGTAGTAAGACCGATGATGCGTCAAATGTGGCGAAATTATTTTTTAAGAAATTTGTGGGACATCGGGGCATTCTAAAAATGATAGTGACCGATAGATATATTAAATTTACAAGTTATTTTTGGAAGTCCCTGTGGAGGATTATCGGCACCAAACTATTGTTTACTTTGGCCTACCATCCACAGACAGATGGGAAAACGGAAGTGGTAAATAGAAGTCTGGGGAGTTTACTTTGTTGTCTTGTGGATGACCACAGGGGTACGTGGGACCTAATCCTTCTTGATGCTCAGTTAACATACAATAACTCAAAAAATAGGTCCACATGTTTATCACCAAATGAGATCGTACACAGATATAAAGCACAAGTGCCACTTGACTTGATTTCGTTACCTCCATCTTATAAGTCAATTCAATTTGCACAGGATTTTGCCTTTCATGTTCATAATTTGCATAAACACATTAATGAAGCGCTAACCACACAATATGCATCTTATCATACTCATGTTAATGTACATTAAAGAGAGTATCACTTTAAGGTTGGAGATTTAGTCTTGGTACGTCGAGTCCCTGAACGGATGCCTTCGGGTACTATAAAAAAGTTTGCGAATCGGCGAGCTGGACCATTTTGGCTTTTAAAGAAATTAAGAGAAAACACATGTTTTGGAGTTAACCACTGATTTGGGTATTTCCCCTATTTTTAATGTTTATGATTTAACGCCATATGTATCTCCACCACTTGAATTATCGAACTTCCTGTTTGGTTCCACTGCATTTTCTAATGGGTTGGGGGGTGAGCTTGTTTCTGGATCTCTCTCTCCATCGGTCTCCAATGGAGGTATGTTGAATGTTGATGAAATAACTTTTCCTCCTTTATTGCCTAATGCTTTTCCCAGGTTCCCCAGGTCTAATTTTTTGATAGATAGGATCCTAAAAGATGAATTGCTCTCATCTCCAAGCAGTGTTATTCGCCGATACTTGATACGATTGCGTGATCGTCCTACCTCTAATGACTCTTGGATTTCAGAATCGGAGGTTGCTCTTCTGGATGATTCTCTTTTGTGTCGGTACCTGCATGCCAACTCATCGGTGATGCGTACTTTTGAGCGGGGGAGGATTTATGGAGACAGCGCCCCCAACATGTTGAAGATGATGACGACATGCTCGCGGAAGATCCTTCTCCTCCTCCAACCAAAGACTTGCAGCGCCGTGGTGACCTTATGGAGCGACGCTACAATCTCCGCCCTCGGTGCAAGACAGCCTATTAATATTTAGTTGAATTTATTTGCTGTTTATGAGCTATTTTTCTGTCATCATGTTATGTTTAAACATTGGAGTGTTTTTATTTTTATTTGGGTTGCATGTAGTGTAACATTGTTGTATAAGGTCATGCTATTATTATTTTTTATTAAGTTTAATGATAAGAAAAATTGAAACCCTAATTCCTCCTTATGAATTTCCCTCGTACTACTCCCTAAAAAGTTTGGCCAAGCCTTGCTCCCTCTCTAAACCTCCAGCCACTTTTCTCCTCCTCCTCTCTCCCTAGGTATTAGGCAAACCTCCTTGCCACCACACTCAAGCCTTTTTCCCCTACAACCAGAGCAGCCCCTTCACATTAAAAACCCGACCACCGTCATCAACACAAATCTGACCAATCCTTACCCAAGCAAAACTGAATAACCCTCAAATCTTGGGTCAATATCGGCCAAGGTACAAAGATCCCTCCTTGTTAATCCAACACCGACATGAAGCGAAGAAGGAAGACAAGTTTCTCTCCATCCAGCGTGACTCTGGCCGAGCCATTGAAGAGTGATCCAAAGTTATTGAATCGAAATCATCCATTCCAATTGGGTAACAAAAACTTTCTACCATTTTGTGGGTTTCTCTCTAGATGTTCATTATGGTGGATTTACTTTAGCGTCATCTTTGAAACGTTGGATTTATCGTGGATTTATTTGATTGATTTTGTTGTTCATCCTTATTTTATTTAAGTTCGAGAAGATTGGCGAACCTCGTTCTCTTTTTGTTGGGAGAGATTTACCGTTTTCAAATTATAAATTTTTGGTAGATCTCTTTTTGTACAACCACCGCTCGATCGGACCGAGTGGGTCCTTTTAGCCGGAAAGAATATTGTCATATTTCCTTTGTTTGATCCTAATATGTTCGGCTACCCGTAAGTTAGAATTTAATTAATAAAATTGTGTAACGTGTGTACCGCATTGAAGTTTCTGTGTGAATGTAAATTGGGTCATTGAGAGAAAAGTTGTGTTTGTCCGTTAACATCTGGTGTCAACGTGTGAGCCTACATCAAATTGTTTCTGAAATATTTGTGTTACCTACCTCTTCATCCCCTCGACGTCATGCGGGTTGCCTAGGTATTCCTAGATGTGTTATGTAGAAGGGGGAGGTGAGTACCCCCAACTGATGTTGACGTCAGATGATGAAATCGCATGAAAACCTACAAGAAGTGGGAGAAATCAAAAAAAAGTAAGCGGTCATACGCAAGCAAGTATACAAACTCACTAGGGATTGTCACGTCCCCTGCGCTGGCAGGCGGCTGAGAGGTACACGGCTGGCCATGGAAGAATTCTCCTTCGATGGTTGCGAAAGATTTCCCTAGCCCAGGACGAACTGGCAATGAAGGAATCAAGGGAGGGGCATGCCCTTGGGTTGAAGGGCTGATGCCCGCTCAGTTATCAGTGGTGAGGAATGCCCCAGTCCCCTTCTATTGACTCCATTTTCACGAGGTGTTTCCTGCAGAGAAAGATATCAGAAGTAGAGTGAGGAATTAGACCGGAGGTCCGAATACCTCATGGGCGACCTCGACACCGGTCGCTGAACTAGACGTAGGGGCGTCATTCGTAGGAGACTGCATGACAATTTTCCCTTTCTTCGGCCTGAAGAGGGGGAGAGGGGATCCACTCGCCATCCATGGGGCAGCATCAAGGACCTGCTCTCTCATCTTCTAACTCACAGTCGCTAGGCGGGCTTGCATATCTTGAGACACAAGCATCGTTTAGCTACTACTCGCGAGGATGTTTAGGGAAAGAAGATGGGGTTTTTTCCATAGGCTCGATGGCATATTTATAGCATATTGGTAGGACCCACTGAAAGATTCCCTCCAGCTCAGTAAAGCACTCACCAAAAACATGGGGTTGGATGATTATTTCTGAGGTTTACCAAGCCCAAAAAGAGCGGGGATTGTGTACAACCCTGTGTTCGCCGAGTGGGCCCTTCCGACAAGGTGAGCGAGTTATGCGAGCTAGCCTTCTTTAGTACCATAAGTGGGCTAGTCCAGATTGTCGGCTCGCTCTCACCTAGACCAGGCAAGCAAGCTACACGAGATAGCCCATCCGTCCCACGCCTGCTTAGGTGACCATGTCTCAAGCTCGCCTCCATATAGGGTAGGCGAGCCATGACGACACGGCTTGCATTCACCTAAAGATAGAAGATGAGCTACGGTAGCTAGGCCGCGTCCTCCCAGTAGGTTGGCGAGTTGACCCTATGTTAAAGAAACTCGCTCCGTGGGGTCCAGAGGCAAGATTACCTGGATGCCCTTGCTGGGGGTGCTGATAGCTTTCCTGAACAGCAGTGTTACGTTATTGGTAGACCACTTTTGGCTGCATATAGCTGTTTTGAACAGTGGAGGTTGTCTATTTGCAGACCGTTTTCAGAAATCTATAAATAGACCTAAGGGGTATGTAGTACCTCTGGTGGAATGAACCGACTATCAACCTGAAGAGGCAAGTGTACCTATCAAATTATAATACAAAGGTCATATTTAAGACTCGGGGCTGTCAAGTACTATTACTCATGCTTCAACTATTATCCTACCGTACGATTACTGGTGGGGGTTTTGAAAAATTAAAATTAAACTGAAATGAAATTAAAACTAATCTATGGATTAAAAGATAGCACTTGATCTATGATTCACCATGAAAAGAGATAAGAGAAATAAAAATATAATTTTATAATCGCGAATTAAACTTGACCGTGACGGATCGGAAAATAAGACAAAATCTCGCTAGAGCATTAAGTCACCTTACTTATAGACGCTTTGATAGAAATCTCTTTACAAATCAAAGAGGACTAAAGTTGCATTATCGTGGTGATCCGCACTATTGGATTTGACTCCAATCCGGAGGATTTACGTCGTCCTATCTCTAGGATTGCGTTCAACTCCTTCCTTATTTGAGTGATCTTTCAAATCAACGAGTCTCAGGACTACTATGAAATGAGATCAAAGGCCTACTACCATATACCAAAAATACGAAGTTGGCACAAAATAAATCAAAGAGGGATCGACCAAAATTTAGCATAAATAAAATTACGAAGTAAACAGAATTCTCATCTCATATCATGGATCCTCATGATGAAATGATAAAAGAAGATTATTTATGCATATTGGAAAAGGAAACAACAATATATAGTGAAGAAAATTTCATTTTTATTGATACTAAACGAAAGAGTACACAATGTTAAAAAAAACGATACTAAATTACTTAAACGAAATGAGATTGCAATAAGGTAAACTAAGAAATAAAATTACATTGAAATTAAAGCTCTCTTGACTTGTACTCTCCACTTGCCCTCTCCAAAATCACACCTCCAAAGCATGAGACCATGGTGCCTTTTATAGATGAGGAGGGAAGATTCTAGAAGGGAATAAAATGAAATGGCAAGGGGGGGTGGCCGGCCATGTAGGTGGAAGGGTTCATGCATGATATTTAATGAAGGGGAGAGAGAGAGGGATTCAATACATTTTATTTTTTAGGAAATGAATAGATATTTTTCATCATGAGAGAAGGGGGATGAATGGGCTTTAAAGAGCATGAGAGAGGGAAAAAGAGGAGATGAATTTGGAATAAATGAAGAGGGAGGGGAGGGAGGTGGTCGGCCATGCATGTAGAATTGCATGGCCAACCATGCAAGGTGGCGACAAATTTTATTAAAGGGGGCTGCATGGTGCTCGGTTTTGCATGGAAAGGGGGGCTGCACCATGGATGAAATCGGGTTAGCTTGAGTAGGGGGCTTCTCTTGATGGTTATGGGCTGCTCTTGATGGTTGTGGGCTGCTCTTGATGGTTGCGGGCTGCTCTTGATTTTTGTGGGCTGCTCTTGATGGTTGTGGGCTGCTCTTATTGGTTGTGGGCTGTTCTTTGTGTGGCCGGCCATTCAAGTGTACCTACAAAAAATAAATAAAACATTAGCTTTATGTTATAACCAAACATGTAACTAATCATGTAACATTAAAATAAAAACATAATACCATGCATGCAATAATATACCCATCACTCAAACAAACAAACGCACACACAAACCTGAAATAAAACATCACATCAAAATAAAAATCAAAACTCAATGCAACATAACAAATTTAGATCATATTATTTAAATATTAAAATATAACATACATAAAATATATATATTTAGAACATAATCTTAGGATAATTAAACTCAAATAACCCAAAAAGGGATGACTAAAATTAGTCATCAAAATCCCCCATGCTTAGACATTTGCTTGCCCTCAAGCATATAGAAATATAAACTAGGGAAAAACTAAAAAGATAAGAAAGCAAAAGATATATTTTATTTTTTAAGCTCCATAGTTAAGAAAACCAAAACATGCAAAATTAAACTATCCAAATTTCTATGTTGACAACTAATGTGGTGAGAAGTGCATAATTGAAAACTTGAAAGTGGAGACCTAAAAATCTCATTAAAACATAAGAAAAATTTACACATTTCTAAATCTTAAAACAAAGCATCCATAACTTTTAGAAAATAAGAAAAGCAAAAGTAAACGTTCTAATTAAATGGCGCATTAAACGAACTATTAGGTTGCTAGAATAACAAATACCCCTAAGTCACCTCAAGATAACCTCCAAAGAAATCCATCAATGATGGTGGTCATAGGCTTGTTTGTTCACACTCTCTCCACTTCGCAATTCACATTCTAAAGATCAAAAGGACTTAAGTAGGCATAATGACTTGGCTTAGGCAAATGATTAGGAAGTGAAAAGCAAAGATAAAAATGAAGGCTAAGCCACACAATAAACCAAGGTTGAGCTCAAAATAAATAAACCATAACCAAAATGAGAAATGACAAGTATGTCATTTCTCCAATTAAAACAAAGACACAAAACAAGGCCATATATTTTTCTTTTATAAATTTGGCCAAACATAAACTTGTTTTTTCATTTCCTTTTTTTCGATTTTCATTTTTCATTTTTTTCATTTTTTGAAACACAAAATTTTTGGAAAGCTCCAAATGTAAGATAAAAATCCCTTTTCATTTTTAAAAAAGAAACAACCCATTACACAATGATTTTTAAAATGAAGCTCAAGGTTTAGTGTGCAATAGTATGGGCATTTTTTGCTTTGGTCAAAAATATAAAAAGTGGAGCTAAACAAAGAAAAGGGAAAAGACACAAAATAGTTTTAGCAACGGTATTGAACGTTTTGGTGGGAAAAAAGGCTCAGACGGGTCAAAAGGTGGCCTAAATAATTTCTAAAGTTCGTGAAAAAGGCGCAAATGCTTCGAAATTAGCTAGGGACAAGTTCTAGACACCAATAAAGTATTACCCCATAAATGAAAAAGTGATAATGTTTTCCTACAAACCATTTATACGCAACTAACCGAATAAAAAGAAGACTACAAATTGCTAACCTATAATGAAAAAATGGATGCCTATATTTAAGAACTAGAAACTAGTAAACTAAGCTATGTTAGAATAGGAGATTTAGGAAACCTATTCATGAAATTCTACTTAGAACTAAAGGACCGCAAAGGCATACACAGCACTAGAGAAAACATAAAAATAAAGATACAAAATAATTTTTATTTTGATTTTCAAGTATATTTTTTTAAAAGTATTTTTGATTTTTGATTTTTCTAATTTTTTGGGTTTTGGATTTTCTTTTTTTTTTGGATTTTTGATAAAGCTAAAGAAAAAGATTTTAAAAATTCCGAAAAGAATAGAGGAAACAAGGAAATAACCTAAACCCCTCCCCCATGCTTAGCGTTTTCATTGCTCTCAATGAAAAAAATGAGAAAGAGGAGGAGAAAGAGAAAAAGAGAAAGTGCAGGAAAGTAAAAATAATAATAGAAAAAAAGAACAGGACTTCCCCGGGGTTATGAGGCCGAATGTGGATGTCGCTTCCCCATGCTTGCGCTTTACATCACTTGATCATCAGCGGACTTTACTTGATCCATCTTGAAATCAACAATGTTGGAGCAGCGATCACGAACTTGCTTGGTTGGCCACCGGAAGGAAGACCAAAATAAAAGTAGAAAAAAAAGTTCGTGGGCAGGTGCCCAAGATTGTTCTTTATTACAATAATTTAAATTTCAAATAATAATAATAAAAGTCTTAGAATAAAATGAAATGTCCAACATAAAAGAAAGTTCCATGAAAGAAAACATTACAATATAAATAAAAGTTGTTCCGAACCACGAGATATATAATCATTTGAAAAATATAACTTTAAGCGATGGCCATTTTCTTTAAAATCACCCTTATCCGGGTGCGAGAGTAGCACAGTGCCATAAGGAAAAACCTGTTTGACCGTAAAAGGTGCAGACCAATGAGATTAGGGTTTTCTAGGGAAGAGACGTAAACACGAATTAAAAAGAATAACCTGATCGCATGGTTTAAATGTTTTAGGGTGGCACAGGTTCTTATCGTGATAAAGTTTCGTGCGTTCTTTATAAAGTTTGTTATTTTCGTAAGCGTACGCTCTACATTCATCGAGTTCATTTAGTTGATTTTTCCTATGCTCGCCGAATGAGTGCGGATCAAAATTAAAAAATTTTATCACCCAATACACTCTATGTTCTACCTCTACAGGAAGATGACACGATTTTCCATAGACAAATCGGAAAGGAGTAAACCCGATGGTTGTCTTGTACGCTGTTCGATAGGCCCAAAGAGCATCGTCTAATTTAAGGAAGAATCTTTAAGAGAAGTAGAAATAGTTTTTTCCAAAAATCTTTTTAGTTCTCGATTGACTACCTCGACCTGACCGTTAGTTTGGGGGTGATAAGCGGTGGATATTTTATGTGTAACACCATATTTAGTTAAAACCTTAGCTAGTTAGGCGTTACAAAAGTCGCTCCCCCTATCACTAACGATCGCTCGAGGAAAACAAAAACGAGAAAATAATTTTTTATAGAAATTTATGACTACGTGAGCGTCCTTACTTGGTAAATCTTGGGCCTCCGCTCACCTAGAGACGTAATCTACGACGACTAAAATGTATTTATTTCCTAAACTTGAGGGAAATGTGCCGACAAAGTCTATGCCCTACAAATCAAAAACTTTGCATTCGAGAAAATAGTTTTGTTCCATTTCATTTTTATTAGTGATTTTTCCAGTCCGCTGGCACCGATCGCACCCGCCCACAAAGATTTGTGCATCTTTAAATATGCTTGGCTAATAGAAGCCAGCACTATGTACTTTGTGTGCGGTGCGATTTGCTTGAAATTTCCTGCCAGTCGGACCTTCATGAATATGTTTTAAAATTTGTTGACCTTGTTCCCGGGAGACACATCTTCTTACCACCTGGTCCGCCTAAATGCGAAATAGAAATGGATCCTCCCAAAAATAATACTTCAACTCAGAAAAGAATTTCTTCTTTTGCTGAGAGGAGTATTCTTTTGGGAGGATGCGAGCCACCATATAATTGGCCAAATCGGCAAACCAGGGGCTAGAAGAAGAAACGTTAAAAAAATTTTCTTCCGAAAAAGAATCAATAGGTAAATTTTCATCAAAAATATAAATTTCAGGATTTTTTAGGCGTGAAAGATGATCAGCCGCTAAATTTTCAGCTCCTTTCTTATCCCGGATCTCCAAGTCGAATTTTTGAAGTAATAGGATCCAACGAATAAGACGCGGCTTGGCATCCGGTTTAGAAAGGAGGTTCTTCAAAGCGAAATGATCCATAAAAACAATAAACTTAGAAAGAGTGATGTAGGGTCGAAATTTATCAAAAGCAAAAATGACAGCTAAGAGTTCCTTTTCAGTTATAGTGTAATTTTCTTGCGCTGAATTAAGCATTTTGCTAGCGTAATAGATTTGGTGAAAATTCATAGCTATACATTGTCCTAGTATCTCACCGACCGCAAAACTACTTGCGTCACACATAATTTCAAAAGTTAAATCCCAAACTGGGGCAATCATAATCGGAGCATTTATAAGTTTGGATTTAATTAAGTGGAACGCCGCTAAACAAGAATCGTCAAAAACAAAAGGAGAGTCTTTCTCGAGAAGGCGGGTGAGAGGCTTAGTAACTTCTTCAAAGTCCTTAATAAATCTTTGATAAAAACCCGCATACCCTAAAAAACTTCTGATCGCTTTGATATTCGTAGGCGGCGATAAATTTTTAATTACTTCGATTTTTACCTTGTCCACTTCAATTCCCTTAGCGAAAATTTTGTGGCCAAGGACTAAGCCTTCGCGTACCATAAAGTGGCACTTTTCCCAATTTAAAACTAGATTTGTTTCTTCGCAGCATTTTAAAACTTTTCCTAAATTCTTTAAACATAACTCAAACGAGTCGCCAAAAACCGAGAAGTCGTCCATAAACACTACAATAATGTTTTTACATATTTATCGAAAATGGCCAGCATGCACCGATGAATGGAAGCTGGTGCGTTGCATAGCCCGAAAGGCATCCTATGGGAGGAAAAAGTTCCTAAAGGGCAAGTAAATGTTGTCTTCTCTTGGTCCTCGGGTGCGATAGGGATTTGGAAGTATCCCAAAAGACCGTCGAGAAAACAATAAAAACTATGCCCGGATAAGCGTTCTAAAATTTGATCGATAAAGGGAAGGGGGAAGTGATCTTTACGAGTGGCATCATTTAATTTAAGGTAATCGATGCACATCCTCCATCCCATTACCGTGCTAGTTGGAATTAAATCATTATTTTCATTTGTTACTACTGTGATCCCACACTTCTTAGGTACAACTTGAACTGTACTTACCCACTTACTATCGGAAATAGGGTAGATTATCCCCGCATCTAATAACTTAAGAACCTCGCCCTTCACAACCTCTTTCATATTAAGATTAAGACGACGTTGAGGTTGGACTACACCCTTAGAATTATTTTCAAAAAATATTTTGTGGGTGCAAAAGGAGGGGCTTATTCCAGGAATATCCGAAATTTTCCACACTATAGCTCGGCGATGCTTTTGTAGTAGTTCGATCAATTGATCGTTTTCGAATTGAGAAAGCAAAGCCGAGATTATAATGGTCAATTTTTTGATTTTTTTCAAGAAAGACATTTGAGATTTTCGGGAAGGGGTTTTTGTTCTAAGTTGGGTGGTTCATCGTAAGAGTTCTTTAAAACTTTTTCATTTTCAAAAACAATATTTTCATAATTTTTTTGTCTAAACACTGGTTCATTTGCAAAGTTGGCTTGTGCGGACATAACCGTGTCTTCAAAAACATTTGTAGAAAAATCAGAAAAAGAGGAAGAAAAATCATTGGAATAAACGTTTGAAAGAGAAAGAGAGGAGTTTTCATTTAAAACATCAAGGAAGAAACATGATTCGTCATTTTGTAAAGAATTTTTCTTGGATTGATTTATTAAAAACATCACCTCGTCATCTCCCACGCGAAGCAAAAGTTTCCCGTTACTCACATCGATGACCGCACGAGAGGTGGCTAAGAAGGGACGACCAAGGATAAGGGGAACTTCGACGTCTTCTTCAATATCAAGAATGACAAAATCCATCGGGAAGATGAATTTGTCGACCTTCACTAGCACATACTAACCAATACCTAACGGATAATCGATCAATCAGCCAATTGAATACTCATACGCGTAGGGCTGAGAGTGCCTAATCCCAGCTTTTTAAATAATAAAAAAGGCATCAAGTTGATGCTCGCACCTAAATTTGCTAGCGCATGCTTTATAAAAAGTTCACCAAAAACGCAAGGAATCAAAAAACTACCCGAATCATTTATCTTTTTAGGAAGATTGGAATTTTTTATGAACGCCGAGCATTCTTCATTTAACGTAACATGAGATAAGTTTTCTAATTTCTTTTTGTTCGTTAATAGGTCCTTAAGATATTTAACGTATTTTGGCATTTGGCTAATCGCTTCATGAAATTGCAAATTGATATGAATTTGTTTAAACATTTCAAGAAAGCGTTGGTATTGATCATCTAGATTATCTTTCCTAAGCTTAGTGTGGTAGGGAGGTGGCGGAAATTCTTTTAAAATCTCGAGATCATTATTTTTACAACCATCTTTTTCTTTTTCCAAAATAGATGTTTCTTGTTCATTTTCAAAAATAGAGTTTTCTTTTCCAAAATTTTTATTAGTTATTTCTTCGTCACTAATTCATTCAGCAGTAGGAGGGGACATCACCTTTGGCTCTTCCCTTATGGTGGGCTCATGAATTACTTGGCCGCTCTGAAGGGAAATCGCTTTCGCGTGCTCCCTTGGGTTTGGCTCAGTATTTGAGGGAAGAGTCCCAGGTGGCCTCTCAGAAATAATCTTTGCTAATTGACCGACCGTATTCTCTAAATTTTTCATTGAGCCTGTTAGATTTCAAATGGTCGCTTCATTTGAGCTTATGTATCTTGAAAGCATTTCCTCCAAAGAGGAAGGTTTTTGAAAATGTTGATTTTGTTGTAGTGGTGGTGGTGGAGTGAAATCGTGCGGTGGACGTGCGACATTCGCGGGATTACTCCAAGAAAAATTTTGATTGTTATGCCATCCAGGGTGATATGAGTTTGAAGAAGAATAAAAACCAGGCGGAGTAGAAAAATTAGAAAAAGTAGAAAAGTTCGAAGCATTATTTTGAGCAGGCCTGTGTATGTTCCCCAGATAATCCACCTACTCGGCAGCTGCAGCATTTGCATTTTCATATACCTGAGGGGCGGAGGAAACAATCATCTCTGATATCTTCTTATTCAGCATTTCCACTTGCAGCTCCAGTTGCGATATAGAGACCACTTCATAGATACATTCAGGTTTTTTTGGGCGAGTCTTAGGCGAATTCCACTGATAGGTGTTCATCGCCATGTCCTAAATAAGCTCAATAGCAGCTTCCAGAGTTTTATGGTCCAAAGAACCACCAGAAGCGACATCTATCATTTGCTTAGTCTCTTTATTTAGCCCATTATAAAATGTCTGAACCTGTAACCATACAGGCAGAGCATGATGAGGGAATCTTCTCAAAAGTTTTTTAAACCTCTCCCAAGTGTCATAGAGGGTCTCAGAAGCAATTTGAGAATAAGAAGTTATATCATTACTTAATTAAGAAGTTTTTGCAGGAGGGAAATATCTAGCAAGAAATTTATCTACTAAAATGTTCCAAGTAGTGATTGATCCTCTTGGAAGAGAACTCAACCACTATTTGGTTTTGGTTCTTAAGGAGAAGGGGAAGAGTCTTAGCCTAATAGCATCGTCTGAGACACCATTAATTTTAAAGGTGTCACAGATCTCAAGAAAACTAGCAATATGTAAATTCGGATCTTCATCTTGTAATCCGTCGAACTGTACATATTGCTGCACCATTTGTATGATGCTAGGCTTAAGCTCGAAGTTATTGTTCGCAATTGTAGGTCAAGCATTACTTGTTTCTGTACCCTCTAGGTTGGGTCGAGCATAATTGGACATGGTCCTTTGCTGAGCCATTACTGGGTTGGGATCTCCCATTTCAGAATTAAAATTACAATCACTGTCGAAATCCTCATCCGCTGTTTGAGAAGTGGATGCCCCGAATCGTAGTTGTCTCCGAAAGGAGCGTTCGATTTCTGGTTCCAAATCAACAAGTAGCGATGGATTCGTGCGGGTCATGCACTAAAAAATGAAAGAGAATGGAGGAAAGAAAAGAAAAGAAATAAAAACTTGAATACGAGAAAGATAATGAATTTTTTTTTGAATTTTTGTAGAAGTAATAGCTAAAACATTTTCAAAATATTGACGAAGAAGGTCCCCGACAACGATGCCAAAATCTTGGTGGAATGAATCGACTATCAACCCGAAGAGTCAAGTGTACCTATCGAATTATAGTACCAAGGTCGTATTTAAGACTCGGGGCTGTCAAGTACTATTACTCACGCATTAACTATTATCCTATCGTACGATTGTTGGTGGGAGTGTTGAAAAATTAAAATTAAACTGAAATGAAATTAAAACGAAACTATGGATTAAAAGATAGTAGATAATCTATGATTCAACATGAAAAGAGATAAGAGAAATAAAAATATAATTTTATAATTGCGATTTAAACTCGACCGTGACGGATCCGAAAATAAGACAAAATCTCGCTAGAGCATTAAGTCTCCTAACTTATAGATGCTTTGATCGAAATCTCTTTACAAATCAAAGAGGCCTACAGTTGTATTATCGAGGTGATCCACACTATTGGATTTTACTCCAATCTAGAGGATTTACGTCATCCTATCTCTAGGATTGCGTGAAACTCCTTCCTTCTTTGAGTTATCTTTCAAATTAACGAGTATCTTGACTACTATGAAATGAGATCAAAGGCCTACTACCGTATACCGAAAATACGGAGTCGGTACAAAATAAATCACAGAGGGATCGAGCGAAATTTAGCAAAAATAAAATTACGAAGTAAACAGAATTCTTATCTCAAATCATGGATCCTCATGATCAAATGCTAAAAGAAGATTAGCTACGCATATTGGAAAAGGAAACTACAATATAAAGAGAAGAAAATTTCATTTTTATTGATACTAAATGAAAGAGTACACAATGCTAAAACAAAACGATACTATATTACATAAACGAAACGAGATTGCAACAAGGTAAACTGAGAAATAAAATTACAATGAAATAAAAGCTCTCTTGACTTGTACTCTCCACTTGCTCTCTCCAAAATCTCACCCCCAAAGCAAGAGACCATGGTGCCTTTTATAGATGAGGAGGGAAGATTCTAGATGGGAATAAAATGAAATGGCAAGGGGGGGGGGGGGGTGGCCGACCATGTAGGTGGAAGGGTTCATGCATAATATTTAATGAAGGGGAGAGAGAGAGGGATTCAATGCATTTTATTTTTTAGGAAATGAAAAGAGTTTTTTTTATCATGAGAGAAGGGGGATGAATGGGCTTTAAAGAGCATGAGAGAGGAAAAAAGAGGAGATGAATTTGGAATAAATGAAGAGGGAGGGGAGAGAGGTGGTCGGCCATGTATGGGGAAATGCATGGACAACCATGCAAGGTGGCGACAAATTTTATTAAAGGGGGCTGCATGGTGCTCGATTTTGAATGGAAAGGGGGCTGCACCATGAATGAAATCGGGTTAGCTTGAGTAGGGGGCTGCTCTTGATGGTTGTGGGCTGCTCTTGATGGTTTTGGGCTACTCTTGATGGTTGTGGGCTGCTCTGGATGGTTGTGGTCTGGTCTTGATGGTTGTGGGCTGCTCTTGATGTGGTCGGCCATTCAAGTGTACCTACAAAAAATAAATAAAACATTAGCTTTATGTTATAACCAAACATATAACTAAGAATGTAACATAAAAATAAAAACATAACACCATGCATGCAATAATATACCAATCACTCAAACAAACAAACACACACACAAACATGAAATAAAACATAACAGCAAAATAAAAATTAAAACTCAATGCAACATATCAAATTAGATCATATTATATAAATATTAAACTATAGCATACATAAAATATATAAATTTAGTACATAATCCTAGGATAATAAAACTCAAATAACCCAAAAAGTGATGACTCAAATTTGTCATCAACCTCCCCACACACCTTTTGCCCGGGTCGGGCCGGAGGGGTACTACTAGCGGATTACGCTCACCCAGTACTTATAGGTGAAACGATCCACCCTATCCAAGCACTAGTTGGTCGCCTTGCTCGTCTAGAATCATAACATTCACAACCCATCAGAATATAGCAGAAGCATTAACAGGAAACCATTGCAGATTTATATATCACATATCAAAATCACAGCGGTTCTAGGGCCGAATCCTAGGTACTTATATAAGCATGTAGGCTATAAATGTGCTACATATAATACTAATATACTCTCTCTCTCTATGCTGCTCTTCGAAACTCAAGTCTCTAAACTCTGGGGATGGCGGGGGTGCATCTGCTTGATTAGACCAAGCTGCTGGCCTAATCTCCTGTAGTAGCGGGTCACTATGGTGCTCCACCTCTTGTGAATGGTTAATAAAAAAAACCGTTAGTCACAAAGCTAAGTGGAAAAAAAATCTCCTCCCCGGATCCACATCCTGGGGACGGGCACGCACCCACCCAACAGAAGTAAATAGCCGAAGCAAGAGAGGGTCAGCACAACAATTCATATATGAATAGCTAGGAGAAAATAAAAAAGAGTGCAGCATAATCGGGAAAAGTAGTAATAGTATAAAACGGTTATAACAATGCTCTTCTAGCTCATCCGCACAACAATTTTTCATACCAAGAATTCATTCGCAGGCATTCACAACCGCGCATATACAGTAGGCATTCATAGCCGCGCACACGCCGCAGGCATTCATAGCCACGCACACGCTGCAAGCATTCACAGCCGCACACATGCCGCAGGCATTTACAGCCACACACACGCCGCAGGCATTCACAGCCGCGCACACAAACCCTATGTCGACATAGTTTGGACTGCTTTTGTTCTAGTAGGGTAGCAAGCCCCGCGGGCCTCACCGATGTGGCCGTCGGTGACAGTGGCCAGTCCTGCGACTTCTGGGGTTGGTCGTACCGCACAACTCCATGCCCTAACATATAACCTTATGTACTCCTGGATGTGAGCGACATCCGACGAATCATTTTGACCGAACAGTGGAGGAAACCCGTCGGGGAATAATATAATGGCCGGTCACCCGTGGTACCTATCTCCCTGTAGCCTTGAGTCACCGACCTTTCCGCACCGGTACGAATGGTCTGCGGGAGGGACTGACCTGCCACTGTTTCACCGCAAGCAATTTACAATCAATCAAATAAAAGGCAATCATAATACACACCGGGTCTACGCTTTCCTGCCCTACCAGGCTTTAGGCTATGGGCATCGGCACTTAGCTCTACTTTTGATAAGGAGCGTGGGAGCGCATTATTTGGGGCTAGACTTGGAGGAATACCTCAAATCCGGTTAGCTCCAACTAAGGCTCAACCTTAACAACAACTGCTCGTCAGGGCAGGACCGAAGATTATAATAGTAAATTGCAATGAGGACAAGTGTGGTGACTATGCTGCTTATTTAAAGTGCTGTCATAACCATTACGAAAACTTGAGTAGTACTGAATTGAAAGTACTTGACCAGTACGAGACTGGAGTAGAGTTGAATTAAAAGTACTTGACTAGTACAAGACTGGAGTAGAGCTGAATAAAAAGTACTTGACCAGTACGAGACTGGAGTAGAGCTGAATAAAAATTACTTGACAAGTATGAGACTGGAGTAGAGCTGAATAAAAAGTACTTGACCAGTACGAGACTGGAGTAGTGCTGAATAAAAGTACTTGACCAGTACGAGACTGGAGTAAAGCTGAATTAAAATTACTTAACCAGTACGAGACTGGAGTAGAACTGAATTAAAAGTACTTGACAAGTGCGAGACTGGAGTAAAGTTGAATTAAAAGTACTTGACCAGTACGAGACTGTAGTAAAACATAAAAAAAGGTTAGTAGTCTAATCACTCCATTCAGGAGGCTTCAGTCCCATCTCCGTTCTCAGGAGGCTCATTCAGTTCTACTTTAGTTTTTAATAAGGCTTCATTATGTTACACCCATTATTAAGATCCGATTTGGATTTGGTTGCGCCTTATTAATCACGGCTTAATCGGATCAGGGGATTATCAGGAGTTACACCCTCGTTATTTGTCGAGAATAATTTGCAACTCACTACTCGTACTCTCACTTTCCGAGCGTGCTCAGATTTCCCGAGAGTCGAGGCGCTTGACGGTTCCGCAACATCTCGAAACCCCTGGAGCTTTGTCACTTGCCTAGGCCACTCTCATCGATATGACAATTTGAATTTTTTATTCAAATTAGAGAGGATTGTCGCGCGCTCTAATTTTCATTTTCGAATAAAATGAGCGTAATAATTTTCGAACGCGACCCTAAGCTCCAACAATTTGGAGAAATTCCAATTTTAATCAACATGTCTCCAAATTTTGATACAACCTATAAGGGGGTCTAAAATGAGACTGAAAATTTTTTCATAATTTTTCGAAGAGTTTTGGGCCTTTAATTTGACCAAACAAATTTTATTTAGTCTTTTAAAAATACTTAATCAACTCCAAAAAATTTCAAAATTTTTGTGGAGGAAGACCTTGATTAGGGGACATTTTTTATGTTCAACATTTTTTCCTAGAGGTCTATTTTAGCCTCTGCAAAATCAAAACCCCTTAATTTATTATATTATTATAATATTATAATAATTATATATATTATTATAATATATATATATATTTAATAATTCCTGTACATCTTCTCTCCCCCCCCCCCGCACTGTACACTTCCTAGAGCCCTTACGGGGCTTCTCCGCCGCCGGTGGTGTGCGCTCCCTCCGGCAGTGGTCCGGCAGCCTGCCGCCGCCAGCCGCCACCAGAGCCATTTTTTTCTTGAACGAGAGGGAGGAGGGTGACAGCGGCGGCGCTCCGGCCGCTGGGAGCACTATGCAAGGCGTCAGAAATTGGGAGGTGGAGGAAGAGAGGGTTCCACCTGGGTTTGGCGGGCTAGGGAGGGGCTGACTTCGTCGGCCATGGAGGGTGGTGGTGGTGGAGGGGGAGGAGCTCCTCGAGTTGGCTTTTCTGGCCACCAGAGCTCCGACAGAGGAGGGGAAGTAGGGGGAGGGGCTGCTCTGAGAGCTGTGTGAGAAAGAGAGGGGGGTTGGGAGGCTTTTGTAGGTAGGGGGAGGGGGAGATTCCTCCCTTTGGGTGATGTGGGACTAATCCCTCCTTAGGGAGGGATTAATCCCCACCCTCGAGCTGTCGAATGACAGCTGGAGGTCCTCTATTTCCCCCAAGTGGGGAAAAAGGAAAGGAGCCCTTATGGGCTTGGGCCTTAAGGTGGGAAAGAGAGAGTAAGGGAGAGAGAATAAGTGGGTGGGCCTCCACTTGTAGTGGGATGGGGGATTGCTGGTTGGGGTCCAAGGAGAGTGAGGAAGTATGGACCATCCATCTTTGGAGAGGAGGTGGGGCCCTCACTTGGAGAAAAATAAAAAAAAAGATTTTAAGGAGGGTTGGACCAAGTCAACCCTAGGGTGAGTCCCCCTGGCTGGTGAAAGTCAAAGTGGGTCTAAGTCATTGGGGTCGGGTCAAGGTTCGGGTGTCATGTCATAATTCGTGTATGCACGCTTTTCGGTGCACGACTAGGCTTGATTTGACCCCGAGTTCACCAATTATAGTCGAAATTGACCGGGATGACTTCCATTGACTTCGTATTGACTACACTAGTCAAACGCCACAGACTGGGGTTGAATTAGAGTCTGTTGGGAGAAAGTCAAAAATCTGCACGTCGTAGCACGCTAAAATGGTCGAAGTGTGTAAAATTTATGTTAGACCTCAGATCATGACGTGACGAGCTCTAATGCGTTCAAATATACTATACGAGGCCTCCAGAACTTGATTATGAGTTCTCTAGCTTGATATCCAAAATACCGCTCTCGTTGCATTTTATGAGGAATGGTCACATCCACTATATGACCTCGGGCTCCAACTAAACGAGTTCTGATGCGCCCGTATTGATTATATGAGGCTGCAGGAACTGATCGAACTCAATTTGGAGTTCTATATCTCGATACCCTCTATAGGGTTGCTTCCTACCGGGTCACGGGTAGAGGCTCGGGTAACTTGTATTGGTCCACTAGGGCTCTGGTGGCCCAATAAAAGTCGGGATGTTACAATCCAATAAAAATAAAAGGATTTTCGTCCCCGAAAATTTGCTTGAAGTAGTGGGAAAAAGTAACATACCTGGGGAAAGAGCTCCGGGTGCTTTTCTTGGAGGAGTACTTCAGGTTCCCACTTGAACTCTTCTCGTCCGCAATTTGACCATAGAACCTTAACAATCAGAATTGTTTTGTTGTGTAGTGTCTTGACCTTATAATCCACTACTCTGACGGTTTCGAGCCGGACGGATCTATCTAACAGTAGCTGCACCGGTGGTGTAGGAAGGTACTGCCCTGGTTACCGGAGGACTCGTCTCAAGGAAGAGACATGAAACACATCGTGAAGATTCCCCAACTCTAGGGATAAGGCTAAACGATAAGCTATGGGGACAATTCGCTCTATCACCGGATAGGGGCCCAAGAAGCGGGGATCTAACTTTTTCTGCATCCTCAACTGGGAGACACCATGCATGGGATTTATTTTCAAGAACACCATTTCCCCCATGCTAAACTCCATCGGTCTATGCCGCGAATCATAGTACTTAGCCTTCCGGCTCTACGCTTCCCGTATTCGGTCCTGGTCCATCCGTATCGTTGTCATAGTGTCATTGATGTAAACAACTCCCAAGGCATCCGGGTCCTCTTCCTGAGCCCAAGTCAATGGGGTTCGTCAACGCCTTCCATAAAATGCCTCGTACGGAGCCATCTTAATGTTAGACTGGTAGCTGTTATTGTATGAAAATTCGACCAACGACAACAGTTGCTCCCATGGCTCATTGTGATCCACTATGCACAGTCGAAGAAGATCATCCATCATTCGATTCATCCTTTCCGTCTGTCTGTCTATCTGCGGGTGGAAGGCGGTGTTGAAGGCCAACTTGGTTCCCAAATACGCCTGCACCTGCCTCCACTCCTTAGATGTGAAATGCCCATCACAATCTAACACGATAGACTTTGGTACTCCGTGGAATCGTACCACTTGCTCTAGTTACATCCTAGCAAGGATATCTACTCCTTCACCTTGTAGGATTGGAATGATCCACGCTACCTTGGTGAGTCGATCTACGACCACACTAATTGAGTCATTCCCAGCGCGGGATCGAGGTAGGCCGTGGACGAAGTCCATGGAGATGTCTTCGAACTTCCACTCTGGTATCAGCAGGGGCTATAACAGGCCTCCTCGATTGCTACATTCGGCCTTAACATTCTGATAGCTCTGACACAGGGCCATAAAGTTGGTGACATTTCTTTTCATTCCAGGCCAGTAGATGGTCCTGCGCAAGTCTACGTACATCTTAACTACGCCAGGGTGAATTGAGTTCCTTGACTGATGGGCCTCTTGCAGAATTTCCTCATGAATCCCTCTGGTAGCAGGAACAAAAATGCGATGCTTGAATTGCAGAATCCTGTCATGCAGTTTATAATCCTCCTTTACCTCTCCTTGTAGAGATCAGATGATCAGTATCACCTCTGGGTCTTTCTTCTGGGCTTCTCGTATTCAGTCCCGGATGTCGCATTGGATTTCCATCCAATACAGCTGCGAGTAGTACTCTTCCGGATCTCTTCGGGAAACCGGGGTAATCACCATGTATATCAAAGACTGGAAGAGTTCTTTAGGGATCTGCTCCATCCAACTCCCGGCTATTACAGGCCGGCGGGTCAAGGCATTAGCGACTCTGTTAGCCTTCTCGGGGTGATATTTGAGAGCGAAGTCGTAATTGCGTAAGAATTCCAGCCATCGGCACTGCCGGAGGTTTAGCTCTATCTGCGTGAAGATATATTTGAGGCTCTTGTGATCGGAGAAGATCTCATATCTTACTCCGTACAAATAATGCCTCTAGATTTTAAGGGCGAAGACAACGACGCCCAACTATAAATCGTGCACTGCATAGTTTATTTCATGCTGCTTTTATTGCCACGAAGCATAGGCCACTACCTTGCCGTGTTGCATTAGGACTGCTCCCAATAACTTCAGGGTGGCATCGGTGTAGATTTGGAATCCCTCAGTCCTTATGGGGATCGTAAGGATTGGCACAGAAGTCAGCCGCTACTTCAGCTCGACAAACGCAGCCTCACACTTTGGCGTCCATCAGAATGTGACATCCTTCTTGGTGAGAGCAGTTTGGGGTAGGGAAATCTTGGAAAAACCCTCAACAAACTTCCTGTAGTATCCAGCAACCTGCCGATATCCGCAGCCGTCCTGAATGGAGGCCAATTTTGTACTGCCAGGACCTTGGCTTTGTCTACTGCCACTTCTTCCTTGTTTATCGTGTGGCCCAAGAATCCAACTTCATGCAAGAATTCGCATTTACTTAATTTGGTGAAGAGAGAGTGCTCCCGGAGTTTTAGTAGCACCATCTGCAGGTATCGTGTAAGACCCCCCCCCCCCCCAGAACACAGAACACGACACGAGCGGGGTCTTTTGCCCAGAACAGCCGCCTTGCGGTAGCACTAACACTCGGGCTAGTCTGTACCATAAGACACCTATTCCGCCGGCTAAAACCAATATCATTCGTTGCCAACCTAACCAGAATATAGAATAGAAGTCAAATCCACACCAAGCATATAGTCCGTAATATTACAACAGTAGAGAAGCTACATCAAGATTCTAATATCAGAGTACGTAAATAGTTTTCCAAAAAAAGGTACAACCAAAAGGCTCTCACACACTCACATCAGTAACCGATGGTAGTGACGGTACCATCCCCTAAGGCCCTGTCGTCCTGTCCTGCCTGTCCAACTGCATATCCTGCTGCTCCACCTGCGGGGTTTCCTCCTAAAAAGGAAGACGTAGCAACCGGTAGTCATAAAGACAAGGTGGCTTCACATCCACTCTCCCGGTGACTCCTCTGCACCGGGCGGAGAAAGGAACAGGGTACAATATATATAAACATAGGTACAAGCAGGTGGTATAACACTATGTATGTAAAGTAGTATATAAACAAGTAACATGTAGTTCTTGCATTTCTACAATCTACAACAGCATATGAGTAATGATATAACAGAAGGTAACTCAACTTATATGAATGTCCATACAAACTTATAAGTTGATGATCGTTCAGTAGTAATTAACTCATCGTATTGGAGTGCCCATACAAACTTATACGATGAGGATCTTGTGTATGTAATGAGGTGTAATTGTATGTATGCAGTGCAATGACTCACCCATCATCACGCACATGCAATCGCTATGTCGACACAGACTTGCAGTTCCCACTTTTCGAGGAGGTAGCTAACCTCTCAGGCGTCATCCATTGTGGCCAGACAGTGATAGTGGAGCGAGAATCTCCACTACTATGCTGGTCTCCACACTACCTGGTCTAGGCCTTTATATGCGTAAACGCTAATAACACAATAGCGGAGCTCACATGCGTACTATAGCTCAACGGGTGTCTCAGGTAGATGTGCACTGAGATCCTAGCCCCGATCTGGCCTAAGGTGTGATACGAAAGGAGCCTCGGAAATGAGCACGAGGACCAAGCCCAACCGTTCACTTGGCACAGAAGGAGCCTCGGGACGTGAACACCGAGGACCAAGCCCAACCGCCCAAGGTCTAATTGTCCACTCCCATCGATGTGACGATTGGCGAGCCCGTAGACCTGCCACTTTATCCTTAACACGGGATTATGACACCGCGTGTCGACTCACACCACATGTATTATATCCACATCGTGAGATGGAAGGAGCCTCGGAAATGAGCACAAGGACCAAGCCCAACAAACCACTTGGCACGGAAGGAGACTCGGGACATGAACACCGAGGACCAAGCCCAACTGTCCAATTTATAACTCTTCTCACGACACCAACAACATTTATTCTACCGACCTAATTACTAGTGAGCACATGAGTTACTTATCCGATAATCAACACACAATTTCATATCAATCAACACTGAGCAATTACCCAATCTCTAGTAATCATTTCTGTTAAATGACTAAATAGCATTCGTTCACTAATCCCCACCAAGTTATTTCGCTCAACCGCATATTATAACCCTTTGTTTACGTGGGGTCTATTCCAATACTATCATCATGCATTGAATTATCATAGTGTACATATAATGATTCGCCTACAGCTTCATGTCGGATTGTTACCAAACCTCTTCCGAGTCCAATTTCAATTATATAACTAACCCAGGAATTTTAGGTGCAGAACACCTGCTGGACAGCAACTTCAACCGAAGATTTCCGTGGCTACAAGAATCCGATGAGTGCGTGTAACCCCTCGAGTGATAGTTCTTTCCATGAGCTACAACTTTCATGTTCATTCTGCAACCCAGATCAGACTGTATCCCAAATGAAATTTGCTCCAAAGCCTGCATCGTACAGAATACAATTTCTACGTGCTTAGTCTACAGCCTTTATTTCGATCAGACATTCCCGTGGATACAGACTTCACCTAAAGGCGTATAACCACTCTTTGGAAATATAATTTCAAGTGCCACAACTCTTGTGTTTAGTCGAAAGCCCAGATCTGACCTTTTCTCGCCTGAAAGTAGCCAAGAAGGTTGCTGCATGCAGAACACACATTTTTGCACGCATCTTGTAGTGGAATGAACGACATCATTTCATCTTCCTCCTCAAGTCGATCTTCCCAAATCTCAACCCAAAGTTCCTCCACCATTATTCACCCTCTTAAGTTCATTCCTCTTCACGAATCCACCCCCATCATCACTTTGAAGAAGGGGTGGTTGAACATGACTAAACATTAGAACACTAGTTCTAGAGAGGCCCTCTAGAAATCTTCTTCTCACACATCAAGAATCATTTGAGTCGATGTCTCGCCTAAGAATAACTATAGATATAGCACAAGGGGAGAGTGGAGGAAGCTCACCACATTTCCAGTGGTTCCGACATTTCCGGCCAAGAATCTTGTCATCCTTCTCGTTGGCATCATTTTTCCCTTGACGACGGTGGAGTTTTCTCATGGGGTTGGTTGGCTCCAGCAAGATATATCTCCTTCAGAAGTTCCTCTCCAGAAAATTGTGTTGGAAGAGAATGAGACTGCTAGCGTTTCATTTTTCTCTTTTATACAGAAGTGACACGGGTAAGGATAAGGCCATGTCCTTACCCGTATTCTGCTCTGGCCAAACATCATTAGCGGTTTGACTGGCATTTCATGCTCATACACGGGTACTGACACACCCATGTTTATACCCATGTCCAAGTAACACGGCTGTGGTTCTGGATGTGTCGACACCCGTATCCTGCTCGGGGAACTTCTTGTTTTTCTTGCCTTGGAGCACACGGGTAGAGACACGCCTATGTATCTACCAGTGTCCTTCTCTGGACAAAGCACACAATGCCCCGCCACTCAAATCCGTGCCACTCAAAACCACATCACACATGTAGGGACACGCCCGTGTCTCTACCCGTGTCCTTCTAAGGACAAAACCACTCAACTCCATTTCACTCGAAGCCATGGCACTAAAAGACATGGCACATGGGTAGGGACACGCCAGTGTCTCTACCCGTGTCCTTCTCAGGACAAAACCACTCAACGCCATTTCACTGAAATCCATGGCACTCAAAGCCATGGAACATGGGTAGGGACACGCCCGTGTCCCAACCCGTGTCATACTTAATACTGGTACTCAACTTATTTCCCTTTTTCCCACGAGTGCGCGCCTGATCGCTTGCACCCCTTGGGCCCAAATCAACTCTCCTTACTCAAAAGCTCGCACAAGGGGCCTAGTGCGAACCGGGTCGTTAAAAATCCTATAAACGAATTTATGATATGTTAGAGATAGGATTTCATGAGTTTGTGTAGTAAATTGGGCAACGTACTTAATGCAAATTTGAGTATTGCAAATTGTTCGAGAGAAAATTTACTCACTAAAGTTAGATTTTGAATTGCTTGGGAGAGAATTTAATGGATGTCGTACCCTTACATTACAATGGATTTGATAATGTTCCTATCACATGATTAGATAGATTTGAATCAATGCGAAAGTAATTTCATGTGAATGCTCTTAACAATCACCTTTTCATGAATTTGACACTCCAATGTATTTTATCTAAATAGTCATAATTAGGTTATTGTAGGTTAGAATTCAATTTTAATTATCGGTGTGATAATTGAGTGAGGGTGAGTACGAGTATTTGAAAAAGCCTTGTGGAATACGACACAAGATGTAGAATTCTCCTATACTATGATTGATAGGTGCACTTGCCTGAAATGTTAAATTAATTTAGCTTATGTCTGTCTACATAGTTATTATTAAATTGTAGAATGAATCCGCATCAAGCTATTACCATGTTATGTGAAAATAATCATCAGGCCTCGCAATGCGTAACAAAATGTCAGATGTCTTTCTTCATTCCCGGCAAACACATGGTCTTCCGCAAGTCGGCGTACATCTTAGCAATTCCAGGATGCATAGAATACTGAGAGCAGTGTGCTTCTCTCAAGATATCCTCTCGAATATTACCGCCCTTGGGAATGTAAAGACGGCCACGGAAATGAACAAGGTCATCCTTTAGAGAGTACTCGCTAGTTGTCCCACCTTTAATTGACATTATCATTAGGGCAAAAGCCTCATCCCTTCCTTTCTCCGCCCTGATCCGGTCTCGAACATCGCACAATATGCTCATCGTAGTCAAGTACTCTGTATACCCATCTGGTTGATCCTTATACAGCAAAGTGATCTCCATCTCCTCAAGCATCCGAGCTAACTCCATATGCATCAACTGGGACTCGGGGCTTGTTTTTGGTGCCTTCCCGCTCAAAGCATCGTCTACGTAATTTACTTTTTCTGGGGTTATAGCTCAGGGTGTATTCATAATAGTACAAATACTTTAACCACCTCCGCTGTCTTAGATTCAATTCCTTCTGGGTATGGACGTACTTTAAGTTCTTATGATCCGAGAAGATCTCGCAGTGTATGTCGTATAGGTAGTGCCACCAAATGTCAAGGCTAACACTACTACTCCCAGCTCCAAATCATGTACTGGATAGTTTATTTCGTTCTTCTTCAGTAGTCTTGAAGCATAGACGATCACATGCCCGTGTTGCATCAATACCACTCACATTCCTTGATATGATTCGTCCGTGTAAAATGGAAATCCTTCCTTCCCGGATGGAAGGGGTAGGATGGGTGCTGATGTAAGTCTTTCCTTTAGTTCTTGGAACGTAGTTTCACATTGGGGTGTCCACTTATGCGACACACCTTTCTTTATTAGGGAGGTAAGAGGAAGAGAAATCATTGAGAACCCCTTTACGAACTTGCGGTAGTACCCGACAAGTCCAAGAAAGCTCTGCACGTCGACCGCTGACTTCAAAAGCGACCACTCCTTCACGACACGTACTTTGGCCGGATCCACAGCTAGCCCAGCCCCACTGATCACATGACCCAAGAAAGAAACCTCCTTAAGCCAGAATTCGCACTTGTTGAACTTTGCGAACAGGGCGTGCTCTTTTAACTTCTTCAGTACTAAGGCCAGATGCCCGACATGTTCTTCATACATCTTGGAGTAGACCAAGATGTCGTCGATGAAAACAATGACGAAGACATCTAGATAAGACTCGAACACTTTGATCATACAGCTCATGAAAGCCTATGGGGCATTTGTGAGCCCAAACAACATCACTATGAACTCATACAAGCTGTACCTTGAGCTGAAAGCCATTTTCTTAATATCACCCTCTTGTATTATCAATTTATAATACCCCGATCGCAAATCTAGCTTGGAAAACCAATGCGCTCCCACCAGTTGATCGAATAACTCATCGATCCGAGGAAACAGATTGGTGTTCCGTACCGTCAGTCGGTTAAGCTCCCGATAGTCTATGCACAATTGCAGGGTTCCATCTTTCTTCTTAACAAATAGAACAGGTGCTTTCGAAGGTGATGAGCTGGGGCGAACAAACCCTGATTCTACCAACTCTTTCTGCTGAACTCTAAACTTGGCAAGTTCCTTCGGGGCCATTCGGTAAGGATTCCTAGAGACAAGCTTGGCACCCGGTACTAACTTGATTTGAAAATCTACTTCTCTGTGTGGGGGTAATCCTGGCAATTTCTCTGGAAATACTTTGAGGAAATCGCGCACCATCCGCACATCCTCTATATCCAACGCCAACTCCTTCAGCTCGAAATAGATCATGAAAACTTCATCCCCCTTCATGTGGGCTTTTAAAGATTGGACTGAAGATAACATCATACGGGGCGCGAAGTTAATACCTTGAAAGATGACCTCCGAGTTTCCATGTCTCAACTAGATCCTCTTCTGCATGCATTCAATCTTTGCATAGTGCTGATCCTGCCATACCATGCCCAAAATGAGGTTGAACTTTGGTATTCCCAAGACTGTGGAAAGGGTGTCGAAGAGCTTTCCTTCAAGGAGAACCTCAAACTCGCACTTCGCGGTTGCTGTCATGTCCAATCCGTTTGGAAGGCGCACCCTTCGAGCAATACCAGTAAAGTATTGCACTCCATCTATATCTTTGATGAAGTCTTCAGACACAAAAGATTGCGAGGCACTGGTGTCGAATAACGTATAGGCCGGTTTCCCTCCGACCATTACGGTGCCTAAGTGTCAATAATAATTCTCAAGCTATGCGTCTAGTATATCTTAAGCAACTTGAGGGTATTAATGAAAATAAATGAATAACTATAATCATACCTGCAATCACCTCCTGAGGGTTCCGCTCTTGAGTCATGTCCAACTTATACATCTGATCCCGAGCGGGCCAAGGGTTTCCTCTTCGTGGTCCTCGTCCTCGACCACGCATGTGCCCCTGCCCTCGAGGAGCTGCTGGATGGAAAGCAAGAGGCGCATTTCCAAATTATTGCTGGCAGTAGCGGCGAATATGTCTTGGTTGGTTGCATTCAAAGCACACTCGCTCCTGCCGCCCACCGGTTTGTTGAAACTGTTGAGGTGGAGGCAATCCTGGCGGTTGCGGAACCGGGCGCTCCATTCTAAAATTCTGGGGGAAACATCTTCCACCTCTTCGATATCCTCTTCCTCCTCTATTATAAAATCTCCTTCTATTGCTGGTGTTGGATTCCATCACGCCTTAAGCTGGCTTTTTACCACTTTCCAGTGGTCTGCTTCCAACCCCTTCGCCGTGTCAATAATCTCAGCTAGACTAGAGCCCTCTATAAACAAAAGGGCTTGCCTCAGGGGGTCTCGCAAGCCTTTGTAGAATTGTTTTGTGTATCTTCTATCATCCAACTCATAAGATTCAGCAAATCTAGCCAAGTGCTGAAACTACCGTTTGTATTCTATCATCGACATGGACCCTTGCTTCAGTTGATAAAATCTCTCTTCAAGATTATCCCGAGCTGCCGAGGGAATGAAATGCTCTAAAAATGCTTCAGAGAATTCGCTCCAACTTATATTCGTGTACATCCGTCCTTGAAAAGTGGAGCCCATGAGGGACTTCCACCACCTTTTGGCGTGCAGCTCTAAGAGTGTCACAATAAGGGTCACCGCCATGTTGTTTGGGCACCTTATTCCTTCCAACAGTTCTTGTACAGTGTCGAGCCATTCTTCCGTACACACTGCCGACTCTGTCCCAAAGGAAGAAGGAGAAGAGAGAGCTCGGAAAGGTCTTAACCAAGTGGATCTTGGACCCTGCTTTTGTACAGGGCCTTGCTGGGATTGGGACCTGAAGGCGTCCAGGATAGCTATGAGCATCTGCCACAGCTAGGATTGTTGGAATTGTGTAGGTACGTACGGGGCGGGGGTGCCCCTCACCGACTCAACATATACTGGGATCTACACGTAAGGTACAAACTTAAGGTTCGGTCGGCTAATCTAACGTCAAAGATGGACAAATTTAGTGTGAATTACATATGGGCACACCACTGATTCCGCTAAGTCAATTTGTCCCCAAACAGACTAATAGAATGGGGGTGGCACCATTGTTAAATGACTTCTTCTGTTCAGGATCAGAGCAGGCTGATACCATTTGTAAGACCCCCCTCACGAAACAATGAACACGTCATGAGAGGGGTCTTATGCCCAAAACAGCTACCCCGCGATAGCACTAACACTCGGGATTGTCTGCACCACAAGACGCCTATTCTGCCGGCTACAACCAATATCATTCGTTGCCAACCTAACCAGAATATAAAATAGAACTCAAATCCACACTAAGCATATAGTTCATAATATAATAACAGTAGACAAGCTACATCAAGCTTCTAATATCAGAGTACGTAAATAGTTTTCCCAAAAAGGGTACAACAAAAAGGGTCTCAAACACTCACATCAGTAACTGATGGTAGCGACAGTACCGTCCCCTTAGGCCCTATCGTCTTGTCCTGGCTGTCCGACAACATATCCTGCTTCTCCACCTACGGGGTTTCCTCCTAAAAAGGAAGACATAGCAACTGTTAGTTATAAATACTAAGTGGCTTCACATCCGCACCCCCGGCGACTCCTACGCACCGGGCGGAGAAAGGAACAGGGTACAATATATATAAACATAGGTACAAGCAGGTGGTATAACACTATATATGTAAAGAAGTGTATAAACAACTAACATGTAGTTCTTGCATTTTTACCATCTACAACAACATATGAGTAATGATATAACAGATGGTAACTAAACTTATATGAATGCCCATACAAACCTATAAGTCTTGGATCGTTCAGCAGTAAGTAACTCATTGTATAGGAGTGCCCATACAAACTTATACGATGAGGATCTTGTGTATGTAATGAGGTGTAATGGTATGTATGCAATGCAATGACTCACCCACGATCACGCACATGCAATCGCTAAGTCGACACAGACTTGCAGTTCCCACTTATCAACCAGGTAGCTAACCTCTCTGGTGTCATCCGTCATGTCTAGACGGTGACAGTGGAGCGGGCATATCCACTACTAGGCTGGTATCTACACTACCTGGCCCAGGCCTTTGTACGCCTCAACGCTGAGAACATAACAGCGGAGCTCACATGCATACTACGGCTCAGCGGGTGTCTCAGGTAGATGTGCTCCGAGATCCTAGCCTCGAGCTGGCCTAATGCGCTACATGGAAGGAGCCTCGGAAATGAGCACGAGGACCAAGTCCAACCATTCACTTGGCACGAAAGGAGCCTCGGGACGTGAACACCGAGGACCAAGCCCAACTGCACAAGGTCTAACTGTCAACTCCCATCGGTGTGACGATTGGCGAGCCCGTAGACCTGCCACTTTATCATTTACTCGGGATTACGACACCGCGTGCAGACTCACACCACATTCATTATATCCACATTGTGATATGTAAGGAGCCTCAAAAATGATCATGAGGACCAAGCCCAACTGACCACTTGGCACGGAAGGAGCCTCAGGACTTGAACACCGAGGACCAAGCCCAACCGTCCAATTTATAACTCTTCTCACGACACCAACAACATTTATTCTACCAACCTAATTACTAGTGAGCACATGAGTTACTCATCCGATAATCAACACATAAGTTCAAATCAATCAATACTGAGCAATTACCCAAGCTCTAGTAATCATTGTTATTAAATGACTAAATAACATTCGTTCACTAATCCCCACCAAGTTGTTTCACTCAACCGCATATCATTCACCCTTTGTTTATGTGGGGTCTATTCCAATACTATCATCATGCATTGAATTATCACATTGTACATATAATGATTCGCCTACAACTTAATGTCGGATTGTTACAAAACCACTTCTGAGTCCAAATTCAATTATATAACTAACCTAGGAATTTCAGGTGCAAAACACTTACTGGACAGCAACTTCAACCAAAGATTCACGTGGCTATAGGAATCTGGTGAGTGTGTGTAACAACTCAATGGAAAGTTCTTTCCATGGGCTACAACTTTCATGCTCAGTCTGCAACCCAGATCAGAATGTATCCCACATGAAATTGGCTCAAAAGCCTGCAGCGTACAGAATACAATTTTTACGCGCTTATTCGACAACCTCTATTTCGATAAGACATTACCGTGGCTACAGACTTCATCTGAAGGAGTGTAACCACTCGTTGGAAAGGTAATTTCAAGGCTATTACTCTTGTGTTTAGTCGAAAGCCCAGATCTAAACTTTTCTTGCCTGAAACTAGCCAATAAGGTCGTTGCGTGCAGAACACAAATTTCTGCACGCATCTTGAAGCGGAATGAATGACATCAGTTCATCTTCCTTCTCAAGTCGATCTTCCCAAATCGCAACCAGAAGTTCCTCCACCCTTATTAACCTTCTTAAGGCCATTCCTCTTCACGAATCCACCACCATAATCACTTTGAAGAAGGGGAGGATGAAGATGACTAAACATTAGAACACAAGTTCTAGAGAGGCCCTCCTAGAAATCTTCTTCTCACTCATCAAGAATCATTTGAGTCGATGTCTCGCCTAAGAATAACTATAGATCTAGCACCAAGGGAGAGGGGAGGAATCTAACCTCATTTCCAGCAGTTCCTCCATTTCCGGCCATGGATCTTTTCATCCTTCTCGGGACAACCACTCAACGCCATGCAACTCAAAGCCTTGCCACTCAAAGCCACAGCACACGGGTAGGGACACGGCCATGTATCTACCCATGTCCTTCTCGGCACAACCACTCAACGCCATTTCACTCAAAGCCTTGGCACTCAAATCCATGGCACACAGGTATGGACACGTCCGTGTCTCTACCCGTGTCCTTCTCGGGACAAAACCACTCAACGCCATTTCACTCAACGCCATTTCACTCAAAGGCATGACACTCAAAGCCATGGAACACGGGTAGGGACACGCCCGTGTCCCTACCCGTGTCATACTCAACACAGGTACTCAACTTATTTTCCTTTTTCCCACGAGTGCGCGCCTGATCGCCTGCACCCCCTGGGCCAAAATAACCTCTCCTGACTCAAAAGCGTGCACAAGGTTCCTAGCGCGAATCGGGACATTACTTGCCGAGTATGGTCCATCTTGGTCTTCGAGTATATTAGGATGTCATCTATGATGACGATGACAAAGTGATCCAAGAAATGTTTGAAGACTCTATTCATCAGGGCCATGAAGGCGGAAGGCGCGTTGGTGAGCCCGAAGGGCATCACTAGGAACTCATATAGACCGTATCGGGAGGTAAAGGAAGTCTTGGGGATATCTTCCTCTCAGATTCGAAGCTGGTAATAGCTGGATCTCAGGTCCATCTTGGAAAACACGGACGCACCTTGCAACTGATTGAACAGTTCGTCGATCCTAGGGAGGGGATAGGTATTGCATACAGTCAGCTTATTAGGCTCCCTATAGTCGATGCATAGTCGCAGAGTACCGTCTTTCATTTTGACAAAAAGTATCGGGGCTCCCCAGGGCAAGGAACTAGGGCGGACGAATCCAGCATCTATTAGTTCTTGTAGCTCGATCTTTAGTTTAGTCAGCTCCTTTGGGGCCATCTGGCAGCGGGCTCGTGATACTGGTCATGCTCTGGTCACGAGCTTGATCGGAAAGTCGATCTCTCGCTGGGGTGGCAATCCCGGGAGGGACTCAGGGAAAATATCCAGAAAGTCGCGGATTAACGGGACCTTGGCGAGCACCTGGGATTTGTCTTCCATCTCGAAGTAGATAAGGTATACTTCGTCCTTCTGTCAGACGGATTTCACCATCTGAGTAGAAGTCAAGATAATACGCGAGACAGAGGGCACACCTATCAACTTGACAGTCTGGCCATTTGGCTTCTGTAGCCAGAATTCTCGCGTGGAACAGTTTATCTGGGCTTGGTGCTCGGCCAGCCAGTCCATCCCCAGAATTATTTCAAATCCAGTTATTGCTAGGATGGTTGCGTAGATCTAAAATTCTACTTCTCCTAGGACAGCCTGGAATGAGCATTTTTCGGTAGAAGTAATATCCGACCCATCCGGTAAACAGATTCGTATAGACATTCAGGTCAAACGAACAACATTTCCTTTTGTTGCAATGAATTCGTGGGAGACGAAAGAATGAGTTGCTCCCGTGTCGAAAAGGGTTTTGGCAGGTGATGCTAAAAGATCACGGCAGTGAACCGGTCGCACAAGTAAAATAAAATGGGCGAGTTTTTCCAAGTATTGATCTCACAAGAAACACAGTAAGGTGGAGTTAATTTCGAGGAGGACTTGAGATTGAAGTCCTTAGGTTGGCAGTAACCAAAGGGGGGTTTTGATTGTTGCGGAAAAAGAAAGTAAAAAGCTAACAACTACTCCTATGCAACGCGCTATGCGATGCTTCGCCAGGCGGGATGGAAGGCTAGTCGGGCCGCTATGCACCAAATCACTAAGCGGATGGGTGAGTAGGCTTGCGGAATGAGGGTCGAGAGCACCTCTTCGCAATGCACGCCACTTGCAATTGCTAGTGCGGCAATGGTGGATGGAGGTGGAAGGAGCAAGGAGCACCTCAAGCAATATATAACGGAAATACAAATCACATAGAACTGATTTCATATAAATGTATTCTACAATTAAGAGTACATCATCTATAAATGAAGTTTACAACAACACATAAACAACAACAAAGGAAGAACAAGACAAGAGATCGACCGTATCCGAAGTCCTGCTGAGGATTCACGGTTGGAATCGTCGGGTTATCAATCCGCGTCCAAGCTCGGTCCTCAACTGCGTCCGTGGTAGAGAAGGGCTGTCACCATCTTCCAATGGCCCGTCCTCTTCGTGTCACGATAGCGGAAGAAGGTTTCAAGCTTCCCCTTTCTTGGTGGATATGGCGTTGAAGCTTGAAATAAGCCCAAGAGATGATGGGGGAGGCCGAGAGGAAGCTCCGGCTCTGATTTGGAGGTGAAAGCTTGCGCAGATCCTCTACCTAAGGTGGAGGATGAAGGGAAATGGCGGAACCCTTCGCGGAGCCTCTCCCTAAGGTGGAGGATGAAGGGAAATGGCAGAACCCTTCGTCAGGGACGAAAAACGGCGGAAGAAATCGCGGATTCTTAAATTAGGGCGAGGCCTGCGCTATTTATAGAAAACAGAATTAAATACTGCGCACGATCACAGGCGCACGACCAGTGGTCGTGCGCGCTATGGCCCGTGATCGTGCGATATGGCGGCAGAAATTGAACAAAAGAGGTCATGACTGCGCACGATCGGCAACGCACGAGTAGTGATGGTGCGCGGTATAGTTGGTGATCGTGCGATATGGCGGGACAGAACTTTCACAAAAGAGGTCATTACTGCGCACGACCGATGATCGAGCGCCAAAGAGGTCGATGATCTTGCGTGGGTAAAAACGCACGACCATTGACTCCTTTGCCAAAAATGGTGAAAGCCCTATCCCGGACGCCCACACGATCCCCGAACCTGCAGGAAAACTGGACGGGTTGTCGATCATGGTAGTCACAGACATTAATAAAATGCAAGAAAAAAGGGGAAATACACACACGCACAGAAATAGGCTAAAAAGGTGCACAAGACGTGAAATGTCGTAGCGAATCAAAAGGAGTGCTAATGGCGCTAAATGTAGTGCAAAGACATGCAAATGAGCCCAGATGAGTCTGGAATTAAGTATAAAATATGGACTCATCACACCCCCAGACTTAACTGTTTGCGCGTCCCGAGCAAACACAATCTAAGCAGGCAGGGAAAATAATCTAGCTGACATAGAAATTTAAATACGGAGTACCATGCGAAGTCGCATGCTCGCGTGCATAAAAATACAATAGAAGAAATTCCTAAGTATGCAAAATAGTTTATATTTTTCACAATGCGTATTAATATTTTATTACTACGTAAAAATAGAATAACGGTGAATCAACTGGTCACGCATAGGAAGAAATTAAACTGGCCACTAAGGTGAGCTTTGCCAAAGATCGGGCCTCAGGATCACCTCCAAAGGAATCCACCAATATCGGGGACCATACGCTTGCCCGTTCACACTCTCTCCACGGCACTAGTTTGACTCAAGCGCAAATCTGTAGGACTTTAGGATAATCACGGGGCTTGGGTTATGGTGAGGAAAACAATGATAAAAAGAAAGGCTATGAACCTAACCCAAATGAGCTAGCCTAAAACAAAATAATCCAACCACTAACCCCAAAATATAAACGAGTACACCACATCCCCAGACTTAATTTTTTTACAACATGGGTGTGTGCACCGCCTACTCCAAATCAAAATCATCTCCAAAAAGATTTTCAATTAAACTTTTTCTTTCATTTTTTTTCTAATCTTTTTACAAACATTTCATTCATTTTTTTTAATTTTTATTATCAAAATCTCAGCAAATAAAAACTTGGGCGCACTTCCACATTTTCACGAATAATAATACCACATCACAACCCAACATAAACCTGTAAAACACTAAGCTCGACTTGGGTGTGCGACTAGGATCGGCTATGAGGCTTTGGTGAAATAAAGGTGGAGCTGAATCAAAAGGTGGGTAGGCACAACGGGGCTTAGCAAGGATATGACGTTAGGAACGGTACAAAGCTCAACCGGGCCAAAATGATGGCCTACATCATTCTCACGCTAGACTAACCATGCACCAATGCTTCGAAAGTAGCTTGGGGCAAGTTCTTAGCCACCGAAAAAGATATTTCTTCCTCCCGACTCGAGAAAAATGAGTCTAGTGCCGTCTACACACATCCCTATACTACCGTTTGATTCACACCAGATTCACAACTTTTGAGTAGAATAAAGAGATCTTCACACAAATGGAAAAAATATAAAGCTATAAGCATAAAGAAAAATTAATTCTACACGAATTTGTACACAATACGAGAGCAGTTGACTAGAAACACAGTAAGGTCAACATTTTACTCCGTCTCACAATCCTATGCCAGCACCATAATTTTACCAAATCTAACAAAGACACAAGTTTAACTCGCGGCACGGTAATAGCTAAGCGCGCGCTCAAGTGGGTGCAGTGGTGTGGAAAGCAGTGAACTAATCAAAATAAAACTATAAAAGCTTCTAGTATGCACATGAAATGTGTGCGTGCAAAAGGTAAACTGACTCTCCCCCAGACTTAAACTAAACAACACATCAAATGATATTGAAATTTAAATCAAAAGGAGCTAAGGGAAGAGGTTACCTATTGCTCAGCTAATGAGCATACAGGAAGACACATAAAAAGTAGAAGCAGGCCCGCCAAACGAAGAATCACAACCCCGCCAATGCGTAGTTTCCATGAATACCTGCAGGGGTGAGCTCCGCAAAAACAAAAGAAAAATATACAAAAAGAAATGCTAAAACGAAAATATACATGAAAATAAGAATGCAGAAAATAAGATAACTTCTGGGGTTACTGTCATCCCAACACGACTTATTAAATTCTATACAGTTCTAGCTAATGGGCCTATGAAAAGAAAACTGAACAGGTAACTGTTCTAATATCCGTGTCGGTAACGGGTACCGATGCGGAGAAAGAACAGTTACCCCTCTACCTGAGTAATAATACCTGCGACGCACAGGTAGAGGAAATAGGAAGTAAGATGAGGAGGAGCAATGGTCCTCACTCAACTCACCACAAAAAATATCCTTGCCTAACAAGGTATCGTCCACCACAGGTTCGTAGGAAGCGACGACAACGGCAAAAATGCTAGGCACATCGACAACCTCACATACCCGAGGAGATTCCACCTGCACAGGCTCAGATAAAGAAGGGGGATCAAGAAATAAAGTAGAAGAAAAACTAAAAGAATCAGAAATAGGGAGAGTGTTCCCGAAATCACTCTCAGCAGGATCCAAGCATAGATCACTGTCGGTGTCATGTGAGTCATGGCGAGGGGAAGCTGAGACCATGAGGTCCTTGGTGGTGATTTGGACCTCCTCAACCAACAAGGAAGTGGAAACTTCCTCATAAGCAAGGATCTCCTCATCAACACACCTCGGTGCGTCACCGTGTTCCAAGACATAACACTCTCCATTGAAGAGAATAATGTCCTCGTCACACCATGGCGCATCCTCATGTTCCCAATCTCCAAAGGGCACAACATCATCAACAACCTCACTAAAAAGAGGAGTGGATGATTCTTGCAAAGAAAGCGGAGGAACAACAACATCAGAGAAAATAGGTGCAGGTTCCTCTGGGGGTGAATCAAGAAGAGGGAAGAAGGTATAGAGGACGACGGTACCGCAATGTCGTCACATCGATCAGTAGAAAGTCTGATGGGTGTATCCACAGCAGTCCCCCATAGACATGGTGGTACTGCGAATACAACATCAGAATCAGAAGGAGCAGCCATTTGAGAGGTGTATGAGATAATCCGGATATCCGGTTCATCATCCGCCTCCAACTAGCGCTGAAATTCTGCGCAATCTTTCAAAACATGGTCGGTGCTACGACAACACAACCACCGTTTTCCATTACTCCTCAGTCCAGGTGGGACCAGAGAGGAATATGAAAAGGGTGAAGGCGGAGAAGAGTAGTGACCATAAGACTGGGATACGGTGTATGAAGTACCATAACACAACGGTGCTCCATACACTGAACCACGAGAATTATGCTCCCAATCTTCAGTGGGGCACTCATCACTGCTATGCCTGTAATCCCCGCACCAACGGCAATGGATATTCGCATAAGAATACATGGTGCAGCAAGAAATAATTCACCATGAGAATTTTCTAAGACAAAAATTAACTACACACAAGCAGATAAATAAAAAGGAATACCTGCTACTGAAATATCAAAATTAGAAAAGGAATAAAGAAAAATAAGCAACAAATTATAAAAACTAAAGCAAAGAAAAAAAACATGGAATGAACAGATGGAAAAGGGCTTCAATCTATAATCTCCCTCTCCAAAAACTCACACGACTGTGTTCCCCGGCAACGGCGCCAAAAACTTGATGCTAAAAGATCACGGTAGTGAACCGGTCGCACAAGTAATATAAAATGGGCGAGTTTTCCCAAGTATCGATCTCACAAGGAACACAGTAAGGTGGAGTTAATTTCGAGGAGGACTTGAGATTGAAGTCCTTAGGTTCGCAGTAACGAAAGGGGGGTTTTGATTGTTGCGGAAATAGAATGTAAAAAGCTAACAACTACTCCTATGCAACGCCGCTATGCGATGCTTTGCTAGGCGGGATGGAAGGCTAGTCGGGCCGCTATGCACCGAATCACTAGGCGGATGGGTGAGTAGGCTTGCGGAATGAGGGTCGAGAGCACCTCTTCGCAACGCACGCCACTAGCAATTGCTAGTGCGGCAAGGGTGGATGGAGGTGGAAGGAGCAAGGCGTACCTCAAGCAATATATAATGAAAATACAAATCACATTGAACTGATTTCATATAAACGTATTCTACAATTAAGCGTACATCATCTATAAATGAAGTTTACAACAACACATATGCAACAACAAAGGAAGAACAGGACATGAGATCGACCGTATCCGAAGTCTTGCTGAGGATTCACGGTTGGAATTGTCGGGTTGTCAATCCGCGTCCAAGCTCGGTCCTCAACTGCGTCCGGGGTAGAGAAGGGCTGTCACCACCTTCCAATGGCCCGTCTTCTTCGTGTCACGATAGCGGAAGAAGGTCGCAAGCTTCCCCTTGCTTGGTTGATATGGCGTTGAAGCTTGAACTAAGCCCAAGAGATGAAGGAGGAGGCCGAGAGGAATCTCCGGCTTGGATTTGGAGGTGAAATCTTGCCCGGAGCCTCTCCCTAAGGTGGAGGATGAAGGGAAATGGCGGAACACTTCGTCGGGGACGAAAAAAGGCAGAAGAAATCGCGGATTCTTAAATTAGGGTGAGACCTGCGCTATTTATAGAAAACAGAATTAAACACTGCGCACGATCACAGGCGCACGACTAATGGTCGTGGTGCTATGGCCCGTGATCGTGCGATATGGCGGCAGAACTTGCACAAAAGAGGTTATGACTGCGCACGATCTGCAACGCACGAGCAGTGATCGTGCGCGGTATAGCTGGTGATCGTGTGATATGGCGGGACAGAACCTTCACAAAAGAGGTCATGACTGCGGACGACCGATGATCGTGCGCCAAAGAGGTCGATTGTCGTGCGTGGGTAAAAATACACGACCATTGACTCCTTTGCCAAAAATGGTGAAAGCCCTATCCCGGACGCCCACACGATCCCCGAACCTGCAGGAAAACTGGACGGGTTGTCGATCATGGCAGTCACAGACATTAATAAAATGCAAGCAAAAAGGGGAAATACACACACACACATAAATAGGCTAAAAGGTGCACAAGACGTGGAATGTCGTAGCGAACCAAAAGGAGTGCTAATGGAGCTAAATAGTAGTGCAAAGACATGCAAATGAGACCAGATGAGTCCGGAATTAAGTATAAAATATGGACTCATCAGCAGGAAGTCCTTCTACCAATAAGATTCCTGATGTCATGGGAAAAATATATATAGATATATATCATCCAACTAATATACATATACATATATACATATGAAATATATAATTTTAGTGGAAGATCTGATATCTCTTATCGCATAAGATATATACCTATGAATACGTCAGGGGCCGGTCTGTGATGCAGGTCTAGTGCATAGGCCTCCAGGGGCACTGCTCGGCCCTGCTAGCCTATCCTACAATCTCTTATTCTACGGCCTCTCTTACCCTGCCCTCATACCGACTGTCCACCCTAAACTGCTCCCAATCCGGGTCTCCTTGTCACTTGAGGGAAAAAGGCCCTCATATGTCCTGGCTAATGAGAAAATAAGCAGTTCCCTGTGAAGGGAACATCTCATCGGGCAACTAGTGGGGGCTGTGGTGCTGGAGCTAGTCTAATGTCTGGCTATGTAGCTGGGGGTACTGGTGGGCACCTATAAGGCTGCATGCGGTGTCGCTGTCTGCGCTCTCTATCCTGTTTGTGGGAAAGACTCCTCTGTATTGCCTTGGGTATCGAGGGAACTCTTCCTGACCTCTGCGCCGCTAAGCCATCGTCTGCTGGTCCAACTCTAAAGCTGCTGCATGGGTGGCTATGGTGTGGAAGGTGGCCAAAGAGATCATGAGCAGGGCCTGCCTCAGGTCATCTCGTAGTCCTCGATAGAACTGCGAATCTCTATCCCTGTCGGAGGCAGCCAGGTTCCCGGTGAAGCGTGCCAGGTGTATGAATTCTCTCTCATACTTTACCACAGTACGGTTTCCCTATCGGATGAGAAGGAACCTCTCTTGTAGCACGGATCGGTCTGTATCTGTGATAAAGAACTCTAGTATAGCTATGGAGAATTCTCCCCAAAGGATCGTGCTCATCGGCCGACCTCAAAAGGTAGAGCGACTAGCCGCTCTCCACCAATCCCTCACAAATCCCTCCAAGAGGGTCACCACCAAAGAGACTGCTGCCACAGCTTGGCACATCATCCCTACTAACATCTCCTCCACTCACTCCACCCACTCCTCTACATGAATGGTCGTCTCTGTACCCCTGAAAGGTGGAGGCCTCAGTCCTCAGAAATTCATCAGAAGATCGGTGGGTGTGGTCATCTCTCACGGTGGCTGTGTCATGGCATCTCGGAAAGTCGCTAGTATAGCTGTCAGAGTCTGCCCCATATCTGTCTCAGCAAACGATACGGTCGCGGGAGAAACCAAGTCTAGTGGTTGGTAGCTGGAACATATCCTCTAAACTAGGATCCCGCGTTACTGTACTCCAGTATCTGGAGATGTAACAGGAAAGAGTGGTTGTATTTTGAGAAAGTAGGGGAGATTTGCAAAAATGACAACCCAAGCAGAAAACAAAGCTGTATGGGCTTACTATCGTATAGTCTAGAATCCCTAAGCCTCTACACTAGTGTCCACAAGGCTTCTAATGCAAGGTTCGTCCTGAACCTAAAACGAAGCGAGGGACGATGGGATCTTGAGACTACTCCACAAGGAAGAATCGTGATCGCTCTGATCCATTTGTAGTACCCCTCCCCCCAACCGTTTGCCCAGGTCGGGCCGGAGGGGTACTACTTGCGGAAGACGCCCACCCTGTGCTTATAGGGGAAACGATCCACCCTATGCAAGCACTAGTTGTTCGCCTTGCTCGGCTAAAATCATAACATTCGCAACCCATCCGAATATAGCGGAAGCATTAACAGGATACCATTGCAGATTTATATATCACATATCAAAATCACAGCGGTTATAGGGCCGAAGCCTAAGTACTTATATAAGCATGTGGGCTATACATGTGCTACATATAATCCTAATATACTCTCTATCTCTAAACTGCTCGGCGGAACTCACATCCCTAAACTCTAGGGATGGCGGGGGTGCATCTGATCGAGTAGACCTAGCTGCTGGCGTAATCTCCTGCGGCAGCGGGTCACAACGGTGCTCCACCTCCTGTGAATGGTTAATCAAATAACTGGTTGTCATAAAGCTAAGTGGAAACAAATCTCCTCCCCGGATCCACATCCTTGGGACGGGCACGCACCCACCCAACAAAAGTAAATAGCCGAAGCAAGAGTGGGTCAGCATAACAATTCATATATGAATAGCTAGGAGAAAATAAAAAAGTGTGCAATATAACCGTAAAAAGCAGTAATAGTATAAAATGATTATAACAATTCTCTTCTAGCTCATCAACACAACAAGGTTTCATACCCTTAATTCTATCGCAGGCATTCACAGCCACGCATATACCGCATGCATTTATAGCCTCGTATACGCTGCAGGCATTCACAGCCGCGCACACGCCGCATGCATTCTAAGGCACGCACACGCCGCAGGCATTCACAGCAGCGCACTCAAACCCTATGTTGACATAGTTTGGACCGCTTCTATTCCAGCAGGGTAGCGAGCCCCACAGGCCTTACCGATGTGGCCGTCGGTTATAGTGGCCAGTCCCGCCACTTCTAGTGGTGGTCGTACCGCACAACCCTAGGCCCTAACGTACAACCTTGTGTACTCTTTGATGTGAGCGACATTCGGTGAATCATTTTGGCCGACTACTGGAGGAAACCCGTCGGGGAATAATATAACGGCCGGTCACCCGTAGTACCCATATCCCTGTTGCCTTGAGTCGTCAACCTTTCCGGACCCGTACGAATGGTCTGCGGGAGGAACTGACCCGCCACTATTTCACCGCAAGCAATTTACAATGAATCAAGCAAAAGGATATCATAATACACACCAGGTCTATGTTGGCCTACCCTACCATACTTTAGGCTTCCGGCGTCGACACTTAGCTCCACATTCAACAAGTAGCGTGGGAGCGCGTTATTTGTGGCTAGACCTGGAAGAATACCTCAAATCCGGTTAGCCCCAACTAACGCACAACCTTAACAACAACTGCTCGTCAGAGCCGGACCCGAGATTATAATAGTAAATAGCAATGCGGACAAGTGCAGTGACTATGCTGCTTATTTAAAGTGCTGTAATGATATGTGACCAGTATGAAAAATAGAGTAGTATTGACCTGAAAAAACTTGACCAGTACGAGACTGGAGTAGAGCTGAATTAAAAGTACTTGACCAGTACAATACTGGAGTAGAGCTGAATAAAAAGTACTTGACCTGTACGAGACTGGAGTAGAGCTGAATAAAATGTACTTGAAAAGTATGAGACTGGAGTAGAGCTGAATAAAAAGTACTTGACCAGTACAAGACTAGAGTAGAGCTGAATAAAAGTACTTGACTAGTGTGAGACTGGAGTAAAGCTGAATTAAAAGTACTTGACAAGTACGAGACTAGAGTAGAACTGAATTTAAAGTACTTGACCAGTGCGAGACTGGAGTAAAGCTGAATTAAAAGTACTTGACCAGTACGAGACTTGATTAAAACATAAAGAAACGGTTAGTAGTCCAATCACTCAATTCAAGGCTTCAGTCCCATCTCCGTTCTGAGTAGGAACCTTCAGTTTTACTTAAGTTTTTAATAAGGCTTTATTGGGTTACACCCATTATTAAGATCCGATTAGGATTTGGTTGAGCCTTATTAATCAGGGCTTTATCTGATCTGGGGATTATAAGGAGTTACACCCTCATTATTTATTTAGAATAATTTGCAACTCACTACTCGTACTCTCACTTCCCGAGCATGCTCAGATCGCCCGAGAGTCGAGGTGCTCGACGGTTCCATAACGTCTCGGAACACCTGGAGCTTGGTCACTCGCCTCGGCCACTCTCGTCGATATGACAATTTGAATTTATTATTGAAATTAGAGAGGATATTCGCGCGCTCGAATTTTCATTTTTGAAGAAAATGAGCGTAATAATTTCTAAATGCGACCCTAGGCTCCAACAATTTGGAGAAATTCCAATTTTAATCACCATGTCCCCAAATTTTGATATAACCTATAAGGGGGTTGAAAGTCCACCTAGTGTCAACTACCTTCACCTATGGGGGGGGGGGGAATAGGTGTCTTTGCAGCGTGTTAGCGGAATTGAAATTATGCCTGCACAAGAAAATAAAACAACAAAGCACACAAAAAATACACAAGCAATTTATAGTGGTTCCCCGATTTGGGTACGTCCACTTTCCCCCTTCGACCTATCTCCCAACCAGGGACGACTCGGTCACTTCACCAACAGGATTGAAATCCAATCCTTGCACTAACGGAAGGAACCCTTCCACACGTAGGAGTCAACACTCCCACAACACGGGTTGCACCCAACCCTACAACTAGAGACCAATCAGTCCTTTACAATGAAAGAGAAAATAGCTTGTAAAAAATACAAACAACGTAAGGAGAATAGGGTGTCGCTCTTCGTTCGACGACGTGTTCTTGAAGTCAACGAAGAGTCCACAACCCTATATCTCACTTGGAGAGGTTCTCCCCGAGACCGGCGGCGGCGTCAAGCGGCGGCAAGGCTCTCGGTGTTGGCGGCGGCAACTGAACACAGCAGCAAAGCACTGGAGATCCAATCTTCTTAGCGAAGTCGGCAAGGTCTACCAACGGTCACACGGGGATCGATCGTCTCGATCGATTTGGACGGGGAAAAAATTTCCCTATCTCAAATCAAGAGACAAAGGATCTCTGGATAGACACGTGAGACGCTGTGCGGGACTTGGCTTCTATCACCGAGGATCTGGAGGAGATCGAGATCGGCTTCAGTGATCGGCTGCGGCGACGGAGGCGGAGCTAGATCGCGAGATTAGGGTTTCGTCGGCTGCTTTCTTTCATGCATCATCTATATCTCTTACTGTACACAAATACCAGAGTATTTATACACTAGGTCAAGAGATGACCATTGTGGGCCCCACCAGCAGAAAGACCGAACTCCGGTTCAAAATCCTGCAGATAACGTGGACCGGTCCAGACGGACTTGGAAAAATGCCCAAGTCAAATTCGGCGAGAATCGTGAGTGATTCTCGACGAATCGGCGAGAATCACTTGCGATTCTCGCCGAATTCTACTTAGAGAATTCTCGCAGCATAGGTTATAGAGGCCGGGGAGAATCGGTGGGAATCACCTAGGATTCTCACCGACTCGTCGAGAATGCAAAGTCATTCTCGACGAATCGGCGAGAATCACTTGGTGATTCTCGACGATTCTGCCTTAGATGATTTTTCTGACTGCGTCGCGACAGCCGGCCCAACCCGGCAAGAATCAACTAGTGATTCTCGTCGACTCGTCGAGAATCACTAGTGATTCTCGACGAATCGGCGAGAATCACTTAGTGATTCTCGACGAATTATACTTAGACGTATTCTCGTCTTTCCACTCGTGAGCAGGTCTTTGGCCCATCCTTGCTCCTTGTCTGCTCTTGCTTTATCATAGCCCTGTACTTGAAATTAAGTACACCCCAATAGAGAGAGTACACATAAGCCAACACACTGATCTGCTCAACGAGGGATTACGTTGCACAGACCCGTGTATATTGACCCACTGCACCCTGACATTAGTGTGTACTTAGCATGGAATAACTGCAAGCACCACTAGAAATATTTCATCAAATACATTGTCTATTTACCTTAGCTTGTTCAGGGGCTTCTTCAAATCAGGTGCATTCTGGATACAATACCCAACAATCTCCCCCTATTTGAAGAAGCCTAAACCCTACAAGCTAAGGTGAATAGAGCATATTGGAATGAAACTCATAAACTTAAAATTGAGTTGAGAGAGATATTCATTACCAATTACTTGAGAGCAAAACTTGGAGCCACCTTAACCATAGCCGAGAGGGTAATCTCCCCCTTTTCGGCTTCTGCAAATCGGGGTCTGGTGCATATGACCCCATGCTCCCCCTCAGTTCTTGCACCTATGCTTACACTTGAGTGCCTGACAGATGCTCCCCCTAGATGCACGAGCCATGAGCATCTGTGGTCTTCATTCCACATAGTTTAGCATCCCCAATTCAGTTTTGAAAAGACTGAACTTGGCCTCATCCAAAGGCTTTGTAAAGATGTCTGCAATCTGCTTGTCAGTGGGAACATAACAGAGAGAGATGTCCTTGTTCTCCACGTGCTCCCGAATGAAGTGGTAACGCACTTCTATATGCTTCGTTCTGCTGTGCGAGACCGGATTGTTGGCAATAGCAATTGTACTGGAGGAGTCGCAGTACATCGGTACTTCCTTGAACTGGAGGTCATAGTCGGCTAACTGGTTTCTTATCCATAGGAGTTGTGCGCAACAGCTGCCAGCCGAGATGTACTCAGACTCTGCTGTGGTGGTTGCGACACAATTTTGCTTCTTGCTATTCCAGGAGATAAGCCTTCTTCCGAGGAATTGGCACGTCCCGGAGGTGCTTTTCCTGTCATCCCTACTCCCTGCAAAATCAGCATCTGAAAAACCTGTTAGCTCGACATCATTGTTTCTCGGGTACCACAAGCCAAGATTGGGAGTACCTTTAAGGTATCTAAGAATTCGCTTTGCAGCGACATAATGAGATTCCTTAGTGTTCACCTGATATTTGGCACAAACACATGTGGAGATCATGATATCCGGTCTACTGGCAGTAAGGTAGAGCAGGGATCCAATGATGCTTCTGTATTTGGTTTCATCGAAAGGTTTACCTTTTTCATCCTTATCCAGAGACATAGTGGATCCCATTGGAGTCCTCATAGAGGTTGCATTCTCCATTCCGAATTTCTTGAGGAGTTCATTTGTGAACTTCGTCTGAGAGATGAAGATTCCTTCCTCAGACTGTTTCACTTGAAGTCCCAAGAAATACTTCAGCTTCCCCATACTGCTCATTTCAAACTTTCCTTGCATAAGTTTGGAAAACTTTTTGCAAAGATTGTTGTTTGTTGAGCCGAATATAATGTCATCAACATAGATTTGCACTAGCAAAATCTTGCCTTTGACTTCCCTGAGAAACAATGTCTTATCTATTTTTCCTCTAGAGAACTTATTCTCAAGAAGAAAACTAGACAATGTCTCATATCAAGCTCGAGGAGCTTGTTTTAGGCCATATAGCGCTTTATTAAGAAAATATACATGATTAGGATAAGTAGGATTGACAAAACCTGGAGGTTGAGCAACGTATACTTCCTCTTTCAAATCTCCATTCAAGAAAGCCGATTTCACGTCCATCTGATAGACTGTGAATCCTTTGTGAGAGGCATAGGCTAGGAATAGCCAGATTGCCTCGAGTCGAGCAACTGGTGCAAACGTCTGGTCAAAGTCAATCCCCTCCTCCTTTCTTTATCCTTGAGCCACCAGTCTGGCTTTGTTCTTGATGATGACTCCATGTTCATCCAACTTGTTTCTGAAGATCCACTTGGTGCCAATCACATTTTGCGTCTTTGGTCTGGGAACCAGCGTCCAGACTTCGCATCTTTCGAATTGATGCAGCTCCTCTTGCATGTCCAAAATCCACGATGCGTCTTTGTTCGCGTCGTCGAACTTCTTTGGCTCCACCTGCGACAGAAAGCTAAGATGCAAGATCTCGTTAAGAGTACCTCGACGAGTTCTGACACCGTCTCGGGGATCTCCAATGATTTGATTTCTGGGATGATCCCTCACTTGTCTGAACTCTAGAATTCTTGCATCAGGAGCTTCAACTATTTCTTGGGCATCTCCTTCTTCTAAAGGATTTGCCTCATTTTGAGCTTCAACTTCTCCGATCGGCGTATATGTGGAGACTTTGAAATACTTTGGAGTTGCATCTTTCTCGGAATCATCCAGTTGAAGCTTTTCGAGTCTGGCACCTGCAGCTTCAGGAAGACAACTAGAAGTCTTGCAGTTAAGCAAGCTTCCTTCATCAAATACAACATTTATTGATTCCTCTACCACTAGAGTTCTCTTGTTGAAAACTCTGTAAGCCCGGCTATGGCTACTATAGCCCATGAATATGCCTTCGAAGCATTTTTCACCAAACTTAGTACGCGGGTACTTCCCATTATTCAGTACATAACATTTGCAGCCAAAAATCCTCAGATAGGACATGGTTGGTTTCTTGCCTTTCAGTAGCTCATAAGGAGTCATACGATGGCTCTTGTTGATCAATGCCCGGTTTTGTACATGACAGGCCGTGTTGACAACCTCGGCCCAGAAGTATTCTGGGAGAGAAGCGTCATTCAACATTGTCGTGCATGCTTCAATGAGTGTTCTATTCCTCCTCTCTGCCACTCCATTCTGTTGAGGAGTGCGAGGGGAGGAGAACTCATGAAAGATACCAAGCTCTTTACAGAACTCTGTCATAGCCCCAGACTCAAACTCTATTCCGTGGTCACTTCTGATTTTGACCACTGAGCAGTTATGTTCGTTCTGTATCTGCTTGACAAAACTGGTGAAGATGTCAAACGTATCATACTTGCGTTTTAAAAAGAACACCCACGTAAACCGAGAGTGATCATCTACAATCACTAGCGTATACGACTTCCCCCCTAAGCTATGAACTTGCATTGGACCAAACAAGTCCATGTGCAGAAGATATAGACATCTGGAGGAATCTTTGTCTGGGATGCCCTTAAAGGTAGCCCGAGTCTGCTTGCCCATTTGACAGGCAGGACATGGACTATCTTTGATGCACTTAATTAGGGGAGCATCCCTTACTAAGTCTTTGGAAAACACAATATTAATCGTCTTGTAATTAATGTGTGCCAATCTCTTGTGCCATTGTTCACAAAGAGATGCACTGCCTTTAGCAACGAGGCATACTGGGGTAGAAGAATCTAAACTAAGAAAGTCTAAACAGAAAATATTTCTGCTCCTAATGCCTGTTAATACGGTCTCCGAAGAGTCACATGATATTATCAGGCATTTATCCTTGCAGAACTTAACGTCATACCCTTTATCACATAACTGACTTACGCTGATCAGGTTGTGATTTAACCCTTCAACATAAGCTACGTTAGTGATAGAGAGTATACCGTTGGAAATCATACCGTAACCTCTGTTGACTCCCCGATCAGATCCCCCAAATATGACTTTGGGTCTATCCTCGACTGGAGAGTACTCCCTCAGCAGGCTTCTTGTCCCGGATCATGTGACGGGAGCATCCACTGTCCAAATACCAAATAGGAGTTTTGTTGGCCTTTAGACAACCCTGCAAAACAGAATTAATTTTCCTTAGGAACCCAATCAAACTTGGGTCCTAGATTCCTTGTTAGCATACTCCCCCTCGATTGGTTAACTCTACGAGTGGTCGGCCTCGCATTGCTAACATAAGGAGTCTCGTTATACCTTGGGTTAAACCAACAATCCACGGCAAAGTGACCAATTTTGCCACAGCACCAGCAGTCAAACCAGTTATACTTCCTCTTGGGCGCCTGCTTTACCCTTGAAACGTGGGGTTCAGCTGGGGCCGAAGACCTGGAGGTGGAGGCAACATGATGACCACAGTCACATGACTTCTTCACCTCTTGGCTTTTCAGTGTAACATGCTTGGCCTTAGGTGCCAGCTTCCTATTATGGCCGCTAGAGAATTGACCATAATTTCCTAAATGGATTTCCTCATAAGGTGCCTTGAAGACACTCTCACTGAAGTTACGGGGAAAGGTCCACCCATCATATCGGCTCTTCGGCTTTGCAACCGAGGGCCTGAAGTGATGCCCATATGTTGACTCAAAGTCATGTTGGTTACAGGGAAAGCTAGGCTTTCTGAACTCAACAGGACTGAGTGGGGCCTTTCCTTTCTCATCAGCAGAGGCTTTCTTGGCAGCCTTATTCTTTCTCCTGTTCCTGTTTCTCCTGGACGAGGAGCTAGATACCCCTACGTGCCCCAAGCCAGTCCCTTTGGCTTGAGCAGAGAAGGTATCAACTAATGGAAGAACAGTTTTTGGCATAGAGAAGCTCTTGACGATCTTCCTTTCTGCCGCAAGTAGTTCTTCCAACTTGTCGACTTCCTCCTGCTTAAGATCAAGGAGCTTAAGAGACTCTGAATGCTTTGAAGTCAGGTCCAAGTGCTCCTGTCGGAGGGAGATCAAACTGGTGATCTCTTCCCTCAGGGATAGACTCTCACCTTTAAGGAATTTAACTTCCTTTTTCTCCGCCTTTAGTTTCTTTCGAAATTTCAGGAATGTATTGAGCAGAAGCTCATACTTATCTAGGAGCTCAGCTTCAAGGGCAGAGGGGCTATCCTCAGCATCATCATCCTGAGACTCAGGATCAGAGTCAGAGTCGGAGAGAGGGGTGTGAGCTTTTACCTTCCCAGTAAATAGGGGGCATTCTCCTTCTGAGTCAGAGCGACCCATTAGCCCAAAGTAGGCTTCCTCATCATCACTGGTGTCTGAAGTGTCAGATTCACTCAGCGTCTTTGGCTTCTTTGCGATGTAACTCCTCTCCTTCTTCTTGTCTTTTGAGGACCTGTGCTCCTCTCCCTTTCCCTTTTCCCTCTTGCCTTGATGGCAGTCGGCCACGACGTGTCCTGGCTTGTTGCAACCAAAGCATATAATGTCAGAAGAGCGGTGTTTGTTCGGTTTGGAAACATACATGTCAGAGGAATAGTTCTTCTTCTAATCCCTTGAGGAGGAGCCGTTTCTCTTTCTCTGATTCCTCAGCTTGAGGAACTTCTTGAATTCCCGTGTGATAAGGGATAAATCTTCCTCAGATAACTCTGATCTAGAGGAGCTCGGCTCAGTGTCTTCCTCTTCATCCCTCTTCCACGCACGGGAGGAAGCGACACCCTTACCCTTTCTGGATTGAATGGATTTCAGAGCCACCGTCTTTTCCTTGGCCGCGACTTTCTCTGCTTCCTCTTCAGCCTTCCTTGTGTTCAACTGAAGCTCATAGGACATGAGCTTTCCGAACAGAATCTGAGGGTCGATTTCCGCAAGTCTGCCAAACTCGCGGATGGCGCAGATCTTTGTGTCCCATTCCTTAGTGAGGGACCTACGGAATTTATCATTGAGTTCACCGTCAGTGAACACTCTTCCATATCCTTTGAGTGCATTGATGATCTTGAGGAAGTTTTCGAAGGTGACTCCGATCTCCTCCTTTGGCCCTTGTCTGAAGGCCTCATATTTATGATTGAGGAGGGATCTCCGATCGTCCCTCACTTCATCTGTGCCCTCCATTAGGACAATCAGACAGCTCCAGAGATCCTTGGTTGTCCTGCAGTTGCTGAAGTTCTGCATCATAGAGTCGTCAACTGCGCTCACCAGGATGTTCTGAGCTTTCTTGTCGAGTCTGAACAACACCATTTTGTCCTTGTCCATTTCCGAAAGTTTCTTGGGTACTTTCTTGGAAGGATCAATGGTGGAGGCCTTAGTGGGAATGTAAGTTCCCTCCTCCACTATCATGAAGAGCCGGGGGTCGAATGCTTCCATGTAGAATCTGATTCTTTCCTTCCAGATAGGAAAGTTCAGTCTGGTGCATACTGGTATTTTTCCGGAGTGCTTGAGTCCGTCCATGGAGGATATCTGTCTGCTTCTTGACACTGGTGGCAGGATTCTACTCAAGGTGTGAACCTTTTTGATGAGGAACCTCCCTCTGATACCACTTGAAAGTCCACCTAGTGTCAACTACCTTCACCTATGGGGGGGGGGGAATAGGTGTCTTTGCAGCGTGTTAGCGGAATTGAAATTATGCCTGCACAAGAAAATAAAACAACAAAGCACACAAAAAATACACAAGCAATTTATAGTGGTTCCCCGATTTGGGTACGTCCACTTTCCCCCTTCGACCTATCTCCCAACCAGGGACGACTCGGTCACTTCACCAACAGGATTGAAATCCAATCCTTGCACTAACGGAAGGAACCCTTCAACACGTAGGAGTCAACACTCCCACAACACGGGTTGCACCCAACCCTACAACTAGAGACCAATCGGTCCTTTACAATGAAAGAGAAAATAGCTTGTAATAAATACAAACAACGTAAGGAGAATAGGGTGTCCCTCTTCGTTCGACGACTTGTTCTTGAAGTCAACGAAGAGTCCACAACCCTATATCTCACTTGGAGAGGTTCTCCCCGAGACCGGCGGCAGCGTCAAGCGGCGGCAAGGCTCTCGGTGTTGGCGGCGGCAACTGAACACAGCAGCAAAGCACTGGAGATCCAATCTTCTTAGCGAAGTCGGCAAGGTCTACCAACGGTCACACGAGGATCGATCGTCTCGATCAATTCGGACGGGGAAAAAATTTCCCTATCTCAAATCAAGAGACAAAGGATCCCTGGATAGACACGTGAGACGCTGTGCGGGACTTGGCTTCTATCACCGAGGATCTGGAGGAGATCGAGATCGGCTTCGGTGATTGGCTGCGGCGACGGAGGCGGAGCTAGATCGCGAGATTAGGGTTTCGTCGGCCGCTTTCTTTCGTGTATCGTCTATATCTCTTACTGTACACAAATACCAGAGTATTTATACACTAGGTCAAGAGATAACCGTTGTGGGCCCCACCAGTAGAAAGACCGAAGTCCGGTTCAAAATCCTGCAGATAACGTGGACCGGTCCAGACGGACTTGGAAAAATGCCCAAGTCAAATTCGGCGAGAATCGTGAGTGATTCTCGACGAATCGGCGAGATTCACTTGCGATTCTCGCCGAATTCTACTTAGAGAATTCTGGCAGCAAAGGTTATAGAGGCCGGGGAGAATCGGTGGGAATCACCTTGGATTCTCGCCGACTCGTCGAGAATGCAAAGTCATTCTCGACGAATCGGCGAGAATCACTTGGTGATTCTCGACGATTCTGCCTTAGATGATTTTTCTGACCGCATCGCGACAGCCGGCCCAACCCGGCAAGACTCAACTAGTGATTCTCGTCGACTCGTCGAGAATCGCTAGTGATTCTCGACGAATCGGCGAGAATCACTTAGTGATTCTCGACGAATTATACTTAGACGTATTCTCGTCTTTCCACCCGTGAGCAGGTCTTTGGCCCATCCTTGCTCCTTGTCTGCTCTTGCTTTATCATAGCCCTGTACTTGAAATTAAGTACACCCCAATAGAGAGAGTACACGTAGGTCAACACACTGATCTGCTCAACGAGGGATTACGTTGCACAGACCCGTGTATATTGACCCACTGCACCCTGACATTAGTGTGTACTTAGCATGGAATAACTGCAAGCACCACTAGAAATATTTCATCAAATACATTGTCTATTTACCTTAGCTTGTTCAGGGGCTTCTTCAAATCAGGTGCATTGTGGATACAATACCCAACAGGGGTCTAAAATGATACTGAAAAAAATTTCATAATTTTTCGAAGAGTTTTGGGCCTTTAATTTGACCAAAAAAATTTTATTTGGGCTTTTAAAAATACCAAATCAACTCCAAAAATTTTCAAACTTTTTGTGGAGGAAGCACCTAATTAGGGGAACATTTTTCATGTTCAACATTTTTTCCTAGAGCTTTATTTTAGCCTCTGCAAAATGAAAACCCTTTAATTTATTATAATATTATAATAATTATATATATTATTATAATATAATATTTATATATAATTAAGAATTCCTGTACATCTTCTCCCCACCCTCCTAGCACTATACACTTCCTAGAGCACTTACGGGGCTTCTCCGCCGCCGGACGGCCACCGGCCGGCCATGGCTCCTCCACCGGCTTACCCGCCGGTGGTGGGAACTCCCTCCGACGGTGTTCCGGCGGCCTGCCGTCGACGGAGCCATTTTTTTCTTAAACCAGAGGGAGGAGGGTGACGGCGGCGGCGCTTCGGCCGCTGGAAGCATTATGTAAGACATCAGAAATGGGGAGGGGGAGGAAGAGAGGGTTCCACCTGGGTTTGGCGGGCTCGGGAGGGGCCAGATTGGTGTCCATGGAGGATGGTGGTGGTGGAGGGGGAGGAGCTCCTCAGGTTGGCTTCTTCCGGCCACTAGAGCTCCAATAGAGGGGGGGGAGGATGGCGGGAGGGGCTGCTCTTAGAGCTGTGTGGTAAATAGAGGGGAGCTTTTGGATGAGTCCCAATTTCATACCAAATTCTGGACTCATCTTGGCTTCTTTCATGACTTTGCACTACCATTTAGCGCCATTAGCACTCCTTTTGGTTCGCTGCGACATTCCACGTCTTGTGCACTTTATTAGCCTATTTCTGTGCGTGTGTGTATTTCCCTCTTGCTGTGCATTTTATTGATATCTGTGACTGCCATGATCGACAAACCGTCCAGTTTTCCTACAGGTTCGGGGATCGTGTGCGCGTTCAGGATAGGGCTTTCACCATTTTTGGCAAAGGAGTCAACGGTCGTGCGTTTTTACCCACGCACGACCATCGACCTATGTGGCGCACGATCACCGACCGTACGCAGTATGACTTCTCCTGTGAAAGTTCGGCCCTGCCATATCGCACGATCACCAGCTATATCGCGCACGATCACTGCTCGTGTGTTGCCGATCGTGCGCAGTCATGACCTCTTTTGTGCAAGTTCTGCCGCCATATCGCACGGTCACCTGCTATACCGCGCACGATCATTGATCATACGCTGCTGATCGTGCGCAAGCTTTGATTTCCTGGTGCAGGTTCTACAGGTTACTTCCGCACGGGCGATGACTTTGTTCGCGCTCGACCACTGGTCTTGCGCAAGTGGTCGTGCGCGTTATTTAACTCTGCTTCTATAAATTGGCCTAATCCGTGAATTAGGGCATGACGGACTGGACCGACCTTCCCACCACTTCTCCGTTCCGCATCCCAGGAGCTCCATCGACCTCCATCTTCATCCCTACAATCGGGAGATAATTTTCCGGCGATTCTAAAGTGTGCCGCATCCTCCGGTGATCCTCCCGGCAATTAAAGACCTCTTCTACGAGCTTTCTACCGAGGAAGATGATGTAGACAACCTAGAGAACAGACTTAAAGGCCCTCGAGGTGACAGCTCGTCGGTACCGGAAGCCTCCTCGGACTGCGCGTGGAAGCGGATTGACAACCCGCACCTCCGGCCAACAACCGCAGTGGATCTTCACTTTCTTAGTTTAATCTTTCTCCATCTCTCTTGTTGTATGAAGTTACATAAGCTTGTAATGAACTTCAATCTCTAGTTGTTTTAATTAGAATTCTGTTGTTTAATCTTGCTTGTGAGAATTGTGATTTGATGCGCCTCGCTCCATCTCACTTCACTCCGTTCTGTCGTTCCATTCGATTGCACTCCGCACTAAACACCTCATTCACTGGCTCACCATTCATTCTCCTTACCGAAGTATAGCATCGCGGCCGTTACATCCATCTCGCCTTGTGAAGCAGTGATTGCGACCCGCATAGTTCGCTTTAGTTTCTTTGTTTGCAAAACCACTTTCAAAGCCTCTTATTTTTCCTTTGTTTATTTAACTCTCATAACAATAATTTCGGATCGTTCGTTGCTCTATGCTAATTGCATTCCTCAAGAGACCGACACTCGGGGATTCATTCCCAAAACTTTATTACTTATGCGACCGGTGCGCTTGCCGTATTTACACGCATCAAGTTTTTGGCGCCGTTGCCGGGGAATTCAACTGTAGAACGATCCATGATTCTGAAAATTTTGTTAATAGAGTTATTTCATTTTGTTTTATTTTTATCCCTTTTCCCCTATGTTGTTATTTCATTTTTGGAGTTGTTAGCTTTACTCGAAGAATTTATGCAAAGTAGTTTTACCCGCTATTTTTGATATTTCTACAATGTGGGCCAATTTCAATATTCATTGCCCTCATTGTGGAGACATCTCTCATGCTAGCGATAGATGTCCTCAGAAGTATAGTTCCCAGGAAGTTAATGACTCTACATTACTCAAATATAAGCCTGTTATCCACCGACCCGCGGAGCCATTACCGCACTACTTATTTTCGGCTTCAGCTGTCGCTGCACTGCTAAAGCCGGCCAAGCAGTGCATTTTTTGTCGAAGCTGGGATCATGCATTTAAGGATTGCACTACTTATCTAGCTGAATTGGGAGTGGATGATGAGCCGGATTTTTGGATTATTCCGACTTCAACCTTGAGCAGCACCCCTTCAGCCTCGGTTTATGCACCATTGCTATCACCATGTTTCGGAGAAAGCATTTCTGGTACATGCAACGATGCTTGTGTTGATCCCCATACCTGCATGGATATCTATACTTCTGATGAACATTCATTACCTAGCATTGAGTCTGGGTGCGAAGAGCCAGTTCTTGACTTTCTGTCGAGTTTTGTACCTTCACCTTCGTCTTTGCAAAATATTCTGTCATTTTCTGATATTTCTGTTGAGTTTGATTCGCAGGTGGAAACTAGCATTTCCATCTTTCTATTAGATCCTGTTGTGGAGGACAATTCCGTGGTCGAGGCTGCTTCTTTTACCCCATGTGAGGATGCTCAATGCACGGACGAGGTGGAGGCTACGCTAGGAACTTCTTGTACCATCCTGGACAGTGGTGTTCAGTTTTCTGCAATTTCACCAATGGGGGATGATTCTGGAATCATCTCCAAGATTAAGGATCCTTTATGTTATTCTTCTAATTTATTTCTTGACCCCATTCTTATTTCCACATCCCTGCAGGACCCTATTGTGGAACTGGTTTGATCAGTACAAGGGCCTATAATGCGGCCTACGATTGCTAGCAACCATATGCAGGTGGAGTTTGAAATGAAGAGCTTCACAAGTTATGTCTTGCCCATGCCTGACATTCATGATAGGTATACTTATACAGGTAGTGGGGTGTTTGTTCTGTCTCCATACCGATACCCACTACCAAAATGCGAGCATGAACAATTGCCTGGGCATTTCTATTTTCATACGCCAATCAGCTACGAAGTGTCGAGAATTTGAATAAGTCCTGTTGGGAGACTGAAAACCCAATAGTTATCTAGGTAGCTTGTTCTTTTCTTTTCTTGTAGGATTTTAGCAATTTGCTTTGACTTTCCCAATCCCATCTTGTATTTTCATGGCCCTTTAGTCTCAAAATGTTTGTGGTAGCTCCGCCTAATTTCCTTATCTCCCTTGCGCACCCGCAGCGTTATCCGAGCGATCTTGGTATAAAACTAGGCTGCCTGTAATTTTGTTATTTTGCGCACGATCATTGATCGTGCGCGCTATTTATTTTCGCACGATCACTGATCGTGCGGTCGGCCCAGTTTTTATAAAAAGACCCCTCGGGCGACGCTGAGCGTGCGCCTAATCTCTCGTTCCCGAAGTCCTGTTCGTGCGCCGTTCTCTAGACCTCCCGCTTCCTTCTTCAGCTCCGGCAAATCTCCGGGAGATTTCTTCTCTCCTCGCTGCTCCGGATCTCCTTCTTGCTATGGCTTCTCCCTCAAATCGCAGGGCTGTCAACGCCTACCGGCGTTCCACTCCGGCTAAAGTGCTAATGAGGATGGCGACGTTTCAGAAGGACGCCCACCAACGCCGGTTTAATGATTTAATGAGCAAACCCTTCCTCCCTCAGCGTCTTGTGGATTGGGAGGAGTTGAAGTGCATTGGCGACGACGGCGTTCTTGCGGATTCGATCCTCCACCTCTACTCATTTGACAAGTGGAGCCATGTTTTCGAGTGTCGCGAACCTGGATACAAAGAACTCACTCTGGAGTTCCTCTCCACATTCGAGTGGGACTGTGACACTCTCGGCTACCGCCCCGTTGAATGCTCCTTCCGGATTAGGGGACTGGTCATTTCTATGAACATCCATGAGCTCGGCGTCCGGGCCGGATTCTACACGGATATCTTAGAACCACCGGGTTTAGGCTCCGACTTCCCTGAAGGATCTTCCCACGGGTCTGCTTGGCGTGAAATCACTGGTTCCGACGAGGACTATGTGGCTCGGATGGCCAAGTTGACGAAGATTGTCTCCCCTGCCTTACAGTACCTTCAGCATCTTCTTTGCCACTCACTCACTGCGCGGTCGCTTAGCCAAAATGTGGTTGGGTGGCAGGATTTAGTTTCTCTTTATAGCATGCTTCATCGGGAACCCATCCACCTTGGGTATATGCTGGCGACATTCTTCCACCATGTGGCCACATATCGCCTCGCCGACGCGATTGGTGGTGCTTACTACATCACTAGCATTGCAAAGAATTTGGGAGTTTGGGATAGTTTGCCGCCGATGGAGCAGGTTACCACCCCCTCTGTTATCACCTGTGCCAACATGGTTAGTTTTCATTTGCTGCGTGTTATTGGGCGGCGAGCCGATCGCCGATTTGAAATTGTTATGCCGGGCGACGCCCGAGGAGCTCGGCAGGAGGATGAGGATGGAGTTGCGCCTGAATCATCCGCCATGGGTAGGCAGAGAGCTGCAGGAGGCACTCAGCCACGTCATTCGCAGTCACCACAGCCACCATCAGCTGAGCCAGAAAGACAGGCCGACCCTCACTTTAGTGCTGCACAGGGTCAGAGCATTCCATTTCTGAATGAGCGCCTTGCGGACATCGAGGCCTCCCAGTTGTGGATGCAAGACCTGATATATCAGCAGGCTTTGCGCGGTGGCCTGAACATGCCTCCATCGCCAGCTCGTTTCGCTCCCGCTCCACACCCGTCACCCGTTCAGATCCACAGCAGCGATGAAGAATTAGGGCAATTCCTCCACCCCGTAGCTACCTCTGCATTTTTATCTTCAGATTCTGTGTCTCTTGAGTGTTCTTTTTATTTTATTTTTCATTATTTATCTCATAAACTGCAAGAACAATATTTAAACTGCTAATACTGGTATTTGGTCCACCTTAAGGATGGTAAACAAAAAGGGCTATTCGGGAGACAACCCAAGCTTGGACCTTTTTGGTCCCCTCTTCTTGTGTTTTTTATTTTGCTCTTATATTATATTTTCTGTTATTTGTCTTTTCTTCGATTCAACCTAATTCGCAGGTCCAGCATACTTTTGTGCGATGCAACAACCTCCTCCTTCTGGTATGCTCATTCTTTGGAGCATGGGTACCCTCTCTCCTCAGCCTTCTTTTTATTTTAGATGCCTATTATCATTTCTGCCTGTGTTTTAATTCAAGTCTGGGGGAAGAGCCGCTTATGCACTCCACGAGCACATTAATAGCATGCCAGTAGTTTTATTTTATTCTTCATTATTGTAGAATCCTGCTGCACACACCTTGCCACCCACACAAGCGCGCACTTAACCACGCGCGCGGCTCAAGTCAATGTTGTAATTTTTTGTCAATTTTAAAATGGAAGTGCTGACTTTGGATTTTTATTCAGAGTAGTTCGAAACTCGTGCAGTGCTCCTTATCGAGTACTCACGTGGTGTAGAAATTGTATAGGTTTAATTTGTCTTTATACTTGTAAATTTTTATTTTTCTGCACTCGTAAATCATGTTTGTCCAACTCAAAATTATGAATCCGGAGCAATCAATCGGTAGCGTAGGAATGTGTGTAGGCGTCTCTAGCTTTGTATTGCTCGAGTCGGGAGGACGGATCATTTCTCTCGGTGGCTGAGAACTTGCCCCAAGCTACTTTTGAAGCATTGGTGCATGGTTAGTCTAGCGTGAGCGTGATGTAGGCCATCATGTTGGCCCGTTTGAGCTTTGTACACTTTCCTAACGTCGCCCTCGCTAGCCCCTTTTGTGCCTACCCGTCCTTTTGATTCAGCTCCACTATTTTCGCCAAAGCCTCATAGCCGATCCTAGTCGCACGCCCAATTCGAGCATTAGCTGTTTACATTTTATGTTGGGATGTGATGTGGTGATTCGTTTGTGTTATATGTGGATGTGCCCAAAAATAAAAATGTGCTGATTTTGTAAAATAAGAATGTGAAAGCTAGAGAAAAATCTATAAAAAAGAAAAGAAAAGAAAAAATATGTGAAAAAGAAAAGTGAAAAGAAAAAGCTTATTGAAAATATTATTTGAGATGATTGTTGCTTGGAGTAGGCGGTGCACACACCCATTTGTAAAAGTAAGCTGTGGGGTGTGGCGCACCTGCGTTTATTTGGTGGTTAGCGATTACTATTTTTTGTTCGTTAGCTTATTTGGGTTTGGTGCATTACCCCTCTTGTTTATCCTTGTTTTCCTCACCGTAACTCAAGCCCCATTATTACCTGAAGTCCTACGGACTCGCGCTAGAGTCAAACTAGTGCCGTGGAGAGAGTGCGAACGGGAAAGCATATGGTCCCCGACATTGGTGGATTCCTTTGAAGGTGATCACGAGCCCCGATCTTTGGCAATGCTTAGCCGAGCGACTTGCCTACTTTCTTCCTACACATGACCGAGCGATTCTCCGGCATTCAACTTTTGAGTAGTGACAATATCTTTTTACGTTTATCAAAAATTATAAATTTCATAGTATAATTAAAAATTTCTTCTATTATATTTTCTATACACTTGAGTCTTCGATTTCTCGTTCTACTTTAAATTGAAGTTACTTCGTAAGCTAACTATTTTAGAGTTCACGAGATGATTATTTGCCCGAGACGTACAAATGGTTAAGTCTGGGGGTGTGATGAGTCCCCATTTCATTCCAAATTCTGGACTCATCTTGGCTTCTTTCATGACTTTGCACTACCATTTAGCGCCAATAGCACACCTTTTGGTTCGCTGTGACATTCCACGTCTTGTGCACTTTATTAGCCTATTTCTGTGCGTGTTTGTATTTCCCTCTTGCTGTGCATTTTATTGATATCTGTGACTGCCATGATCGACAACCCGTCCAGTTTTCCTGCAGGTTCGGGGATCGTGTGGGCGTCCGGGATAGGGCTTTCACCATTTTTTGGCAAAGGAGTCAATGGTCGTGCGTTTTTACCCACGCACGACCATCGACCTCTGTGGCACACGATCACCGACCGTGCGCAGTATGACTTCTCCTGTGAAAGTTCTGCCCTGCCATATCGCACGATCACCAGCTATACGGTGCACGATCACTGCTCGTGCGTTGCCGATCGTGCGCAGTCATGACCTCTTTTGTGCAAGTTCTGCGGCCATATCGCACGGTCACCTGCTATACCGCGCATGATCACTGATAGTGCGCTGCTAATCGTGCGCAAGCTTTGATTTCCTGGTGCAGGTTCTACAAGTTATTTCCGCACGGGCGGTGACTTTGTTCGCGCACGACCACTGGTCGTGCGCTAGTGGTCGTGCGCGCTATTTAACTCTGCTTCTATAAATTGGCCTGATCCGCGAATTAGGGCATGACGGACTGGACCGACCTTGCCACCACTTCGTCGTTTCGCATCCCAGGAGCTCTATCGACCTCCACCTTCATCTTTACCATCGGGAGATCATTTTCCGGCGATTCTAAAGTGTGCCGCATCCTCCGGTGATCCTCCCGGCCATTAAAGACCTCTTCTCCGAGCTTTCTACCAAGGAAGATGATGAAGACAACCTAGAGAACATACTTAAAGGCCCTCGAGGTGACAGCTCATCGGTACCGGAAGCCTCCTCGGACTGTGCGTGGAAGTAGATTGACAACCCGCACCTCTGGCCAACAACCGCGGTGGATCTTCAATTTCTTGGTTTAATCATTCTCCATCTCTCTTGTTGTATGAAGTTACTTAAGCTTGCAATGAACTTCAATCTCTAGTTGTTTTAATTAGATTTATGTTGTTTAATCTTGCTTGTGAGAATTGTGATTTGATGCGCCTCGCTCCATCTCACTTCACTCTGTTCTGTCATTCCATTCGATTTCACTCCGCACTAAACACCTCATTCACTGACTCATCGTCCATTCGCCTTACCGAAGTACGGCATCGCGGCCGTAACATCCATCTCGCCTTGTGAAGCGGTGATTGCGACCTGCATAGTTCGCTTTAGTTTCTTTGTTTGCAAAACAACTTTCGAAGCCTCATATTTTTTCTTTTTTTATTTAACTCTCATAACAATAATTTTAGATCGTTCGTTGCTCTACGCTAATTGCATTCCTCAAGAGACCGACACTCGTGGATTCATTCCCAAAACTTTATTACTTATGCGACCTGTGCGCTTGCTATATTTACACGCATCAAGTTTTTGGCGCCGTTGCCGGGGAATGCAACTGTAGAACGATCCATGATTCTGAAAATTTTGTTATTAGAGTTATTTTGTTTTGTTTTATTTTTATCCCTTTTCCCCTATGTTGTTATTTCATAGTTAGAGTTGTTAGCTTTACTCGAAGAATTTATGCAAAGTAGTTTTACCCGATATTTTTGATATTTCTACAATGTGGGCCAATTTCAATATTCATTACCCTCATTGTGGAGACATCTCTCATGCTAGCGATAGATGTCCTCAGAAGTATAGTGCCCAGGAAATTCATGGCTCTACATTACGCAGATATAAGCCTGTTATCCACCGACCCGCAGAGCCATTACCGCACAACTTCTTTTCAGCTTCAGCTGTCGCTGAACCACTAAAGCCGTCCAAGCAGTGCATTTTTTGTCGAAGTTGGGATCATGCATTGAAGGATTGCACTACTTATCTAGCTGAATTGGGAGTGGATGATGAGCCGGATTTTTAGATTATTCCCACTTCAACCTTGAGCAGCACCCCTTCAGCCTCGGTTTATGCACCATTGCTATCCCCATATTTCGGAGAAAGCATTTCTGGTACATGCACCGATGCTTGTGTTGATCCCCATACCTGCATGGATATCTATACTTCTGATGAACATTTATTACCTAGCATTGAGTCTGTGTGCGAAGAGCCAGTTCTTGACTTTCTGTCGAGTTCTGTACCTTTACCTTCGTCTTTGCATAATATTCTGTCTTTTTCTGATATTTCTGTTGAGGTTGATTCGCAGGTGGAAACTAGCATTTCCAGCTTTCTGTTAGATCCTGTTGTGGAGGACAATTTCGTGGTCGAGGCTGCTGCTTTTACCCCATGTGAGGATGTTCAATGCACGGACGAGGTGGATGCTGCGGTAGGAACTTCTTGTACCATCCTGGACAGTGGTGTTCAGTTTTCTGCAATTTCACCAATAGGGGATGATTCCGGAATCATCTCCAAGATTAAGGATCCTTTATGTTATTCTTCTAATTTATTTCTTGACACGGTTCTCTTTTCCACATCCCTGCAGGACCCCATCGTGGAACTGGTTCGATCAGTACAAGGGCCTGTAATGCGGCCTACGACTGCTAGCGACCATATGCAGGTGGAGTTGGAAATGACGAGCTTCACAAGTTATGTCTTGTCCATGCCTGACATTCATGACAGGTATACTTATACAGGTAGTGGGGTGTTTGTTCTGTCTCCATACCGGTACCCACTACCAAAATGCGAGCATGAACAATTGCCTGGGCATTTCTATTTTCATTCGCCAATCAGCTAAGAAATGTCGAGAATTTGAAAAAGTCCTATTGGGAGACAGAAAACCCAATAGTAATCTAGGTATCTAGTTCTTTTCTTTTCTTGAAGGATTTTAGCAATTTGCTTCGACTTTCCCAATCCCATCTTGTATTTTCATGCTCCTTTAGTCTCAAAATGTTTGTGGTAGCTCCGCCTCATTTCCTTATCTCCCTTGCGCACCCGCAGCGTTATCCGAGCGATCTTGGTATAAAACTAGGCTGTCTGTAATTTTGTTATTTCGCGCACGCTGATCGTGCGCGCTATTTATTTTCGCACGATCACTGATCGTGCGGTCGGCCAAGTTTTTATAAAAAGACCCCTCGGGCGACGCTGAGCGTGCGCCCTAATCTCTCGTTCCCGAAGTCCTGTTCGTGCGCCGTTCTCCAGACCTCCCGCTTCCTTCTTCAGCTCCGGTAAATCTCCGGGAGATTTCTTCTCTCCTCGCTGCTCCGGATCTCCTTCTTGCGATGGCTTCTCCCTCAAATCGCAGGGCTGTCAACGCCTACCGGTGTTCCACTCCGGCTCAAGTTGTAATGAGGTTGGCGACGTTTCAGAAGGACGCCCACCAACGCCGGTTTAATGATTTGAAGAGCAAACCCTTCCTCCCTCAGCGTCTTGTGGATTGGGAGGAGTTGAGATCCATTGGCGACGGCGGCGTTCTTGCGGATTCGATCCTCCACCTCTACTCATTTGATAAGTGGATCCATGTTTTCGAGTGCCGCGAACCTGGATACAAAGAACTCACTCTGAAGTTCCTCTCCACGTTCGAGTGGGAGTGTGACACTCTCAGCTACCGCCCCGTTGAATGCTCCTTCCGGATTAGGGGACGAGTCATTTCTATGACCATACATGAGCTCGGCGTCCGAGCCGGATTCTACTCGGATATCTCGGAACCATAGGGTTTAGGCTCCGGCTTCCCTGAAGGATCTTCCCACTAATCTGCTTGGCGTGAAATCACTGGTTCCGACGAGGACTATGTGGCTCGGAAGGCCAAGTCGACGAAGATTGTCTCCCCTGCCCTACGGTACCTTCAGCATCTTCTTAGCGACTCACTCACTGTGCGGTCGCTTAGCCAAAATGTGGTTGGGTGGCAGGATTTAGTTTCTCTTTATAGCATGCTTCGTCAGGAACCCATCCACCTTGGGTATATGCTGGCGACATTCTGCCACCATGTGGCCACATATCGCCTCGCCGGCGCGATTGGTGGTGCTTACTACATCACTAGCATTGCAAAGAATTTGGGAGTTTGGGACAGTTTGCCGCCGATGGAGCAGGTTACCACCCCCTCTGTTATCACCCGTGCCAACATGGTTAGTTTTCATTCGCTGCGTTTTATTGGGCGTCGAGCCGATCGCCGATTTTGGCTAAGCGACCGCACAGTGAGTGAGTCGCTAAGAAGATGCTGGAGGAGGCACTCAGCCACGCCATTCGCAGTCACCACAGCCACCATCAGCTGAGCCGGAGAGACTGGCCGGCCCTCACTTTAGTGCCGTACAGGGTCAGAGTATTCCATTTCTGAATGAGCACCTTGCGGACATCGAGGCCTCCCAGTTGTGGATGCAAGACTTGATATATCAGCAGGCTTTGCGCGGTGGCCTAAACATCCCTCCACCGCCAGCTCGTTTCGCTCCCGCTCTACGCCCGTCACCCGTTGAGATCCACAGCAGCGACGAAGAATCAGGGCAATTCCTCCACCCCGCAGCTACCTCTGCATTTTTATCTTCAGATTCTGTGTCTCTTAAGTGCTCTTTTTATTTTATTTTTCTTTATTTATCTCATAAACTGCAAGAACCATATTTAAACTGCTAATACAGGTATTTGGACACCTTATGGACGGTAAACAAAAAGGGCTATTCGGGAGACAACCCAAGCTTGGACCTTTTTGGTCCCTTCTTCTTGTGTTTTTTATTTTGCTCTTATATTATATTTTCTGTTATTTGTCTTTTCTTCGGTTCAACCTAATTCGCAGGTCCAGCATACTTTTGTGCGATGCAATAACCTCCGCCTTCTGGTATGCTCATTCTTTGGAGCATGGGTACCCTCTCTCCTCAGCCTTCTTATTATTTTAGATGTCTATTATCATTTCTTCTTGTGTTTTCATTAAAGTCTGGGGTGAAGAGCCGCTTATGCACTCCACGAGCACATTAATAGCATACCAGTAGTTTTATTTTATGCTTCATTATTGTAGAATCCTGCTGCACACACCTTGCCACCCACACAAGTGCGCACTTAACCACGTGCGCGGCTCGAGTCAATGTTGTCATTTTTTGTCAATTTTAAAATGGCAGTGCTGACTTTGGATTTTTATTCGGAGTAGTTCGAAACTCGTGCAGTTCTCCTAATCGAGTACTCACGTGGTGTAGAAATTGTATAGGTTTAATTTGTCTTTATACTTGTAAATTTTTATTTTTCTGCACTCGTAAATCATGTTTGTCCTACTCAAAATTATGAATCCGGAGCACAATCGGTAGCGTAGGAATGTGTGTAGGCGTCTCTAGCTTTGTATTGCTCGAGTCGGGAGGACAGATCATTTCTCTCGGTGGCTAAGAACTTGCCCCAAGCTACTTTTGAAGCATTGGTGCATGGTTAGTCTAGCGTGAGCGTGATGTAGGCCATCATGTTGGCCCATTTGAGCTTTGTACCCTTTCCTAACGTCGCCCTCGCTAGCCCCTTTTGTGCCTACCCGTCCTTTTGATTCAGCTCCACTATTTTCGCCAAAGCCTCATAGCCGATCCTAGTCGCACGCCCAATTCGAGCATTAGTAGTTTTTATTTTATGTTGGGATGTGTTGGAACACCCTATTAATAATTTGGGCAAGGATCACTATGTTTTTAGGCAATCAGTTTGACCTTGATGTATAGTTGAAAAGGTCAAGTTAGAATGAGTCTAGGGCTTAGAACTTAGGTTTGAAGCTGCCCCCTGGACCATTCAAGGATTCAGACTTAGAGCTTAGGCAAAGACAATTATCGTCGAGCTTAGGTCGACGAAACGTCGAACTCCGTTCGGCACTCTCTGAGCACATCTCTGCTAAATCGTCAAGCTCCGGTCGACGATCTTCGAGCTCAGTTCGACGATCTGTCTTCATCTTATTCTTCAGGTCACTGAGCTCCGGTCGACGATCTTCGAGCTCAGGTCGATGTTTTCTGTCTGACGTTCATTTCAATATCTGAGCTCAGGTCGAAGTTCGTAGAGCTCATATCGACGTTTTTCCTGAGAGATCGACGACTTTGAGGATTCAAATTCAGTTAGCTTTTGGAATGATTTTCAAATTCTCTCAGCATTTATTTCAAGAGATCTGCTAGCCATTTTCATTTATTCTTGAGCAAGTTTCAAGGGATTTATCAGAGAAAGTTTATTGGACTTTCCTCCAGAAGACAAAACATTTATGGAAGACATTTATTGACTGCTAACGGCTATCTTGGATTGAGGATCTTCAGAGAATAAATCATTTTTTTCTTCTCCTGTCTGATAGAGACAATAACAAGAGATAATAACAAGAGACTACACAAGAATAGACAATCCACAACAAGAAATTCTCAGTACAGATTCACAGGATAGTGAGATCAATTCAAAAATCAAGTGATCAATCCTGGAGAATTAGTTGGCATACAGAAAAGTGATCATAGCTTCAACATCAAGGACTCTAGACAAATCATATTTCAGCCTCTGCTGAAACCATCTTCTGCTGGAGATCTGAAGCTTATGAAGACCTATCACCCTAGCAAAGCTCTCATCTTTCTTAGGGGGAGCTTTGACAACACAATCAATCCACTAAGTCTTTTCTCAGCGATTGAGACAGAGAAGACAACTTCACCTCTTTCTTTTTCTTTTCCTGCTGTAAAAGGGTTATCAAAACTCCCTTCAAAAGTCTTGATTCTGGTTCTGAGAGCCTTGTCAAAACTCAGTGGTGGCAAGACACCTGATCAAAAAATCTAGTATGGTTTTTGAGCACCTTATCAAAAGCTCATTGGTGCCCAGGACACCTGATCAACCCATCCTACAGTGGATTCCTACCAAGGGTGGTAGAAGAGTGGATGTACCGAGGTTTTTGGGGAACCACTATAGTTCCTTGTGTCTTCTGGTTTCTTGTGGATATTCTTTGCTATGTGCTGTGGTTTTTATTCTTACTGCTTTAGTTTTATTTTCTACATCAAAGCACCTTACAGCTATAAATAAATTAAGCCTTTACTGCTGTGCATTTTAAAATTGTAAATTTACTTTAAAATACTCTATTCACCCCCTCTATTGTTAAGATAGATCTTACCCTCACTTTCAATTGGTATCAGAGGCAGGTTGGTTGTTCATACAGGCTAACACCTGAACCAAAAGATCCTTGATAAGATCAATCTTTCAAGAGGGTTATTTTCATTATATCTAAATTTATATAAAGACATGGCACAGAACAATGATTATGCAAGCACCAGGCCTCCAGTGTGTAATCTATCCAAGTTTGCACTTTGGAAAGCAAGGATTAGACTCTATATGAATTCTATTGATGAAGACATATTTAATTCTGTTTTGACAATGTGCCCAAGTCCACCAGCAAGCTCAAGTACAAATGCTTTTCCACCTCCTTCCGGAACAGATACTGAAATAAAGAAGTGGAAGACTACAGATGTCAAGGCCATGAACATCTTAGCTCAGACAATGTCTGATGAGATATTTCAGAAGGTAGCTGAATACAACTCAGCCAAAGGAATTTGGGACAAACTCTCTGAAATTGTCTCAGGATCTGCTGATGAAAGGAAAGACAGGAGATCCCATCTTATAAGCCAATATGAGAATTTCAAAAAGGGAGAAGCTGAATCAGTGGCTGACATGTACAATAGACTAAGTCTGATTGTCAATGAGTTAAAGACTCTGGATAAAGAAATCTCATTGACTGAGCTGAATGACAAAATCCTAATGTGCTTCCCCAGCACTTGGGATTCAAGAATCTGGCCAATCAAAGATGCCAGAAGTCTAAATGAGATTATCACTGAAGCTCTCCTGGGCAAGCTCAAATCTTATGAGCTGCTCATTAAAAATAGAGAAGAAGAACAAAAGGCTACTTCTCCAGTCATCATAAAAGAGAAGACCATAGCCTTCAAAGCTACAGAAGAGGAGCATGAGGATAAAGCTACAGGAAATGATGAGCTCCTAAGTCTACTGGCCAAAAGATTCTACAAAATGACCAAGAATAGACTTAAGAAAGAGATCATACAAGGGACATGATAAGCCAAGGTATGATAAATCAAATAACAATAAAGAAATTATATGTTTTGGTTGCAGGAAACCAGGCCATATTGTGCCTGACTGTCCAGAAAATAAAAACAAGGACAAGAAAGATAGAAGGGAAAGAAGAAAGGAGAAAGACTTCAAGAAGAACACCTCAGACAAACCCTCCTACAGCAAGAACACACATACAAGGAAGGGATTTGTTGCTGAGACATGGAGTGAAACTGAAGAGGACTCTGAAGCCTCATCCAGCTCCAGTGATGATGAGGATGATACTGATGAAAAGGAATTTTGCATGATGGCTATCAATGCCTCTCAAACAGATTCAGAAGCAGAAGAGTCAGAATCAGATTCAGAAGTTCAACTTGAAGAAGATCAGATAATCAATTCCTTTGATTTCAGTTCTTAGGACTTTAAACATGAGTTTAAAGTACTATGCCTCGATCTGTTGGATTCTGAGAAGGAAATCACTTCCCTCAAAAAACAAGTGTCTGAGTATAACACTTTAAAATCAGAGAACCTCAAACTCTCTGAAGAGTTAGAATGCTATAGGGTGGAGATAGCTTCACTAAAGAGTTAACTATCCAAGGCCAAGCAGTTTGAAGAATCCCTTAATGGGAGAAGTATCAAACTGATGGATATCACAAGCACAGTGAACTCTAGACTTAATAGTACACTGGGCTTGGGAGCTTCATCCAGCCAGCCTATAGTTCTGACAACTCAAATCAAATTTATCTCTGATAAAGGGAAGGAAGTTGTAGAGGTAGCTAGGAAGAATGCAGATTTGCCAAAGAAAAATACAGTTCAACAGAATGCGTCGAACAGAGATCGACGATCGTCGAACGGCGCTCGACGATCCAAGAAAAGATCATCGACCTCAGTTCAACGACACCTAAACTCTGAACTCCAAGATTGTCGATCTTCGAACAAAGATCGACGATCTGACCCAAGATCGTCGACCTCAGCTCAATGATCGTCGAACAGAGATCAGGATTTTGAACAATCCTTCAAAGGTACATCTGGATTCAATCCTAGAAGTCCTACATCCCAAGGTTTCAACCCCTATACTAAATGGATAGTACCTCATAGGAGATACCATCCTGAAGGTTATAAGAGTCAACCTGGGATGTCTTTCATTTCTGAATTTAAGGGATATCAACCTAGGTCCAAGGTGAACTGGGTCAAAAACATATAAGATGTTTATGTGCAGGTGAATACCTATCCAACATCAAACCGGCCATGGTATCTGGATAGTGGGTGATCAAAGCATATGACAGGGAACAAGGACAACTTCACATCCTTTAAAGCCAAGCTTGGACCCAAAGTAATCTTTGGTGATTCAAACTTTGGAACAACAAAAGGATATGGTGAAGTTCAAATTGGAACAGTCACCTTCAAGAAAGTAGCTTATGTTGAAGGACTCAAGCACAACTTGATAAGTATCAGTCAACTTTATGATGAAAGATATCAAGTGACTTTCAACAAAGCTATATGCAAGGTCAAGTCAGAGGACATCACAACTGTGTTAACAGGTAACAGAAAAGGTAACATTTACTTAGTAGATTTTCATTCATCTAAAGTAGTTATTTGCCTGTTCAATTCCATATCTAGACCTAATATTCTATGGCATAAGAGACTAGGACATATTAACCTTAGAACAATTGCTAAGCTATCCAAGGACAACCTTATTAGAGGACTACCTTCTGGCCCCTACAAGAAGGAAGGACTTTGCAAGGCCTGTCAATTAGGCAAGCAAACTAAAAATAGTTTTAAATCACTTAACAAGAGTGATTCAACTAGGATTTTGTATCTGTTATACATGGATCTTTTTGGACACATTACAGTACAAAGCTTAGGAGGGAAATCCTACACTTTAGTGGTTGTAGATGACTTCTCAAGATTCACATGGGTGTTCTTTCTGAGGAAGAAGTCTGATAACTTCAAGTGTTTGACAGAGTTTCTCAAATGCATACAGTTTGAGTTTAACACTCACATTGCCCTGATCAGAAGTGATCATGGGACAGAGTTTGATTCTCTTCTTATGCAAGAGTTCTGTCAGAGTGAAGGGATCAGGCATACATTCTCAGCTCCTAGAACTCCTCAACAAAATGGGGTAGCAGAAAGGAAAAATAGAACCCTAATTCAATCAGCAACTACATTGTTGTCAGATGCTCACCTTCCTCTATCCTTTTGGGCTGAGGCCGTGAAAACCTCCAATTATATGTTGAATAGAAGTCTAATACATTAACTGAAGGGCAAGTCTCCCTATGAATTTCTCACAGGGAAGAAACCTAAAGTAGACTATTTTAAAATCTTTGGTTGCATTTGTTATATTCACAACAATGACAAGAGATATATAGCAAAATTTCAAGCAAAAGCTGATAAAGGAGTGTTTCTGGGATACTCCATGATCAGTAAAGCTTATAGGGTTTACAATAAAACTACTCTAAAATAGAGGAATCTATTCATATTTCTTTTGATGAAACTAATATGTCTTTCAAGGAGAAGAATGCTTCTACCATAAAACAATTGCAGGTACATTCTCTAGCTGAAGACTTGGACAGATTACAAGTTACTCAAAAGGATGAAAGTATTGAAGATGAAGAAGCTGCTAATCTTCTTGAAGAGCCAGTTGCTGTTCCACAAGAGGAAGAAATTACACAGGTTGGTGAACAATCAACACCACCTGTTGATTTAGTAACCTCTAGAGATCATCCAATCTCCCAAGTGATTAGAAACATCTCAACTGGTGTGCAAACCAGAAATCAAGTCAACCAAAACCTGATGCACACTTGCTTTCTATCTCAAATTGAACATCAATCCATTCAAGATGCAGAGCAAGATCCCCATTGGATCATATCAATGTAAGAGGAGTTGCATCAATTTGAAAGAAACAAAGTCTGGGAACAAGTGCCTAAGCCAAAGGATCATTCCATTGTTGGAACAAAATGGGTGTTCAGAAACAAATTGGATGATCAAGGAATTATTGTAAGGAACAAGGCAAGGCTAGTTGCTCAAGGATACTCTCAAGAAGAGGGGATAGACTATGACCAGACCTTTGCACCTATTGTAAGGTTAGAGGCCATAAGAATTTTCCTGGCTTATGCTGCTCATATGGCATTCAAAGTCTACCAAATGGATGTGAAGAGTGCTTTTCTCAATGGGGAGATCAAAGAAGAAGTCTATGTCAGACAACCCCCAGGTTTTGTCTCTCCAACTCATCCTGATTATGTTTTCAAACTGCATAAAGCATTATATGGTCTAAAGCAAGCTCCTAGAGCATGGTATGAGACCCTAACATGCTTTCTTTTGGAAAATGATTTTATTAGGGGGAGAGTAGACCAAACTCTTTTTCTTAGAACCCGTAAGTCCCATACCCTACTAGTATAAATTTTTGTAGATGATATTATATTTGGTTCTACTGATTCAAACTTGTGCAAAAAGTTTTCCAAGCTTATGCACTCTAAATTTGAAATGAGAAGCATGGGTGAGCTATCCTTCTTCTTAGGATTGCAAGTCAAAAAACATATTGAAGGCATATTTATTTATCAAACCAAGTATGCAAAAGAACTGGTTAAGAAATTTGGTATGTCTGATGCATCATGTATAAAAACACCCATGCCTACCAATGCTGTATTGGATGCTGATGAACATGGAAAACCAGTTGATCAGACAATATATAGAGCAATGATTGGCTCTTTATTGTACCTTACAGCCAGTAGGCCTGATATAATGTTTGCTACATGTATATGTGCTAGATTCCAAGTTTGCCCTAGAGAGTCACACTTAACTTTAGTAAAGAGGATTCTTAGGTATGTTAAAAGCTGTCCAAATCTAGGTCTCTGGTATCCAAAAGATTCAGTATTTGAATTAACTTGATTTTCAGATGCTGATTATGCTGGATTAAGAATAGACAGGAAAAGCACCAGTGGAACTTGTCAGTTTCTTGGTGATAGACTTGTCTCATGGTATTGTAAGAAACAAACATCTGTGTCAACCTCAATTGCTGAAGCTGAATATATGGCTGCAGGCAGCTGTTGTTCACAAATATTATGGATATAAAACCAACTCCTAGACTATGGTTACAACTTAGAGAAGTCTAAAATATTTTGTGACAACACCAGTGCTATCTCCATTGCATAAAATCCAGTCCTCCATAATAGGACAAAACACATAGAAATTAGGCATCATTTTCTAAGGGATAATGTTTAAAAAAATAGAATTGAACTTCAAAATATCCCAACTGATTTGCAAAGGGGAGATATTTTCACCCATCTTTTGGATGAAAAGAAACACAACTTCTTCCTCAATCAGTTAGGCATGTTAGATGGAGGAAGCCTAATGTAAATTACAAGATTTTGAAAAGCTAAAAACAGACCAAGATTAGGCTAAAAACTCATCTCTTTTTGTGTCTGTAGGATATTTTCTGTCTCTGAACTGCGCTCGATGTTTTCCCCAGAATGCGTCGAACGGAGATCGACGTTTACCCGAGAAACGTCGAACGGAGATCGACGTTTTCCCAAAACGTCGACCTGAGTTCAGAGCGTGTCAGATAGTTGCATACTATCTCTTTCAGGCCTTCGATCGTCGAACTGAGCTCGACGTTCTCTCTAGATCGTCGAATTGAGATCTACGATATTGAAGACCTTTCAGCTTCCATCAGGAGTCCTAATCGTCTAACGGAGATCGACGATCCTTCCTTTTTCGCGTCGAACCCTAATATAAAATCATTTTTCGACCGCCGCTCGTCGTTTACGCTTTCATACTCTCTGCAAATTTTTCTCTTTCCCTCCAAACTCTCTACACTTGGTCGTGTTTGTTGAATCTTTGCAGGTACAGATGGCAATGTCGGTCGCCGCTCTCTCCAAAATGAAATTTGATACAGGCTTTGACATTGATATGAACTCCTTCGATGGGAGCGATCAGCGATTCAAAGACATTCTGAATTTATTCCGCGAACAACAGTTAGTTCAGTTGATGACAACAAGATTAAAGATTGCAGCAGATGAAGCAAAAGAATAGGTTTATACTGCTACCAGCGAAAGTGAAAATTCTATAGTCGGCACCATCAATGGAACTCAGGTACCAATGTCCCCAGCTCTTTTGACAGAAGTATTCACATTAAGTACTGGGAATGATTCCATCGATTTGTCTGGAGAGTAATATGATTCTTTATTAGATCGAATGGGTCACTCTGCTGTGAACCCTAATAAACTATTGAAAAAGAATTTATCTATTGAATTTCAATTTTTGGCTGATGTTGTTGGAAAAGTGCTTCTAACAAAGCACTCCGCCCATGATATAATCTCAAGGTATCAGTTATGCTTAATGGGAGCCTTAGTTGATAAGAAACATCTGGATTGGGGATCGATCTTCTTTAATTTCATCAAAAAGAAAGTTAGCAAAAGCTGTGTCAGTTTTGGGAGGATTATAAGGGTTTACCTACATCACAGGTGCCCTGATCTGTTGGTTTCAGGTGGGATGCACATCAATGCATCCAAAAGACTCACCTGTGCCCTCTTCAGTAGGTGGGACAGGCAGATCATAAACCCTAACAGGGCTACTGCAGCAACACCTTCTTCAGGCATAAGGACTGCCTCAGTCACTCCTCCTCAGGTCTCTTCCCCAGCAGAAGATTTGCCTGCTTCTCCTCCTCCTCCAGCTGTCTCTGCCCCAGTCATCTCAACCTCACCACTCATCTCAACCATAGCCATATCTTCCCCCATTACAATCTCATCACCCATTTCACCTCCTCCAGCCTTTACCTCAGAATCATTTCATCCCTTGCACTACTATCCACCTGTCACCACTCCATCATTTAATTTTCTTAGATGACTCCTTCATGGATGATTCTCCTCCTAATCCTCCTGAAATTCCATCTACATCTTCCTACCCACAACTTCTTCAGGACATACTTTCTCAATCAACCTTCACCCCATCCTTTACCTCTCCCATATCATCCATCTCTTCTTCAATAACATTAATCTCAATAATTCCTTCTACTGAGCCATCCATCCCTATACCTCCTGCCTCCACACCATCCATTCCATCAGTCCCAGCCAACATCATTCCAGCTACATCAACTCCCACCTCTACTTAAGCCCCTCTTGAGCATGTAGATCTTTCAGCTTTGGAAGACATGTTGTATGAGCTGCTATAGTTTCTTTATTATATTCTTTTGATTAAGCGCATAACAATAATCTACCAGCTTTTGCTTATTTAGTTCCAGATTTTTGTAAAGCTATAGTATGTTACTCAGCTCTAATTAGTCCTGAAGATTTGGAACAACTTAGGACAAGTTTTTCAATTTCTGATATTATTATAGAGCCAATATCTAACTCAGAGCCAAAGGCTTTTTCTCCTCAACCTTTGGCTGAGCTGAGCCTCCCAAGCCAGATCTTGATGAGATCATGTTTCAAGATATGGAAGAAGAAAGTGACCATGTTCAGACTCAAGCTGTCACAGGAATTATAGATCCAGAAATTCAAGTACAACCTTAGTCTAACCTCATTACTGGAGACCACCTTGGCTCCACTTCTGAAAAATGTTCAGGAGCTGTCTACTAGGCTATCTACCTTCCTCTCCTCTCAGGCAATCCCTTCTTCTGGGTGCCTTGATCAAGTTCTCACTGAATCCAGGCAGGGGGAGATGCCTAATGAAGCTCTGGTTTTGCCTGAGGCTGTTGAAATTTCAAAACCTTCTCCAGTATTTGCAGTAGATCTTCAGAGACTGCTGTCAGTTTTCGATTCTGTGTACTTCAATTCTCTGCCAGTTCTACAAGTTGAAGACCTTACTAAGGCCATTGTGCCTGTTTTAGAATGTGATCCCAGCCTGATTGCATCTTATATAAACTCTTTCAAGGCTGAGGATGTTGTTAATGCTTCAATTTTTACTATTGCTACTGCTACTGCTGTTACACCTATTGGATTTTCTGATATTGAAATACTGTCTGTTGTTGCTGATGCTGCTGCTTATCTGGAAGAACCTGAACCTACTGCTCAAATTACTTCTGCTCCTATTGCTGCTTCTATAAGTTCTACTTCTACTGCTGCTGCTCCTGCTCTGACTTCTGAATAACAGAAACAACAAGAAAAGTACATCAAAAGCATTGATGATCTGTATGATAGACCCCAGAGCTAAGAAAGTGATCAGTTTCACACTGACTCTGATGACTCTTCTGGTACTATTGCAAAGAAAAGGAAGGCCAGAAGCAAGGCCATGATGAAAGTCCCTCCTGCTAAGGCCAAGGATGCTAATGATATACCCTACTGTATTCTGCATGATTGCCAAATTACTGGACCATGGATGCAATATTCTAAAAATCAACTAAATGCCATGTAGAAGAAAAGAAAGTTTGATAAGTTTGAGAAAGGTTCATCCCAATTTCAGCCTCCTCCTCCTCCTCCTCCAGATTCAGGATCAGGTGGAGGATCAGCTTCTCTAACCTCAGCTCCAAAGCAAAGTTCCTACCAATCCTCTTAATGATATCATCCCAGGGGGCAGTATCAAAGGGGTTATCAGTCTAGAAGGGGACAATATAGAGTAAATCAAAGAGGACACAGATCTCAAGCAAGGGAAGGACAAAGTCACATGGACTCAACTCAAGGTCCTTTCCCCTATAAACTCAGAGAAATGGTTGATACAAGAACTCCTACTGCTTCAGAAATGGTCAATAGATATGAGCCTGCAGTTCCTTTTGAAGATCCAGAGAACAATCCATTATCATGGACTACTAGGATGAAAGAACTTGCTGCTTTAGATCAGCTGAAGAAGGCCAGAGAATAAGGGAAAGACACTTCCAACATTACTACTTTGTCAGATCAAAGAAAGGCAGAATTGGAAAGGTATGCATCAAGGAAATTCTTTGACCCAGTGGACTACATGAAACTGAATCCTGAGGCTGTGGTTCCCAGGCCAAGATCTCAAACCTCCTTAGGTGCAGAGGATGATAGAAGGTCAAAGAAAGAAGCTCTAAATCCCAACAGGGAAATCTTATTTAAGAAGGGAAGTGAAAAGAAATGATATTTGTAAGCAGACAGTATACTCATTTTGAACATTTGCTAATATTCCATCTGTTTGCTGCTATGTTGCATGATCTGCTATTTTGTGTTAGATTTTTGTTTCTATGTATGATGATTTTGTATTTATTACTGAGTTCTTTAAATAGTAATCCTAACCCAAATAGGAGGAGATTGTTGGAACACCGTATTACTAATTTGAGCAAGGATCACTATGTTTTTAGGAAATCAGTTTGACCTAGATGTATAGTTGAAAAGGTAAAGTTAGAATGAGTCTAGGGCTTAAAACTTAGGTTTGAAGCTGCCCCCAGGACCATTCAAGGATTCAGACTTAGAGCTGAGGCAAAGACAATTATCGTCGAGCTTAGGTTGACGAAACATCGAACTCCATTCGACGCTCTCTGAGCACATCTCTGCTAAATCGTCGAGCTCCGGTCGACGATCTTCGAGCTCAGATCGACGATCTGTCTTCAGCTTATTCTTCAGGTCGCTGAGCTCCGGTCGATGATCTTCGAGCTCAGGTCGATGTTTTCTGTCTGATGTTCATTTCAATCTCTGAGCTCAGGTCGATGTTCGTAGAGCTCAGATCGACGTTTTTCCTGAGAGATCGATGACTTTGAGGATTCAAATTCAGTCAGCTTTTGGAATGATTTTTAAATTCTCTCTGCATTTATTTCAAGAGATCTGCTAGCCATTTTCATTTATTCTGGAGCAAGTTTCAAGGGATTTATCAGAGAATGTTTATTGGACTTTCCTCCAGAAGACAAAACATTTATGGAAGACATTTATTGACTGCTAATGGCTATCTTGGATAGAGGATCTTAAGAGAAAAAATCATTTTTTTCTTCTCCAGTCTGATAGAGACAATAACAAGAGACAATAACAAGAGACTACACAAGAATAGACAATCCACAACAAGAAATTCTCAGTACAGATTCACAGGATAGTGAGATCAATTCAAAAATCAAGTGATCAATCCTGGAGAATTAGTTAGCATACTGAAAAGTGATCATAGCTTCGACATCAAGGACTCCAGACAATTCATATTTCAGCCTCTACTGAAACCATCTTCTGCTGGAGATCTGAAGCTTCTGAAGACCTATCACCCTAGCAAAGCTCTCATCTTTCTCAGGGGGAGCTTTGACAACACAATCAATCCACTAAGTCTTTTCTCAGTGATTGAGACAGAGAAGACAACTTCACCTCTTTCTTTTTCTTTTCCTACTGTAAAAGGGTTATCAAAACTCCCTTCAAAAGTCTTGATTCTGATTCTGAGAGCCTTGTCAAAACTCAGTGGTGGCAAGACACCTGATCAAAAAATCTAGTGTGGTGTTTGAGCACCTTATCAAAAGCTCATTGGTGCCCAGGACACCTGATCAACCCATCCTGCAGTGGATTCCTACCAAGGGTGGTAGAAGAGTGGATGTACCCAGGTTTTTGGGGAACAACTATAGTTCCTTGTGTCTTCTAGTTTCTTATGGATATTCTTTGCTGTGTGCTGTGGTTTTTATTCTTACTGTTGTAGTTTTATATTCTACATCAAAGCACCTTACACCTATACATAAATTAAGCCTTTACTACTATGCATTTTAAAATTGTAAATTTACTTTAAAATACTCTATTCACCCCCCCTCTAGAGTTAAGATAGATCTTACCCTCACTTTCAGGATGTGATGTGGTGATTCGTTTGTGTTATCTATGGATGTGCCCAAAAAGAAAAATGTGCTGATTTTGTAAAATCAGAATGTGAAAGCTTAGCAGAAAATTCTCTAAAAAAGAAAAGAAAAGAAAAAATATGTGAAAAAGAAAAGTGAAAAGAAAAAGCTTATTGAAAATATTATTTGAGATGATTGTTGCTTGGAGTAGGTGGTGCACACACCCATTTGTAAAAGTAAGTCTGGGGGTGTGGCGCACCTGCGTTTATTTGGTGGTTAGCGATTACTATTTTTTGTTCGTTAGCTCATTTGGGTTTGGTGCATTACCCCTCTTGTTTATCCTTGTTTTCCTTACCGTAACCCAAGCCCCATTATTACCTGAAGTCCTACGGATTCGCGCTAGAGTCAAACTAGTGTCGTGGAGAGAGTGCGAATGAGCAAGCATATGGTCCCCGACATTGGTGGAATCCTTTGGAGGTGATCATGAGCCCCGATCTTTGGCAATGCTTAGCCGAGCGACTTACCTACTTTCTTCCTACACATGACCGAGCGATTCTCTGGCATTCAACTTTTAAGTAGTGACAATATCTTTTTACGTTTGTCAAAAATTATAAATTTCATAGTATAATTAAAAATTTCATCTATTATATTTTCTATACACTTGAGTCTTCGATTTCTCGTTCTACTTTAAATTGTAGTTACTTCGTCAGCTAGCTATTTTAGAGTTCACGAGATGATTATTTGCCCGAGACGTGCAAATGGTTAAGTCTTGGGGTGTGATGAGTCCCCATTTCATACCGAATTCTGGACTCATCATGGCTTCTTTCATGACTTTACACTACCATTTAGCGCCATTAGCACTCCTTTTGGTTCGCTGCGACATTCCACGTCTTGTGCACTTTATTAGCCTATTTCTGTGCGTGTGTGTATTTCCCTTTTGATGTGCATTTTATTGATATCTGTGACTGCCATGATCGACAACCCGTCCAGTTTTCCTGCAGGTTCGGGGATCGTGTGGGCGTCCGGGATAAAGCTTTCACCATTTTTTGCAAAGGAGTCAATGGTCCTGCATTTTTACCCGCGCACGACCATCGACCTCTGTGGCGCATGATCACCGACCGTGCGCAGTATGACTTCTCCTGTGAAAGTTCTGCCCTACCATATCGCACGATCACCAGCTATACGGCGCACGATCACTGCTCGTGCGTTGCCGATCGTGCGCAGTCATGACCTCTTTTGCGCAAGTTCTGCTGCCATATCGCATGGTCACCTGCTATACCGCGCAAGATCACTGATCGTGCACTGCTGATCGTGCGCAAGCTTTTATTTCCTGGTGCAGGTTCTATAGGTTGTTTTCGCACTGGCGGTGACTTTGTTCGCGCACGACCACTGGTCGTGCGCTAGTGTTCGTGCACGCTATTTAACTCTGCTTCTATAAATTGGCCTGATCCGCGAATTAGGGCATGACGGATTGGACCGACCTTGCCGCCACTTCGCCGTTCCGCATCCCAGGAGCTCCATCGACCTCCACCTTCATCCCTACCATCGGGAGATCATTTTCCAGCGATTCTAAAGTGTACCGCATCCTCCGGTGATCCTCCCAGCCATTAAAGACCTCTTCTCCGAGCTTTCTACCGAGGAAGATGATGAAGACAACCTAGAGAACGGATTTAAAGGACCTCGAGGTGATAGCTCGTCGGTACCGGAAGCCTCCTCGGACTGCTCGTGGAAGCGGATTGACAACCCGCACCTCCGACCAATAACTGCGGTGGATCTTAACTTTCTTGGTTTAGTCTTTATCCATCTCTCTTGTTGTATAAAGTTACTTAAGCTTTCAATGAACTTCAATCTCTAGTTGTTTTAATTAGATTTTTGTTGTTTAATCTTGCTTGTGAGAATTGTGATTTGATGCGCCTCGCTCCATCTCACTTCACTCTGTTCTATCGTTCCATTCGATTGCACTCCGCACTAAACACCTCATTCACTGGCTAACCGTCCATTCGCCTTATCGAAGTACGGCATCGCGGCCGTTACATCCATCTCGCCTTGTGAAGCGGTGATTGCGACCCGCATAGTTCGCTTTAGTTTCTTTGTTTGCAAAACCACTTTCAAAGCCTCTTATTTTTCCTTTGTTTATTTAACTCTCATAACAATAATTTCGGATCATTCGTTGCTCTATGCTAATTGCATTCCTCAAGAGACCGACACTCGGGGATTCATTCCCAAAACTTTATTACTTATGCGACCGTTGCGCTTGCCGTATTTACACGCATCACTTTTTTAGGGAGGGGGAGGAGGAGCTTCCTCCCTTTGGGTGATGTGGGACTAATCCCTCCTTAGGGTGGGATTAATCCCCACCCTCCAGCTGTCCAATGACAGCTGAGGTCCCCTATTTTCCCCCATGTAGGGAAAAAGGGAAAGAGCCCTTATGGGCTTGAACCTTTAGGTGGAAAAGAGAAAGTGATGGAGAGAGAAGAAGTGGGTGGGCCTCCACTTATATTGGGATCGGGGCTTGATGGTTGGGGGCCCAAGGAGAGTGAGGGGGTATGTGCCATCCTTCTTTGGATAGGAGGTGGGCCCCTCACTTGGAGAAAAATCCAAAAAAAATATTTTTAGGAGTGTTTGACCAAGTTAACCCTAGGGTGAGTCCCCCTGGCTGTCAAATTCAAAGTGGGTCCAAGTCATCGGTGTCGGGTCAAGGTTCGGGTGTCGTGTCTTAATTTGTGTGCGCACGCTTTTCGGTGCACGACTAGGCTTGGCTTGACCACGAGTTACCAATTATCGTCGAAATTGATCGGGATGACTTCCGTTGACTTCGTATTGACTACACTAGTCCAACGCCACTGACTAGGGTTGAATCGGAGTCCGTTGGGCGAAAGTCCAAAATCTGCGCGTTGTAGCGCGCTAAAATGGTCGAAGTGTGTAAAATTGGTGTTAGACGTCGGATCGTTATGTGACGAGCTTTGATGCGTTCATATAGACTATATGAGGCCTCCGAAACTTGATTCAGAGTTCTTTAGCTTGATATCCAAAATCTTGCACTCGTTACGTTTTACGAGGAATGGTCACATCCACTATATAACCTCGAGGTCCAACTAAACGAGTTCCGATGCGCTTGTATTTACTATATGAGGCCACAGTAACTGACAGAACTCAATTCGGAGTTCTCTAGCCTGATACCCTGCCTAAGGTTGCCTCCTATCGGGTCACGGGTAGAGGATCGCGTCACTTTTATTTGGCCCACGAGGGCTCTGGTAGCACAATAAAAGCCAGGATGTTATAGGGTACATCAGAAGGTATGCATACTTATTCCCCGGTCTTCTTGCGCTAATATTTTTTGGGTGTGTGGTGGGTCCTGCACGCTGAGCCCTTAGGTCTGTTCCCCATTCTTTTTCCTTATTGTTTGGCCCATGAGAGAGAAGTAAGTGTGCGATCACCGCTTTCCAAAGGGTGAACTCAACCGAGACCGAGCTTTCGGTTTAAACACTTATCAAAGTCAAGAGTAAACTCATCCATAGGATGTCCAAGACAAAAGTAATGGACGAACTTGATTTCACGGGAAAATCTTAAAAAAATGCCATCACTGGGCGATATCTCTGTATCACGTTGTAATAGCTCTAGTGGTGGCCACTTGACCAAGTTTGCAATGCTTAACAACCGCCTATTAAGAAACTAACACTTGGCAGCATTCCACATGCCACACTATCACCAGCGATATCACGCTTTCGCCAGGCGATATAAAATAGATTTCTTCTACATGACCATTATAGACTACATCACTATCTCCAGCGGTATCACTATTGCCAGCGATAGCAAATCAACCTCATTTACTAGTAGACTTCATCGTGCTGAATCCTATTGCCGGGTGATATCACTATCGCCAACGATATCTCCAGAAATGTATTTTGTCTTTTTCAATTGTAGGAAACCTGGGGTGTTACAAATCTCCCCCCTTAAGAAATATGTGACATACTTCGGCACACAAGCCGACAACATATAATATAAAAAACAAGCACTTGGTCCTTCGAGGCCCAGCACATAATTAGTGCTTCAGCCTCCTATTTCCCGCTTGATGCGCCAGCACTACACAGATTGTAACATCCCATTTCCAACTAGTGGTTTTTTTCATTACTAGGTCATGACAAAACCCTAGGAAAACCAAAAAGACCATGTGAACTTAGGCATGAAGGTGAAAATCACCTTGGTCTGCAAATAACACTTTCTAATTACCTAACCTAAGGTTTGACTTTAGGGCTTCACCATGACTCCTTGACCCCACCATAATACCCCAAGCCATTTAGAAGGTTCATTGGGTCACCAAGGATCCATTGGGGTCAACCAATGTTGTCAAGTTGACAAAAGTCAACCCTAACCCTAAAGTGGTCAAAGTGCCCTAATTAAGTGTCAAGTTTCCTATAAGGTGTCAAACTAACCCTACCCAAGTCTCCATAGACCTTAGGAGAGGCCAATGGGTCACTAATGACCAATTGGGGTCAACCCAAAAGGTCAAATTTACCAAAGTCAACTTAACCCTAAAATAGGTCAAACAATTCTAAATGACCTAACCAAGCCCAAGCCACTTGGGCTATGCCCAACTTGAGTGGCCCATTAACTTTAGGGGGATTATATTTACATGGAATGCCATTCATTTTTTTGAAATGGTGACTTTTATAGATAAATCTCATTTTCCCTTTAATGGAGGAGAGAGAAAGAGAGAAAGAGGGTCATTCATGGCTTGGATGGCGAAGGGTTCTCCTCTATTCATCTCCAATGACTTGATTCATCTCCCCCATCAGTTCTGAGAAGATCAAGGGGATTTTCAGGCTAGTTAGTGGATGTGTGCAGTGAACTCCACCATGGCCGAAAATCTCTTTTCAAGGCCATTAATAGCATTGATGCCATGACCACTCCCCTCCCGCAATTGGATATTTTAAAAGCTTCTCAAGGCTGAGAGGAGACATTTCCACCCTTCCCTTGAAGAAATAAAAGCATTATGGTGTGTTGTTGAAGAGCACCCTATAGCTCCATCATCGACCATGACACACAACCACCAAACACATCGGCAAGTCCGGTTGCAAGTCCACTTCTCCTCCTCTCCCCTTGTGCTAGTATCTAGATCAACTAGGATGAGTAATCGAGCTCAATTGAGCCGATTCCAAGCTCCATTTTCCATGGTTTTTCGAATTTGAGCTTCCTTTCGGGTTCACCGGAAACCGCCCTCCTGCGGCCGTGCCGCCTTCTGGCGATATCCACCACCTCAACAGAGGTGGTGGTGGTGGTGATCGACTGAGGTGGGGACTGGGTGGCCGGTTAATGGCCTTGGAAGTACCTCCAGGTCAGTTAAATCATGGACAACGGATGGAGTAAGAAGACATAATCTGGGTCATCAGTTAGATCTGTACAGCATAATTATAATTATTAATTAAGGTTTCATTTATCCCCTTTATTGTAAACCTTTTAAATCAAATAAATTAGGCCTTTAGGGGCTAAACAATGAACAGTGGACAACACAAAAATTGTATTCCTTGAAGTCTACTTTATTTTAAAATTGATTTTGACCCATTTGGGTCAGTGGTTTGACCACAACACTCAAAATGGTGCAGTCTATACATAGGGCTAGTCAGAGACTAAATTGAGTTCCCCCACTAAAACACTTGTCCAAATGACTAAAAATTTTGACTGGGAGTCACTCTTACCTATACCTTCGACACATCTAAAAATGGGAATTTTTGGAAAATAATTTTCTATAGTTAATGTAAATATTTAATAAATTATTTATAATTTAATTAGAGGGTTTATTGACCTCAAACACACCCAAAATTTTGGTGGATGATTCTTAGGGTCATTATATATGACACTATAAAAAATCTTAGATCATTTGGGGTTGATTTGAATGGGTACTTGTGTGACAAAAGTTTTGTCTCATAAGGGGAAAATTAAGTCAAAAGTGCACTAGGTGAAGTGAGTGATTATTCCTCGTCCAAATGTGGTAAAACTTTGGCCACTGACTTGTAGTCACATATAACTCCCTCACAATTGGTTTGGGGTGGTTTGGGGTGCATATGCCCACAGAACCCTAGTACAAACCCTTGTGTTACCCTTTGAGTATTGTGAAGGACATTGGGTCATATGTCCTTGATTAACTTGAATATTGGTAAACTACTTTATAGCGTGGTAATAAGCCATAGATAATTTTATTGGATTTTTTAAGAACATTTATCCACTCTAAAATATTTAAAGATTAATTAGGGAACTTTATTTCAAGAAGATATTTCATGTATATATAATCTTGTATGTTCATGAAACTTTGGCAGTGAGCTTATATTGATGTTATTGAACTCTGATAAATTTGTTATGAATTTTGGATTGATATATTTGGTACTTTATTCACAACCTCAATGTTTGCCCTAATTACAAGAAATTTAATTATGAGTTAAATATCAACTTAAAAATTATGAAACTTGGTCAGATGACATCTTATGAAATTATAACATTCTGTGAATTTTTATAAAATTATTGAAAGATATTTCATTTCGGATCATTCACAAAGTGCCCTATGTTGAATATCTTTAAGTAATTTGTTTATGTGACCAAATAGACTTACGAAATTATTATTTTTGGTCAGAAGACTTTTCATGTCACTTTTAGCATCTTGTAATTTTGCCATAATTTTTGGATGATTAATTCTAATATTTCCCGCTTTATCCTATGCTTGTGGATATTTAATCAAAACTTTGTTTGGAGGTCAAAGCCTTTTTAGAAAATTGTGAATTCTAGTATTTACTATAATCTGACTATATACACTTGTCATAATTTTGTTAAGACCATATCATGTCAGAAAATTGTACTTGGTGTTAAAAAGCACAGTTGGCCTGATTTTGTAGAAAATAAAATAAAGGCCAAATAACTTAGAAAAAATATTATATTCTTGATTTAATCTTAAAATATCATTATTGACCCCCAGTAATAATCTTAGGTCATTTGGATGAGTATTTGGAGGCGGGTCACAAATCATGCACACCACATCGCTCATTAGGTCTACACATATTAAAACTGTAGAATTAAGAGATCATATGAATCTCGGTATGGGATAAATGGGTAGTTGGTGCACTTAGTTTGGTTGAAAATGACTAAGATCACCAATGGAATAAAGGTTGTCAGAGCCTGGGTTACTATTATCGTATTTTCTAGTTTATAATGTACAAATCATGTCTTATTAGTTTATTTTTTATCGTTTTATGTAAATATTATTGCCACTAATATTTTCTTGTCCATTTTATGGTTTTCAGAAATTTGGCCAAAAATGACTTGTCATGACTCCCTGTCGCGCCCTCCTTGGGCATGACCTAGGGTTTGTCACCCAATCTCGAGGAAGCCTGATGACAGAGAAAGAAATACCAGGAAAAACGACTATCATGCCCCCCTGACACGCCCTTCCTATATATGTCCCCGAGCGTGACACAGGGCGTGTTTCCCTCTGCCCGAAGCCTGCCACTACATTAAATGCCATTTCGACTCAGCACGTAACAATACTATCACGCCCCCCCATCACGGGCAAGACATAGGGCGTGAACCATCATTTTTCGATGACTAACAGATTTTTGACCAATGATTTCGACGCGATGTGCGTGTCACGCCCACCCTACACTAGCATGACACAGGGCGTGTCCACCAACGTACAGAAGAAATCATCCTTCCCGCAAAAATCCAAAGCCCGAGGTCAACCACGTACCTATCATGCCCCCTGACACGCCCCCCTAGGGTGTGTCGAAGGGCATGACCAACGCATGAAATTTTCCTATAAATTCAGACCCCCCCCTTCCATATCAGCAAGCTTGGATTGAGAGGGGAAGTGCTACCCCTTTGTTTCTTGTTCTTTTTTAGTGTTCTTCTCTCTCTCTTTCTCACTTTATGTTTTCCCTTAACCCTAGTTTAGATTTAGCCTTTGTAATAGCTTTTATTATAATTTATGAACTTGCTTTATTTGATAATTGTATGGCTAGAATAGGATTTTAATTTCGTGAAAGTGTAATATTTCATTTCAAGTAGTGTAGCTCTCTTTCATTATTAATAGAAGTGTTATTTTCTTACTTGTGTTCTTATTATGCTTTACTACTCATCCCCCCTCCTCCACTCCATTATGATTAACTAATCCTCCTTGTACTCGATCTTGATATCCGAGGTTTGAGTGATTAAGTTATGCTGCTTTAGTTCTACCTTTTCCCTTATTAAGTTTAGGTTTTTATCACATTTCTTAGTCGACTTTAGCCGAGGTGATTCTTGATTTAGTGCATTTCCATTTCATATTTTGAGCCTTTCGTTGTAATCGCTTCTAATAGCCCATTAATTACTGCAGTAGTTCTCTTTCTAGCGTAGTTTAATTTCCTTAATTTTAATTTGTTTCTCAAACCCTTGTTTTTTTGTCGATAAAATAATAGCTTTCATGTGAGTAAGTGTACTTAACAGTTCCCGGATTTCAATACGACACTTGTGTCCCCTAGCTACAGTTCGTAGGTATACTTGCCTTATTGGATTGCTAGTTCGGTTGCTTTTATTTTTTTTGAAGCTTAACAACCCTCCTCCACTCCATTATGATCCAAAACTTGGTGGTAGCTAAGAAACCGAACTAACAATCAAATGAGGCAAGTATACCTATCGAATTGTCGCTTGTGGACACAAGTGTCGTATTGAAATCCGGGAACTGTTGAGTACACTTACTCATACGAGGCTATTATTTTATCGATGGAAAAACAAGGGATTGAGAAACTAATTGCAATTATGGAAATAAAAATATGCTAGAAAGAGAACTACTGCAGTTAATTAAAGGGCTATTAGAAGCGATTAAAACAAAGGGCTGAAAATATGAAATGGAAATGCACTCGATCAAGCTTCACCTCGGCTAAAGTCGACTAAAAATTCGATAAAAGCCTAAACTTAAGAGGGTAAAGGTAGAATTAAAGCATCATAACTTAATCACTCAAACCTCCGATCATCAAGATCGAGTATAATAAGGATTAGTTATTCATAATGGAGTGGAGGAGGGGGGATGAGTAGTAAAGCATAATAAGAACACAAGTAAGAAAAGAGAACTTTTATTAATAATTAAAGAGATCTATACTACTTGAAATGAAAAATTACACTTGTACGAAATTAAAATCCTATTCTAGCCATACAATTATCAACTAAAACAAGCGCATAAATTACAATAAAAGCTATTACAAAGGCTAAAACTAAACTAGGTTTAAGGGAAAACACAAATTGAGAAGAGAGAGAGAGAAGAACACTAAAAAAGAATAAGAAACAAAGGGGAAACAACTACCCTCTAAACCAAAGCTTGCTGAAATAGAAGGGGGGGTCTTAATTTATAGGAAAAGTTCATGGGTTGGTCATGCCCTTCGACACGCCCTAGGGGGGGTGTGACAGGGGGCGTGATAGGTACGGGGTTGACCTCAGGCTCTAGATTCTGGCGGGAAGGATGATTGCTTCTGTATATTATTGGACACGCACGGGGTCACGCCCGTGTAGGGTGGGCGTGACACGCACGTCGCGTCGAAATCATTGGTCGGAAATCCGCCAATCATTGGAAAAGGAGGTGTCACGCCATATGTCACGCCCGTGATGGGGGACGTGACAGTACTGTGGCGTGCTGAGTCGAAATGGAATTTAATGCGGCAGGAAGCTTCGGGCAGAGTGAGACACGCACTGTGTCATGCCCGGGGACACGCCTAGGGAGGGCATGTAAGGGGGGCGTGACAGCCATTTTTCCTGGTATTTATGTCTCTGTCATCACGCTTCCTCGGGATTAGGTGACACGCCCTAGGTCACACCCAGGGAGGGCATGACAGGGGGGGCGTGACAGGTCATTTTTTACCAAACTTCTAGAAACCTGCAAAAAGATAAGAAAATGTTAGTGACAATAGTATTTACATAAAAACGATAAAAAATAAACTAAAAAGACTTGATTTGTATATTATAAACTATAAAATAAGATAATACTTTAGGCTACAAAACATATTATCAAATTCCCCCAAGCTTAAGCTTTACTTGTCCCCAAGCAAAAATATAAAACTAGAAAATCATAGAAAGGACTAATCAAAAAGTTCTAATTATGCCCACACAAGTACTATACAATATTCTAAGTAGGGAAAAGGTGAAACGTAAATCTAAAACCATTGTTTAGGTAAGGTATAACTTTTATAAACTTTACTAAATGAAAATAAATCATCCAAAAATATGGCGAAATTTTTTCAATAGATTTAAGCAAAGCAACGAAAATAAAAAAAACGCATTGAGTTGTTACTAGATCTAAGCAACGCATTATAATTATATCGATTCAAAAACAAAAATCAAAGTTTAAATCCAAAACTAAAACAGAATTACTTATCTTTTTTTCTTAGTTATTAAATAAAATTCAAAAGGCGTGAATCAAATGGATTTAAATAGGACAGAAATGTTTGGTTTAGGAATATGATTAGGAGTGGAATTCAAATATAAACGTGAAGGCTTAAAATTACACTAAACCAAAACAAAGAGTTTCAAAAAATTTCATTTAAAATAAAATTTTTTTTCTTTCATTTTCTTCTTTTCTCCATTTTTTTTTCTTTTTTTCAAAACAAAGGCCATAAATATTTGTATTTTCATTTTTAATTGGCCAAACAAAAACAAACATATCTTTTGGGCATACTTTTTTTCAAAACCTTTCTCCCAAAAATATCACAAAATAACCTATCATATTCATGGGAATTTTTGTTATGAAACCCAAAAAGGCTAATGTGATTAGATAGGTTTAAAATTTTGGTTTTGGTGAAAATGAAATGAAAAGAGGAGCTATCAAATGAAATCTAAAAAAAGGCTCAAAATCGGCTAAATAGTGGTAAAAGTATTTAGGTTGGTAGGAAAGCTCAAACGAATACAAAAACGGCCTAAATCATTTTCACGCTTTTAAATTTATTTAAAATAAATATTTGAAAATTTTAAAAAAGCAAGTCCTAGATAATAAAAGAAGATTGATGAAATTATCTTTAAAATAGAAATAGTAAGTGACTTTGATCATTCACATCTACTACGCTATTCAAAAGTTGACCTTACAAAAATTATCCAAAAACGAAAAGGAAAATAGTGGATGATAAATTTTTGAGAAAGTAAAAGAAATAAGGAACAAAAAACCATAATAGAAATGCGATTTTTAGAAAAATATTTCACCTTAACATTCTACAGTGAATTAGAAACACAACATTACAAACATTTTACTTGTGAAACATAATTAAAAAGGACGATTAGAAATATTATAATTAACTAAGTTGTTTATAAAAAATTTTGAGTAAAACAAAACAAAAACTAGGGTACTATTGAGATACCAAAATGCCTAAACAATTAAAGTAAGAACAAAAAAGCAAATATTTATTTTTAAAATTTTTGAAATATTAACTTTTTTGATTTTGGAAATTTTTTCTCTTTTTTTGGAATTTTAAGATATTCTTTTTTTTGTGGTTTTTTTTGAAAAAAATATACACAAAAATAAAAAATATTTACACTAAGCAAAAAGGAGGAAGTCCTCCCCCAAGCTTAAAATGAACATTGTCCTCAATGGCAAAAGAAGGGGATTGGAAAAGGAGTGAAAATTAAAGTACAAAATTGAAAAACAGGTACTTCCCCGGATTTATTTGCCGCGAAAGCTGAGTGATGCCGCTCCCCCAAGCTTCTTCTTTGGACTTCGTGATGGATTCAACAATATTGTAGCAGGCGATCGCAGAAGCTTTAGCTTGTTAGAGCCGTCCGGGGAAAAAAATATATAATAAAGAAAACAAAAAAAAAGATAACTTGGGTTGCCTCCCAAGAGCGTCATTTGTTTAAAGCATCATTTGAGCTCGACGCATCAAAATAATATTGTCCAAAAATATTGTGTCCAGAATAATTTTTAAAGTTTTTTTAAAAAAATAAAATAAAAGTTCAAAGTAGGAGTTCGTGCAGCATATTCTTAATAATGTTTGGACTAACATCATCATCACCAGAGAAATAAAGTTTAAGATGATGACCATTTACTTTGAAATTAACCTTATAAGGGTGAGAAATCAAAATAGTACCATACTGAAATACTTCTAAAACTGAAAAGGGCCTAGACCAACGAGATTTTGATTTTCCAGTAAATAAACGCAATCGAGAATTATATAAAAGAACTTGGTCCATCAGCTTAAAGGTTTTCGGATGCCTTAAGTGCTTATCGTGCAAACGCTCTGTTCTCCTTTTATAAAGTTTGTTATTTTCGTAAGCGTAAGAGCGCCACTCGTCCAGTTCATTAAATTGAAATATTTTAAGGTCACCGACAGAGTGGGGATCGAAGTTTAAAAATCTTAAGGCCAAAAAAGCACGATGTTCGAGTTCTACGGGTAAATGACATGATTTTCTATAAACCAACCAATATGGCGTATATCCGAGGGCGGTTTTGTATGCTGTTTGGTAGGCCCATAGAGTATCGTCTAATTTTGCTGACCAGTCTTTCGTAGAAGTTGAAACAGTCTTTTCTAAAATTCTTTTTATTTCTCTATTTATTACTTCGACTTATCCATTAATTTGGGGGTGGTAGAAAGTTGAAAGCTTACGTGTAACGCCGTATTTAGTATGGATTTATGAAAACTGTGTGTTACAGAAATTGGAACGCGTATCGCCAACGATGGCGCGCGGCATACCGAATCTAGAAAACAATTTTTTAAAAACGTGACTACAACTCCGGAGTCGTTCATTGGAAGAACTTGGGCCTCTGCCCATCGTGAAACATAATCAAAGGTAACTAAAATATACTTATTTCATAAGCTAGAAGGAAGGGGGCACACAAAATCGATTCCCCAGAGGTCGAAAATTTCGCAGTCAAGGAAATATTTTTGCCGCATTTCATTTTTATTGGAAATGTTGCCCGACCGTTGGCAACTATCACACCAACTCACAAAGTCTTGCACGTCTTTAAACAAGCTAGGCCAGTAAAAACCCGTGCAAAACACCTTATGAGCTGTGCGAGCAGCTTGATAGTACCCACCTATCAGACCTTCATGTAAGTGTTTTAAAATATCTAAAACTTATTCATAAGAAACACATCTCCATATCACTTGATCCGCACAGACTCTGAAAAGATGCGGGTCTTCCCAAAAATAGTTCTTCAGCTCAGAAAAGAATTTTTTTCTTTTGCTGAGAGGAGAACTCTTTTGGGAGCAACTGAGCCACTAAATAGTTTGCGATGTGTGCGAACCAAGGAGAAGTGGATGTGTTAATTGAAAGCAGCTTTTCATTAGGAAAAAAATCATTAAAAAATTTTTCATTTAATTTTTCTATAAAGGCATTGTCTAATCTGGAGAGATGGTCGGCGACAACCTTCTCGGCTCCTTGCTTATCATGGATCTCTAAGTCAATCTCCTGGAGGAGTAAGACCCAGCAAATCAAGCGCAGTTCGTCATCCATTTTGGCAAGAAGATATTTGAGGGCTAAGTGATCCGTAAAAAAATATTTTTTGAAAGTGTAATATAAGGACGGAATTTATCGAAAGTGAACACTACAGCTAGGAGCTACTTCTCGGTCGTGGTGTAATTTTCCTATGCAGATGTGAGCATTTTACTAGCGTAATAGATGGTGTAGAAGTTTTTAGATATGCACAGACCTAATACGGCTCCAACCGCGAAACAACTCACATAGCACATTATCTCAAATGGAAGGTCCCACACCGGAGCTATCATAATCGGTGCGTTAATTAATTTTTCTTTTATTAATTCAAAGGCAGAAAGACAATAGTCATCAAAAATTAATGGGGCATCTTTTTCTAAAAGATGGGTAAGGATCTTGGTGATCTTAGATAAGTCCTTTATGAAGCGGCGGTAGAAACCATCATGACCTAAGAAACTTCTTTTAGCTTTTATATTCGTAGGCGGCGGTAGCTTCTCGATAACTTCTATCTTCGCAATATCTACCTAAATACCTCTTGTAGAAATTTTATGACTAAAAACTAACCCTTCACTCACAATAAAATGACATTTTTCCCAATTTAGGGCAAGGTTAGTTTCTTCGCATCGTTCTAAGACTTTTTCAAGATTTTCTAAACATCAATCAAAGGAATCGCCGAACACGAAGAAATCGTCCATAAATACCTCCATAATGATTTCTACGTACTTGTTAAAGATAGCAAGCAAACATAGCTTTAATGTAGCTGGCACATAGCATTCGATGGATTACTCCACGAAAAATTCGGATGATTTCTAAAGGCAGGATTATAACTATTCGGAAAATTAAAACCAGGCGCAGGAAATTTCGAAGCAGAGAAATTATGAAAAACATTTCTAGGGATATTGTTAACAAAATCTAAATATTCGGGGGAAGGAGTTCCAAATTCCCATACCTGAGGGGCGGAGGCAGCAGTCATCTCCATTATCTTTTTGCTTAATAATTATACTTATAGAGCGAGCTAGGAGACGGTGTCCACTTCAAAGATACTTGCAGGCTTGTTCGGGAGGGACCTGGGCACATTCCACTGATCAGTGTTCATGTCCATGTCCTCGAAAAGATCAAGAGCTTCTTTCGGGGTCTTATGATTTAAAGTACCGCTAGAAGCTGCGTCTATCATTTGCTTTGTATTTTGATTTAGCCTGTTAAGGAACGTCTGCACTTGTAACCATACAGGCAGCGCATAATGTGGGCATCATCTTAATAATTCTTTAAATCTTTCCCATGTTTCGTATAAGGTTTCAGAGTCTATTTGTCCAATAGAGGAAATGTCGTTCCTATGTTTTGCAGTTTTAGCTGGCGGAAAATACTTCGCCAAAAATTTTCAGTTAATTCATTCCAGGTGGTTATGCTATTTTTTGGTAGAGTGTTCAGCCATTGCTTAGCCTTAGTTCATAGAGAGAAGGGGAAGAGTCTTAGCCTTATTGCATCATTTGTGATACCATTTATCTTGAAGGTGTCACAAATTTCAAGAAAGCTTGCTATATGTGCGTTCGGATCATCATCTTGAAGTCCGTCAAATTGCACATACTGCTGCACCATTTGAATTATGCTAGGATTTAATTCAAAGTTATTATTTGCTATAGCAGGGCAGATTATGCTTGATTCTGCTCCCTCATGATTCAGTCCTGCATAATAGGACATAGTCCTTTGCAAGGCTTCATCTACGCTTAGTTCTTCCATTCTTAGAGTAGAGAATGACTCGGAGTCTTCAATCGGCAATTGGATTGTAGGACCTTGAAATCGCGATCTTATCCGAAGAGTACGCTCAATTTTGTGATCCAAGTCCAAAATAACCGAGGAACTCCCGCGGGTCATGCACTAAAAGAAGAGAAGAGAAGAAAGAGAAATAAAATAAACTAGAAAGAAAAGCTAGATTAAAATTTTTTTTTTGAAATAGATTTTTTTTAAAAGATTAATTCCCGAACTTCCCAAGGACTACCCGGTGAAGGATTTGCAAGGTACTAGACAAGATAGCGACACTTAAAGCCGCTTTGCCCTTTCTGAGAGAATTAGGTGGCGTAGAAAAATTGTGAAGTTGGTTACTATTAAGAGCGGTAATAAAAATTATTATTATTATTATTTTTAAAATTTTTAATAAAGAGGATGAGAAAGAGAAGAGATGAAATTAATAGGTTTGTGTTTTCAATATATCAACAAAAGTTGCTCCCCGGCAACGGCGCCAAAAACTTGGTGGTAGCTAAGCTTCGAAGAAAATAAAAGCAACTGAACTAGCAATCCAATGAGGCAAGTATACCTATCGAATAGTTGCTTGGGGACATAAGTGTCGTATTGAAAATGATGGAACTGTTGAGTACACTTACTCACACGAAGCCTATTTTTTTATCGACGGAAAAACTAAGGTATGAGAAACAAATTGCAATTAAGGAAATAAAACTATGCTAGAAAGAGAACTAATGCAGTTAATTAAAGGGCTATTAGAAGCGATTACAACGAAGGGCTGAAAATATGAAATGGAAATGCACTCGATCAAGAATCACCTCGGCTAAAGTCGACTAAGAAATGCGATAAAAACCTAAACTTAATAGGGTAAAGGTAGAATTAAATCATCATAACTTAATCACTCAAACCTCGGATCATTAAGATCGAGTACAAGGAGGATTAGTTAATCATAATGGAGTGGAGGAGGGGGGATGAGTAGTAAAGCATAATAAGAACACAAGTAATAAAAGATCAGTTTTATTAATAATGAAAGAGAGATACATTACATGAAATGAAAAATTACACTTGCCCGAAATTAAAATCGTATTCTAGCCCTACAATTATCAATTAAAACAAGTGCATAAATTACAATAAAAGCTATTACAAAGGCTAAAACTAAACTAGTGTTAAGGGAAAACACAAAATGAGAAAGAGAGAGAGAAGAACACTAAAAAAGAACAAGAAACAAAGGGGCAGCACCTCCCCTCTCAACCCAAGCTTGCTGAAATGGAAGGGGGGTCTGAATTTATAGGAAAAGTTCACGGGTTTGTCACGCCCTTCAGTATGGCCTATGGGGGGCGTGTCAAGGGGCATGACAGGTACGGGGTTGACATCGGGTTCTAGATTCTGGCGGAAAGGATGATTGCTTCTAAACGTCGGTGGACACGCCCTGGGACACGCCCGTGTAGGGTGGGCGTGACATGCACGTCACGTCGAAATCAATGGTCGGAAATCTGTCAGTCATCAAAAATGGAGGGGTCAAGCCCTATGTCACGCCCGTGATGGGGGGCGTGACAGTAATGTTGGCATTCTTAGTCGAATTAGCATTTAATGCGGCGACAGCTTCGGGCAAAGGGCGACACGCCCCGTGTCACACCTGGGGACATGCCCGGGGAGGGCATGTCAAGGGGCGTGACAGCCATTTTTCGTGGAATTTCTGCCTCTATCATCAGGCTTCCTCGGGATTGGGTGACACGCCCTAGGTCACGCCTAGGGAGGGCGTGACAGGGGAGCGTGACATGTCATTTTCGGCCAAACTTCTGAAAACCTGCAAAAAGACAAGAAAATGTTAGTGGCAATAATATTTACATAAAAATGATAAAAATAAATTAATAAGACATTATTTGTACATTATAAACTAGAAAATATGATAATAGTTTAGGCTACAAAACATATTATCAGTTACTCGTGTTAAGTGGTGCTCGAGATCGACGAAAGATCGTCCTTCATGTGGAGAGAGAGAGTCAAAATACACAAGGGTTAGATTTAGTATAACATTAAATGGGATTGGGACATGGGTATATATTAATAATAGTAAGTGCTTTGCGAAAGGAACCAATGAGCTTCAACTACCATCATAGTTCCTAGTGCCTCTGAGAGCCCTTCACAGGGAATACCCTAAGCAGTCCAAGGTTAACCTTAAATCGTAAGATTAAAATGTTAAAGAGCAATTAGATATACTAGGACTTCACTCTCACTCACCCCGGTGACTCGGGAGGTTAGCTTATTTAGATTTACCAAGCGGTAGGCCCGGTGGTTGTGAAAAGGGCAGGTTAGCCCAGCAAATCGAATGCTCAGAAGGTAGTTATATTAGACAGGTTTGTTCGGGGAGTCGATGGCTCGAAAAATTCATGGTTGCATGTGCATAAAGTTATCGGTCTTCGGTATTTGACGTTCTTTCACACTGACATCAATACGATGACTCGGCGGGTGTGGTTTACACAAAGCCAAGGGAAAGTATGGCGGTGGGTAAGCATAGTACGTGGAGACTCTGGTGTGTCCTTCAGAGGCGTATGTAAGGGCTAGTCCTAGTAGTGTGAATAGCTGAATAGGAGTGGGGTGGACCGACCCACTGTCTCCGTTGGCCACTACGGAGGCTCCTAGGAGTTAAGCTAGCTTCCGAAATGGGGGAACTAAAGGTCAGTGCGCATTGAGTCGTGTGCGTGCATTGCACTTGCATATATCATAAAATAATATATCACTACACTCATACCTACAAATAACTTTACACCCCATCATATAAGCTAGTATGGGATAGCTTATACGATGAAAGCCTTACAAAAGAACCCTAAACTTATTAGTTTTTATGGGCATTCATATAAGTTAAGGTTAGTTATTCCAAAGTTTAGCATACATGTACTTACTGCTCTACTTTACTTGTTTACATTACTACTTCCTTGCTATAGTTCTTTTGTACATACACCTGCTAGGGTCGTTGTCACCTGCTTGTTCCACTCTACTTTGTTGTCCTCCGCTTTCATCCTCCACACACGGTCCTAGGAGTTGTGGGGGAAAGGCGAGGATGATAGTTGCTTAGTATTTTGAATAACGGTTGGTGGACCACATCATTTTAGGAGGCCGAGCAGCAGGAGCATCAGCACTGGCAGGACAAGGAGAAAGGACATGAGGAGAAGTTACTGTGCACTACAACTACTACACGGCGACGGGTCGACGATAGATTTCATTTTTCTTCTGCTTAGATGCTGTGAGCTGTGAGAGAGATACCATTATATTAGTTGTAACCCCTTATTCACTGAGTGGGACCCAGAGGCATCAAGGGTCGGTTCTAGACTAGCTTGGGCTAACGTTGGGCTACAGAATAGAAGATCTCCCTCCTAGGAGTGGGTGGGAACGCTCACGCTCAAGCAGCGACCGAGACCTGCTTCTGCCTAGAGACGGGCATGAATGCTCGCGCCCCGCGGAAGGCGGAACTCTCTCGGTCTGAGGCATTCTTCGACATCTCTTTAGCTCCCGTCGAGTGAGGGAAGGAGAGTTCTCGACAATCAAGAGTTCTCGATAAAGGGGGTTCTCGCCAGGTGGGGCCCAGGGAGAAATTACCTGGTTATCCTCGGGTAAATTACCTATATGCCCTCAGGGTTTCCAGTCAGTATTTCATGACAGCGAGATTTTGCTATTGGCAGACCAGGCAGGGGTAAATTTGTAATTTCAGGACAGCAAATGCTATAAATAGACCAAGAGGGGCTCTTTAGAAAGCAGCTTATATTTTTCCCTAAGATCTTATAGTGATTTCTGAGGAGCTCCAAGCTAAGCTTTTGGCTTAGGAGGGAAAGCTCTCAGAGATCTTCCGGGTTAGAGGTGGGACCTCCCTACCGAGGCTTTGGGTCAGCTCTAGGTCCTTTTAAGCCAGTCAGGGGTCGGAGCTTGGGAGAAGTAGGTGTTTGCTACGCCGCTATTTTCGAACTCTCGTTGAGGTCATATTTTGGATTCAATAGTTCTGGTACGGTATGTAAGGCCACCCTCCCGGAATACAGAATACGGTACGAGAGGTGTCTTATGCCCAGAACATCCGCCTCGTGATAGTTCTAACACTCGGGCTAGCCTGTACCACAAGACGCTTATCCTGCAAGCTATAACCAATATCATACATTGCCAACCCAAGCAAAATACAATATAGAAGTCAAATCCACACCGAGCATATAGTCCATAATATAACACCAGTAGAGAAGCTACAACAAGCTTCTAATATCAGAGTACGTAAATAGTTTTCTCAAAAAGGGAACAACAAAAGACTCTCACACTCACATCAGTAACTGACGGTAGCGACAGTACCGTCCCCTCAAGCCCTGTCATACTGGCCTGGCTGTCCGGCTGTATAACCTGCTGCTCCTCCTGCGGGGTTTTCTCCTAAAAAGGAAGACGTAGCAACCTTTAGTCATAAAGACTAAGTGTCTCACATCCGCTCCCCGGCGACTCCTCGGCACCGGGCAGACAAAGGAACAGGGTACAATATATATAAATCATAGGTACAAGCAGGTGGTATATCACTATGTATATAAAGCAGTGTAATTAATGAGCAAAAACTTATTCTAGCAATTCAATCATCTACAGTAGCATGAGAGTATAATATTATAACAAAAAGTAACTCAACTTATATGAATGTCCATACAAACATATAAGTTGAGGATCGTTCAGCAGTAAGTAACTCATCGTATAGGAGTGCTAATACAAACTTATACGATCAGGATCTTGTGTATGCAATAGTGTGTAATGACATGTATGCAATGCAATGACTTACCCATGATTACGTACATGCAATCGCTATGTCGACACAGACTTGTAGTTCCCACTTTTCGAGCAGGTAGCTAACCTCTTAGGCATCATCCGTCGTGGCCAGATGGCGATAGTAGAGCGGGCATCTCCACTACTAGGATGGTCTCCACACTACCTGGCCTAGGCATTTGTATGCCTCAATGCTAAGAACACAACAGCGGAGCTCACATGCGTACTATGGCTCAGCAGGTGTCTCGGGTAGATGTGCACCGAGATCCTAGCCCCGAACTAACATAAGATGTGATATAGAAGGAGCCTTGGAAATGGGCACGAGGACCAAACCCAACTGTTCACTTTGTATGGAAGGAGCCTCGGGACGTGAACATCGAGGACCAAGCCTAACCACCCAAGGTATAGCTGTCAACTCCCATCGGTGTGACGATGGGCGAGCCCGTAGACCTGCCACACTATCCTAAACCCGGGATTACGACACTACGTGTCGACTCACACTGCATGCAATACAACCAATTTGAGGTACGTAAGCAGCCTCGGAAACGAGCACGAGGACCAATCCCAACCGACCACTTGGCACGGAATGAGCCTCGGGACATGAATACCGGGGACCAAGCCCAACCGTCCATTCATGATTCTTCCCAATGTTACTAACTAGTTCGATCAGATATCCGCACTCATTCTTTTTACAATCCGGTGCCCAAGGCACCTCAGAGGTTTACCACAAATACAGGTGGCGAACCACCACATACAATGGACCATTTTAGACTCCCTTATATGACAAGCCTCAAGACCATGATTTCGTCAATGCTATGGTCGCATAACTTTAACATCACCAAGATCAACCATTTGTGTACACATGAGTTAACCATCAATTTAACACCTCACATGTTCATACAACCATAACCGAACAATTACCCAAGCTTTAGTAAGTCTTGTTATTAAATGACTTATTACCCTTCGTTCATTAACCCCCACCAAGTCTTTTCGATCAACCACATACCATTTAACCATTTGTTTACGTGGGGTCTATCCAGTAATTTCATCATGCGTTGAATTATCACAATTAGGCATATTATGATTCGCCTACAACTTAACGTCGGATTGTTACAAAACCTCTTCCGAGTCCAAACCCAACTTTACACTTACCCAAGAATTTAGGGTACAGAACACCTGCTGAACAGAAACTTCGACCGGAGATTCCTGTGGCTACAAGAATCTGGTAAGTGCGTGTAACACCTCGATGGAAAGGTCTTTCCATGGGATACAACTTTTATATTCAGTCTGCAACCAAGATCAGACTGTATCATACATGAAATTGGCTCCAAAGCCTGCTACGTACAGGATACAATTTCTGCACGCTTGGTCTGAAAGCCCTCTAATTCGATCAGACATTCCCATGGCTACAAAATTCACCTGAAGGCATGCAACCACTCGTTGGAAAGGTAATCCCAGGGGGTATGACTTTCGTGTTTCGTTGGAAGTCCAGATCTGACCATATCTTGCCTGAAGATAGCCAAGAAGGTCGCTGTGTGTAGAACAAAGATTTCTGCACGCATCTTGAGGCGAAATGAACGGCATTGGTTCATCTTCCTCCTCAAGCCAATTCTTCCATATCACCACCAGAATATCCTCCACTCTTATTCACCCTCTTAAGGCCATTTCTTTTCACGAAACCACCCACACCATCACATTGAAGGAAGGGGAGTTTGAAGATGACTAACCGTTAGAACACAAGTTCTAGCATGGCCCTCCTAGAAACCTTCACCTCACATATCAAGACTCATTTGATTCGATGTCTCGCCTAAGAATAACTTTGGAACTAGCAGTATGGGAGAGGGGCGGAAGCTCAGCACATTTCCTGTGGTTCCACCATTTCCGGCCATGGATCTTGTCATTCTTCACGTCGGCATCCCTTTTTTTCCTTGGCAACGGTGGCGATTCCTCTCGGAGTTTGGTTGTCTCCAACAGTTCTTCCCTCCTCCAGATGTTTCTCAAGAAGATATGGCTTGGAAGAGGATGAAAATGGCTAGGGTTTCTTTTCCACTTTATATTCAGAAGTGACACGGGTAGGGACACGACCGTGTCCTTACCCGTGTTCTGCTCTAGCGAAACGTCATCAACGGTTTGACTGCCGTTTCGTTCTCATACACGGGTACTGACACGCTCGTGTATGTACCCATGTACAGGTGAAACGACAATGGTTCTAACCATGTCGATACCTTTTTCCTGCTCGGGACACGTCTCGTAGACCTTGCCTCGATGCACACGGGTAGGGACACGCCCGTGTCTCTACCTGTGTCCTTCTCTGGACAAACCACTCAACGTCATGCCACTCAAATCCATGGAACTCAAATCCACGCCACACGTGTAGGGACACTCCCGTGTCTCTACCTATGTCCTCCTCGGTACAGTCGACTCAACGTCGTGCCACTCAAAGCCATGTCACTCAAAGCCAAAACATAAGGGTAGGGACACGCCCGTGTCTCTACCCGTGTCCTCCTTGGGACAGTCCACTACACGCCATGCCACTCAAATCCATGGCACTCAAAGCCACAGTACATGGGTAGGGGCACGCCCGTATCTCTACTAATGTCCTTCTCGGGACAAACCACTCAACACTATGCCACTCAAATCCATGGCACTCAAATCCATGGCACACGAGTAGGGACACACCCATGTCTCTAAGTGTGTCGTACACAGGACAACCTTCATTTTTCCCCACGCATGCGTGCCTGATCGCCTGCACTCTCTGAGCCCAAATCAACTCTCTTGACTCAAAAGCATGCACTAGGCGCCTAGCGCGAATAAGGACGTTACACGGTGAGCGTGGAAGGTACCTAGTACAGGAAAATATTGAGTCTAGCCCCATGACAGGAGGTGAAGGTGAGGGATTTAGCTCAGGAGGTTCTCCCCCTGGGGAGAAGAGGCGACAAGGAAGATACTGGAAGACTTCAGGCGAGAGGTCCTACAGACCATCATCTTGGCCTTCTCGGCAAGGAGACAGTGGGAAAATCCTCAAGTTCTAGTAGAGACAGTCCCGCTCTTGGGCGAGAATGCCCCTGGCCAGCGCCCCGGGAAGGAAGTCCCGGCAGAGGTTGGCGAGTGGGACGTTGTCGCGTGGGAGATGTTCCTAGTCCAGCGTCCCGGGAAGGAGGTTCTGACAAAGATCGATGAGATGGAGGCGACTGGGCGAGAGCTCTTGCATGGGCACGGTATCTCAGATCGGGCCAGCTAGCCGAGGTCGTAATACGTGCCCTCTCGACAGGCAGGCGGCGAGAGCCCCTTATGTGAACTCATCATCTCAACTCCGTTGCCAGAGGGGTTCTAGGAGCTAGACATGTCCTACTACTCTGGGAAGGATGACCCTGTACAATATGTACAGTGTTTCATAGACGTAGTCTCGATAAGCTAGATGACGGATGCCTTCAAGTGCGGCTGTTTGTCAACACGTTGAAGGCGAAGGCCCAGTACTGGTTCCACCAGTTGCCGACAAGTTCGATTTATATCTTTGAGGATCTGCGTTGAGGGTTCCTATTGAGGTTCTCAACATCTAAGAAGCGTAAGAAGGAGGCAGAATTCCTGTTTGAGGTGAGGCAGAAGCAGGATGAGACGCTGGGTCATTATATTGATCGGTTTCAGGAAGAGATCCTCTTGGTCAAGGAGGTCCCATGGTGCGCACTGATTCTTTCCTTCACCCTGGGGCTAAGACCAGGATTCTTTAGCATGGAGTTGAAAAGAGTTCCCCCCTCTCCTTTGAGGAGCTCATGGAGAGGGCGGTAAAGGAGACAGACTTCGAAAGGGACAATCTGGATTTTGCAAGGAAACTGGCCCAGTTGGCGGAGGACGATGTGAAGGAACTAACAACAGGAAGGCAGAGGGAGTAGAGGTAGCTGAGGGAGCAGAGAGAAGAGAGAAGAAGGGAAGAACCCCGAGGGCAGGGGCACCATCATGGATGGTGGATCAAGGAGCCAAAAAACCGGTTCGATTAGAGGCCCCAGGAGGGAAGATCAAGGAGGAGGCTTTCAGGGAACAGACAACTTCCGAGAGCCAAGGAGGTTTGATCAACCAGCAATGATGTAGGGGCCAAGGGGTCACCTCCCGCAACCATAAGAGGCCATAGAGGTCGGCAGAGGAAGAGGAGAAAGGAGAGGAGTTCGAGGAGGATCCATAAGAAGAGGAGGAGCAGAAGGAAGAGGGGGCACGACGGCGTTGCTCTTCTGTGACTTCCACCAGGAGGAAGATCACGCAACGACCACCTGTCCCGAGTACTTGTAGATGAGAGAAGCTAGGGGGCTGGGGAGGCAGGATCATCCGATAAGGATCGTGGAGGTGTAGCAGCAAGAGGGGGAAGACTGGTATGAGGACCGAGCAGACGTGGGGACCCAAGGAGGTATCAGAGTGATCCAAAGAGGTGTTGGGATTGAGGCAACTCAAAAAGGGAGCCTTCAAAACATGTTCTGAAGGGGGGTTGCCTCCACCCCCTTGACTCCCCCTCTTGAAGAAAAAATCACCTTTTCATAAGCAGACATGCCGGACTACGAGGATCCATTCTATGATGCCCTTGTGATCCAGACGGTAGTGGAGAACTTCACTGTCTCTAGGATACTGGTGGACAACGGGAGCTCTATGAATGTATTCTTCAAAAAGGCCTTCTATGAGATGAAGTTCGAGGGTTAGAGGGTCTTGGCTTCGGATGAACCATTGTTCGGGTTTTTTGGAGAGAGGAATGAGGTAGAAGGAAGGGGTATGCTTGCATGCGAAGTGGGGGGCGTGTCACGGAACTGTAGGTTTGTGATAGTTGATTCCCCATGCAGTTACAATGCCATCTTCGGGTGCCCCCTCATCAGTGCCTTTCGCTGCGTCCCCTCCTCGTTCCATCAGTGCATCAAGTTCAAAAATGGAGGGGTGTAGGTTAGGATTAGGGGGACCTGAAGGTGGAAAGACAGTGTTATGTGATAGCAGTCAACACCGTGTCTTGGATGACAGAGGCAGAAGAGCTGGGGAGGGAGATGGCAGAGCAGGAGGAGGTTTTTGGAGAGGAGGAGGTGAGCCGAGAGGAAAAAAAGGGGAGAAGGAGTGCATGAGTCCCAAAGGGAGTGGAGGTCAAGCAGTTACAGCGGGAGAGCCTGGAGGAGGCGATGGAGGTAGAGGACAAGGGAGGAGTTGAAGGAGTTGAGAGGGAGGCCAAAAGAGGCGTGGAGGTCGAGTAGTATCAACAGGAGAGTCTGGAGGAGGTGATGGAGGTTGAAGAAGTAGGAAGGGAGGAACAGTATGGGCAGGAGGAAGAGACGAGGGCTTGCTGGGAGTAGTCGCGGCTTGAGACGGCTGAGAAAGTGGTGGAGATGGAGGTCTTCACCATCGCAAGACAGGTGCAGAGGGTGCGGGTCAGCGGGGGCTTAAGTCCCAAGAACCAAGAGCGAGTGCCGACCTGCATCCAGAGCAATGTCGACATCTTTGCTTAGAGTGCGGTTGACATTCCGGGAATTGATGCGGATGTGGCCTGACATCACCTGAACCTAGACCCCCGTATGCACCTCATTCGCAAAAAGATGAGGACCATCGCCACCATGCTGGAGGAGCCCATCCACGAAGACGTCAAGAAGCTTCTGGAGGCTGGCTTCATCTCGGAGATCCAGTATCAAGGATGGATGTCCAACGTGGTAATGGTGAAAAAAGGGGGAGGAAAGTTGCGAATGTGTATTGACTTTTCCTTATTAAATAAATCATGGCCTAAGGATTGCGACCCCATGCCTAGAATCAACGCACTGGTTGATTCAGCCATTGGTTTTTCTATTATGAGTTTCTTAGATGTTTTTTTAGGTTATCACTAGATCCAGATGCACCCTACTGATGTTAAGGAGGTTTCCTTCATCATGATGGCGGGATGCTTCAGCTTTAAGATGATGCATTTTGAGTTGAAGAACGCAAGACCTACATATCAATGCATGATGGATCGAGTCTTCCAGGGTCAAAGGGGGAGGAACATTGTGGTCTAAGTCGATGACCTTTTAGTCAAGAGCAAGAATATGGACACACATATATGGGACCTGGAGGAGACATTCACTACCCTACAGAGGTCAAGATGAGGCGGAACCCCTCGAAGTGTGACTTTAGGGAGAGTCGCGGGACGTTCCTGTGGGTTTCTCTTTACCCCAGTAGTGGTAGAGCCCAACACTGATAAGGTGAAGGCCATCCTGGAGCTTGAGTCACCGCACAATGCCAAGGAGGTCCAGCGCTTAACAAGCAAGCTAGTCGGGCTAATCAGATTCCTCTTTAGGTCAGGGGAGAAGTGATCATCATTATGAAAGGTGTTGCGGGGGAATCAGAGGTTTGAGTTGTAAGACCCCCTTTTTTTTTCTTTTTCAACCACTGGGGTCTTAGCCCAGAACTGCCGCTTTGCGGTGGCACCGACTCACGGGAAGGTCGCCACTACAAAATGCCAATTCTGCCGGCCCTTTTCGATCGCAGAATGGTAGCTTAATAAAGTAAAAGCAAGTCCACAATAATCACATGTATATAAATAAATCTCCACGAAGGGAGAGTCCACAATAGTAATAAAAATCAGAGTACAAAAGGAGGGCTTGTGCCCAGTACATGTAATCCTCACTACAAGTCACTCGCGGAAGCCAAACCAAAACTAAAACTAAGCGTCACCGTAACTGTCACTGAACAGAGAGCACCCATGCGGGACTGGCCCATCTCCACCGACTCTGTACTCTGCTGTTTATGCGTCTCTGGGTGCTTCTTCCTTTTTGGCCTGCCGTCGCCGCCTCGCGATCCACGTCTGCGTCTACGTCTTCGGCCTCCTGGCTGCTGAGCTGGTGGGGTCCCACCCATCAAGGGGCATTTGACCCGTGTATGTCCCGGCTGGTGACAATGGTAACACGGTCGCGGGGCCAACTCTGTCAGGAACTGCAATAGCCGTGACCCTTCTATATGGTACACCTAAAATGTTGTGGTTCGAAAACCGTTAGTCATAAAGACTAAGCCCTATCATCCCCTACCCCTTCCCCCATGGCTCCTAGGTACCGAGCGGAGAGGAAGAAAGGAAAGGACATGATGGTGGGGAGTAAGTCAAATAAACAGGTGACAGTGGACCTACGCTAGCAATTCTATAGTAAATAAGATAGAAACAGAAAGTAAGAAATGTAACCTTAACTTATGCGTGGAAGCGCATAAGCCAAGGGATCTTTTGCAGGGCTCCCATCGTATAGAGTGTCCCATACTACTTATACGTTGGGGTGTCGGTTATCAAAAAGCAAGGAATGGCAAGTAAATGAAAGAACAAGAAATATAGCCATTCATTTATAGGGATTACCCCTATAGACCAAGGGGTCGTTTTGCAGGGCCTATCGTATAAAACGTCTCATACCATTTTATACGTTAGGTGGCATGTTTATGCTATGACACACAATTATGCTATGAAATGCACAAGCAAGTGCAACACACCCACCGACTCTATGCGCACAGACCTTTAGTTCCCCCTGTTCAGGAGGCTAGCTTCACCCCCAGGAACCTCCGTTGTGGCAAACGGAGACAGTGAGTCGGGCCCCCCACTCTTAGGCGGGTAACCACACAACCAGGCCTAGCCCTTCCGTACGCCCCTAGAAGAACACAACCTAGAGTATCCGCGTACTTGTGCTGGCTGTACACACCAGGCTTTTCGCCGAGTCAACGTACCGCTGTCGGTGTGATCGATCGCCTAGTACCGATGACCCACCACTTATATGCACATGCAACCATGACAATTACATTTGTACAAGTTCTCATATTACCGAGCCTCCAGCTCTCTAGGCAACCAAGCATATACCAAGTCCCCGAGCATCCCGCTCCCTGGACTTCCCAATCACAAACCAACCACCATCACTACTAGTAGGCCCTTAGACCACGGACCTACTCTACCCATTCCATGCCATTTCTTCTTCCTAAGTGTACAAGTGTAGGTGTGAGGTACAACTATTATTAGTGTTACTCTTGATCATTTTATTCCTAAGATTTAAGGTTAACCTTGGACTTCCCGAGGGTTACCCGGTGAAGGGCTCGCAGCGGTACTAGGAGGTATGATGGGGTGAATCCCAAAACTCCCTTTCCAAGGCACTTATTATACTTGATTGGTTCCCTTAACCCATTCCCTTCTCGCGTTACAGTGGGCTATTCCTAGGGTGGCTTTGACTCTTCCTCTTCTCGGGGAGGACGGTCTTCCGTCGAACCTGAACACTACCTACCGCTAGTCAATCTCACCCCCTACCCATCCTAACTTCCAATAATGAACTTGATTTAACTCATCCTGTCCAAACCAGCAAACTACCAAAAATTCCATCTCCAAGTTCATTACCCACTCTAGCTCCGCTTCTGCAGTTTTACTAAACGCAGACCGTCCTAATCTTTATGAGGTATGCAAGGGGTGGTACTCCCAACTGTCTTCCAAATCCCATATATTATTTACTGGAGGTCTACCATGACCTAATTAGTCTAAATCCAGAAATTAATAATTTTCCTATTTCATTTGGCATTTAATTTATTTATTCTAGGATCCCGGCTGCCCTTGTATGAACATGAAGTGCACTAATGAGTCAATAATAAATCATCATAAAATCAGTAAAACTCATATGAGACATTTAAATAGCAATTCCAAGTTTTGAGAAATTCCAGAGATGTTTATGCCTATAATTCCTAATTTACCATTTTAGGCCACTTTTACTATATTATGAAGGAAGTACTGTAAATATTTATCCAAAAATCCCAAGAAAATTATGCAAGCTATATAGTGACCTAAAACCATCATAAACCAAGTACCATAATTTTTCTCCATCATTTGAAATCTGAATTTATTTTAAAGTAAGATACTAATTTTCATAACTTAATGAAGGAGGTACTGTTTGTATCCATCTAAAATTCCAGAGAAAATTACTAGGTGACTATCATAATTTGAAACACCCACTGATCAAATTTCATAATTTTCCAATCAATAATTGGGCACTATTTGTATTTTTGACTGTATATCACATTTAGCACATTAAAGAATAAAGTACCCAAAATATTCAAATAAAATTTCCAAGAAAATTACAGAAGATATAATATTCTATAAGATGCCCTAATCCAAGATTTCATAATATTCCAGTGAACATAAATTCCATAATCATCAAAATACAAATCCAGGGCACCATTAGAGTTGTAAATGAAGTACTGTATAAATTAATTCAAAAATCTCAACAAAATTATATTATATCTACTTGGACCATAACATCACTCTACCCAAATTTCACTAGATTTGTAGTTCAGTTGATATCTTAATAATTCAAATAAAGGTTGGTGACCTAAACTAGGGTTAGGGTTTTAGGTGGGCTAAAGGTCTCCAAATACCCTAAAATTTTGTCCAGAGAACTATACTGGCCCTATGGTTCTCTCCACCAAATTTCAAGTCAGTCCAAGGTCATTTGACCCCATGACCTTCACAACCCTACAAATCCCCATTAAGGGACCTACCCTAGGGTTTTAGGGCTACCCTACACCAAACCGCTCCAAACTCCCTTGGAGGGTGTGTCATGCCCTAAAAAGTCAGTGACCAAAATATCAGCCCCTGTGGAAGCGATATGGCCACTCAAACACCAAGGGGGTGTTTGATCCTAAATTATCCTATAACGATCATCCTTGGGTTGAACCCAACCCTATTCAAAACATCTCCAAATGAGATGAAATTTTTACCAGAACCTTATGATAAACCCAGGGACCACTCACCTAAATTTGGGAGGGTTTTGAAGTTTTTAGCCACCTAATTAAATTAAGCTAGGATTATTGAACTTTTCTAAAAACTATAGAAAAAAAACATTCTCCAAAAATTATCATTTTTGGATAACACCTAGATATAGGTAAGAATAGGCCACACCCCAAATTTCAAGTCATTTTGATTACTGGATCGGAGTGGGGAATTTTTCTATGGTCAAGACAGCCCTATGGACAGACCTCACCAAAAAGGGTGCTGTGGTCTAACCAGGACTCCAAATCGAGTGAAATCAATTTTGAATTAAAGTATTCTTCAAGGGATACATTTTCTATGTTGACCATTTTTCTTGTTGGAGAATCTAAGTATTTTTCCCAAATTATTTAAAGTGACAGATAATTTCATTCAGAAATTGTTTTAAAAATAGAATCTAATTTCATGGCACTGTTCATCTTCTATTACAGCCAGAAACCAGAGCCCTGAAAACTCATTTTCCTGTAGCTTTTCCAAAGCTATTTCCCAGCCATCCAGCCATCTCCCTGGCCGGCCACCACCACCACCACCTCTGTTGAGGTGAGGGCTTTCGTCGGGCGGCGGCACGGCCACCGGAGAGGCGGTTTCCGGCGAACCCGACTACCATTTATTTTTGAAAACCATGGAAAAACCTCGCTCAATCTTGCTCCTTTGAGCTCGATATCTCTCCTAATGATTTCTAAGATCTATCCATAGAAGAAAGAGTAGAGGAGGACCTTATTCATGGTTTGACGGCGAGATGGACGTTGGACTGTCATGGCGCGGTGGTGGCGTCGTCGGAATTCTTCTACAGCACCGTACAAGCTCCAAATCCGTCGGGTAAGGGTGGAAACTCCATCTCTTAGTCTAGGGAGCCTTTTTAAAGGGAAGAAAGGAGGGAGGGGAAAGGTTGAAACGTTCACGGCCATTAATATTTCTTCTTAATAACGTTTCGGTTATGATGTAGGGAATTGAATTGCTGGAAATGAAGAGATGTTTGCCAGGTGGCGATTTCCTATTGGACCAACATTTCCTTAATTATTTATATAATTACAAAAGGAAAACGGCCCATAAATACTCCTGGTGTAACTTCCCATAATCAGAATTGATTACGACGTCGGTTACCGAAATTTCCAGTCTGGCTGACGTTTCGGCCTTGGTCACGGGCGTGACACATAGGTCACGGGCGTGACAGGCCCGGATAGCCAATTCTGGGATCGACGATCGTCGAACTGAGATCGACGATCGTCGAAGGGTGGTCACGGGCGTCATACCTGGGTCACGGGCGTGACAGGCCCGTGTGGCCAATTCTGGGTCGACGACAGTCGGACTGCGGTCGACGATCGTTGAAGGATGGTCATGCCTAGGTCACGGGCATGACACTTGGGTCACGGGCGTGACAGGCCCGAGCTGCAAATTCTGGGTTTGACGATCATCGACTTGAGGTCGACGATCGTCGAAGGGTGGTCACGCCCTAGGTCACGGGCGTGACACATAGGTCACGGGCGTGACAGGGTCATGAGGCAAATTCCGCGCTCGGCGATCGTCGCGCTGAGATCGACGAATGCCGAAGGGGGTCATGCCCTTGGTCACGGGCATGACACTTGGGTCACGGGCGTGACAGGGCCGGGTTGAAAATTCTGCGCCCGACGATCGTCACCCTGGGATCGACGATCGTCGAAGGAGTCATGCCCTAGGTCACGGGCGTGACGGGTCGGTCACGGGCGTGACCAACCAGTGACCCGAAATCTCGGTCGATTTATTTCAATTTTTGGGCTTCCTAGGGTTCTGTCATGACCAACCGACTCCTAGGGGTCTAGCCGGAAATGGGATGTTACAAATCCCAATAAACAAAACAAAGATTTCGTCCCCGAAATCAAGGTTAAGCCTACGGGACTCTAATCGGGAAAAAGAAGCTTGTAACATCCCATGAGAGTTGAAAGATCTACATCTCTGCGTTACGTTTGTAGTGTGCAGTTTTGATTCTAAGAACCATTCGTCCAATTGTCAAGGTATATACCCCCAATAAACAAAGGATTAGCCCCTATTCTTGAAATTTCGGTCTTATTGGTTTAAAATAGGAACGCAGATTGATTGTCTAGAGGGGTTGTGAGGTATACCTGACCAAAAGTTCCGAATGCTTTTGTCGCCTCGAGTCCTGTGGCTCCCATGTATGCTCCGGGCGCAGGAAAGCCCTTCTTAGTGAAGAAACGTACAATACGTCGTGCAGAGCTGCCAGCTCTGGTGGCAACTCCAGCCTGTAAGCTTGGGCCCGATCCGCTCTAGGATCCTGCAAGGGCCCATATACCTAGGGCTGAACTTCTTCCTCCGAACACGCACCTGTGAAACTCCATGCACGTGCCGGATCTTCAAAAACACTCGGTCCCCCACTTGAACTCCACCTGACGATGTCGGGCGTCATAATACTTAGCCTGTCTGCTCTGCGCTTCTAGCATCCTGTATCCAATTAGTCTTACCTGAGCCTCAGTGCCTTTGACAAAATCCGATCCCAATGCCTTCGGATCTTCGTCCTGAATCCAAGAAAGTGGGGTCCTTCATCTCCTTCCATACCAGGCTTCGTAAGGCGCCATCCTGATGCTGGACTGGTAGCTGTTGTTATGGGAGAACTTGACCAAGGGTAGGAGCTTCTCCCATGGTTCCCCGTGGTATCGAACAAACTGCTCCACAAATCTCCGCACTAGTACCCCCCACAGAGTCATCTTTCTTGATCGGAATGAATCTGACCACCTTCGTCAACCGATCGACGATGACTCAAGTCGAGTCGTTTCCCGTCCGTGATCGGGGAAGTCCGTGAATAAAACCCATCGCGATGTCCTTAAATTTCCCCTCCGGGGGTACATGTTCTGAGATACATCATCCTTCTGATGATCCAACCCAGCGATTAAATCTTTACCTTCTCAGATATCCCGAATCTTGTTACCGTCACCTAATTTCACGTGATAATAGTTAATTCTTGTAATTATTCCGTCTTATTACTATGTCATTGTCTTGGTAACGCTATGGGTCATCATTCCAAACATTTTTTTTACAAAATCTTATGTTTGCCCGAATAACGTCGAATTATATCGACTTCAATCTCACTATGTTTGTTACGCCACTTTCCTTAAACTAGGTCCAAGGAAACCCAAGCCAATACTAATTTGCCCAATAAACAAAGGTTTAGCCCCAATAAACAAAAGATCAGCCCCTACCTATCTTAGGCTAAGTATCTTGGATATCACCCTGTTACATCTGTCCTAGCTGGGTGCACAATCCCTAGGGCATCAATCTTCGACTTGGGGTTCCACCCTAAAGCTCATTAATATACTCCATACTTTAAACTTTCTGAGTCACATTTACGACAACTTTATCCGAGTCAAAATGTTCCTAATCTCACATGGGTATCTTCCGAACTTGAATTCCTATCCGACCCTCAGTGTTTGTCTCGGTGGTTGCCTCTAGGTAATTTTGTTACCGGTATTGAGGATTAAGACTACTTGTCTTTTACCATTCTGCTAATGTACTATTGGTCTCAATTCTCCTTAAAGTAGTCTACCTATCCGAATAATCGTTGATTGGGATAGTAGGGACACCTGAGTTTTCGTCTTAGGTAGTCATTCTCATGCTAAACTCCTCCTTTATTCTCTTTGGGTACCTCCTTACCTTAACCAAATTCATACCCAAGGTCTATTTTGAACTAGGGCATACTATAGGTTGTCCTGGCTAGTCACGAGTCCTAGTTGGTTGAGTCTAAATCGTAGACTAGAGAATTATGTGAAATGTTCTTTGCCGCCGGAGGTGTTCCCTGCTGGGGGCAGGGTAGGCCACATGCTACAAAGAAGGATTCCAATTAACGATGAAGAGGACTTTCACCTGTGATTTCCCTTATGGGCACACCACTGCTTCCGCTGCTTAGTTTGTCCCCAAACTAAACTCGAGCAGGGGTGACCCAGGGTTAGTGGACTGCTACTTTTCCGATCGAGGTCTGCTCTGATACCACTTGTAAGACCCCCATTTTTTTCTTTTTTCAACCACCGGGGTCTTAGCCCAGAACTGCCGCTTTGCAGTGGAACCGACTCACGGGAAGGTCGCCACTACAAAACGCCAATTCTGCCGGCCCTTTTCGATCGCAGAACTGTAGCATAATAAAGTAAAAGCAAGTCCACAATGATCACATGTATATAAATAAATCTCCACGAAGGGAGAGTCCACAATATTAATAATAATAATCAGAGTACAAAAAGGGGCTTGTGCCCGGTACATGTAATCCTCACTACAAGCCACTCGCGGAAGCAAAACTAAAACTAAGACTAAGCGTCACCGTAACCGTCATTGAACCGAGAGCACCCATGCTGGACTGGTCCATCTCCACCAACTCTGTACTCTGCTGTTGTTGCATCTCTGGGTGCTTCTCCTTTTCGGCCTGCCGTCGCCGCCTCGCGATCCACGTCTGCGTCTATGTCTTCGGCCTCCTGGCTGCTGAGCTGGTGGGGTCCCACCCATCAAGGGGCATTTGACCCGTGTATGTCTCGGCTAGTGACAATGGTAACACGGTCGTGGGGCCAACTCTGTCAGGAACTGCAATAGCCGTGACCCTTCCATATGGTACACCTAAAATGTTGTGGTTCGAAAACTGTTAGTCATAAAGACTAAGCCCTATCATCCCCTACACCTTCCCCCATGGCTCCTAGGTATGGAGCGGAGAGGAAGAAAGGAAAGGACATGAAGGTGGAGAGTAAGTCAAATAAACAGGTGACAGTGGACCTACGCTAGCAATTCTATAGTAAATAAGATAGAAATAGAAAGTAAGAAATGTAACCTTAACTTATGCGTGGAAGCGCATAAGCCAAGGGATCTTTTGCAGGGCTCCCATCGTATAGAGTATCCCATACCACTTATACGTTGGGGTGTCGGTTATCAAACAGTAAGGAATGACAAGTAAATGAAAGAACAAGAAATATAACCATTGATTTATAGGGATTACACCTATAGACCAATGGGTCGTTTTCCAGGGCCTATCGTATAAAACGTCCCATACCATTTTATACGTTAGGTGGCATGTTTATGCTATGACACACAATTATGCTATGAAATGCACAAGCAAGTGCAACACACCCACCGACTCTATGCGCACAGACCTTTAGTTCCCCCTGTTCGGGAGGCTAACTTCACCCCCAGGAACCTCCGTTGTGGCAAACGGAGACAGTGAGTCGGGCCCCCCACTCCTAGGCGGGTAACCACACTACCAGGCTTAACCCTTCCGTACGCCCCTAGAAGAAAACAACCTAGAGTATCCGCGTACTTGTGCTGGCTGTACACACCAGGCTTTTCGCCGAGTCAACGTACCAATGTCGGTGTGATCGATCGCCTTGTACCGATGACCCACCACTTATATGCACATGTAACCATGACAATTACATTTGTACAAGTTCTCATATTACCGAGCCTACAGCTCCCTAGGCTTCCAAGCATATACCAAGTCCCCGAGCATCCCGCTCCCTGGACTTCCCAATCACAAACCAACCACCATCACTACTAGTAGGCCCTTAGACCACGGACCTACTCTACCCATTCCATGCCATTTCTTCTTCCTAAGTGTACAAGTGTAGGTGTGAAGTACAACTATTATTAGTGTTACTCTTGATCATTTTATTCCTAAGATTTAAGGTTAACCTTGGACTTCCCGAGGGTTACCCGGTGAAGGGCTCGCAGCGGTACTAGGAGCTATGATGGGGTGAATCCCAAAACTCCCTTTCCAAGGCACTTATTATACTTGTTTTGTTCCCTTAACCCATTCCCTTCTTGCATTACAGTGGGCTATTCCTAGGGTGGCTTTGACTCTTCCTCTTCTCGGGGAGGACGGTCTTCCGTCGAACCCGAACACTACCTACCGCTAGTCAATCTCACCCCCTACCCATCCTAACTTCCAATAATGAACTTGATTTAACTCATCCTGTCCAAACCAGCAAACTACCAAAAATTCCATCTCCAAGTTCATTACCCACTCTAGCTCCGCTTTTGCAGTTTTACTAAACGCAGACCGTCCTAATCTTTATGAGGTATGCAAGGGGTGGTACTCCCAACTGTCTTCCAAATCCCATATACTATTTACTGGAGGTCTACCATGACCTAATTAGTCTAAATCCAGAAATTAATAATTTTCCTATTTCAGTTGGCATTTAATTTATTTATTCTAGGATCCCGACTGCCCTTGTATGAACATGAAGTGCACTAATGAGTCAATAATAAATCATCATAAAATTAGTAAAAATCATATGAGACATTTAAACAGCAATTCCAAGTTTTAAGAAATTCCAGAGATGTTTATGCCTATTTTTCCTAATTTACCATTTTAGGCCACTTTTACTATATCATGAAGGAAGTACTGTAAATATTTATCCAAAAATCCCAAGAAAATTATGCAAGCCATATAGTGACCTAAAACCATCATAAACCAAGTACCATAATTTTCCTCCATCATTTGAAATCTGAATTTATTTTAAAGTAAGATACTAATTTTCATAACTTAATGAAGGAGGTACTGTTTGTATCCATCTAAAATTCCAGAGAAAATTACTTGGTGACTATCATAATTTGAAACACCCACTGATCAAATTTCATAATTTTTCAATCAATAATTGGGCACTATTTGTATTTTTGACTGTATATCACATTTAGCACATTAAAGAATAAAGTACCCAAAATATTCAGATAAAATTTCCAAGAAAATTACACAAGATATAATATGCTATAAGATGCCCTAATCCAAGATTTCATAATATTCCAGTGAACATAAATTCCATAATCATCAAAATACAAATCCAGGGCACCATTAGAGTTGTAAATGAAGTACTGTATAAATTAATCCAAAAATCTCAACAAAATTATATTATATCTACTTGGACCATAACATCACTCTGCCCAAATTTCACTAGATTTGTAGTTCAGTTGATATCTTAATAATTCAAATAAAGGTTGGTGACCTAAACTAGGGTTAGGGTTTTAGGTGGGCTAAAGGTCTCCAAATACCCTAAAATTTTGTCCAGAGAACTATACTGGCCCTATGGTTCTCTCCACCAAATTTCAAGTCAGTCCAAGGTCATTTGACCCCATGACCTTCACAACCCTACAAATCCCCATTAAGGGACCTACCCTAGGGTTCTAGGGCTACCCTACACCAAACCGCTCCAAACTCCCTTGGAGGGTGTGTCATGCCCTAAAAGTCAGTGACCAAAATATCAGCCCGTGTGGAAGCGATATGGCCACTCAAACACCAAGGGGGTGTTTGATCCTAAATTATCCTATAAGGATCATCCTTGGGTTGAACCCAACCCTATTCAAAACATCTCCAAATGAGATGAAATTTTTACCAGAACCTTATGATAAACCCAGGGACCACTCACCAAAATTTGGGAGGGTTTGGAAGTTTTTAGCCACCTAATTAAATTAAGCTAGGATTATTGAACTTTTCTAAAAACTATAGAAAAAAAACATTCTCCAAAAATTCTCATTTTTGGATAGCACGTAGATATAGGTAAGAATAGGCCACACCCCAAATTTCAAGTCATTTTGATGACTGGATCGGAGTGGGGAATTTTTCTAAGGTCAAGACAGCCCTATGGACAGACCTCACCAAAAAGGGTGCTTTGGTCTAACCAGGACTCCAAATCAAGTGAAATCAATTTTGAATTAAACTAGACTTCAATGGCTACATTTTCTATGTTGACCATTTTTCTTGTAGGAGACACTAAGTATTTTTCCCAAATTATTTAAAGTGACAGATAATTTCATTCAGAAATTGTTTTAAAAATAGAATCTAATTTCATGGCACTGTTCATCTTCTTCTACAGCCCGAAACCAGAGCTCTGAAAACTCATTTTCCTGTAGATTTTCCAAAGCTATTTCCCGGCCATCCAGCCATCTCCCTGGCCGGCCACCACCACCACCACCTCTGTTGAGGTGAGGGCTATCGTCGGGCGGCGGCACGGCCGCCGGAGAGGCGGTTTCCGGCGAACCCGACTACCATTTATTTTTGAAAACCATGGAAAAACCTCTCTCAATCTTGCTTCTTTGAGCTCGATATCTCTCCTAATGATTTCTAAGATCTATCCATAGAAGAAAGAGTAGAGGAGGACCTTATTCATGGTTTGACGGCGAGATGGACGTTGGACTGTCATGGCGCGGTGGTGGCGTCGTCGGAATTCTTCTACAGCACCGTACAAGCTCCAAATCCGTCGGGTAAGGGTGGAAAATCCATCTCTGAGTCTAGGGAGCCTTTTTAAAGGGAAGAAAGGAGGGAGGGGAAAGGTTGAAACGTTCACGACCATTAATATTTCTTCTTAATAACGTTTCGGTTATGATGCAGGGAATTGAATTGCTGGAAACGAAGAGATGTTTGCCAGGTGGCGATTTCCTATTGGACCAACATTTCTTTATTTATTTATATAATTACAGAAGGAAAACGGCCCATAAATACTCCTGGTGTAACTTCCCATAATCAAAATTGATTACGACGTCGGTTACCGAAATTTCCAGTTTGGCTGACGTTTCGGCCTTGGTCACGGGCGTGACATGTAAGACCCCCCTCCCGGAACACAACACACGGCACGAGGGGAGTCTTATGCCCGAAATAGCCGCCTTGCGGTAGCACTAACACACGGGTTAGCCTTTACCACAAGACGCCTATTCCGCCGGCTACAATCCATATCACAACAATTATGCCAACCCAACCATAACAGAAAAGTAAAACTAAAAGCAGTTCAGTTCACAGCTAAGTTAAAGTCCAAAATAGCGGAAGATAACAAGCACAACATGCTTGTACAAATAAACAAGAGTCTAGAAATGTTTTGCCAAACGGCTACATGAAAACACTCACTACTGTCACTGACGGTGCCGATGGCACCACCACCTCAGGTCCTATCATCCGGGCCTGGCTGTCCTGCTGCATAGTCCGTTGCCGCTCTACCTGCGGGGTTTCCTCCTAAAAAGGAAGACGTAGCAACCGTTAGTCATAAGACTAAGTGGCTTCACATCCGCTCCCCCGGCGACTCCTCGGCACCGGGCGGAGAAAGGAACAAGGTACAATATGTATATATACATAAGCAAGTAAACAAGCAGGTGACAGTAACTATAGTGGAGTATAAGCTACGCTACACAACTAGCAGTTTTACAAATATCAATAGTAAATGACAGTAGGTATAAGTACTCAGAATAGTAACTTAACTTATAAGAGTGCCCATACAAACTTATAAGTTAAGGATCGGCTTAACAGTAAAGTAACTCATCGTATAAGAGTGCCCATACAAACTTATACGATGAGGATCTTGTGTATGCAATGAATGACATGTTATGAATGTTATGTTATGACCGAATCATGCGCACGCACATGCAAGTTTGCTATGTCGACACAGACTAGAAGTTCCCACTTTTCGAGCAGGTAGCTAACCTCTCAGGCGTCGTCCGTCGTGGCCAGACGGCGACAGTGGAGCGGGCGTCTCCACTACTAGGTGGTATCACACTACCTATCCTAGGCCCCCGTACGCCTCAACGCTAAGAACACAACAGCGGAGCTCACATGCGTACTACGGCTCAGAAGGGGTCTTGGGTAAATGTGCACCAAGAACACAGCCCAACCTGGCCTTTGATTTCGAACCGGATGGAACCTCGGAAACGCACGAGGTGCAAGCCCAACCGTTCTCATGGCACGGAGGAGATCTCGGGTTATGGACACCAAGTATCTAACCCTACCGCCCAAGGTCTACCCATTGGCTCCCATCGGTGTGACGACTGGCGAACCCGTAGACCTGCCACAATCATTATCTCAACAACGCGACACGATGAATCGTCGCACATCACATGCCCCCAAACAACTCACTCGATGCTACCCGTAGGGAGACTACCACTCTAAGCATCGGTTGTTAATAAACCCCTTGGGCTCGGATTACGGTTACAAAATATTCCTCACATAGTGTTCATCATATTCACGCCCCTCTATTCACTGATTTCACCTCAATACTTCGCATAATTAATATGTTCAACATCAAACTATATAAATAAATTCAATACCAATCTCAACTCTTAATTACTAGCCTTCCCATCCAATCCATTTCTCTACCATTGCATAGTTATCCCTTATTACACAATCAAATGAGTAGCCATACTAAATTATAGTAACAACGACATTATAGTTATATGGGAGCAAGATATCACATGAGCAAATCACAATCATTGCAAGAGTGCTAACATTATAATTTAACAAGTGCATTAACATAGGATAGTCCAATACTAAAACTGGGATTCCCGGAGCTACAGGAATCCGATCACAATGCACAACCCCTCGTTGGAAAGGTATTCGCGAGGGCTACGACTTTCGTGTTGAGTCGATCACCCAGATCTGGTCGCAACATACCAGAAATTCAACTCGAATACGTACAGGAAACAGTTTCCTGTACAGGAATTTTCCCGAACGCAGCGGACTCGAACCAGCTTTCCCGTGGCTACAGGTATCGCATGGAAACGAGCAACCACTCGTTGGAAAGGTAATTTCGAGGGCTACGACTTTCGTGTTGAGTCGTTCACCCAGATTTGGCCAGAACACCTCCGAAATTGGCCACGAAGGTCGCAGCGTGCAGAAATCAGATTTCTGCACGCATCTTAAGGCGAGATGAACGGCATCCGTTCATCTTCTTCCTTGCAACGACCTCGCATAAACTTCTCCAAAAATCACCCAACCTTATTTCTCCTTTCAAATCCAAACCCTCAACGAAAACCCCTCTCATCTCCACTTTGAAGGATGAGAAGGTTGAGGGAGACTAAGCCTAAAACCTAGGCATGGCTTTAACCTAAGAACTCTCCTCCTCACATCAAGACTCTATGGAGTCGATGTCTCTCCTATCATAACTATAGATCTAGCACCAAGGGAGAGGGGAGGAAGCTCACCTCAAGTCCAGCGGTACCACCATGGCCGGCCATGAGCCTCGCACTCCTTCGCGGCGGCATTGTTTTTCCCTTGACGATGGCGGCGCTTTGACTCCTCCAAAGATGGCTCCGGCAAGCTCTTCCTCCTCCTCCAGCCAAGAACTCTCTCAGGAATTTCGGGGCAGAAGAAAGGAGAATGAATGCTAGGGTTTCCAACTTTTTCCTTTTTATACATCGCAGACACGGGTAGGCACACGGCCGTGTTCCTACCCGTGTTCAGGTGACACGGCCGTGTGGCATGCCGTGTCTAAGGCCGTGTTCCTCCCAGATCCACTTTCTGCCGGGTCAGGGTTGCGGCACACGGGTAGGGACACGGCCGTGTCCCGACCCGTGTCCTTGGCACACGGCTTGGGACACGCCCGTGTCCCAACCCGTGTCCTTGGCACACGGCTAGGGACACGCCCGTGTCCCAATGCCGTGTACCTCTCTGACTGGTAAGCCTATTTTTATGAGGCACACGGGTATGGACACGGCCGTGTCCATACCCGTGTCAGCCAGAAAGGCCATTTTGCCTTGTTTTCCTCATTTCCCGTACGTCCGCACCTGCTCCCCCACATCCCCCATTGGGCTCACCACAGCCCCCTTGACTCAAATACGCAAACAAGGGGCCTAGCGCGAATTGGGACGTTACAAATCCTATAAACAAAATAAAAGATTTCGTCCCCGAAATCAGGGTAAGGCTACGGGAGTGAAACACATAAAAGGAAACTATGCTTTCAAATAAAATTTTTACCTGGAGTAAATAATTCCGGGTAGCGCTCTTGCATCAAATCCCTTGGCTCCCATGTGCACTCTTCCTTCCCATGATTAGACCATAGCACTTTCACCAAGGGAACACTTTTGCGGCGCAAGGTTCTTATCTCGTTATCAACGATCCGCACCGGCTCCAGTCGCACAGACCTATCAGACGCCACGGCACCATCCGCCGTGGGGATATACTGTTCAGGTCGCAACAAAGCCTTTCGAAGCGACGACACGTGGAACACGTCGTGAAGGTTCTCCAGCTCCGGTGGTAACTCCAATCGATAGGCCAGAGGGCCAATCCTTTCCACTACAACATAGGGCCCAACATACCTGGGGCTGAGCTTCTTGACTCCGCGTACTCGTGACACTCCGTGCATCGGTCGAATCTTCAGGAACACCTTATCACCCACTCGAAACTCTACCATACGGTGCCTTGCGTTGTAGTATTTCGCCTGTCGGCTTTGAGCCTCTAGCATTCGATTCCGGATCAACCTAACCACCGCGTCCGTGTCATTAATATACTGATTTCCCAATGTCTTCGGATCTTCGTCTTGCACCCAGGACAAGGGTGTTCTACACCTCCTTCCATACAAAGCTTCATGAGGTGCCATTCCAATACTAGCTTGATGACTGTTATTATAAGAGAACTCCACAAGAGGTAAGAGCCTCTCCCATGGCTCTCCTTTATCTAGCACACACAACCTCAATAGGTCCTCCAATGTTCGGATGGTTCGTTCAGATTGCCCGTCCGTTTGTGGGTGAAAGGCTGTGCTAAAGGCGAGGCGCGAGCCCAAATAAGCCTGTACAGCCCTCCATTCTCTTGAAGTAAACCGACCATCCCGGTCGGAGACGATCGTCTTGGGCACACCATGGTACCGCACAAATTGTTCCACAAAGAGACGCACTAAGACGCCCACTTGCGCCTCCTTCTTCATTGGGATAAATCGGGCTACCTTGGTCAACCGGTCAACTATCACCCACACAGAATCATTCCCCGAGCGCGAGCGAGGTAACCCGTGGACGAAGTCCATGGAGATGTCCTCAAATTTCCATTCGGGGATGGGCAACGACTGTAGCATTCCACCGGGGCTTCGGCACTCTGCCTTCACCATTTGGCAGGCCACACAATGAGTAACAAAGTACTTGACATCCCTCTTCATGCCCGGCCAACACATCGTCTTTCTCAAATCGGTGTACATCTTCGCGATCCCCGGGTGCACCGAGTACTTGGAGCAATGGGCCTCCTTTAGAATATCCTCCCGAATGTTGTCACCTCCGGGGATGTAAAGCCGGCCACGAAAATGGACGAGGCCGTCTTTTAGGGAGTATTCTTCCGTAGTCCCATCCTCCATTGACTTGAAAGCTGGGGTTAAAGCCGCATCCTTCTTTTGTTCCGTACGGATCCGGTCTCGTATGTTGCAAACTATACTCATCGCGGCCAAATATTCTGTATACTCTTCCGGTTGATTCTTAAAGACCAAAGTGATTTCCATCTCCTGTAGCGTTCGGATTAACTCCATCCTCATCAAGCGGGATTCCGTGCTCGTTCCCGGTGCCTTTCGACTCAAGGCATTAGCTACGGAATTAACCTTCCCGGGGTGGTAGTTCAAGGTGAACTCGTAGTCGCACAAGAACTCCAACCACCGCCGCTGTCTCAAGTTTAACTCTTTTTGGGTGTGCACGTACTTCAGGTTTTTGTGATCCGAGTAGATCTCGCAGTGGACGCCATATAAATAATGCCACCACATCTTCAAGGCGAATACCACCGCTCCCAACTCTAGATCATGCACCGGGTAGCTGGCTTCATGCTTCTTCAACTGTCTTGAAGCATAAGCGATCACATGCCCATTCTGCATCAACACAGCTCCCATCCCTTGATACGACGCATCCGTGTAGACTTGAAAGCCCTCCTTCCCAGATGGAAGAGCTAGGATGGGTGCAGTCGTCAATCTGTCTTTCAACTCCTGGAATGCAGCTTCGCACTGGGGTGTCCATTCAAACGGCACACCCTTCTTGGTCAGCGTAGTAAGGGGAAGGGCGATCTTCGAGAAGCCCTTCACGAACTTGCGATAGTACCCGGCAAGTCCAAGAAAACTTCGTATGTCGGCCGCTGACTTCAATGGCGACCACTCCTTCACGGCCCGCACCTTGGCCGGATCTACTGCTAGCCCCGCCCCACTAATCACATGGCCCAAGAACGCGACCTCTCGAAGCCAAAACTCACATTTGCTGAACTTGGCAAACAAAGTGTGCTCCTTTAGTTTCCTCAGCACTAAAGTTAGATGTTCGGCGTGTTCTGCTTCAGTCTTGGAGTAGACTAGGATATCATCGATGAACACGATGACAAAGATGTCCAAATAAGGGCTGAACACCTTGTTCATCAAGCTCATAAAGGCGGAAGGGGCGTTTGTGAGCCCAAACGGCATCACGGTGAATTCATACAAACCATATCTCGAACTGAACGCCGTCTTCTGAATGTCATCTTCTTGTATCCTCAGCTGATAATATCCTGAACGCAGATCTAACATGGAGAACCAATACGATCCCACCAATTGATCGAATAATTCATCAATGCGCGGTAGGGGATAGGTGTTCCGCACCGTTAACCGGTTCAACTCTCGATAATCAATACATAACCGCAAGGTGCCATCCTTCTTTTTGACGAACAAAACGGGCGCTCCCCAAGGCGACGAGCTTGGGCGAACGAACCCTGCTTCCACCAATTCCTGAAGCTGGACTCTAAACTCTGCAAGTTCCTTCGGAGCCATTCGGTATGGAGCTCGCGAGACGGGCTTGGCACCCGGAATTAGCTTGATTTGGAAGTCCACTTCCCTATGCGGGGGTAGTCCTGGCAATTTCTCGGGAAATACCTCGGGAAATTCTCGCACCACCCGCACATCCTTGACCTCTAATGTCAATTTCTTCAACTCGAAGCAAATTACATAGACCTCGTCCCCTTCCATATGAGATTTCATAACTTGGATTGAAGACAATAATTTACGGGGTGCGAATTTAATACCTTGGAAGATGACTTCCGAGTCTCCATGCCTCAACATAACTTGCTTCTCCGCACAATTGATCCTGGCGTGGTGCCAGTCCAACCACCTCATGCCCAGGATGAGATCGAACTCCGGGATTCTTAACACTGTTGCCGGAGTTTCAAAGAACTTTCCTCCAATAAGGGTGTCGAAGTCGCAACTTGCTGACGACGTCATCTCAGAGCCGTCCGGAAGGCGCACCCTTTGAGTAATGCCCGTGAAGTGTTGCACTCCCTCCAAGTCCTTCACGAAGTCCTCCGAAATGAACGAGTGAGACGCACCCGTGTCAAAGGTAATCACCGTTCAAAATTGCGCGTAACATTTGTATCGTAAATCTAACAAGTCATATAATATTAAAACAATTTTGCACGTACCGGTGATGACTTCCTGCGGATTCCTCTCCTGAGTCATATCCAATGCGAATACATGCTCCCGTGCATGTCCTTGATTTCTCCCTAGTGGTCCTCTTCCTCGGCCACGCATGTGCCCTCTTCCCCGTTGAGCTACTGGAGGGGGAGCAATAGGGGCACCACCGATCAGTCGCGGGCAAACTCGTCGGACATGCCCCGGTTGGTTGCACTCAAAACATATCATCTCACGCCGGCCCCCAGGTTGTTGATAATATTGCTGCTGCGGTGGTGGTGGTAAAGGTAGTGGTTGCGGAGTTGGGTACTCCACTCGATAGTTCCGGTTGACCCACCGACCGCCTCTGTAGTTTCCCCTTCCTCTGCCATGATCATTCCGCCTTCTATTACTAGGGCCGACTTCAATTACACCTTCCGCAGGTCTCTTGCCACATCCCATGTGGTCCGCCTCCAGTCTCTTTGCCATGTCAATGATTTCTGCCAGGCTTCCATCGGCTATAAACAAAAGGGCCTGCCTCAGGGGGTCCCTTAACCCTTTGTAGAAGCGCTTCGCATAGCCTCTATCGTCCAACTCATAGGAATCGGCAAACCTAGCGAGGTGTTGGAACTCCCTCTGGTACTCCGTTACCGAATTCGATCCCTGCTTCAGCTGCAGAAATTTTTCTTCAAGTCCATCCCGAGCAGAAGAAGGGATGAAGTGCTCCAGAAAAGCCTCGGTGAACTCGTTCCAACTGATGTCCGTGTACAACCGCCTATGGAAAGTGGAGCCCATGAGGGACTTCCACCACCTTTTGGCGTGCAGCTCTAGCAGCGTCACTACCAATGTCACCGCCATGCTGTTCGGACATCTTATGCCAGCCATCAATTCCTGCACGGTATCAAGCCATTCCTCGGTGCGCACCGGCGATTCTGTCCCAAGATAGGCAGGAGGGGACAGGGCACGGAAGGTGCTCAACCAGTTGGAGCTTGGCGCTTGTTGCTGCACCGGAGCTTGCTGGGCTTTAAATGCATCCAATATGGCTGACATCGTTTGTCCCAGTTCCGACTGCTGGAATTGTGAAGGGACGGAAGGGGTAGGAGTGCCCCCAACCGGCTCCACCTGCGCTGGGACCTATACGCAAGGTACAAACTAGGGTCAGGTTGGCTAAAACTAATGTCAAAGTTGGATAACTTAGTGTGAATTACAGATGGGCACACCACTGCTTCCGCTAAGTCGGTTTTTCCCCAAACCGACTAATCGAACGGGAGTGGCCCACTGTTACCTGACTGCTGTAGGTGAAGATCGGCTTAGTCTGATACCCGACTACTGTTACCTGACTGCTGTAGGTGAAGACCCCCCTCCCGGAACACAACACACGGCACGAGGGGAGTCTTATGCCCGAAATAGCCGCCTTGCGGTAGCACTAACACACGGGTTAGCCTTTACCACAAGACGCCTATTCCGCCGGCTACAATCCATATCACAACAATTATGCCAACCCAACCATAACAGAAAAGTAAAACTAAAAGCAGTTCAGTTCACAGCTAAGTTAAAGTCCAAAATAGCGGAAGATAACAAGCACAACATGCTTGTACAAATAAACAAGAGTCTAGAAATGTTTTGCCAAACGGCTACATGAAAACACTCACTACTGTCACTGACGGTGCCGATGGCACCACCACCTCAGGTCCTATCATCCGGGCCTGGCTGTCCTGCTGCATAGTCCGTTGCCGCTCTACCTGCGGGGTTTCCTCCTAAAAAGGAAGACGTAGCAACCGTTAGTCATAAGACTAAGTGGCTTCACATCCGCTCCCCCGGCGACTCCTCGGCACCGGGCGGAGAAAGGAACAAGGTACAATATGTATATATACATAAGCAAGTAAACAAGCAGGTGACAGTAACTATAGTGGAGTATAAGCTACGCTACACAACTAGCAGTTTTACAAATATCAATAGTAAATGACAGTAGGTATAAGTACTCAGAATAGTAACTTAACTTATAAGAGTGCCCATACAAACTTATAAGTTAAGGATCGGCTTAACAGTAAAGTAACTCATCGTATAAGAGTGCCCATACAAACTTATACGATGAGGATCTTGTGTATGCAATGAATGACATGTTATGAATGTTATGTTATGACCGAATCATGCGCACGCACATGCAAGTTTGCTATGTCGACACAGACTAGAAGTTCCCACTTTTCGAGCAGGTAGCTAACCTCTCAGGCGTCGTCCGTCGTGGCCAGACGGCAACAGTGGAGCGGGCGTCTCCACTACTAGGTGGTATCACACTACCTATCCTAGGCCCCCGTACGCCTCAACGCTAAGAACACAACAGCGGAGCTCACATGCGTACTACGGCTCAGAAGGGGTCTTGGGTAAATGTGCACCAAGAACACAGCCCAACCTGGCCTTTGATTTCGAACCGGATGGAACCTCGGAAACGCACGAGGTGCAAGCCCAACCGTTCTCATGGCACGGAGGAGATCTCGGGTTATGGACACCAAGTATCTAACCCTACCGCCCAAGGTCTACCCATTGGCTCCCATCGGTGTGACGACTGGCGAACCCGTAGACCTGCCACAATCATTATCTCAACAACGCGACACGATGAATCGTCGCACATCACATGCCCCCAAACAACTCACTCGATGCTACCCGTAGGGAGACTACCACTCTAAGCATCGGTTGTTAATAAACCCCTTGGGCTCGGATTACGGTTACAAAATATTCCTCACATAGTGTTCATCATATTCACGCCCCTCTATTCACTGATTTCACCTCAATACTTCGCATAATTAATATGTTCAACATCAAACTATATAAATAAATTCAATACCAATCTCAACTCTTAATTACTAGCCTTCCCATCCAATCCATTTCTCTACCATTGCATAGTTATCCCTTATTACACAATCAAATGAGTAGCCATACTAAATTATAGTAACAATGACATTATAGTTATATGGGAGCAAGATATCACATGAGCAAATCACAATCATTGCAAGAGTGCTAACATTATAATTTAACAAGTGCATTAACATAGGATAGTCCAATACTAAAACTGGGATTCCCGGAGCTACAGGAATCCGATCACAATGCACAACCCCTCGTTGGAAAGGTATTCGCGAGGGCTACGACTTTCGTGTTGAGTCGATCACCCAGATCTGGTCGCAACATACCAGAAATTCAACTCGAATACGTACAGGAAACAGTTTCCTGTACAGGAATTTTCCCGAACGCAGCGGACTCGAACCAGCTTTCCCGTGGCTACAGGTATCGCATGGAAACGAGCAACCACTCGTTGGAAAGGTAATTTCGAGGGCTACGACTTTCGTGTTGAGTCGTTCACCCAGATTTGGCCAGAACACCTCCGAAATTGGCCACGAAGGTCGCAGCGTGCAGAAATCAGATTTCTGCACGCATCTTAAGGCGAGATGAACGGCATCCGTTCATCTTCTTCCTTGCAACGACCTCGCATAAACTTCTCCAAAAATCACCCAACCTTATTTCTCCTTTCAAATCCAAACCCTCAACGAAAACCCCTCTCATCTCCACTTTGAAGGATGAGAAGGTTGAGGGAGACTAAGCCTAAAACCTAGGCATGGCTTTAACCTAAGAACTCTCCTCCTCACATCAAGACTCTATGGAGTCGATGTCTCTCCTATCATAACTATAGATCTAGCACCAAGGGAGAGGGGAGGAAGCTCACCTCAAGTCCAGCGGTACCACCATGGCCGGCCATGAGCCTCGCACTCCTTCGCGGCGGCATTGTTTTTCCCTTGACGATGGCGGCGCTTTGATTCCTCCAAAGATGGCTCCGGCAAGCTCTTCCTCCTCCTCCAGCCAAGAACTCTCTCAGGAATTTCGGGGCAGAAGAAAGGAGAATGAATGCTAGGGTTTCCAACTTTTTCCTTTTTATACATCGCAGACACGGGTAGGCACACGGCCGTGTTCCTACCCGTGTTCAGGTGACACGGCCGTGTGGCATGCCGTGTCTAAGGCCGTGTTCCTCCCAGATCCACTTTCTGCCGGGTCAGGGTTGCGGCACACGGGTAGGGACACGGCCGTGTCCCGACCCGTGTCCTTGGCACACGGCTTGGGACACGCCCGTGTCCCAACCCGTGTCCTTGGCACACGGCTAGGGACACGCCCGTGTCCCAATGCCGTGTACCTCTCTGACTGGTAAGCCTATTTTTATGAGGCACACGGGTATGGACACGGCCGTGTCCATACCCGTGTCAGCCAGAAAGGCCATTTTGCCTTGTTTTCCTCATTTCCCGTACGTCCGCACCTGCTCCCCCACATCCCCCATTGGGCTCACCACAGCCCCCTTGACTCAAATACGCAAACAAGGGGCCTAGCGCGAATTGGGACGTTACAAATCCTATAAACAAAATAAAAGATTTCGTCCCCGAAATCAGGGTAAGGCTACGGGAGTGAAACACATAAAAGGAAACTATGCTTTCAAATAAAATTTTTACCTGGAGTAAATAATTCCGGGTAGCGCTCTTGCATCAAATCCCTTGGCTCCCATGTGCACTCTTCCTTCCCATGATTAGACCATAGCACTTTCACCAAGGGAACACTTTTGCGGCGCAAGGTTCTTATCTCGTTATCAACGATCCGCACCGGCTCCAGTCGCACAGACCTATCAGACGCCACGGCACCATCCGCCGTGGGGATATACTGTTCAGGTCGCAACAAAGCCTTTCGAAGCGACGACACGTGGAACACGTCGTGAAGGTTCTCCAGCTCCGGTGGTAACTCCAATCGATAGGCCAGAGGGCCAATCCTTTCCACTACAACATAGGGCCCAACATACCTAGGGCTGAGCTTCTTGACTCCGCGTACTCGTGACACTCCGTGCATCGGTCGAATCTTCAGGAACACCTTATCACCCACTCGAAACTCTACCATACGGTGCCTTGCGTTGTAGTATTTCGCCTGTCGGCTTTGAGCCTCTAGCATTCGATTCCGGATCAACCTAACCACCGCGTCCGTGTCATCAATATACTGATTTCCCAATGTCTTCGGATCTTCGTCTTGCACCCAGGACAAGGGTGTTCTACACCTCCTTCCATACAAAGCTTCATGAGGTGCCATTCCAATACTAGCTTGATGACTGTTATTATAAGAGAACTCCACAAGAGGTAAGAGCCTCTCCCATGGCTCTCCTTTATCTAGCACACACAACCTCAATAGGTCCTCCAATGTTCGGATGGTTCGTTCAGATTGCCCGTCCGTTTGTGGGTGAAAGGCTGTGCTAAAGGCGAGGCGCGAGCCCAAATAAGCCTGTACAGCCCTCCATTCTCTTGAAGTAAACCGACCATCCCGGTCGGAGACGATCGTCTTGGGCACACCATGGTACCGCACAAATTGTTCCACAAAGAGACGCACTAAGACGCCCACTTGCGCCTCCTTCTTCATTGGGATAAATCGGGCTACCTTGGTCAACCGGTCAACTATCACCCACACAGAATCATTCCCCGAGCGCGAGCGAGGTAACCCGTGGACGAAGTCCATGGAGATGTCCTCAAATTTCCATTCGGGGATGGGCAACGACTGTAGCATTCCACCGGGGCTTCGGCACTCTGCCTTCACCATTTGGCAGGCCACACAATGAGTAACAAAGTACTTGACATCCCTCTTCATGCCCGGCCAACACATCGTCTTTCTCAAATCGGTGTACATCTTCGCGATCCCCGGGTGCACCGAGTACTTGGAGCAATGGGCCTCCTTTAGAATATCCTCCCGAATGTTGTCACCTCCGGGGATGTAAAGCCGGCCACGAAAATGGACGAGGCCGTCTTTTAGGGAGTATTCTTCCGTAGTCCCATCCTCCATTGACTTGAAAGCTGGGGTTAAAGCCGCATCCTTCTTTTGTTCCGTACGGATCCGGTCTCGTATGTTGCAAACTATACTCATCGCGGCCAAATATTCTGTATACTCTTCCGGTTGATTCTTAAAGACCAAAGTGATTTCCATCTCCTGTAGCGTTCGGATTAACTCCATCCTCATCAAGCGGGATTCCGTGCTCGTTCCCGGTGCCTTTCGACTCAAGGCATCAGCTACGGAATTAACCTTCCCGGGGTGGTAGTTCAAGGTGAACTCGTAGTCGCACAAGAACTCCAACCACCGCCGCTGTCTCAAGTTTAACTCTTTTTGGGTGTGCACGTACTTCAGGTTTTTGTGATCCGAGTAGATCTCGCAGTGGACACCATATAAATAATGCCTCCACATCTTCAAGGCGAATACCACCGCTCCCAACTCTAGATCATGCACCGGGTAGCTGGCTTCATGCTTCTTCAACTGTCTTGAAGCATAAGCGATCACATGCCCATTCTGCATCAACACAGCTCCCATCCCTTGATACGACGCATCCGTGTAGACTTGAAAGCCCTCCTTCCCAGATGGAAGAGCTAGGATGGGTGCAGTCGTCAATCTGTCTTTCAACTCCTGGAATGCAGCTTCGCACTGGGGTGTCCATTCAAACGGCACACCCTTCTTGGTCAGCGTAGTAAGGGGAAGGGCGATCTTCGAGAAGCCCTTCACGAACTTGCGATAGTACCCGGCAAGTCCAAGAAAACTTCGTATGTCGGCCGCTGACTTCAATGGCGACCACTCCTTCACGGCCCGCACCTTGGCCGGATCTACTGCTAGCCCCGCCCCACTAATCACATGGCCCAAGAACGCGACCTCTCGAAGCCAAAACTCACATTTGCTGAACTTGGCAAACAAAGTGTGCTCCTTTAGTTTCCTCAGCACTAAAGTTAGATGTTCGGCGTGTTCTGCTTCAGTCTTGGAGTAGACTAGGATATCATCGATGAACACGATGACAAAGATGTCCAAATAAGGGCTGAACACCTTGTTCATCAAGCTCATAAAGGCGGAAGGGGCGTTTGTGAGCCCAAACGGCATCACGGTGAATTCATACAAACCATATCTCGAACTGAACGCCGTCTTCTGAATGTCATCTTCTTGTATCCTCAGCTGATAATATCCTGAACGCAGATCTAACATGGAGAACCAATACGATCCCACCAATTGATCGAATAATTCATCAATGCGCGGTAGGGGATAGGTGTTCCGCACCGTTAACCGGTTCAACTCTCGATAATCAATACATAACCGCAAGGTGCCATCCTTCTTTTTGACGAACAAAACGGGCGCTCCCCAAGGCGACGAGCTTGGGCGAACGAACCCTGCTTCCACCAATTCCTGAAGCTGGACTCTAAACTCTGCAAGTTCCTTCGGAGCCATTCGGTATGGAGCTCGCGAGACGGGCTTGGCACCCGGAATTAGCTTGATTTGGAAGTCCACTTCCCTATGCGGGGGTAGTCCTGGCAATTTCTCGGGAAATACCTCGGGAAATTCTCGCACCACCCGCACATCCTTGACCTCTAATGTCAATTTCTTCAACTCGAAGCAAATTACATAGACCTCGTCCCCTTCCATATGAGATTTCATAACTTGGATTGAAGACAATAATTTACGGGGTGCGAATTTAATACCTTGGAAGATGACTTCCGAGTCTCCATGCCTCAACATAACTTGCTTCTCCGCACAATTGATCCTGGCGTGGTGCCAGTCCAACCACCTCATGCCCAGGATGAGATCGAACTCCGGGATTCTTAACACTGTTGCCGGAGTTTCAAAGAACTTTCCTCCAATAAGGGTGTCGAAGTCGCAACTTGCTGACGACGTCATCTCAGAGCCGTCCGGAAGGCGCACCCTTTGAGTAATGCCCGTGAAGTGTTGCACTCCCTCCAAGTCCTTCACGAAGTCCTCCGAAATGAACGAGTGAGACGCACCCGTGTCAAAGGTAATCACCGTTCAAAATTGCGCGTAACATTTGTATCGTAAATCTAACAAGTCATATAATATTAAAACAATTTTGCACGTACCGGTGATGACTTCCTGCGGATTCCTCTCCTGAGTCATATCCAATGCGAATACATGCTCCCGTGCATGTCCTTGATTTCTCCCTAGTGGTCCTCTTCCTCGGCCACGCATGTGCCCTCTTCCCCGTTGAGCTACTGGAGGGGGAGCAATAGGGGCACCACCGATCAGTCGCGGGCAAACTCGTCGGACATGCCCCGGTTGGTTGCACTCAAAACATATCATCTCACGCTGGCCCCCAGGTTGTTGATAATATTGCTGCTGCGGTGGTGGTGGTAAAGGTAGTGGTTGCGGAGTTGGGTACTCCACTCGATAGTTCCGGTTGACCCACCGACCGCCTCTGTAGTTTCCCCTTCCTCTGCCATGATCATTCCGCCTTCTATTACTAGGGCCGACTTCAATTACACCTTCCGCAGGTCTCTTGCCACATCCCATGTGGTCCGCCTCCAGTCTCTTTGCCATGTCAATGATTTCTGCCAGGCTTCCATCGGCTATAAACAAAAGGGCCTGCCTCAGGGGGTCCCTTAACCCTTTGTAGAAGCGCTTCGCATAGCCTCTATCGTCCAACTCATAGGAATCGGCAAACCTAGCGAGGTGTTGGAACTCCCTCTGGTACTCCGTTACCGAATTCGATCCCTGCTTCAGCTGCAGAAATTTTTCTTCAAGTCCATCCCGAGCAGAAGAAGGGATGAAGTGCTCCAGAAAAGCCTCGGTGAACTCGTTCCAACTGATGTCCGTGTACAACCGCCTATGGAAAGTGGAGCCCATGAGGGACTTCCACCACCTTTTGGCGTGCAGCTCTAGCAGCGTCACTACCAATGTCACCGCCATGCTGTTCGGACATCTTATGCCAGCCATCAATTCCTGCACGGTATCAAGCCATTCCTCGGTGCGCACCGGCGATTCTGTCCCAAGATAGGCAGGAGGGGACAGGGCACGGAAGGTGCTCAACCAGTTGGAGCTTGGCGCTTGTTGCTGCACCGGAGCTTGCTGGGCTTTAAATGCATCCAATATGGCTGACAGCGTTTGTCCCAGTTCCGACTGCTGGAATTGTGAAGGGACGGAAGGGGTAGGAGTGCCCCCAACCGGCTCCACCTGCGCTGGGACCTATACGCAAGGTACAAACTAGGGTCAGGTTGGCTAAAACTAATGTCAAAGTTGGACAACTTAGTGTGAATTACAGATGGGCACACCACTGCTTCCGCTAAGTCGGTTTTTCCCCAAACCGACTAATCGAACGGGAGTGGCCCACTGTTACCTAACTGCTGTAGGTGAAGATCGGCTTAGTCTGATACCCGACTACTGTTACCTGACTGCTGTAGGTGAAGACCCCCCTCCCGGAACACAACACACGGCACGAGGGGAGTCTTATGCCCGAAATAGCCGCCTTGCGGTAGCACTAACACACGGGTTAGCCTTTACCACAAGACGCCTATTCCGCCGGCTACAATCCATATCACAACAATTATGCCAACCCAACCATAACAGAAAAGTAAAACTAAAAGCAGTTCAGTTCATAGCTAAGTTAAAGTCCAAAATAGCGGAAGATAACAAGCACAACATGCTTGTACAAATAAACAAGAGTCTAGAAATGTTTTGCCAAACGGCTACATGAAAACACTCACTACTGTCACTGACGGTGCCGATGGCACCACCACCTCTTGTCCTATCATCCGGGCCTGGCTGTCCTGCTGCATAGTCCGTTGCCGCTCTACCTGCGGGGTTTCCTCCTAAAAAGGAAGACGTAGCAACCGTTAGTCATAAGACTAAGTGGCTTCACATCCGCTCCCCCGGCGACTCCTCGGCACCGGGCGGAGAAAGGAACAAGGTACAATATGTATATATACATAAGCAAGTAAACAAGCAGGTGACAGTAACTATAGTGGAGTATAAGCTACGCTACACAACTAGCAGTTTTACAAATATCAATAGTAAATGACAGTAGGTATAAGTACTCAGAATAGTAACTTAACTTATAAGAGTGCCCATACAAACTTATAAGTTAAGGATCGGCTTAACAGTAAAGTAACTCATCGTATAAGAGTGCCCATACAAACTTATACGATGAGGATCTTGTGTATGCAATGAATGACATGTTATGAATGTTATGTTATGACCGAATCATGCGCACGCACATGCAAGTTTGCTATGTCGACACAGACTAGAAGTTCCCACTTTTCGAGCAGGTAGCTAACCTCTCAGGCGTCGTCCGTCGTGGCCAGACGGCGACAGTGGAGCGGGCGTCTCCACTACTAGGTGGTATCACACTACCTATCCTAGGCCCCCGTACGCCTCAACGCTAAGAACACAACAGCGGAGCTCACATGCGTACTACGGCTCAGAAGGGGTCTTGGGTAAATGTGCACCAAGAACACAGCCCAACCTGGCCTTTGATTTCGAACCGGATGGAACCTCGGAAACGCACGAGGTGCAAGCCCAACCGTTCTCATGGCACGGAGGAGATCTCGGGTTATGGACACCAAGTATCTAACCCTACCGCCCAAGGTCTACCCATTGGCTCCCATCGGTGTGACGACTGGCGAACCCGTAGACCTGCCACAATCATTATCTCAACACCGCGACACGATGAATCGTCGCACATCACATGCCCCAAAACAACTCACTCGATGCTACCCGTAGGGAGACTACCACTCTAAGCATCGGTTGTTAATAAACCCCTTGGGCTCGGATTACGGTTACAAAATATTCCTCACATAGTGTTCATCATATTCACGCCCCTCTATTCACTGATTTCACCTCAATACTTCACATAATTAATATGTTCAACATCAAACTATATAAATAAATTCAATACCAATCTCAACTCTTAATTACTAGCCTTCCCATCCAATCCATTTCTCTACCATTGCATAGTTATCCCTTATTACACAATCAAATGAGTAGCCATACTAAATTATAGTAACAACGACATTATAGTTATATGGGAGCAAGATATCACATGAGCAAATCACAATCATTGCAAGAGTGCTAACATTATAATTTAACAAGTGCATTAACATAGGATAGTCCAATACTAAAACTGGGATTCCCGGAGCTACAGGAATCCGATCACAATGCACAACCCCTCGTTGGAAAGGTATTCGCGAGGGCTACGACTTTCGTGTTGAGTCGATCACCCAGATCTGGTCGCAACATACCAGAAATTCAACTCGAATACGTACAGGAAACAGTTTCCTGTACAGGAATTTTCCCGAACGCAGCGGACTCGAACCAGCTTTCCCGTGGCTACAGGTATCGCATGGAAACGAGCAACCACTCGTTGGAAAGGTAATTTCGAGGGCTACGACTTTTGGGTTGAGTCGTTCACCCAGATTTGGCCAGAACACCTCCGAAATTGGCCACGAAGGTCGCAGCGTGCAGAAATCAGATTTCTGCACGCATCTTAAGGCGAGATGAACGGCATCCGTTCATCTTCTTCCTTGCAACGACCTCGCATAAACTTCTCCAAAAATCACCCAACCTTATTTCTCCTTTCAAAGCCAAACCCTCAACGAAAACCCCTCTCATCTCCACTTTGAAGGATGAGAAGGTTGAGGGAGACTAAGCCTAAAACCTAGGCATGGCTTTAACCTAAGAACTCTCCTCCTCACATCAAGACTCTATGGAGTCGATGTCTCTCCTATCATAACTATAGATCTAGCACCAAGGGAGAGGGGAGGAAGCTCACCTCAAGTCCAGCGGTACCACCATGGCCGGCCATGAGCCTCGCACTCCTTCGCGGCGGCATTGTTTTTCCCTTGACGATGGCGGCGCTTTGACTCCTCCAAAGATGGCTCCGGCAAGCTCTTCCTCCTCCTCCAGCCAAGAACTCTCTCAGGAATTTCGGGGCAGAAGAAAGGAGAATGAATGCTAGGGTTTCCAACTTTTTCCTTTTTATACATCGCAGACACGGGTAGGCACACGGCCGTGTTCCTACCCGTGTTCAGGTGACACGGCCGTGTGGCATGCCGTGTCTAAGGCCGTGTTCCTCCCAGATCCACTTTCTGCCGGGTCAGGGTTGCGGCACACGGGTAGGGACACGGCCGTGTCCCGACCCGTGTCCTTGGCACACGGCTTGGGACACGCCCGTGTCCCAACCCGTGTCCTTGGCACACGGCTAGGGACACGCCCGTGTCCCAATGCCGTGTACCTCTCTGACTGGTAAGCCTATTTTTATGAGGCACACGGGTATGGACACGGCCGTGTCCATACCCGTGTCAGCCAGAAAGGCCATTTTGCCTTGTTTTCCTCATTTCCCGTACGTCCGCACCTGCTCCCCCACATCCCCCATTGGGCTCACCACAGCCCCCTTGACTCAAATACGCAAACAAGGGGCCTAGCGCGAATTGGGACGTTACATGACACATAGGTCACGGGCGTGACAGGCCCAGATAGCCAATTCTGGGATCGATGATCGTCGAACTGAGATCGACGATCGTCAAAGGGTGGTCACGGGCGTGACACCTGGGTCACGGGCGTGACAGGCCCGTGTGGCTAATTCTAGGTCGACGACCGTCGGACTGCGGTCGACGATCGTTGAAGGATAGTCACGCCCTAGGTCACGGGCGTGACACTTGGGTCACGGGCGTGACAGGCCCGAGCTGCAAATTCTGGGTTTGACGATCGTCGAAGGGTGGTCACGCCCTAGGTCACGGGCATGACACATAGGTCATAGCGTGACAGGGTCATGAGGCAAATTCTGTGCTCGGCGATCGTCGCGCTGAGATTGACGATCGCCGAAGGGGGTCACGCCCTTGGTCACGGGCGTGACACCTGGGTCACGGGCGTGACAGGGTCGGGTTGAAAATTCTGCGCCCGACGTTCGTATCCCTGGGATCGACGATCGTCGAAGGAGTCACGCCCTAGGTCACGGGCGTGACGGGTCGGTCACGGGCGTGACCAACCCGTGACCCGAAATCTCGGTCGATTTATTTCAATTTTTGGGCTTCCTAGGGTTCTGTCACGACCATCCGACTCCTAGGGGTCTAGCCGGAAATGGGATTTTACATGAGTGGACCGCCGAATGTGAAGAGGCTTTTCAAGCGTTGAAGAGGTAGCTCTCCCAGGCTCCTCTACTTCAAAGCCCGAAGGAGGGGGAAGATCAAGCCTTATACCTCGGAGTAAGAGATGAGGCTATGAGCTCCGTTCTGGTAAGGAAAGAGGGAAATAAATAACTGTCAATCTACTACGTTAGCAGGACCCTGAAGAAGTAAGATCTCCACTATCCAATCTTAGAGAAGCTGGCATATGGTCTGATTATTTCAGTAAGGAAGCTTTGACCGTATTTCCAAGCCCATTCGATCAAAGTGGTGACAGACCATCCCCTTCGTAAGATCTCTGAAGGAGTAGAACACTCGGTCAGGTTGGCCAAGTTGTCTATTGAACTGAGCGAATTTGACATCTCATTTGTCCCGAGGCTCTCCATCAAGGCACAAGTGGTGGCTGATTTCTTGGCCGACTATGTTATTGAGGTCTGAGCCGAGGACTCGCGGCCGCAGGGGGAATGGAAGATGGTGGTAGACGGGGCCTCGGGAAAGCATTCCCTCGGGGGAGGGGTTGTGTTGATAAGACCTCATGGGGTAACTATAGAACAAGCAGTGGTCTTGCACTTCCTAGTGACTAATAACAAAGAAAAGCATGGGGCGGTGATAACTGCCCTCCATTTTGCAAAGGAGCATAAGATCTAGGATGTGGAAGCCTTTACAGACTCGTTGGTGGTAGAATCATAGATCTGGGGAGAGTTTGAAGCCCGGGAGCACACTTTTGCAAAGTACTTATCCAAGGTAAGGGTGATCATCGGAGGGTTCCGGACGTTCTCGATCAATTACGTTCACAGGGAAGAAAGCGCAACGGTCGATCGGTTGTCTATGTTTGGAACTCGGGGGGAGGAACCCTGACTAAGCTGTTTCAACCTGCAATCGAGGAAGAAGAATTGATGGAGGTAGACCGGAGACTCTCATGGGTAGACCCCATGGCGACCTTCCTGACCACGGGTGAGCTTCCGGAAGGGACTAAGGATGCCAAAGGATTCAGGCATAATGTGGCCCATTACCTAATACTGGAGGGAGGGTTGCATCGGAAGATGTTGTCGGGGCTCCTGGAAAGGTGTGTGACCGAGGAAGAGATCCCACTTGCATTACCACCCATGACAAGGGTATTTCTAACAAACCCTGATGAAGGAAGCGGATGAGTTTGCGAGGAGGTGTCGAATATGTTAGCTGTACGCTCCCCACCAGCACTTGCCCGCTCAAAGGCTCCAAAGCATTACAGCACCATGGCCTTTCACCATCTGGGGGATGGAACTAGTTGGGCCCATCCCTCCAGCTAGCAAGAATAGAAGGTTTCTCCTAGTCATGATTGACAACTTCTCCAAGTTGTTGGAGGTGAAGGCACTTGCCAAAGTCACCTCCCAGGTAATCCGGAACTTTGTTTGGGGAGAGATCATATGCAGGCACATGCTACCCCAGGCGATAGTAACGGATAATGGTCCCTAGTTTGCAACCGGGGAATTCATCAGCTTCTGCATCCAGCTGGGGATAGACCTCAGGTTTGCCTCCGTCCACCACCCCAGAAGCAACGGCCAGGTGGAGGTGGCAAACAAGATCATCTTGAACTTACTTAAGAAGAAGGTGGAGAACCTGAGAGGGAATATGGTGGAACAGCTCTTCTAAGTTCTATAGGCCTTGCGAACAACCCCGAACATAGCCACCGGCGAGACCCCTTCAAACTTTGTCATGGGTGTGAGGCAGTCCTGCCAGTGGAGTTTGAGGTTCGATCCCCACGGGTTGCGGCCGCAGGAGAAGGAGACGAGGTTTGGAAGTTGGATAATGAGGGGTAGTTGCGCCTCTCATTAGATATGGTGGAAGAGCTGTGCGATATCGCGGCTATCAGGCAAGAGGAAATCAAACGGCGAATTGCAAGATACTTTGACAAGCACATCAGGATCAAATAGTTTGTAGAAGTAGATGTAGTGTTAAAAAAAGTCGATGCAGCGGGATGATTAGCCCCCGTGTACAAGCTCAATCCAAATTGGGAAGGACCCTACATTATTGAAAGGGTTTTAAGAACGGGAGGTTACCACCTCCAAGATGTGGAGGGAAGGTCCATGAGCCACACCTGGAGCGGTGACGATTTAAAACGTTTCTACCCATGATGGGGGAAGGTGAAACTGTGTATTAAAAGTCAAGTTATAACATTGTGTTCACTAACTTGTTATTTCTTTCGTCTTACCTATTGTGGAATGTGGTTGATAGAAGGGTTGGATGTTTGCACTACCCTGAGCTCTACTCAGCCACAGGTATATCCGTTGCGCAGGCTATCATCTAGGTGGTAGGTCTTAAGGATCGTCTGTGGGGGAGAGGTTTGGTTCTTGGAGATACTTCAGCTTGGATGTTTGTACTAACCCGAGCTTGGCTCGGCCCCAGGTAGACCCGTTGAGCAGGCTATCATCTAGCTGGTAGGTCTAAAGGCTCGCTTGTGGGGGAGAGGTTTTGTTCTTGGAGATACTTCAGCTTGGATGTTTGCACTACCCCGAGCTCGGCTCGGACCTTGGTAGACCCACTGCGCAGGAACTCATCTAGCTGGAAGGTCTGAAGGCTCGCCTGTGGGGGAGATGTTTGGTACTTGGAGATGCTTCAGCTTGGATGTTTGCACTACCTCGAGCTTGGCTCGGCCATAGGTAGAGCCCCTGCATAGGCTCTCATCTAGCTGGCAGGTCTGAAGGCTCGCATGTGGGGGAGAGGTTTGGTTCTTGGAGATACTTCAACTTGGATATTTGCACTACCCCGAGCTTGGCACGACCCAAGGTAGACCTGCTGTGCAGGCTCTCATCTAGCTAGCAGGTCCGAAGGCTCGCCTATAAGGGAGTGGTTTGGTTCTTGGAAATACTTCAGCTTGGATGTTTGCACTACCTCGAGCTTGGCTCGACCCCAGGTAGACCCGGTACTTAGGCTCTCATCTAGCTGGCAGGTCTGAAGGTTCGCCGGTAGGGGAGAGGTTTGGTTCTTAGAGATACTCTAGCTTGGATGTTTGCACTAACCCGAGCTTGGCTCGTCCCTAGGTAGACCCGCTGTGTATGTAAGACCCCCCTCCCGGAACATAAGACACGACATGAGAGGGGTCTTATGCCCAGAACAGCCGCCTTGCGGTAACACTAGCACTCGGGCTAGCCTGTACCACAAGTCGCCGATTCTGCCGGCAAGAACCAATATCAACACATAATTGCCAACCCAACCGACTTCAAAGGAGACCACTCACATCGGCCGCCGACTTCAAAGGAGACCACTCCTTCATGGCACGCACCTTGGCCGGATCCATAGCTAGTCCAGCCCCACTGATTACGTGACCCAAGAAAGCCACCTCCCTAAGCCAGAATTAACACTTGTTAAACTTGGCAAACAGGGCATGCTCTTTTAGCTCCTCCAGAACTAAGGCCAAATGTCCGGCATTTTCTTCCTCCGTCTTCGAGTAGACTAAGATGTCGTCAATGAACACAATGACGAAGACATCTAAGTAGGGCTCAAACACTTTATTCATCAAGCTCATGAAAGCTGATGGGGCATTGGTGAGCCCAAACGGCATCACTTTGAACTCATATAAGCCGTACCTTGAGCTGAAAGCCGTTTTCTGTATATCATCCTCCTGTATTCTCAATTGGTAGTACCCCGAGCGCAAATCTAGCTTGGAGAACCAATACGCTCCCACCAGCTAGTCGAACAACTCATCGATCCGAGGTAACGGGTAGGTGTTTCGTACTGTCAGTCGGTTGAGTTCCCGATAGTCTATACATAAACGCAGGGTTCCATCTTTCTTCTTGACGAATAGAATAGGGGCTCCCCAAGGTGATGAGCTGGGGCGAACAAACCCCGATTCTACCAGCTCCTGCAATTGAACCCTAAACTCCGCGAGTTCTTTTGGGGCCATCCGATAAGGGGTCTTGGAGACAGGCTTAGCTCATGCTACAAGCTTAATCTTAAAATCCACTTCTCTATGCGGGGGTAACCCTGGCAATTTCTCAGGAAATACCTCAGGGAAATCCCGTGCTACCCGCACATCCTTCACATCTACCTTCATCTATTTTAGTTCGAAACATATCATGTAGACTTCATCCCCTCTCATATGAGCTTTCAAGGTCTGGATTGAGGATAACAATATTCGTGGTGCGAAATTTATACCTTGGAAGACTACATCAGTATCCCCATGTCTCAAATAGATGCGCTTCTCCGCACAGTCGATTCTTGCATGGTGCCAATCTAGCCACGCCATACCCAGGATGAGGTCGAATTCTTGTATTCTCAAAATTCTAGCAGGGGTATCAAAAGTCTTTCCCCCAATGGTTTTCTCTAACTCATACTTCGCGGTTGTCGTCATCTCAGATCCGTCTGGGAGGCATACTCTTCAGGAAATACCAATGAAATATTGCACTCCGGGTATATTCTTGATGAAGTCTTCGGACATGAAAGAATGTGAGGCGCCGGTGTCAAATAACGTATAAGCCAGTTTCACGCCGACCATCACGGTGCCTAAGTGTCATTTAACAATAATCAAGCTAGACGTCTAGTATATCTTAAGCCGCTAGAGAATATTAATGGAAGCAGAATAACTAATTCAAATCGTACCTGCAATAATCTCTTGAGGACTCCGCTCTTGAGTAATGTCCAAGGCATACATGTGATCTCGAGCGGGTCCGGGGTTTCTTCCTCGTGGTCCTCGTCCTCGGCCACGCACATACCCTCTCCCCCGCGGGGCTGCTGGAGGGAGAGCGAAAGGCACATCTCCAAACAGTTGCGGGCATTAGCGTCGAATGTGGCCCGGTTGGTTGCATTCAAAGCACACCCGTTCCTGCCTTCCGTCGTGTTGCTGAAATTGTGGAGGTGGGGGTAATGCTGGCGGTTGCGCAACATGGCGCTCCTCTCTAAAGTTCTGTGGGAAACGCCCACCGCCCCTCCGATATCCTCTTCCTCTTTTATTGTCGAATCTCCTTCTGTTGCTGGGGCTGGCTTCCATCACTCCCTCTACTGACCTCTTACCACTTCCCAAGTGGTCCGCTTCCAATCTCTTCGCCATATCAATAATCTCCGCCAGACTAGAGTCTGCTATAAACAAAAGGGCTTGCCTTAGGGGATCTCTCAAGCCTTTGTAGAATCGTTTGGCGTACCCTCTATCATCCAGCTCATAGGAGTCAGCGAATCTAGCCAGGTGCTGAAACTCCCGTTTGTACTCTATCACCGACATGGACCATTTCTTTAGTTGCAAAAATCTCTCTTCCTGGCCATCCCGAGCAGCCGAGGGGATGAAATGCTCTAAGAAGGCTTCGGAGAATTCGCTCCAACTAATGTCCGTGTACACTCTTCCACGAAAAGTGGAGCCCATGAGGGACTTCCACCACCTTTTGGCATGCAGCTCTAAGAGTGTCACCACAAGGGTCACCGCCATGTTGTTTGGACAACTTATTCCTGCCAACAACTCTTGTATAGTGTCGATCCATTATTCCGTACGCACTGCTGACTCTGTCCCAATATAAGCGGGAGGGGAGAGAGCTCAGAAAATGCTTAACCAACTAGATCCTGGACCCTGTTGTTGTACAGGTGCTTGCTGAGATTGGGACCTATAGGTGTCCAGAATAGCTGTGAGCGTCTACCCTAGCTCTGATTGTTTGAATTGTGTAGGTACGGACGGGGCGGGGGTGCCTCTTACTAGCTCAGCATGTACTGGGATCTACACATAAGGTACAAACCTAGGGTTAGGTTGGCTAATCTAAGGTTAAAGAGGGACAACTTAGTGTGAATTACATATGGGCACACGACTGCTTCCGCTAAGTCAACTTGTCCCCAAACAGACTAATCAAACGGGGGTGGCACCATTATTAAGTTACTTTCGCCTTGGAGGATCGTAGCAAGCTGATACCATTTGTAAGACCCCCCTCCTGGAACACAAGACACAGCACAAGAGGGGTCTTATGCCAAGAACTGCCGCCTTGCGGTAACACTAGCACTCGGGCTAGCCTGTACCACAAGACTCCTATTCTGTCGGCAACAACCAATATCAACACATAATTTCCAACCCAACCATAATAATATAAGAAAGTCAATCCACACTAAGCATATATCCATAAGCATAACAAAAGAGAAGCTAACAAGCTTCTACATAATCAGAGTATGTGAATATATTTGCCTCGAAGGGCTACAACAAAATCTCTCTCACTCACATCTGTAACCGACGGTAGCGACGGTACCGTCCCTTCTAGCCCTGTCGTCCTGGCCTGGCTGTCCAGCTGCATAGCTTGCTGCTCCACCTGCGGGGTTTCCTCCTAAAAAGGAAGACGTAGCAACCGTTAGTCATAAAGACTAAGTGGCTTCACATCCACTCCCCCGGCGACTCCTCGGCACCGGGCGGAGAAAGAAACAGGTACAATATATAAATAACAGTAGTACAATAGGTGAACTGAGTATACATATCATAAGCAGCAACAGCAGTAGTGTATAATAAACAAGATCTTATTTTACAAATCTACTATCTACAGCAGCAAGATAGTATATAGCTATAACAGTAAGTAACCCAACTTATATGGATGACCATACAAGCATATAAGTTGAGTGTCATTTAGCAATAAGTAACTCATCGTATAGGAGTGCCCATACAAACTTATACGATGAGGGTCATATGTATGCAATGAAGTGTAATGCTATGAATGCAATGCAATGACACACCCATGATCAAGCACATGCAATCGCTATGTCGACACAGACCTATAGTTCCCACTATTCGAGAAGGTAGCTAACCTCTCAGGCGTCAACCGTCGTGGCCAAACAGTGACACTAGAGCAGGCATCTCCACTACTAGGCTGGTCTCCACACTACCTGGCCTAGGCCTCCGTACGCCTCAATGCTAAGGACACAACAACGGAGCTCACATGCGTACTACGGCTCAGCGGGTTCTCTTGGGTAAGTGAGCACCAAGATCCTAGCCCCGAACTGGCCTATGCGTGACATGGAAGGAGCCTCAGAAATGAACACGAGGACAAAGCCCAACCGTTCACTTGGAATGGAAGGAGCCTCAGGACATGAACACCGAGGACCAAGCCCAACCGTCCAAGGTCTAGCTGTCGGCTCCCATCGGTGTGACGATTGGCGAGCCTGTAGACCTGCCACACTATCCTTAACCCGGGATTACGACACCGTGTGTCAACTCACACCACATGCAATTTCACAATATCGTGGCATGGAAGGAGCCTCAGGATGTGAACACCGAGGACCAAGACCAACCATCAATAAAATGCGGAAGTAGCCTCGGGACATGAACTCCAAGGGCCAAGCCCAACCGTCCAACTTTACTCATCTCAATCTCATTCCAACTAGTGACAGTCAACACCGCACTTATTACTTCCACAATGCTACCTGTAAGGAGACGACACTCTAAGCATTGGATTACGAATTCCCTTTTATCCATCCAACATGTATCATGGCCATAGTTAAATAATTTATACATTTATCCAATTATATCTACCCAATTATATCAAGTTCTTTCCTTCAATTAAACTTGTCCACAACTCGTTATATGAATTTAGATTAATAACCTCAACTTATCACGTCACTATGATGATTATGTCAAAAGAGTCCACCAATGCCTCGAGTTGGATCGCAACATTAAATTCCACCACATCGCATTCCACGTTACACAAGCCCAGAATTTAGGTGCAGCCTTCATCCGGGCAGCAACTTCGACCAAGGATTCCCGAGGCTACAGAAATCCGACGAGTGCGTGTAACCACTCGTTGGAAAGAAAATTTCGTGTGCTACAACTTTCATGTTTAGTCGAAAGCCCAGATATGACCAAAACACCCCCGAAATTGGCCACGAAGGTCGCTACGTGCAGAAAACAGATTTCTGCACGCATCTTAAGGCGAGATGAACGGCATCCGTTCATCTTCCTCCTTGCACCAAACTCCCAAAATCTCCTCCAGAAAATCGTCCACCCTTATTCACCCTCACGAAGCCATATTTCTCCACGAATCCTTCTCTCATCTTCACTTTGAAGGATGAAGAGGTTGGAGGGGGCTAAAGCCTAGAAAACAAACCTAGGCATGGCTTTCTTAGGAAATCTCCTCCTCACCATCAAGACTCTATGGATTCGATATCTCTCCGAGAATATATCTACAGATCTATCACCAAGGGAGAGGGGAGGAAGCTCACCTTGTTTCCAGCGGTACCACCGTTCCCGGCCATGGATCTAGTCGTTCTTCTTTGCGGCATCTCTCGCTTGGTGCGGTTGTTCTTCACAGCAAAGGAAGGAGAGGGAGAGAGAGAAAGAAGGCCTCCTCCAAGAGCTCTGCCTGCTTCCGCCGGCTCCATCGGTTTCGCGAGATCCACGATGACGGCAAGGGTCGATCGACGCAAAATCTAGGGTTCGGCTTTAACTCCCTTTTTATAAGCTGATGTATTAGGTTACACCTTATGCCACGTGTCAAAGCCTCATTGGACCGCCCATAATGGGTCATATTGAAGTGACTCGGTCCAAGGAACCATCCAGCGCGAGTACCGAAATCCGGTTCGGTCCGCCTGTACAAGCCGGCGAATCTGCCTGCGCGAAGAAAACGCACAGGTCAAATTCGGCGGGAATCATCTGTCGTTCTCGACGATCGGCGAGAATCGTCAAGCATTCTCGACGAATTCGTCGGGTATCAACAATAATACCCGACGATTTTCCCTTAGCCTAACTTATCAGAAATCTTGCGTTGAGTGTGTTGAGTATTCTCATCGATACTCGACGAGCGGCGAGAATCACCAGGCATTCTCGACGATTTTCCCTTGGGCCATACTTATCGGAAATCCAGCATTGAGAGTGTTGAGTATTCTCATCAATACTCGACGATCGGCGAGAATCACCAGGCATTCTCGACGATTTTCCCTTGGGCCATTCTTATCGGAAATCTGGCGTTGAGAGCGTTGTGTATTCTCATCGATACTCACCAATCGGCGAGAATCACCAAGCATTCTCGACGATTTTCCCTTGGGCCATTCTTATTGGAAATCTGGCGTTGAGAGCGTTGAGTATTCTCATCGATACTCGACGATCGGCGAGAATCACCAGGCATTCTCTACGATTTTACCTTAGGCCATTCCCTTTCGATCCATTGGATATCACTCAACCCTACACTCCATCCAACGCACTTGACACCTTTTGTCAGTGCACCCCGAGCCCGAGTCAAGTCTCTTGACTCAAAACTCGTGCGAGGGGCCTAGCGTGAATTGGGACGTTACAGTGTAGGCTCTCATCTAGTTGGCAGGTCCGAAGGCTCGCATGTGGGGTAGAGGTTTAGTTCTCGGAGATACTTCAGCTTGGATGTTTGCACTACCCCGAGCTCAGCTCGGCTCCAGGTAGACCCGCTGCGCAGGCTCTCATCTAGCGGGCAGGTTTGAAGGCTCTCCTGTGGGGTAGAGGTTTAGTTCTAGGAGATACTTCAGTTTGGATACTCTTGCACTACCCCGAGCTCCGTTCGGCTCCAGGTTGACCCACTACGCACGCTCTCATCTACCTGGCTGGTGATGACTAGTTTTAGTCATCTGTTTTTGGGTTAGTTTAGTTTAAATTTTCCTATGTTTAAGTATTATTTTTTATATATTTTATGTATGCTAGGTTTAATATTGTATTTTTGATAATTTGTTTTAATATTTTTTTGTTTGTTATGTTGCATTTTGTATTATGTTTGTTTGTTTGTTTTTTTATTATTTTAGTTTTTATGTTTTATTATTTTATGTTTTTGTTGTTTGTTATTTTATGTATTTGTTACTTTATTGTTTATATTAATGTTTTAGTTATTTTTATCTTATAACATAACTAATGTTTTTGTTTTATTTTCATGTAGGTGCAACCCTACTTGGAGCAGCCCGAGCCCTCTAGTTCAAGCCCACATGGGGCAGACCGAGTACACTATGCAGCCCCCATAGTCCAACCCGAGCCCTTGAAGAAGTAGCCCAAGCTCAAGACCAGCCCCCTACATGATGCAACTCGGCCAACCCACATGAAGAAGCAGCTAAAGCCCCCTCAGTTCCAACCTGAGCATATTATGCAGACAGCCCACACCATTGTGCCACCCATGCCTACCATGCATCAACCCACTTCATCATGCCAATTTGAGGCCCTGTCATTGCATGCATACACCTTCCCATTAATGCATTTTCCTCCATGTTGGCCGGCCACCCCTCTCTCCCCCTTTATTGTTTTCTTCTTCTCTTTATTCCTCATTCATCTCCCCTTCTATTTTCTATTTTTCCATTTTTATTCCCTTAAATAAAAAACATTGAACATCTCTTTCTCTCTCCCCCTCATTTAATATCATGCATACACCTCTCTATTATGCTTGGTCGGACACCCTATTGCCCCCTCATCTCCACTATATTATAGAACCTTCCCCCTCACCTATAAAAGGAACCCATGTCTCATGCATTTGGAGGTTGGACATTGAAGAGAAAGTATAGTGCTAGTGCAAGAGAGTTTCCTTCTTCTTTTGATTATTTTTGTTAAGTTCTTCTTTTCATTATTTGCAATCTCTTTCTTGTAGTATAAAATTGCCTTTTATTATTATTGTGTACCTCTATTATTAATCAATTAAAATGTTATTTCTTCATCTTATTGTGTTTTCTTCCTCCACTATGCGTAACTAATTTCCTTTTATATTCAATCGTGAGGATCCATGAAATGAGATGAGGTTTTCCTTTACTTTGTAGTTTTATTTTTGTCTAAATTATTCTCGATCCTTCTTTTATTTTTACCGTGCCGACTCCGTATTTCCGGTATACAGTAGTAGGCCATTTGATCTAATTTCATATTAGTCGAGAGACTCATTGATTTGAAAGATCACTCAAATAAGGAAGGAGTTGCACGCAATCCTAGAGATAGGACGACGTAAATCCTCCGGATTGGAGTCAAATCTAATAGTGCGGGTTACTTCGATATTGCAACTTTAGGCTTTTTTGATTTGAAAAGATATTTCAGTCAAAACATCTATAAGTTAGGGGATTTACTGTTCTAGCGAGATTATTTCCTATAATCGGATCCGTCACGGTCGAGTTTGATTTGCAAAACAAAAAACTATATTTTTATCCTTCTCATCTCTTTTCATGGTGAATCATTGATCAAATGATAGTTTTTTTATCCTAAGTTTTCGTCTTAATATTCTCTTTAGTTGAAATTTCAATTTTTCGAAACACCCAACCATCGTACGGTAGGATAATAGTAGAAGCATGAGTAATAGTAATTGACAACCTCGAGTTTTAATACAACCTTGGTACTATAATTTGATAGGGCCACTTGCCTGTTCAGTTTGATAGTCTTTCAACACACCAGCAGGTCTGAAGGCTCGCCTGTGGGGGCAAGGGACCCTGAATGCTGCTCGGCCCCCATGTAGACTTGCTGCTCAGGCTCTCATCAGCTGGGCAGGGTTGTAGGCACACTTGGGAAGAAATGGCTAGTTCTCGGATATGTTATTCAGGTCACCATGACTTGGCAACTTTGGCACTACCCCGAGCGAGGCTCGGACCCCGGTGGACTCGCTGACCAGGCCTTCTTGGCAGGACAGGAGGCACACATGGAAGGCAGAAGGAAAAGGATGGAAACCCCCTCAGGCGAGAGAAGTCTCAGCCAAGAGGTATCGGCTATGAGGATCTCGACAGAGGGAGTTTCCGGTAGGAAGCCTTTCGATGAGGAGCCCTAGGCAAAAAACTTCGCTCACTCGCACGAGGTGAAGGGGGTGCCTCCGAAGCCTTAAGAACCTACAGACAGTGCTCCCGGCAAAAGGGTCTCGGCGGAAGGCAATCCGAAGCGGCAAGGTGGGCCTTGAGTTTTCGGCAGGTCTCCACTTATTGATCGCTAACGGCAACGACTATCCTAGGGAGATCGAGGGCCTCAGCGAGAATGAGCTTTAGAAGAATTCAACACTACAACACTTGTAAAGAGGTATGAAATCAATCATAATATGTGATGTAGGCCACTCCCAACGTAGGATTTAGGCACGAAAAGACAAGAGGGATTCCAATGGGAAATTTAAGCGAACACGTTGTGTGAGATTTAGATGTACGAATTAGCCACATATGCCTCTCAACAATTCAATCCTACACTCGCACATTCGTCACGCATCACACACGTTGAACAACTTTATCAAGTTAACGATAACATACGGTAGCCACGCTGTTTTAAGATCAAACAAAAGGCTATAGGCCGTTGTTCTTTCGAGCTAAAAGGATCCACCCGATCCGAACGAGCGATGGTTGTAACAAAGGAGATCTACCGAAAAGTATGGTTCGAAAATGGTAGATCTCCCCCAACAAAACGAAAGCGAGGCTCACCAAACCACTCAGAAAACTAAGCAAATAGAAAGAACAACCTATGCAATCGAAAAATAAACAACGAACAAAAAGAACAATTCCAAAATAACGCAAACGTATTCCACCAAAATGAAATTCTAAAAATTATAGGAATCACACAAACAAGGTAGAGGATCTCGTTACCCAACCACAATAGATGATTCCGCTTCACTTTCAAGGACCGTTCTTCCACAACTCCGCCGAAGTTTCGCCAACCCGAGAGAAACTTGTCCGCTTCCTTCGCTTCACGCCGGAGAGGGGTTCCACAAAACTAGAGCTTGCCTTGGTAGATTTCTATCTAGAAGGGGGGCTGTTTGGGGTGTTGATGTAGGGTCAGTTTTGTGGAGGAAAGGGGAGCCTCGGGTTAGGAGATGAAGAGGTGGTGGTCGGATTAGTGAGTGAAGACGGAGGGGCTCTGGTTTGGTGGTGGAGAAAGAGGATGGTGGCTGTATGGTGCAAAGAGGGATAGTGGAGGTGGTAGCTATGGGGGGAGATGGTGGCCGGAGCTTGTTGTTGAAGGAGGGAGGAGGAGGAATGCCGAGCAAGAGAAGGGGAGAGGAGTAGAAGGAGGAGGAGGGCCGAGCAAGAGGAGGGAAGGAGAAGGAAGGCCGGCGGCCAAGAGGGAGAGAGGAGAGGAGGGGGCGGCCAAGGAGAAGAGGAGAAGAGAATCCAAAGGGGTTTAGGGTTTTCTTAATTTTTCATTCACTAACTCAAAATGAAACAAGGTTAGCCTTATATAGGCTTTACATCATGCTTTTGCTATTTGCAGCCCACCTAAATAAAAATAAAACAATACTCAAATGTTTAAACATTACATGATAAAAATAAAATACAAATAGAAATAACTAAATATTAATTGGTAATCTTCATCTTCATCATATAGGAGAACGCCATCGCCGTCGCCGTCATCATGTTCAAAATGTAGGAGAACGCCATCGCTGTCACCGTCATCATCTTCAACTTTAACACGTTGGGGGTTGCCGCCATCAATCCTCCCCCGCTCAAAAGAACTCATCATCGATGAGTTGGCATGGAGGTGCCGGCGCCGAAGAACATCATCCAAAAGAACCATCGCCGAGTCTGGGATCCAAGAGTCTCCGGGGACTGGACGATCACACCATCGTATCATGGAACGCTGAATACTGCCGCTTGGAGAGGAGAGCAAACCACCAAATATGAACCTGTCTAGCAAAAAGATTGTCCTGCGGAACTTGGGAAATGCATTAGGAAAATAAAGAGGAAAAATTTCTGCATCAACAATCAACGTACCTCCATTGGAGACCAATGGAGAGAACGATCCAAGAACAAGCTCACCCCCCAACCCAAATGAAAATATATTGGCACCAAACGTAGAGTTAGATATTTCAAATGGTGGAAAAACACAATGCGTGAAATTGGAAACATTTTAACGCGGGGAATGACCGCATTCAGTGGTTAACTTCAGCAGATATGTTGTTTCTCCTAATTGATTAAGAATCCGAAAAATTCTAACTCGCCAACTCCCCAACGTTTCTAAAGTGCCCGAAGGCATCCGTTCAGGGATGAGTCGCACGAAGAGTAAACCGAAAACCTTATAGGGAGACACTCTCTTATGTAGGTTAGCGATACATTGTTAAGAATAAACATGTGTGACTTACGCTACCATAATGTGTTTATGTAAATTAAGAAGAAGAGAGGAAAATACTAGTGCATGTTGACTTGACATAGAAAATGGCGGTAACGGAACTACATATGGTGGAATGGAAATAAGTAGGGTGGCACCAGCGGAACTACATTAGGTGGTGCCAATATAACGAGATCAGGGGGCACTAAAGATACTACATCTGGTGGTACTAGCAGAAAGAAATAAGGTGGCACAATTAACGGCCACATCAATAACATATACTCAGAGATTTGACTAAACGAGGGAAATTGGGAGGATACAAGACTATCAAAAATTATATTGTGACCACACACGAATTCTTTCAACGCTTGTCGAGGCACGTCTAAAGATGGGACCAGCACAGTTGGTAAGATAAATTCATCTCCGAAGGGATCCGCTGGTCGGGTCAACATATCAAGTGGGAGAGTCGGGTATGCTAAAATCGGGAGAGAGTTAAGATCGCATTTAAATTCACGCAATGGAGTTAGCATCAGGGGACGCTCATCCGGGTCTACTTCTATATCGTCTTCCAAAAATGTCACTCTCTTGCTAGGATATACTTCCAATACATCTGTCATAACTTCCAAGTCAGTCGTAGTAAAAATCTCAGGAATGGGCACTATAATATGTCTCGGACTAAAAATAACTAGCTCAAGTCCAAACATTTCATCGCCTAAATCACGACTGGGTAAGCTCTCAGCATACGGTAACTCTTCCGACTTAACCAGAATATCAAATGCCTCAGGGTCATCAGAAGACACCATGGAAATCAAGGTAGACGACTCTGAAATATCGTCGTAAAGGAATGGGGGTGATTCCTCAGAGGAGAAATCATCATCCAGATCACTCGGGTAACCAATCTCTTCAACGTCAATACTATCGTCAGTAATTTTAGCCTCGCCCTCAGTGACGGGCACAGTCCAAGGCACGACCTTAGACTCATCAGGGGAATCAACCACTAAGTCAGGCAACTCAGGGGAACACTCAAAATGTCCTATGGGCGTAATCGGGGTAGGACGCTCAATAGAGCCAATACACGATTTGCCACTAGACTCACCTATAATAATCATCTGACATGGAACTTTACTCCTAGGAATTTGGTTCCTCTCAATTTCAGACTCCGTGCAAAAGGTGGTGTTTAGATAGGGGTGACCACATCACAATAACTTTCCCTGGATGTAGGGGCTCACCCCCCTACGAAACCTAGACAGGGTGACCTCAGGCGATTCCTTCACACCGCTCCTAACCGTCAAATCCTTAAAGAGTTTCATATAATCTGAGACTGACTTATTCCCTTATTTAAGGGTAGCCAAATCATCAGTTATTTGCAACTTGGCCTGGGCATTAGGTTTATCTTCGTTTCTAAAGATCGGTATGGAACTATAGCCATCAGTAGGGTAACTAGGGTGTTGCCTTGGGGGAAATGGTGCAACTTGGCTAGCCTTTAGTCTGCCAATCAACGCCATAATATCATCCACTACCGAGCAATGGAATGGCTTTCTACCGTTCCTAAGGGAACCTAAAGATTTTTCTCGGGAAGCATTGACGTCATAGGCCATATTGTGATAACCGGAGAGAAGACTCGATCCGAAATTTGTGCACATACAAGGAAAAGTAAACTGGCCCAAATAAATTAGGATTGTCGTAATTATTCCCGCTTAACCACTATGGTAATATTAAAATAAAATATATTTTCTTGCAGAATAAAATATGAAGGTTATTAATAAATTTTTTTTTGATTTTTTTTGCTGAAAAATAAGAAAGTTAAGCCGCTATAGGCAGACCAAAAATAATTTTTTTTGTGTGATTTTGACAACTAACGTGCAAACAGAAGTGCGGGTAATGTGCCACAAGATAGGGGAGGGGTGACAATTAGGAAATTGACGTGAATCTCCCTCTGATACCAAATTGTTGTAGGCCACTCCCTACGTAGGATTAAGGCACGAAAAGACAAGAGGGATTCCAATGGGAAATTTAAGAGAACACATTGTGTGCGATTTAGATCTATGAATTAGCCACATATGCCTCTCAACAATTGAATCCTACACTCGCACATTCGTCACGCATCACACACGTTGAACAACTTTATCAAGTTAACGACAACATACGGTAGCCACGCCGTTTTAAGATCGAACAAAAGGCTATAGGCCGTTGTTCTTTCGAGCTAAAAGGATCCACCCGATCTGAACGAGCGATGGTTGTACCAAAGGAGATCTACCATAAACTACGGTTCGGAAATGGTAGATCTCCCCCAACAAAATGAAAGCGAGGCTCGCCAAACCTCTCAGAAAACTAAGCAACTAGAAAGAACAACCTATGCAATCAAAAAATAAACCACGAACGAAAAGAACAATTCCAAAATAACGCAAAAGTATTCCACTAAAATGAAATTCTAAAAATTATACGAATCACACAAACAAGGTAGAGGATCTTGTTACCCAACCGGAATAGATGATTCCGGTTCACTTTCAAGGACCGTTCTTCCACAACTCCGCCGGAGTTTTGCCAACTGGAGAGAAACTTGTCCGCTTCCTTCGCTTCACGCCGGAGAGGTGTTCCACCAAACTAGAGCTTGCCTTGGCCGATTTCTATCTAGAAGGGGGGCTGTTTGGGGTGTTGATGTAGGGTCGGTTTTGTGGAGGAAAGGGGAGGCTCAGGTTAGGAGATAAAGTGGTGGTACTCGGATTAGTGAGTGAAGAGAGAGGTGCTCGGGTTTGGTGGTGGAGAAAGAGGATGGTGGCTGTGTGGTGCAAAGAGGGATAGTGGAGGTGGCGGCTATGGGGGGGAGATGGTGTTCGGAGCTTGTTGGTTAAGGAGGGAGGAGGAGGAATGCCGAGAAAGAGAAGGGGAGAGGAGTAGAAGGAGGAGGAGGGCCGAGCAAGAGGAGGGAAGGAGAAGGAAGGTCGGCGACCAAGAGGGAGAGAGGAGAGGAGGGGGCGACCAAGGAGAAGAGGAGAAGAGAATCCAAAGGGGTTTAGGGTTTTCTTAATTTTTCATTCACTAACTAAAAATGAAATAAGGTTAGCCTTATTTAGCCTTTACATCATGCTTTGGCTATTTGCAACCCACCTAAATAAAAATAAAACAATACTCAAATGTTTAAACATTACATGATAAAAATAAAATGCAAATAGAAATAACTAAATATTATTTGGTAATCTTCATCTTCATCATATATGATAACGCCGTCGCCGTCATCATGTTCAACATGTAGGAGAACGCCGTCGCCGTCACCGTCATCGTCTTCAACTTTAACACGTTGGGGGTTGCCGCCATCAATATGCAAACATGTACTATATATCCTTCAAAATGTAATTACAAGAGAGAGCATCTCGCGCTTTTCAAAGACAAAAGGGGGGTGGAAAGAAACCCAACAGGGGGATGCACCTTACCCCCCACTCGAGCTCCCGCTGGAGCTCTCGCCATAACCCTCCCCGGATGTCTCGCCAGTACTAGTAGAAGATTTCGGGACATCCAAGGGAGGGGAGTCAGGTGCGCCCGGGGGCTTAGGGATGGTCTCAAAGAGCAATAGGAGAAGCCGGTGGGCGAGGAGGGTATCGCTGCCCTCATTTAGACACACCACATCCCGCAACGTCTCTATGGTGAGTCTGGCCATTTCTTGGGCACTAGCCTGCAGTAGTTTGTCGATATCGTACTCCGAGAAGTGGAGGCTCCTCAGCCTCTCGTCTAGCAAAGGAGGCAGAACCGCGGCCGCCGCTGCCTCCATATGGCAGAGCTGGTCCTTCAGCAGGACGTTCTCGCACCATATCCCGGCCAGCTCTGCGTGAAGCACCGTGCTTTGGGCAAAATACTTCGTAAGGGAGAAACCAATCAATACCAGGAGAGACAGGCTATGGATTACAGGGACGAGTGCGAGTGCCTTGAAAGGTATCGCTTACCTCTTCCACCGGGCACAAGGACCGAAGTTTTTGGGCATCTGCTAGCTCGGCCTTTAACGCTGCCGCGTGGGCTGCTGCCTGGTCCCTCGTCTTGAACATCTTGCCAAATTTGCGATCAATGTTGATACTCCGGCCAGCACATATATGCGCGAGCTCAAACCCGCGCTGAAAGGCCCAGATGGAGTCAAGGGCCAAGATTCGGATGGACATTTTGTTGAAGATGCTGGCATCCTCCTGGCTGTAAAGGCTGTAGCCTAACGCGAAAGCATCGCTGGTGACTTCGTCGCGCTCCGTCTAGCTGGGGAGGAGGGTAGATAGGGAGACCCAGGTTGTATTAGGATCCCATTGTAGCTGAGGCTTTCGTTCCGCATCCAGACACTTCATGCCGAGGATGAAGTTTCGGTGCACCTTTGGAACTTGCTGGGTGGGCCGGGAATGAAGGTTTCGGCAGTTGTGCCCTCGTCACCAGTCCTGCCTGCGGCTGGCAAGCTCTCTGCAGGGACCCCAACGGTGGCCCCGATGGCGATGATCACCTTCCCGGCTGCCGACAGGATCTCGGCGAAGGATTGACCCTTGGCTGCAGATTTGGCGGGAGAGGCCGCAACGGACTTCCCCTTGTCTTCGGCGGTGGGATTTGGTCTTTTTAGTGGATTAGATAAGAAGGTGTCAGGCTTTAGCATCCTAGAACCATACCAAGGGGGAGGAGCTTGCTCCTCTCGACAGGCAAGAGCGGCAGTTTTCTCATGAGCCAGCGGATCTCTCACAGCCCCGATCTCGGTAAATGGCTAATGCTGAGGGTTTTCCCACTCTCCTGTAAAGTCGATAACATTCAGAGGTACATTTTAGAGTATGAAATGCTAAGCTAAAGGAGAGACCATACCTTTACCAGGAGGAACAGGCAGGAGAGAGTCGATGTCTCGCCTGAGAAATTGGATGTCGAAGTCTTTGGTCCCGAAGAACTCCAGGAGGGCGCTCTCGCGCGACCCTAGAGTGGGCGGCTTGTAGGCCCCATCGTCGTATTGGAATGGCGTGAGGGGAACATTGCCGAAGTCGCTGAAAACATAGACGAACTTCTCTCCCCAGTGGTGATGCTTGTTGGCGAGGCCACAAGTTTTGAGAAGTTGACCAGAGAAGAAGAGTACCCCTCCCTTAGCGCAGAAGATGAACAACTTCCGGAAGATAGGTAGATTGAACTCAATCCTCTTTGATCGCATGTCACAGATGAATGCCACAAGGATGGTGAGTTAATTAAGGTTGAGCTGGGAGAGAACTAACCCGTAGTAGCCAAGGGCCTGGCACATCTCTGGCCAGAGGGGGAGGCGAAGCCCACCCAAAAATGCTCGAGGGGGGTAGCGAGCTCTCCCTCTCCCGCGAGATTTACCCTATCGTCGTTGCCCGGGTTTCTCGCGGAGAAACTGACAGGGATGTAGCGGGAGGTGATCAGGTGGTACTCGTCCATTGTTTGTCGGCAAGGAGGGAACTGGTGCCTCCGGAAGCCTTGCTCACAGTTAGAGCGTCATTCGCTCTTGCTTGGCATTGTGGTTAAAATATTGAAGGCGAAAGCTCGGTGAGAAAGGCGGGAATGAGAGAAGGTGGCAGAAGCAAGTGAAGGTCTCGGCAAGACGCGAAAGTACCAAGAAGGAGGACAAGGTTTCCGGATCGAAGAAATAAATGCGATGGATGGACCGACCTATTAATAGAAAACCGTAGTAATGATAGTTTTTCCCAAAAAGGCGGCGAGAGTACAATCATCATGCCTCAAGTAAATGGCGCCTCTTTTTCCACCCCAACACATGTCAGGCACCAAAACCAATTAGAAGATTCCGGCTCATAGATAACAGCTATAGACAGACAGCTTGAGTGCACGCAAACAATGAGATAACAGCTTCAAACAGAGCAATGAAGTAGAAATGGAAAAAAGAGGGGCTCTTGCCGGGAGAGAGCCACATAACAGATAATAATAATAATGATAGTCTCAAGCAGTCAAGTTTAAAATTAAAAAGTGGGGTACATTGTGAGAAGAGTCTGCCAAGGGATAAGGAGGCGAGACTCCATTATTTAGTATAGTTCCCATCACCATCACCCTCGTTCTCGCCTTTTGGTCCTCGGAAGAGCTCGCAGGTTGAAGTAAGATGATAAGGTGGTGCACCCAAGGTTTATCCGGCGTGCCTGATCTCAAATCCGCGTAATACATCGCCCTGGGGACGACCCGGCGGTAGGCATATCCTGCCGCTCTGTCTGGCCCAGGAAGTTGTAATCCCGCTCGAGGGCCTCCAGCCTTTACTGCACCATCTTATGATGTTCCCTTGCCACAAGGGCTTTGGCCTGCTCCTGCCGCACGAGCTTTGACAGGATTTCCGCTATCCTTTTCCGCTGTCTCTTGACGTTCCCGGCACCGTCAAAGATTTCCTCCATCTAATCAGTGGAAGGAAAAAGGGAGCTCTTGGCGTCTTCCCCTTCCTCTCCACCTTCATCTTCGTCTTCATATTCCTCGTCGGCTCCCACTCCCGAGTCCACATTCCATGGAAAAAGCAAAGCTCCATGGTTATGGCGAGAGCAAAATAAAAGCTATGATAGTACCTTGCATACCTGCAGTACGGCGAGAGCTTTTTATGAGACAATGATGTGGTGCAGCCTCTATTTTTATGTTCATCTCATAACAAAAATTATGTTCCATGATCGCGACTTACGGCAACCAAAGATAGGCACAGCAGGCTCAGCATCTCATCATGTTACCACATAGTCCCCATGATACAGGCTTCGTAACCACAAAAGATCTGTAGGAGCTATCGCTAGCAGTATCACTATTATCTCACAATATTGATAGACCACCAATGTGTCTCAGGCTCAGGTTCACATCAAGCACAAACAATTTCTCACTGGTCTCTGCTAGAAGAGTTATTTCCTGTGATATCACTATCGCGGGCGATAGTAACAGAATCGTGTTCTATGTTGTAATCTCATGTGTTTCCTAGAGACACTCTCCATTATTTTTACAGCAACCTGTAATGCCCGAAAAACATGTAAACTCCTCATTTTCCATTGAGTCTTCTCCGACATTCAAATCAATCATCATTATATAACCCCATATTCAATGCATGGGTAGCCACCTATGGTCAGTACTTGGCAGGATCTTTAGAGGCGAGATGGCTCAAGACATCGAGCCGAACCCTTTCCGCCCTTAGCATTGAGTGAAGCTTCCGCTCTCGACGCCTTCTTCCTTTGGCATTGATTGAATCTTGCGCTATCGACACCTTTAGTTCCTTGGCATTGAGTGAAGCTTTCGCTCTCGACCCCTTCCGCCATTAGTATTGAGTGAATCTTGCGCTCTCGATTCCTTCAGTTCCTTAGCTTTGAGTGAAGCTTCCGCTCTCGATGCCTTATGCCCTTGGCATTGAGTGAATCTTGTGCTCTCGACGCCTTCAGTTCCTTGTAATTGAGTGAAGCTTGCGCTCTCGATGCCTTCAGTTCCTTGGTGTTGAGTGAATCTTCAACACTAGACGCATTCTACCCTTTGCATTGAGTAAAGCTTCCGCTCTTGATGCCTTCAGTTCCTTGGCATTAAGTGAAGCTTGTACTGTGGACACCTTCTAATTTTGGTTCAGGAAATGTGTGAGACCCTTCGTGAATATATTTTGCACAGGGGGCAAAAGGGGTCTCGACAAGGGAAGGTCAGGGGGATGAGAGGCATGAGATGTGTCACCACTGTTAAGCTAGTATTCTTCTTGTCTCGCAAGTGTTCTTTAGATCTTGTATTCGTCACAGGGAGATATCGCGGAGGTGAGTGCCTGGCTGCTCTAGTACTCGCCCCTTTAGGCAAGTGGTGCCTCTATTGACCACTCGCCTAGTGGGGTCCTGGTGCGGGCAGGGTTCGAATTCCGCGCGGCGCGATTAGGAGGCATGTGCACCTGTCGATAGTATTACATGATATTTCGGTGGGGAATACAAGGTCTTATATTTCCCAGCAGGACTGGTTGACTATTTCTACTCCTTCCATAGGGACTATTATTTTACCGAAAATAACTTGTCGGGTTTTAGTTAACTAAAGCGGTTATAAAAGGGAGTTGTAAAAAAGGACTAAGAAAAATTCGATGATGGGTTAACACTCGTCATCGAATAAGAACGAAACTAAAGTGACTCTAAATAAATATAGAACTTAGTTTTCAAATTAATTAAACACAACTTGGTCATGGAGGTTCCATAAACATGATCTAACCTAATTCTAGAAATATCACTCACCTTATCATTAAGGCAATTCGACCGAACTCTCGTCCGACAAAGAATTCCTCTTATTGCCCTCTTTACGCTAAGAACCCTGCTATTGGGTGGGGAACCCAATCCGATAGAATTCCGCTTCTCCTATCTCGAGGGTATGCACCCAACTCTTTTTACTTAAGGGTGATCATTCCATACACACGGCCTCTCGGCTAGCTAGCGTATGGATAACGGAAAGAGAGCCCACACATCGATATGTCGTTCTACGCGTCGTATACCCGAGGCAAACATTAAGCCCTTTAATTAAAGTGAGAAAAAGATCCTTTAATTATTTTGAGTGATTTTATATGTCCCAATGCTCCCCGATGCTGAGGGCCAAGAACGATTAGCCACTCATCGGTATGGGATGACTTATGAGGTTTGATGAGGCACGAGTTCAAAACTAAATGCTAAATGGTTATAAAAAAGAAGACATAAAATAACGTAACGTTAGGAACAAAAGGCAAAAAACTTTAATTGCTAACAAAGAACTCACGGGCACATCGAACCCATAATTAAGAAAAAGTTAAGTTACACAAAAGGAAAACATAATTGACATTACACTGGGGAACCACTATAAAAATCTTGTGTGCCGTGTATTGTTTTATTGAAATCTAAACTAAGTGAACACAGAAGGACACAGTATATGGTTTTATAGAATCTAAAAAGGCTCTAAAACCTATTCACCCCTCCCCCCTCAAGGTTATTAGCTGAACTAAGTAAACACAGTCGGACCTAAAATAGTGTATGGATTTAAAGAATCTAAAAAGAACAGAAGGAAAACATAATTGACATTGCAAGTCTTACTCAAACGAGTATGCGGGAAATGACAAGTCCTACTCGAATTAGTAGGCGGGAAATGACAAGTCCTACTCAAACGAGTCGGCGGGAAATTACAAGTTTTACTCGAACAAGTAGGCGGGAAATGACAAGTCATACTCAAACGAGTAGGAGAGAAATGAAAGCGAGTCCTACTCGAATGAGTAGGCGAGAAATAAATGCACACACACACTTTCTTCATAATTGAAAGAATAAAAAAAAATTATCTCATACACACACACTCTACATAAAATTGAGATTGTGATAAAAAAAGCAATAAAAGAAAGCAATAAAAATTAACTCATACACGCACACACTCTACATGAAGTTGAAAGATCAAAATGAAAATAAATCTTGTACACTCACACACACACACAATTTTAAAAAAACAAAGTAATCGAAAAATTATAACAAATATATTTCTACTCCTAGAACTTACTAAAAATTAATAAAAAGATGAAATAAAAATAAGAAGATAAAAAGTATTTAGAAATAAAAGCTAAAAATCAAAGTGTTTTAAAATATTAAAATAAAAACTTTTTCAATCTTATAATTTTATAAAAGAGTTTAAAAAGTGGAAAATTGGTTGACAAGAACAAAAGTCTTACAAAAATAAAAAAAAAGACTAAGTAAAAAAGGATAGAAAGCCACTTTGAAAACACTTTTATAAAATCATAAATAGGAAATTAAAGTACAAAAAAAACTAAACCTAAACCTAAGTAAAGAGAGAAGAAAATAAATGCTATCAGAACTATGAAAACATAAAAATATAACAAATTAAAGTTAAACTCATACACCCACACACACATTTTAAAGAGAAAGACAAAGATACCTAAGATTGCTTAAAGAGAAGCACTCAGAGGCATTCTAATGCAATATGAGGATGAAAAGAATAACATATTTTTATAAAGTAGAAAGTTTGATTACAAAGGCTAACACAGACACAAAGAGGAGGGGGGGGGGGAATGTTATCCTTACATAGCACAAAAAGCAACTAAGCCGCTGTCCAACAGCAAAATTGCTCAAAATTTTGAACGCATGGACCTTATAGAGAAGTTCTATTTATAAGCAAAAATTTTACGGGAGGTGGCACGCTGGTGTGCAGGGGAAGACAAGAATTTGATGACAGGACAGTTTATACAAGAAGCGGGTGAGGGACATATCATGGTCAACGTTATAGGAAGCGTTGAGCGTCGATAGAAAGCAATGTGTCGAGTGGAGGCAAATTCATAGAGCGCTACTCGACGAACGTCGAATGCTGATCCAGTCATGAAATTCGACAAGTGTAGATTTTGGCATATATTTGTCGAGCGCAGATCCTGTGAAATTTGTCGAGCACTACAGTTATGAAATTCGTTGAGTGCTTGAAGACCATATCAAATTCGTCAAGTGCAGCTCGACGAATCGTCGAGCGCTAGTTGCCGAATCATCGAGAGCTTATCGACGAATCATCGAGTGCTGCAGTTAAGATATTCGTCGAGCGCTGGCGCTGTGATCAAATTCGTTGAGCGCTGGGATCAAATTCGTTGAGCATTGGGATCAAATTCATTGAGCGTTGAGATAAAATTCATTGAGCACTGCTCGATGAATGGCGATCATTTCTGTGCAGGAAGCAGATTTTTTTCACTGGAATCAAAGTAACACGCCCAGGTCACGGGCGTGACCAATTTGACATGGGGGTGTACTTTGAAATTTTGATTTTTTCTGCATATAAAATTTGAAAAACAAAAAAAAATAAAGTTCGAAGGGTATTTAATAAAAAGGAACAATTTATTGGAGAAAAATAACAGAAAAGTACAAAAATAACCTAAAACTACTTATATGAAGTACTAAAAATATATGAATATTTACAATTCATCAAATACCCCCATACTTAAGCTTTTGTTTTTTTAGAGCAAAAGTTAGAGATATACTTATAAGGAATTAAAAGAAATCCTAAATTTAGCGACCATTTGAATCAATTAAAAGAGAGATCAAAATGAACATACGGGGTATAATAGTTAAGTCCTAATCCATGAAAATGATTTAAATAGAGGAAAAGTTTTGGCCAAAAAGACTTTTTGAAGTAACCAAATAGCAAGCATAAATTGTAATCATTAGCTAACAAAAATAGATTGAAATTATAGGAACTTTAGCTTATAAGAGTTTTAAAGGAAATAATGTAATTTAAAATTATGCTCTCAAAAAGATTTTAAATTAATTCTAGAATCATATAAATTTGCTAAGGGGGTTGTTCTTGTTTATGAAGAGGGTTTGGGTTTAAAGGTGAGGGAATTTTTTCTCAAACCTCTAATGAAATTTTTTTTATATGTGGATGTTTTAGGAAAATGAAATATTATTTTCCTAATATATATTTTTTCTGAACAAATTCATATAACCTAATGTATATGTATAGAAGTAATGAATTTTATCCTCTTACTCTGTAACATATAATCTTTAAAAATATTGGATGTCTATGTTTATGGAATGAAATCTTATTCTCATTGACATAGGTTCTTTTTATGATATAAATTTTATCATGTCAAGTAAAACATGATAAATATGGGTAGATAGGGTTTATTTATTTTTAAAGAAAAAAACTAGTTTTAAATAAATAATTTTGAGAGCAACTTTGATAAATTTAACGTTCCTGTATTTAAAAAAACTTGAAATAAAAATAATTGAAGTCTATAGTTGTTTTTTCTAACATAATACACATCACTTTTTTAGATAAATTAGAAGCAATGCATAAAACAAGTCCCCTATATTAAGAAGAAAAACATAAGATATTCTTTAAAACTTAACCCCGCTATTTAAATCTATCAATATCTAATTAATAAATGAATACTAAACAAATAATTAATTAAATTTGCATATAAATAAACTCGTAATTATATTTTTGGAGAGCAAAAAGGGTTAAAAATGGAATATTCAATTTATGTGTTTTATATTTTTTTTTTGGATTTTTAAAGTTATCATATTTTTTTTTGTGTTTTATATTTATTCTCTTTTTTTATATTTTTGAGTTATTATCTTTTTTTGTATTTTGTGTTTATTTCTCTAATATATACATACTAAAAATGCAAATAAGATATATTTTTTGAATTATTTTATTTATGTTTGCTATAATTTTTTTGTATTTTTAAGATTTTTAAGCAAATATTTACAAGAGAGGGAAAAAAGAAAAGTTATTTACAAAGAGAAGGAAGAAAGGAAGAGGGGAAAGAGAACATGATATTTATAAAAATATTTACAAAAAAAATATTTACAAAGTAAATCTAAATATATATATATTTTTTATTTTTTATTTTGTAATTTTTTTTTGAATTTTTTGATGATAAAACGAAAAAAAATTTGGAGTTTTCATTTTATAAATTTTTTTTTGTTTTGTTTTGTTTTTATATTTTAAACTTTTTTTCAGTGCGGAAAATGGAAGTGCGGAAAGGAAAGCTCCAAAACGACCCTTATACTTAATTCCAACATTTTCCCCAATGTTGCAATATAAGTATGTGGAACAAAAATGAAATGAAATAAAATATGTACAAAAATAAAAAAAGACGGGTAGGAACTTCCCTAGAATGTGTTCGGGGAGGGCCATTCAAAAACCCTGCATTATTAGAAAGAGTAGAAAACAATATAATGAAAGAGCGAAAAAGGTAGATGTGGGGTGCCTCCCAATAACGCTTTCTTTATAGTCGCGTAAAGCGGGCGAGGTTCGGATTCGGCACCGAGTGATTAGGAGGCAAGTGCACCTATTTTAAGTAGTACAAAATATTCCGATGGGGAATATCGAGGTCGTATATTTGTAACGCCCAAAAAGTTGTAAATGAGCTGATCGCGTCCTAAGGAATTTTTGGTGCCTTTATAGCGCTACACGGCCTAGGACACAGGCATGTCTATGGCCGTGCCCTTCTGTGCTGGCTGGGCTATGTCCAAGAAAGGACACGGCAGGAAACACGATTTTTAACAATAGTGACACAGGCGTGTCAGGGGTGACACAGGCGTGTCCTCACCCGTGTCACCACCCGTGTTCTTCTCGGGTTGAAACATCGGGTTTGTTATCAAGAGTGAACGGACGGGTTACACGGGCGTGTACTATATGACACGGGCGTGTCAGATTCAGCACGGGCGTGTGGCTACCCGTGTCCACTAGGGGACGTGACGGTTGACATTGCGGTTATGCGTGACACGCCCCTGGTCACGGGCATGTCGATGACCCGACAAGGGCGTGTCAGGTGGAGACACGGGTGTGTCTCGACCCGTATCCTTCTCTGGATCAAAACTTTCGTGTGAAAGTAGGGAACATAGACAGGAACACGGCTGTATGCAAAATCATGTTCGGCTTATTTTAGTGACTTTGTGACTAGATCTGAGCCGTTCATTTTATTTAAATCAGATCTGACGGCTTAGGATTAATTCTCCTTCCTTAAGGCCGGGATTAGGGGTTAAACTCCTCATTTTCTTTTGGCCTTTCTCTTTCTTAAGTCTTAAAGAGAGGAGATATCAAGGAAGAAGGAGGAGGAGGATCCCAGCCGTCGGCGGAGCATTTGAGAACCGAATCGAAAACCGAGATCGGATCCGTGGAGGCATTCAAGTTAGGAAGCTTTCCATCCGGCTAGTTTCTCATGGCGCCAAAACGGAATTCAAGGGTAACGATTCTCGACTTGTACATGTGAAGTCCTCTTCCTTTCCTCATGGGAAATCCACTCCCACGAGTTTGTGGTGAGTGCATGGTGTTCCTTGGGGTTGATATCTGAAGTTCCCCTTATTTAGAGTCCGAAATTGAAGTACGGGCATAGGCATTGTGTGTGAACCCTACCCGGAAATGTTTATCTAGATAGGTGATGTTGCATTGTGCATTGATTGTCGGAGAAGACTCCGTATTGTGTTGTTCTTCGTGTTTTCTACATGGTAGATTGCAACAGGGAGCGTTTGGGATTAACTCTAAGGTGCACCTGAAAAACTGGGCGGAAACGCATTCCTGCCAACTAGGTGGCATGGGGCTAACCTTGTATAATTAGGATTATATGTGCAAGGCCTATCTCCAGGAGACATGTAGGGTCTTTCTTTGGAAAATGGTGAGTCCATGGGGTTCAAAATTATTAGGCCAGGGAGCCGAACAGGAAACGCAAAACCGGCCCGCATCCTGCAGGTTTGGCCATGAGTACTACGGTATTCTGAGACGGTAGGGCGACTTGAGCAATGGGAAATGGTGGAGCTATACCTGCATTATGTGGACTATGACATGAGAGTAGCGAAAATTGGCTCTCGTCGGTGGCATAATGAGAGTCTCAGGCCAGGGGCCGTAAACACTGAAATGCTCAAAGTAATTTGTCAAGTCAATGACCTCTGAACAGAAGTAGTATCCGGGAAGTCCGGTACACCGTAAATGTGCCCTGAGTGCACGGGGTGGGCGGCCGTGCGAGCCTCCACCTATGGTGAACCATGCTAGGTTGTACTTTCACTAGGATTTTTGGATGGGAGTGAAGCCACGAAATTGATCGGATTCACTAAGAATGTGCGCTGAGTGCACAGGGAGTTTGGCTGAGCGAGCCTACACCTGTGGCAAAATATTCTTATGCACTTTATCGTTTAACTGGGCTAATAAAATGCAGGGAAGGAACACCGCCGTCCCTAATAAGGGGAGGGGTCGTTATAATTTTGTCAGCTTTAGCTGACCGTTGCTTTGTTTGCCACCATACGGTGGAATGTTGCTTGTAGGTGCGGCGGAACCAAGTACCAAATAGTTGGTTGAAGCCCAAGCTGCTGTGCTGGCCATCGAAGGCCAAAATGAACTGTTGTTTTATTTCTGTCATGTGTGGCCGGCCTGCGAGCCGATGTCTGTAAAACACTATGTTGTTAAGTAAACATTTGTAAGGACATAAGGCCATGTAATTTTGTGTATTTTGGTATTTCATTCTTATTGTGGTTGGTGGACATTCATGATAAATGTTATATGTTATTGGGTTCTTTCAAATATTTTAAAACATCCGCTAGTTGCTCTGTGAAGGACGTTTATGTTTGGGAGAATAGTTTCATTCTGTAACCCTTCGGTCTGTCTGTAGTATATGGCGTCGGGCCCCGGGCGGACCTACAACTATACACCATACGAGGGATATGGGTGTTAAAATTTGGTATCAGACTAACGGTTCCGGTCTTCCTTATTGGAATTCGTGTGCGAATTCTTTTAAGGGGTGGTGAGCACAAGTATGTACGTCATCGTTATAACATAAAAAGAACCCATGAATGTCCACAAAGGAATGAAAATACACTGGTTTTTGAGGAACCTGAGTGTTCCAATGATTGCTTCTAGAAATTTGTATGTCGCCTAATCGATATTTATGCTTTATAGGGCACTACGAGTAGTACGGGGCAGTCGCAAGGTCAGCACTCCACGTAGAGTAATGCACTTAACAGCGTGCCTGAGACTATGCATTCTGTTGAAACTATAAGAAGGATAGTTGAAGTGGTGTTCGCTGTGTTTAAAGCACAAATTGTAGGGCAAGTGCAGCCCCCTATCCCTGGGGTGACTTAAACACCGAGTGGTTTGATGGAACAACTAGCATGTATAAAACCTTTGGATCAGCAGTTGAACATGCTTTTAGTGCAGGGTACGAACTCAGTTGAGGAGTATTTGCAGGCGTTTCTTATTATAAGGCGCTACCCGAGGTTTGATTTGGAGAACGAGTAGACTATAGTTAATAGATTCTACAACGGTCTGCGTGATGAATTACGGCTGCTACTCGTAGGACCAAAGCTACTTGGATTCCGAGCGTTAGTGGAGGCGGCTAGAACTTTGGAAGCAGATCTAGCCAGAATCAACCAGACGTCAGGGTGCAGGTTACCAAACTCCCCAATTCCCGCAAACTCTGTACACCGAATGAGGAGTAAAGTAAGGCCTGACATATCTGCTATTCAAACTCCATATTACTGTTATAAATACAGAAGGTTTGGTCACTTTTCCCGAGATTGACATAAAGACGATCAGGAGACATAAAAAGCTATGAAGGGAGTCCAAGAGAAGAAAGACTCCAGTGCTGAGAAGATAGAGTTTAGGGCTCTACCCACCTCAAAGTCCGGTTTCCGTAGATGGTGTAAGAAGGCAAGGAGGTCGGGTCTAGTTCCTTCTTCTGGTGTGTCTGGAACAACTATTGGCTGAAACTCGGACGTATGCTTTTGCTGTGGATAGTTGGGACACTTTGCCTGAGAGTGTCGAAGCGGACATCTGTAGTCTGAGAAGAAGCCTAGAGCGATCTATGAAGAGAAAGGAAAGGGGTTAGAGGTGCTACATCTTAGTATGCTCTATCCCAACCTAGAGGATACAACTTTGGCCATCAGGAGGTTATAGAATATGTTGACATGGTGACATGTATGGTTTAATTTTTGGTATGTCAGTTTTAGATACTTTTTGCCTTACGCATATTAGCCTATGTTTGGTTATGAAAAGATTTGTATTGATTTTTTGAGTGTCCGACGAAAACACTGTTCGTTATAGGAACCTCCCATTCATTTTTCTCCGAAGGACGTGTATCGTGCATCGGAGTTCCTTCTTCGATGGCAAGAGTCAAATCGAGAGTACTGCTGCCTAACAGGTACTCTTTTCACCCGAATAGAGCCTGTTGTTTTAAGTTACGGTTAGGGAGTCAGGAGTTTTGACATTAAAGTGTTGCTAATGTTGTTTGTAGAGTTCGATGTAATCTTTGGAATGATTGGATCTCGGAGCAGCGTGCGTACTTAAATTTAAAACGTAAGGTTGTCAGTTCGGTACTAGCTATGGTTGTGATATGTCGGAACTGAAGTATTACTTCAAGAGCTGGTAAAACAGTGTTATGTGCGTCCATGTTTATTGCCTTGGAGCACATCGGTCCTCTTGTTAAAAAAAGGATGGAATCTTACAACTCTGTAATGGTTACTAGAAGTGATTAAGTTAACGGGAAAAGATTAAGTATCGAACCCAAGGAGTGATTATCTGTTCCATCAACTAAATGGGTCAAGTGTGTACTCAAGTTGAATCGAAAGTCTGGATACTATTATTTGTCATTACGGGAAAGTTATATTCCCAAAACAGCATCCAACACACGATATGGGCATTATCAGTTCATCGTTATGCCGCTTGTGCTGACAAATGTGCCGTCCGTGTTATGTATTTGAGGTATAGTGCGTTCAGTGAGTACCTGAACCAATTCGTGGTAACCTTTATCGATGATATACTGGTATACTTTCAGTATGAGGGTGATCATTCCAAGCATCTGGATTCGGTATTGGATATGTACAGGAGAAATCAGATGTATGCCAAATTCTCCAAGTGCGAGCTTTGGTTACCCTCAGTAGCATTTCTTGATCACGTCTTTAGCGGAGAAAGTATCGTCGTGGAGCAGTCAAAGATATTTGCGATGCGTGAGTTGATTGTGTTATCTGCGTTGGCGAAAAGTCTAAAGTTTGTAGGACTTGCCGGCTAGTACAGATGCTTCATAGAGAACCTCTACCGGATAACATTACCCCTCACAACTTTGGCGAAGAAAGATCAAAAGTTTGTGTGGTCGCTGGAGTGCGCGCAAGCTTTCGAAGAGCTGAAAAGTCAGTTGACCTTAGCAATTCTTTCATGTTCACCGAGTAGGACTGAAGAAGTTGAGATTTACAACGATACTTGGGGCAGTGACTTGTATTGTGTTCTACTCCAGCATGGGAGTGTAATAATATATAGCTCGCATTAGTTGGTGGTACGCGAGAGGATTTATCCAGTCCATGACTTCGATTTAGCGGCTGTGATATTCGCCTTGAAGCTTTAAAGGCGCTACTTAACAACGTGAAGATCGGTATCTAAATCGATCTAAGGATCCTGAAGTGCTTATTGGATAAAAAGGATTTAAACTTGCGGCAGCGGAGGTGGATGGATTTCTTGGGGGACAACACCTTCGACATACATTTTGGCGCAAGTTTTGGAGATATTGGAAATCTCTTGTGTGAACAAGCAGATCACGGATGATGCTTTTGATAGGTCAAATCCCAAATATGGTATTTGAAGATGGACTGTTGTGGAAGGACAGTAGTCTGTGCACCCCAAGTGTGGAGAGTCAGCGGCAGGACTTGATGTACAAGGCTCATTATACAAAGTACTCAATTCACCTGAATTGCAGAAAATGTTTTGAGGTTTGAAGAACTTGTTCTAATGGCCCAGACTGAAAAAGGATGATCCAGTGGAAAAGTTAGCCAAACTCTACATGGATAACATTGTTCGGTTGAATGGTGCACCCTGCAGTATTATAAGTGACTGAGATGAACGCTTCACGTCCAACGATACCAGGCTGGTGCATAAATTGTTGGGAAGTAAGCGAAGCTTAAGTACAGTCTTCCATTCACAGACGGATGTTCAGACCGAATGGCCCAGCAAACGATGGAGGACATACATCACATGCACGTCTCGGATTATTGAAGACAGTTGAAAGATCACATGTACATAGTGGAGTTTGCGAATAAAAACCGCTACCAGGCGAGTAAACAAATGGCGTCTGTCGAGACCTTGTATGGGAGAAAAAGGTCACATGCCGTCGTCTTGGTTGGAGATGGGTGAGTCAATGTTGTACAAACGACAGAAGGGCTGAATACTATAACGCCAAGGCATAGGAATGTGGAGTTCGCTGTTGCCGATTGAGCATAGTTGAAAATCAAGCCGTTCAATGGTGTCTCGCGAGCTTGACTCTTTAGGAGGCTGAGTCCGAGGTACCTTGGACCGTTTGAGCTCCTGGAGCGGAGTGGTTAAGCAGGGAATTGACTGAAGTTGTCAGTGAACTTGAGTGGGATACATGATGTGTCCACATATCAGGGTTACGGAAGTCGGTGTTAGAGCCCTAGCATGTGGTTGCAGTCAGTCAGGTGTCGTTTGATTGTAGGATGATGACGAAGGTCAAGCCCGTATGTATTGAAGACTTTGAAGTCACACTACGCCGCAATAAGAAGTTTCCATATGGTTAAAGTCCGTTGAAATAATTTCGGTCGTGAAGATCTTTCACGGGATCGAGAGCAGATTATGTTCGAGGAATTCCCCGAGTTATTTCGTTTGGGTAAATATTATGTTTTTTATCTTTACTTAATTTCGTAGACGAAATTCTTTAAGGGGTGGAGATTTGTAACGCCCCGAAAATTATAAACGAGCCGGTCGCATCCTAAGGAATTTTTGGTGCCTTTATAGGGCTACACGGCCTGGGAAACGGGCGTGTCTATGGCCGTGTCCTTTTGTGTTAGCTGGGCTGTGTCAAGGAAAGGATACGGCAGGAAACACTATTTTGAATAGTAGTGACACGGGCGTGTCAGGGATGACACGGGCGTGTCCTCACTCGTATCACCATCTGTGTTCTTCTCGAGTTGAAACCCTGGGTGTGTTGTCAGGAGTGCATGACCGAGTTACACAGGCATGTACTGTATGACATGGGCATGTCAGATTCGGCACAGGCGTGTGGCCACCCGTGTTCACCAGGGGACATGACGGTTGGCGTGGCAGTTATGCGTGATAAGCCCCTGGTCACGGGCATGTCAGGTTGAGACACGGGCGTGACTCGACCCGTATCCTGCTCTCAATCGACGACTTCTTGAGCAAGAAGGGCACATGGCCAGGCACACGGCCATGTTCAAAGCCGTGTTTGGCTTATTTTAGTGACTTTGTGGCTGGATCTGAGCCGTTGATTTTCTTTAAATCAGATCTGACGGCTTAAGATTAATCCTCCTTCCTTAAGGCCAGGAGTGGGGGTTAAACTCCTCATTTTCTTTTGGCCTTTATCTTTCTTAAGTCTTAGAGAGAGGAGAAATCAAGGAAGAAGGAGGAGGAACCCAGCCGCCGGCGGAGCATCGGAGCACCGAATCGAAAACTGAGACCGGATCCGCGGAGGCATTCTCGTTACGAAGCTTTCCATCCAGCTAGTGTCTCATGGCGCCAAAATGGACTTCAAGGGTAACGATTATCAACTTGGACATGTGAAGTTCTCTTCCTTTCTGCATGGGAAACCCGCTCCCGCGAGTGTGCAGTGAGTGCGCAGTGTTCCTTGTGGTAGATATATGAAGTCCCCCTTGTTTAGAGTCCGGAATCGAAGTATGGGAATAGGCATTGTGTGTGAACCCCACCCAGACATGTTTGTCTGGATCGGTGAGGTTGCATTGTGCATTGATTGTCGGATAAGACTCCGTATTGTGTTGTTCTTCGGGTTTTCTACACGGTAGATTGCAAAAGGGAGCCTTTGGGATTAACTCTAAGGTGCACTCGTAAAACATGGCGGAAACGCATTCCTGCCAACTTGGTAGCCTTGGGTCAACCTTATATAATTGGGATTGTATGTGCGAGGCTTGTCTCAAGGAGACATGTAGGGTCTTTCTTTGGAAAATTGTCAGCCCATGGGGTCAGAATTATTAGGCCAGGGAGCCGAATAGGAAAGGAAAAACCGACCCGCGTCCTGCAGGTTTGTTCATGAGTACTACGGTATTCGGAGACGGTAGGGCGACTTGAGCAACGAGAAATAGTGGAGTTGTACCTGCTTTATGTGGACTATGACATGAGAGTAGCGGAAATTTGCTCTCATCAGTGCCATAATGAGAGTCTTAGGCCAGAGCCCGTAAACACTGAAATGCTCAAAGTAATCCGTGAAGTCAAAGACCTCTGAATGGAGGTGGTATCCGGGAAGTCCGGTACACCGTCATTGTGCCCTAAGTGTACGGGGTGTTTGGCCGTGCAAGCCTCCACCTGTGGTGAACTGTGCTAGGTTTTACATTCACTAGGATTTTTGGATGGTAGAGAAGCCATGGAATTGACCGGATTCATTAACAATGTTCCCTGAGTGCACGAGGTGTTTGGCCGAGCGAGCCTACACCTATGGCGAAATATACTTATGCACTTTATTGTTTAACTGGGCTAATGAAATGCAGGGAAGGAGCACCGCAGTCCCGAATTAGGGGCGGGGTCATTATAATTTGGTCAGCTTTAGCAGACCGTTGCTTTTTTTGCCACCGTACGGTGGAATTTTGCTTGCAGGTGCGTCAGAACCAAGTACCAAATAACAGGGTTAAGCCCAAGCTGCTGTGCTTGCCCTCGAAGGCCAAAATGAACTGTTGTTTTATTTCTGTCATGTGTGGCCAGCCTGCGAGCCGATGTCTGTAAAACACAATGTTGTTAAGTGAACATTTGTAAGGCCATAAGACCAAGTACTTTTGTGTATTTTTGTATTCCATTCTTTTTGTGGTTGGTGGACATTCATGATAAATGTTATATGTTATTGGGTTCTTTCAACTATTAAAAAACTTCCGCTCGTTGCTCTGTGTAGGTCGTTTAAGTTTGAAAGAATTGTTTTATTCTGTAACCCTTCGGTATGTATGTAGTATATGGCGCCGGGCCCCGGCCTGACCTACAGCTATATACCATACGATGGATAGGGGTGTTACAATATTTCCCGTGGCCGTTTCACTATTTGTACTTCTTATGGAGGGACTATTATTTTACCAATTATAACTTGTCGGGTTTTAGTTAACTAAGGCGGTTATAAAAGGGAGTTGTAAAAAAGTGCTAAGAAAAATTCGATGAAGGGTTAACGCTCGGCATCGAATCAGAACGAAACTAAAACGACTCTTAATAATTATAGAACTTAGTTTTCAAATTAATTAAAGGCGACTTGGCCATGGAGGTTCCACAAACATGAGCTCACCTAGCTCTAGGAATATCGCTCACCTTAACATTAATACTATTCGACCGAACTCTTGTCCGACGAAGGATTCCTCTTAATGCCCGCTTTACGCTAAGAACCCCGCTATTTGGTGGGGAACCCAATCCGGTTGAATTACGCTTCTCCACTCTCGAGAGTATGCACGCAACTCTTTTTACCCAAGGTTGATAAGTCCATACACACAGCCTCTTTGCTAGTTAGCGTATGGATAACGAAAATAGAGCCCGCACATCGATATGTGGTTCTACGTATTGTATACCCGAGTCAAACCTTAAGCCCTTTAATTAAAGTTAGAAAAAGATCCTTTAATTATTTAGAGTTATTTTATAAGTCCCAATGCTCTTCGATGTCGAGGGCTAAGTACGATTAGCCACTCATCGGTATGGGGACGGCTTATGAGTTTGATGTGGCGCGTGTTCAAAACTAAACACTAAATGGTTATAAAAAAGAGGACATAAAAATAACATAACAATAGGTACAAAATGCTAAAAACATTAATTGCTAACAATGAACTCACGCGCACATCAAACTCATAATTAATAAAAAGCTAAGTTACACAAAAGGAAAATATAATTGACATTATAGGTCCCACTCAAACGAGTAGGCGGGAATTGACAAGTCCTACTCGAATGAGTAGGTGGGAAATGACAAGTCCTACTGAAACGAGTAGACGGGAATTTACAAGTCATACTCAAACGAGTAGGCGGGAAATGACAAGTCCTACTTAAACGAGTAGGCGAGAATTAAAAGCGAGTCATACTAGAATGAGTAGGCAGGAATTAAATGCACGCACACACACTCTTCATAATTGAAAGAAAGCAATAAAAATATTCTCATACACACACACACTCTACATAAAATTGAAAAGAGATAAAGAAAGCAATAAAAGATAGCAATAAAAATTAACTCATACACGCACACACTCAACATGAATTTGAAAGTCAAAATGGAAATTAATCTCATACACTCACACACACACAATTTAAAAAGAAAAACAAAGTAATCGAAAAATTAGAACAAATACATTCCTACTCCTACTACTTGCTAAAAATTAATAAAAAGATGAAATAAAAATAAAAAGAGAAAAAGTTTTTAGAAATAAAATATAAAAATCAAAGTGTTTCAAAATATTAAAATAATAACTTTTTCATTCTTATAATTTTATAAAAAAGTTTAAAAAGTGGAAAATAGGTTGACAAGAACAAAAGTTTAACAAAAATAAAAAAATGTCTAAGAAAAAAAAAAGGATTGAAAGCCACTTTGAAAACACTTTTATAAAACCATAAAAACGAAATTAAAGTACTAAAAAACTAAACGTAAACCTAAGCAAAGAGAGAAGAAAATAAAAGCTATCAGAATAATGAAAACATAGAAATATAACAAAATAAAGTTAAGCTCATACACCCAGACACACATTTTAAAGAGAAAGACAAAGATACTAAAGATTACTGAAATAGAGGCACTCAAAGGCATTCCAGTACAATATGAGGATGAAAAGACTAACATATTTGATTAAGTAGAAAGTTTGATTACAAAGGCTAAGACAAAAACACAGAGGAGGGGGGAATGTTATCCTTACATAGTACAAAAAGCAATTAAGCAGCAGTCCAACAGCAAAATGGCTCAAAATTTTGAACCCCTGGACCTTACAGAGAAGTTCTATTTATGAGCAAAAATTTTACAGGAGGTGGCGCGCTGGTGTGCAAGGGATGCCAAGAATTTGATGATAGGACAGGTTCTAGAAGTAGCGGGTGCGGGACACGTCATGGTCACCATTATAGGAAGAGTCGAGCGTTACAGAAAGCAAAATGTCGAGTGGAGGGCAATTCATCGAGCGCTACTCAAAGAACGTCGAATGCTGAGCAAGTCATGAAATTCGTCGGGCTCAGAGTGTAGCATAAATTCATCGAGCGCAGATCCAGTGAAATTCGTCGAGCGTTGTAGTTATGGAATTTGTCAAGCGCTGATTGAAGATATCAAATTCGTCGAGCGCAGCTCGACGAATCATCTAGCGCTGATCGATGAATTATCAAGCGGTTATCGACAAATCGTCGGGCATTGTAATTATGATATTCGTCGAGCGCTGCTAGACGAATCATCGAGCGCTGATCGACGAATCTTCCAGCACTGCTCTACGAATGGACGAGCGCTGCTCGACAAATTCACTGAGATCAAATTCGTTGAGCACGGGGATCAAATTTGTTGAGCGCTTGGATCAAATTCATTGAGCGTTGGGATCAAATTCTTTGAGCGCTGGTATCAAATTCGTTGAGCGTTGGGATCAAATACGTTGAGCGCTGGGATCAAATTCGTTGAGCGCTGCTCGTCGAACGACAATCATTTCTATGCAAGAAGCAGATTTCTTTCACTGGAATCAAAGTAACATGCCCAGGTCACGGTCGTGACCAATTTGACACGGGCGTGTACATTGAAATTTTGATGTTTTCTGCAAAAAAATTCGGAAGACAATATAAACTAAAGTTATAAGGGTATTTATAAAAAAGGAACAATTTATTGGAGAAATTAACAGAAAGCTACAAAAATAACCTAACACTACTTATATAAAGTACTGAAAAAATATGAATATTTATAATTCATCAGGTCTAGAGGTGAAATTACCCCGGTGCCCTTGTAGGGCAGCATATAGCAAACTAAAATAAAAGAGATTGGATGTTGACAGACCATGTTGTGATGCATTTAACCATTTAGAATACCGGAAGTATGCTATTTGCAAACCTTTTTCAGAAAACTATTAATATTCCCAAAGGGGTACCTCAAAAGGCATGAATACTTTTGCCCGGATCTTCTTGCACTCTCTGAGGTATCCTTAACTCAGCACTTGGCTAAGGAGGTGAAGAGCTCTAAGATCTTCTGGGTATGTGGTGGGACCTCCGTGCTGGAGCCTTGTGTCTATTCCCTATACTAAGTCTTTATTTGTTTAGCTTGTGTGCGAGAAGTAAGTGTGTGAGAGAAGTAAGTGGTGGAAACTCCATAGAGACCGATTCTTTAGTTTCCACATTTTGGTGCACTGAGCGTGGAGCGTGGTCAGCACAAAAAATCTTCTACGAGCTCGATGACTAGAGGAGAAGGACAATGTTTGGGCAGGGCTGAATTGCCACCCCCTCCCCCTCTCACCACCATCGGGATGTTCGAAGAGTTCAGGCGGGAGGTTCTTAGCCTCATTAAGTTCGCACTCGGCACGCATGCCGAGTGCTCGATGCAGGTTATACCAACCACCGCTGACCCAGCCCTAGGCAAGGACGCCCCAGCTAGGAGAGTCGGAAAGAGGTAGCTGAGGAAGGGATTGGGTGAGATCTCCAGGGGCTAGTGCTGTTCCCCAGCTCGGTGAGTGGAGACTTGTTCAGTGAGATGGGGGTGTTAGATCCCTCAGCTCGCCTAGCAGTGGGAGGCAGCCCCTACAACGAGCTTGTCTCGTCCGCACCACTTTTAGTGGGGTTTTGAGATCTAGATATATCCTACTACACCGAGAAGTATAACCCGGTTATGCACATCCAGTGGTTCGAGGATGTGGTTTCGATAAGGCAGATGTAAGATGCCATTAAATGCAGACTCTTCTCTATCACCTTGAAGGATAAGGCAAGAGATTGGTTACACCAGATACCGGCCAACTCTATCGACCACTTCGAGGACCTGCGCCGGTGGTTCATGCTGAGGTTAAATACTTCCAAGAAATGGAAGAGGGAGTCTGTTCCCTCTTTCATATCGTGCAGAGGGTGAACGAGACCTTGGTGAGCTATGTGGACAGGTTCTATGAAGTTGTCACCTAGGTGTAGGAGATGCCAGGGCATACCTCTATGATGGCCTTCACCTTGGGGCTGTAGTAGGGCTTCTTCAGGATTGAGTTGAAGAGGGTTCCTCCTCTCTCCTTTAACGAGCTGATAGAGAGGGCAACGAGGGAGGTCGACGGCAAGGCGTCGAACCCGGAGTTTGTAAGGAAGATGGCCAGGTGGGCCACGGAGGAGAAGTGTTAGGAGGTTGCATAGGTTAGGAGGTGAAGAGAGCAAATGCCCGGCAGAGGGAACAACAACAACAGCAGCAACAGCCGAGATGGGGGCGCTAAGAGCCGAACAATCGGCTCAGCTGGAGGAAGAAGAAGTGGAAAGACCAAGGACAACATAGAGGTTTCTATGGAGGAGATAACCATCACGTGGGCCAGTGTTAGTTCAACCCCCTAGGCAAGAGGCAAGGCCAAAGGCCTCCTCTCCATGATCAATACAAGGCTATAGTGATAGCCTTGGGGAGGAGGAGAGACTGGCAGAGAAGGAGACAGGGACTCAGTATGGAGGTTCCCTATTGCAACTTCCATCAGGAGTAGGGCCATGTTACAGCCACGTGCTCGGAGTTCTGAGAGTTGAGGGGAACTGGGAAGCAGCAGTAGAAGAAAGACCTACGGGAGGTGCGGATTGAAGAAGTCCTGCATAAGGGGGAGGAGGACCAATGCGAGGACCAGGCTTATGTCAGAGCCCAAGGAGGGATCATAGTGATCTACGGGTGGGTGGGAGTTGAAGCTGCCCAGAAGGTGAGTCTCCATACTATGTATCTTCAGAGCATCGCCTCCACACCTCTAGCCCCACCCCTAGAGGAAAAGATCACCTTCTCCAGGAAGGACATGATGGATCGTGAGGATACTTTTGCGATGCGTTGGTCAACCAGACTGCGGTCGAGAATTTTACCATATCCCTAATCCTCATCGATAATGGGAGTTCGGTCAACGCCATTTTCAAGAAGGCATTTGACGTGATGAAGTTGTAGGCCCAGAGGGTGTTGGCCTCGAACGGACCTCCCTTTGGGTTCTTAAGAGAGAGGAAGGAGGTGGAGGGAGGTGTAGGACTCCATGTTACTTGGGGGGGGGGCAGTCCAGAAACTGCAGGTTCGTCATCGTTGACGCACCCAGCAGTTATAACGCTATCTTCGGATGGCCCCTAATCAGTGCCTTCCGCTGCATACCCGCATCTTTCCATCAAAGCTTGAAGTTCAACGGCAAGGGCATCCAAGTGAGGGTTCGGGGAGACCCTAAGGTGGCAAGGGAGTACTATATCACCGTGGTGAACTGAATCACTTTGCAGTGATGAGCTGAGGAGATGGAGAGGAGGATGGAGGAGTTATCCATGAGGGATTCCGAGGGAGAGGGAGAGGAGATGGAAGCTAAGGAATAGGTCTGCACCTAGGTGGAGGTGGTAGATAGAGTTCCGAAGGAGCTGGACGAGGTGATGGCAATAGAGGAAGCTGAGGAAGTCACGGTCCTAGGTGAGGGAGCCATTGGAGAGTGGGAAGAGCTGTCTCGACTGGAGATAGCTGAGGAGGTGGTTGAGATGGAGGTTCTTACCCTGGGAGGCAGGGTGGAGAAGGTGTGGATCGGTGGGGGGCTGAGCCTGTAGGAGCAGGTAAGGATACTGGAGTGCATCTAGAAGAATGTGGACGTCTTCGCATGGAGCACGACAGAAATGTCAGGGATCGACGTGGATGTTGCCTGCCACCGCCTCAACCTGGATCCAGAATCCCTCCCCATATAGCAGAAGAAGAGGTCCACAACAGACAAGTTGGCACAGCCCATTAGAGAGGAGGTGGACAAGCAAATCAAGGCAAGGTTTGTATTCGTAAACCAATACCCCGGCTGGGTGTAAGGACCCCCTTTTTTTTTCTTTTTCAACCACCGGGGTCTTAGCCCAGAATTGCCGCTTTGCGGTGGCACCGACATCTCGGGAAGGCAACCACTACAAACGCCAATTCTGCCGGCCCTTTTCGATCACAAGAGAGAGAAGCATTTATACAAAAGTGTAAACAAGTCCACAGAAAACATGTAATTAAAAGAGAATCATATCAAGTCCATCAATACATAACATCAGGAAAATAGATAAATGGGCTCGAGCCCAGTACATCTGAGTCCTCACTACAAGTCTCTCATCGCGGAAGCTAAGAAAATGCTAATCACTCACGGAGCTGTCGCAGGTGCACCGGTGCTAGACTGTCCCACCTCCATGCGCACCGTACTCCGCTGGTGCTGGTCCCTGTCTCCCATCCGGAGCTCCTGTAATGTTTGGTTCGAAAACCATTAGTCATAAAGACTAAGCCCTATCATCCCCTACCCCTCCCACCACGGCTCCTAAGCACCGGGCGGAGAGGAGGAAAGGGAAGCTACAAAAGTGGAGAGTAGTCAAGCAAGTGACGGTGGACCTAACTAGCAAGGTATATCAGGTGAACAATATAAATGTTGTAATAGGTAGAACAATTAATAAATAGCAAATTGCATTAAAGACTGCTAGAGAATAGAAAGTAAGCAACGAGTAAGTAAGTATGTAAGTAACCTTAACTTATATGAATGCCCATACAAACTTATAAGTTAAGGGATCTTCTGCAAGGCTCCCATCGTATAAAAAGTCCCATACCGATTTATACGTTGGGGTGTCGGTTGTATGCAAATATGAGTGTAGTGATATACTATGCCATGATTCATGCAAGTGCAAACCCACGCACACGACTCTATGCGCACGGACCTTTAGTTCCCCCTGTTCGGGAGGCTAGCTTCACCCCAGGAACCTCCGTAGTGGCAAACGGAGACAGTGGGTCGGGCCCCCCACTCCTAGGCGGGTAACCACACTACCAGGCCTAGCCCTTCCGTACGCCCCTAGAAGAACACAACCTAGAGTATCCGCGTACTACTGCTGGATGTACCCTCCAGACTTTTCGCCGAGTCATCGTACCGCTGTCGGTGTGATCGATCGCCTAGTACCGATGACCCACCACTTTTCTCCGTACTCCACCCTCGAGCCCGCGGCCCCCGGACAGTACTGTCCGTGCATCTACCTTCAGAGATACTGTCTGATGGCAAGTAATCCTATAATTCTACTTTCCTAACTACCGGGGAGTGAGTGTGTGCAACCCTAGTTATACTAGTTGCTCTTTTAATTTTATTACTCCTATGGTTTACGTTAGCCCAGGACTGCCCCCGGTATACCCGTGAAGGGCTCTCAAGGGGCACTAGGAACCAAGACGGTGCATTACGGCCCGAAGTTCCCTTTCGCAAGGCACTTATTATTATTGGTTGTCTACCCTTTACCCAATCCCCTTTTGTTGCTTTAGTTCTAACCCTAGAGTATTAAGACTCTTCCTCTTCTTCCCGGGACGGACGATCTTTCGTCGTTCCCGTACTCCCTTACCCTAACCAGTCCCACATTCTACTTATCCTGACTTCTAATAATGAACTCCACCTTAACTTGCCCTACCAACCATCGATAATCAGAATTCCGTGGTTTTACTAAATGCAGACCATCCTAAACTATATGAGGTACACGAGGGGAGGTACTCTAAATTATCTTCCAAATCTCCTATAAAATTTACCGGAGATCTATCATGACTTAATTAGCTTAAATCCAGAAATTTATAATTTTCCTAATTAATCTGATATTTATTTTATTTTTCTCAAAGATTGGCCATGGGTAATTTTTAACATGAACTACATGATATTCTTAAGTTATGGCCGCCCAAAAATTGTGATCACTAAATAACAGTAAGGTATCATCAAATACTAATTTGCAGGATTTTACAAAAGATATTTAGCCTCTAATTAATTTATCCATTATAATCCTATTATTCTCATGTAAAGAAGGAAGTACTGAAATTACTCTTCATAAAATTATGGAAAAATTACTGATTAATAGTATGATATAGAAGAGATCATTGTGCAAAGAATCATAATTTTATCAGCTTGCTAAGCACCAAAATAGTTTTAATCCGATATCCATGATAAATAATACTTAATGAAGCAAGCCCTAGAATTAAGCTTCTAAAAATCCCATAAAAATTCACAGAGTTTTGAAATCATAATAAAGGTTCTCTGCCTAAATTTCATCAATTTTCCAGGAAGTTTGTACTCTCTAATAAATTTTCTAAGCAAATCATGCAACTACTAATTCATTAAAGAAGTACCCAAAATAGTGATCATAAAATTTATAAAAAAAATATCCAGAGCTTGTACTACCCCTATAATCCACTCTACCCAATTATCATCACTTTTCAATGTGATTTGGTGTCATTTCCTATCTCTACAAGTTTTGCGCCCTAAACTAGGGTTAGATATTTAGATGTCCCAACGATCTCCAAATCCACTAAAATCTCATCCAGAGAACTATATTAGCCCTATGGTTCTCATAACCCGACCTCGGGTCAATCCAAGGTCATTTGACCACATGACCTTCACAAACCACCAAGATCCATCTTTAGGGTTTGGCCTTGGTCCTTAGGTTAAACTTACCCCGATCCACCTCAAACTCCATGAGGGGGTGCTAGAGAACATTACTAGCCAGTGGTAAAAATCTCAGCCTCTGTTGAGGTGATCTCACCACTCGAACTTCAAAAGTGCACTTTTACCCTAAGGCCCCTTAATAGGGCAAAACTTAGGGTTGAACATTTCTAATCCAAACCATCTCCAAATGAGATGAAAAATTATACAGAAACTTATGGTGAACCCAGGGACCACTCACCAAAATTTGGGAGGGTTTGGAAATTATTTAACTATCTAATTAAATTCGGCTAGGATTATTGAAATTTTTTCTAGAAACTATAGAAAAATATTCTCCAAAAATTCTCATTTTTGGATAGCACCTAGATATATGTAGGATTAGACCACATCTCAAATTTCAAGTCGTTTGGACGACTGGATTGGATTGGGGAATTTTTCTAAGGTCAAGGCAGCCCTCTGGATAGACCTCACCAAAAAGGGTGCTGTGGTCTAACCAGGATTCCAAATTGAACGAATTTAATTTTGTCTAAAACTAGACTTCAAGGGCTACAGTTTCTATCTTGACCACTCTTCTTGTAGGAGCCTCTAAGTATTTTTCCCAAATTATTTAACATGACAGAAATCTCATTCAGAAATTGATTTTACAAATAAAATCTAATTAAAGGCACTGTTCATCTTCTTCTACAGCCCGAACCAGAGCCTGAAAACCTAATTTTCCTGTAGCCTTCCAAGCTATTTCCCGGCCACCCAGCCATCTCCCTGGCCGGCCACCACCACCACCACCTCCGTTGAGGCGAGGGCTAACGTCGGGCGGCGGCACGGCCGCCGGAGAGGCGGTTTCCGGCGAACACGCCACCATGAAATTTTGGAAAACCACCATTACGCTCACCCGATCTGGCTCTTTTGAGCCCGATATCTCTCCTAACGATTCCTAAGATCTATCCGCAGAAGAAGAGGGAGGGGAGGACCTTGTTCGCGGGTTGAAGGCGTGTAGAGCGTCGGGAAGCCATTTGCGCGGTGGTGGCGTCGCCGGAAATTCTTCAACAGCAAGGGGAAGTCTGGAATAGTTTGAGGGAGTGTAACGTTTCCTCTTGCTGTCAGAAACCTTTTATAGATGAGCAAAAGGGAGGGGAAAGGGTAAATGTTGGAGATGAAACGTTGGAGATGAAACGTTTCGGTTATGCCGATTGGCAGTTGAAAAGTTGGGAGTGAAGAGGTGCTTGCCAGGTGGCAATTTCCTATTGGACCCTCTTTTCCTTAATTATTAACATAATTAAAGTAGGAAAAGACCCATAAATACTCTTGGTTTTCATCCCCACAGCCAGAATTTATTAAGGCGTCGGTTACCAAAATTTCCAGTCTGGCTGACGTTTCGGCCTTGGTCACGGGCGTGACACATGGGTCACGGGCGTGACAGGCTCGGTTAGCAGTTCTGGGTTCGACGATCGTCGAACTGAGATCGACGATCGTCGAAGGGTGGTCACGGGCGTGACACTTGGGTCACGGCGTGACAGGCCTGGTGACTAATTCTGGTCGACGATCGTCGAGCTGAAATCGACGATCGTCGAGCGTGGTCACGCCCAATGTCACGGGCGTGACAATGCGGGTCACGGGCGTGACATGCCTGACGACTAGTTCTGGGTCGACGATCGTCGAACTGAAATCGGCGATCGTCGAGCGCGGTCACGCCCAATGTCACAGGCGTGACAATGCAAGTCACGGGCGTGACATGGCGTGTGGTCAATTTTGGGTCGACGATCGTCGAATTGGGGTTCGACGATCGTCGAGCGTGTCACACCCTTTGTCACGGGCGTGACCTGGAGGGACACGGGCGTGACAGACCCGTGTGGCCGAATTTGGTTCGACGATCGTCGAGTTGGGATCGACGATCGTCGAGCGTGTCACGCCCTTGTCACGGGCGTGACATGGCGGGTCACGGGCGTGACCAACCCGTGAGCCGATTTCTTAGTCGATTTATTTCAAGTTTTTGGGCTCCCTAGGGTTCTACCACAACCATCCGACTCCTAGGGGTCTAGCCGGAAATGGGATGTTACAAATCCCAATAAACAAAACAAAGATTTCGTCCCCGAAATCAAGGTTAAGCCTACGGGACTCAAATCGGGAAAAGTTAAGCTTGTAACATCCCATGAGAACCGATGATTACCTCCCTACGCTACGTTTGCTTGTGCGGTTTCGAGTCTAAGATTATTTCGCCCACCTAACTAGGTATATACACCCCAATAAACAAAAGATTAGCCCCTATTCTTGAAATTTCAATTCCATTGGTTTAAAACAGGAAGGCAATTGATTGTCCAGAGGGGTTTTAAGGTATACCTGACGAAAAAGTTCGGATATTTTTGCCGCATCAAGTCCTGTGGTTCCCATGTATGCTCCTCCTGCCCATGATTGTCCCACAGAACCTTGACTAACGGGACCTTCTTTCTCCGCAAGACTCGCACTGCCGTATCGTCAATCCTGATAGGCTCCACGTTGACTGACCGATCCGAGGCCACCGGCCATCTGCCGAGGGAATCAGCTGCTCAGGGCGTAGCAGAGCCCTCCGAAGTGAGGAGACGTGGAAGACGTCATGCAATCCCGCTAACTCGGCGGTAGTTCCAGTCTATAGGCTAAGGGGCCGATCAGCTCCAGGATCCTGTAGGGCCCCATATATCTTGGACTGAGCTTCCTCCGCCTGCGAACCCGCGAGACTCCGTGCATCGGCCGTATCTTCAAGAAAACTCGATCCCCCACCTGGAACTCCACTTGGCGATGCCTCGCATCGTAGTATTTCGCCTGTCTACTCTGGGCTTCCAACATCCTGTCTCGGATCAATCTGATCTGAGCATCTGTATCTCCCACAAACTCCGAGCCCAGTGCCTGCGGATCCTCATCCTGAACCCATGATAGTGGGGTTCTGCATCTCCTTCCGTACAACGCTTCGTATGGAGCCATGCCTATGCTGGACTGATGAGAGTTGTTGTACGAGAACTCGACCAGTGGCAACAATCTCTCCCAAGGCTCGCCACGGTCCAAAATACACAGTCGTAACAGATCCTCCAGTGTACGGTTTGTGCGCTCTGTCTGTCCGTCAGTCTGAGGGTGGAAAGCTGTGATGAATGCCAACCGAGAACCCAGATGGTCCTGGACTGACCTCCATTCCCTGGATGTGAACCGCCCATCCCGATCCGAAACGATAGTCTTGGGCACCCCATGATAACGCACAAACTGCTCGATGAACCTCCGTACTAATACACTGACCGGTGTGTCCTTCGCCACTGGGATGAATCTGGCCACCTTTGTCAGCCTGTCCACTATCACCCAGATCGAGTCGTTCCCCGCACGGGATCTAGGTAGCCCATGTATGAAGTCCATGGCTATATCTTCAAACGTTCACTCCGGCACTGGAAGCGGCTGCAGCAATCCTGCCGGGTTCCTACACTCCGCCTTCACGAGCTGGCAGGCTTCACAATGCGTCACAAAATATGTAATATCTTTCTTCATGCCCGGCCAGTACATCGTCCTCTTTAGATCCTTTACCATCTTGGTGATCCCCGGGTGTACCGAATACGGGCTGCAGTGAGCTTCCATCAAAATGTCCTCCCAGATCCGTCCTCCTGCTGGTATGTAGACTCTGCCCCGGAAACACAGAAGCCCATCCCTCAAAGTGTAATCTCCTGTCGTGCCTTCCTCCAAGGCCCGGAATATCGGCTCAGCTCTCTCGTCCAGCCTCTGCCCATCTCTGATGCGGTCTCGGATGTCATCTATAGTAGCCATCGACCCCAGGTACTCCATGTACAGCTCCGGGTCATCCTCAGATACTAGCGAAATCTGCATCTCCTCGAATGATCTAATCAACTCCAAGGCCATCAGCTGCGGGCCTACTCCAGTCGTATTCGCTCTCCGGCTCAGAGCATCCGCAACCACGTTCGCCTTCCCCGGATGGTAGTGCATGGTATACTGGTAATCCGAAAGGAACTCCACCCAGCGTCTCTGCCTGATGTTTAACTCCTTCTGGGTGTCGACGTACTTCAGATTCTTGTGATCGGAGAAGATATCACAATGTACCTCGTAGAGATAGTGCCGCCAGATCTTAAGAGCAAAAATGACTGCCCCCATCTCCAAATCGTGCACGGGGTAGTTCTGCTCGTGCTGCTTCAACTGACGGGAGGCATAGGCGATTACGTGCCCATTCTGCATAAGGACGGCGCCCATCCCCTGATAGGAAGCATCTGCATATACCTGAAATCCCTCCCTCCCTGATGGGAGGGCAAGGATAGGGGCCGAGGTGAGACGATCCTTCAGCTCCTGGAAGGCAGATTCGCACCGCGGCGTCCAAGTAAAAGGGGACTCCTTCTTCGTCAGAGACGTAAGAGGAAGGGCAATCTGAGAGAACCCCTTTACGAACTTCCGGTAGTAACCGGAAAGTCCCAAGAAACTCCGAACATCCGTGGCCGACATTAGTGGTGGCCAATCCCGTACTGCCTGGATCTTTGCCGGATCCACTGCCAGACCTGCCCCACTGATGACATGGCCCAGAAAGGCCACCTCCTTTAGCCAGAACTGGCACTTGCTGTACTTGGCATACATCTCGTGCTCCCGCAGCTTCTCCAAGGTCAAGGCTAGATGTCTCGCGTGCTCCTCCTCCGTCCTTGAATAGATGAGGATGTCGTCGATGAATACAATGACGAAGACATCCAGGTACTCCTCGAACACCCAATTCATCAAAGTCATGAATGCGGAGGGTGCATTCGTGAGCCCGAACGGCATCACGGTAAACTCGTACAAGCCGTATCTACTGCTGAACGCCGTCTTCGGGATGTCCTCCTCCCGAATGCGAAGCTGGTAGTATCCTGATCTCAGATCCAGCTTTGAGAACCAATGAGCTCCCTCCAGCTGGTCAAAAAGCTCATCTATCCGTGGTAAGGGATAAGTGTTCCGGACCGTCAACCTGTTCAGAGCCCGGTAATCTATGCACAGTCGGAGGGTCCCGTCTTTCTTCTTAACGAACAGCACCGGAGCTCCCCATGGTGAAGAGCTAGGTCGGACGAACCCGGCCTCCACTAACTCCTGAAGCTGACTCCGGAATTCCACCAGCTCCTTTGGGGCCATTCGATAGGGAGCTCTGGATACCGGCTTGGCCCCCGGTATGAGCTGAATCTGAAAGTCCCTCTCTCGGTGCGGGGGTAACCCTGGTAGCTTCTCCGAAAACACGTCGGCGAAGTCCCGCACCACTGGAATATCTGCAATGGAGTCCTTGGCTACGACCGCCTCAAAGAGGATCTGATAAACCTCTTCCCCTGCAGGTGGGCCTTCACGGCCTGCACAGACGATAGTAAAGTATGGGGTGCTGATATAATACCTTCGATAACAATGTAGGAGTCGCCGTGCCTCACGGTGATCCTCTTCGCCACGCAATCGATCTGGGCATGGTTCCAGTACAGCCAGGTCATGCCCAGAATCAGATCGTAATCTGGCATCCTCAAAACCGTCGCTGGTGCCTCAAACGCCTTTCCGCCGATCCTTGCTTCCATATCACAATGAGTAGAGGTCAATATCTCCGATCCATCGGGTAGGCGCACCCTCAGCATCTTCCCGGTGCTCAGCTCCACTCCTGCCAGTCCTTTCACAAAATCCTCTGACACGAATGATTGCGACGCACCGGTGTCAAAGAGGGTGTGAGCGGGCTTGCCGCTAACGAAAACTATGCCTGGGGTAATTAAGTGTCTTAGTATTTTTGTTACAGTTCATCTTCTCTTAAATTTCTAAGCAGGTTACGTCTAAAATAGTAGTTTATATGAAGAAAATTTAAAAGTGCTGCCATACCTGTGATAACCTGCTCTGGGTTCCGAGGCTGTGTCAGGTCTAGAGCATACACCTGCTCTCTCTCTTGCCTACGGCCTCGATCCTGAAATCCTCGTCCTCGGTCCTGTCCTCGCCCGCCAAACTATCGGGGAGGTGGAGCGCCCTGATGTGCTGGTGGGGGTGCTCTCCCCACAGGGCAGTTTCGCTTGATATGCCCCGGTTGGTTGCACTGATAACATACCGGTGGCTGCCCTGCCGTCCTTGGCATTTCCAGCATCTGTATAGGCTGGGGAGCCAATACCCCCTGAGTCCTCTGCTCCTGCCCAAACTCCTGACGGGGCTGATCCCCGTTCCTTCTCTCTCCAATAACCTGGCCTCGAGGGCGGTCTCTACGTCCCCCAATCACTATATCATCAGCCGGTCTCTTCCGGCTCCTCACTGTCAGCTGATCCGCCTCTCTCTTCTTAGCCATCTCCAGAATCCTGGCCAGACTCCCCTCTGAAACGAAAAGGAGGGCCTGCCTCATGTCATCCTGCAGCCCTTATAAAACCTCCGGGCATAGCCAGCATCGTCTAACTGGTAAGCGTCCGCATATCGGGCCAGGTGTGTGAACTCCTGATAGTACTCCACCACAGTCCTGCTCCCTGCCTCAACCGCAGGAACCTATCCTCCAGGTCATCTCTCGCCGACTGAGGTACAAAGTGTCCCAAGAGCGCTGCTCTGAACTCCTCCCAAGTAATATCGGCACAATCCACCCCCTGCAAAGGTGGTGTCCAGCTGAGATTTCCACCATCTCTTTCCGTGTGACTCTAAGCAGGAGACTGCCAAAGCGACTGCCTCCTCCGTGGGGCATCGAATCCCTGCCAGCATCTCATAAATGTTGTCCAACCACTCCTCCGTATGTACTGCGGACTCCGTCCCCTGGTAGGATGGAGGGGATAGTCCCCGGAAGACAGTCATCCAATTGGCCCGGGGTTCGGCTGTGGGGCCGGGGCTTGCTGAGCTCTGAAGGCCTCCAGGATGGCCGTCAATGTTTGCCCCATCTCCGTCTGCTGGAACGGAATGGGTGCTGGCGGAGTCAGGACCACATCCGGGGCCTGAGGTGTCCCATGCTGCGATGTAGGGTTCGTCGCAGGCTACAAGCAAAAATTCCATTTGTTAGAGAGCGAATGAATGGAATTTAAGAAGAGTTATGATGGACTTTCACATGTGATTTCCCTTATGGGCACACCACTGCTTCCGCTGCTAGTTTGTCCGCAAACTAAGCTCGCACGGGGGTGGCCTAAGGTTTTTGTGGACTACTTCTCTTTCGATCGAGGTCTGCTCTGATACCACTTGTAGGACCCCCTTTTTTTTTCTTTTCAACCACCGGGGTCTTAGCCCAGAATTGCCGCTTTGCGGTGGCACCGACATCTCGGGAAGGCAACCACTACAAAACACCAATTCTGCCGGCCCTTTTCGATCACAAGAGAGAGAAGCATTTATACAAAAGTGTAAACAAGTCCACAGAAAACATGTAATTAAAGAGAATCATATCAAGTCCATCAATACATAACATCAGGAAAATAGATAAATGGGCTCGAGCCCAGTACATCTGAGTCCTCAGTACAAGTCTCTCATCGCGGAAGCTAAGAAAATGCTAATCACTCGCGGAGCTGGTCGCAGGTGCACCGGTGCTAGACTGTCCCACCTCCATGCGCACCGTACTCCGCTGGTGCTGGTCCCTGTCTCCCATCCGGAGCTCCTGTAATGTTTGGTTCGAAAACCATTAGTCATAAAGACTAAGCCATATCATCCCCTACCCTCCCACCACGGCTCCTAAGCACCGGGCGGAGAGGAGGAAAGGGAAGCTACAAAAGTGGAGAGTAGTCAAGCAAGTGACGGTGGACCTAACTAGCAAGGTATATCAGGTGAACAATATAAATGTTGTAATAGGTAGAACAATTAATAAATAGCAAATTGCATTAAAGACTGCTAGAGAATAGAAAGTAAGCAACGAGTAAGTAAGTATGTAAGTAACCTTAACTTATATGAATGCCCATACAAACTTATAAGTTAAGGGATCTTCTGCAAGGCTCCCATCGTATAAAAAGTCCCATACCGATTTATACGTTGGGGTGTTGGTTGTATGCAAATATGAGTGTAGTGATATGCTATGCCATGATTCATGCAAGTGCAACCCACGCACACGACTCTATGCGCACAGACCTTTAGTTCCCCCTGTTCGGGAGGCTAGCTTCACCCCCAGGAACCTCCGTAGTGGCAAACGGAGACAGTGGGTCGGGCCCCCCACTCCTAGGCGGGTAACCACACTACCAGGCCTAGCCCTTCCGTACGCCCTAGAAGAACACAACCTAGAGTATCCGCGTACTGCTGCTGGATGTACCCTCCAGACTTTTCGCCGAGTCATCGTACCGCTGTCGGTGTGATCGATCGCCTAGTACCGATGACCCACCACTTTTCTCCGTACTCCACCCTCGAGCCCGCGGCCCCCCGGACAGTACTGTCCGTGCATCTACCTTCAGAGCTACTGTCTGATGGCAAGTAATCCTATAATTCTACTTTCCTAACTACCGGGAGTGAGTGTGTGCAACCCTAGTTATACTAGTTGCTCTTTTAATTTTATTACTCCTATGGTTTACGTTAGCCCAGGACTGCCCCCGGTATATCCCGTGAAGGGCTCTCAAGGGCACTAGGAACCAAGACGGTGCATTACGGCCCGAAGTTCCCTTTCGCAAGGCACTTATTATTATTGGTTGTCTACCCTTTACCCAATCCCCTTTTGTTGCTTTAGTTCTAACCCTAGAGTATTAAGACTCTTCCTCTTCTTCCCGGGACGGACGATCTTTCGTCGTTCCGTACTCCCTTACCCTAACCAGTCCCACATTCTACTTATCCTGACTTCTAATAATGAACTCCACCTTAACTTGCCCTACCAACCATCGATTATCAGAATTCCGTGGTTTTACTAAATGCAGACCATCCTAAACTATATGAGGTACACGAGGGGAGGTACTCCAAATTATCTTCCAAATCTCCTATAAAATTTACCGGAGATCTATCATGACTTAATTAGCTTAAATCCAGAAATTTATAATTTTCCTAATTAATCTGATATTTATTTTATTTTTCTCAAAGATTGGCCATGGGTAATTTTTAACATGAACTACATGATATTCTTAAGTTATGGCCGCCCAAAAATTTTGATCACTAAATAACAGTAAGGTATCATCAAATACTAATTTGCAGGATTTTACAAAAGATATTTAGCCTCTAATTAATTTATCCATTATAATCCTATTATTCTCATGTAAAGAAGGAAGTACTGAAATTACTCTTCATAAAATTATGGAAAAATTACTGATTAATAGTATGATATAGAAGAGATCATTGTGCAAAGAATCATAATTTTATCAGCTTGCTAAGCACCAAAATAGATTTAATCCGATATCCATGATAAATAATACTTAATGAAGCAAGCCCTAGAATTAAGCTTCTAAAAATCCCATAAAAATTCACAGAGTTTTGAAATCATAATAAAGGTTCTCTGCCTAAATTTCATCAATTTTCCAGGAAGTTTGTACTCTCTAATAAATTTTCTAAGCAAATCATGCAACTACTAATTCATTAAAGAAGTACCCAAAATAGTGATCATAAAATTTATAAAAAAAATATCCAGAGCTTGTACTACCCCTATAATCCACTCTACCCAATTATCATCACTTTTCAATGTGATTTGGTGTCATTTCCTATCTCTACAAGTTTTGCGCCCTAAACTAGGGTTAGATATTTAGATGTCCCAACGATCTCCAAATCCACTAAAATCTCATCCAGAGAACTATATTAGCACTATGGTTCTCATAACCCGACCTCGGGTCAATCCAAGGTCATTTGACCACATGACCTTCACAAACCACCAAGATCCATCTTTAGGGTTTGGCCTTGGTCCTTAGGTTAAACTTACCCCGATCCACCTCAAACTCCATGAGGGGGTGCTAGAGAACATTACTAGCCAGTGGTAAAAATCTCAGCCTCTGTTGAGGTGATCTCACCACTCGAACTTCAAAAGTGCACTTTTAACCTAAGGCCCCTTAATAGGGCAAAACTTAGGGTTGAACATTTCTAATCCAAACCATCTCCAAATGAGATGAAAAATTATACAGAAACTTATGGTGAACCCAGGGACCACTCACCAAAATTTGGGAGGGTTTGGAAATTATTTAACTATCTAATTAAATTCGGCTAGGATTATTGAATTTTTTTCTAGAAACTATAGAAAAATATTCTCCAAAAATTCTCATTTTTGGATAGCACCTAGATATATGTAGGATTAGACCACATCTCAAATTTCAAGTCGTTTGGACGACTGGATTGGAGTGGGGAATTTTTCTAAGGTCAAGGCAGCCCTCTGGATAGACCTCACCAAAAAGGGTGCTGTGGTCTAACCAGGATTCCAAATTGAACGAATTTAATTTTGTCTAAAACTAGACTTCAAGGGCTACAGTTTCTATCTTGACCACTCTTCATGTAGGAGCCTCTAAGTATTTTTCCCAAATTATTTAACATGACAGAAATCTCATTCAGAAATTGATTTTACAAATAAAATCTAATTAAAGGCACTGTTCATCTTCTTCTACAGCCCGAACCAGAGCCTGAAAACCTAATTTTCCTGTAGCCTTCCCAAGCTATTTCCCGGCCACCCAGCCATCTCCCTGGCCGGCCACCACCACCACCACCTCCGTTGAGGCGAGGGCTAACGTCGGGCGGCGGCACGGCCGCCGGAGAGGCGGTTTCCGGCGAACCCGCCACCATGAAATTTTCGGAAAACCACCATTACGCTCACCCGATCTGGCTCTTTTGAGCCCGATATCTCTCGTAACGATTCCTAAGATCTATCTGCAGAAGAAGAGGGAGGGGAGGACCTTGTTCGCGGGTTGAAGGCGTGCAGAGCGTCGGGAAGCCATTTGCGCGGTGGTGGCGTCGCCGGAAATTCTTCAACAGCAAGGGGAAGTCTGGAATAGTTTGAGGGAGTGTAACCGTTTCCTCTTGCTGTCAGAAACCTTTTATAGATGAGCAAAAGGGGAGGGGAAAGGGTGAAACGTTGGAGATGAAACGTTGGAGATGAAACGTTTCGGTTATGCCGATTGGCAGTTGAAAAGTTGGGAGTGAAGAGGTGCTTGCCAGGTGGCAATTTCCTATTGGACCCTCTTTTCCTTAATTATTAACATAATTAAAGTAGGAAAAGACCCATAAATACTCTTGGTTTTCATCCCCACAGCCAGAATTTATTAAGGCGTCGGTTACCGAAATTTCCAGTCTGGCTGACGTTTCGGCCTTGGTCACGGGCGTGACACATGGGTCACGGGCGTGACAGGCCCGGTTAGCAGTTCTGGGTTCGACGATCGTCGAACTGAGATCGACGATCGTCGAAGGGTGGTCACGGGCGTGACACTTGGGTCACGGGCGTGACAGGCCTGGTGACTAATTCTGGTCGACGATCGTCGAGCTGAAATCGACGATCGTCGAGCGTGGTCACGCCCAATGTCACGGGCGTGACAATGCGGGTCACGGGCGTGACATGCCTGACGACTAGTTCTGGGTCGACGATCGTCGAACTGAAATCGGCGATCGTCGAGCGCGGTCACGCCCAATGTCACGGGCGTGACAATGCAAGTCACGGGCGTGACATGGCGTGTGGTCAATTTTGGGTCGACGATCGTCGAATTGGGGTTCGACGATCGTCGAGCGTGTCACACCCTTTGTCACGGGCGTGACCTGGAGGGTCACGGGCGTGACAGACCCGTGTGGCCGAATTTGGTTCGAAGATCGTCGAGTTGGGATCGACGATCGTCGAGCGTGTCACGCCCTTGTCACGGGCGTGACATGGCGGGTCAGGGCGTGACCAACCCGTGAGCCGATTTCTTAGTCGATTTATTTCAAGTTTTTGGGCTCCCTAGGGTTCTACCACAACCATCCGACTCCTAGGGGTCTAGCCGGAAATGGGATGTTACACTGGGTCTCCAATATTGTAATGGTTAAAAAAGGAGCTAGCCGGTGGAGGATGTGTGTTGATTTTTCCCTTTTAAATAATTCATTTCCTAAGGATTGCTACCCGTTCCCTCGGATCGACGCGCTGTTTAACTCAGCCATGAGTTTTTCTGTGATGAGTTTTTTGGATGCATTTTCTGGTTATCATCAAATTAGTATGCACCCACCCGACATCAAGAATGTCTCCTTTATCACCGAGGATGGGTGCTACTACTATAAGATGATGCCTTTTGGGCAAAAGAATATGGGGGAAACATATCAAAAGATGATGGACCAGGTTTTCTGAGAGTTAAAGGGGAGGAACCTAGAGGTGTACGTAGACGTTCTTATAATCAAAAGTCGGGAGGTGGACTCTTATCTCCGATATCTAGAAGAGACCTTCGACACCCTATGAAAGTATAAGATGAGGCTAAACCCCTTGAAGTGTGTCTTCGGGGCAAGCAAGGGCAAGTTCCTGGGCCACCTCCTTACCTCCTATAGGTGAAGAGACCAACCCTGATAAGGTGAGGGAAATAATAGAGCTGGGGTCGCCTCAGAATGCCAAGGAGGTCCAAAGGCTAACAAGAAATTTGTCTGGGCTGAGCAGGTTCCTCTCTCAGGTAGGAGAGAAGTGCTCCCCCTTCTTCAAAGTGTTGAGGGGGGGGGGGGTCAGAAGTTCGAGTAGTCCAAGGAGTGTGAGGAGGCATTCCAAGCCTTGAAGAGGCAGTTGACCTAGGCCCCGCTCCTCCAAGGTCCAAAGTAAGGGATGACTTATCCCTATACCTTAGGTTCAGAGTCGAGGCCTTGAGCTCCGTCTTGGCCTGAGAAGAAGGGAAGAAATAGTTGCCAATCTACTATGAGAGTAGTGTCTTGACGATGGTGGAGCTCTAATATCCAATCTTAGAGAAGTTGTCTTTCTCTCTTGTCAACTTGACCCGGAGACTCCGACCATATTTTCAGGCACACTCCTTCCGGTTGTTGACTGACCACCCCCTCCGCAACATCTACGAGGAGGTAGAGCACTCGGGGAGGTTGGCTAAGTGGTAGGTGGAGTTGAGTGATTTCAAAATATCCTTTGTTCCCTGCCTCTCAATTAAGGCCCAGGCGATGTCCAACTTTCTTGCTAACTATATGGTCGAGGTTGTGGAGGCATAACTCACTCATCCAGTCCCTTGGAAGGTGATGGTGGACGGCGCTTCATGAAGGCATTACCCCCAAGGAGCAAGGATCGAAAAGGCAGTGGTGTGGAACATCCCATTTCCATGTAGACCCCTAAGATTCGTTTTGTCATGGCTAGGTCATGACAAAACGCTAGGAAGCCCAAGAAAACCAAGTGAGCTTAGGCATGAAGGTGGAAATCAACATGGTCTACAAATAGTAGAATTCTAAACAATAGTTTTGGATGACCATAGGGCTTCACCATGACTCCATGACCCCCACCACAACATCCCTAACCCATTAGAGGTCCCATTCGAGCCATAAGGATCCATTGAGATCAACCCAAAATGGTCAAATTGACCTAAGATAACCATAGGCCTAAATTGGACAAGGTGCCAAAACTAAGGGCAATTGACCTCTAATGTGCCCAACCAACCCAACCAAAGTACTCCTAGACCTTAGGAGAGGCTAATGAGTCACTAATAACATATTGGAGTCAACCCAAAAGGCAAAATTGACCTAGGTCAACTCTACTGAAGTGTTAGGTCATGTTGGCACAAATGGGCTAACTCAAGCTCAAACCCAAATCCACTAGGGCTAACCTCTTTTTTATTATACATATGGGTTAGTGGGGTTCCATTAGGCTAAAATAATCTTCAATTTCGACCATGAGGGGTAGGAGAGAGAAAGCTTTAATTTCTCTTTAATGTAGGAGAGAGAAAATTGGTTAAGGCCATTCATGGCATAGGGAAGCCAAGGACCACCCTAAATTGCTTGATTCATCTCCCATAACAGCCCCGAGAAGATCAAGAGCCTTACCATGCTTTTACACTGACTAAATGCAGTTAACAACCATGATCGAGAAAGGTTATAAATGTCCATTAATGGCCATTGATTACTAGCCCTCTCATCTCCCTAGCTGAGGCTTTAAACACCATCAGTAGCCTAAGAGGAGTTTTCCCCACCACTTACCTGAAGAATTCAAGCCCTTCCACTGTGTAGTTGCAGAAACCCGAGCAGTGCCACCACCAGCATGACGACCCGACAATCAGCGCCACTTCATACCACCACAAAGGTCCTCCTCCTCTCCTTACTTTATGGGTAGATCATAGCTTTCATTAGGATGAGGATTGGGCTCAATTGAGCCCGATCCAAGCTTTAAATTTTTTTGTTTTTCCGAGAAAAACCAACTTATGGGATCACCGGAGTTGGCCCCTCCAACTGCCGTGCCGCCGCCCAGCGATGGCAACCACCTCGACGGAGGTGGTGGTGGTGGTGGCAAGCAAGGGAGGTGGTCGGATGACCTTGATTTAGGCCAAGAAGTGGCTCTAGGTCGGGATGATCTTGTCCGTCAGCTGGAGGTAGATGATGACTAGGAGCCACTGGATACGCTTTAAGATTCATGCTGGAAAATAAATAAACTATAGGTTATATAATCATTTAATTTCATTTCTATCATAGAATTTTTATTTAATGTTTTAATTAATTAAAAATACCTAGACCCAACTACAGATAGAGTGGTAAACCTCAAAGTTGTATCCCTAGGGGTTTTCCTTATTTTAAAATAGATTTGATCTAATTTGAGTGGCTGGTTTTACCAGGGCTCTGAATTTGGTGGGGTCTATGCCTAGGGCTAGTTAGAGACTTAAAGGTGTGCCCCTACTTCATCCCTTGTCCAATTGACCTGAAATTTGGACAGGGAGTCCCCCTTACTTATACCTAGTTCCTGACCAAAAATGGGAATTTTTTGAGATAAATTTCTTATAGTTTTTGAAATTATTTAATAATCCTTGGGTAAATTAATTAGGAGACCTAATGATATCCAAACCCTCCCAAATTTTGGTGCGTGGTTCTTATGGTCATCATGAGGCTCTGTATAAATTTTCACCAAATTTAGAGATGATTTAGTTGGGAAATGATGCGTGGAAATACGGCAAGCGCACCGGTCGCACAAGTAATAAAGTTTGGGAATAAATCCCCGAGTGTCGGTCTCTTGAGGAACACAGTAAGGGATGAGTTAATGTCGAGGAGGACTTGAGATTGAAGTCCTCGGGTCAGCGGTAACGATGGGGGTTTTTGATGGTTGCGGAAACAGGAAATAAAATCTACAAACTACTCCTATACAACGCCGCTATGCGATGCTTCGCCAGGCGGGATGGAAACTACACGGGCCGCTATGCACCGAATCGCTTGGCGGATGGACGAGTAGGCTAGCGGATGAGGTGGTTAGAATGGCGGAATGAGGGTCGTGAGCACCTCTTCGCAACGCACGCCACTAGAAATTGCTAGTGCGGCAAGGGTGGATGGATGGTGGAATAATAAGGCGCACCTCAAGCAATAATAACAAAATCACACAAATCACATAGACATGAAAAAGTGCAAGATCATTAACTACAATAAAGTGTACTTCATCAATACAAAGAGTTAAGCTAAGCTATCAAATACAAGAGGAAGAGGTGTGCGAATCGACCGAATCTGAAGCCTTATTGAAGGTTCACGGTTGGAATCCCGGGTTGTCAATCCGAGTCCAAGCTCGGTCCTCAACTGGGTCCGAGGTAGAGGAGGCTGTCACTCACTCCCAATGGACCCGTCTTCTTCGTTGAAATGACCCGATAGATTGTGGCTCCAGCCCCTCCTAGCTTGATGGAGAAAGCTTGGTCAAAACTCCGCTTGAAGCTTGGGGATGAAGGAGGAGGCCGAGGGGATGCTCCGGCGTTGATTTGGCGTTGAAAGCTTGCCCGGAGACCCTCCCTAAGGTGGAGGATGAAGGGGGACAGAGGAAACCCTCGTCCGAGACGAAGAACGGCGGAAAATCGCGGATCTGGATCGATCTCTCGAATAGGGCGAAACCTGCACTATTTATAGAAAACAGAATTTAAACAGCGCGCACGATCACTGGCGCACGACCAGTGGTCGTGCGCGATATAGTCAGTGATCGTGCGATATGGAGGCAGAAAAGTGGAAAAAGATATCATGACTGCGCACGACCGGCAGCGCACGAGCAGTGATCGTGCGCGGTATGGCTGGTGATCGTGCGATATGCCGGGACAGAACTTTCAAAGGAGAGGTCAAGACTGCGCACGACCGATGATCGTGCGCCAAAGAGGTCGATGGTCGTGCGTAGGTAAAAACGCACGACCATTGACTCCTTTGCCAGAAATGGTGAAAGTCCGATGCCGGACGCCCACACGATCCCAGAACCTGCAGGAAAACTGGACGGGATGTCGATTATGGCAGTCACAGACATAAATAATATGCAAGCAAAGAGGGAAATACACACACACACGGAAATAGGCTAATAAAGTGCACAAGACGTGGAAAACCGTAGCGAACCAAAAGAAGTGCAAATGACACTAAACAGTGTGCAAAGACAGGAAAATAAGCCTAGATGAGTCCGAAAATAGGTATATAAAGAGGACTCATCACACCCCCAGACTTAACCGTTTGCGCGTCCCGAGCAAACAAAACCTAAGCAGACGGGGAAAATGAACTAGCTAACAAAGAAATTGCAAAACAGAGTACCATGCGAAGTCGCATGCTCGCGTGCATAAAAATAAAGTAGAGGAAATTTTTAAGTATACAAAATATTTTATATTTTTCACAATGCGTAACAAAAATTTATTATTACTCAAAAGTGGAATCACGGTGAATCATCCGGTCCTACGCAGGAAGAAAGTAGACAGGCCACTAAGGTGAGCATTTCCGAAGACCGGGGCTCAAGATTACCCCCAAAGGAATCCACCAATGTCGGAAACCATAAGCTTGCCCGTTCGCACTCTCTCCACGACACTAGTCAACTCAAGCGCAAGTCCGTAGGACTTTGGGTAATAATGGGGCTTGGGTTACGGTGAGGAAAACAAGGATAAACATGAAGGGTATGCACCTAACCCAAATGAGCTAACGTACAAAACTTGCACCCGCTGCCCACAAAATAAACATGGGTGCACCACACCCCCAGACATAACTTTTGCAACATGGGTGGGTGCACCGCCTACTCCAAATCCAGATCTTCTCAAATAAATATTTCAATTCAACTTTTACTTTTCACTTTTCTTTTTCACATATTTTTTTTCTTTTCTTTTCAAATCATTTTCTTTATTTTCACAATCTCAGCAGATATAAATCTTGGAGCACATCCACATATTCACAAATAATAACACCACATCACATCCCAACATGAAAATATAAAACACTAAGCTCGACTTGGGTGTGCGACTAGGATCGGCTATGAGGCTTTGGCGAATATAGTGGAGCTGAATCAAAAGGAAGGGTAGGCACAAAGGGGCTAGCAAGGGCGATGTTAGGAATGGGTACAAAGCTCAACCGGGCCAAAAGGTGGCCTACATCACTCTTACGCTAGACTAACCGTGTACCAATGCTTCAAGAATAGCTTGGGGAAAGTTCTTAGCAACCGAGAAAGATAATCCTTCCTCCCGACTCAAGCAATACGAGTCTAGTGGCGGCTACACACATTCCTACGCTACCGTTTGATTCACACCGGATTCACCAACTTTTGAGTAGAATAAAAAGAATTTACGCAGATAGAAAAATATAAAACTATAAGCATACAGAATAATTAAATCTACTCAAATTTCTACACGAGATGAGAGCAGTTGACTAGAAACACAGCAAGGCCAACATTTTACTCCGTCGTACAATCCTAAACTAGCACATAAATTTTCCAAATCTAACAAAGACACAAGTTCAACTCGCGGCACGCTAACAGCTAAGCTCGCGCTCAAGTGGGTGTAGTGGTGTGCAAGAAATGAACTAAACAAAACAATAACTATAAAAGCTTCTAGTATGCACATGAAGGGTGCGCATGCAAAAGGTAAACTGACTCTCCCCCAGACTTAAACTAAACAACACATCAAATGGTATAGAAATTTAAATCAAAAAGAGCTAAGGGAAGAGGTTACCCAATGCTCAGCTAGTGAGCATACCAGAAGACGCGTGAAAACTAGAAGCAGGCCTGCCATACGAAGAATCACAACCCCGCCAATGCGTAATTTCCATGAATACCTGCAGGGGTGAGCTCAGCAAAAACAAAAGAAAAATATACAAAAAGAAATACTAAACTAAGCTAGACATAAAAAGTAAAATGCAGAAATTTAAGATAACTACTGGGGTTATTGTCATCCCAGCACGACTTATTAAATTCTAAACAACTCTAGCTAATGGGCCTATGAAAAGAAAAATGAACAGGTAACTGTTCCATTATCCGTTGCGGTAGCAAGTACCGATACGGAGAAAGAGCAGTTACCCCTCTACCTAGATAATAATACCTGAAAAGCTCAGGTAGAGGAAGCAGGAAATAAGATGAGGAGGCGACCTGGTCCTCGCTCATCTCATCACAAAAAGAATCCTTGCCTAGCAAGGGGTCATCCCACACAGGTGTGTAGGAGTCAACGGCTTGAGCACAAGGCTCATCGTCATCCCAGCACACTAGTGGAGAATCAACCTGCACAGGCTCAGATATGGAAGGGGGATCAAGGAATAAAAGAGAAGAAGGACAAAAACAATCAGAAATCGGGGGATTGATCCCGGTATCACTCCCAGCAGGATCCAAACAATGATCATCGTCAGTGTCATATGAGTCGTATTGGGGAGAATCCGAGAACTCGAAGTCCGCGGTGGAAAGGGGGACCGCCTCGTTAGATAGGGGGGTGCAAACCTCCGCATCCGAAAGGTGATACTCCTCGTCCCACCGGGGTGCGAAGAAGTGTTCCGAAGATCCACATTCTCCGTCGGAGATACTAGAATCCTCATCCCACTTCGGCGCAACCTCGGGCACCGAATCATCCACAATTACGGCATCATCAGCCGACTCACAAGAAAAAGGAGTAGAAAACTCCGGCAAATACTGCGTAGGGGCAAAGCTGCTCACAAAATCAGGCATAGAATGCGCAGGCCCCTTCACAACATCATCCGCAGATGCCACCCCGTCGACGACCGGAACACTATCATCGTCCCATACAGGATCGTCCATGAGTTCCTGATCCTCTCCTTGCGGGCTAACATCCGAGTGAGAATGATCACTCAGAGGAAGCTCGTAAAAAGGGGTTGAGGAACCCATGAAGGAACTATATGCGGCGAGAGATTCTTCCGTAATCTCAACGGGCAAAGATCGAGCAAGGTGCGCCATGTCAGTGTATGGGCCAGGCAACACCCTAGTAGGCCTATCCATAGTAGTCTCCCGCGAACAGGGGACTGCTACGGATGCGTCCACAGAGGTAGAAGGCTTGCACAAGCAAGGGCAATCCTTCAACATATGACCCACACCCTGACATAGAATACACCGAAAACAGTGCTCAGCATTAGAAACAGCTATGACATCGATGCATCTCCGCAAAGCGTCAATAATACGGCACTCAGCAGCAGAATCCATCGCGAACAAAAATATTTACCGGAAATTACTACACACAAGAATAAAATAACTCGGATCTGCAATATTAAAAAAAAAGAAAACAAGGAAGGGACAAGAAAAATAAAGTAAACAATTTCAAAAACTAAAATAAAGACAAAATAGGGTATGAACAAATGGACAAGGGCGACTATCTCGCATCTACCTCTTCAAAAACTCAAACGACTGTGTTCCCCGGCAACGGCGCCAAAAACTTAATGCGTGGAAATACGGCAAGCGCACCGGTCGCACAAGTAATAAAGTTTGGGAATAAATCCCCGAGTGTCGGTCTCTTGAGGAACACAGTAAGGGATGAGTTAATGTCGAGGAGGACTTGAGATTGAAGTCCTCGGGTCAGCGGTAACGATGGGGGTTTTTGATGGTTGCGGAAATAGGAAATAAAATCTACAAACTACTCCTATGCAACGCCGCTATGCGATGCTTCGCCAGGCGGGATGGAAACTACACGGGCCGCTATGCACCGAATCGCTTGGCGGATGGATGAGTAGGCTAGCGGATGAGGTGGTTAGAATGGCGGAATGAGGGTCGAGAGCACCTCTTCGCAACGCACGCCACTAGCAATTGCTAGTGCGGCAAGGGTGGATGGATGGTGGAATAGTAAGGCGCACCTCAAGCAATAATAACAAAATCACACAAATCACATAGACATGAAAAAGTGCAAGATCATTAACTACAATAAAGTGTACTTCATCAATACAAAGAGTTAAGCTAAGCTATCAAATACAAGAGGAAGAGGTGTGCGAATCGACCGAATCTGAAGCCTTATTGAAGGTTCACGGTTGGAATCCCGGGTTGTCAATCCGAGTCCAAGCTCGGTCCTCAACTGCGTCCGAGGTAGAGGAGGCTGTCACTCACTCCCAATGGACCCGTCTTCTTCGTTGAAATGACCCGATAGATTGTGGCTCCAGCCCCTCCTAGCTTGATGGAGAAAGCTTGGTCAAAACTCCGCTTGAAGCTTGGGGATGAAGGAGGAGGCCGAGGGGATGCTCCGGCGTTGATTTGGCGTTGAAAGCTTGCCCGGAGACCCTCCCTAAGGTGGAGGATGAAGGGGCACAGAGGAAACCCTCGTCCGAGACGAAGAACGGCGGAAAATCGCGGATCTGGATCGATCTCTCGAATAGGGCGAAACCTGCACTATTTATAGAAAACAGAATTTAAACAGCGCGCACGATCACTGGCGCACGACCAGTGGTCGTGCGCGATATAGTCAGTGATCGTGCGATATGGAGGCAGAAAAGTGGAAAAAGATATCATGACTGCGCACGACCGGCAGCGCACGAGCAGTGATCGTGCGCGGTATGGCTGGTGATCGTGCGATATGCCGGGACAGAACTTTCAAAGGAGAGGTCAAGACTGCGCACGACCGATGATCGTGCGCCAAAGAGGTCGATGGTCGTGCGTAGGTAAAAACGCACGACCATTGACTCCTTTGCCAGAAATGGTGAAAGTCCGATGCCGGACGCCCACACGATCCCAGAACCTGCAGGAAAACTGGACGGGATGTCGATTATGGCAGTCACAGACATAAATAATATGCAAGCAAAGAGGGAAATACACACACACACGGAAATAGGCTAATAAAGTGCACAAGACGTGGAAAACCGTAGCGAACCAAAAGAAGTGCAAATGACACTAAACAGTGTGCAAAGACAGGAAAATAAGTCTAGATGAGTCCGAAAATAGGTATATAAAGAGGACTCATCAGGAAACGAGCAAACCTTAGCCTTGCCCTAAAAGGGGTATTTAGGTCAAAAGTTCACCTTGTGGGTTTGGGTGGCAAAACCACCTCAACAGAGGCTAAAATTTGGTCCACTTGTTTGACTTGACATTTAACACCCTCATATGGGTTATGGGGTGGTTTGGGGTATAATTTCCCAAGGACCCAAGTTCAAACCATATGTTTGAACCTTGGGGGTTTGAGAAGGGTATGAGGCCAAATGTCTTTGTATGGGCTTGAAACTTGGTTGAGAGGACCTTATGTTGGTTAAAGTCCTCTGGTGGGATTATTAGTGGATTTAGATATAGTTAAACCCCTCAAAACCCTAACTCTAGTTTAGGTCACAAATTTTATAATGGTATGATAGGTCATCAAAACCTTATGAAGAGTTGTGAAACTTGGGTAGTATGGTCATAGGGTAAATATGAGCCTATGGTAATTTTATTGGGAATATTGGAACAATATATTTAGTACCTCCTTTATATACATGGATTAGCCTTTGATAGTCTTTTGATTATTATGATCTCACTGTTCCTTGGGAAATTGTGAAAATTAGGCAGAGGAAGTTTTAGGTCATTATGCTCATACCTGATTTTTATTATAATTTTTAGATGTATATTTTCAGTACTTACTTCACATGCATTTAAATATGCAAATGTGTTCAATATTAGATTCAGAGCACAATATTTGTTAGAAAATAGTGAAGCTTTGTAGTTGTGATATTAGGGCAGTATAATCATAAGGAAAGTTTATCATAATTTTTAGATGAATATTTTCAGTAGTTGTTTCATTTAATTATGGAAGAGGGTTATCATTTTAAATTAAAGTTAGAGTTCATTATTCACTGGAAAGTTTGGAAACTTGGTCAGGAGTGTTTTAGGGAATTTTAGATATGCTTGAATTTTCTTATAATTTTTGGAAGCTTATTTACAACACTTGCTTCCTTAGCTGTTGATTTTGTGATTATATTTAAAATTATGGATCAGAGGCTTAAACCTTGCAAAATAATTTGGGAGACTTGAATTTACTATTAATTAGCTGCTTAGTATTTATCATTTTTTTATGGAGCCTGTTGCATGACTGTAAGGGCCACTTGATATTCAAACTAGGGCATTTGGATTTCTAGGAGAATTAAATAAAATGTCAAATAAATCAGGAAAATTTCAAGTTTATGGATTTAGGCTATAGATGTCATGATAGGCCTCCATTAATTATCTTAGGGTGTTTGGATGAGGATTTAAAGTGCCTCCTATAATGCACGCTATATAACATAAGGTGGTCTACATTTAGTAAAACTGCAGAAATCGTGTTAACATGGGAAATTATCGTAGGGAGATGGGATTGTGGTTTACTGATTTTAGTAAAGTGGATTGGAGTATACCATTGGAAGTTGGGATGAGTAGGTCGTAGAGTTGTCTAAGATTAGGTGGTGCTCGGGATCGACGAAAGATCATCCCTCCTATGAAGAGAGAGGGACAGAGTCAAAACACGCTAGGGTTAGATCTAGAGTAATATTAAATGGGATCGGGGATAGGGTATAAACCAATAATAATAAGTGCCTTGGAAAGGGAACTTTGGGCATTAGTCCATCGTAGTTCCTAGTGCCCTCGAGAACCCTTCACGGGGTATGCCTTGGGCAGTCTTGGCCTAACCTAAATTGTAGGAAAAATAGACTGCAAGAGTAACTAGTATGACTTGAGATTCACTTTCACTCGCCTCGATGTCTCGGGATGCTAGGTTGGGTCACTCAGGCAGTAGGCTCGGTGGTTTTGGTCATGGGCAGGTTGGCCCTGCAAGCTTTGGCTCAGTTGGTATTTGTAACAAACGGGATGGTCCGCGAAGCTTTGGTTTGGTAGCTGATACATAAGGTTGCATGTGAATGAAGTATAAGGTGGTGGGTCTTCGTTAATGGAGGGTCGATGCACCGACGCTGATACGCTGACTCGGCAAGTGTGGTTTTGAACATTGCCAAATTAAGTCAGGTGGACCAGCCAGCAAAGAGTACATAGGAGATCCGCTTAGTGAACAAGCATCGAGGCGTAAGATAGGTCTGACTAGTAGTGCTATTTCCGGTTTAGAGGTGGGCGAGGCCCAACCCTCCGCTTCCATTTTCCTCTACGAAGGTATCCATGGAGGTTCCAGAAAGGGGGAACTAAAGGTCTGTATGCACAGAGTCGAAAGGGTGTGTTTCACTTGCATATTTCACATCATAACATACTTGCATGTCATAACATAACCAATGCATTTAACCCTTGACACCTATTGTATAAATTGGTATGGGAATTTTTGTATAATAGGCCCTACAAAACGACCCCTTGGTTTATATGCTCGCGTGAGCGTGCTTATAATTTAAGGTTTTTATTTCTGTAGATATATACCTGCTTGCTAGAAAACCGACACCCAATCAAATAAATTCGTATGAGACTCTTTATACGATAGGAGCCTTGCAGAAGATCCCTTAGCTTATGTATTTTCATATAAGTTAAGGTTACTTATTTCTTGTCCTATTTTTCATACCCTTGTTATTGCCACATATACTTATAGAATTATTAGATTAGTTCCTCTGTCACCTGCTTCTTGTTTATTCCCCACCATCACTACCTCTCCTTTCCTTCTCCCCGCTCAGTGCCTAGGAGCCAACGGGGAAGGGGTGGGGGACGATAGTACTTATTCTTTTAGACTAACGGATTTCAAACCATATAATTTTAGGGTATCATGGCGCCCAACATGGAGGAGATACCCCGGAGGTCTGCACGCTTGGAGATGGGACTTTCTAGCACCGGAGTTCAGATAGCTGGGACTGTGGGTCCCAATCGTTAGTAGATGTTTAGTTTTTTCCTCCGCGCTGAGTGATATGTAGTGAGGATATTGATGTACCGGGCATGAGCCCTATTTTTAGTATCTTTATTGTTATTTCTATGGACTCTCCCTTTGTGGAGGTTATTTACTATATATGTGATTTCTGTGAACATATCTTTTACTCTTTTGCTACTTTTTTGTGATCGTTTTGGCCGGCAGGATCAGAGCTTTGTAGTGATGACCTTCCCGGGTGTGATGGTGTCACCGCAAAACGGCGGTTCCGGGCCTAAGACCTCGTGGTTCTAAAAATAAAAAAAAAGGTTGTCTTACAAGTGGTATAAGAGGAAACCTTGATCAGAAATATAGAAGTCCACTAAGTACACTAACTCCGGGTCACCCCTGCATGAGCTTAATTTGAGTACAAACTAGCAGCGGAAGCAGTGGTGTGCCCATAAGGGAAGTCATATGTAAAAGTCCACTTCTTCAGTAATTGGAATAATTCTTTGTAGCCAACGGCAAACCCTGCCCTAGCAGGGAGCACCTCCGGCTATGAAGATCTCATCTTTTTGTTCTCTAGCTAACGAGTTAGACTCAACCCACTAGGACTCATGACTAAGCTTGACAACTTATAGTATACCCTTGTCAGAAATAGACCTTCGGTATTAACTTGGTTAAGGTATAGAGATACCCAAAGAGAATAAAGGAGGAGTTTATCACGAGAATGACAACCTAAGACAAAAAATCAGACATAAAATCAGGCGACCCTATGGTCCATATCAAGGATTATTCAAACTGATAGGACTGCCTTAAGAAGAACAGAGGCTAATAATCTAATAGCCGAATGGTAGAAGTCACTTTAGTCTCAACCCTCGTACTATTAATAAGATTACCTAGCAACAAACACCGAGATAAACACCGAGGGTCGGATAGTAATTCAAGTTCGGAAGATACCCGTTTGGGATTGAGAACATTTTGACCCCGATAAGGATGTCATAAATGTGACTCATAGAGTTTAAAGTTTGGAGTATATCGAAGAGTTTCAGGGTGGAACCCCAAGTTGAAGATTGATGCCCAGGGATTGTGCACCAAGCTAGGACGAATATAGCAGGGTAATATCAAAGGTACTTAGCCCAAGGTAGGTATGGCTTATCTTTTGTTTATTGGGGGCTTACCTTTTGTTTATTGGGGACTTATCCTTTATTTATTGGGTAAATTTGTATTTACTTGGGTTTACTTAGACCTAATTTAGAGAATGCGGCATAACAAACATAGTGAGATTGAAGTAGATATAATTTCACGTTATTCGGGCGAAGATAAGATTTTGTAAAAACATGTTTGGAATGATGATATGTAGCATTACCAATAAAATGACTTGGTAATAAGACGTAATAATTATGAGGATTAACTACGATCACGTAAAATTAGATGATGGGTAACAAGATTCAGGACATCTGAGAAGGTAAATTTAATCTCTATGATGTATCACCGAAAGTATGGTGTATCTAGGAACATGTATCTCCCCGGAGTAAAGAAAGATGTCATGGATTTTGTGATGCACGGTGGGGTCCGTCAGTTGATGAAGGCTAAGTGCAAGGCTTTTTTTGGGGGGCGGGGAACTATAACAGCCACTGCCCGAGTTAGAGTGGAAGTTCGAGGGTATAATTAGGGATTTTCATACACAGGATTCCTCATCCCCACTCCGGGCATAATTATAAAGGGAACATTGAGGATAGACTAGTCGAGGTAGCTGGGCTCACCCCGACCCAGAAGAAAACTCCCGTGGGTGTTTCATAAGATTTGTGAGTAGTTGTTCATTATCATGGTGTGCTAAAGATGGTCGTGTCGAATAAGGATGGACAGTATACGTCCAAGAAGAGAAGATCAGTCCAGGCTTATCTAGGCTTGCAGCCGACATTCAACACAGCTCTCCACCCTCGTAAGGAGGTGCAAGATTATACTTTCATGGATATTGGATAAGAATCCGAAAGGCACTAAACTCGGAATTTGTGGAGAACCCAGATACCCAGGTGTGACTGATTCGAGATAGGATGCTGGAGACGCAGGGCAGACCGGCCAAATATTATGATGCGTGACATTGCAAAGTAGAGTTAAGGATGGAGACTGTGTATTCTTGAAGATACGTTTGGTGCATGGAGTCTCGCGAGTATGAGAGCAGAAGAAGCCCAATCGAAGGAATATGGGGTGTTATAAAATCATGGAGCAGATCGACCCATTGGCTTACAGACAGGAGCTACTGCCAGAGTTAGAGGGTTGGAACGATGTCCTCCATGTATCCTCTCTTAGAAAGGCTCTACTATGACTAGAACAACAGTTTCTTGGTATAGATTGCTCGATAGCTTTTGATCAAATTGTCTGCTGTGATCCGATCAGGATAGATGATACTACGGTGCGGGTTTTGCCGCGCAAGAAGGTCTCGCTGGTCAAGGTCCTGTAAAGGAACCATGGGAAGGAGGAGCATACCTGGGAGCCATCGGATCTGATTCTATAGAGGTACCAAAATCTCTCCAGGTAAAGTATACATTCAACTTTCTATGGGATGTTACTCTCAGTACAAACCCCGCAGCCTACCCTGAATTTCGAGGACGAAATTTTTATTTTTGTTTATTGAGATTTGTAACATCCCATTTCCAAATAGACCCCAAAGAGTGGTTTTGTCATGACTAGGTCATTATAAAACCCTAGGAAGCCCAAGAAGACCAAGTAAGCTTAGGCATGAAAGTGGAAATCACCATGGTTTGCAAATAGTAGAATTCGAAATAATAGTTTAGGATGACCATAGGGCTTCACCATTACTCCATGACGCCACCACACCATCCCTAACCCATTAGAGGGTCCATTAGAGCTATATGGATCCATTTGGATCAACCCAAAATGGTCAAATTGACCATAGATCACCATAGGACTAAATTGGACAAGGTGCCCTAACTAAGGGCAATTGACGGCTAATGTGCCCAACCAACTCTACCCAAGTCTTACTAGACCTTAGGAGAGGCCAATGAGTCACTAATAACATATTGAAGTCAACCCAAAAGGTGAAATTGACCTAGGTCAACTCTACTAAAGTGTTAGGTCAAGTTGGCTCAAATGGGCTAACTCAAGCCCAAACCCAAATCTATTTGGGCTAACCTAATTTTTATTATCCATATGGGTTAGTGGGGTGCCATTAGGCTGAAATAATAAGCAATTTCGGCCATGAGGGGCAGGGGAGATAAAGCTTCAATTTCTCTTTAATGGAGGGGAGAGAAAATGGGTTAAGGCCATTCATGGCATTGGGAAGCCAAGAACCACCCTACAATGCTTTATTCATCTCCCCTAACTGCCCTGAGAAGATCAAGAGCCTTACCAGGCTTTTCCACTGACTAAATATAGTGAACCAACATGGCCGAGAAAGGCTATTCATGGCCATTAATGGTCATTGATGACTAGGACTCTCCTCTCCCAAACTGAGGCTTTAAACACCATAAGTGGCCTGAGAGGAGTTTTCCCCACCACATACCTAAAGAATTCGAGCCCTTCTATAATGTAGTTGTAAAAACCCGAGCGACGCCACCACAACCATGATGACCCGACGATCGGCGCGACTCAGACCACCACAAAGGTCCTCCTCCTCTCCTAACTCTATGGGTAGATCATAGCTTTAATTTTTCTGGTTTTTCTGATAAAAACAAACTTGCGGGATCGCTAGAGTTGGCCCCACCGGTGGCCGTGCCGCCGCCCAGCGATGGCCACCACCTCGATAGAGGTGGTGGTGGCGGTGGAAGGCCAGGGAGGTGGCCGGATGGAAGGCATTTAGGCCGAGAAGTTGCTCCAGGTTGGGATAATCCAGGTCATTAGCTGGAGGTAGACGATGACCAGGAGTCACTGGATACGCTTTAAGATTCGTGCTGGAAAATAAAAAAACTATAGGTTATATAATAATTTCATTTCATTTTTGTCAAAGAATTTGTATTTAATTTTTTAATTTTTAAAAAATACCTAGGGCCACCTAAAGAATTAGTGGTAAACATCAAAGTTGTAGCTCTAGGGGTTTACTTTATTTTAAAATTGATTTGAACAAATTTGAATCCCTGGTATGACCAGGGCACTCAATTTGGTGGGGTCTATACCTAGGGCTAGTCTGAGGCTTAAAGGTATGCCCCCACTTCATCCCATGTCTAATTGACCTTAAATTTTTAAAGGGAGTCACCATAACTTATACCTAGGCCCTGTCCAAAAATGGGAATTTTTGAAGATAAATTTCCTATTGTTTTTAAAATTATTTAATAATCCTAGGGTAAATTAATTAGGAGACCTAATTATCTCCTAATACTCCCAAATTTTGTTGAGTGGTTCTTAGGGTCATCATGAGGCTTTGTATAAATTTTCACCCCATTAAGAGATGATTTAGTTTGGAATTAAGCAAACCCATGCCTGGCCCTAAAAGGGGTATTTCGGTCAAAAGTGCACCTTATGGGTTTGGGTGGCCAAACCACCTCAACAGAGGGTGAAATTTGGGTCACTGGTTTGACATGACATTTAAAATACTCATATGGGTTATGGGGTAGTTTGGGGTAGAATTTCCAAAGGACCCAAGTTCAAACCCTAAGTTAAGACCTTGGGGGTTTGAGAAGGGTATGGTGTCAAATTCCCTTGTATGGACTTGAAACTTGGTGGAGAAGACTATATGGTTGTTAAAGTCCTCTGGTTGAAATATTAGTGGATTTAGAGATAGTTAAACCCCTCAAAACCCTAACCCTTGTTTAGGTCACAAATTTTATAATGGTAAGATAGGTCATCAAAACCTTATGAAGAGTTGTGAAACTTGGGTAGTATGGTCATAGGCTAAATATGAGCCTCTGGTAACTTTTTTGGGAATATTGGAACAATATATTTAGTACCTCCTTTTTATTATATGGATTTGACCTTGATAGTCTTTTGATTATTATGATCTCACTATTCCTTGGGAAATTGTGAAAATTGGGCAGAGGAAGTTTTAGGTCATTATGCTCATACCGGTTTTTTATTAAAAAATTTAGATGCATATTTTCAGTACTTACTTCACATGCTTTTAAATATGCAAATGTGTTCAATATTAGATTCAGAGCATAATATTCTTTATAAAATAGTAAAGCTTATCAGTATTGATATTAGGGCAGTATACTCATTAGGAAATTTTATCATAATTTTTAGATGGATATTTTCAGTAGTTGTTTCATTTAATTATTGAAGAGGGTTTTCATTTTAAATTAAAGTTATAGTTCATTATTCACTAGAAAGTTTGGAAACTTGGTCAGGAGTGTTTTTAGGGCATTTTAGTTATGCTTGAATTTTCTTATAATTTTTGGAAGCTTATTAACAGCACTTGCTTCTTTAGTTATTGATTTTGTGATTATATTTAAAATTATGGATAAGAGGCTTAAACATTGCAAAAAAACATTGGGAGACTTGAATTTATTTTGAATTAGCTGCCTAGTATTTATCATTATTTTATGGAGCATGTTGCATGACTATAAGGGCCACTTCATATTAAAACTGGGCATTTCGATTTTTAGGAGAAATAAATAAAATGTCAAATAAATCAGGAAAATTCAAAGTTTTTGGATTTAGGCCATAGATGTCTTGATAGGCCTCCATTAATTATCTTATGGTGTTTGCATGAGGATTTAAAGTACCTCCTATCATGCACGTCATATAGCATAAGAGGGTCTGCATTTATTAAAACCGCGGAAATCGTGTTAACATTTGAAATGGTCGTAGGGAGATGGGATTGTGGTTTTCATATTTTAGTAAAGTGGATTGGAGTATACCATTGGAAGTTGGGATGAGTAGGTCGTAGAGTTGTCTAAGATTAGGTGGTGCTCTAGATCGACGAAAGATCGTCCTTCCTGTGAATAGAGAGGGACAGAGTAAAAACACGCTAAGATTAGATCCAGAGTAATATTAAAATGGATTGGGGATCAGGTATTAACCAATAATAATAATTGTTTGGCGAAAGGGAACTGTGGGCTTCAGCCCATTGTAGTTCCTATTGCACTCGAGAACGGGGTATGACTTGGGCAGTCCTGGGCTAACCTAAACTATAGGCAAAATAAACTGCAAGAGTAACTAGTATGACTAGGGATTCACTTTCACTCCCTCGATGTCTCGGGTTGCTAGGTTGGGTCACTCGAGTAGTAGGCTCTGTAGTTTTGGTGATGTTCAGGTTGGCCCGACAAGCTTTGGCTCAGTTTTTTTTGTAACTGACGGGATGGTCCGGGGAGATTTGGCTCGATAGCTAATACATAAGGTTACATGTGCATGAAGTATAAGGTGGTGGGTATTCGATATGGGAGGGTCGATACACCGACACCGATACGTAGACTCGGCAAGTGTGGTTTTCCACTTCGCTAAATTAAGTCTGGTGGACCAGCCGACAAAGAGTACGCAGGAGCTTCGCTTTGTGCACCAGCATCGAGGCATATAATAGGTCTGACTGGTAGTGCTATTACCGATTTAGAGGTGGGAAAGGCCCAACCCACCTCTTCCATTTGCCACTACGAAGGTATCCTTGGAGGTTCCAAAAAGGGGTAACTAAAGGTCTGTATGCACAGAGTCGAGTGGGTGTGTTGCACTTGCATGTTTCTCATCATAGCATACTTGTATTTCATAGCATAACCATTATATTTAACCCTTTAGACCTATTATAAAAATTAGTATTTGAATTTTTGTACAATAGGCCCAGCAAAATGACCCCTTGGTTTATAAGCTCGCGTGAGTGTTCTTCTAAGTTAAGTTTTTTATTTCTATAGATTTATATATTCTTGCTATAAAACCGACACCCTATTGTATAAATTGGTATGAGACTCTTTATACGATAGGAGACTTGTAGAAGATCCCTTAACTTATGTGTTTTCATATAAGTTAATGTTACTTATATCTTGTCATTTTTTTCATACCCTTGTTATTGCCACATATACTTATAGAATTGCTAGATTAGTTCTGTCGTCACCTATTTCTTGTTTATTGACCACCATCACTACCTCTCCTTTCCTTCTCCCCGCTCGGTGCCTAGGAGACATGGGGGAAGGGGTGGGGGATGATAGGACTTAGTCTTTTAGACAAACTGTTTTCGAACCATATCATTTTAGGGGACCGTAGAGCCCAGCATGGAGGAGCAGCCACGGAGGTCGGCCCACATAGAGATGGGGCAGTCTAGCACTAGAGTTCAGAAAATTGGGACTGTGAGTCCCGATCATTAGTAGATGTTTAGTTTTTTCTTCCATGCTGAGTGATATGTAGTAAGGATATTGTTGTACCGGGCATGAGCCCTATTATCAGTACCTTTATAATTACTTTTGTGAACTCTCCCTTCGTAGAGGTTATTTACTATATATGTGATTTATGTGGACATGTCTTTTACTCTTTTGCTACTTTTCTGTGATCTTTTTGGCCGGAAGGATCGGCGCTTTGTAATGATAACCTTCTCGGGCGTGAAGGTGTCACCACAAAATGGCAGTTCTTGGACTAAGACCCCGTGGTTCAAAAAAGAAAAAGGGGGGGGGGGGTTTACAGGTGGTGCATTTTACCATCACCAATAATCAAGCCGAGAATGAGTTAGTGATAGTAGGATTTTGCCTAGCAAGGGAGCTTGGAGTGCATAATGTGGAGGTCGTAACTGACTCCATGGTGGTAGCCACCTAGATCAATGGGGAGTTCGAGGCAAGGGAGCTAACTTTCTAGTTGTACTTGGCAAAGGTCAAGGGGGTAATTGGTATGTTCCAGATGTTCTCAATCTGACACATTCCAAAGGAAGAAAATGAGCGGGTGGATCAATTGGTCATGCTTGGGACCCGGGTGGGAGGCTTCATCTGTAACATCCCTCGGGCAACTAGACCCCCTAAGAGTGGTTTTGTCATGACTAGGTCATGACAAAACCCTAGAAGCCCAAGAAGACCAAGTGGACTTAGGAATATAGGTGAGATCATTATGGTCTATAAATAGTAGATTCCTAAACCCTAGTTTAGGATGATCATGATTCTCCAAGACCACACCATGATCTCACCAATCTATTGAAAGGCCCTAAGGGTCCATTTGAGTCAACCCAGGGTGACCAAGTTGACCTATGATCATTCTAAGCCTAAATAGGGCAAGATGCCCTAGCAAGGGAAATATGCCCTAAAGAGCCCAACCAACCCTACCAAGGTGTCCCTAGACCTAGAGTAGGGTCAATGGGTCACCAAAGATCCATTGGCGTAAACCTTAGAGCTTAAGTTGACTTAAGTCAACCCTAACCCTAAATGGGTCAAACTGACTTACATAGGGTCAATTGTCATTCCCTTGGCAAAGTGGACCCCACCCATGTCTTTCTAACCCTAGATTGAGGCCAATGGGTCACCAAGGACCCATTGGGGTCAACCCTACTAGCTAAGTTGACCTAAGTAAACTCAGACACCAAAGTGGTCAAAGTGCCCTTAATAAGGGTCAAGTGACATTCAAGGTGCCAAGTCAACCCTACCCATCCCTACCTAGACCCTAGGGGAGGCCAATAGGTCACCAAGGACCCATTGATGGTGACACAAAAGGTCAATTTGACCAAAGTCAGCCCTAGGCTAGGTCAAGTCAAACTTAGCTCAAAAAGGGCTAACCAAAGCTCAAGATCTATTCACTTGGGCTAACCACCTCATAAATAATTAATGTCATGAATTAGTGGGCTGCAATTAGGCTAGTGTGATTAACAAATTTGTCCATGAGGGGGCAGGAGAGAGAAAGCTTCAATTCCTCTTTAATGGAGGAGAGAAAAAAATGAGTAGAGGCCATTCCTTGCATAGGGAAGTAAAGGGCAATTCTTTTTTCTTGGTTCATCTCCCCTAATAGCCCTAATAAGATCAAGAGCCTTTCCAGGCTCTTCCACTGACTGGATGTAGAGAACCTCCATGGACGAGCCAAGCTATTCATTGCCATTAATGGCATTGATTCCATGACCACCCCTTCCCCCATTTTATTGTTTTTAAAGCTTCACTATACACTTAGGAGTCATTTCAACCCTTGAACAGTGATGCGTGGAATTACGGCAAGCGCACCGGTCGCACAAGTAATAAAGTTTGGGAATAAATTCCCGAGTGTCGGTCTCTTGAGGAACACAGTAAGGGATGAGTTAATGTCGAGGAGGACTTGAGATTGAAGTCCTCGGGGCGAAGGTAACGATGGGGGTTTTGATGGTTGTGGAAAATAAAGTAAAAATCTAACAACTACTCCTATGCAACGCCGCTATGCGATGCTTCGCCAGGCGGGATGGAAGACTAGTCGGGCCGCAATGCACCGAATCGCTAGGCGGATGGGCGAGTAGGCAAGCGTATGAGGTGGAGAGAATGGCGGAAATCCTACTATGCAGGCCGCTATGCACTGCTTCGCCAGGCGGGATGGAAACTACACGGGCCGCTATGCACCGAATCGCTTGGCGGATGGAAGAGTAGTGTCACAACCCGCATTTTCCCCAACAATTTAATTATATCAGAGCAAGGGGAAAATACGCGTCGTGATGCCACGCCGTGCAGGGGATAACTGCAGACGTTCAGGCAGGACTCCAAACTCTACAATTCTAATAGAAAACATAGATAGTTATGAATAAAATCCAGTTTAAGTTATGATGGTAGCCGTATCCCTCAGCTTAGTGAATCATCTAGTTCACGATTTAAAAAAATATATAAATTCTTCAACCAGACCAGCGGCGAGAGATAAGTTTCTCCACTTCGTGGATCTTCCGGTGGCCGCCGACGGAGCTCCGGTGCTCGGAATCTTCAACCGATCGTAGATCCGGAAAGCTCTCACCGAGAGCTGCGCTATCATGGTAATTTCTTCCTCTTTCCGTGAGCTTTCTTGATAGGGTTTTTCGGCCCTAACCCCTTTTCCGCCATTATTGTTTAGATCTCTACTTCTCCTGAGTTCTTTTGTCCCGATCTTCGGCGTGGAACGATTCAGTGAACGTTTCCGGTGCAACCAAGGCAAGTAGTGGTTTTCCCTCCTTCCCTCTCGTCCGATTTTGATGGTAACGGTTAAACTTTAGTTCTCAATCCTTGTGCACTTTTGAGATTCGGTTTAGTATGCTTGTTGAGTCTTCCTTATGAGTTTTCTTGGTTTTTATTTAGTTTTTGGCATGAAAAATCTCGTCTTGTGGAGTTGTAGAAATGCGATGTAGGATTTTATTGTGGGCTTTTATCGCCCTTTTTATCGCGTTAGAAATTACCTAGGGTCGTAAATCGTTTCTAGAGGTTGATCAACCGTGTTTTTAACTTAGAATATATCGAGTAGAATCCGATGTGCCAAATCCTGTGATTTATTTCCTAGTGACTCGTTCTTGCGGGTGTTTGTGGGCAAATCCACCGACCGCAAGGTTTGTTTTCCTTTATTAGTGGTCGTGCAACTCTATTGGTGGTTGGGCATCCTGCGGCGATTAGTGGAGTGTATAAGTCTCCCCCGCAATTAGACGGATTTTAACATCTGTGAGGGGTGTGTCCTTATTAGTGAGCACCCTGCCTGTTTAGATAGAGTTGACCACACGCGACTAATAAAGTTGTTTGTTTTGAGTTTCTTTCTTATGATCTACTCATGCCTTTGTTTTCCCCCTGCCTTGGGTATCTGGCATGATTGGTTGTACGTGACGATTCACGTAAGTTCTATTTCTCAAATTTTGTTTTGTACCTTATTTCAGTACTTTGGGTCCTGGGTTGGTACCCCTTTCGACCTTGTTCATTTGTTTACTTTATTTATTTTCTTGCCGCTACTTGCACCTTCTTGCTGAGGTGTTCTGTTTTTTTTTGAATGCCTCAGGTTCAGAGCAGTAGCAGATAGTGGAGCTAGTTTTGGTTTTCTGAGCAGCAGTGTTGGCTGTGGTTTTGCACCTCGCCATAGCGAGGTAGTTTGTCTTTTTAGTTGTTTTCCTTAGTTCAGACATACCTAATACTGTGGGTTCGTGTCAGGTTGTTGACGCCCACAGGATTGTTGATTTTTGACACTTGCTGGCTGTAGTAGTTCCTTATGTTTTGATTTAGATAACTTGCTCTATGGGATGATTCCTTGCTAGGACTGCATGTTAGGTATTTTGACCTATAAAACACTACTATTAGTAAAGCATACTTATCATCTCCTTCAAAACTAAGCCACTACTTTCTATTTAGCGTAAAGACTTTCCTACCCTTATTATAAATCTAGGGTTTGCATTGTATGAGTTGTTCCTCGGGGACATTTATACTTATGTAGGATATTAGAGTCAATTTAAATAAGTATTTTCCGCAAGCGTAGAATTTATATATTTTTTTAAATCGTGAACTAGATGATTCACTAAGCCGAGGGATACGGCTACCATCATAACTTAAACTGGATTTTATTCATAACTATCTATGTTTTCTATTAGAATTGTAGAGTTTGAAGTCTTGCCTGAACGTCTGCAGTTATCCCCTGCACGGCGTGGCATCACGACGCGTATTTTCCCCTTGCTCTGATATAATTAAATTGTTGGGGAAAATGCGGGTTGTGACAAGTAGGCTAGCGGATGAGGTGGTGAGAATGGCGGAATGAGGGTCGTGAGCACCTCTTCGCAACGCATGCCACTAGCAATTGCTAGTGCGGCAAGGGTGGATGGATGGTGGAGTAATAAGGCGCACCTCAAGCAATAAATAACGAAAATACAAATCACATAGACATGATTTAGCACAAGCGTTAATTACAATAAGCGTACTTCATCAATATAAAGAGTTAAACTAAGCTATCAAATACAAGAGGAAGAGGTGTGCGAATCGACCGAATCCGAAGCCTTATTGAGGGTTCACGGTTGGAATCCCGGGTTGTCAATCCGAGTTCAAGCACGGTCCTCAACTGCGTCCGGGGTAGAGGAGGCTGTCACTCACTCCCAATGGACCCGTCTTCTTCGTTGAAATGACCCGTAGATTACGGCTCCAACTCCTCCTAACTTGATGGAGAAAGCTAGGTCAAAACTCCGCTTGAAGCTCTAGGATGAAGGAGGAGGCCGAGAGGATGCTCCGGCGTTGATTTGGCGTTGAAAGCTTGCCCGAAGACCCTCCCTAAGGTGGAGAATGAAGGAGGACGGCGGAAAAACTCATCGGGGACGAAATACGGCGGAAAGTGTCGAGCGATCCGGAATAGGGCGAAACCTGCGCTATTTATAGAAGACAGAATTAAACAGCGCGCACGATCACTGGCGCACGACCAATGGTCGTGCGCGATATGGTCAGTGATCGTGCGATATGGAGGCAGAAAAGTGGAAAAAGATATCATGACTACGCACGACCGGCAGCGTACGAGCAGTGATCATGCGCGGTATGGCTGGTGATCGTGCGATATGCCGGGACAGAACTTTCACAGGAGAGGTCAAGACTGCGCACGACCGATGATCGTGCGCCAAAGAGGTCGATGGTCGTGCGTAGGTAAAAACGCATGACCATTGACTCCTTTGCCAAAAATGGTGAAAGTCCGATGCCGGACGCCCACACGATCCCAGAACCTGCAGGAAAACTGGACGGGATGTCGATCATGGCAGTCACAGACATAAATAATATGCAAGCAAAGAGGGAAATACACACACACACGGAAATAGGCTAATAAAGTGCACAAGACGTGGAAAACCGTAGCGAACCAAAAAGAAGTGCAAATGACGCTAAACAGTGTGCAAAGACAAGAAAATAAGCCTAGATGAGTCCGAAAATAAGTATATAAAGAGGACTCATCACACCCCCAGACTTAACCGTTTGCGCGTCCCGAGCAAACACAACCTAAGCAGACGGGGAAAATGAACTAGCTAACAAAGAAATTGCAAAACGGAGTACCATGCGAAGTCGCATGCTCGCGTGCATAAAAATAAAGTAGAGGAAATTCTTAAGTATACAAAATATTTTATATTTTCCACAGTGCGTAGCAAAAATTTATTATTACTCAAAAGTGGAATCACGGTGAATCATCCGGTCCTACGCAGGAAGAAAGTAGACAGGCCACTAAGGTGAGCATTGCCGAAGACCGGGGCTCAAGATTACCCCCAAAGGAATCCACCAATGTCGGAAACCATAAGCTTGCCCGTTCGCACTCTCTCCACGGCACTAGTCAACTCAAGCGCAAGTCCGTAGGACTTCGGGTAATAATGGGGCTTGGGTTACGGTGAGGAAAACAAGGATAAAATGAAGGGTATGCACCTAACCCAAATGAGCTAACGTACAAAACTAGTACCCGCTGCCCACAAAATAAACACGGGTGCACCACACCCCCAGACTTAACTTTTACTAAATGGGTGTGTGCACCGCCTACTCCAAATCCAAATCATCTCAAATAAAGATTTTCAATCAAACTTTTTCTTTCTCTTTTTCTTTTCTCTTTTTTTTTCTCTTTTTCAAATATTTTTCTTTGTCAACTTTTTCTTTTCACAATATACAATTTCAGCAAATAAAACTTGGGCGCGCTTCCACATTTTCACGAATAAAAAAAATACCACATCACAACCCAACATGAAAATATAAAACACTAAGCTCGACTTGGGTGTGCGACTAGGATCAGCTATGAGGCTTTGGCGAATATAGTGGAGCTGAATCAAAAGGAAGGGTAGGCACAAAGGGGCTAGCAAGGGCGATGTTAGGAATGGGTACAAAGCTCAACCGGGCCAAAAGGTGGCCTACATCATGCTCACGCTAGACTAACCAAGTACCAATGCTTCAAGAATAGCTTGGGGCAAGTTCTTAGCAACCGAGAAAGATAATCCTTCCTCCCGACTCAAGCAATACGAGTCTAATGGCAGCTACACACATTCCTACGCTACCGTTTGATTCACACTGGATTCACCAACTTTTGAGTAGAATAAGAAATATGTACGCAAATAGAAAAATATAGAACTATAAGCATACAGAAAAATTAAATCTACACAAATTTCTATACAAAACGAGAGCAGTTGACTAGAAACACAGCAAGGCCAACATTTTACTCCGTCACACAATCCTAGACTAGCATAGAAATTTTCCAAATCTAACAAAGATACAAGTTCAACTCGCGGCACAGTAACAGCTAAGCTCGCGCTCAAGTGGGTGTAGTGGTGTGCGATGCAATGAACATAAACAAAATAAAATACGAAAAGCTTCTAGTATGCAAAAGAAATGTGCACGTGCAAAAGGTAAACATGCTCTCCCCCAGACTTAAACTAAACAACACATCAAATGATAGAGAAATTAAAATCAGAATGAGCTAAGGGAAGAGGTTACCCAATGCTCAGCTAGTGAGCATACCAGAAGACGCGTGGAAAGTAGCAGCAGGCCCCCCATACGAAGGATCACAACCCCGCCAATGCGTAGTTTCCATGAATACCTGCAGGGGTGAGCTCCGCAAAAACAAAAGAAAAATATACAAAAAGAAATACTAAACTAAGCTAGACATAAAAAAAAGAAAAATGCAGAAAATGAAAGATAAGCACTGGGGTTATTGTCATCCCAACACGACTTATTCAGCAAAAGAAAAGTTCTAGCTAATGGGCCTATGAAAAGAAAAGTGCACAGGCAACTGTCCTAATATCCGTGTCGGTAACGGGTACCGATACGGCGATAGAACAGTTACCCCTCTACCTGAGTAATAATACCTGCGACGCATAGGTAGAGGAAATAGGAAGTAAGATGAGGAGGAGCACTGGTCCTCACTTATCTCACCACAAAACAAATCCTTGCCTAGCAAGGTATCGTCCACCACAAGCTCGTTGGGGGCGAAGGTGTAGGTAGAGGCTTCAACTGCAAAAGGAGTAGGAAACTCCTCATGCAAGCTGAGGCACTCGCCGACAACCTGAGCGCAAGGCTCAAAGTCAACCCAACTCACCTGCAGGGAGTCAACCCGCACAGGCGCAGAAGGAGAAGGGGGGTCAAGGAATAAAGGAGAAGAAAAACTAAAAGAAGCGGAAATAGGGAGAGTGATCCCGGAATCACTCTCAGCAGGATCCAAACATAGATCACTGTCGGTATCATGTGAGTCATGGCGAGGGGAAGCTGAGACCACGAGGTCCTCGGTGGTGGTTTGGACCCCCTCATCCAACAAGGAAGTAGAAACCTCCTCGCCGGCAAGGATTTCCTCATCACACCTCGGTACGTCACGGTGTTCCAAGACATAGTACTCACTATTGATGAGAATAATGTCCTCGTCACACCACGGCGCATCCTCATGTTCCCAATTTCCAAAGGGCACAACATCATCAACCAACTCACTAGAAATGGGAGTAGGTAATTCATGCAAAGAAAGCGGAGGAGCAACATCATCAGAGATAATATGCGCTGGTTCCTCCGGGGGTGAATCAAAAATAGGGGAAGAAGGCACAAGGAGAGAAGGTGCCGCAATGTCGTTGCACTGACTAGTGGAAGGTCTGATGGGTGTATCCACAGCAGTCCCCCATAGACAAGGTGGTACTGCGGATACATCATCAGAATCAGAAGGAGCGGCCATTTGAGAGGTGGATGAGACGATCCGGATATCCGGTTCATCATCCGCCTCCATCTGGCGCTGAAATTTTTGCGCAATCTTTCAACACATGGTCGGTGCTATGACAACACAAACACCGTTTTCCATTACCCCTCGGTCCAGAAGGGACCGGGGAGGAATATGAAAAAGGTGAATGCGGAGAAGAGTAGTGACCATAAGACTGGGGTACGGTGTATGAAGTACCATAAGACAACGATGCCCCATACACTGAACCACGAGAATTATGCTCCCATTCTTCAGTGGGGCACTCATCACTGCTATGCCTATAATCCCCGCACCAACGGCAACGGATATTCGCATAAGAATACATGGTGCAGCAAGAAAGAATTCACCACGAGAATTTTCTAAGCAAAAATTAACTACACACAAGTAGATAAATAAAAAGGAATACCTGCTACTGAAATATCAAAATTAGAAAAGGACTAAAGAAAAATAAGCAACAAATTATAAAAACTAAAGCAAAGAAAAATAAAACATAGAATGAACAGATGGAAAAGGGCTTCAATCTATAATCTCCCTCTCCAAAAACTCAAATGACTGTGTTCCCCGGCAACGGCGCCAAAAACTTGATGCGTGGAATTACGGCAAGCGCACCGGTCGCACAAGTAATAAAGTTTGGGAATAAATTCCCGAGTGTCGGTCTCTTGAGGAACACAGTAAGGGATGAGTTAATGTCGAGGAGGACTTGAGATTGAAGTCCTCGGGGCGAAGGTAACGATGGGGGTTTTGATGGTTGTGGAAAATAAAGTAAAAATCTAACAACTACTCCTATGCAACGCCGCTATGCGATGCTTCGCCAAGCGGGATGGAAGACTAGTCGGGCCGCAATGCACCGAATCGCTAGGCGGATGGGCGAGTAGGCAAGCGTATGAGGTGGAGAGAACGGCGGAAATCCTACTATGCAGGCCGCTATGCACTGCTTCGCCAGGCGGGATGGAAACTACACGGGCCGCTATGCACCGAATCGCTTGGCGGATGGAAGAGTAGGCTAGCGGATGAGGTGGTGAGAATGGCGGAATGAGGGTCGTGAGCACCTCTTCGCAACGCACGCCACTAGCAATTGTTAGTGCGGCAAGGGTGTATGGATGGTGGAGTAATAAGGCGCACCTCAAGCAATAAATAACGAAAATACAAATCACATAGACATGATTTAGCACAAGCATTAATTACAATAAGCGTACTTCATCAATATAAAGAGTTAAACTAAGCTATCAAATACAAGAGGAAGAGGTGTGCGAATCGACCGAATCCGAAGCCTTATTGAGGGTTCACGGTTGGAATCCCGGGTTGTCAATCCGAGTTCAAGCACGGTCCTCAACTGCGTCCGGGGTAGAGGAGGCTGTCACTCACTCCCAATGGACCCGTCTTCTTCGTTGAAATGACCCGTAGATTGCGGCTCCAGCTCCTCCTAACTTGATGGAGAAAGCTAGGTCAAAACTCCGCTTGAAGCTCTAGGATGAAGGAGGAGGCCGAGAGGATGCTCCGGCGTTGATTTGGCGTTGAAAGCTTGCCCGGAGACCCACCCTAAGGTGGAGAATGAAGGAGGACGGCGGAAAAACTCGTCGGGGACGAAATACGGCGGAAAGTGTCGAGCGATCCGGAATAGGGCGAAACCTGCGCTATTTATAGAAGACAGAATTAAACAGCGCGCACGATCACTGGCGCACGACCAATGGTCGTGCGCGATATGGTCAATGATCGTGCGATATGGAGGCAGAAAAGTGGAAAAAGATATCATGACTGCGCACGAACGGCAGCGCACGAGCAGTGACCGTGCGCGGTATGGCTGGTGATCGTGCGATATGCCGGGACAGAACTTTCACAGGAGAGGTCAAGACTGCGCACGACCGATGATCGTGCGCCAAAGAGGTCGATGGTCGTGCGTAGGTAAAAACGCACGACCATTGACTCCTTTGCCAAAAATGGTGAAAGTCCGATGCCGGACGCCCACACGATCCCAGAACCTGCAGGAAAACTTGACGGGATGTCGATCATGGCAATCACAGACATAAATAATATGCAAGCAAAGAGGGAAATACACACACACACGGAAATAGGCTAATAAAGTGCACAAGACGTGGAAAACCGTAGCGAACCAAAAAGAAGTGCAAATGACGCTAAACAGTGTGCAAAGACAAGAAAATAAGCCTAGATGAGTCCGAAAATAGGTATATAAAGAGGACTCATCAAACAGGCAATTTCTAGTTACTCCATTGTGTAGTTGCAGAAACCCGAGTGGTGCCACAACCAACAAGTCTTCCCGGCGATCGGCGCGACTCCAGCCCGCAAATAAGGTCCTCCACTTCTTCTTCTTCCATGGGTTGATCGTAGGACTAATTGTTGGAGTTACCATGGTGATCTAGAAGTGGTCAAACATGTAATCTCACTGCCAACGCAATATGAGCCTGCAAGGTTGCACATAAGAGCATGTGGAGAAGTTTGAAGATCGACTGTGTTGGTAAGGGTTACCAATCACCACTCTGAATGGGGTCGGGCAAACGTTGCAAAAGAAGGTTCTTATAGTCCATGGCAAATTCGACGAGAGTCGTCGAGAATCGTTGAGTATGACTCAACGCTTTAAACGCCAAGGAAGAGTCGTCGAGAATCGTTGAGTATGACTCAACGCTCTCAACGCCAAGGCAAATTCGACGAGAGTCGTCGAGAATTGTTGAGTATGACTCAACACTTTCAACGCCAAGGCAGATTCGTCAAGAATCGTTGAGTATGACTCAACGCTCTCAACGCCAAGGCAGAGTCGTCTGGAATCATCGAGTATGACTCAACTCTCTCAACGCCAAGACAGAATCGTCGAGAATCGTCGAGTATGACTCAACGCTCTCAATGCCGTTTCTGCGGACTGATTCTCGCCGACTGATTCTTGCCGAATATTGAGGTGATTCTCGCCGATTGATTCTGAAACACTATTTTGCTGTGGTCTGAGGGTAGCGATTCCTGTGAACTGTTTATGCCTTTGGTATAAATAGTACACTTAGGGTTTTGGGGAAATAATCGACCAACATCGGGATTTCTGTAGCAAAACGAAAGCCGACGGAAAGAGTTCCGCCGATCTCCCGATCCGCCGAATCCCGACCCCGCCGGACAGAAACGTTCTGTCGCTAGCTATTCGCTCCGCCGACCACCTCCTCTCCGACGATAGTCGCCGGTGCTGTGCTTCCTAGAGCGGACCTAGCAGTCCGTGGAAGTGTAAGGTGCGGTCGATCTCTTTCCGATCATCCGTGTGATGGAAGATTGGTGTTCTACCGCTCGTGTTGATTTCTGCAGAGACATAGATATTATTCTACGTGGAACTCGCCTCCGACAAGGAATCATATTTGGAGCATCTTCGTTGAGTTGTGACTCAACACCGAAGAGGTAATTTTTGCCTAGTTTTGTACTAACTTCTTGATTCAATTTCATGGACCGATCCAATCTCTTTTGGGTTGTTCTAGATTTTATTACTTCCGCTGCGTGCACAAGTGTTGTGCTAACCTCATAGAGAAACCCAACAGTGGTATCAGAGAGAGGTTTGGCCATGTTTGTTGTATTGGAAGTTAGGTTATTCCAGTACGTGTAAACCTAGGGATTTAGAAGTGTTCTAAATGTCTAGATTTAATCTTGGCACCCCGCCTGGAACTTCTGGAATATTTTAGTAATTTCTAATCGTTAGGAATTACTGTCTCCTTAGTAGTAACCATCCCTCGATTTTGTTTTGGATTTTGAATCCAACAAGGAGAGATGAGCTTGTCTACTACTTTAAGTTGAGTTATCTCTGTCCCTTGTCCAATACATGTAAACCTGAAGATTTGGAAGTGTCCAGATGTTCAGATTTATCCCTTTTCCTCTATCAATGTTGATAGTGTTTTGTTGTGCACATAAGGGATGCATGGGGATTTTAGTGAAGTGTTTTTCTTTGGATGTGCACTTTGATCAAATGTTGATCATGGTTAATTGTTAACCTATAACAAAAAATCCCTTCATCAAATATTAAGTGTTCGGATGCCTTTCGATGGATGACACTCTTCCTGCCTCGATCGATGAAGTGTGGGCTTGCCAAAGAAAAGTGCATTAATCTATCTTGGTAAGGGTGCGAGCGGATAATTATGATATCCCACTGTCGACATCGGGTCTAACTTAACTAGGTGACCTCAAAGGTTGAGTGCCTAGAGGCATGGGGTTGGCATGCACCATATGATGGATGCGAATAAGGAGTTATTCACTAACCATACAAGAATTGCATGAGGATGCAATTGACAAGCGTTGCCTACCTAAATAACCACATTGTGAGAGGAAAGCCAAAGTTGACTCATTGTGTTGGTGAAATACGGATCATGTCCACTACGAGAGTAGCTCGCATGAACTCTCCGAATTGATAGTGAGGGCTATTATTTCAAATAAAATAGTGGGAGTTTTAGTTGAAGTCCAAACTAAGAAAAATAATTATATTTCGAAATTTTGGTACTGATTTTATTCTGCATAAATTCTTGTAGAATTCCATGGCAAGTGGTTCGGACTCAACTCTGTCTCTGAGAGCCATCCTTGAGAAGGATAAGCTCAGTGGGACTAATTATATGGACTGCTATAGGAACCTGAGAATTGTTCTCAGGCAAGAGTGAATGCTCTACGTCTTGGAAGAAGAACCCCCCGAGGTGCCGACCGAGAATTCTTCCCGTGCTGATAAGGATGCTTACAAGAAGTATATTGATGACGCCTTGGACTTCGAATTCCTTATGCTTGCCACCATGAACTCTGAGCTTCAGAAGCAACATGAGAACATGGGGTGCAAGGAGATTGACGAGCATCTTAAGAAAATGTTTCAAGGGCAAGCTTTTTACGAGAGGTTTAACGTCACCAAAGCGTTGTTTCAGTGCAAGATGGGAGTTCGAGACTAAGTAGGGACTCATGTACTAAATATGATTTTGGTATATAGAGAACCTTAAAAGACTCGGTTTTCCTCTGGGTCAAGAGTTGGCCACAGATCTTATCCTGTAATCGTTGCCGGACAGTTACGAGCAGTTTGTCTTGAACTACAACATTAATGAGATAGACAAGACACTGCCCGAGCTCCTAGGCATGTTGAGAACTACCGAGATCAATATGAAGAAGGCCAAACCTGCCAGCCCCATACTGATGGTGCATAAGGGCAAGGGTAAGGCCAAGGACTTCAAGAAGACGAAGGTGGGACCTAAGTCACATCTTGAGCCCAAGTCTTCTGCACTGATGAAGAAGAAGAGCACGGTGAAGGAGGGGAAATTCCACCACTGTGGAAAGGATGGTCATTGGAGGAGGAACTGTCCTTCGTACATTGAGGGTCTGCAAAAAATGATGGGAGGTATGACTTCCGCTTCAAGTATTTACGTTTTAGAAATAAACCTTTCTGCTCCTTCATCTTGGTTATTGGATACTAGATGTTGTTCTAACATTTGTACAAATGTGCAGGAACTGGGAAGGAGAAGATTGCTGAGTAAAGGGGAGGTGGACCTGCGCGTCGGCAATGGAGCAAGAGTTATTGTTGTGGCCGTAGGGGTTTACCGTCTTTCTTTGCCCAGTGGGCTTGTAATAGAACTAGATAACTGTTATTTTGTTCTGGCAATAACTAGAAACATTATATCCATTTCATGCTTGGACATGATTGGATTTTATTTTATGATTAAGAACAACTGTTGTTCTATATTTAAGAATGATGTTTGTTATGCTGTAGGCCAATTGTTTAATGGTCTTTATGTTTTGAACTTGGACAATCAGATCTATAATGTAGAAAATAATAAAAGACTAAGAACAAATGAATCAAACCTTACATATCTCTTGCATTGTCGTTTGGGCCATATAAACGAGAAGCGCATATCCAAGCTCCATAGAGATGGACTTTTGGACTCATTTGATTATGAATCATTTGAGCGATGCGAATCTTGTTTGTTAGGCAAGATGACTAAGTCCCCATTCACTGGTTATACTGAGAGGGCTGATGATCTCTTGGGTGCTGTAGATAGTGATTTATGCGGACCCATGAGTTCCATGGCTAGGGGTGGGTATTTCTACTTCGTTACATTTACTGATGATTTCAGTAGATACGGATATGTGTATCTTATGAAGTTCAAATCCGAGACCTTTGAAAAGTTCAAAGAGTTCAATAATGATGTAGAAAACCAGTTGGGAAAAAGGGTTAAAGCACTCCGATCTGATCGAGGTGGCGAATACCTGAGTCATGAGTTCCGTGATCATCTGAAAGAGTGTGGTATTGTATCACTGCTCACTCTACCTAGAACACCACAGCATAATTGTGTATTTGAGAGGAGCAATCGTACTTTGTTAGACATGGTACGTTCGATGATGAGTCATGCAGACTTGCCTGTTTCCTTTTGGGGTTTTTCTTTAGAGACTGCTGCAATGACACTAAATTGCGCTCCAACGAAAACGGTTCTGAAGACACCATATGAGATATGGACTGGGAAGCATCCTAGTATGTCGTTCATTAAAATTTAGGGCTGTGAGGCATACGTGCGACATAAAATGCCTAACAAGATAGAACCCAAATCGGATAAATGTTATCTGGTGGGATATCCTAAGGAAACGAAAGGGTATTACTTTTACCTACCGTCCGAGGGCAAAGTTTTTGTAGCATGGACTGGCGTCTTCTTGGAGAATGAGTTCTTATCAAGAAAGACTGAAAAGGTAGAACTTGAAGAAGTTCAAGAACCACAAGTAGTGAATGAACCAGAATTGGATTCTCAGACAGGACTACAAGATGTTGTAGCTAGAGAACCTGCTTAAGAAACATAAGTCCTACGTAGATCTGGTAGACCGAGGTTTGAGCCTCAGAGATATGGATTTCTCATGTCTCAAATAGGTAATGTGTTGCTTATGGATCATGATTGAAGGATCAAGCGCATACCCAACTGCACCAAAAGCCCGGACTGTTGGAGAGGGTGCTACTTAATTTTTTATATAAGTAGCAGAGCGCCACGGGTCAAGTGAAGGAACGCCGGACCCAACAATCCCCCCCCCCGGCGTCCAGCACAACCCGTCGGCTCAGAGGTGGGGTTACCACATGGCCCACACGGGTCAGAGGTGGGGTTACCACATGTCCACGGTTGCCTGACCCACCGGACCCACACAGGTAGAAGGGAAAATCAGGATTTAATAGCGCCCCCCGGTCTTGAACCCGTAACCTCCCTCTGATACCAATTGATGGATCAAGCGCATACCCAACTGCACCAAAAGCCCGGACTGTTGGAGAGGGTGCTACTTAATTTTTTATATAAGTAGCAGAGCGCCACGGGTCAAGTGAAGGAACGCCGGACCCAACAATGATGATGAACCAGCAACCTACCAAAAGGCTATGAATGGACCGGACTCTAACAAATGGCTTGAGGCTATGAAATCCGAAATGGACTCCATGTATGCAAACCAAGTTTGAAACTTGGTGGAACCACCTGAACGGGTTTGTCCCATAGGGTGCAAATGGGTCTTCAAGAAGAAGACCGACATAGATGGGAATGTACAGACATGCAAAGGGTGACTGGTGGCTAAGGGTTTAAAGCAAATTCATAGTATTGACTATGATGAGACCTTTTCCCCTATTGCCATGGTAAAGTCCATAAGAATATTGCTTGCTATTACTTCGTATTATGACTACGAGATCTGGCAGATGGATGTCAAAACGACATTCCTTAATGGAAACCACCTTGAGGAAGTGTACATGACACCAAACGAGGGTTTTGTATCCCCAATTGAAGCCACTAAAATATGCAAGCTGAATAAGTCCATCTATGGACTGAAACAGGCCTCTCGAAGTTGGAATCTTCGTTTTTATGAGAAAATCAAAGAGTTTGCTTTCATCAAGAATGAAGATGAGCCATGTGTTTACAAGCGAATCAGTGAGAGCATTGTTGTCTTCCTGATATTGTATGTAGATGACATACTTTTGATTGAGAATGACATTCCTACCCTGAAATTGTGAAGAACAACCTAGGGAACTGTTTTTTTATGAAGAACTTAGGTGAAGCGACTTACATTCTCGGTAATAAGATCTATAGAGATAGATCGAATAAGTTGCTGGGTTTGACCCAGAGTACATACGTTGAAAAGGTGTTGAAGCAGTTCAACATGCTTGAGTCCAAGATAAGAGTTTAACCCATGTCTCATTGTGTGAATCTCTCTAAGGACAAGTGTCCAAAATCTTGTGAAGATAAGGACCGCATGAAGTTGATTCCATATGCTTCGGCAATTGGATCAATCATGTATGCAATGTTATGTACTCGACCCGATGTCTCCTTTGCTTTGAGCATGACTAGCAGGTATCAGTCAGACCCCGGTGAATGTCACTGGATTGCAGTCAAGAATATCCTTAAGTACTTGAGAAGGACTAAGGATGTGTTCTTGGTGTATGGTGGAGAGGAAGAGCTCGATGTAAGTGGTTACACGGATGCTAGCTTCCAAACTGATAGGGATGACTCAAAGTCTCAGTGAGGTTTTGTGTTTTGCCTTAATGGAGGAGCTGTGATCTGGAAGAGTTCCAAGTAAGAGATAGTTGCTGATTCTATAATAGAGGCCGAGTTTATCGCCGCGGCTAACGCAGCGAAGGAGGCTGTATGGATTAGGAAATTCATCGGCGAGCTTGATGTAGTTCATAGCATTGTTGGTCCAATAGTTCTCTACTGTGATAACAATGGTGCAATTGCACAATCTAAGGAACTTAGATCACATCAGCGCTCCAAGCACATACTTCGGCGGTTCCATCTTATTCGTGAGATTGTCGAACGAGGAGATGTGAACATTTGCAGAGTGCCGACTGAGGAGAATATTGCGGATCCACTGACAAAGCCTCTCACACAAAGAAAGCATGATGGTCATACTAGATCAATGGGTATGCGATACCTAGGTGATCAACTCTAGTGGCAGTCTTGTTGGTTGCATGTAAACATATATTCTGTTGGCTATTTATTGTTTATTCATATGATGAATTGTGTACCAAATGTTTCTTTTTACAATTAAAGGCAAGTTATTTTATTGTGATTTTTCTATGTGATAGTTAAATTGTAACATAATAAATACCCTTATAGTGTTCGCTTCCATAGGACATCAAGTACGTGACTTGAATGTGAGAGCCTATGATTTAATTGAAGCTTCATTCTTAAAAGGTCCCTGGTCGTTGTATCATCATAGAAGCTAAGGGTGATGATGATACCTTAAGACTGGCACGTGAGTTGACTGATGACCAGTTCTCACAGGTCATGATATTGTGATATCAAGTCATCACGTGGATACTTGTTAATGAACAAGTTGTACTGGACAGATCCAACCTGAGACTACTTTGTGGGTTGTTATCTAATTGTATCACAAGTAGGTCTCTATTGGCAATGGTGTTGTGGTCCTTTGACTTGACGTCGCAGCATTCATCAAGTGAGGAAGAGCGTGCTTTGATGCCATCTAAAGTCTTCCATGAGAAAGGTTGATGATAAGGGTGGTTGTTGGGTACCTTACGAATCATTTGGGTGTTTGTGTGTGAGCAGATATGGGATTTGTCCTCCTATATGACAGGAGTTGCATCCATGGGCCCCTTGATGGAATTGGACTGACAAATGTATGGCCATGCTTGGTTGAGTCAGTATGTGATATTGGACTCACCATTCTCTGGAAGTCCGTTCTAGATCAAGAAACTTGGATTGAGCTAATATAAGGGTGATACGGTCCATGCCTCTAGTTCTTTCCGGATGTAAGGGACAGTGGGACAAACATAATGCTGGAATATTTGTCATGAAGGCTTATGAGTTATGAACTCTTATTGCTTGGGGAGAATTGATGCATTGCTAGATGCCGCTCATTGTTTGTGAGATTTTTGGTATGATACTTTCAAGATTAAGTGGGAGACTGTTGGAGTTACCATAGTGATCTAGAAGTGGTCAAACATGTAATCTCACTGCCAACGCGATATGAGCCTACAGGGTCGCACATAAGAGCATGTGGAGAAGTTTGAAGATCGACTGTGTTGGTAAGGGTTATTAATCACCACTCTGAATAGGGTAAGGCAAACGTTGCCAAAGAAGGTTCTTAGAGTCCAAGGCAAATTTGATGAGAGCCGTAGAGAATCGTTGAGTATGACTCAACGCTTTCAATGCCAAGGCAGAGTCATCGAGAATCGTTGAGTATGACTCAATGCTCTCAACGCCAAGGCAAATTCGACGAGAGTCGTCGAGAATCGTTGAGTATGACTCAACGCTTTCAATGCCAAGGCAGATTCGTCGAGAATCGTTGAGTATGACTCAACGCTCTCAATGCCTTGGTAGAGTCGTCGGGAATCGTCGAGTATGACTCAACGCTCTCAACGCCAATGCATATTCGTCTAGAATCGTCGAGTATGACTCAACGCACTCAACACCGTTTCTGCGGACTGATTCTCGCCGACTGATTCTCGCCGAATATTGAGGTGATTCTCGCCGATCGATTATGAAACCCTATTTTGCTGTGGTCTGCGGGTAGCGATTACTGTGAACTTTTTATGCCTTTGGTATAAATAGTACAATTAGGGTTTTGGGGAAATAATCGACCAACATCGGGATTTCTGTAGCAAAACGAAAGCCGACGGAAAGAGTTCCGCCGATCTCCCGATCCGCCGAATCCCGACCCCGCCGGACGGAAACGTTCCACCGCCGGCTGTTGCCTCCGCCGACCACCTCCTCTCCGACGATAGTTGCCGGTTCTGCGCTTCCTGGAGCGGACCTAGCAGTCCGTGGAAGTGTAAGGTGCGGTCGATCTCTTTTCGATCATCCGTGTGACGGAAGCCTGGTGTTCTCCCGCTCGTGTGGATTTCTGCTGAGACGTAGATATTATTCTACGTAGAACTCACCTCTGACAAGGAATCACATTTGGAGCATCTTCGTTGAGTTGTGACTCAACACCGAAGAGTTAATTTTTGGCTAGTTTTGTACTAACTTCTTGATTCAATTTCATGGCCCGATCCAATCTCTTTTTGGTTGTTCTCGATTTTATTACTTCCGCTGCGTGCACAAGTGTTGTGCCAACCTCATAGAGAAACCCAACACTAATTAGGGTAAAGGATCGATCTCAATTGAGCCTGATTCATACTTTCAAATCCATGGTATTCGGGAAAACTTCCGCTTGTCGGGATCATCAGAAAATTCCCCTCCGGCAGCTGTGCCGCCGCCTGGCGATAGCCACCACCTCGACGGAGGTGGTGGTGGCCGGCGAGGGAGGCAGCCGGATGACCGAGAATTTGGTCGGGAAGTGGCTCCAGGTCATGATGATACAAGCCATCGGCTGGAGCATGGAGACGACCAGATGCCGCTTGATGTGCCTGAACATTCATGCTAGATATTATTTAAACTATAGGTTATGTTTTCATATCATTTCATTTCTGTCACAAAAATTATATTTAATGTTTCTATTTAATAAAAATGTCTAGGGACACCTATAGAAAATGTGGTAAATATGCAAGTTATAGTCCTAGGGGCGTACATTATTTTTAAATTAGTTTGAACCAATTTGGGTGCCTTGTTTGACCAAGACACTCTTTTTGGTGGGGTCTATACCTAGGGCTAGACAGAGATTAAAAGGCGTGCCCTTACTTCACCAAAAGTCCAACTGACCTAAAATTTGGACAAGGAGTCACCCTAAGCTATACCTAGGTCCTGTCCAAAAATTGGAATTTTTGGAGATAATTTTTCCATAATTTTAGAAATTATTTAATAATCCTAGGGTAAATTAATTTAGGGACCTAAAGACCTCCAAACCCTACCAAATTATGGTGAGTGGTTCTTAAGGTCATTATGAGGTTCTGTATAAATTATTACCTCATTTTGAGTTGATTTGATTGGGAAATTAGTAAACCCTAGTTTTTCCCTGAAGGGGGTATTTAGGTCAAAAGTGATTCTTGTGTGATTGGGTGGCCAAACCACCTCAACAGAGTTTGAAAATTGGGCCACTATATTGACATGACTTTTAACACCCTCATATGGGTTATGGGGTGGTTTAGGGTAGGATTGCCCTAGGACACAAGTGCAAACCCTAGGTTTGGACTTTGGGGGTTTGAGAACGGCATGGGGTCAAATGCCCTTGTTTGGACTTGAAATTTAGTAGAGAGGACACTAGGGTAGCTAAGGTCCTCTAGTAAAAATCGTAGAGGACTTGGAGATGGATAAACCCCTAAAAACCCTAACCCTAGTTAGGGCACAACCCCTATACATGTAAATAGGCCACCACAACTTAATGAAAACATATGATACTTGGGTAGTATGGTCATGAGTTTAATTAGAGCCTCTGGGGATTTTGTTGGTAATTTTGGAACAATACACTTAGTACCTCCTTTATAATACATGGAATTGCCCTTGATAGTCTTTTGTTTATTATGATCACGCTGTTTAGTAGGAAGTTACGAAAATTGGGCAGAGGGTATTTTAGAATAATTTATCCATATCTAAATTTTATTATAATTTTTAGAGGTATATTTCCAGTACTTTCATCATAAGCTTTTGAAAATGCAATTATATTTGAAAATAGATTCAAAGCTCTATGATTGATTTAAAATTGTGAAACTCATGTAAAAGTGTACTTATTTCAATATGAACATGAGGGAAATTTTATTATAATTTTTAGATGAATAATTGCAGTAGTTGTTTCAGTAATTTAAGAAAGAAGGTTCTTGTTCTAAATTAAAATTAAAGCTCATTATTCATTGGAAAGTTTGGAAACTTTGTCAAGAGTGTTTTCAGGGCATATTATCCATGTTTGAATTTTCGTATAATTTTTGGAAGCATATTTACAATACTTCTTTAGTTGTTAACTATGAGATTATATTTAAAAATATAGATCAAGGGTTTAAACCTGTTAAAAAAATTGGGAGACTTTAATTTAGTGTTATATTGCTGTCTAGTATTTATCTTAATTTTATGGACTATTTTGCATGACTGTAAGGGACAGTTCATATTCAAACTAGGGCATTTGGATTTTTAGGAGAAATAAATAAAATGTTAGATAAATTAGGAAAATTCCAAGTTTATGGATTTTGTCTATAAGTGTCATGATAGGCCTCTATTAATTATCGTAGGGTGTTTGGATGAGGATTTTGTGTACCTCCTATCATGCACGCCATATAGCATAAGATTATCTGCATTTAGTAAAACTGCGGAAATCGTGTTAACATGGGGAATGGTCGTAGGGAGATGGGATTGTGTTTTACTGATTTTGGGTATGTGGATTGGAGTATACCATTGAATATGGGGAGAGTAGGTAGTAGAGTTGTCTAAGTTTAGGTCGTACTCGGGATCGACGAAATATTGTCTATCCTGCGAAGGGAGAGAGAAGGTCAAAACACTTTAGGGTTAGAACCAGTTAATACTAAAGGGATCATGAATCGTGTAATAACCAATAATAATAAGTGGCTTACAAAAGGGAGCTTTGGGCTTTAGCCAATCGTAGTTCCTTGTGCCCTTTGAGAGCCCTTCACGGGGTATTCTAGGAGCAGTCCTGGGCTAACATAAACTGTAGGCAAAATAAACTACAAGAGTAACTAGTATAACTAGGGATTCACTTTCACTCACTTCGATCTCTCAAGATGTTAGGTTGGGTAACACGGGCAGTAGGCTCGGTGGTTTTGATGATGGGCAGGTTTGCCCTGGAGCTTAGGCTCGGTTGTTGGTTATGATGGACAGGATAGTCCGGGGAGCTTAGGCCCGGTTGTTGATTGTGACGGACGGGATGGTCCGGGGAGCTTTGGCTCTATAGCTAATACATAAGGTTGCATGTGCATAAAGTATAAGGTGGTGGGTCTTCAGAATTGGAGGGTCGATGTACCAATACCAATACGTCGACTCAGCAAGTGTTATTTTGCACTTCGCCAAATTAAGTCTTGTGCACCAGCCGACAAGAGTATGCAGGAGCTCCGCTTAGTGCACCAGCGTCGAGGCATACGATAGGTCTTACTGGTAGTGTAATTATCAGTTTAGAGGAGGGTAAGGCCCAACCCCCCCCCCCCCCCCTTCTGTTTGCAACTAAAGAGGTATCTTGGGAGGTTAGGCTCAAGAAAGGGGGAACTAAAGGTCTGTGTGCACATAGTCGAGTTAGTGAGTTGCACTTTCATGTTCACATCATACCATATTTTGATGTCATACCATCATCTTTGCATATAACCCCCGACACCTATTGTATAAACTTGTATGGGACGCTTTATACAATAGGCCCTGCAAAATAACCCCTTGGCTTATAAGCTGGCGTGAGCGTGCTTATAAGTTAAGGTTTTTTACTCTGTAGATATATACATGTTGCTAGAAAACCGACACCCTATCGTATAAATTGGTTTGAGACTTTTATACGATAGGAGCCTTGCAAAAGATCCCTTAGCTTATGCGTTTTCATATAAGTTAAGGTTACATATTATATATTCAGTCTTTCATACTTTCATTCCTGTCACACATATACTCTTAGAACTACTAGATTAGTTCCGCTGTCATCTATAACTTTGTTATTCTCCACGTTCATTACCTCTCCTTTCCTCCTCCCTGCTCGGTGCAGAGGAGCCATGTGGGAAGGGGTTGGGGATGATAAGACTTCGTCTTTTAGAATAATGATTTTCGAACCACATCATTTTAGGGGACCGTGGATCCCAGCATGGAGGAGCATGTCACAACCCGCATTTTCTCTGAATTAAGAATTATCAGAGTAAGAGAAAACACGCGTCGTGATGCCACGTCAAGCAGGGGATAACTGCTGACGCTCAGGCAAAACCAACTACCAACTTAATGAAAGAAAATCATGTGATTAATGATTAGAAAATCAGTTATAATTAGAGTCCGTATCCCTCGGCTCAGTGGATCACCTAGTCCACAAAAGAAAAACTATATTTATATGCTGCGAAAAAATACTTTATTTAGTTTTGACATCCTAAGGAGCACATAAGGGTCCCAAGAGAACCACTCATGCTATGCAAGACCCTACATTTAATTTATATAATATATAAGAAAACGGTCTTTATACGTGATTTGGAAAATAGTGATTACGCTTTATAAAACATGCTGATCATGAGCTTTATTTATAATAACAATTATAGTTTAAAAATAACTAGCAACCTATCATAAAACCTTCTCAGAGCAAGTAGACTATCTCCAGAAAATGGTAGCAGCAATAGTATATATATCTAGTACAAGGTAAAACTACCAGTGGGCGCCAACAACCTGACACGAACCCACTAGCACAAATATATGTCTGTAAGAGAGTACTGAAAACAACCTCACGAACAAGGTAAACAGAACTCCAAGGTCCGGGAGTCCACCAACAACACCACCTCCAACTAGCCACCAGATTGGCTATAGCTCAGAACCTGGGGTATTCCTTTAGAAAATAGAATACCTCAGCAAGCTAAATAAAGAAAAACTGCATGAAAGAGTCAACCAAAGGACAAAGTAACAGAATAACATGCAGTAGAAAGAGTCACAACTGTCCACAACAGGACCACAAGAAATGCACAATGTGCAAAGCAACAGCAACGACCCAGCCCAGGAACCACATCCTGCAGGGCCTACTAGGCTGCCAAGAGCCAGAATGTTGCAAACTACCAAAGAAGAAACTTCTAACACCCTAAACTGTGGGAAGTGATAGTAGCAAAACAACAACGAGGAACCGGATCGAAGGCAAACGCAGTCCCCCAATCCACCATGTCCAAGTCAAAAGCTCGAGGGTCAACACGTGAAAACACAAGGGACCTTCCACCCAACATGCCCAGCCCGTACCTGGAGCAAGAAAACATGGGTGGCCTTGGCTATATCACACAACTCCACCCCCATAAAGAGCTACAACCACCACTACTAACCACGACCCACGATTCGGCCTCTAGGAAAATAAAGAAAACGGCCGACAAGGAAAACCCAGAAATACAACTGGAAATCCACTCGGAAACGAAAGAAAAGGTAAAGGAAGAGTGTTGAAATAAACCAACACGACTAGGCGTTGAGTGAAACCCACTCAGTGCCTACCTAAACTTTGGCGTTGAGTGAGCTAGCCTCACTCGCCGCTAAAATAATACCCCTACCCACAAGCCCACTAAAGAATACGGAGCTCGACGACAGTCGAACGACCAAGGCAGAAGATCCAGAACTCGAGTAGTTGCCTGCCACTTGAGTATCTAAACTCCCGCACTCGAAACCACCTAAATTCGCCTAGCAAAAGAAAATATACAAAGCGCACGATCAGTGACGCACGATCAGTGGTGGTGCGCACTCATCGGCTGATGATCGTGCGAAGCGAACCTGGAAAACCTTATAGAAAACCTAGCAACTGCGCACGATCAGTGTCGCACGACCACTGGTAGTGCGCACTGTTGCCAGCGCTCGTGCGATTTTCCGAGACAGAACTTCGGAAACTGAAAGACAGCCGCGCACGAGCAGAGGCACACGACCAGTGGTCATGCGCCCTAACGGTTGATGACCGTGCGCGGCTAACCTGTACCGTTTAGAATTTCCCGAACGACACCGGAACGCGCACACGACTCACGCCACTGCAGTAGCAGCAGACAACTATCAACATCGTGCACCACTACCATACGAGCTATGCCAAATCATTCAGTGATACCTTAACGAAAAATCGGCAACCACACCCCCCCTCCTAACTCTCCCTCTCGGCTACACCCGAACCAGAGCAACAATCAAAATAAAGGAAAATAACGGCTCCACGCCAACAATTTGGATTCCAATCATCACAAAATAGGGGGGGTTTCAGTAGGAAGAACTAAGCCCTATAGTTAGCAAGAAAATGAGAACAACAAGGCCTCTAACCTGGGCTAACCGGGATTTCAATTTCAGCAAGTAAAATCAAAATAAAACTTGGCAAGGGCAAGAATACCACTTGCCTCAATCACAGCGAAGCTTTGGACTGCTTTCCTCCGCTTCGCACGGATCAAAACGGCCGCAACACCTAGAACAAAAACTCGGCCATTAATGGCGGAAGGCTCCAAAACCGAAAATTCCAATCCTCCCAAAACTCCACGAAAATAATATTTCTTACCGTAGGAATGAAGGTCTTGACGAGAGCAATCCGAATCCATTCTTGGAATCGAATTCCGTCCACAAACGCTCCGGGAATCGGCGTCCGAAGGGAAGGGGTAGTCCGGCGGTTTTCTTTCTCTCGTACAGGCGGCGGTTTCCAAACGGGGAAGAAGATGAGCGGCTCTTTCATACTATATATATATATATATATATAATTATATAATTATATAATTAATTACAAAATTACATAAAGCACCAAATCGACGCGAAAACCGAACTACCTCGGAATTCGACGAAATTCGCACCGTAGCTAAATACCCACGCTACGAACACAACGGCGAAGTCGAAATTAATTTTCGATGAACAGAACTCGAGTTATACCCAAATAAAGCCAAACACCAACATCCCCCCGAGAGGCCACACCGGGTCACCCAAAATGACTCGGCTTGCTAGGGAGATCTTGCCAACAGGCTACAAAATAGGGCACTCAGTTCTAAGGAGCTAAACCACACTCCACAAATGGCACAAGCCACGGAAACGCGTCATCGTAACGCCAAACGAGAATAAAAATAATCGGTGAAAAAACGGGGCGTTACAGTCACTCCCCCTAAATGAAAGTTTCGTCCCGAAACTTTACGCACAACCCTCCTACTAAAGAAGGAAAAGTAACAAACAGAAGTTACAAAGGGAAACATACCGATCAAATCAGCGAAACAGGTGAGGGTACGCCCTCCTCATGGCCGACTCTAGCTCCTAAGTCGCGCTCTCCAAATCCTGATTTTTCCATAGAACTTTCACCATCGGTATGGACTTCTTTCGCAGCACACGCTCCTGAGTATCCAAAATACGAACAGGCACCTCAACAAAAGAGAGGTTGGGCTCCAACTGGGGCACAACATCCAAGAGTTGCCCACTGCTACGCACACACTTCCGCAATTGGCTAACATGAAAAACATTATGAACACCAGGGAAGTTCGCTGGCAAATCCAATCTATAAGCGCCTTCCATACAAAGCTTCGAACGGAGCCATCTGCAAGCTTTCCTGATAACTGTTATTATAAGCAAATTCCATGAGTCGCAGACGCTCATCCCACGCTCCACCGTGGTCTAAAATATAGCACCTGATCATATCCTCAACAATCTGATTGACCCGCTCCGTCTGCCCATTGGTCTGAGGGCGGTACGCAGTAGAATACCTCAGATCCATACCCAAACCCTCCTGCAGACTCTGCCAAAAACGAGAAGTAAACCGGGAGTCTCGATCAGAAATGATGCTAACCGGCACACCGTGGAGTCGGATGACTTCATTCAAGTACAACTCTGCTATCTTCTTCATCGGGTAATCAATCTTATATGGCACGAAGTGAGCACACTTCGTCAATCTATCCACTATAACCCAAACAGAATCAAATCCTCTCGGGGATTTTGGCAAACCCGTAATGAAGTCCATAGATATACTCTCCCACTTCCAAGTCGGGATCTCTAACGGAGTCAACTTACCACCAGGCCTTCCATGATCGGCCTTCACACGCTTGCAAGTGTGACACTCAGCAACAAATCGGGCTATATCTCCTTTCATACCATACCACCAGGCAATTTGCCTTAAGTCACGGTACATCTTCGTAGATCCTGGATGGTAGGCAACGCTGGAACCATGAGCCTCACTGCAAATCATACCTCTAATGTCCCCAACAGCGGGAACGCAAAACCTGCCGCGGTACTTCAAAGTACCCGCATCATCAATAGCAAAATCTGGCAACTCTCCCTTCTCTGTCCTGGTAAAAAGGTGCAACAGATCCGGATCGTCCTTCTGATGCAGTCTAGTCAATGAAATCCAGGACGGCTCTGCCACTGACAAACTACTCTGCAAACCACAGCATCCCACTGAAATATCCATAAGGAGGAACTCCTCAACTAACCGATCGACGGAGAGGTTAAAGATCTTTCCCGTCTTTCGGCTCAAGGCGTCGGCCACCACATTGGCCTTGCCCGGATGATACTGGATTTCTACGTCATAATCCGCCACATGCTCAAGCCACCTCCGCTGACGCAGATTCAATTCCTTCTGCGTGAACACGTACTTCAGGCTCTTATGGTCAGTAAAAATCTTGCACTGAGCCCCATAAAGTAAGTGCCTCCACAACTTCAACGCATAGATAACCGCTGCAAACTCAAGGTCATGCGTAGGATAATTCTTCTCATGAGTCATCAGCTGCCTTGACCCATAAGCAATTACTTTTCCATCCTGCATTAATACGCATCCCAGTCCTATATGCGAAGCATCCACATACACATCATAATCCACGCGCTCAGTAGGAAGGGTCAGAACGGGAGCAGTACACAATCTCCTCTTTAACTCCTGAAAAGCTTCTTCGCACTTCTCGCTCCAAACAAAAGCCACATTCTTCTGAGTCAGCTTGGTCAAAGGTGCGGCTAGAGAAGAGAAACCCTCCACGAATCTCCTGTAATAGCCAGCCAACCCTAAGAAACTTCTGATCTCCTTAGGAGTGTTCGGCTTACTCCAATCCATCACTACTGCAATCTTTTCTGAGTCAACCGAGATCCCATCCTTGTTCACCACGTGGCCTAGAAAAGAAACCTGAGGCAACCAAAATTCGCACTTGCTCAACTTGGCGAATAACTTGTGGTTCCTCAACTCTGATAGGACCAGACGCAAATGCTGCTCATGCTCCTCAGCACTGCGAGAATAAACCAACACGTCATCAATGAAGACCACCACGAACTTGTCTAGGAAATCCTTGAATACCCGATTCATCATGTCCATGAAAGCTGATGCTGCGTTGGTCAAACCGAACGACATCACCAAAAACTCAAAGTGTCCATGCCTCGACCTAAACGCAGTCCGTGGAATATCTGCCTCACGGATCCTGAGTTGATGATAGCCCGAACGAAGATCGATCTTGGAGAACACCGTGCTACCACGCAACTGGTCAAATAAATCATCGATCCTCGGCAGAGGGTACCTGTTCCTTATAGTGACCTTGTTCAACTCTCTATAGTCGATGCAAAGCCGCATCGACCCATCTTTCTTCTTTACGAACAAAACAGGAGCACCCCAAGGCGACGAACTCTGCCTGATAAAACCTTTAGCCAACAACTCATCTAACTGAATTCGCAACTCCTCTAGCTCACGAGGGGCCATCCGGTACGGCGCCTTAGCAATAGGACGCGTACCCGGCTCCAAATCAATAACAAACTCCACATCCCGCTCAGGAGGGATACCAGGAAGATCATCAGGAAAAACATCGGTGAAACCACGAACAATAGGAATCTCCTCCAAGCGTGGCACGCTAACAACGGTTCCAATCGCCGAGACTAAACAAACACAACAATCAGAACGAAACAATCTCTGAACACATACCGCCGAGAGAACAGGAGAATCCTGACACGGATCAGCATACATGCTGCCGGGCTAACCGTCATCCCTGATGAAGTCCAAGCGCTTTCCTTTGCACTGAATGACCGCATCATACCGAGAGAGCCAGTCCATGCCCAAAATGACATCGAAGTCCTCTAGATCAATCAACTTCAGGTCCGCCTTCGCAAGAAAATCCCCCATCAAAACCGGGCAATCCAAAATACCCAAATCTGACAACACAGATTCACCAGAGGGAAACTTGACACGGAAGGAATCCCGAACCCGATCTAGAGACAATCGATGACGCTCCACAAATGCTCTAGCCACGAACGAGTGGGTAGCGCCGGAGTCAAACAGAACACGCGCCCAGCGGTTCTTCACCTTAAATTTCCCTATAGGAGCGCACAAAGCTAAGGAACTAGCACAACAGTACCGCAAATAATCTAGCAACTAAACTACCAGGCTAGAAAGAAAAACAACAAACAACTAACCTGAGATCACCTGGGTCGAAGTCTGAGCCTCCTCGGAAGAAATCACGTTCAGCTTCCCTTTTCCCTTGTCCACACGCTGAGGTGGAGGTAAAGCCTGTAACGGAACTGCAGGAAGAGCTGGCTGAAATAGAGGACACCTCGACTTGATGTGTCCCTTCTGCCCACACTGAAAGCAGACTTTATCCTTGGTCCAACACTGGGCCGCATCATGGCCGGATCGCTTACAAACAGAACAGGAGGCATCTCTCCTAGGAGCACCCTGAATAGCATGAACCTGCTCCTTCTTCAGAGCTGCCACCTTCTTGAAACACCTCTCGACAGTATGGCCTGACCGGCCACAAAAACTACACACCACCCTGCTCCTCTTTCCCGGAACAGCATCGGGTACCAGGGGTTTCTTCTCCTCTACCAACTTCCTCTTATACTTCTTCAACTGCTGGCCTCTACTCTTCGCCGTCTCAATGGCCTCAACCTTAAGAGCAGCCTCTACAACTCCAGCATAAGAAACTGACCCATAAGCACTGGTCAACTGATGCACCTCACTCCTCAAACCACCAAGAAATCGCTTAACTCGATCAGCCTCAACGCTGACCAATCCAGGGGCAAAACGGCTCAACTTGCTGAACTCTATCTCATACTCACCCATCGTGAGTTGCCTTTGCTTCAGATAGAGGAAATCATTCATGAGGCGGTCACGCTCGACCGAAGGTAAGAACTTCCTCAACAGCATCTCCTTGAACACTTCCCAAGAGCATCCGGCTACCAAGCTCTCCTTCTCTCTCAGCCACCAACTCTTAGCCAACCCTTTGAGCTAATAGGTGGCTAACATCACCCTCTGATCATCTGCAATCCCTGAGTACGAGAAAATCTCCTCCATGGAGATCAGCCAGTCGTCTATCACCATGAAATCTGCCTTTCCATCATAAGTGGGAGGGCTCAGCCTCTGAAACTGCGAGATGAAGGCCATCTCTGCTGGCACCACCACTGGAGGTCTCAAGGGTGTAGGAGGAGGAGGAACAGCTAACCCCCCAGCAGGAACTTGGGCACCCTGAGCCTGCCCTGCCACAACTGCCACCAAAGACTGAATCTGGGCTTGCACCTCCTCCAACTGCCTGCCCATAGCTTCGCTACTCTGACGCAGACTCTCGATCACCGCATCGTTCTGAGCTCCAGAAGATTCACCCTCAGTCAGGGGAGTCGATCGAGTCGCAGGACACCTAGCCATCCTAAAAATCATTACAACGCAAATCAGATCCAAATCCAACGACTAGAACCGATTACCAGTACAGATAATACATATGTTGATATAGACTTAAACCTGCTAAACTTGCTTTGAGAGTTTATCTTCTTCACAAAAATTAGATGATATGCCATAACCTAGGATGGTTAACCACCACCTTACTAACTCTTGTGCCTAGATCGGATGCATGAACTCATGTTAATTTGAAAACTCATGTGTGTACATATATCATCCTGCAAATCTTTAGCTCGGCGCATTGTGCTTATGCAATGATATGATATGCATGATTGTGCTATGCATTCTAAAAAAAAAGGCCCTAATGCATGATATGAGCGGCGTACACATGAAAATGTTATGCATCCCATACTACATAACATTTCCATGCAACGAAAAAGAAACGTGCTAGTCGCAGTCATGTGGTGAGGTTATGCATCCCATACTACATAACCCTCACATGTAGCCCCTATGGTGGATCCATATACGAACACATATTATGCATCCCATACTACATAATATGCCCCGTATACTTCATGTTATGCTATGAGTGTAGTGTTCGTGCTTTTGCCAAGACGTGCTGATGACATATCGGTGTGTGAATGACATGATGCTGAACTACTAAAAGCATCCAAGGAAAGTTGCTCAACTAACTTGTCAAGCAACCTCCCTTTGATACCAACTGTCACAACCCGCATTTTCTCCGAATTAAGAATTATCAGAGTAAGAGAAAACACGCGTCGTGATGCCACGTCAAGCAGGGGATAACTGCTGACGCTCAGGCAAAACCAACTACCAACTTAATGAAAGAAAATCATGTGATTAATGATTAGAAAATCAGTTATAATTAGAGTCCGTTTCCCTCGGCTCAGTGGATCACCTAGTCCACAAAAGAAAAACTATATTTATACGCTGCGGAAAAATACTTTATTTAGTTTTGACATCCTAAGGAGCACATAAGGGTCCCAAGAGAACCACTCATGCTATGCAAGACCCTACATTTAATTTATATAATATATAAGAAAATGGTCTTTATACGTGATTTGGAAAATAGTGATTACGCTTTATAAAACATGCTGATCATGAGCTTTATTTATAATAACAATTATAGTTTAAAAATAACTAGCAACCTAGCATAAAACCTTCTCAGAGCAAGTAGACTATCTCCAGAAAATGGTAGCAGCAATAGTATATATATCTAGTACAAGGTAAAACTACCAGTGGGCACCAACAACCTGACACGAACCCACTAGCACAAATATATGTCTGTAAGAGAGTACTGAAAACAACCTCACGAACAAGGTAAATAGAACTCCAAGGTCCGGGAGTCCACCAACAACACCACCTCCAACTAGCCACTAGACTGGCTATAGCTCAGAACCTGGTGTATTCCAAAAGAAAACAGAATACCTCAGCAAGCTAAACAAAGAAAAACTGCATGAAAGAGTCAACCAAAGGACAATGTAATAGAATAACATGCAGTAGAAAGAGTCACAACTGTCCACAACAGGACCACAAGAAATGCACAACGTGCAAAGCAACAGCAACGACCCAGCCCAGGAACCACATCCTGCAGGGCCTACTAGGCTGCCAAGAGCCAGAATGCTGCAAACTACCAAAGAAGAAACTTCTAACACCCTAAACTGTGGGAAGTGATAGTAGCAAAACAACAACGAGGAACCAGATCGAAGGCAAACGCAGTCCCCCAATCCACCATGTCCAAGTCAAAAGCTCGAGGGTCAACACGTGAAAACACAAGGGACCTTCCATCCGACATGCCCAGCCCGTACCTAGAGCAAGAAAACATGGGTGGCCTTGGCTATATCACACAACTCCACCCCCATAAAGAGCTACAACCACCACTACTAACCACGACCCACGATTCGGCCTCTAGGAAAATAAAGAAAACAGCCGACAAGGAAAACCTAGAAATACAACTGGAAATCCACTCGGAAACGAAAGAAAAGGTAAAGGAAGAGTGTTGAAATAAACCAACACGACTAGGCGTTGAGTGAAACCCACTCAGTGCCTACCTAAACTTTGGCGTTGAGTGAGCTAGCCTCACTCGCTGCCAAAATAATACCCCTACCCACAAGCCCACTAAATAATACGGAGCTCGACGACAGTCGAACGACCAACGTAGAAGATCCAGAACTCGAGTAGTTGCCTGCCACTTGAGTATCTAAACTCCCGCACTCGAAACCACCTAAATTCGCCTAGCAAAAGATAATATACAAAGCACACGATCAGTGACGCACGATCAGTGGTCGTGCGAACTCATCGGCTGATGATCGTGCGAAGCGAACCTGGAAAACCTGACAGAAAACCTAGCAACTGCGCACGATCAGTGTCGCACGACCACTGGTCGTGCGCACTGTTGCCAGCGCTCGTGCGATTTTCCGAGACAGAACATCGGAAACTGAAAGACAGTCGCGCACGAGCAGAGGCACACGAGCAGTGGTCGTGCGCCCTAACGGTTGATGACCGTGCGCGGCTAACCTGTACCGTTTGGAATTTCCTGAACGACACCGGAACGCGCACACGACTCACGCCACTGCAGTAGCAGCAGACAACTATCAACGTCGCGCACCACTACCATACGAGCTATGCCAAATCATTCGAGTGATACCTTAACGAAAAATCGGCAACCACACCCCCCCTCCTAACTCTCCCTCTCGGCTACACCCGAACCAGAGCAACAATCAAAATAAAGGAAAACAACGGCTCCACGCCGACAATTTGGATTCCAATCATCACAAAATAGGGGGGGTTTCAGTAGGAAGAACTAAGCCCTATAGTTAGCAAGAAAATGAGAATAACAAGGCCTCTAACCTGGGCTAACCGAGATTTCAATTTCAGCAAGTAAAATCAAAAATAAAACTTGGCAAGGGCAAGAATACCACTTGCCTCAATCACAGCGAAGCTTTGGACTGCTTTCCTCCTCTTCGCACGGATCAAAACGGCCGCAACACCTAGAAAAAACTCGGCCATTAATGGCGGAAAGCTCCAAAACCGAAAATTTCAATCCTCCCAAAACTCCACGAAAATCGAATTTCTTACCGTAGGAATGAAGGTCTTGACGAGAGCAATCCGAATCCACTCTCGGAATCGAATTCCGTCCACAAACGCTCCGGGAATCGGCGTCCGAAGGGAAGGGGTAGTCCGACGGTTTTCTTTCTCTCGTACAGGCGGCGGTTTCCAAACGGGGAAGAAGATGAGCGGCTCTTTCATACTATATATATATATATATATATATAATTATATAATTATATAATTAATTATAAAATTACATAAAGCACCAAATCGACGCGAAAACCGAACTACCTCGGAATTCGACGAAATTCGCACCGTAGCTAAATACCCACGCTATGAACACAACGGCGAAGTCGAAATTAATTTTCGATGAACAGAACTCGAGTTATACCCAAATAAAGCCAAACACTAACATCCCCCCGAGAGGCCACACCGGGTCACCCAAAACGACTCGGCTTGCTAGGGAGATCTTGCCAACAGGCTACAGAATAGGGCACTCAGTTCTAAGGAGCTAAACCACACTCCACAAATGGCACAAGCCACGGAAACGCGTCATCGTAACGCCAAACGAGAATAAAAATAGTCGCTGAAAAAACGGGGCGTTACAGAGCAGCCCCGGAGGTCGGCACACTTCGAGATGGGAAAATCTAGCACCGAAGTTCAGACAGCTGGTATTGTGACCCCCGATCGTTAGTTGATGTTTAGCTTTTGCTTTCGCGCTGAGTGATATGTAGTGAGGATATTGAAGTATCGGGCATGAGCCCTATTTTCTGTACCTTTATTATTTCTGTGATCTCTCCCTTCGTGGAGATTATTTATTATATATGTTATTTCAATGGACTTGCCATTTACTATTTTGCTGCTTTTTGTGATTGATTTGGCCGGCAGGATCGGCGTTTTGTAGTGGCGACCTTCTCGGGCATAAAGGTGTCACCACAAAGTGGCAGTTCTGGGCCTAAGACCCCGGTTGATTAAAAAGAAAAAAGGGGGGGGGGGGGGGTCTTACAAGTGGTATCACAGGGAAACCTCGATCGAAAAAGTATCAGTCCACAATCCTCGGGTCACCCCCGCACGAGTTTAGTTTGGGGACAAACTAAGCAGCGGAAGCAGTCTGGTACCCATATGGGGGATCACATGTAAATTGTCCACCATTTTAATTATTTTTTAGTCATTTACTTACAGTGGTCCTTATGGTGCAGCCTCCAACACATCCCATACCACAGGGAGGAGTCCAGCAAGCTCTGAATGTTTCACTACCTCCCCTGACTCCGACTCTATTTCTACAGTCGGAGAAGGGGCAGACCCTGACAGCTATTCTCGAGGGTTTTAGGGCCAATCAGGTTCCGGCTCCGCAGCCAAACCCGGGGGCCAATTTGTTGAGTATTTTTCGAGGACTTTCTCCCCCATCCTACTTAGGGACAGAGTCGGCTATTCGGATGGAGGAGTGGCTGGACATCATGTATGAGGTGCATTCAGATCATATGGCTATTCGTTTTATCAAGCACATGAAAGATGCTAAGCCGCAGCGCATCTGTTGGATTCTATTACTGTAAGGATATGAATTCGGGATCGTCGTGGTGTTGAAAATGTGATTGTCGACGATCTATCGAGAGTTGAAGGGGGAGATTGGGAGGGATCACAGGGAATTCCAATTTCTGATGCTTTTCCAGATGAGGGCATGTTCGCCCTTTCTTCTACTTATTCTACTCCATTGTATGCTGACTTTGCTAACTTCTTGGCGAGCAAGGCGCTGCCGCCACATTTAACATATCAACAAAAGAAGAAGTTTTTCTAAGACTTCAAGTATTATCTCTAGGAGGATACTCTACTATTCAGCACCTGTGCCAATGAGGTTGTTTGACGTTGTGTCCCCGAGCTTGAAGTTAAAGAGATTCTGAGGCATTGCAATGATCGCGAGGATGGTGGGCATTTTTGTGCCACACAGACTGCTCGCAAAGTTCTACAGTGCAGTTTGTTTTGGCCTACTATATTCCATGACTCTTTTACCCACGTCAAAGAGTGCAATGAATGTCAGCGCAAGGGGAACATTTCTCAAAGAGTTGAAATGCCCCTGAACAATATGTTGGTTTTCGAGTTATTCGACGTATGTGGGATTGACTTTATGGGTCCTTTCCCCATGTCGCATGGGAAGCAGTACATCCAAGTTGTTGTGGATTATGTGTCTAAATTGGTTTAGGAGGAGGCGGTCGCATCAAATGATGCTCGCACCGTACTCCACCTCCTTCATAGGAACATCTTCTCCCGCTTTGGCGCACCGAGAACTATAATTAGCGACAGGGGTAGCCATTTCTGCAACCAGAAATTCGCGCAACTGCTGAAAAGGTTCGGTGTTCACCAAAAGGTCACTTTTTCCTAACATCCCCAAACGTGTGGGAAAGTGGAGATTTCAAATAAGGAACTGAAGTTGATTTTAGAAAATTCTATCCACTCCACCCGGAAGGAGTGGGAAAAGAAGGTAGATTATGCCCTTTGGGCTTACTGAATTGCATTTAAGACACCGACAGGGATGTCACCCTTCCAACTAGTGTATGGCAAATCGTGCAACCTTCCTGTTGAATTGGAGAACACGACATTGTGGGCCACCAAATTGCTCAACATGGACTTTAAAGAGGCTTCTAACAAGCGACTTGGTCAACTTTGTGAGCTCGACGAATTCCGCTTGCACTCTTATGAGAGTATGAGCATATATAAGGAAAGAACCAAGCGCTGGCATGATAGACATATCTTGCATAAGGAATTCAAGCCGGATGATCAAGTTCTTTTGTACAACTCAAGCTTGCGACTATTTCCCGGGAAGTTAAAATCTAGTTAGAGCAGTCCTTATACGATTGTAAGTGCCTCTTCATACAGCGCGATAGAGATTCAGGATGACAAGGACGACACTTTCAAAGTAAACGGACATCGCTGTAAGCGATTTGAGGGGAATGTCATCGATAAAGACGTGCACTGCATACTGCTGCAAGATCTTGATGGATGTAGGCCTCCTTTAGTTGTTTTGCTTACATTTGTTTCTTGGATTTGATTCTTTCTGGGATTGTAAAACTATATATAAAACTGCTAATACAGGTATTTGGTCCACCTTAAGGACGATATAGAAAAGTGGCTCCTAAGAGACAACCCATTATTTTATTTTTTTTGTGCATAATCTTTTATATGGATTATTGTGCTTGGAGGAATCTTCTTTTGCAGTTGGAGTTCATTCGGGCTATGGACTATCAACAGAAATTAACGTCAATCTTCTGGTATGCTCATTTTCGAGTATTGGGTAACCCCTTCTCCCAACCTGCTTTTTAATTTCATGATCACATTGTTGTGTTAAGATTTTTAGGATAAGTCTGGTGGGGAGAGTTAAGCGGGGTACTCACGCACATGCATTTTTCCATTTCCATACTAGAAGAATATATTCATTTGATGTCTATGTTTATTGGCATTGCATACCACTGCACCACACTTGAGCGCATTTTTGAACAGGAGCACATCGTGAGTTTTATCGTCACAAGTGTGCAATTTGGAAAATTTTGGCGCTGGCCTAGCATTGCGAGGCAGAGTAAAATGTTGCCTCCATGAGGGCTCCTATTCGAGTTCTCAAGTCTCATTTAGGATTACGTGTAGAATTAGATTCTTTTTATGCTTATACCATATATTTTTTATTGGAATAATTCTTGTTTATTCTACTCGCCTGCTTCGAATCTGGTGTGAATCAACTAGTAGCGTAGGGATTTGTGTCGACACTTCTAACCTCATATTGCTCGAGTCGGGTTGAAGGATTGTATTTCTCGGAGTCTAAGAACTTGCCTCTAGCTACTCTCGAAGAATGAGTACATGGTTAGTCAAGTGCGCGTGTGATATAGGCCGTCACTTTTTCAAGTTTGAGCTTTGTGCCATTCACAACGTCTATCGGTTTCTATCCCCGTTAAGCATGTCCCTTCCTTTGGCATCCTTACGCCTCGCTACCAAATCTATGTAGACTTTCCTTCTCATACACCCGAATGTGTTCGCTCGGTTGGTTTGTTTTATTAGAGTTTTGTATCTATTATGTGTGGATGTTATGCGAGAGCTTTGTGCTGCTTGTGGTGTTGCGTGTTTTCGGCTCATTTTTGTTATTTAGTTAAAGAAAAAAGAAAAAAAATAAATGAAATGAAATTGAAATAAAAATTCCCAATGTGGAATAAAAGAAGAAAAAAGAGAAAAAAATTTTGTTGTAGAGTTGTGATTTTATGGTTGTGAAATTTTGTAATATCGTGATCGTTATGTGCGAGCACGCACCTTTAAAAGTCTAAGTCTGGTGGTGCGACACGCGTGTTTGTCGTTGCGTATAGCTGTGAGTGTTTTAGGGCGGTCTCATTTAGGGTGTGCTTATCCGTCGTGTTTAACTTTGTATACCACGCCTTCGCCTAAGCCTCCATTTTACTCCAAGTCCTACGAATTCGCGCTTGAGTCATACTAGTGTCGTGGAGAGAGTGTGAAAGGGAGAGCTTATGGTCATCGACATTGGTGGATTCCTTTAGAGGTTATCCTGATCCCTTTCTTTGGCAAAGCTCAACACAGTGTTTGTTAGCTTTCTCCTTGCGCGTGGCCGAATGATTCCCCTCTATTCTGTAGTAGAGTAGTAATAATATTTTTACACACCTTTAGAAATATATAGGAAATTAGTGCATAATCAGAGATTCCTTCTACGGTATTCCTATGAGCGTGAGTATGCGATTTCTCATGGTAATCCACTGCGCAGTTTTAGGCAAGCTATGTTATTTTTCTCGTACGAGTTAGGGATGATTTTCTCGTGATGACAAAATGTTTAAGTATGGTGGTGTGATTAGTCCGATTTATATAAGGTTTTTCGGACTCATCTGGGCTTATTATCTTGCATGTGCACAACTATTTCAGTAGGAAAAGTCATATATTTTATTAGGGCTTCACTTAGCCATTATTGCACTGTTTCGACCCATTTTGGCTTGCAAATTGCACAAGGATGTCGGGGTTAATTACTGGGGTACTATTTGTGCGAATTTGGTTATTTTATGTTGTATATTGGTGCTGGGAGCTTGTGCTCCAGATTTGGTTTTTGTTGTGCAGGGTGTCAGTTTTCCCCCAAACCAGGTATTCTGACTTGTGGGAAACGCACGGTAGTGCGATTCCTTGGCGCACGCTTTCTACCAAATTGTGCGTTTTCTGCAGGTTTCTTTGGAGGGTTGACGAACCTGTACGATTTCTTCATGCACGGTTTCTTCCGGACCGTGCACAAAGGAGACGCACGGTTTTCATGTAGCTGTCTAGTTTTAAAGCTATATGTTGTTAATCGTGCGATTTGTTTACGCATGGGCAGAAGTGATGTGCGCGAGTAAAACACACGGTTCCACCTGCTTGTCGGGAATCTCAGTGCTCTGTGGTTACCCATGCATTTTCCTTCATGCACGGGTGGTAGCGTCTGTGCGTGAGTAAAATGCACGGGGCAACTCATCTTCCTCGGTTGCTTTGTCCTAGAAGTTAATATCGCACCATTAGCGCACGGTCGTGCACCAAACCGTGCATGACCATTTTTCTGAACTTCTTGTATTTAAGTTAAGGAGTTGACTGGAGCAGGGATATTCCGCCATTTTTACCCCTCTGAGCGGTAAAATCGCTCTCCGACCGCTTTTTCCTCTCTCCTCCTTAGAGAGCTCATCCAGCCACCGTTCTTCATCCAAACATCACCGCAAGCGAAGATATTCTGCCATTTCCTTCATCTTAATCTCAAGAGGAGCATTTGGAGCTCCTTATCTCTGCCATTGGAGAGTTTTCCAATGACTACCAGCCTTCACGGTTCATGACGAAGATAGGGAAAACACCTTTAAAGTAGGTGACAACACTTCAAGCATCCTCGGACGTCAACCACCGACCGAGCCCAGATGAAGACCGATAACCTTCGACTCTGGGAGAGAATCGTGGCTAGCCTTCATGCGTTGGGTTGTAAATCTTCTCTTTAGTCTCATTTGGATGTTGCTTCTTTCCTTTGGTTGTTTTCTAAACTTGTTAGGAACTCTTAACAATATTCATTATGGTTTAATGTTACAAATGTTATGGTAGTTCTTAGTTTGGCTTTACATCCTTTGCTTGATTTGGTTATTTTCTTGGTGATATGCCGCACTAATGTGTGTTCGGGGCTGGCATGGCGAAGAGGTGCTTTAGACCCTCAATGATTACGACTTGACACCCTAATACTCATCGGAGTATTCCACCATTGTGAAGCGGTGAAGGTGACTCGCGTAATTAATTTTAGTTGTTCTAAAATAAAAACTCAACCTCCAAGCCTTTTTCTCATTTTCAATCGCTTCTTCAGCTCCTCTCTTCAGGAATTTCATATAGTTTCCCTGCCTCTTGGGATTCTTCATTAACCTTTTGAATTCCCGTATATAGAGGCTTTCCTCATCGTCTTCCTCAAATTCTTTAGCAACCGTTCTCTCCCATGCAACTTCAGTGCTAGCCCCTTCTTATTTGTCTCCATGAGATACTCCTTAGCTTGAAACTTCAATTCAAGTTCATGTGTCTTCGAATTTCTAATGAGTCTCTCTATCTCCAAGGTACTGATATCATGTGATTCAACAATCTTCGTCACCTTCATGTGGAAACGAGGAGGCAAAGATCGCAGGATCTTTCTCACCAGATATCCATTTGAGTAGAGCTTCTCGAGGGATCTTGAGGCATTTATAATCTTGGTGAAGCATGTATACAAGATGTATACTTCCACCTTGATTTCCATAAAGAATTGTTCGTATTAAGATTCGAGTCGGAACAGCTTCGACTCCTTCACCTGCGAGGTACCTTCATGAGTAAGCCCAGGTAGACGTCATATATCATATGTAGTTTTCACCGTTGTAGATTCTATTAAATTCAGTTTTATCCAATGTGCAAAATAAAGAGTTGATTTCTTTTGCATTGTTTGTACATCTAAGCTTTTCATCATCATCCCATTAATCGTGTTGTTTGACGAAGTCAGTATCACCTACAGTGGTTGTGGGTGTAGTGTATTTCATCTCGATCATGGCCCACACGTCCATGCTTTATGTCTTTAGAAAGATTTTCATTCGTGTTCTCCAGTGACTATAATCACTCTCTATGAACAGTGGGGGTCTACTCACACCCTATCCCTCGAGAAATGCGTGAATCATGTTGACCATCTTACTTCAGGTTGTAAAGCCTTTTGAAGTAACTTCACTCTGATACAACTTGTTTGATATAGTGGCAAACCTTAAAGAGGGGGGTGAATATGGTCTACTCACACCCTATTCCTCCTTGGAAATCTATGCACATTCAAGATAATTACAGGACAACACACACAATGTTATATGCAGGAGAATAAGCAGAAATTGAATTTCATTCCAAAGTAAAATCATAATTTTTTTTAAAGATTACAAAATTTGATCTTCGTGATGCTGAAGATTGAAGGTGCTGAATGCAAACAACTTTTGGTTTTCAATACCAACCCGCTCCACGGACCGGATGGCTCTCTCCCTTTCCCTCCAAGAAAGGTCTTTGAGCCGGCTCTTCACCTCCATGCAAGGAAGGGTCTTAGAGCTCTGCTAGATCACCCTATCTAGACGTCCCTTCCCCGCCATGTTTTCTCGCGAAATCCTACCCCGGATTCCTCCAACCTTCCCAGGTCGATTGTCTTCACCACAACAAAAATAATGATAGATAATGAATACAATAAAAGTTTAAGGGATTTTAAAGCGATTAAAATCTCCCTCTTGACGATTCCTCAATCGAGCGATCTATGGCCGGTGCTTGAGATCTTCTTGTGCTTGCAACCGGTCATCTCTTCATAGTCGATGTAGTTCTTGGCTTGCCAGAATTCTTCGTGTGCTAACGGGAGGGAGGCGGTCATATTTTCCTTTGATGAAGACGATGGAACAGACACAAGAGAGGTAGCTGAACCCTAGGAATCACAGAACTTTGTCTCTTTATCGTCTTGGTAAGGAACAAAGAAAATGAGGCGCCTTTATATAGGTCTTTGTGAAAATAGGCTACTGTCGGCGGTAAGGCTAGCGCCTCGCGGTAGGATCATGCGCTTGATGTTGACAGCTGTCCTCATAATTTCGAAAAAATATTCAAAACGAATATTTTCCTTTTTCCAATGCTAGCGCGGCGCGGTAGTTAGGTAGAGCTCGACGGTAGTTCTGTCTCGACGCTCTCGATGCCTCTATCTAAACCCTTTCAATGCCCCTGCCTCAATAAGGGTTAAGTGTGTTACCGTAGCGCAGTACCATGCTACTGCCCGATGGTAGTTCTATCTTGATGCTCTTGACTCCAATGTCTCAACACTCTAAATGCCTGTGTCTCAACAAGAGTTGAATGTGTTATGCGGTACGGTACCAAGCTAGCGCTGGTGTTTTAGGTTCCTGAGAGCCTGGATGAAAAAAATTCCTCTATCTATCGCGTGCGGTAGGACTAGCGCGGCGCGGTAGATTCACAAGAACCTTGGCTATTTAATTCAGGCTACCGCTCTGCGTTAACTACTACCGCTCGACGGTAGGTTCTTGAGGAGGGGTCCTTCAATTTCTTGGACATGTAAATCTACACACTCTTCTAAACACTAGATGTAATCAAATACAACATGGGAGTTGATATAATCAGACTAAGGATATATGAACCATCGGCTCCAACACTGAAATTCTTTAGTTTCAAGGTTAGAAAAACACCAATAGGGAGGATGAATAGGTTTTTGGTCTCTTTATGATTCTCCTTCTTTAAGTGTGTTGTGAGTTAGTAGTTTTCAGCTTTCAAGACACACCGCAAAAGCACACATAATTTATAGTGGTTCCCCAGATTATGTGTACATCCACTATCCCTCTCATCTTTCTAATAGTGTGTTAGATAATGCACTTCTCCAAAACTCAGCTCCTAAGAGCTTACAACACAGATCCCTCAGGATCTCTCAGTCTCCTCTAAGAGTTACCTCAGGCACAAAGCCCTACGTCAGATCAAGCTTGCTCCTACAACTTAGTGATCCAAATATCACCTAACTCAGACTAAATTAATAGTCATACAGCTCAGGCAAGGAGGTCAGCCCTTTAACTTCGAGAGGATGACTCTCCTACAGCTCCGGAAAAAGGCCCTACCTCAGATCGACAGCTGGATCCTACAACTCAGGCTCAAAAGCCCTACCTTAGAGAGAATTACTCTCCTATCTCAGGCAAATAGCCATACCTTAGGGATACCGGCCCTACCACTCAAATTAAAAAAATTATCCTACACTCAGCCGTTATAAAACAGGCCTACAACTCAGATCCAAAAGATCCTATAGGAGATAAAGTTTGGTGTTGATGTTTTGACTCCAGAGAAATTTCCCTATGCCTTCTGCTTCCTGAGCTGAGAAAATCTCGGCACTAAATTTTTTTAAGGAACAAGAATGTTGATCTTAAAGACACTGCTTCTTGTGCTGGAAGTAACTCAAAAACACAAGTTTCTGACCTTGTTAATGAAGACAATGATTTGACAGTTCTTATTTTTCTTCAATCAGCTAACTTTCACTGCAGAATTTAGAATGCCCTGCATCTTCTTCTTTCTCAGAAATCTTTTCTGAACTTGCTGTAGTAGGTGATGATCGCTACAGCTATCTGGGTGAACATTTAGATCAACGAGTTTGAACTTCATCTTCAAGCTCTGCAATAATGGCGTGGGAGAAGATGATGAAGTTCCGCGTCTTGAAGAAATTTTAAACCCTAAGAAGATAATTTTCTTATGTCGATCTTTATACTTTTATCTTCCATCGTCCAATGGTAATATTACCGGCTGGACCCACTAATGTTGTTGGACGCAACATTTCTTTTACAGGAAAATCCATACAGTAGGCCTACGACGCCATTTGTCGTGTACTGTAGACTTCCCGCATAGATTTTGAACATTGCTGACATTTGTTGATGTCAGCATCTGTGAACTTTTCCAAATTCAGCTAGTTCATCCCAGGCATTGATTGTGTTGAGTGAATAGCCTTCACTCAGCGCAAAAACATTTAGCCAAATAATTTGCACTGCAAGGCATTTGGACTTGGCTAATATCTTCATCAGTTAATGAATTTGGACTTGGCTAGATTTTCTATACTGCTAGGCGTTGAGTGCGTTGAGTCATCCTTCAACCCTCAATGCTTTTGTCCTTAGATTATCTTTCTGTTGATTAGGCGTTGAGTGAACTAGCTTCACTCAACGAATATGGACTTAGCAAATTAATTGTGTAATGTAAGGTATTGAGTGCATTGAGTGAACCTTCATCACTCAACTCTTCCGTACTTAGCTGCTTCACTGACTGCCTTCCAACATACTAAGGCATTGAGTGAACTAGCTTCACTTAACAGTTATGTACTTAGCCGCATCTCTCGTTATGGATACGTTATGTGAACCTTCATCACTCAACGATTTTTTACTTAGCCAATCTTCTTGATGAGCTTGTTGAAAATCATGAAGTGAAGGTGTGGACTAGGAAACCTGGGCAACCTGTCCGCGCGGCCTGTGCGGACAGGATTGGAGGCTTGCCTTGTCGGCAATGTTACTGCGCTCAGTTTTTACTCTAGAGGCCTGGGCAGTCTGTTCACTCAGACTATGCGGAAATAGGAGGCGGCTTACTAGGCCGGGTTATATTCAGCCCGCAGTTGGTTCCTTGGATGTAACTAGGCGGATTGGATTTCTATCCGCGGTGCTCGCCAAGACTAGCGAGGTGCGGACTTTGTTGAAGTTTGTGGAGGCCGGGTTACAAACTGGATAAGAGCTCGGGAGATCGACATGGCGTGTGTCTTAATCTAGCTCTGGTGGCGTGGTTGGTGGAAACAACCAAGTTTGCCTGTTAGAGCAGATTGGCGCTAGTGTTCGCTGGGTTGTGCGTGATGGCTCAGTTCGGGAGGTTGTGCGGACTAATATTTCTATCAGTCGAGTTTGGCATTTGTCAACCTTATCTTCCTTATCTGCGAACTCGGGGTATACATACTTGAGTGATGTCCGCAGGCCCGAGCAGATTGGAGCTATGTCCGCAGGTTGGCAGACAAGGCCTTGATGGTGCAATCTAGGCGGACTGGCTTCTTTCCCACCTTCTTTGATTTCAGGCGGATAGATTGGTGTCCGACCTTTTCCATGCGGACTGGGCAGACTGCTCTGTACTAGATGCAGGCTGGGCTAGTGTTTCTATCTACTAGGGCTATGAACGCACTCCTCTCCATGCCTATAAATAGGACCTCCTTGTGATATAATAATAATCTGAATGAACTGTAAGTTGAACGTGAGTTAATTACTGTGGCCTCAGATTTTCTATCCGTGCGGTTTGAGAAGGTTAACCGGGTTGCTGTTTGTAGTTTGTGCGGGTAGTACTGAGAAGCCAGGATTTTTGTGCTGGCTGGAGCTTGCGGTTAACAATCAATGGTTTTCACTAGGTCGCGGTTGCGACCAGCCGGTCTTCTTTCCTTCAGCTTTCCTTGTTCAATAACTTGTCCGCCGGTCTCGGCAGTCTGTTCTTCAGTTCGACAGCGGCCTTATTCACAGACTCTGGTATTTAGGCGAACTCCGTAGTCAGGCGGCTTGTTGAGAGTGGATAAAGGTGTTCAGCAGAATAATGGGTTTTCCGCAGTCTAAGCAGACTCTATAGTTAAGTTCGGTGCAGCAAAAGCTTGGCGGTCTCGGAGGTCACTGAGGCAGTCCGCCCGACTTGTTGTTCTTTCTTTGTTTGTATGCTCTTCCTTTGTACTTCGGCGAATCATGCCTCGCCATGTATGTCCTGCCTTGTAAAGAAGATTGTTAATAATACAAGACTGTTTTGTTGCCTTCTATTATTTCTAATTTATTGAGCTTGGTTTATGGTTGAGTGTTTATGCGCTTGGTTACCATTTTTCGCTTGATCAAGGTGTCATCTTGATAGCTCTGAAAGTTTTACTTGGTATCAGAGCTATCTCCCCGATCATCTTGGGGAATTTTAACATGGTATCTGAGAGAATAGAGTTTTGAGCAGTGATATACCATTTTTTGTGCTTGGTTCCTCTTGAAGCTAATAGATCATTAGTTATTGCAATGGAATATTGGTTAGCAAGAGGTCTTGGTATTGAGTATTTAACGCCGACCAACTTTAGGAAGTGGATGTCTTGCATGGAAAGCTATCTTCTGCATGAGGATCTTTGGGAGGTCTTTTGTGGTGATGACAAGCAAGAAGTTACTGCTGCTACTGCGGATGCTGAACATGTGAAAGCTTGGAGGAAAACAAATGAAAAGGATGAGTTTACTCTGAAGCGGGCTATTTCACCAGAGCATTTTTATCACAACCTTGGATGTCGATCAACTGCTAAGGTTTGGACTTCCCTTGAAGGGTTGTTCAACCGGAAGAATGTTGCTCGCCTACAGTTCCTAGGGAATGAGTTGGCAGGAGCCACTCAATGAAATGTGTCCATCTCGTCCTTCTTCCTGAAGATGAAGAACTTATGCGTTGAGATTTCAGCGTTGGACCCTAATGAGCCTATCTAGGAGGCAAAGCTGAAGAGTCACATAATCTACGGTTTGCTGAAGAAATATGTTGCCTTTGTCACATCCATTCAAGGTTGGGCCAATTATCCATCTTTGCTGGAGAAGTAAAACCTACTCACTTCGCAAGAGAGCATAGCAAGTCAGATGGCTTGATTCACTGTCTTTGGAGGAGATGGTGAGGAGCTCTTCTCAGGGAAGAAAAGGAGATGGGTTAAGAAGAAGAAGTTGGTTGCTGGAGATGGACCCTCTACTTCATATCAGCAATAGGGTAGGTTTTCTCCTAGGCTTGATGGGAAGAGGAAGGATTGCCCAAGATGGTATAGATGCAACCTGCCTGGCAACTTCAAGAAGGACTACAAGGTGATCCTTCAGTTAGCGAACATCGCTCATATAGGGAGAAGGAATAAGGACTTGGATGTGGAATCAACAAGTTCTTATGTTGAATGGATGAGGGAAAATGATAGTATAGCTATCTAGCATGAATGACTGGGACATGTCGAGATGGACAAGTTGAAAGCAAAGGACAAAAGGAGCCTTGTTAGAGGCTTGCATAGGTTCTCATCCTTCGGAGACAGTCATGTTTGTGTGGGATGTCAATATGCTGTGGATTATCTTCACATTTGATAAGTTGCAGACAGGTTGTTCTCAACAATTGGAGTGCATCCATGGTGAGCTGTTGGCACAAACTGTCACTGCAAGTTTTCGAGGCAGCAGATATATCGTGGTTTTGATGGATGACTATACGATCCACACTTGGGTGTACTTTATGAAGAAGAAGTTAGACGCGTTCTGTTTGTTCGTGGATTTCAAGAAGCTTGTGAAGGGCTGGCTTGTCCTCTGGATCAAGAAGTTGAGAACGAGCAATAGAGGTGAATTTGATTCAACAATGTTCTCTAACTTTTGAAGGAAGGATGAAATCCAGAGAGATATTTCTCGTGGGCATACTCCACAACAAAGTGGAGTAGTAGATCGGAAGATCCATCATTTGACGGAGACCGATAAGTGTTGGCTTCATAGCAAAGACATTCCTAAGGCCTTTTGGACGGAAGGGATGGCCTACATGGCGTGTGTCATCAATCAGGTGCCTCTGAGTCCGATCAACATGAAGTATCTGGTTGAGATGATGTTTAAGGAGAATACCAACATAGAACACCTTCGGGTGTTCGAGCCGACATGTTATGTACACGTCTTAGATGCTCACAGGATAGAGTTAAATGCGAAGACATGAAAGCTTGTTATCGTGGGCTATGATTAGCAAAAGGAGGGATGAAAGTGTATGGATCCTACAAGGAAGAAGTTCATCGTGTCCAGATACGTTGTCTTTGATGAACTGACATCATATGAAGGTAGCTCATCTATTTAGCTATCGGAGAGCAGGTTAGACAGTGGGTAGAATGATGTTGTTGAAGATCTTCGGTTCGAGCTACCTATGTCATTAGAAGCTCCAGGTTATTTTAGCTCAGGGGTAGAGGCTTTGTGGTCAGGAAGTAGGGGGAGCGATGCTCCAGGTGCTTTTTGTTCAAGAAGTAGGGTGAGAAATGCTCTAGGTACTTCTAGTTCCAAGATGGTGGCTTATTGATCAGGAAGCAAAGGGAATGATACTCCAGATTTGCCTTAGATCTGAGTTAGTTCAGGAGATATAGCAGAGGTGGTTAGCAGTGATCAAGCTCTTTGGAGGACGAAGAGGATCACCAACCCACCAGCTCGATATTGTAAAGTAAATACGGTGAGAGCTCGTTCTCTTATTTCTTCGTAGGCACTCAAATCGAGCGAGATCCTTCTAGCTTTGAAGGCACCAACGGAGTCAAGGAGGGGGAAAACACTAAGGATGAGGAGATGACTGCCTTTAGGTGTGACGAGGCCGGTGAACTGTGCCTACATTGGTGTTACTCTTATGACATACAAGTGGGTGTTGAAGCTGGAGAAGAAGGCAGAGGGAAGCATGACTCCTTTCCGGATGTACTGGAGGGATCCCTTATGGTCTGGAATATACGGAGCGAGGACTATATCATGGACATCTTCTCATTATCGTTATCGGAGCCGCCATGTTTACGGTTATGGGGACTGCTGGATTTGGTCACCACTTCTCACTTCAAGGGGGAGTGTTAAAAATCATGAAGTGAAAGTGGTGGACTGGGCGACATGGTCAACCTATCCATGCGGCCATTGCTGACAGGACTAACGGGTTGCTAGGTCGGCAATGGTGAGGCAGTCGGATTTTGCTCCGGCAGCATGTGCAGTCTGTTCATGCGGACTATGCAGTTAGAGGAGGTGGCTTGTCAGGCCGGGTTGTGTTCATCTGGTAGTTAGTTTCTAGGATTTAACAGGGCGGATAGGACTTATATCTGCAAAGCTCGCTAAGGCTCGCGAGTTGCGGACTCGGTTGAAGTTCGCTGAGTCTTGGTTATGGACTGGAACAGAGCTCGGGAGTTTCGTATGACGTGTTCCTTGGTCTAGCTCTGGTAGCGACGTTGGTGGAAACCGCGGAGTTCGCCGTTTAGAGCAGATTGGCGTTGGTTTTCGCCGGGTTGTTCGGGATGGCTCAATTCGGGAGGTCATGCCGACTCCGCGGACAAATATTTTTGTCCGCCGAGTTTGGCAGTAGTAAGCCGTGTTTACCTTTGCTACAAACTCGGGGTAAGTGGACTTGATTGGTGTCCGTAGGCGTGAGCGTACTAGAGCTAAGTCCGCAGGTGGTCGGACTGGGGCCTTGATGGTGCAATCCAGGCAAACTGGCTCTTATCACGTCTTCTCTTATGTCAGGTTGATCAGCTGGTGTCCGGCCTTGTCAATGTGGACGAGGTGGATTAATCTGTGCTACCTCCGGGCTGGGGTGGTGTTTCTATCTTCTATGGCGGTGACCATAGTCCTCTCCGTACAAATAAATAGGACCCCCTTGTGAAATTAAAAAAATCTGAATGAACAGTAAGTTGAATATGGGTTAATTGATGTGGCCTCAGATTTTCTATCCGTGCGGTTTGAGAAGGTTAGATGGGTTGCTATTTGCAGGTTGTGTGGCTAGCACTAAGAAGCCAGGATTTTGGTGCTGACTGCGGTCAGGGATCAGTGGAGCTTGTCGTTAACAATCAGCGGTTTATTGCAGGTCACGTTTGCGGCCAGTCGGTCTTTTCTCCTTCATCTCTCCCAGATCAATAACTTGTCCGTTTTCTCGGCTATCTATTCTTACGTTCCAAAGTGGCCTTGTTCGCGGACTCTAGCGACTAGGAGACCTATGTAGTCAGGCAGCTTGCATAGATAAGAAAAAGGTGTTCAGAAGAATAACGTGTTGTCCGCGGAGTACGTGGACTCCGTAGTTCAGTTCGGTGCAGTAGAAGCTTGGCTATCTCAGCGGTCTCTGAGGCAGTCTGCCTGGCTTGTTATTAATGCTTTGTTTTTATGCTCTTCCTTTGTACACTAGTGAATCATGTCTCCCTATGTATGTCCTTCCATGTAAAGAAGATTGTTGATAATACAAGACTTATTTGTTGTCTTCTGTTATTTCTGATTTATTGAGCTTGATTTATGGTTGAGTGTTCCTGTGCTTGGTTCCCGTTTTCCATTTGATCAAGGTGTCATCTTGATAGCTTTGAATGTTTTACTTGGTATCAGAGCTATCTCCATGATCATCTTAAGCAATTTTAACAGAGCTTGCGTTGTGTGAGCTGTCCTCACTCAACACATATGTACTTAGATAGATTTTTCTGTCTATCTAATTTTAAGATTTGACTGATCATTGCTCTATCGACGCTTGCTTCTTTGGGCTGAGTGAGTTGTCCTCACTCAACACTTCTGGACTTAGTCGAATTTCATCCTTGCCAAAGTTGAAGATTTGATAGACTGAACTTTACTCGAGGCCTCATGTTATATGGCATCGAGTGAACTGCCTTCACTCGACGACTTTGGACTTAGCCGTAATTCTGCTTTGCAAACTGTTGGGCTTTGACTGTCCATGCTCTACTCAGTGCTTCTTGGAAACTAGTATTGAGTGAACTAGCTTCACTCAAAGCCTTTTGACTTAGACAAATTTCTATCTGTCCAACATTCTTCCTTGATATCTGGCGTTGAGTGAACTAGCTTCAATCGATGCCTATGGACTTAGACAAATTTTTTCCTCTCCACCTTCCTTCCTTGTGACCACTTGTCACAATCACTTAGACAACCTGTCTAAACTTGTTCTAAGGAACATCTTGCATATAATGAACTTGAACAACATCAAATATATTTATGCTCTTAGTATTGAGTGTGATGCCTCTTCAAATCTAGGGAACATTGAGGGCAATATTCCCAACAATCTTCCCCTATTTGAAGAAGGCAGAACACACAGAAATACAAAGAAGCATTTTCACATAAAGTATATAAATTCAATGCAATTGTAAGATTTCTCATACCACTTGAAAATTGAAAGCAACTGTATGCTAGCAGATGTAGAATTCTTATGCAACTTGAATTACCAGCATAACAATACAATGTTCTCCATTTCAATGCATTGACTCAACATGCCATGTCATTGCTTTCTCATACCACTTGAGAATTAGCTCAATTAATTTGCAATTTCCTTATACCACTTAACACTTAAATGGAGCAGTTTCCTCATCCAACTTGGAGGAGGTGGGAAAGTAATGTGCAATGCCCAATATGCATTCATTGCACTTCTCATACTACTTGAATTTTGTTTCAAGTAATATGCAATACTTAACATGACCTGGTCATGTCAAGTATTGCCCCCACTATTTCCCACATCTACCCCTTTGGGGTTTAGGGTATTGCCAACATCTCTCCCTTTATTGCTTCTTAAAAAAAAATAATGTAATGAGGGAGATGAAAGGATCATGCACCAGAAAAATTCCCTCTTGATCCTAGCAAAATCTTGTGTTGATACCACTTGAGAAATTATCCTAGTGATAAAACTACTTGACCAAATATCATATCTCTTCTATTGATACCACTAATACAACACATCACTGTAGCTACTTGACACTTGTGTGGTCCATTGATCCATGATAGTACGTTTTATAGTCTAAACTATTAGGGTATTTTCAGGTTTTTAATACAGGAATCATGTCTTGTAAGCTTATATGTTGATTTCCATTTGTATATATTATTTCCACTAATGTGTTTTCTTCTTTTTTGAAGGTTTCACAGTTTTCAGCCAATTTTGCTGTTACACGCCCCTGGGTCATGCCGTACTGAGGCATGTACTTGGGCCATGTAATCCATTCCCGAGGCAGAAATCATCCAGAAGCCAATTCCCAAGAGAATCACTTGACACACCACCTTATCATGCCCACCGTGGGCGTGTCAACGGGCGTCTAACCCGATCCAGAGGAAGTTTGCTGCCAGAAACCAAATCCACATAAAATCACATGACACGCCGCCTAACACGCCCCCCCATGGGCGTGTATCTGGGTGTGTCACCCCGATCCCGAAGCCTGCTATCGTAATTAAAGATTTTCTGTTGTTATATGTCAATAGAACTGACACGCCCCCCTACATGGGCATGTCACCGGGAGTGTACCGCCTTTTCGATGATTGACGAATTTCTGATCAATGATTGTAACATGACGTGCATTACACTCCCCCCCCTACACGGGCGTGTCCCATGGCGTGTCCACTATTGTACAGAAGCAATCATCATTTCCACAAGAATTAAGTTCCCCAAGTAAACCCCATACCTGACACGCCCTCCCCGCGCGTGGCTGGGGGGCGTGACCGACCCAAAATTTTTTTATAAATTCATAGCCCCCTTGTGTCCAGAAGAAGTTTTGGTGGAAGAGGGGAGGTGTTGCCCTTTATTTCTTGGAGTTTTTCATGCTCTCTCTCAATCTCTTTCTCATTTTAAGCTTTTCTTAATTCTAGCTTAGTGTACCCCTTTTGTATTAGCTCTTGTAATTTCTTTAATAGTTTAATATTAATGCTAGCCTAGGTTTAAATTTCCATGCACTTGTAATCTTTAATTTCAAAGTTATAACTCTCTTTTAGCATTAATATAAAGTGCCCTTTTAATTTGTTTTCATAATGTTCTTCTACCCATCTCTCTTCCTCCACTTCTCCTTGATTAACTAATCCCCTTTGTACTCGATCTTGATGAACTGAGGTTCGAGTTGATTAAGTTATGATGCTTTAAGTTTACTTTTTTTCTTTTTAGGGTTTATGCCTTTGATTTACTCTTTAAAAATCATGCTAGAAGTTATATCATCGATATATAATTTCTTTCTTTGTTTTCACTCTTAGCTATCCGAGAGGCTCTTAGTTTGAAGTGAACACTCAAGAGTAAAGATACTTGCACGCGCACATCGAGAGAGGTAGACATTTAATCTCGTGGATTGGAGTGAAATCCAATTACAGGGTTCACCGCGTAAAGCAAGCTTTAGGTCTCCGATTTGGACGAGATTTCAGTCGGACCTTCCTAAACTCAGTTGGAAATGACATCGAGAGAAGTGTGTTCAAGATTTAGGAACATATACGGTTAAGGACCTCTACCTTATTAAGATATGGTTTATTACCGCATTTTTTAATCAACTTTTGCCGAGGTGATTCTCGATCGAGTGCTTTTCTATTTCATTATTTCAACTCATCGTTGTAATCGCTTTTAGTAGCTCTTTATTTAACTGCAAGTAGTTCTATTTTTAGCGCAATATTTCTTTTCTTAATTGTAATTAGTTTTCTCTTAAAAAAATCCTAAAACAATCTTTCGATAAGATAAAAGTCTTCGTGTGAGTAAGATTACTCGAAATTTCCCGGATCTTAATACGACACTTGTGTCTCCTAGCTGTAATTCGATATCTATACTTGCCAAGATGGATTGCTAGTTCGGTTCTTATTCTCTTCACGATTAGTAGACACCAAGTTTTTTGCACTATTGCCGTGGAAAAGCTTTGTTGATTATTCGAAATCATGAACCTAGTACTCTTATCATTTCTCTTTCTTACACTCTTTCTTAAAAATTAAAAATTCAAAAAACATATTAACGCACTTAATAGAAACCCGCATCACAGTTTTTCTACACCACCTAACTCTCTCGAAAAGGGCAATGTGGTTTAAATACAACAATCCTGTCTAGTACCTTCTGAATCCTTTATCGGTTATCCCTTGGGAAGTTCGCGAGTTAAAACATTAAAAAAAAATAATTCAACAAATTTTAACTCTTTTTTCTAGATTTTTTGTCTCTTTCTTTATCTTCTCTTCTTCTAGTGCATTACCCGCGAAAATTCGTCGATTATTTTGGACTTAGACAACGAAATTGAGTGTACTCTTTGGAGAAGATCGCTATTTCAAAGCCCTACTCTCCAAATACCTGTTGGGGATTCCGAGTCATTTTCTACCTTAAGAATGGAAGAACCCAACGTAGAGGATGCTCTGCATAAGCCTTTGTCCTATTATACATGGCCGAATCTAGAGGGTAGAGAATCAAGCATAGTTCCACCTACTGTAGCTAATAATAACTTCGAACTAAAGCCTATCATAATTCAAATGGTGCAGTAGTATGTGCAATATGACGGACTTCAAGATGAAGACCCGAAAGCGCACATCGCTAGTTTTCTTGAGATTTGTGACACCTTTAAAATCAATAGTGTTAAAAATGATGTTATTAGGTTAAGACTCTTCCCTTTCTCCCTTAGAACCAAAGCTAAAGAGTTGTTGATGACTCTTCCATGAGGGAGCATCATAAATTGGGAACAAATAACCAAAAATTTTTTGACAAAGTATTTTCCGCCAGCTAAACCTGCAAAACTTTGGAACGATTTATCTGCCTTTTGTCAAATAGATTCTGAATCTCTATATGATAATTGGGAATGATTTAAAGAACTCTTAAGGTGATGCCCCCCATCACGCGCTGCCTGTCTGGTTACAAGTGCAGATGTTTTATAATGGGTTAAATCAAAATACAAAGCAAATGATAGACGAAGCTTATAGTGGTACTTTAAACAACAAAACCCCAGAAGCAGCTCTTGAGATTTTCGAGGACATGGACATGAACACATATCCGTAGAATGTGCCGAGACCTCGCCCAAACAAACCTCAGGTATATTTGAAGTAGACAACGTCTCTCAGCTGGCCCTACAAGTAGAAATACTAAGCAAAAAGAAAATGGAGATATCTGCTTCCTCTAACCCTCATGTATGTGAAAGTCTCTAGTGTCGACTAAATCCACCTATGGGGGGGGGGGGGGAATAGGTGTCGTGCAGTATTTTGCGGAATTAAATTCACCTGCATAAATTAACAAATAGAGCACAGACAACACACAAAGAATTATTGTGGTTCCCCGATTTGGGTGCGTCCACTTCCCCCTTCGACCTATCTCCCACCAAGGGACGACTCGGTCACTTCTCCAAACGGATTGAAATCCAATCCTCACACTACGGAAGGAACCCTTCCAACGAAGGAGTCACAACTTCATCACCACGGGTTGCACCCAACCCTTACAACGAGGAAATAAAATTCCTTTACAACAAACAAAAATTTAATGTAAAAGAAAATACAAACAAAGCTTTTGGAGATTTCAATGTCCTTCTTCGTTCGTTGAAGCTTTCTTGAAAGTTACGAAGAGTCCACAACCGGATTTCTCTCTTGGAGAGGATCTTATCAAGATGGGCGGCGACAAGTGATTGCGGCGGCAATACTTTGTAGATCCAAACTTCTTGACGAAGAAGGCAAGGTCTACGAACGATCTCAGTCGGATCAATCGTCTCCACCGATTCGGAATGAAGAACTAGTCTTGTTCAACGAATCGAGAGATAAGAGATCTCAAGAGAGATGCGTAAGACGCTCGGCTTGCCTCGGTACTATCGTCGAAAGATCAAAGATGATCAGAGATTGGTGGCGACGACGAACTGCGAGCGGCTATAGGCGATTGACGCTTTCCGCGATCCGCTATGTAACGCTCGACCTCTTTTTGATTTCCGTGAATATCTGTCTCTAGAGGTTCAAAATACGCATATATATATATAAATATATATATACATATATATATACCAGAGGCAAACCCTAAAGACCATTGTGGGACCAACAAGGAGAAGCCCTAGCCCCGGCCTTAACAGCGCATGACGAGATGGTTCGGTCCAGCGAACGGAGTAAAATTGCCTAAGGCAAAATTGGCAGGAATCGTTGCTGATTCCCGTCGAAGTTGACGAGAATAACTCATGATTCCTATCGATTCTGCCTTGGCAAAATTCCTGTTGGAAAACTATCAGATGGAAGAAGTCGGCGAAAATGCAAACGGATTCTCGTCGAAGTCGGCAGGAATCACTCACGATTCCCGTCGATTCTGCCTTGGCAGAATTCCTGTCGGAAAACTGTCAGCCGGAAGAAGTCTGCAGGAATGCAGACTGATTCTCGTTGAAGTCGACGAGAATGACTAATGATTCTCGTCAAAATTGGCGAGAATCACAAGTGACTCCCGTCGAAGTCAACGGGAATAACTTAGTGATTCCCGTCGATTTTGACTTAGAAGAATTTTCTCTTCCTTCCTTTGATGACTTGGTCTTTGACACATCTTTGCTCCTTCTTCTGCTCTTGATCTACCTAGACCCTGTACTTGAAAATAAGTACACTCTAATAAAGAGAGCACACGTGAGTCAACACACTGATCTACTCAATGAGGGATTACGTTGAGCAGACCCGTGTATATTGACCCACTACACCCCGACATTGGTGTGTACTTAGCATGGAATAGATGCAAGCACAACTTGATGGAATTTTCAAATACATTTTCAATTCACCTTAGCTTGTTCAGGGGCTTCTTCAAATCAGGTCTATTATGGATGCAATACCCAACAATCTCCCCCTATTTGAAGAAGCCAAAACCCTACAAGCTAAGGTGAATAGAACAGATGGGAATGAAAATCATAAACTGAAAGTTTAGTTGAGAGTGAAATTCATTACCATTTTCCTTAGAGTATACTTAACATTGGCAGCCACCTTAGACTTGGTAGAGAGGGTAATCTCCCCCTTTTCGGCTTCTGCAAATCTGGGACTTCACTTGGAGCAAAATGCTCCCCCTCAGTTCCTTCATCCGTGCTTGATCTTTAGTTCCTAGAAGATTCTCCCCCTTGATCCAAGAGCCTTGAGCCTTTCAGTCTTTAATCTTCATAGTTCAGAATGCCGAGTTCAATTTTGAAGAGACTAAACTTGGCCTCGTCTAGGGGCTTTGTGAAGATATCTGCAATCTGCTTATCCGTGGGGACATAACAGAGAGATATATCTTTGTTTTCCACATGCTCCCGAATAAAGTGGTAGCGCACTTCAATATGCTTTATTCTACTGTGCGACACTGGATTGTTCGTAATTGCTATTGCGCTCGAGGAGTCGCAATACATAGGAACTTCTCTGAACTGCAAGTCATAATCTTCGAGTTGATTTCTGATCCATAGAAGTTGTACGCAACAGCTGCCTGCTGAGATGTACTCAGATTCAGCCATAGAGGAATTGATACGTCCCGGAATTGGCACGTCCTAGAAGTGCTTTTCCTATCATCCCTACTTCTCGCAAAGTTAGCATCTGAAAAGCCTATCAGCTCGACATCATTATTTCTTGGGTACCACAAGCCAAGATTTGGTGTACCTTTAAGGTATCTAAGAATTCGCTTTGTAGCGATATAATGAGATTCCTTAGTGTTCACCTGATATCTGGCACAAATGCATGTTGAAAACATAATATCCGGTCTACTAGCAGTAAGGTAGAGCAGGGATCCAATTATTCTTTTGTATTTTGTTTCATCAAAAGGTTTCCCTTTCTTATCCTTGTCCAAAGAAAGTTGATCCCATTGGATTCCTCATAGAGGTTGCATTCTCCATTCTGAATTTCTTGAGGAGTTCATTTTTGAACTTCGTTTGAGAAATACAAATTCCATCCTCAGACTGTTTCACTTGAAGTCCCAAGAAGTACTTCAGCTCACCCATGCTGCTCATATCAAACTTCCCTTGCATAAGTTTAGAAAACTTCTTGCACAGGTTGTTCTCCGTTGAGCCGAATATTATGTCATCGACATAGATTTGCACCAGCAAAATCTTGCCTTTGAGTTCCCTAAGAAACAATGTCTTATCTATTTTTCCTCTCGAGAACTTGTTCTCAAGAAGAAAACTAGACAGAGTCTCATACCAAGCTCGTGGAGCTTGTTTTAAGCCATAAAATGCTTTATTAAGAAATTAAAAATGATTCAGGAATGTTTGATTAACAAAACCTGGGGGTTGAGCGACATATACATCCTCTTTTAAATTTCCATTAAGAAAAGATAATTTCACATCCATCTGAAATATAGTGAATCCTTTGTGAGAGGCATATGCCAGGAACAATCTTATCGCTTCGAGCCTTGCAACTGGTGCAAAGTTTTGGTCGAAGTCAATCCCCTCCTCTTGTATTTATTCTTGAGCCACCAGTTTTGCCTTGTTCTTGATGATGACACCATGTTCATCCAGTTTGTTTCTAAAGATCCACTTAGTGCCGATCACATTCTGTTTCTTTGGTCTGGGAACTAGCGTCCAAACGTTGTATCGTTCGAATTGATGCACTTTATCTTGCATTGCCAATATCCACGACGCATCTTTGTTCGCTTCGTCGAACTTCTTTGGCTCAATCTGTGACAGAAAACTAAGGTGCAGAATCTCGTTAATTATACCTCTGCGAATTCTTACACCGTCCCGAGGATCTCCTATGATCTGATCTCTTGGGTGATCCCTCACGTGTCTGAGCTCTAAGAGTCTTGCATCTAGAGCTCCAACAGCTTCTCGTGCTCTTCCCTTTTATGGGAGAATTTCTCCATCCTGACCGTCATCTTCTCTAGGTCGCGTTGAGGTGGAGACCTTGACCTACTTGGGAGTTTCATCTTTAGTTGTCTCACCTAGACATAGCTTTTCACTACTTGCACCTGCATCTTCAAGAGTGCCACTGGAAGAATTGCTATGAAGCAAGCTTCCTTCATCAAATACAACATTAATGGACTCCTCTACCACTAGAGTTTTCTTATTGAAGACCCTATATGCCCGACTATGGCTACTATAGCCCATGAAGATGCCATCGAAGCATTTTTCTCCGAATTTAGTACGTGGGTACTTCCCATTATCTAGTACATAGCATCTGCAACCAAAAATCCTTAGATAGGACATGGTCAGTTTCTTGCCTTTAAATAGCTTATAAGGCGTCTTACGATGATTCTTATTTATCAATGCTCGGTTATGCACATGACAAGTCGTATTGACAGCCTCTACCCAGAAGTAATCTTAAAGAGAAGCATGATTCAACATTGTCATACATGCTTCAATGAGCGTTCTATTTCTCCTCTCCGCAACTCCATTTTGCTAAGGAGTACGCCTGGAGGAAAACTCATGAAAGATACCATATTCTTCACAGAATTCTTTCATAGCACCAGACTCGAATTCTATTCCATGGTCACTTCTTTTTTTGGCCACGGAGCAGTTAAGTTCGTTCTGAATCTGCTTGATAAAATTAGTGAAGATGTCAAACGTATCTGACTTTTGTTTCAAGAAGAACACCCATGAAAACCGAGAGTGATCATCAACAATCACTAGCGTATACGATTTGCCTCATAAGCTATGAACTTTCACTGGACCGAACAAGTCCATATGCAGAAGATAAAGACATCTGGAAGAGTCTTTGTCTACAATGCCCTTAAAAGTAGCCCGAGTCTATTTGCCCTTCTTGCATGCAGGACAAGGGCTATCTTTGAAACAATTAATAGTAGGGGAATCCCTTGCTAAATTCATGGAAAACAACATATTAATAGTCTTGAAATTAATATGTGCTCATCTCTTGTGCTATTGTTCACAGAGAGATGCACTGCCTTTTGCTACTAGGCACATGGGGGTAGAAGAGTCTAAGCTAAGAAAATCTAAGCAAAATATATTTCTGCTCCTAATGCCAGTTAATATCGTCTCCGAAGAGGCACACGATATTATCAAGAACTTATCCTTGCAGAAATTAACGTCGTATCCTTTATCACATAACTTGCTAACACTGATCAGGTTATGGTTTAACCCTTCAACATAGGCCACGTTTGTGATAGAGAATACACCGTTGGAAATCATACCATAACCCCTGGTGACTCCTCGATTAGATCCTCCAAATATGACTTTGGGTCCATTTTTGACTGGGAAGTAATCACGCAACAGGCTTCTTGTCCCGGTCATATGACGGGAACATCCACTGTCCAAGTACAAGATTAGCATTTTGGTGGCCTTTGGACATACCTGCAAAACAAAATTAGTTTCCCTTAGGAACCAGATCGAACTTGGGTCCTAGATTCCTTGTTAGCATACTCCCCCTCGGGTGGTTAACCCTACGAGTGGTAAGCCTCGCATTGCTAACATGAGGAGTCTCGTTGAATCGTGGTTTAAACCAGCAATCCACGGCGAAGTGACCACTTTGCCACAGAACCAGCAGTCAAACATGTTGTACAGTTTCCTAGGCTCCTACCTCACCCTTGGAACGGTGGGTCTAGCCAAGGCCTTGGATCCGGAGGTGGAGGCATCATGACGACAGCAGTCACAAGATTCCTTCACTTCCTTTTTTTCTGTATAATAGGCTTGGCCTTTGGAGTCTTCTTCCTATTATGGCCGCTAGACAAGTGGCCATTATTCTCCATATGGATTTCCTCATAAGGTGCCTTGAAGTCACTCTCACCGTAGTTGCGGGGGAAGGTCCAACCATCATATCGGCTCTTGGGCTTTTCAACCGAGGGCCTGATGTGGTGGACATATGTTGACTCAAAGTCATGCTCATTGAACGAAAAGCAAGGCTTTCTAAATGAAACAGGACCGAGCGGGGCCTTTCCCTTTTCTACAGCAGAGCCCTTCTTAGCAGCCTTATTCTTCCTTTGGTTCTTGTTTCTCTTGGATGAATTGCCAGGCACTCCCACATGCCCAAAGCCAGCCCCCTTAGCCTGAGCAGAGAATGTATCAACCAGAGGAAGAACGGTCTTGTGCATAGAGAAGCTTTTGACAATCTTCTTTTCTGCCCCAAGCTGTTCTTCCAGCTTGTCAATTTCTTTCTGCTTTTGGTCAAGAAGTTTTAGAGATTCTCAGTGCTCTTGAATCAGGTCCAGGTGTTTCGGTTGAAGAGTGATCAAGGTAGTGATCTCTTCTCTTAGGGAAACACCCTCAACCTAAGGGAATTTTACTTCATTTTTCTGAGCCCTCAATCTCTTGCAGAATTCCTCAAAGGTATTAAGCTGAAGCTCATACTTTTCGAGGAGCTCAGCTTCACGGGCAGATGGGTTGTCCTCGAGATCATCTTCAGGAGACTCAGAGTAAGAGTCAGAGAGGGGGTGCGATCTTTTACCTTCCCAATAAATGGGGGGAAGTCTCCATCTGAGTCGGAGCGACCCATTAGACCAAAGTAGGCTTCCACATCATCACTGGAGTCTGACGAATCAGATTCACTCAGTGTCATTGGCTTTTTAGTAATGTAGCTCCTCTCCTTCTTCTTATCTCTAGAGGACTTGTGCTCCTCTCCCTTCCCCTTATCTCTCTTGCTTTGGTGGCAGTCAGCAACGACGTGGTCTGGATTATTGCATCCAAAGCAAATAATATTAGCAGAGCGATGTTTGTTCTTTTTATATTCATACCTGTCGAAAGAGTAATTCTTCTTCTGATGTCTGGAGGAGGAGTTATCTCTCTTTCTATGATTCCTCATCTTGAGGAACTTCTTGAACTCTCGAGTGATGAAGGAGAATTCTTCTTTAGATAGCTCTGAGCCGGAAGAGCATGGCTTAGAGTCTTCTTCCTCATCCTTTTTCCAAGAGCGGGACGAGGCTGAACCCTTGCCTTTCCTTGAGTGATTGGCTTTCAGGGCTACAGTCTTTTCTTTGGAAGCAGCTTTATCGACTTCTTCTTCAGCTTTTCTTGTGTTCAGCTGAAGCTCATAAGACATAAGCTTCCCAAATAGAATCTGAGGATCAGTTTTTGCTAGCTTGCCAAACTCTTTGATGGCATAGATCTTGTTGTCCCATTCCTTAGTAAGGGATCTAAGGAATTTGTCTTTTAGTTCACCATTGGTGAACACTCTGCCATATCCCTTTAGGGAATTGACGATCTTGAGGAAGTTCTCGAAAGTCACTCCAATTTCTTCCTTTGGACCTTGCCTGAAGGCCTCATACTTTTGGTTCAGAAGGGATCTTCGATCATCCCTTACTTCATATGAGCCTTCTAAAAGGATGATGAGGCAGTGCTAGATTTCCTTGGCAGTCCTGTAGTTGCTAAAATTCTGCATCATGGAATCATCGACGGCGCTTACAAGAATGTTCTGAGCTTTCTTGTCTAGTCCGACAAGCACCATCTCATCCTTATCCATTTCGGAGAGCTTCTTGGGCACCATCTTGGTCGGATCAATGGTGGAGGCCTTAGTGGGGATATAAGGTCGCTCCTGCACTATCATGAAGAGTCGGGGGTCGACTGCTTCCATGTAGAACCTGATCCTTTCCTTCAGAATGGGAAAGTTCAGCTTGGTGCACACTGGGATCTTTCCTGAATACTTGAGTCCGTCAATTTTTGAGATCTTCTTTCTTCTTGACACTAGACGCAGGATCTTACTCAAGGTGTTAACCTTATTGATGAGCAACCTCCCTCTGATGCCACTTGAAAGTCTCTACTGTCGACTGATGAGTATAAAAATATAGAATTATTTATAGTATTAATCTTCAATTTTGATAAATAAAACCTTAGTTTTGATATATAAAACTAACTATTTTTATTATATTGTATTTTTTATGTTTTAGATTTATTTTCTAAGTTTTTCTGAATTTTTTGTATTTTTTACTTAGGTCACGCCCCTAGGTAACGCCCGTTACCTAGGGCGTGACAGCCCTTTTTAATTCTATTTTGTTTGTTGTTTTTTATACAAGAAAACCGAAAAAATCGATAGACATGCCCGTGAGAAAATCGACACGCCCGTGTCCTGAAGTTCTATCCAACAAACCATCAAGCTGCCGCGCTATCGCCACGCCCCGAGCTACCTGATGAATCAGCTGCCTAACACACCCGAGATATCATCAGTCACGCCCGTGACCTGTTCCAATACTATCTGAAGTTCATACAAGCTCGACACCTGTCCCAACATGCTATAAGTCATGCCCGTGACCCTGTCACGCCCTGCCCGTCACGCCCGTGTCAGGGGGCGCGTTACTTGAAATTTTTTCCTATAAATAGGGGGGCAGGGCTGAGTAGAATTATTCGAACACCAGCAGCTTCCTTAAGAACTGTTAGGACTCCCCATCTCTCTGACAAGGAACTGGTAGTAGCTTTTAAGTATTCTAAAGTTCTGGGAGTTGTAATATTTTAGCTTTCTTTTCATCTTTTTAGAAAGTTGTAATAATTTTTCAGACTTTATAAAATAGACTCTTTCAATTTTAATTCTGAGTACTTTACTTTTTTATTTTAAGTTTTTTACTTTCCTTTTTTTCATACTATCCCGAATGAAAGGCGAAGCTCTGCTTATGTCTTGGATTAAGATAGCGTGAAACTGTTTTCAAAATTATTTTCAAAAACCTTATTTTTTCATACTAGCCTAAATGAAGGGCGAGGCGAAAGCCTATGACCTGCATTAAGATAGTGCGGAAGCTCTGCAAAATTTCACTACCCTATCCCAAAAACAAAGGTAAAGCGAAAGCTTAAATCCCTGATTAAGATAGATAGGTAGATATTATTTTCTTTACTTTATACCGCCCCCATCCTGAGAAGAGGCTAAGAACCCTTAGCACTTGGTCAAGATGAGCTCTGGGCTGGATATTATTTTCAACTATTTCAACTCTACTTTTTAGTTATCCTAACTACGGTTTTCTATTAATTGATCGTATACCAGGTGAAGAGACACTATGTTTACGTTAACCCATTTTAAACGCAAGCCTCCCCGGTCATACTTTCGAGTCAGTGATGCTACCAAAGGGACCATCTCGTTAAGTTAGGTAATAAAGAAATAAAGTTGTTCTTTTATAGCTGAATTAATATTCTCTCAAAGTAATTCTTAAATCGAGGACTACCTTCTAAGTCCCTATCTTAATAAAATCACGTATATATATTTTTTCTACCTTTTGTTTTTAAATATAAACTCCACTCCGTTTGTTCGATAAAATAATAGTCTGTTCTAAAAAGTATAATAATTAACACCAATCCCAGGAAAAATAAGACCTTGATATTTTCTAAAAAATACTATACTCCTATGCGATAGGTACTCTTGCCTTAATCGACAGGATATAAGTAAGTAAAAAAGAGATAGACTTATATACGTAAAAGATTATATAAAACCAAATCTATCTTCTTTACAACAAACATTACATACCAAGCTTTTTGGCGTCGTTGTCGGGGACTCGTTTATATGTGTTAATATTTGAAAATAGAAGAACGCTATTAATTTTATCTTTTCTTTTTCTTGTTATTTAAAAAACTTTAATTTTTATAAAAATAAAACAAACATAAAATTCCCTAAATTTAAAACTTTGTTTTTACAAAACCTAATTTTTTTATTAACAAGTTTATTATCCACTAACGAATTCTAACAAAAAACATACCTAACCTACTATTTTAACATATTTTATATAAAACGTTTCTTATTATTAAAACTAGTTTATAATAAAAACTGTTTTTTATTATAAAACCTGTTTTTATAGAAAACCTGTTTTATATAAAAAAACTTTTTTTAGTTATTTTCCGTTTTACGTCTTTTGGTGTGTTTGTATTTGTGCTTATTTGTGTTTAACTTCGATTTTTTTAACTTATTTATTTTTTGTTTTTATACAAAAGTCTTTTTTAGCGTATGACCGCAGAACTCCAGCTGATTTAACTCTTTAACTTGATCCTGAAATCGATCGCACCTTTCGCAGGAGCCTCCGATCTCTGAATCAAGAGCTCATATTAAATCTGGAAGAGTCCGTAATCACCGCACACGTACAAGAAATGGCAGCAGAGCAACAATAAATGCCAGAGGTGGTCCCCCAAAGGACCATGTCTTATTATGCACAACCCAATATAGATGACACCGGGTCTAGTATCGTTTGTCCACAAATTGCTAATAATAACTTCGAGATTAAATCGAGTATAATCCAAATGATTCAAAATTCTGTTCAATTTGATGGATTTCCCGACGAAGATCCAAACATGCACTTATGCAACTTCTTAGAAATATGCGACACATTTAAGATAAATGGCATCACTGATGATGCCATCCGTCTTCGCTTATTTCCTTTTTCGCTACAAACGAAAGCCAAACAGTGGCTAGGTTCTCTCCCCAGAGGATTTATTACCACTTGGTCTGAAATGACCGAAAAATTCCTTACAAAGTATTTTCCACTTGCAAAAACCTCATGTCTGCGTGCTGATATTTCTTTCTTTGTACAAGGCAAGTCTGAGTCTCTTTATGAGACTTGGGAATGTTTTAAGGAATATCTACGTCGGTTTCCACATCACGCACTGCCAACTTGGCTCCAGGTACAAATATTCTATAATGGTTTGAATATTAAAACCAGACAAGCCATTGATGCTGTTGCTGGGGGCACGCTCAATAACAAAACCCCCGAGGCCGCTCAAACCCTATTTGAGGAAATAGCCATGAACACATACCAGTGGAACGTGCCAAGGTCACGCCCTAAACAAGCTGGGATTTATGAGCTCGACACTTCTTCTACTTTAGCACTCCAAGTAGAAAATTAAACTAAACAATTGGAAGGAATATCTGCTTCCTCCGCCACAACTACTTGGAATCCGAATAATAATATAATTGAAGAAATCGATTATATGGGGAACTCTTATAGACCTTCCTATAATCCTAATATGAACTTAAATAATAATTCTTTTAATCCAAGATATAGGAACCATCCTATTTTTTATGGAGCAACCCCAATATTGCTCAACGCCCTCCGATTACAAATCCAAGTGGATTTGCATCGCAACCCCCACAACCACAAACACCACCACAACAACCGCACCAATTTAGGCCAACCCCGATAGAAGACATATTCACAAAATATGTCAGTATCAATGAGTCCAATATTCGGAACCTTACCGGATCAATTAAAAACTTAGAAACACAAATTGGACAAATATCAAAAATACGATCGGAACGCCAACCTGGTAATTTGCCAGGAAATACGGAACCAAATCCGCGGGATACTGGCCATTCAAGTAACCCACCAAGTTGACAAGCCGTCAAACTACGAAGTGGCAGGGAGCTACCACCACCCGTTAGGGTAGAAAAAGAAGCTAAAGTTAGCCTCCCTACACAACTTCATGTTACGTCTCTGCCTCCTCAACCCCCGCGTATTTCTTCCCCACATGTTGTTTTACCTTATCCATCAAAATTAAAAGATGAGCGAGAAGATGAACAATATAAAAATTTTCTAAAAATGCTAAAACAAATTCAAATCAATATACCTTTCTGTGAGGCAATTTCACATATGCCTAAATACGCAAAATATTTAAAAGCGTTATTTTCAAATAAAAAGAAACTCGAAGATATTTCGAGAGTTTTCCTTAACGCCAAATGTTCAGCCGTTTTATTACATAAATTACCTCCAAAATTAAACGATCCGGGATGATTTTCCATCCCGTGTCTCTTTGGTAATCTATTAATAAAAGATGCGTTAGCAGATTTAGGTGCTAGCATAAATTTAATGCCCTACTTGCTCTTTCAAAAACTAGGATTAGGTAACCCCATCCCAACTAAAATGAGCATCAAATTAGCAGATCATTCTATTAAATATCCAATAGGGATAGTAGAGGATGTTCTAGTCAAAATAGACAAGTTTATCTTCCCGGTAGACTTTGTTATACTTGACATAGAGGAAGACGCCGATGTTCCCATAATTCTTGGTCGTCCTTTTCTCGCAACCTCTCGCGCGATAATAGACGTAAGTAACGGTAGACTTCTCTTACGAGTAGGAGATGACGAGGTTACTTTCAATATAGATCCCTATATGAAAAATTCTTTAATAAATGACGATTCCTGCTTTTTTTCGGAAGCCTCATTCTAGGAAAATGGTTTTCCCTATTCTAATTTACATTCAATAACTGTAGAAGAATCGGACTTGGCAGACTTACACCTTTCACAAGAAATGCCTACTGATGATCCTTTAGAACCTTTTATATCTTTAACTTCTACAACTCTAAAAACTCCAACTTCATATGAAAAACCACCAACCCTCGAGCAAAAAACACTTCCTGCACATTTAAAATACGTTTTCCTTGAAGACGAATCTAAACTCCCTGTTATTATTTCTGCCGAATTAAATGATAAGAAAACGTCTGAATTAATAGAAGTGTTTAAACAACATCGCCATGCATTAGCATATCAAATTTCTGATATCCAAGGACTCAACCTATCTTTTTGTACTAATAAAATATTTTTGGAAGATAACCCTCGTAAGTCTATCCAGCCCAACGAAGTTTAAATCCTAATATGAAAGATGTCGTAAAAGCTGAAGTAATGAAATTATTAGACGCAGGAATTATCTATCCAATCCCAGATAGCACAAGGGTTCGTCCCGTATAAGTCGTCCCTAAGAAGGGCGGTAAAACGGTAGTGCCAAACGCTAATAATGAACTAATTCCAACACGTACTATTACGGGTTGGAGGATGTGCATCGACTATCGAAAATTAAATGATGCCACCGGTAAAGATCACTTTCCACTACCGTTTATAGATCAAATATTAGAGCGACTCTCGGGTCACTCATATTATTGTTTTCTCGATGGTTATTCAGGGTATTTACAAATTCCTATAGCCCCTGAAGATCAAGAGAAAACTACGTTCACTTGCCCCTTTGGTATTTTTGCCTATAGGCGAATGTCGTTTGGACTTTGTAATGCGCCAGCTACATTTCAAAGATGTATGCTAGCTATTTTTGGCAAGTTAGTAGAGGACGTTATGGAAGTGTTTATGGATGATTTCTCCGTATTTGTAGAATCATTCCATATGTGTTTAGATAACCTCGCTCGTGTTCTTCAACGCTGTGAAGACACGAATTTATTGTTGAACGGGGAGAAATGCCATTTTATGGTCCGCGAAGGTTTAGTTCTCGTTCATAAAATTTCTTCCCAGGGAATCGAGGTAGATAAGGCCAAAATAGAAATAATTGAAAAACTTCCTCCTCCAATAAATGTAAAATCTATTCGAAGTTTCTTAGGCCATGCAGGTTTCTATAGACGTTTCATTCAAAATTTTTCTAAAATAACAATACTGTTAACTCATTTATTAGAAAAAGAAGCCCCATTTATATTCGATAGTGAATGCTTAGTAGCATTCAATATTATTAAGGACAAACTTATCAACTCTCCTATTTTAGTAGCCCCAAACTGGTCCTTTCCTTTTGAGATCATGTGTGATGCGAGTGATTATGCAGTAGGAGCTGTTTTAGGACAGCGAGTAGACAAATATTTTCATCCTATCTATTATGCAAGTAAAACTCTCACATCCACACAAACCAATTACACGACCACGGAAAAGTAACTACTGGCGATTGTATTTGCATTTGATTTGTTTAGATCTAATTTAACGCTATCAAAAGTTATAGTTTTTACGGATCATTCTGCTTTAAAATATTTACTAACTAAGGCAGATGCAAAACCCCGTTTATTACGTTGGATTCTCTTATTACAAGAATTTGATTTAGAGATCCGAGATAAGAAAGGCGCAAGGAATTTGGCAGCCGATCATCTTTCTCGACTAGAGAATGCTGCAACAGATACACTCGTGGAAGCTGACATCGAAGATAAATTCCCTGAAGAAAGTCTCCTCGCCCTCGAAAAGGTAACAAACTCTTCTACTCCTTGGTTCGCAAACTTGGCTAACTATTTAGTAGCACGAGTCCTTCCAAAAGCTTTTTCAATTCAAGAAAAGAGGAAATTCTTTTCTGACTTAAAAAACTACTTTTGGGAAGACCCGTATTTATTCTGAGTCTTGCCGACCAAGTAATTAGAAGATGCATTTCGATCGAGGAAGGACTAAAAGTACTATGGCACTGCCACGAAGGACCAACTAGCGGACATTATCAATCCAACTGGATTGCACGTAAAGCCCTTGAAGAAGGATTCTTTTGGCCTACTTTATTCAAGGACGCTCAAAAATTGGTAAGCGTTTGCAACTACTGCCGACGGTCAGGTAACATTTCCCGTCGGGATGAAATGCCCCAAAACTTTTACTTAGAATGTGAAATTTTTGATCTGTGGGGCATAGATTTTTTAGGCCCTTTACCTCCTTCTTTTAAAAATTATTATATCTTAGTAGCGGTCGATTACGTTTCACAATGGGCTGAAGCGCATGCTTTACCCACCGCTGACTCGAGAGTCGTCATTAAATTTCTGAAAAACCTTATTTTTCACGTTTTGGCACGCCTAGAGCTATAGTTAGCGATCGAGGTAATCATTTTTGTAACGCACAGATGGCTAAAGTGTTAGCCAAATATGGAGTTACTCATAAACTCGCTACCGCTTATCACCCCAAAACAAGCAGCCAAGTGGAGGTAGTCAATAGAGAACAAAAGCGCATATTAGAAATAATTATAGATACCAATCGAAAAGATTGGTCCCTCAAATTAGAGGATGCACTTTGGGCCTACCGTACAACATTCAAAACTGTGATCAGTTGTACACCTTATCGTTTAGTATATGGAAAGGCATGTCACCAACCTGTAGAATTAGAACATCGCGCATACTGGGCGCTAAAATTTCTTAACTTATATACAAACTTAGCCGCCGAACAACGTAAATTTCAACTCAATGAACTTAAGGAATGGTGTGCAAACGCCTATGAAAATAATAAATTTTATAAAGAGCGATCTAAGTTTTATCATTATAAGAAAATAAAATTTCCAAAATCTTTCTCACCAGGTTATCTTGTCCTACTATATAACTCACGCCTTAAAGTTTTTCCAGGAAAATTAAAATCCCGATGGACCGGCCCCCTTACTGTTAAACAAGTCTAGCCATATGGGACTGTTCTTATTTCTAACCCTGAAATATGTACTTTCAAAGTAAACGGGCACCGTTTAAAACTATATTTTACTGGGGACACTTTTCAAAAAGACCCTGAAGCCCTAACACTACTCCATTACCTCGAAATATAAATTCCCTTGTATATTTCCATCTTTTATGCTTGTTTATATTCTATAGATATTTTTCACTTCATACTTATGCCTAACACAAGTATGGGTGTGCTTTTAGCTGCAATTTTTTTTATCACTTATATGTTTTCAATAAAAACATTGTTTATTTTAGTACTAATCCCAAACAAGTCAAAACTTTCAAAACCATACTATGTATATATATTCCAAAAATCTTAGTTGATCAAAAATACAATTTATTCAATTTTCAAATTTACTGCTCCTTCTCATAACTAGATAGATATAATATCCGGAATAGACTTGTAAAACCCTATCTTCTAAAATTTCATTACAATCGGAGTTATTTTTTTTGCAAGCCTGCTTTAACATATCAAAAATACATATATATACAATAGAAGCAAAACATATTTTGTTCACCAAACAATTTTAGACTGTAATTATCATTACTCCAATCTTGTTAAAATATAGAAAATATCAAGCTATTACCATTGCTCTCAAAATCTTTTATCATTATTATTTTTACAACCCCCTACCTACTATTTCGCTTGGCATGTTTCTTTACGAACGCAAGCATCTATGAGTATGTACTCCTAGAAAAGAAAAGATCTTATGTCCATAGGAATAAAAAAAATTCCGTAAACATAGGCATCCAATAAATGTTAAAAGACCATATGAAATGGAGTATGTTTCCCTAAAAATATGCATTGGATTAATTCAAGTTCAATTCTGCAAAGTTTTTTTTCTATTTTGGAAAATATTTTTCTAAAATAGTTATAACAATGCATGAATATGAAAAAAAAAAGGTGAGAGGATAAAATTCATCACCTCCTATATTCAAAGCCTCTGTATGGGCAAAACCACCAAGTTTATATCCCCTAAAACCACTACAAAATCTAATTAAATTTGCTTAAGATTTTGAGAGGGCATAATTAATAGGTTGTAAGTTTTCGACATATATCATGCAAGATACAGTAGTCATAAAGCCAATCTATCTTTGTTATATCTAATTTTAATATATGCTTACTATTTGTTTTCAAAAACTTTTATGGCTATAAATTCTAACTCTGATATCAATGATATATATATATATATGATATCATTTAAACTCTTTATTCACCGGATGTTTATACCTATTTTATCTTGAATAATCAAATTGATAGTAAATAAAAAATTTCATAAACTTGTAAATATACTCAACTCTATATTTGCTCTGGAATAGCAAAATCTAAGTATGGGGGTATTATATAAGTATAAAAATATACAATTTTGTATAGTATTAATCTTAAATATTGATAAATAAAACCTTAGTTTTGATATATAAAACTAATTATTTTTATTATATTGTATTTTTTATGTTTTAGATTTATTTTCTAAGTTTTTTTGAAATTTTTGTATTTTTTACTTAGGTCACGCCCCTAGGTCACGCCCGTGACCTAGGGCATGATAGCCCTTTTTAATTCCATTTTGTTTGCTGTTTTTTACACAGGAAAACCGAAAAAATCGATAGACACGCCCGTGACAAAATGGACACGCCCGTGTCCTGAAGTTCTTTCCAACATACAAGCAAGCTGCCGCGCTGTCGCCACGCCCCGAGCCGCCTGATGAATCAGCTACCTAACACACCCGTGACATCATCAGTCACGCTTGTGACCTAGTCAAATTCTATCTGAAGTTCCAACCAGCTCGACACCTGTCCCAATATGCTGGAAGTCACGCCCGTGACCCTGTCACGCCCTACCCGTCACGCCCGTGTCATGGTGCGTGTCACTTGAAATTTTTTCCTATAAATAAGGGGGCAGGGCTGAGTAGAATTATTCGAACACCAGCAGCTTCCTTAAGAACTGTAAGGACTCCCCAGCTCTCTGACAAAGAACTGGTAGTAGCTTTCAAGTATTCTAAAGTTTTGTAAGTTGTAATATTTTAGCTTTCTTTTCAGCTTTTTAGAATGTTATAATAATTTTTTGGACTTTATAAAATAGTCACTTTCAATTTTAATTCTGAGTACTTTACTGCTTTATTTTCAGTTTTTACTTTCCTTTTTTCATACTATCCCAAATGAAAGGCGAAGCTCTGCTTATGTCTTGGATTAATATATCGTGAAACTGTTTTCAAAATTATTTTCAAAAACCTTATTATTTCATACTATCCTGAATGAAGGGCGAGGCGAAAGCCAATGACCTGGATTAAGATAGTGCGGAAGCTCTGCAAAATTTTACTACCCTATCCCAAAAACAAAGGTGAAGTGAAAGCTTAAATCCTGGATTAAGTTAGATAGGTAGATATTATTTTCTGTACTTTATACCGCCCCCATCCTGAGAAGAGGCTAAGAACCCTTAGCACTTGGTCAAGATGAGCTCTGGGCTGGATATTATTTTCAACTATTTCAACTCTACTTTCTAGTTATCCGAACTATGGTTTTCTGTTAATTGATCATATACTAGGTGAAGAGACACTAGGTTTACGTTAACCCGTTTTAAACGCAAGCCTCCCCGGTCATACTTTCGAGTCAGTGATGCTACCAAAGGGACCCATTTGTTAAGTTAGGTAATAAAGAAATAAAGTTGTTCTTTAATAGATGAATTAATATTCTCTCAAAGTAATTCTGAAATCGAGGACTACCTTCTAAGTCCCTATCTTAATAAAATCACGTATATATATATTTTTCTATCTTTTGTTTTAAAACATAAACTCCACTCCGTTTGTTCGATATAATAATAGTCCATTCTAAAAAGTAGAATAATTAACACCGATCCCAGGAAAAATACGACCTTGATATTTTCTATAAAATACTATACTCCTATACGATAGGCACTCTTGCCTTAATTCACAGGATATAAGTAAGTAAAAAAGAGATAGATTATATATGTAAAAGATTATATAAAACAAAATCTATCTTCTTTACAACAAACTTTACTTATCATCGACTAAATCCACCTATGGGGGGGGGGGGAATAGGTGTCGTGCAGTCTTTTGCGAAATTAAATTTACCTGCACAAATTAAAAAATAGAGCAAAGAAAACACACAAAGAATTATAGTCGTTCCCCGATTTGGGTACCTCCACTTTCCCCCTTCGACCTATGTCCCACCAAGGAACGACTCGGTCACTTCTCCAAACGGATTGAAATCCAATCCTCAAACTATGGAAGGAACCCATCCAACAAAGGAGTCACAACTCCACCACCACGCGTTGCACCCAACCCTTACAACTAGGAATTAAAATTCCTTTACAACAAACCAAAATTGAATGTAAAAGAAAATAAAAACAAAGCTTTTGGATATTCTGATGTCCTTCTTCGTTCGTTGAAGCTTTTTTGAAAGTTACAAAGAGTCCACAATCGGATTTTTCTCTTGGAGAGGATCTTGTAAAGATCAGCGGCGGTAAGTGATTGCGGCGGCGATACTTTGTAGATCCAAACTTCTTGACGAAGCAAGCAAGGTCTGTGAACGATCTCAGTCGGATCAATCGTCTCCACTGATTCAGAATGAAGAACTAGTCTTGTTAAACGAATCGAGAGACAAGAAATCTCAAGAGAGATACGTGAGACACTCAGCTTGCCTCAGTACTATTATCGGAAGATTAAAGATGATCGGAGATTAGCGGCGATGACGAACTGCGAGTGGCTACAGCTGATTGGCGCTTTTCGCGATCCGCTAGGTCACGCACGGCTTCTTTTTGATTTCCGAGAATATCTGTCTCTAGAGGTTCAAAATACACATATATATATACCAGAGGCCAACCCTAAAGGCCGTTGTGGGACCCACAAGGAGAAGCCCTAGCCCCGGCCTAAACAGCGCAAGGCGAGATGGTTCGGTCCAGCGAACGGAGGAAAATTGCCTAAGGCAAAATCGACGGGAATCGTTGGTGATTCCCATCGAAGTCGGTGGGAATCACACACGATTCCCATCGATTCTGCCGTGCAGAATTCTTGTTGGAAAACTATGAGCCGGAAGAATTCGGCGGGAATGCATACTTATTCTCGTCAAAGTCGGCGGGAATCACTCACGATTCCCGTCGATTCTGCCTTGGCAGAATTCCTGTTGGAAAATTGTGAGCTGAAAGAAGTTGGCGGGAATGCAGACTGATTCTCGTCGAAGTTGGAGGGAATCACTAATGATTCTCATCGAAATCGGCGAGAATCCCAAGTGACTCCCGTGGAAGTCGGCGGGAAAACTTAGGCTTCGTTTGGGAGGACTTATTTTCACCGGCCAAGCGGTCATGACCGCATGAATTGGGACTTATTTAAGTCCTAGTTCATGCGGCCATGACCGCTTTACCGGTGAAAACAAGTCCCCCAAAACGGAGCCTTAGTGATTCCCGTCGATTTTGACTTATAAGAATTTTCTCTTCCTTCCTTTGATGACTTGGTCTTTGACCATTCTTTGCTCCTTCTTCTGCTCTTGATCTACCTAGACCCTGTAGTTGAAAATAAGTACACTCTAATAGAGAGAGCACACGTGAGTCAACACACTGATCTACTCAACGAGGGATTACGTTGCGCAGACCCGTGTATATTGACCCACTGCACCCCTACATTTGTGTGTACTTAGCATGGAATAGCTGCAAGCACAACTTGATGGAATTGTCAAATACATTTTGAATTCACCTTAGCTTGTTCAGAGGCTTCTTCAAATCAGGTCTATTATGGATGCAATACCCAATAGTATGGGAATCTTAAACTGCAGCCCCCGAACAAATAGATTATGTAAACAATATGCCTATGAATTGTTTTAATTATTTTTCTGCTGTAAATTTTCCCGTGCTAGCCTTTGCTTTTTCAAATAGTTATAATCCCGCTTTACGAAACCACCCAAATTTCTCGTGGAGTAACCCTTCGAACACGATGCACCCGCCACCACAAAATGATTTTTCTGCACCACCTCCACCTCTTCAAAATTATCAAAAACCTGCAAGATTGGGGGAAATGATTTCAAAATATATGAATGTTAATGATGCGACTATAAGAATCCTAGCCGGATCCGTTAAAAGTCAAGAGAATCAAGTAGGAAATCTACCTAAAATTATATGTAAGCGGCACGCCAGGTCTCTTCCTGCCAATACCAAGCCTAACCTGAGAGAGCAATCGAAATCGATAACTCTTCGGTGTAGGAAGCAAGTTTCTGGTATGGTTTGCGAAGAGCCCGAGGCAAGATCCGCTCGTGTTTTGAATATTCCACCACCTGCTGAAAAAGAAGTTATCACTCCGCTCTTTTCTTTAGAAATAGATCTCGCTCCACCAGCCATTTTAAAAATGATCCAACTCCACCCTACCCTTCCAAACATAACAAACAACATCTTGATGATCAGTATACCTATTTCTTAGAAATACTTAAGAAAATCCTCATAAATCTACCAGTCCATGAAGCGATTTCCTAGATGCCGAAGTACGCTAAGTACCAAAAGGAACTCCTGACTAATAAGAAGAAGTTAGATAACTTATTAAACGTCACATTAAACACCAAGTGCTCTGCTATCTTGACAAACGGTTTACCATAGAAGATCAATTATTCGGGTAGTTTTTCTATACCGTGTGTTTTTGTTGATCTCTTTGTCAAACATGCATTAGCCGATTTAGGTGCAAGTATCAACCTAATTCCCTTCTCGTTATTTAAGAAGTTTGGAATTGGTAGCCTCAACCCCACGCGTATGAGTATCCAGCTCGCCGATAGATCCGTTATGTACTTGTTATGAATTGTGGACGATGTTCTAGTCAAAATCAACAAATTCATCTTCCTGGTGGATTTCGTCATATTGGACATCAAAGAAGACGTTGAGCTTCCTCTGATCCTTTGCCGACCCTTCCTTGCCTCCTCCCAAGCTATCATTGACGTAAGCAATGACAAGCTATTCCTACGAGTAGGGGAAGATGAAGTGACCATCCCTATCACCCCTTCGATGAAAAATACCCTGGAGAATGACAAATCCTATTTCTTCTTAGATATCTTAAGTGATGAATCTTCTTGCAGCATTGTTGAAGATGAATTTTCTTATTTTTGTTCTTCCAAAACTTTTCTTACCTAAAGTATGCAAGAAACTGTTATGGCCATTGATTCACCCCCCTTCCAATTTTCCGTATAAGTTAAAAGTCTACGAAAATATTATTTCTGAAAAATAAAGAACTTCCAAAACATATTATGAAGAACCCCTACCCTAGAATTAAAAGAACTACCTGAACATCTCATGTATGCCTTCCTAGAAAAAGATTCGAAACTGCTGGTAATAGTTTTGGCCTACATAACTGAATTACAAAATGACAAACTCCTTCTAATTTTACGAAAACATCGCTGAACCATCACTTGGCAGATATCTGATATCAAGGGCATACGCCCAACTTTCTACACCCACAAAATCTTAATGGAAGATAATTCGTGTAACTCCATCCATCCTCAGTGCCGTATAAATCCGAATATGAAAAAAGTTATTTAAGAGGTTAGGAATTAGTAGCCTCAACCCCATGCGTATGAGTATCCAGCTCGTCGATAGATCGGTTAAGTAACCGCTAGGAATAGTGGAGGATGTTCTAGTCAAAGTCGAAAAATTAATCTTCCCGATGGATTTCGTCATATTGGAAATCGAAGAAGACGTCGAGGTTCCCCTGATCATTGGCCGACCCTTCCTTGCCACCTCCCGAGCTATCTTTGATGTAAGTAATGACAAGCTCTTCCTACGAGTAGGCGACGATGAAGTGATCTTCTCTATTACCCCTTCGATGAAAATTCCCTGGAGAATGATGACTCCTGTTTTTTCTTAGATACCTCAAGTGATGAATCTTCCTACAACATTCCTGAAGATGAATTTTCTGATTCTTGTTCTTCCTCAACGTTTCCTACTGAAAGTCTGCAAGAAATCACCATGGCCATTTATTCACTCGCCTCCAATTTTCTGTATAAGTTAAAAGTCTACAAAGATATTATTTTTGAAAAAGAAAGAACTTCCAAAATATCTTATGAAGAACCCCCTACCCTAGAATTAAAAGAATTTCCTGAACATCTTAAGTATGCCTTGGTAGAAAAAGATTCCAAACTGCCAGTGATAGTTTCGGCCTACCAAACTAAATTACATACTTACAAACTCCTTCTAGTTTTACGAAAACATCGCTGAGTAATCGCCTGACAGATATCTGATATCAAGGGCATAATCCCATCTCTCTGCACCCATAAATCTTAATGGAAGATAATTTGCGTACCTCTATCCAACCTCAGCACCATATAAATCTGAACATGAAAGAAGTCGTAAAAGGCGAGCTTATGAAACTCTTAGTCGCAGGAATTATCTATCCCATTTCTGATAGTAAGTGGGTTAGCCCTGTTCTGGTAGTGCCGAAAAAGGGACGGATAACTGTAGTTGTGAATGAAAATAATGATTTAATCCCGACACGGACGATGATGGGGTGACGAATGTGTATTGATTATCGTAAGTTAAATGACGCCATCGGCAGGGACCACTTTCCCTTGTCGTTCATCGATAAAATCTTAGAGCGATTATTCGTCCTTATATTTTACCGTTTTCTTGATGTCCTCTCAGGGTATTTTCAAATCCCTATCTCACCCACGTACCAAAGAAAACTACATTTACTTGCCCTTTTGGCACCTTCACTTACCGAAGAATGTCTTTTGGGTTATGCAATTTGCCAGCTACTTTCAAAATATGTATGCTAGCTATCTTTGACAAGTATGTAGAAATTATTATGGAGGTATTTATGGATGATTTCTCCATATTTTGCGATGCCTTCGATAGTTGCTTAAAAAACTTAAAAAAAGTCTTAGAAAGCTGCGAAGAAACTAACCTCGACATAAATTCGGAAAAATGCCATTTTATGGTGAGGGAGGGGTTAGTCTTAAGACATAAGATTTCTGCCCGAGGGATTGAAGTAGATATCGCTAAGATATAAGTAATTAAAAAGCTGCCGCAACCTACGAATGTTAAAGCTATAAGAAGTTTCCAAGGTCATGCTGGCTTTTACCGCCGTTTCATAAAAAACTTCTCCAAAATCACCAAACCCTTTACTCAACTCTTAGAAAAAGACGCCACATTTGTTTTTGATGACCTTTGTCTGTCTTCTTTTGGAACAATTAAAGATAAATTAATTAATGCACCAATTATGATAGCTCTAGTGTGGGACCTTCCCTTTGAGATAATGTGTGATGCATGTAGTTTTGCGATGGGAGCCGTATTAGGTCAACGAATATCTAAAAACTTCCACCACATTTATTACAAAAGAAAAACACTCACATCTGCACAAGAAAACTACACCACGACAGAGAAGGAGCTCCTAAATGTTGTCTTTGACTTCGATAAATTTCGGCCATATTTTACGCTTTCAAAAATTAAAGTTTTCTTGGACCACTCTGTCCTCAAGTACTTACTTGCTAAGACGGATGCCAAGCCATGCCTGATACGCTGGGTCTTACTCCTCCAGGAGTTTGACTTAGAAATCCGCGATAAGAGGGGGGCCGATAATTTGGTTGCTGATCATCTCTCTCACCTAGATAATCCGTATATAGAAAATTTAGATGAAAAAAAGTTTAATGATTTCTTCTAAGATGATAAGCTATTTTATATTATCACTTCTCTTTCCCACTTGTAAGCAAACATTGCCAAATACTTAGTGGCTCGTGTTCTCCTGAAGGAGTTCTCCTCTCAGCAAAAGAAGAAATTCTTTTCTGAATTGAAGAACTATTTTTGGGAGGACCCGTATCTTTTCCAAGTTTGTGCGGACCAGGTAATAAGGAGATGTGTTTCTTTTGAAAAAGGATAAGATATTCTAAAACACTTGCATGAAGGACCGACTTGTGGTCATTATCAAGCTGCTCGCCCCACACACAAAGTGATTTTCGCAAGTTTTTATTGACCTAACATCTTTAAAGACGCACAAACTTTATTGAGTAGGTGTGATAGTTTCCAACGGTCAGACAATATTTCCAATAAAAATGAAATGCGGCAAAATTATTTCCTCGAGTGCGAAGTTTTCGACCTCCGGGGAATTGATTTTGTTGGCCCCCTTCCTTCTAGCTTCGAGAACAAATACATCTTAGTTTTTGTAGATTATGTTTCACGTTGGGCTGGGGCTCAAGCTCTTCAACTAATGACTCCCGAGTCATAATTACTTTCTAAAAAAATTATTTTATCCTTTCGGTACACCTCGTGCCATCATTTGTGATAGGGTTTCGCGTTTCTGTAATACGCAGTTTTCTAAAACTCTTATAAAATACGGCGTTACGCATAAGCTTTCAACTGCCTACCACCCCAAAACTAACGGGCAAGTCAAAGTAGTGAACAGAGAGCTAAAACATATTTTAGAAAAGACTTGTTAGGAATTATGCCCTTCAATGTTCTTTAGTATTTGAAGAGGCAACACCAATCATGCTAAGAGGCATAATGTATTTGTTGTATTTTTGAGTTATTACATGAAGTTTTCCTTTATTGGATAGGTGAACAGTAAGAGGAAGCTGGAAGTCAAAAAATTTAACAAAGGCAGAACCAATGAGACAATTGATAAGCTCAACACATATCATTGAGATAAGTGTTGATCTTAGCAGTGAAGAAGAAACCGCTGAGACAGGTTATAAGGAACTGCTGAGACAGAAGAGTCTCAGCTGTGAAGAAGAAACGACTGAGATAGTTAAGAAGGAACCGCTGAGACAAATCTAGCAGAAATCTTCTAAGTCTAGAATGCGGAGTTCGTCGAGCTCTGCATACAAATCGTCGAGCTCAAGTTAAAGGTTGAAAATTAAGAGTTCGTCGAGCTCAGCTCACAGATCTTCGAGCTTAGGTTAAAGGTTGAAGATTATGAGTTCATCGACCTCAGCCCGCCTTTCGTCGAACTTAGGTTAAAGGTTGAAGATTATGAAGTTCATCGACCTCAAAACAGAGTTCAACGATCTCAGATCGATGATCGTCGAACCAAGTCGAAATACTTCATGCCATTGCGGGAAAGCTACAGTAGCGCTGGAAGCTACTGTTTGTCTTCTTCTGAGGGAGGAGGCGCTCACCATACTTGACTGGGCCCAAATTGAAATTATGTCATTGATTCAAGTCAACAGATATAAAAGGAATAGATGAAAAGAAATTAGGGTTAATGAAAAATGAAGCAAAGCATAAAATGAAAAAGAGGTTGCTGGATTCATCTTCTTCAACAAGCTTGAAAGCAAAGTCCAAAAGGCAAAGATAGTTGAAGCTTCTTCCAGTTCAGCAAGATTGTTCCTTGAAGAACAAGTTGGCTGATTCAATCTATCAACAAGAGAAGATAGCTATGTGAAGGGGTGTAAGCTTTCAACAGGAGATAGCTGCTCACCTGTACAGTAAAGAAGAAGTTGGTTGTACAAGAAGACTCATCCCTTCTACAGCAAGTGGGCTGGACTGATATCTTCTCAGTCTAGTAACTTAGACACAGAGATTTATCTCTGAGTCAGTATTTCAATATTACTTGGCTATTTCCTGTAGGATTCAGTTTATTTGAATCAGAGTGTAGGGAACTTTGTGCCTGAGTGGTAGGTGACTAATTAGTCATTAAGGTAGGTGCCCTATTTTGGTACTGAGGTAGGATCCAAGTGTCGATATGAGTTGTAGGGCTTAAGTGCCTTAGGTAGGAGAGTGCTGCTCTCTAAGGTATGATCCAAGTGTTGTATGAGGTAGGGATGTCCTCCCAGCCTGAGTGTAGGGCCTAGTGCATGAGGTAGGTGACTTGTGTGTCACTGAGCTGTAGGTGACAAGTTTGTCACATAGTTGTAGGCCTTGGAGGAGGATGAGTTGTAGGTGCCTGGAAGGGAATTGAGGTAGGTACTTGGAAAGGTACTGAGTTATAGGAGTGCTACAACACTCTGAGAGTAGGGATGTGTGCCTGAAGTTATAGGGCTGAGAAGCCTGAGCTGTATGCCTTAGAAAAAAGGCTGAGGTTGATGGTCAGTGGACCACTTAGCTGTAGGATCATTGTAGGGATCTGAGGTAGGAATAATTATGGTTCTGAGTTTAGATTCTGAAAAGAATCTGTGTGTAAGGCTGAGGGCCTAAGGTGTAAGCTCTAAGGAGCATATTGGTTGAGTTTGTGCCTAGTCCAACAAATCAGTTGGATAGGTGTGAGGGAAAGTGGATGTACCCAATTGGGGAACCACTATAAATACTTGTGTGCTTGCTGTGTTGTTTGTTTCTTTCTTGCATTGCAGGTAATTAAGACAATCTCTAGATCACCAAACTTATAAACAACAAAAAAGCTTAAGTAATTTCAAAGACCTATTCCCCCCCCCTCTAGGTGACTATCTAACCTTTAATTAATAACTCTCAAGTGATATCAGAGGGAGGTTCCTGAAAAAGGATTTAATAATCTGAGCATACCTCCAAGGTTATCTAGAAGATATAATCATGCGGTCAAGAATGAACTATAAGGAGCTAGGGGACATGAAACTTCCAATCTGTAGAAGGAAGGATTTGGCGTCTAGAACCAAAGGGTCACACTATTCATAGAAGCATCTTACCCTAGGATCTATGTAATAGTAGTGGAAGGTCCTTTTATCCCCCCAAAGGCTTCCACCATAGATCCAACTTTGAGATTGCCCAAGAAATATATAGAGATGGATTGAGATAAAGTGATTCTGTCCACCATGGACAAAAGGGCATAAAATATCATACCTAGTTCCATTGATGACTCAACCTTCCAGAATCTAGTACACTGTAAGAACTCCAAGGAAATGTGGGTCACACTTGTGGTCTACATGGAAGGCTCTGAGGAAGTTATAGATGATAGGAAGTCCATGCTCAACCAAGCGTATGAGGCCTTTAGACAAAGCAAATCTGAAAAGATGGCTAACTTCTTTGAGAGGTTCTTTAGGACAGTAAATGAACTAAGAACATATGGTAGGGTCTTCTGCAACAAGAGCTGAATGACAAGTTCCTCAGATCCCTCACTAGATATTAGAATACCAATATTTATGTTATTAGGGAAATGGTTAAGTTGGCAGACACTCCTCCACCAACACTATTTAGAAAGCTGCAGTCCTATGAAATGTAGCTCGTTGCTAGAAAATAAGAGGAGAAGGAAAGTCAATCCAAGACCAAGGAAAAGACAGTGGCACTCAAGGAAAAAGCCCCAAGAAGAAGTACAAGAAAGACTCCTTCTCCACCAAGGAGAGAAGGTGAGACCAACTCAGAATTGTCTAAGAATAATTCCTCAGAAAACAACATGTCTGATGAAGAGTTTGTAGTCTTCTCCAGGAAGCTCTAGAAGTTCATGAAGAATAAGCATCGGGAGAACACACAATCATCATCATCCCATCATAGGAGATCCTCCAAGAAGGATAGGTATGACACTAAATCCAATAAATAGATTTCATCTAAAGACATCTTTTATTTTTGCAACAATGCTGGAAATGTCATTGCTGACTGCCCTGTCTGGAACAAGCAAGAGGATAAGAAGAAGAAGAAGAAGAATCACCATCACCACAAGGACAAGAAGAAGGATAATTCCTTTGTGGCTAAGAAGGAGAGAAGCTAGATAGATTCCTCTTCCTAAGTCTGAAGATGAAGAGGAAGAAGCCTATATAGGGCGGATATCTGTTGCTGTAGATCCAGAAGAAGAAGAGGAATATCCTACTACCAGGATAGGAATCAGAGCCCCTCTGTCAAACTCAGACAGTGACAATGAAGAGGATGAAGAAGACTGTGGATGTTAAGGCCTGATGGTAATATCATAAGAGGAAAGAAGTCAGGCAGATTAAGAATTAATCAAGGTACAACCTCTATCCATTCCTTCATCTTCCTCTGAGTATGAAATAAGTCCAAACACTGATGCATCTTCATCATATGATGAAGATTGCTCAGACTCTTAGACTGATGTCAATCAATTGATTGACAAGTATGGACTACTCCTAGATGCACTAAGGAAGAGCAGAAATCTTGCCAAAAGGCAAGCAAAGGAGATTGAAGTTCTGAAGCCTTATAAAATAATCTATGACAATAAATCTATTGAGTTTAATAAGAAGAATCATGAGGTGTCTGAACTTAAGAAAAGTCTTGAGTGACAGACCAAGCTTTTAGAAGAGAAGAATAAGAATATCAGATATCTGGAACCAAAGTTCACAAAGAAATTAGGGATTGTTATTAACCCTTCTCAGTTATAGGGTCAGTTGCCAAAAGCTGAAACTTGCCAAGTCCATGGGAAGCTGGGTATTAATCTCATTAATCATCAATTCAAATCTGAATTGACTAATAAGTTGACAGTATTTCAAAAGGTGAATTTACCTTCTAAAACTGTCAAGTTTTCACTTCCCCATGAGGATCAATCAAATGTGTGCTCTACTAGTGGGGTAAAGATACATTATCTCAGAAGGAGTATTTTTGTCCACTCCAGCCATAAAACTCAAGATAAGCTCTCTAGATTTGGATTCAAATATCCTGTATCTAAAGAAATGAGATAGACCACTAGATTTTAGGCTCCAAAAATACAATTGGCCTATCCAGGACAAGCTATATTTAGTTCCTCCACACCTACATTCAGGAAGAAGGAAGCAACATCATGTAATGCTTTTTCAGCAAAATCTGGAGCTACTCACATCTCTCATGGACAGCAATTCTATGATGTCTTGAAGAGAAGATATAACATTCATAAATGTTGGTGTTGTGGGAAGTTGTGCCACTTTTCCTCTGATTGTTGGCACAACCTGAATATGACTAGTAGACAGAAAGGTGTTCAATCCAGGCAGAGAGTTGGGCTAAAATTTTATAATGCTAACAAGAACCTAGGACCCAACTTTTTTTGGGTGCCTAAGGGTAAATGAATTTTGTTTTGCAGGATAGTCCAAGTACATTTCTAAATAGACTTGGTACTTAGACAATGGATATTCCAGTCAAATTTCTGGGACTGGATGATTGCTCAAGGAACAGGCTCCATCTAAGGACATAAACAAAGATTTAGGTTGTTAAGTGTATAATCCACAAAAGCTATAGGCAGTAAGCCTCAAGGTAAGTCTCTCACTTCTGTTAAGATGCATATTCATGAAGTACGTTAGATGTGCTTAGGATAAAAATAATCAAGCACACTAGTTAGATAACAATTGTTCAATTATTCTTCATAAATACTTACATTGTTAACTTATGTAGCCATTTCTCTCAATCCCAAATAACATATAAATCAGTGAATTATAAGGTTATGGATAAAATTGACTTACTAGCATGTTAGGTCTCCATCATACATAGAATTGATAAATATTTGTATAATGGTGTGACAAATAAATTGAACATCACGACAGTAAGGGGAGCTATGAATTAATCAGGCACTATGTGCCCTATATCATAACAAAAATCATAGAGCTGGTCGTAAAGTACAAAAAAAATTTGTTTAATTTGCTAGTCAAATGAAAAAGGTAATTAAACTTTTCCATTACATATATAAATGTTACAAGAAATGAAAAGCCACATTGCTCTCAAAATTCATAACCCTAGTCGTCGAGACCGAAACCTTCTCAACGTCTTGCTGCACTGTCTCGATGGTGCAAAAGATATCAAAGGAGCTTCAGGAGGGCTACGAAATTGTGAGGAATGGATTCAGTCATGCCTCGCTAGAGAAGGAAGTGTTGAGGATGATTGAGACCGCGGGTTTTGAGTACGCCCTTTTTGAACCCTCAACCATTCTTAGAGAAGAGGTACTGGAATTCTTCTCCAATGTCAAGGTGTCATCCTCTTAAAACTCACTGAAATCTAAGATTGGGAACATTAACACTAAGATAAATCCAAAGAGCCTAGGAAAAGCACTTCCTCTACCCTCCGTCAACCCTAGCAACGAAGAAGAACCAACCATCATGGATAAAGACAATGCTCTCAAGTGGTGTGAATACAGTGAGGCCAAATCTGGATCTCTTAAAAGGAAATTCTTCAATCTGATAGGCAAACTGCTGGCAGATATTGTAGGGAAAGACCTCATATGCAAAACTGGATCACATGACACAATCTCCAGGTCAATGTTTGATGTCATGACCAGGATAATCTTCAGTAAACAGACTTCTTAGTCATCAATCATCTACCAGAGAATAATAGACTACCTACACACTCCAAAAATGGGCAGAATTCTTTCCTTATACCTAGTAAATACCTACTCAGATACATTCAAGCAGGAGAAAGGAGTGAAGATTCACTACCTAAAAAGAATGGACATAAAAACTTGGAACAGATTCACTAGGGTCCTACCAATGAGCCAACCTTCAGCAATAAAGAACTCCTCTAAGAACACAAGGAAGAGACCTGCTGAGGAGGAAAGAACTGCCAGCTATGAAATATAACTTGGAACCTCCTCTCCAACTGATGTGTGTCTGCAAGTTGACTTATCACTCATTGAAACCTCTGCAAACTTTCAGCTCCAAGTTAGTGGTGTGTCGGCAAATGCACCGGTCGCTGTCAAGTAATAATTTGGTAATAGCTTCCCCGAATTTTGATCTCGAGGGAATGCAGGATGGGTATCGTGATAGTGTCATATAAAGATCATTAATAAGAGTTAAATGAAACAACAAAGGTTGTCTTTTGATTTCTAATGCTACGAAAGACAAAAAAAAAACTAATGCTGGTCGTAAGCACCACTTCGCTTGGGTGATGGAACTAGTGCAGGCCGCTACGCTATGCTTCGTTAGGTGAATGGACAGAGAGAAAGTGGATGGAGTGAACACCCATGTGGAGAGTGAGGGTCATAATCACCTCTTCAACAACCAACACTAGCCTTTGCTAGAGTTGTTCTTGTGTACGAGTGGAGTGATGTGAATGGAGGCGAGTGCATCCCAACTAACAATAGAGGATGTAACTAACCAAAGCAAACTTCATTCATAGGCAAATAGAAGCAAGTTTAGGTTGATTATAAGATTATAAATACACTTCACTATGGAGAAGAGGTAGAATAAAATGAAAGGGGGAAAGCCTAGCCATGGTTCTTGGCCGGAGTGGTGGGTTATTAGTCGACTTCTCGACTCGGATCGTGGTTGCGTCTGGAGGTAAATGGGTTGTCAATCCACTTGTCTTCCTCTGTCTTCTTCCCTTGCCTTCAGCCTTTTCTCCCTTTTTGCCCAAGTAAGAAGTACCAGAAGATCCTTTTTGCACACTACTGGTGGCCGGAAACTCTCCAAAGGGTTGAAGATGACTTCGGATCGTCGGAGAAAGCTTCCCGGAGGGTAGAGATGAGTGGAGGACCCGTGGGGAAGAGAAACGACACTTCGGCATGCAGCAGCTAGGCGGAAAATGAAAAGCGTTGACCTAATTCGCAGAGCACGGGCTTAAATATGGTCAATAGATAATTAGGGCGCACGATCAGGGGCGCAAGACCGGTGGTCGTGCGTACTGACGGTTGATGATCGTGCACTCTGCTCCAGAGAAACTTATAGATGGAAAGAAAAATTAATATATATGCGCGCGATCAGTGGCACACGACCAGAGGTCGGGCGCACTGGATCAAATGATTGTTCGATTAGCAATAGTAGAACTCCAGAAAAAATGGGATAAACGCGCACGAGCAGTTGCGCACAACTAGAGATCGTGCGCACTATGTCCAATGGTCGTCCGATTGCCCTAGATAGAATTTGGAAAAATTGGGAATAGTGCTCACGATCAGTGGTCGTGTGCTATAGATCCAATGATCGTTCGTAGTGTTCCTGTAATGTTTGGGGTTTGATGAACTGACAGAGAATGACCAGCGATCAAGCGCTAAGGAGTCCACTTACCGTGCGTATGTAAAAATGCACGATCAGTGACCATTAGGCGGAAAACATTCCCAAAAAATCCCGGAACACTCAAACGACAATTGTACCTTCAGCAAAAAGAGAAGAGCCACTGAAATGGGAATTCCACAATCTCCAAACATAAAAAAACACCAAGTACGGCAAAAGTATAATAACTACTAAATCACACTAAAAACAGGACTAAAGTGCACTTAACATGGAATGGACATAGTAAGAAATATGAATAATTATGGCTCTCAAGTGTAGTGCATCAACAAGAAAACTGGCCCAGATGAGTCCAAAAATATTTATATAACTTGGACTTAACACACCCCCACACTTAAATATTTGCTCGTCCTAAGGAAATCATCACTCTGTGGACTAGAAAATAGTTAGCTGGCTTAGTAATTTCCAAATAAAGTAATGAGAGAAATAAAATATATTATAGGAATATAAAATATAATATACAAAATTTTTAATTATACTACAGAATTTATACTTTTCGGCTGGTGTAAATAAATATTGCATCTTCTCAAAACTGTAATTCTAGAGAATCGTTCGGTCATACGTAGGAAGAAAGTGGGCAGGCCACTCAGGTGAGCATTGCCAAAGACCGGGTGTTGGGTACACTGGAAACTGTGTACCAGATTTGGAGAAGCCTCACTTAACTAAATGATATACATCAGTGTGTATTTGATGGTATGTTGAGTTTCAATGTGCAGGTTAAAGAAATGAAGGAAAATTTTCTAAGTATAAGTGTCGACACTTGTGAGGGAAATGTGTCGACACCAGGAGCAAGATTGTGTCGACACACAAAAATTCTATCGGCAGCAGTTTTGTCGACACCTAGGACTTGTGTCGACACACACTCAACTACAGCTATGTTGAAGACTAGAAATAGTTGGGTCGACACACCGGACTTGTGTCGACAAACACTCAAAGAAATCTGTATACAACAGCTATACTGAGACTAGAAGGCTTGTATCGACACACAGGACTTGTATCAACACACACTCAAGAAATCTATAAATAACAGCTATGTCGAGACCAGAAGCAGTTGTGTCGACAAACAGGACTTGTGTCGACACACACTCAAGGAAATCTATCAACACCAGCTATGTCGAGACCAGAAGCAGTTGTGTCGACACATCCAACAGAAGATGTGTCGAGAAGATAAAGAATAAATGTGTCGACAAATTGGGAGCTGTGTCGACATCATCAAGACTTGTGTCAACACATGGTCTATTTGCGTCGACACATCTGAAGTGTTATGCTGACAGTTCTCTGCTATGATAAGAGTTCAAGGAGGAGTCAGTTGTTAAGACTGGAGAGCTGACAACTGTCATAAGTAACAAAGCTTACACATCTGTCAGAGCTGTCAAAAGGCCGTTATAAACCGGATCAGCCGGTAACCTTGGATGGATTCTATATATAGACCTATTCTATCATAATCAGAGAGAATTAAAAAGAGAGGGGGAATAAGAGACAAACCGAAAAGAAGGCAGATCCTGAAGAGTGTGCAAGAAAAATTCAGATCTGATTCTGAATTCAAGAAGGAAGCTGGATTGAAGATCAACTCCGACTCCAATTGAAGATAAACCTTACTTGGTACTAATTCAAGAAGCTTTGAAGAAGCTAAGACATGTTGGATCTAATGTAATCAGTTCAATCAAGAACTGATCAAGGAGCTTTCACCCTATTCTCTTTCTATCAGGGTGAAGATTTTATTGTTTTAAACAATTAATTTCCTTATAAGATCTTTTATATATCTGAGTTGTAAGCCTAAATTTATAAAATCTGAAGTAGGGCTGAGAGCCTGAGGTAGGACGTGAAAAAGTCTTAGTTGTATGCCTGGTGATAAAGGTTGAGGTAGGGCTGTTGCCTGAGGTAGGATTCTTGGGAAGAATCCTAGGTGTAGGACTTGAAGAAGTCTAAGTTGTAGGTCTGGTGATAAAAGCTGAGGTAGGGCTGTTGCCTGAGGTAGGAGTCATGGGAAGATTCTGAGTTGTAGGACTTGAAGAAGTCTGAGCTTTTTGAACCAGTTGACTTCTTAGTTGTAAGATCTGAGGATCGTATATAGTGGAAGGAAGTTTGGCTGAATCCAGTTATCTACTTGATAGGTGAAGGGGGAGAGTGGACATACCCATAAATTTGGGAACCACTATAAACCTTTGTGTGCTGTGCTGTGAATTTTCTGTGATTGTAATTCTTTGTGCTATGATAATTGTGCTCTGTATAACTTTGTTAATTTCCTAAATTGTTAAAAAGGATTAGAACCTATTCACCCCCCTCCCCCCTCTAGGTGTTTAGCCTCTTTAAACAAAATCTTTAAAGTGGTATCAGAGGAAGGTTCCTCAAATATAGACCTAATAGTCTTAGTAGATCTCTAAGGCAATTAACTGTTAGCCAGAACGGGTTCAAGTGAGAATCAGAAGGAACTTGGATCCATGAAACTTCCTATCTGTAGGAAATAAAACTTTTGTATATGGAAAGAGAGGGTCAGATTGTTCATGGAGGAATCTGATCCAAGAATCTATATCACAGTTCTAGAAGGATCTTTCATTCCAATGAACATATCAGTTCTTGATGCAAATCTCAAAACTCCAAAGAGCTATTCTGAAATGATTAAGGAAGAGATCATCCTAGCAACCTTAGACAAGAGAACACAAAAAATAATTGTGAGTCCTATAGATGATTCTACAGTCCAGAATCTGGTACATTGTAAAACCTCCAAGGAGATGTGAGACACTTTGATTGTCTACATGGAGGGAACTGAAAAGTCAGAGGGGATAGAAAATCAATGTTAAATAAAGAATATGAGAGCTTTAGACAAGCCAAGACTGACTACATAGCTGAATGTTACAAGAAATTCTTTAGAATTGTAAATGAGCTAATGACCTATGGAAAATCCTTCAGCTTATATGAACTGAATGATAAGTTTCTCATGTCACAAACCAAGGAATGGGATACAAAAATATGTGTCATCAGAGAGGTAGCCAGGCTTGCTGATACACCTCCACTTGCCTTATTTGGAAAACTATTATCTTTTGAGATGCAGCTCACTGCTAGAAAGGAGGAGGAGGAAAGCAATAGGTATGAATAGAAAGAAAAGTCAGTAGCCTTCAAGGCTTAAGCTACAAGAAAGGGTAGGAGAAAGTCTCCTTCTTCACCATGGAGAATTGCTGAGGCTGAATCAGAAAATCCTGACATCAACACTTCAAACAGCTATAACTATGATGAAGATTTTGCTGCCTTTACAAGGAAGTTTCAGAGGTTCATGAAGAAGAAGAAATGGAGAACAAAGCAATCCATATCCTTCTCCAAAGATGACTATTATAAAAAGAAGAAACCTTTCAAGGATGACAGGTATGGCTCTAATCCTTATAAACAAACTACTTCTAAAACTGTTTGTTATTGCTGCAATAGGCATGGACATGTCATAGCTGATTGTCCTGACAAGAGAAAGGAGTCTAAGGACAAGAAGAGGCATCAAAATAAGGGAAAGAAGGAGAGGTCCCTTGTTGCCCAGAATCAGGAGAGTAGGACTGACTCTTCATCATCAAAATCAGGAGAAGAGGATGAAGCAGAAGCCTTTATAGGATTATTCAGGACAGAAGAGGATTCTGTGGAAACAGAATTCTTGCAAATCCTGGATTCCATAAATGAAAGTGAAGATCATTATTGTAGAGGGCTGATGGCTCTATCCGGGGAAGATCAGTGCCAGGATCAGCCTTGTCCCAGTAAGGTATACAATCCATCCTTAGTTTCTGATTATTATACTGGATCGGAATCAGAAGTATCTACATCAAGAGATGTGGATGGTTCTGAGTCTGAAGGGGATGTTCATCAATTATTTGATGAGTATGGTGGTCTGTTGCAAGCTATTAAGAGAATCAAATTCCTTGTAAAGAAGCAGGCTGAGGAAATTGAATCTCTCAAACTGGCTTCATCAGATTCAGCAAAGATGTTGGATTTGAAATTGAATGAGGCTGCTTAACTAAAAAACATAACGGTTATTCAGATGGGTACAATAACTTTCATAAATAATCACATCAAGAATCTGGAAGTAAGACTTCAGAAAGAAAAGGTTCTTGTGGCTAAATTCTCTAAACCAATTTCAGTCTTACCCTTAATAGACAACTTCATTTCCCAAAAGGGTAAGACAGGATTAGGCTTTAAGGGAAGAATAAGGGCAGCTAATTCTCAAAGAAAAGGCGAAGCCTCAGTTCAGTCACTTACTATGAAACCCCCTATTTATTTTAGAAAAGTGATGCAGCCTACTAACAGGTATGATCATGACATCACTGATGGTCACTATAAGTATGGTGATCTGAATGGCAAGGGTGTAAATGCTAATAGGGCACCCAATGATCAAACCAATCAGGTTCTTAAGGAATCCTTAGTGTTTGCTGCACCAGCACCTGCACTTAAAAGGACTGCTGATGACAATATTGTTAAGCCTGTACTTAAGAAAAGGTACAACAGATTTGAGTGCTGGTGTTGTGGCAAGGTGGACCACTTTGCCATTGATTGTTGGTTCAATGCTAGTATTCAACATAAGGCCAGCTTACCTGTTAGAAAGGCTGTAGGTAAGCATGTCAAATATCGAGCTGACCTGGACCTAGGACCCAATAACAATTAGGGTACTAAGGATAAGTAATTTTATTTGATGCAGGTGAGTCCAAGTGTCCATACCCCCATATGGTACTTGGATAGTGGATGTTCCAGGCACATGACAGGAACAAGAAGGATGCTGAAGGATTACTCTCCCATAGAAAATGGACCCATAGTGATCTTTGGTGGATTTAAAAAGGGAGTCATCAAAGGATTTGGTAACATTTCCAATAACTATATTACTATCACCCAATTGGCTTATGTGAAAGGTCTAAAACATAACCTAATTAACATAAGCCAACTAAGTGATCTTGGTTATGACACTTCTTTCCTCAAGAGTGTGTGCCAAATAAGAAGGTTAAGTGATCAAGAGATCATTCTAACAGGCACTAGGAAATGTAATGTCTACTCTCTTAACTTTGATTATGAGAATAAGATTTCTCCTATTTGTATAGTTATAGATGAGAAAGCATCTCATTATGTCCAATGGCACAAGAGGCTAGCTCAACTGAACTACAAGTCAATAGACAAACTCTTTATTATGGAGTTAGTGAGGAATGGTCCTCAGGTCAAGTGCATTAAAGAGGGTGTATGTTCAGCTTGCCAAAAGGGCAAAAAAACCAGGACCTCTTTCCATGGACATGATACCAAAGATTTTGTAAGATGTCTATATCTTCTACATATGGATCTATTTGGTCATATGCCAGTTAATAGTCTATGTAGGAAAGCTTATACATTGGTAATTATGGATGACTATTCTAGATTCGCATGGGTTTTCTTCTTGAGGCAGAAGTCTAAAACTCCTACTGTCTTTCAAAATTTTGTTAGACAAATTTAGAATGAACTTAAAAATTCAGTGGTCAGAATCATAAGTGACTATGGGACTAAATTTCAGTCTAAATGCATGACAAAGTTCTGTGAAGAACTTGGGATTCATCAGGAGTTCTCCTCACCTAGAACTCGCCAGCAAAATAGGGTTGCTGAAAGAAAGAATAGGACTCTTATTGAGGCAGGTAGAACACTACTATGTGACACTTTTCTCCCAGAATATTTCTGGGCTGAGGCAGTAAATACTGCATGTAACATTCTCAAAAGAGCATCAATCAATAAAAGACACAAGAAGACACCCCATGAGATTATGAAAGGCAGAAAACCAAACATATCCTACTTTAGAAACTTTTGTATCAAGTGTTATGTTCATAATAATGACAAGCACAATAAAACTAAGTTTGTTGCCAAATCCCTAGAAGGGATATTTATTGGGTACAACAATTACAGTAGAGCTTATATGATCTACAATTTGACTACACAAGTTGTAGAAGAATCTGTCCTTGTAGTCTTTTATGAGTCTAAGCTAACTAACTATGAGTTGTCTAGCACTTCTTTTAGTCCTACAGGTTTGAAGGAAAAGATGGACAAGCTAACAATTAGTGAAGACCAACATGCAAGACAAGATGAAGAAAATGATGGATGCTGTCTATGGAGAGTATAAGTCTCACTGGATGGAGATGAAGACAATGAAGTACATCTAGATGAGGACAATGAAGAAGACCAAGAGGTGGACGGATTTCCTCCAGCATGAAGACATTTGAAGGATCATCCAGTACACAAAATCATGGTGATGCAAGACATGGAGTACTAACCAGAAGCCAGAGCATGAACACAGTTCTATGTTCAAGCTTCCTATCCTAGATGGAACCTAAGAAGTTTGAAGAGGCTATACAAGACACAAATTAGATTGATTCCATGCAAAAAGAGTTGAATCAATTCAGAAGATGTAAAGTCTGGGAGTTGGTTCCTAAACCAAAGAACCACAATGTCATAGAAACTAAGTGGATCTAAAGGAACAAGCTAGATGAAAATGGCACTATAATATAGAACAAAGCCATACTGGTAGCAAAGGGCTACAGACAGGAAGAAGGGATAGACTTTGATCAGACATTTTCCCCAGTGGCAAGGCTGGAAGCTATAAGACAGTTCTTAGCTTATGCAGCCTATCAGGGGTTTAGAGTATTTCAAATGGATGTAATGTCAGAATTTCTGCATGGTGCCTTAAAAGTGGAAGTTTATATTGATCAACCTTAAGGTTTTGTAGATTCTCTTTATCCCAACTATGTATATAGGCTTAAGAAAGCTCTATATTGATTGAAACAAGCTCCTAGGGATTGGTATGAAACTTTGTTTGTCTTCCATATTGAGAATAAATTCTCAAGAGGAAAAATTGACATGACTCTATTCTATAGTAAATCAAAAGGTAAGATCATCCTAGTCCAGATATAAGTTGATGACACTATCTTTGGTTCTACAGAAAACAACCTTTGTAGTAAATTTGCAAAACTTATGCAAGGGATGTTTGAGATGAGCACCATGGGTGAGCTGAAATTCTTCTTGGGACTCCAAGTTTGACAGACTAATGATGGATTGTCCATTTTTCAGTCTAAGTTCACCAAGGAGTTAATTAAGAAATATGGCATGTAGTCAGACTCCACCATGAAAACTCCAATGGGTACAAGTATGCCTATAGGAAAAGATGAGGCAGGAAAACTTGTTGATGAGTCTTTGTATAAATGGATAATTAGCTCCCTATTTTACTTGACTGCTAGTAGACCTGACATCATGTATGCCACATGTGTCTGTGTTAGGTACCAAGCCTGCCCAAAGGAATGTCATTATACTGCAGTTAAGAGAATTTTGAGATATCTTAAGGGCACACCGATTCTAGGTCTTTGGTACCCTAAGAATAGAAATTTCTTACTAACAGGTTTCTCAGATGCAGACTTTGCAGGCCACAAAGAAGACAGGAAAAGCACCACAGGAACATGTTAGTTCTTAGGTGGAAGGTTCGTGTCATTGAGCAGCAAAAAGAAAACAAGTGTAGTTATTTTCACTACTGAATCAGAGTATATAGCTATAGGCAGTGGCTGTGCTCAGTTGTTGTCGATACGACATCAACTTGAAGACAATGCCATCAAGGTAAGTAGAATTCTAATATATTATGATTCTACTAGTGCTATATCAATTGCTAGAAATCTTGTTTAACATAGCAAGACTAAGCATATAGAAATCAAGTTTCACTTCATCAGAGAACATGTTGAAAAAAAGACATATGTCTAGAATTTGTCAACAGTAACAATCAAATTGCTGATATATTTACAAAACCTCTGGATGAAAGTAAATTCAATTATTTTAAAATTGAATTAGGTATGTTGAACCTAGAATGAGATGATAGGTCAGCACAAAATTTCTCAAGAAATTTTGATAATTTAGAAAGTTTGTGTTGACACACGCCAATTGTGTCGACACTATCAGCAAATTGTGTCGACACGACTCTGTCGAGACCATGTACTAGTAGATTTTTGTGTCGACACACAAAAATCATTGCCGACACATAGACATATCAACACCCTCAATACTCTGTCAAGACTTAGGTAAGTCTATGTCGAAACAGGAAAAAGTATGTCGACATATAAACATGTCGACACATACAAAGTACTGTCGAGACCTAGGTCGTCTATGTCGACATATGTAAAAAAATTTCGACCAAGTAAAATCCCTAGTTAGGCACGTCTTTTGACCTTCCTTTTACAAGTATATTATAAATAGGATAAGACAAAATCTAGCCGACTGTGCTTTCAGAACTCTCGACTCTAGACTTTATGTCGACAAGAAAATCTCCCATCATCTCTCTTCTCTGTCTTTCACCAATGGCGCCACAATAGGAAGACAAGATCAATGAAGGATATGAACTGGTACGCAAGGCGTTCGAGACTACCTCGCTAGAAATAAAGGGCGTGATTACCCTAATCACAGAAAATGGGTTGGAATACTTGGTCTCTGCACCTTCAAGGATATGGATGAAAGAAGTTCTTGACTTTTACTCTTCCACAACAATGGATTCTCAAGGAAAGAAGATAAAGTCCTCTATTAAAGGTACTCAAGTAAAAATCTAACCAAAGAGTATACGAAAGTCTCTTTAACTAACCAAGATTACGGAAGAAGATGATATCGCATCCTCCATGACAAGGAATGCACTCCAATGGTGTGGGATGGATTCCAATACCAAGATTGGATCTTCACTAACCAGGAAGGGAATGAATTCCTAAGGTAAGTTTCTATCCGAGATAATGGGCAAAGTTATTCTCTGCAAAACAGGAGGACATGATAGGATCTCGGCCTACATGTTCAAACTCATGACAAGAGTTTCTTCAATATGAAAACAGACAGGTCCGCTGTAATTTTTGACAAGATTAAAGAAATTGCCAAAGAGCCTAATCTTGGTAGGATATTGAGCTTGTATCTTGCTTCCTCCATCCCAGAAGTGATGAATCAAACTTCAGGAACCAAGATAAATTACATGAGAAGAATGGATTTGAGAATACTATCCAGATGGGATAGAGTTTTGACCAAAGATGTTTCTACTCCACAGAAACAAGTGAAGAAAGATAAGATAAAGAAAACTACAACCCAGGAAGCAGAATCTTCCAGTGATTATGAAGATCAGGTTGTCTTAAGCTATGATAAAGAACAACCAAGAAAATCACCTACACTACAACCAGATAAAGAAGCTCTAACCCAAGGGGAAAGCATTCAACTACTAGAAAACCAGATGTTCTCCACTCAAGGGGGAGACAACACTAAGATTACAAATGTTCAAGAACCTGAATAATCACAGCAGCCAGCCTAAGGGGGAGGTATTGCTGAAGTTGCCTTGGAGTGTGAGTATGCAACTGATACTGTTATATACATTGTATCAGAAATAAACAATGCAGCAAAAATCATCACTGAAAAAGAAGCACATGATGTGCATATGCAAGATATAGATTAAGATGAGCACCTCCACTCCTCCATTTTAGAGAAAACCCTGGATAACGATCTTGATGTCCATGGAGAACCATTTATTGGACAAGAGAACATTGTACCTCCTATTCAAATATAGCAGGAGGTAACTTTGGAAGAGTTGTTCCCTGACCCCCAAGATGCAAGGACTGAGGTGGAGCTGCAAAGGACTGAGGGGGAGATGCCACTGCATGCCTCTAGTATTAAGGAAACTGTGGATATACAAAGTTCATCAAATTCTTCTGATGATGAAGAAGCTTCCAAGTCTAAGAAAAGGAAGCTGGTGGCTCTCAGGAAGAGGAGAGCAGGCTATAAGAAAGCCTTACAAACTATCTCTCAAACATTTGCACCAGGAATAGACTTCAGTCCACTTTTGGTGAAACTGCAAGTGAAATAAGATAAGCAAAGACTTGCTCTGGAGAAGTATGTGGATGAGTCCCATAAAGAAATGCAGTTCTAGCTAGCTCAAGATATCAAGTCTATCAGATTTGAATTAAATTGGAATAAGAAAGAGATGACAGATTGCTTTCATAAGGGAGGTAATACCGTAGTATATCTGGCCACCCAACAACAAGAAATGAAGACTAAAATAGCTGACATTGCCGATAAATAAGGATACTTTCTAAAAAATCAATTAAGAATGAATACAAATCTCACAGACTCACATAATGCTATTCTCACAAAAGTGGGAGATATTGCTACTGATGTGAAAACTGAAGTATCTAACTAGATCATAGAAGACCTAGCAGCTGCACAAACAACAATTATTGCATCTCAAAAGTCTATTTCTGATCAATTGGAGAAATTCATACTCTACTACAAAGAGGGCATAAATTATCTAGAATATCAGGTAAGGTTTCAGAAAAATGATCTAAGAGATCATGTGGCCAGAGAAGTAATAAAGGGAGAGAGAGTGTTAGTCAAAGCCAGCTCTGATCATGCTAAATAGGTATCTAATACCATTAGAGCTACTCTTTGATATCCACCCATTTGTGATGAAGATAACACTGTCGAATCTGGTATTCCACCTGTTCACAATGAAGGGGTTCAGCAAGAAGTTGCACAGGTCATCTATCCTCTATCAGATTTTGAAGCAGTATAGTAGGAAGTACATAAAGTGTATAGCCCTCCACAGGAGGCACATAATGTTATTATTGAAAAAGTTGAAATGTATGAAGCAGCTAAGGATGCGCAGAAAGAGGCTCACCTTTTTAAGAAAAGATTAAGAGAACAGGTAGAATTAAAGCCTGATTTTGAGCAATGGAGTCCAACCTCCAAAAATATCATTCTTACTGCCTGGAAAATTGTAAAAGACAATATGCATGATAGAGGCAAATGGTACTCTGAACAATAATGGGGTAAATATCAGAAAAGGCAAGATGCCATACATCAATTCAGAAGGGATATCAAAGCTGGGAAGCTACCTGCTAACTCTATTGAGTCTTGCAAGTATTTCCCAAAGCCTTATCATTACTTTGAAAGGCAGAAGATCAAGGCACAAGAGCTCAAAAAGAAAGATCTGAAAGGAAAGAAGCCAGATGATGATACAGAATCCAAAGTACAAGCTAAGATTCATCATAGCAAAGGAATAGTTATCAAGGAGCCTGATAAATCTTAGGGATATTTTGGTTAGACTTAGAACTATGTAAATTTTGTTCTAAACAATCATGTAAATCGAACACTTATTCCTGATTAATGAATTTTATAATATTCTGTGATGATATTAAATGTTATTTGTGTTTATAAGTTACCCTGCCTGTGAAATGATTTTATACATCTTAATCCTTGTTTTATTATATGTGGTGTATATCATTGACTAAGGGTTATGACTTCTCCAAATATTGGGAGATTGTTGGGTACACTAGAAACTGTACGCAAGATTTGGAGAAGCCTCACATAACTCAATGATATACATTAGTGTGTATTTGATGGGATGTTGAGTTTCAATGTGCAGGTTAAAGAAATGCCGGAAAATTTTCTAAGTACAAGTGTCAACACTTGTGAGGGAAATGTGTCGACACTAGAAGCAAGATTGTGTCGACGCAAAGGACTTATGTTGAAACACAAAAATTCTGCCAGTAGCTGTTGTGTTGACACCTAGGACTTATGTCGACACACACTCAACTCCAGCTATGTTGAAGACCAGAAGTAGTTTTGTCGACACATAGGACTTGTGTCGACACACACTCAAAGAAATTTGTCAATAATAGTTATACTGAGAATGGAAGGCTTGTTTCGACACATAGTACTTGTGTCGAAACACACTCAAGTAATCTGTCAATAACAGCTATGTCGAGACCAGTAATAGTTGTGTCGACACATAGGACTTGTGTCGACACACACTCAAAGAAATCTGTCAACACCAACTATGTCGACACCAAAAGCAGTTGTGTCGACACACATGACTTGTGTTGACACATCCAATAGAAGCTGTGTCAAGAAAATAAAGAATGACTGTATCGACACATTGGGAGTTGTGTCGACATCATCAAGAATTGTGTAAACACATGGTCTATTTGTGTCTACACATTATAAGTCTTATGCTGACAGTTCTCTGTTATGATAGAAGTTCAAGGAGGAGTTAGTTGTCAAGACTGAAGACCTGACAGCTGTCATAAGTAACAAAGCTGACACATCTGTCAGAGCTGTCAGAAGGCCGTTATAAACTGGATCAGCCAATAACCTTGCATGGATTCTATATATACACTTATTCTATCACAATAAGAGAGAATGAACAAGAGAGGGGGAACAAGAGACAAACCCAGAAGAAGGCGGATCCTGAAGAGTCTGCAAGAAAAATTCTGATCTGATTCTGAATTCAAGATGGAAGCTGGATTGAAGATCAACTCCAAATCTAATTCAAGATCAACCTTACTTGGTACAAATTCAACAAGCTTTGAAGAAGCTAAGATAGGTTGGATTTAAAGTAATCAGTTCAATCAAGAACTGATCAAGAATCTTTCACCCTATTCTCTTTCTATCGGGGTGAAGATTTTATTATTTTAAACAATTAATTTCCTTGTAAGATCTTTTATAGATCTGAGTTCTAAGCCTAAATTTATAAAGGTTGAGGTAGGGCTGAGAGCCTGATGTAGGACTTGAAGAAGTCTGAGTGGTAGGCCTGGAGTTAAAGGCTGAGGTAGGGCTGTTGCCTGAGGTAGGAGTCTTGGGATGATTATGAGTTGTAGGACTTGAAGAAGTCTGAGCTGTAGGAACTAGTTGGGTTCTAAGTTATAAGATCTGAGGATCTGAGATAGTGGAAGGAAGTTTGGCCGAATCCAGTTCTCTACTTGATAGGTGAAGGGGGAGAGTGGATGTACCCATAAATTGAATAACCACTATAAACCATTGTGTGTTGTGCTATGAATTTTCTGTGATTGTTATTCTTTGAGTTGTGATAATTGTGTTGTGTATAACTTTGTTAATTGGGTAGGTTGTTAAAAAGGATTAGAACCTATTCACCCCCCCCCCCCCCCCCCCCCCGTCTAGGTGTTTAGGCTCTTTAAACCAATCTTTCACCGGGCCTCAGGATCACCTCCAAAGAAATCCATCAATGTCAGGGACCGTACGCTTGGCCGTTCACACTCTCTCCACGATACTAGTTCGACTCAAACGCAAATCCATAGGACTTGTAGGATCAAATGGGGATATGGCTATGGTTTGGTAGTCAAAGATAAACATGGAGGCTATACGCAACCTAAGCGAGCAAACAACAAGCTAAACCAATACAACCCCTCAGAATTGCACGTGCGACACACCCCCAGACTTAGCTTGATAACCGGGCGTGTACACGACCTAACCCGACCAATATCATGATAAACTAGATGGGGATTCAATTTCTCATTGTAATTCTTTTTAGATTTTCTTTTTCAATTCTCTCCTTTTCCTTTTTTCTTTTGCAATCCCCAATTTTTAGCAAGTATAATTTCATGTATTCATCCACCACATCACTTAAATTCCACACATCACACCACGTCAAAATATTAAATTCATAGGAGCTCATAGATTTGGTTGCGATACGAGGATTGGCTTTAGGCTTTGGTGAATAAAGGTGGAGCCGAATCAAAGGAGGGGTAGGCTCAAACATTTCTTTCAATGGTTAGCAGCTAGAACAGCTAAACAAGGCTCAAACTATCCAAAATTATGGCCTACATCACGCTCACGCTTGACTAACCATGACCAAATGCTTCGATAGTAGCTTGGGAAAACTCTTAGCCACCGAGAAAGTTGATCCTTCCTCCCGACTCGAGAAAATCGATTCTAGTGACGTCTACACACATTTCTATACTACCGTTCGATTTCACGAGATTTAACATTTTTGAGTAGTACAAACAATATTTACATCTGAAGAAAAAATATAAATCTACGAGCATAAAGAAAAATTAAATCTATACTATTTCTACACAGACCATGAGTACTTGATTAGGAGCACTGCACGACTTTCACACTACTCTATCCTAAAATCCTAAGCCAGCACCACTATTTTAAAGTTTACACACAAGCAACGCATTTGACTCGATCCGCGTGCATGGATAAGATCGTGCTCAAGTGGGTGATTCAGTGTATGCTATAGTGATTTTGAAATAAATAAATAACAAACTGGTATGTAATAAAATTTTTGCTCGTGTAATGACCACAGGCATGCTCTTCCCCCAAACTTTTATGCGATAACTCATAAAACTAAAAATTCCAAATAATATAAAGAGCTAGGGGTATGAAGTACCTATGCTCAAAACTGAGCACACCAGTCATGCTGCGAGGTTGTCCGTTAACTGCAGTGCTGTCGCATTTCAAAAATTTCCAGCACCTGCGAATTAGAGATCGCACGCAAAAAAAAAATACATATAAAAAGAAACACAGCACGCAAAATAGGACCAAGTTGTCCTACTTGGGTTATCTACAATAAGCCATTTTCTTTGTTATCCTTAAGGTGGACTGAATACCTGTATTAAGCATGATATAGAGTTTTATGTCCACAACAAACTAAATAAAAAACTACGCAAGTCCAACAAACAGTTAATAGCGTAAACTATCCAACCAACTATCAATTAAACACCGATTTATGATATAGCTCCCCACAAAAGTTAGAAAGGCCAGGGTTTGAAGCTTTAGGGTTCAAGTTTGTTTTACCCAACCGGCCAAAATCCCCTTGCTTCTCTCCCTAGAGAGAAACAAAATGAGCGGATCGCAAAAAATGTTAATTTATCTTTTTCTCAACTGTGGGGGAACGCCACCTAGCGTAATCAATTGACTCTAGATCCAAGGTTTTATGTTTCTTCAACTCCGACACCATAGTGGCAACCGCATCCGCCCACGAAACCTTATGATTAAACTGTTTATCCATAATGATGTAGGCCTCTACCGCAGACGCACTAAGGACCATGGGAATAAAGCGGACGGCTCTCTAACTCCACTATTACACTCACACAAGCTTTAACCGCAGCGCACTCGCAAACAAAATATCGCAGTTTACCAATGTACGGTAGCCACACCGCTGAAAGGTTGAACAAACAACTATTGGTCGATGTTATCCCAAGCCAAAGGGAACCACCCGGTCCGGACAAGCGAGGTTGTACCAAAAGAGTCTACCAAAAAAATGCGATCGAGAAATGGTAGTTCTCTCTCAACAAAACTACGGGGTTCGCCAAACCCTTCCGGAAAATAACGCGATTAAGAGAGATGCAAATCAAAAGGAAACCACGAAGAATCTAACGATTCAAATCCAACGCAAAAATAATTCCAACCACTAGAATACCAAGAGGGAATCACACTTGAGTGGAGAGGTTCGTTACCCAAGTCGGAATAGATGATTCCGACTACCTTCTAAAGGATCACTCTTCCGCGGTTCCGCTAGAGTTACGCCGGATGGAGAGATAGATCATCCGCCTTGGCCGCTACACACCGATACCCAGATCCCTTGTCGGAGAAGGAAACCTTTTCTCGGATAACACTCCAAGATAAGATGAGTGGTCGGCTTCTTTGTTCTTCAAGGCGGTGCTCGGGTTGTGGAGCTTTGGTGGTTGGCCGGCTATGGGAAGTGGGTCTCGGGTTGTGGAGATGGAGGAGAATAGGCGGCCAAGGGAGAGGGTGGAGAAGGGCGGCCGGATTTGGGAATGTAGAGGAGGGTGGTGGCGGTTTGGAAGAGGAAGGGGAGGGAGTGGGTTTGCCGAATGGTGAGAGGGAGAGAGAGAATTAGGGGGGCAGCTAAGAGAGGTAGAGAGAGAGAATTTTAGGAAAGATTAGGGTTTAAGATTTTCTTCATTAAACTAAGCATAGACAAGACACTACATGCCTATATATAGGCTTAACTCCAAGTCTTGGCTATATGTAGCCCAAATTAAAATAACACATTCCAAGGCTACATGCAGCCCAAATAAAATAATATACTCCAAATGAACAAGTAAAACATGCTAAAAAGAAAAATGCTCTCAAGCTAAAAATAGAAGAAGTTCAACTAGTTATTTGTCTTGCGCCGAGGGCGAAGATTGTAGCGCTGCTCCATACAAACTCCATGGAGACGCGAGTACTTTGTTGGAAACGAAGGAGGGTCTTCCGTTAGAATGTCATCATCAAGAACTTCGGGGCCGTCGTCTCCACCAATCCTCCCCCACTTGAAAGGACTCATCACCGATGATTTGGCTTGAAGATTCCGTCGTAGAGGAACACCATCTAACAGAGCGACCTCCACTTCTGGGAGCCAAGAGTCATCTGAGGCGTGGAGATCACGCCAATGAATCAAGTAGCGGCGCACATCTCCATCTGTAGTGGGAAACACATCATCCCGAAGAATCCTGTCTGGCAAAAACGATGTCCTGGCAAACCTGGGAAAAGCATTAGGCACCAAAGTGGGAAAATCTATATCATCAACATTTAGCGTACCACTCTTGTAGACCGGCGGAGAGAGCGATCCCTTACCCCACTCAACCCGATACCCATGAGAATCTGTAGTGGAACTAAACTAACAGGAAGATAATTCTAGTGGCGGAGCAGTATATGGTGTTAAATCCGAAACATTAAAAACAGGGGAAATACCCCAATCAGTTTGTAATTCCAAAATAAATGCATTGTCTCCTAACCTCTTTAATATCCGAAAAGGTCCCGCTCGCAAATCAGCTAACTTTTTTAAGGTGCCAGTAGGAAACCGTTCAGGGATGAGACGCACCATGACTAAATCACCAACTTTCAAGGGAGACACTCTCTTATGTGCGTTGGCATTAACTTGATAAGATGCGTATTGAGTGGTAAGCGTTTCATTTATGTGCTTGTGCAGATCATGGATGTGAGAGGCAAAGTCCTGTGTAAATTGACTTGACTTAAAAGATGGCGGTAACAGAATCAAGTCAAGTGGCACGGGTGCTTTATAACCATGCATGATCTCATTCGGGGACAAACCCGTGGACCTCGCAGCCGAGTTCGTCCATGTAAATTCACCCTTTTTCATGCACTAGGTGATGGGGGCCATAATTCTGCTAAAATCCTTAATAAATCTCTAATAGAATGTAGCGAGCCCATGAAAACTCCTAACATCCCGAATATTGGCGGGCTCGAGCAAATCTCTAATGGCTTGCACCTTCTTGGGATCTACATGAATCCCCTTCGAACTAACGATATAACCGTGGAACTCAACCGATGACACATGGAAAGTACACTTCTTAATATTCACGAACAATTTCTCCGACCTCAGCGTGGTAAGGATGATTTTTAAATGTGACTCGTGATCGATCGTGGAGGTGCTAAAAACCAAAATATCGTCAAAATATACAACGATGATTTTTCCCATACAGGGTTGGAAGACGTGGGTCATCATCCTCGAGAACATGCTCGGCGCATTGGAAAGCACCAATGGCATAAATAACCTCTCGTAGAGCCCTTCCTTAGGCTTAAATGTGGTTTTCCACTCGTCCCCTTCCCTAATTCGGATCTGATGGTAGCCACTCCTAAGGTCCCATTTCGAGAAGATCATGGCACCGGATAGCATGTCCAAAATATCGTCCAAGCAAGGGATGGGAAATCGGTACTTAATAGAGATCTTATTTATGACTCTACTATCCACGCACATCCTCCAAGAGCCGTCTTTCTTGGGGGCAAGTAAGGCGGGTACGACACACAGACTCATGCTGTGGCAGATAAAACCCTTTTGCAATAAGTCTTAAATCTGTGTTTGTAACTCTAAGTGTGCGGAGGGGTTTAGACGATAATGCGGGAGGTTGGGGAATGAGAAGCCCGGAATGAAATCAATGGCATGTTGGATATCACGCATGGGGGGTAACTCAAACGGTAGCTCGTCCGGGTATACGTCCAATAACTCGTCAAAGAGTTTTCTCAGTGCCAGCGGTAAATTCAAAAACGTTGCCGCATCTTCCTTTACTTGCAGACACGCTAAAGCATAAGGGAAACCGTCTACAAAGGTAGTATGCCTCAATTCTTTCTTCCCAATCAGACTCAATGTTTTTTTCTCGACCGGGACGACCGTATCCTTGGAGGGGGCCAAAAGATCCTTTGGCGGAGCGGGTTTAAAGATAATGGCTTGGCCATTAAATTTAAACTCGTAAGTGTTGGCTCGACCAAAGTGGGTAACGTCATGATCATACAACCAAGGGCGACCCTACAAGACGTGACAAGCATCCATAGGGATGACGTCACACCAAATCTGTTCAGAATAAGTATTGATGGTAAGGGTTACCAAGCATCACTTCGACACAGGGAGGGACGACTTGTTTACCCGTGCCACCTTATAAGGGTGAGGGTGTGGCTCGGCAGCAAGTGACATACGCTTCACCGCGGCTTCAGAAATAACGTTCATGCAACTACGGCTATCGATGATCAACCTACACCATTTTTCCCCACTCTTAAAATTCAACGTGAAAATGTTCGTCCTATTCCAGTCGTCTAATGCTCGTGGGGTCTCAAGGATACACCTCATAACCATCATATGGGAGTCATCCTCCATATCACTTGGCACTCCAATTGACTCGCTCTCTTCTCCCACCTCGTAAGTAAGGTCGTCTGACCCGCCAGTTGAATCTAACAGGGCTAATGGTTTAGGTTTAGTAGGACAATCACAAGCATAGTGTCCTTAGATCCCGCAAGCGAAACAGGTGACATTCGTTCTGTTGACCCTACCCACTAGGACTCTCTCACCAGAGGGGTTTCTATTATTCCTAGCTGTTACAACTATGGAGGTCGAGTAGGGGGACTGATATTTTCCTTTGTCCTTATAAGTGGAGGTCGGGGCGGTCCTAAGATGGACTTGCCCTTTTGGAACGAGCGAGTCATACCCTTAAGCACATTACGCTTCTCTATGTCTAAGGAAGCGTTGAAAGTGACGTGCAAGTATGTGTGACCGTAACGCAGAAGCTTTCCTTCGATGTCGGGGTTTAGTCCCTTACGAAACCTAGAGAGGGTGACCTCAAGCATCTCTTTCACGTCACACCTAACCATCATGTCCTTAGGCAGACTCATGTACTCAGAAACCGACCTGGTCCCTTGCTAGAGGGTAGCTAAATCATCGAACATCTGTGTTCGGTGGTACGTGGGGACATACTGCTCTGTAAGCCTAGCCTTCATGTCATCCCAACCAATGGGCAACGCACCGTTCTCGACTCTCAAACGTCATTCCTCATTTAGCCAAAAAATTTTAGCACGCCCTAGCAAATTCATCCTTGCTACTCGCACCTTATCCGCGTCGTTCAGAGTATACCACTCGAAATAACATTCGATCTCCATGACCAAGTCTTGGAAGACTTGGGGATCTCCCAATCCATCGTAGGATGTAGGCTTGACTCGGACGGCCCAAGTAAGATCAAACTCGTAAGTTGCTCATGGAGCGTGCTCATTAGGAGGGTGGGGGTAAGGATTGTGATTTTCTCCCACCTGTTGGTGAGCGGGTTGATTACGGGGTGCCCCTTGTTGTAATCCCATTCCGTGAAGTGCCTCCCAAATAACAGTCATTTGCTCCGTGAAATCCTGACGGAGTTTCTCATTCTCAGTGTGTGCACGACCCTCACCCCGGTCATCATAGATATTAAAAGACGACGGAGGATATTCCGTACCTAGCCTCGTGCGCATGCACAAGTGAAGATAACAAACTTAGACAGACCACAGAAGGATTTAATCACGCTTGACGATTATACGAAAATAATTTTTTTTTTAATTTCTTATTGGAAATAAAATGAGGATTAATAAAAAAAATTGGATTTTTTTGCTGAAAAATCAGAAATCTACACCGCTATTGGCAGACTAGAAATAATTTTTTTTGCGATTTTTGAGAACAAACGTGCACACAGAAGTGCGGGCTAACATGTAATAATAACAGGGGAGGGTGCCAATTAAAAAATTGACAAGAACCACCTCTGATACCAAATTAATGTAGGCCTCTACCGCAGACGCACTAAGGACTAGGGGAATAAAGCGGACGCCTCTCTAACTCCACTATTACACTCACACAAGCTTTAACCGCAGCGCACTCGCAAACAAAATATCGCAGTTTTCCAACGTACAGTAACCACACTGCTGAAAGGTTTAACAAACGACTATTTGTCGATGTTCTCCCAAGCCAAAGGGACCCACCTGGTCCGGACAAGCGAGGTTGTACCAAAAGAGTCTACCAAAAAAATGCAATCGAGAAATGGTAGTTCTCTCCCGACAAAACTACGGGGTTCGCCAAAACCTTCCGGAAAACAATGCGATTAAGAGAGATGCAAATCAAAAGGAAACCACGAAGAATCTAACGATTCAAATCCAACGCTAAAATCGTTCCAACCACTAGAATACCAAGAGAGAATCACACTTCAGTGGAGAGGTTTGTTACCCAAGTCAGAATAGATGATTCCGACTACCTTCAAAGGATCACTCTTCCGCGTTTCCGCCAGAGTTGCGCCGGATGGAGAGATAAATGGTCCTCCTTGGCCCCTACACACTGATACCCAGATCCCTCGTCGGAGAAGGAAACCTTTTCTCGGATAAGACTCCAAGAGAAGATGAGTAGTCGGCTTCTTTGTTCTTCAAGGTGGTGCTCGGGTGGTGGAGCTTTGGTGGTCGGCCGGCTATGGGAAGTTGGGCTCGGGTTGTGGAGATGGAGGAGAGTAGGCGGCCATGGGAGAGGGTGGAGAAGGGCGGCCGAATTTGGGAATGTAGAGAAGGGTGGTGGCGGTTTGGAAGAGGAAGGGGAGGGAGTGGGTTGGCCGAATGGTGAGAGTGAGAGAGAGAATTAGGGGGGCGGCTAAGAGAGGTAGAGAGAGAGAGAATTTTAGGAAAGATTAGGGTTTAGGATTTTCTTCATTCAACTAAGCTTAAACAAAACACTACATGCCTATATATAGGCTTAACTCCAAGTCTTGGCTATATGTAGCCAAAATTAAAATAACACACTCCAAGGCTACATGCAGCCCAAATAAAATAACATACTCCAAATGAACAAGTAAAACATTCTAAAAAGAAAAATTCTCTCAAGCTAAAAATAGAAGTTCAACTAGTTATTTGTCTTGCGCCGAGGGCGGATATTGTCGCGCTGCTCCATACGAACGCTATGGCGACGCGAGTCCTTTGTTGGAGACGAAGGAGGGTAATCTGTTAGCGTGCCGTCATCAACAACTTGGGGGCCGTCGTCTCCACCACATAAATTCAGCATGAGGAGGTGGAGAATAATGCTCCCTTACAGATAAAAACTCTGGAATTTCATCAGCAGCCTCCTCACGAACCAACAACTCCTTTTTCTCTTCCTCATCACCACGCTCTTCTTCAGTGGTACTTCTTCTTTCCTTCTGCTTCAACATCTTTTGTTTATCTCTGTGATCCACATAACTAAACAATTTGTCAGTGATAAAAATAGGAGGGGGTACAGAGGTTCAGTCGCGGTGCAAGGAAAGCACGCCAGTTTCACCACATTTGGTACAACCACCCGCCCCTTCGAAAAGTCGAAGGTGGCGCTGCTTTCCCTAAAAAATTGGACTCCCAAGATTGGGATCAAAGTATTTTCGATAGTCCCCAATACTTGGAAATCTGCTATAACCTTGGTTCCATCCACCGTAACTTCAACCTCTTTCACCTCTCCTTTAGACTCCACCAGAACTCCGTTAGCTAAAATAAGAGAGGTACGATCTTCTTGATTTAATTTTAAATTAAACTTCTCGACGACTTGCAAAGCACAATGTTTCTAGAAGATCCAGAAACATAATGGGCGAAGTTCTCAATGTTGTTAATCGTACAAGCAATCACTAGATCCCTACAGATCCCCTCTTCTTTCTCAGCAAGCCACCTCCCCTAATATACGGAGTTCTTTTCTGCGTTTCTTGGAAAAGTCCCTTGGGGACACTCAACTAGCACCCAGGCCAATTGTCCTAGTTGCACTTCAAGATTCTACATAGATGAAGTCTGATTAGCCATATTCGATTGAGCGACCTCAACAAACATCTTCATCATTTCTTCAAAGTTACTCTTCCTCGGTGCCGAAGGGGTCTGATTATAACTTGGATTAGGTGGCCTCGGTTTGCCCCCAGAGGGTGAAGTATCGAATTGATGTTGCCCTGGTTTCCACTGTTGGCCACCGATATTTTGGTTCCACGAGAAGTTGGGGTGATTTCTCACCCCTAGTTTATACGCTTTCCCATACGACACACCCATATTTTGGTTTGCAATGAAATTCACAGATTCGTTCATATTTAGATTATACAGCTCCCAAGACAATTCGTCTCATGGGCATTCATATGTGTGATTGTCGTCCTAACCGCATCCTTGGCAAGAGATTGCAATGATAGGTTTTGTAATGGGTATAGCTGATCCAAGAGCGAATATTCCACGGGTGTTCCTTGGGTATCTCACCTAGCAGTCCAATATATGATGTGTGAGGTTGTATCTTGTAGAAGCCTCAGGGCTACCTCAAGTGTAAGGTTCATCAATGAAACTCCTGCAACGGTGTCAATCATAGCCTAATAATTGGGCGCGATGGCAAAGTAAAACTATCTCACCACGTTCCAAGGCAGTAACTCATGGTTTGGGAATTTCCACAGCAAATCATTGAAGCGTTCCATAACATCCACCGGGCTCTCCTGATCAAACTGACGGAAGTTAAATATCTCCCTACAAATGTTAACAATCTTTTCTACCGGATTGAACTTCACCAAGAATCGCGCCGTTAAGGCATCCCACGTTGTGACAGTTCCCAGAGGTAAGTTGTGCAGCCACGCCTTGGCTTTATCACGCTGTGAAAACGGGAATAGCTTCATCTTCACTGTTTCATCGGGTATTCCGCCATAACGGATGGTACCACATATCTCAGAAAAATCCGAGAGATGCATGTGTGGGTCCTTGCTCGGTAACCCGAAGAACTGAGCATTGTTGCGTATAATGTTCAAAATGGCTGGTTTTATTTCAAACTCCAGGTTAGGGATGGCCGGTCCAAAAGCTGGATACACATTACCAATAGTGGGGTAGTGTAGTCACTCATCGTGCGAGGCCTCAGCCTATTTAACTCATTTGCATCAACATGCTGCCCTCCAGCAGCAGCTCCATTCCCTCTCGGACCAACCCTATTCATCGGCTGTCCCTGCCGGTTTCTAATGTTCTCATCAGCGTTTGGCCCTAAGATGGGCTCTTCCCCTCTTCCATTGCCTCCAACCTAAATTAGATAGTGATCAATCTCTAGTCGAGCATTTGGGTTACGCCTCTGTTCTTAAGCGGTCCTCTCTATTTCAGGATCGTATGAAAGCAACTCTCCTAATCCTTGCCTCTACATAAACCAAAGATGACAACAAAACAAAAAATCAAAAACAACAACTCTTGAGTAACTACCTTCGACAACCCATATCACTTACGCCTACAATCCCTGGCAATGACGCAAAAAACTTGGTGCTTCGGCAAGTGCACCGGTCTCTGTCAAGTAATAATATGGGAATAGCTTCCCCGAATGTCGATCTTGAGGGAATTTAAGATGGGTATCGAGATAACGTCGTATAAAGATCGTTACTAAGAGTTAAACGAAACAACACATGTTGGCTTTTGATTTCTAATGCTACAATAAACAAAAAGAAAACTAATGCGGGTCGTAAGCACCGCTTCGCTTGGTGGATTGAACTAGTGCAAGCTGCTATACCGTGCTTCGTTAGGCCAATGGACGGAGAGCAAACGGATGGAGTTAACACTCGTGCGGAGAGTGAGGGTCGTAATCACCTCTTCAACAACAAAAACTAGCCTTTGCTAGAGTTGTTCTTGTGCGCGAGTGTAGTAATGTGAATGGAGGAGAGTGCATCACAGCTAACAACAAAGGATGTAATTATCCCAAGCAATCTTCATTCATAGACAAATAGAATCAAGTATAGGTTCATTACAAGCTTAATAATACACTTCACTATGGAGAAGAGGTAGAATAAACTGAAAGGGGGAAAGCCTAAACGTGGTTCTTGGGTGGAGCGGTGGGTTGTCAGTCCACTTCTCGACTCGGACTGTGGTTGCACCTGGATGTTAATGGGTTGTCAATCCACTTGTCTTCCTCCGTATTCTTCCCTTGACTTCAGTCTTTTCTCCCTTTTTTGCCAAGTGAGAAGCACCCGAAGATCTCTGTTGAACACTGCTAGTGGCCAGAAACTCTACGATGGAATGAAGATGACTTTGGATCGATGGATAAAGCTTCCCGGAGGGTGGAGAGGAGTAGAGAACCTGTGGGGGAGAGAAATGGTGCTTTTGTACGCAGTAGTTGGGCGGAAAATAATATGCGTTGACCTAATTCGTGGAGCACGAGCTTAAATACGGTTAGCAGATAATCAGAACGCACGATTAGTGGCACACGACCGATCGTCGTGTGTACTGACGGTTGATGATCGTGCGCTCAGCTTTAGAGAAACCTGTAGCTGGATAGAAAAATTAATATATATGTGCACGATCAGTGGCGCATGACCACAGGTCATGCGCATCGGATCCAACGATCGTGTGATTAGCAATGGCAGAACTCTAGAAAAAATGGGATAAATACGCACGAGCAGTGGCGCACAACAAGTGGTCGTGGGCATTATTTCCAATGGTCGTGCGATTTCCCCAGACAAAACTTGGAAAAATGGAGAATAGTGTGCACGATCAGTGGCTCACTACCAGTGGTCGTGCGCTATAGATCCAATGATCGAACGCAGTGTTTCTGTACTGATTGGGGGTCGATTAACTGACGGCGCATGACCAACAGTCTTGCGCTAAGGAGTCCAATTACCGTGCGCGTGTAAAAATGCACGATCAGTGGCCATTAAGGGGAAAACATTCCCAAACAATCCCAAAAAACTCACACGACCTTTGTACCTGTAGCAAAAAAAGAAGAGCCACTGAAATGGGCATTCCACAATCTGCAGACAAGGAAAAAGACCAAGTAGGGAAAAAGTATAATTACTACGAAATTATACTGAAAATGGGCGTAAAGTGCACTTAATATGGAATGGACATAGTAATAAATATGAACAATTATGGCTCTCAAGTGTAGTGCATCAACAAGAAAACTTGCCCAAATGAGTCCAAAAATATGTATATAACTTGGACTCATCAATTAGTGATAGGCATGTTGATAAAATCCATGCAAGTCCTAAGTCAGGACAAGTATCAAGGAATGCCACTAAATAAGAGGTTGCTACAGAAGATGAGGCAGACATGGATGATATTGATGATGCAGTAACTGTTGAAGTCATCTCTACTGCAGAAGAGAATAGGGAGCCTCCTGTGACATTAGATACATATCTTGATAAGTTAAGCCCAAAAAAGAATGCTAAGTCTGAGGGGTAGCATGATCAGATGGATCTGACAACTTTGGATCAAGTGGTCAACAGAGTGGTTGAGTCTGGACCCACTACATGTAATACCCATACCCTCTTAATTAGTAGTGTTAATAGAGGTTTAACTAAGGAAATGTTTCCTTCTATAGGTGTTATAGTTGAGGTGGAGTCATCTCAAGTCCCTGCTCAAGATGTTGTCCCTCCTCCAATGAGCCATACATCATCTAACCATATATCAAATGAGGAATAGGTAAACCAAATCAAAGAACTCTTAGATGCTCATACCACAACCCTCAAGGAGTATGTTGACCAATCAATTGACAAGTTGAGGGATGAGTTGTCAAACAAGGTCAAGGAAAATAAAGAAGAAATCTCTCACTTAAACAAATAGGTCACCACCTTGTTTGATAAGGCTGGAACTGCTGGCATCAAACTGACCACCCTTATGAAATCCCTGGACGCAAGCCAAAAACTCTCTACAGCTGAAATAGGATATGTCAAGAATTATGTTAGTGCAACTGATGAGGTGATCAAGGGTGCAATAGATCATGTAAATCTGCATGTCACAAATGTTGTTTTCCATACTATGAAGGAGGCACTACTCCTGAAAAAAGAGCTTCTTGTTGACAATGAGAGAATACTCCAATCCATATCAAGAAAATATGAAGCAAACACCACCACCATGCAAAATACTATCTGTGAAGAAGGTAGAAAGTGGGAGAGAAGCCTTGCTAATACAACATCACTCATTGAAGAATAAGCCTTCAATGTAATTCAAGGCACCAGGGTGGCACTACACCAGCCCCTCTTTTATAGAAAGAGGCCAGAGGACCTAGACTTCCCAGCACAAGCTAGAGTTGCACAGGATGCATAACTTGCTGCTAGAAGAAAGAGGGGCGGAACACAAATGGCTGAAGAGTTCATGGAAAAGAGGAGAGATGAAAAAAGAGATGATCCAGATTATAAACAGCTAAGTCATGCCTCTGAATCCATCATTATAAATGCTTGGGTAAGGCATGGATAAATTCTAAAGAATATTGATATTGTATTTCCTTCTGAGGAATGGATAAAGCATTTTGAAAGAAAATCTCTAAGGGAAAGAGTATTCAAAGAAAATCTGGTAAGGAATAACAATCCTAAGAAAATGCCTTCCAAATATATTCCAAAACCATTCCTTTACTTAAAGAGGAAGGAGAACAAAGCTGAATACTTGAAGAAGATAGCTATCACTAAGGATGCTGCTTCAAGTTCATCAAAGAAGAGCAAAGATGGGTCCGCAATACTTAGGAAGCTTTAAAACATGTAATAAATATCTTGTAATGAATATCAAAAGTATAATAATGCCAAATCTTTATCAATCAAATTACTATGAGATGGCCATGACTATATTGGTGTGATAAATGTGTAATGAAACTCTCATTTATGTATCTGTGAAAAAATGAATGTGCTATTCTTTCATAGATATCTTATAATCACAAGTTTACTAACATTGCTTGACTAAGTTAATGATTTGGTAGATCTTAATAGAAATGTTTATCTTATAAATAATTAATAAAGCTGTTGCTACTAATCATACAGTTACACTGATAGTGATTAATAATTCACTAGTGCTTTTGGTTATTTAAACAAAGTGTTATGTCATCCCACCTAGGGGGAGTTATCCTATACTGGAATGGCCAGTTGTCATGGTAATGTCTCTTTAGGTTCATCATGATATGTTTTTGTGTAGATGCACCTTAGCATGGATGACTGTTCTGCCTTCCTCAAATAGGGGGAGATTGTTGGGAATTGTTCCCTTCAATGTTCCTTTAGATTTGAAGAGGAATCACCAATTATGCTAAGGGGCATAATATATTTGATGTGTTCTTGAGTTATTGCATGCAGGTTGTCCTTGATTTGATAGGTGAACAGGATGAGGAAGCTAGAAGTTCGAAAATTTTACTATGGCGTAACCGCTGAGATAACTGGGAAGCTAAACACATATCGTTGAGAGAAGTGTTGGTCTACACCGTGAAGAAGAAGCCGCTGAGACAGTTGATAAGGAACCGCTGAGATAGAAGAGTCTCAACTGTGAAGAAGAAACTGCTAAGATAGCTGAGAAGGAACCAATGAGACTAATCCAGCAAAAAACTTCTAAGTCCAGAAAGCGGAGTTTGTCGAGCTCAGCTCACAGATCATCGATCCCAGGTTAAAGGTTGAAGATTCAGAGTTCGTCGAGTTCAGCTCACAGATCATCGAGCTCAGGTTAAAGATTGAAGATTCAGAGTTCATCAACCTGAGCCTGCCTTTCATTGAGCTCAGGTTAAAGGTTGAAGATTCTGAAGTTCGTCGAGCTCAGCACAGATTTCGTCGATCTCAGATCGACGATCGTCGAGCCTGGTACAAATACTTCATGCCATTGCGGGAAAGCTGCAGTAGCGCCGGAAGCTACTGTTTTTCTTCTTCTAAGGGAGGCGGCACACACCATACCTGACTGGGCCCACATTCAAATTGTGTCGTTGATTCAAATCAATAGATATAAAAGAAAGAGTAGAAAAGAAGATTAGGATTAATGAAAAATGAATGAAAGCAGAAAATGAAAAAGGGGTGGCTGGTCTTCATCTACTTCGACAAGCTTGAAAGCAAAGTCCAGAAGTGAAAGCCAGAAGGCCAAGATTGCTGAAGCTTCTTCCAGTTCAGCAGGATTGTTCTTTGAATAACAAGTTGGCTGATTCAATTTATCAGCAAGAGATGATAGCTGTGTGAACGTGTGTAAGCTTTCAACAGCAGATAGTAGCTCACATTTGCAACAAAGAAGAAGTTGGTTGTAGAATAAGACTCATCCCTTCTACTAAAGTGGGCTGGACTGATATCTGCTTCGTCCAGCAAGTTATACTTAATGATTTATCTCTTAGTCTGTATTTCAATTTTACTTGACTATAGACTTTAGGATTCAGTTTATCTAAATCTGAGTGTAGGGAACTTGGTTCCTGAGTGGTAGGTGACTAATTAGTCACAGAGGTAGGTGCCCTATAGGGGCACTGAGGTAGTATCCATGTGTGGATCTAAGTTTTAGGGCTTATGTGCCTGAGGTTGGAGAGTGCTGCTCTCTTAGGTAGGATCCAAGTGTTGATCTATGGTAGGGCTAACCTCCCAGCCTGAGTGTAAGGCCTAGTGCCTGAGGTAGGTGACTTGTGAGACATTGAGCTCAAGGCGACAAGTGTGTAACTGAGTTATAGGTCTTGGAGGAGACTGAGCTGTAGGTGCCTAGAAGGGTACTGAGGTAGGTACCTGGAAAGGTACTTAGTTATAGGAGTGTTGAACCACTTTGAGAGTAGGGATGTGTGCATGAAGTTGTAGGGCTGAGAAGCCTGTGCTGTAAGCCTTATAAATATGGATGATGAAAGATAGGGTAAGCTCTGAAAAACTCTAGAGGGGGGGGGGGGTGAATAGAGTAATTGAAATCTTTTAAGTTTTATTGAAATAAAAGATCTTTTATAAAATTGGTTACTATAGTATAAGTGTATAGGTGCACAAGTGCAGCAGATAAACTAAGCTACACAATAAAAATATATCATAGCACAAACACAAAGGAAAAACAACACAGCCACACAGACAACACAAGAATTTTATAGTGGTTCCCTAAACTTGGGTACATCCACTCCTCTACCACTCTAGGTAGGTATCCACTACAGGTTTTGATTAGGTAGCTTCCACCAAAGAACTTTTGATCAGGTGCTCAGAAACCAAACCTCAAGTCTTTTGCTTAGAAGACTTGTAACTAGGAATAATTTTGAAGGAAATTAAAACCCTGTACAGAGGTGGGGATGAGAGAGTGATGGAAGTCTTCTTTTCTCAAATCAAAATGAGAAGACTAAGTGGATTTGTGTTGTCTTCAAAGCTCCCCTAAGATCTTGATAGGTTCGGGACTGGAAGCTTTGTAAAAGGGTGAGTAGGCCTTTTTCTCATCAGAGATCCTTGGCTGATTTGAATAACTTGTCACTTGAGATTCCTGAAAACAAAGAAAGAAGGGAAGAAGGACTCTTGATGGTGATGGTTGTTCCTTCTTATTCTCTTGAGAGCAGTAGATTTTCTTAGAGCTATTTTCACTGCACTTTTTTTTCCTGTATGCTTTTTCCTGTGTCTTGCTTGTAGATAGCACACAAGTTTATATGTATCTCTTTTCTTCTCTATTTTTTCTTAGCTCTGAGATCTTCGCTAAGAGATCCTCGAATGATAACTGCAACTTGGTCGAATTAAAAAACCTGCAATAAATGCTTAGCCAGAATTTAGGAAATGAAAACGGCAAGTATGCTGTCATATATTCTATTCTATGTCTATCCCGAGATATAAGTAGTTAATTTTATGAAGGATGTTTGTAATCAATGTTGCCAGTAACGGCTCGATTCAAATGATATATGAGCATTGATTATCAAGGGAATAAACGGCCTATAATAGTATAAAATAAGGAGACAGAAAAGGAAAGAATAAATGACAATATGCCTTATAGTTTTCGTCGACCTGGGAACAGCTTTCGTCGAACTGAGAATGGCTTTTGTCGACCTGTGATTTCGTCGACCTCTTATCAGCTTTTGTCGACCTCTGCATTCGTCGACCTCTTATCAGCTTTCGTCGACCTGAGATCTGCGAACAACTGCACTCCATAAACTAACTAATTCTATGCACTAAGTTTGTCGACCTGAGAACGGCTATTCGTCGAGTTGAGATCCAAGATTGTCGAGGTGAGTCTGCAGTCTGGACTTAAAATATTTTCTGATGTTGAGTGTTGAAGTATTGATCTGCCGTTGAGTGAGATATCCCCAGGCTTTGAGTGTTATATCACCATTCTGGAGTTGAGTGGTTTAAGAGTGTCGAGTCATTGATAGCATTGAGAGCGTTGAGTGAACTTTGGCTCTGAGTAAACTTTGGCTTTGAGTAAAGTTTGGCGCTGAGTCAATTTTGGCACTGAGAGATGTTTGGCTCTGAGAGCTGAAGTGTTAGTCGAACTGAGGACAGAGTTCGTCGACCTGATGTTCTTAGTTAGTCGACTGAAGTTTGACAAAGGAGTTATAACTTTATTTAGAGATCATCGAGATGAGATCTAAGTTCATCGAGCTCAGCTCAGAGAATTGTCTCTAGGTTAGTCGAGCTGAGCACGACCATCGTCGACCGGAGTTCGATGAACGCAAATCTCCTATTTCTAAAACGTGAATTCTCTAAGTATTGAGTCTTTTATAGTGTTGGAGGCTGGTCCTTTGTACTGTTGACTCAAAGGACAAGGCCTAGACTCTAACAACACATAACATTTGACCTTTCTACACAACATGTGTCACAACCTAAGAAGTGAACCTCGACCAAATCACTTATGGTTCCAACAATTTCCCCCTATTTGGGTGAGGTTACTTCAAAAAAAACATATAGAGACCACAATATAAAGTGAAGTAAACATAGCATAAAATTGAGATAACTGATAAAATAAATAAGCTATCAGTACCTTATAAAGCTATGCACTCAAATTGTTCGGAATAAACATAGAAAAAAAAATAAACAATTTAAATGTTCTTGTGAGAATTAGAAGACTTAGCAAATTGGATTATCCTGTTTGGATCTTGAGCTTGTCTCAGAGTCTTGGTCATGTCAGCATCTCCAAGAGTCTTTTGAGAGGTGGTTCTTGGAACCACAACTTTAGGATGTAGATTCATGTATTCATCAGCATTGAACAATTTTACCACTTGATATCTTTCAAACTCTTTCTTCCTGTAGCTTGACATAGTTGAGAATTGAGAGGAATCTTGACCTTTTTATCTAGCTTGCCTATCTGAGATAGAGCCACAGATTCTTTGAATCTAGCCATTCTAGTGGTTGGACTAGTTAATGGATCATAGGCTTGAATTGGAGGTCCTTCAGGGCTGTTAGCTTTGCCAGGAGATGGAGGAGAGAATGCTGGCTGGGGAGCAAACTACTGAGCTTTGAATGAACTTCTAAAAGATGACTGATGTCTATGTTGGTGCTGACTACCTCTAGAAGATTGAGATGGTCTTCCTTTCCTCAGATAGGTTTTGGTAAGAGTAGGCTTGGAAGAAGCACCTGAGCATTGAGATATAGTTCCTGAGGCACCTGCAGCTAGAGGAGGAGGAGGAGGTTGATCCCTTTTGAACTTCTATGGTGGAGGAGAATAGCTTCTGCTTTTCTTTCAATTCTTTTGCTCATTTTTGGATAGCCACATCCAAGCTGGCATACCCTTATAAGGAGTTAAATTGTGCAGAATGTAATAGGGAGTGTCATTTGTTGGATTTATTTTTGGGGCAGGAGGAGGAGCTTTTCTTTTCTTTGAGATTTTCTTCCTCTTAGGATCTTCATCAGAGTCAACATCCTCATCATCATCATAAGAAGAAGACTGAGGGTTGTCATATAGATCATCTATCTATTTTAGTATATCCTTGGGGATTTCTTTACTTATTGGAGTGGGAACAACTTCAGTATGAGCTGCTTCAGCTTCCATAGCAATGTACTGATTTATTTGATCATCCAGATTAAGGAGGGGGCTATCATCCATGATATAGGATGGCCAAGGAGGGCTAGATCTCCGTTCATACAATACTTCTGGAGGAACTATCAAACTTTTCTTGAAAGTATCTAATACTTCTGAGCATACAGGGGATGTGTAGCATACAATTTCTCTTTATGATGGAGTGGCGAAGGAGAGGCAAAAATGAATGTAAGATCCAAAGATTTTCAGCAAAGTAGCTAGATTCACTTTAGATTTGATAAAGTAGACCCTTCCAAGCAGAACTTCTGGTAAGATAATCTCTTGAGCATTGGATACTACAATATTTGTACATTGATTATATACATCAGCTACTGAGTCAGGTATCTCTGCATCATTTATTTCCATATAATGTTCAAGAAAATTCAAGAAGTCTGTTTCCATGTCAATGTTTGTTCCTGCTTATGTTGCTGGTTCTGTTGCTTCTGATAAAATTGTTTGTTCTACTGCTGCTGCTTAATCATCAAATATCTCCACCTGCCTGGTTTCAGTAGATATTGAAGCCAGGACCACAGATGAAGAGAGGGTAGAGGTGAGGGCAGAGATTTGAGCAGAAAGAGATGAGATGGAGACAGCAAGTGGGGAAATTTCCTGTGCTATGATGGTTTGGAGGAGGGGTTTAAGGAGTTCAAATAGTGGTTGGATGATTGAGGGATCCAAATTTGTTGAGACAGAGGTGTTGGCAGAAGATGATGGAAGGTGGATAGTTGTGCTGATGGTAGGTATTGCTGGAGAAAGTGGAATTGAAGTGTCTGGAGGGGAGTTATCACTTTGTTTAGAGATCGTCGAGCTGAGATCTAAGTTCGTCGAGCTCAGCTCAGAGTATTGTCTCTTGGTTAGTCAAGCCGAGCACGATGATCGTCGACCGAAGTTGTACGAACGCAGATCTCCTATTTCTATAACTTGAATTCTCTAAGTCTTAATTTTTTGCAGTGTTGGAGGTTGGTCCTTTGTACTGTTGACTCTAAGGACATGGCCTTAACTCTAACAACACATAATATTTTACCCTTCTATACAACATGGGTCACAACCTAAGAAGAGAACCTTGCCCAAATCACCTAGGGGTTCTAACAGATGAGGTAGGTGGTCAGTTGACCACTGAGTTGTAGGAGCACTACAGGGCTTTAAGGTAGGAACCCATGTGGTTCTGAGTTTGGATTCTGCTGGTCGCTAAGCTTCGAAGAAAATAAAAGAAACTGAACTAGAAATCCAATGAGGCATGTATACCTATCAAACTATAGCTAAGGGACACAAGTATTGTATTGAAATCTGGGAACGGTTAAGTACACTTACTCACACGAAGGCTATTATTTTATCGACAGAAAAACTAGGGTTTGAGAAACTAATTTCAATTAAGGAAATAAAACTATGTTTGTGTTGAAGTATGACCGGGCGGTCTGTCTTGGCGAGTTGGAGACCGCGCGGTCTGGCGGTCTCCCTCTGCGGTTTGGTTGTTGTGCTGTTGCTGTCTGGTTGCCGAACGGTCTGGCGGTCTCCCCTGGCGGTCTCTCTCTCTCTCTCTGGTGGTAGCCGTGCGGTTAGCCCTTCTGTCTAACCGCGCGGCCTGTGCGGTTTGATCTGTATAGTCCGCTTAGTCCTGTATATTTTTAGTCCCACATCTCTAATTTGTATTCTCTCTTCTCTCCTCCATTCTATATAAGGGAGGGCATACCTTTGTAATAGATACCTTTTTCTGATAATAAAATTTCAGTTATACCCGTTCCGGCTTGTTTTTAGTTCGTTTCTAACATGGTATCAGAGCCATCGATCCTTGGCTCCTGATTCTGTCCGCCCTGTTCGCGCGGCTTTCTTTCGCTTGTTTTCTCGCGACCTTCTTCTCGCGGCCTGTTTTCCGCGGCTTGTTTCTTCCGCCTGTTTGCTTGCGCCCTGTTAGCGCGGCCTGTATCTGTTGCTTGCTTCTTTCTTGCGACCTATTCTAGTCGCCGCTCCCTCCTTCTCTTCTCTAGTCGCCGCGACCTGTCTCCGCGGCCTCTTTTGCCTTGTTTTCCTTTTGCCTCCTGATATCCTCCTCTTCTGTTCGCACGGTTTGTCTGCTAGCCGCCCGACTTCTCTCCTTCTGTTTGGTTCTGCGGCTTGGTCGTGGCTTTTCTGGCCGCTGGTGTCTGCCATCGTGACCGCTGCAGATCTTTTCTTCCTATCCGCGCGATTTCTCTCTGTTCGCGTGCATTCTTCCTTGTTTAGGCGGCCTCTCTGCCCTTCTTCCTTCGCCGCCCTCTCTTGACCCCGCGACCTGTCTCTTAGTCGCAGCGGCTTGTTTTTTCTTCTGTGCGGCTCTTCCTTTAGCCGCTCCTGCTTGTTAGTCGCCGCGACCTCCTATTGTGTCGCACGGCTTGTGCTTCCCTTTTGCCTTGCTCTGCATCTTGGTCGTGGCCCTTCTTGCCGCTGGTGTGCTGTCACCGTGACCGCTGCAGTTCTTTTGTTCCTCCTTTCATGGCTTCCATATACTCCTCAGAGCCGCTCGCCTCGGTGGTCACGTCTTCTGGTAGTGCCCACGTTGTTACTCAAGGAAAATGGCTGATCGACACCGGTGCTACTAATCATATGACCGGCAAACCCCAGTGTTTTTCTCTCCTCGAAACACATGGTCGGTTGCCCCGGTTACTCTCACTGACGGCTCTTTATCATCGGTTCATGGGACGGGGATAGTCCGTGTCTCTCCGTCTCTTCGTTTGGAGGATACTCTCTACGTGCCCAAGTTCCCATGCAACCTATTATCTGTTACCTCTCTATGCAAGCAATTACAATGTTCTGTTACTTTTACTTCTACTAATTGCTCTTTTCAGGATCCGGCCTCCCAACGGACTATTGCTACTGGGACTGAGAGTGGCGGCCTATACTTCCTGGACAACATTTCCGCTTTCTCCACCTTCTCCTCCACCTCCACAGATCTTCTCCAATGGCATCTCCGCCTTGGTCATGCTCCTCCTCATCTTCTTTGTCAGCTTCTGCCCCACCTTCCTCCACAAAGTCCTCCGCTCAACTATGAAGCCTGTCAGCTTGGAAAGCATCACCGCTCCTCCTTCCCTCCAAAGCACGTTCGTGGATCCACCCGTCCGTTTGATCTCATCCACTCCGATATTTGGGGTCCTTCTCCTACTCCTACCGTTGGTCGGGGTAGTTCATATTTTGTCACATTCATTGATGATTTCTCTCGCTGTACGTGGGTGTATCTGTTAAAAGATCGCTCCGAATTATTTTCTGTATGGACATCCTTCTATCTCATGATCAAGACTCAGTTTGATGTTTCTATTAAAGTTCTTCGATCTGATAATGCCAAAGAATATATCAGTCATGATTTTTCTGTCTTCTGCATGCAATATGGGATTATTCATCAAAATAGTTGTGTCTATACTTCACAACAAAATGGTGTGGCAGAACGCAAAAACCGTCACCTTCTTGATGTCGCTCGTTCCTTGATGACCCAGATGCATGTTCCTTGCTCCTATTGGGGCTATGCTGTTCTCCTTGCCTGTTACCTCATCAATCGCATTCCCTCCACCGTTCTTCACGGAAAAACCCCATTCTCCATTTTGTATCCGGGCAAGGAGCCGTTTCCCCTCCCTCTCCAAATATTTGGATGCACTGCTTTTGTGCATGCCCCCTCTGCCACCCGTGATAAGCTATCCCCTCGCTCCACCAAATGTATCTTTCTGGGATACTCCACCACTCAGAAAGGGTATTGTTGCTTTGATCCCATCCTTCGTAAGCAGTTCGTTTCTGCTGACGTCACCTTCTTCGAGAATACCTCCTACTTCTCGGATGACTCCTCTCCTCCTCTCCCATCTTCTGATTCTCCTGCTGTTCCCTTTGTTCCCTCGTCTCCTACTACGATATTCACCCCTACTCCATCCCCGTCCACTCCTCCCACTCCACCGCCGTCTCCCGCATCTCCGCCGCCGTCGCTCTCTACTCCCGGGCCAGCTCTCTCTGCCACGGATGCTCCGGATGCCGAGGAACTTGCTGACCTGGATCTTCCTGTAGCTCTTCGCAAAGGGGTGCGGGCGTGTACCCTACACCCCCTTACTGCTGTTGTTTCATATGATCGTCTTACCCCTTCTCGCAGGGCCTTTGCTCTAGCTATCTCTGCCACTGCCACGCCCCGCTCTTACCAGGAGGCCCTTGCTATTCCTCACTGGAAGATGGCCATGGATGTGGAAATGGCCACCCTAACGGAGCGGGGTACCTGGACTCTTGTTCCTCCTCCCTTCGGTACTGATGTCGTTGGCTGTCGCTGGGTCTTTGTGGTGAAATTTGCCCCGGATGGCACTGTGGACCGTTATAAAGCTCGCCTTGTTGCTAAGGGCTTTACTCAGACCTATGGAGTTGATTACTTTGACACCTTCTCTCCCGTGGCTCGTCTCAGCACTATACGGGTTCTTCTATCTGTGGCGGTCAATAAAGACTGGCCAATTTCCCAGCTGGATGTAAAGAATGCCTTTCTTTACGGTGATCTTCAGGAGGCCGTCTACATGGAGCAACCTCCTGGGTATGTTGCTCAGGGGGAGACACGAGTATGCCGGCTGCAGAAGGCAATTTATGGCCTCAAGCAGAGCCCTCGGGCTTGGTTTGACAAGTTCAGCGGCATCGTGGCGGCCGTTGGTTTTGTGCGCAGCTCTGCTGATCACTCTCTATTTGTTCGCAAAACCTCCTCGGGACTGGTGGTTCTTGCAGTTTATGTTGATGACATTCTTCTCACTGGCGATGTTCAGGAAGGGGTAGCCTTGACAAAGCGGCACCTTCGTCAACATCTAGTCACGAAAGACATGGGCTCTCCGAAGTACTTTTTGGGGATCAAAATCTCTCGGAAACCCAACTCCTTAGTCCTCTCCCAGCGTAAGTATGCCCTTGATCTTTTAAAAGAAGCAGGATTGACTGGGGCTAAACCTGCCCGGTGTCCCATGGCTGTTGGAGAAGACAAAACCTGGACAGATGATTCGCCTCTTCTTTCAGATACTACGCGGTACAGGCGACTTGTTGGTAAGCTCATATACCTCACCGTGACCAGGCCCGATATTTCTTATGCTGTGGGCAAGGTGAGTCAATTCATGCAAGCACCCAGGGAGTGCCATCTACAGTCCGCCTTGCGGATCTTGGAGTACGTCAAAGCAGCCCCTGGGAAAGGATTGCTCTTTCAGAAGAATGGTCATCTGAGGGTTGAAGCATACTCAGATGCGAGTTACGCTGATGACAAAGGGGATCGCAAGTCCACCTCCGGTTTCTGCACTTTTGTTGGGGGAAATCTGGTAAGCTGGAAGAGCAAGAAGCAGTCTGTTGTCTCCAGGTCCAGTGCTGAAGCAGAGTATCGGAGTATGGCATCGACCACTTGTGAGTTAAAGTGGCTTCGGGCTCTCATGCTGGATTTAGGAGAGGTCTACAACCATCAGCTACCTATGTTCTGTGACAACAAGGCTGCTATATACATCTCCAAAAATCCAGTCTTTCATGAAAGAACCAAGCACATTGAGGTCGATTGTCATTTCATTCGTGAAGAGATTTTAAAGGAACAAATTTGCACTCCATTTGTTACTTCTGAGAAAGAGCTGGCTGACATCTTCACCAAGCCATTATCCGCCTCGTTCCTTCATATTTGTGACAAGCTGGGCATGATCGATATATATGCTCCAGCTTGAGGGGGAGTGTTGAAGTGTGACCGGGCGGTCTGTCTTGGCGAGTTGGAGACTGCGCGGTCTGGCGGTCTCCCTCTGCGGTTTGGTTGTTGTGCTGTTGCTGTCTGGTTGCCGAACGGTCTGGCGGTCTCCCCTGGCGGACTCTCTCTCTCTCTCTGGTGGTAGCCGTGCGGTTAGCCCTTCTGTCTAACCGCGCGGCCTGTGTGGTTTGATCTGTATAGTCCGCTTAGTCCTGTATATTTTTAGTCCCACATCTCTTATTTGTATTCTCTCTTCTCTCCTCCATTCTATATAAGGGAGGGCATACCTTTGTAATAGATACCTTTTTCTGATAATAAAATTTCAGTTATACCCGTTCCGGCTTGTTTTTAGTTCGTTTCTAACAGTTTGAAAGAGAACTACTGCAGTTAATTAAATGCCTATAAGACGCGATTACAACGAAGGGCTGAAAATATGAAATGGAAATGCACTCGATCAAGAATCACCTCAGCTAAAGTTGACTAAGAAATGTGATAAAAACCTAAACTTAATAAGGTAAAGGTTCTTTACCGTGGAGGTTCCTAAAGCTTGAACAGGCTTCTCTCAAAGTAGTGCCCAACTGAGTTTAGGAAGGTCTAACCGACTCTCGTCTAAATCGGAGGCCTAAAGCTTGCTTTCCGTGGTGAACCCCACTATTGGATTTTAATCTAATCCGGGAGATTTTGACGTCTGCCTCTCTCGAAGGGTGCGTACAACTCCCTTTACTCTTGAATGCTCACTTTATTCTATCAGCCTCTCGGCTAGCCCAGAATGAAAGTAAAGGTGGAGAGTATATATAGATAATATACCTCCAGCCCAAGAAAAATTAAGAGTAATTCAAGACCTAAAACCTAGAAAGAAAAGGTAAATTAAAACATCATAACTTAATCGCTCAAACCTCGGATCATCAAGAACGAGTACAAGGAGGATTAGATAATCATAATGTAGTGGAGGAGGGGGATGAGTAGTAAAGCATAATAAGAAAACAAGTAAGAAAAGAGAACTTTTATTAATAATGAAAGAGAGCTACACTACTTGAAAATGAAAATTGCACTTGCACGAAATTAAAATCCTATTCTAGCTCTACAATTATCAACTAAAACAAGTGCATAAATTACAATAAAAGCTTAAACAAACTAAGCACTATGCTAGGGTTAAGAAAATTACCAAATAAGTAAGAGATAGAGGGAAGAAAATGAAAAAGGCCAAGAAATAATGATGCAGCACCTCCCCTCTTAACCCAAGCTTGCTGAAATGGAAGGGGGCCTTAATTTATAGGAAAAGTTAACGGGTTGGTCATGCCCTTCGACACGCCTTAGGTGGGGCGTGTCAGGGGGTGTCACATGTACGGGGTTGACCTTGGGCTCTGGATTCTGGCGGGAAGGATGATTTCTTCTATACGTCGGTGAACATGCCCTGGGTCACGCCCGTGTACGGTGGGCGTGACATGCACGTCGCATCAAAATCATTGGTCGGAAATAAGTCATACATCGAAAAATGAGGGGTCACGCCCTATGTCATGCCCATGATGGGGGGCGTGATAGTACTGTTGGCGTGCTGAGTCCAAATGGAATTTAATGCGGCGGCAGGCTTCGGGCAGAGGGCGACATGCCCCGTGTCATGCCCGGGGACACGCCCGGGTAGGGCATGTCAGGGGGGCATAAAAGCCATTTTTCCTGGAACTTTCCTCTGGCTTCTGGATTCCTCTAGAACAGGTGACACGCCCTAGGTCATGCTCGGGGAGGGCGTGACAGGGGGGCGTGTCAGGTCAATTTGACTAATTTTCAGAAAAGCTGCACAAAGGGAGGAAAAAGTTAGGGGCAATAAAATAAACATAAGAAAGATAAAAATAAAGCTTAAAATACAAGATTCATACATTATAAACAAGAAAAATACGATAATAGTTAAGACTACAAAAAGTATTATCAAATTCCCCCAAGCTTAAACTTTGCTTGTCCCCAAGCAAAATTATAAAAACTAGATAAACATAAAATAAGACTAATCAGAAAAATCTAATTATGCTAACACAAGTACCATGCAAAATTCTAAATAGGTAAAAGGCGAAACGTAAATCTAAGATAATTATTTAGGTACAGTTTAACTTTTATAATCTTTACTAACAAAAATAAATCATCCAAAATTTTAACAAAATTCTTTAAATAGATTTAAGCAAAGTGATGAAAATGAAAAAATGCATTGAGTTGTTACTAGATCCAAACAATGCATTATAATTATATCAATTAAATAACAAAAATCTAAGTTTAAATCCACAACTAAAACAAAAATACTGTTCTTCTTTTCTTAGTTATTAAATAAAATTCAAAAGGCTTGAATCAAAAGGTCTCAAATTGGACATAAAATTTTGGTTAAGGAATATGATTAGGTGTGGAATTCAAAGATAAATATGAAGGCTTAAAATCATACTAAACAAAAAAAGAGTTTCAAAAATTTTCATTTAAAATAAAAATATAATTTTTTTCTTTCTTTTTCTTTCTTTTCCATTTTTTTTCTTTTTCTTTTTCAAAACAAAGGCCATAAATATTTTTTTTTCATTTTGAATTGGCCAAACAAAAGCAAACATCTCTTATGAGTACTACTTTTTTCAAAAACTTTTCCCAAAAATATCACAAAATATCCTATCATAATCATGGAAATATTTTATGAAACTCAAAAAGGCCAGTGTGATTAGATAGGTTGGAAATTTTGGCCTTGCTGAAAATGATATGAAAAGAGGAGCTATCAAATGAATTTGGAAAAGGCTCAAAAGCGGCTAACTATTGGTGAAAGTTTTTGGTTTGCAGGAAAGCTCAAACGAAAACAAAAACGGCCTAAATTATTTCACGCTTTTAAATTTATTTAGAACACTGATTTGAAAATTTTAAAATCAAGTCCTAGATAATAAAAGAAGACTGATGAAATTATCTTAAAAATTGAAATAATAAGTAACTTGGATCGTTCACATCTACTATGCTATTCAAAAGTTAACTTTACAAAAATTATCCAAAAACGAAAAGAAAATTAGTGGATGATGAATTTTTGAGAAAGTAAAAGAAATAAAGAAGGAAAAACCATAATAGAAATGCGAGTTTTAGAAAAATATTTCACCTTAACATGCTATCGTGAATTAGAAACACAGCATGACCAACATTTTACTTGTGAAACATAATTAAAAATGACGATTAGAAATATTATAATTAACTAAGTTGTTTATAGGAAATTTTGACTAAAATAAAACAAATACTAGGGGCACTATTGAGATACCAAAATGTATAAACTATTAAAATAAGAACAAAAATATAAATATTTTTTTAATTTTTGAAATATTCTCTTTTTTTGGATTTTGGAATTTTTTTTTTGGAATTTTAAGATATTCCTTATTTTTGGATTTTTTTTGAAAAGTAAATATACAAAAAGAAAAAAAAATATTTACACTAAGCAAAAAGAATGAGGAAGTCCCCCCAACTTAAAATGGACATTGTCCTCAATGGCAAAAGAAGGGGATTTGAGAAGGAGAGAGAATTAAAGTACAAAATTTAAAGAAAGAAATGAAAAACAGGTACTTCCCCGGATTTATTTGCTGCGAAAGCTGAGTGATGCTGCTCCCCCAAGTTTCTTCTTTAGACTTCGTGATGAATTCGACAACGTTGGAGCAGGTAATCGCAAAAGCTTCAGCTTGTCGGAGCCGTTTGGGGCAAAAATTGTAAAATAAATAAAATAGAAAAATATAACTTGCGTTGCCTCCCAAGAGTGCCCTTTGTTTGAAGCGTCGTTGAGCTCGACGTATAAAAAATAATATTATCCAAAAATATTGTTGTCTAGAAATAAAATAGTTTTTAACAAAAAATAAAAGTTCAAAGCTAGAGTCCGTTCAGAAGATACTTTATAATGTTTTTACAGACATCATCATCACCAGAGAAATAATGTGTAAGACGCTGACCATTCACTTTGAAATTACCCTTATTAGGGTGAGAAATTGAAACAGTACCATAAGGAAAAACTTGCAGAACAGAAAACGGCCCAGACCAACGAGATTTTAATTTTCCAGGAAATAAACGCAATCGAGAATTATATAAAAGAACTTGGTCGCCCGGCTTAAAGATTTTCGGATGCCTTAAGTTCTTATCATGCAAACGCTTCGTCTGCTCTTTATAAAGTTTGTTATTTTCGTAAGCGTAAGAGCGCCACTCGTCGAGTTCATTGAGTGGAAATTTTCTAAGGTCGCCGACTGAATAAGGATCGAAGTTTAAAAATCTTATGGCCCAAAATGCTCGGTGTTCTAATTCTATGGGTAACAGGAATGATTTTCAATAGACAAGCCAAAACGGCGTACATCCGAGGATGGTTTTGTATGCAGTTCGGTAGGCCCATAGAGAATCGTCTAATTTGGCTAACTAGTCATTCCTAGAAGTTGAAACAGTCTTTTCTAAAATTCTTTTTATTTCTCTATTTACTACTTCGACTTGCCCGTTAATTTGGGGGTGGTAGGCAGTTTAAAGATTATGTGTAACGTCGTATTTAGTTAAGATTTTTGAAAACTGTGCGTTATATAAATGAGAACCCCTGTCACTAACGATGGCTCGCGGTATTTCGAATCGAGAAAGTAATTTTTCAAAAAGGTAACTACAACTCGGGAGTCGTTCGTAGTAAGAGCTTGGGCTTAAGCCCAACATGAAACATAATCAATGACAACTAAAATATACTTATTTCCGAAGCTAGAAGGAAGAGGGCCAATAAAATCGATTCCCCAAAGGTCGAAAATTTCGCACTCGAGGAAGTAATTTTGCGGCATTTAATTTTTATTTGAAATGTTGCCCGATTGATGTCAACTATCACACCTACTCACAAAGGCATGCACGTCATTAAAAAGGCTAGGCCAGTAAAAGCCCGCGCAGAGCACCTTGTGAGCGGTGCGAGCAGCTTGATAGTGCCCACCTATCGGACCTTCATGTAAGTGCTTTAAAATATAAACTCCTTCTTCATAAGAAACACATCTCCTTATCACTTGGCCACACAGATTCTGAAAAGATGCGGGTCTTCCAGAAAATAGTTCTTCAGCTCAGAAAAGAATTTCTTCTAATGCTGAGAGGTGAACTCTTTTCGAAGCACCCGGGCCACTAAATAGTTGGCGATTTGTGCATACCAAGGAGAAGTTGATGTGTTAATTTAAAGCAGCTTCTCATGAGGGAAATAATCATTAAAAGATTTTTCATTTAATTATTCTATAAAGGGATTGTCTAATCTGGAGAGATGGTCGGCGGCCGAGTTCTCGGCTCCACGCTTATCACAAATCTCTAAGTCAAACTCCTGGAGGAGTAAGACCCAGCGAATCAAGCACGGCTTGGCATCCATTTTTGATGGAAGATATTTGAGGGCCGAGTGGTCCGTAAAACCAATAATTTTTGAAAGTGTAATATAAGGATGAAATTTATCGAAAGCGAATAATATAGCTAGGAGCTCCTTCTCGGAAATGTTGTAATTTTCCTGTGCAAATGTGATCGTTTTATTAGCATAATAGATGGGGTGAAAGTTTTTGATATGCGTTGACCTAATACAGCTCCCACTGTGAAACTACTCGCATCACACATTATCTCAAATGGAAGGTCCCATACCAGAGCTATCATAATCGGTGCGTTAATTAACTTTTCTTTTACTAATTCGAAGGCAGAAAGACAAGAGTCATCAAAAATGAATGGGGCGTCTTTTTCTAGAAGATGGGTAAGGGGCATGCTGATCATGGAGAAGTCCTTTATGAAGAGGCGGTAGAAACTAGCGTGACCTAAGAAACTTCTTATAGCTTTTATATTCGTAGGCGACAGTAGCTTCTCGATAACTACTCTCTTCGCAATATCTATGATGGCGAGGATGCCCCGCCATTTGCTCGTGCCGACATGGACCTCTCTTTTGATTGCCGCCCCTACATATTCATGGACATTGATGGTCGTTGTTGTAAATGTCCTCGCCTCCGCCACATGAATCTCTCTTTTGATCGTCGCTGCTACATGTTCGTGGAAATTGATGGTCGTTGCCGCAACCGTCATCACCCCCGCCACCGCCGCCGCCGGCATTTCATCACTTAATTATGATTATAATGTTATTTCATTTTTGAAATAATATTATAATCCTACTACTTTAGTTAACATTTTATTAATATTAGATTTATAATTTATAGGTTTTAATATTAAGTTATTTAAATTTTTGTTAAACTTTAGTGGCTAAGATTTGTTTGTTTTGGATGAAGGGTGGAGGAGTGATGTTTCATTTATATATATATATATATATATATATATGTATTAGGAGTGGAAAGAGGCAATGAAGAGAAGATAAAAAAAACCCTAAAGCAATTTTCGGATTTGCTCTCAGGCCCCCTTTCTCTCGGCCTGGCCGAAAGCCGCCCGACCCCCAGGAAACCGCTGATCGACCAACTGTGTCCTCCCCTATTGGTTGTGTTCTCTTGCTGCTCTAGCGACCTCCTACCTCCTCCGGTGTGACTCCGAAGAAGGCGGCTCGGTTCTTCCTCATCCGGTTTGACTCCGGTGAACCCGTAGAAGTGTGACTCTTCCATAGTTATCTTTTTCCTCCTCGTCCTCCCTCTTGAGTTCAGATTTTGCGTAATGATTTCCTTTCCCTAAACTTGTGTAATTCCTCTTATTAGATTATGAGATTGGTGGAAATTATGATTGCATATTTTATCCTAATACTTTGATTCAAGCTTGCATTCTTAAATCTGATTTTACATTGCTTAAAATCCAATTTTCGCGAAGATTTTTGTAAGGGTAGGTCCGCTTGGACGTTTGCAAACCGGGGCTCGTTTAACCTTCGGTTTGGAATGGATCAAGAGGATTTGGTATATCCTTATTTGGTTTTGTTTTGGGGGTTGATTTGGACCACCTTTCGAATTGAATCCTTAGTACGGATCGCTCTCCATGTGGATGGAAAATATTGTGATGTGAAGCTAGATGTATGGCTAGGTTATAAAAATTGTATTTGCGAGTGTTCGTGTAGGCTTGGATGGGAATTTCCCTCTTGTGAGATGGCGCATGTACAAACAAAGCTCTTACGAAATTTGAGTTATTGAGTGCACACAACGTGTTCGCTCAAATTCCCCATAGGAATCCTTTTGTCTTTTCGAGCCTTAATTCCATTTTTGGGGGTGGCCTACATCAATTTGGTATCGGAGGGAGGTTTGCAAATTTCTCAACTTAGCACCGATCCGCTCGTTCCGAGCTACCCCCTCATTTTCACTTAGACACGTTCGTTGGTGTTTTATTTTTATTTTTATTTTAGTTATATATAAAAAAAATGTTTTACGTGTTACATAGTTTGAGTTTTTCGTTGGTCCGTTATGGCGCACATTGGGAGTTCCGCACGCTCACCTTCATTCGTTGAGCGTAACATTATATTAGCAAAATATTCGACTCTACCATCGCGGACCTCTAGGTTTGTTAGAGTTCCTGCTCTAACCTATAATGGGTTGGGTGATCTGCAAATGTTTTTATGTTGGGTGAAGGATATAGAACGTTATTTTGAGTGATATCATATTGTGGACCCCCACAGGATTCCCGTTGCGAAACTACAATTATTTTGTCGAGCCCAGACCTTTTGGCTCAATGAGGAGAGACGTTTTGGGATGTCCCTCAATGACCTTTGTGTAGGTTGGTAGATTATGAAGATTTTTTAATGGATGAGTGTTACCCTCCATACTACCATTCTAAGTATTCTGATTATTTCAGTGCTTTGCCGCATAAGATTTTTACTACATCGAACTAGTACGTACCTTCATACTCCCATTCCCAGATGTCTTAAGATTTTAATTCTTCCCGCCAGGGAACTAGACAAATTTCTGATCATAGGAGTGACTATAAGCCTCATGCTAGATCCTTGCTTCGCCAAGATCTGAATCATTCGAGCACACGTACACCTACCGTTAGGGAGAAGGAAAAGGTTAGGTCCTCTGTCCCGCCACCTGTCGTTGTCACTACTAGGGATGCTATAAAACCGCGGGTTAAGCATAGGAAGACAGTTAAGATTTGCAAGGATAATGCTACATGTTACGCTTATGGAGTGATTGGACACTATGCCGTGGAGTGCCCCACAAAGCCTAGGGCTTTGGATCTTCTATCTTCGACGTCTGAGCCCGCCACTGAGGGCGATGCCAAATTTTCTGATGACTTTAGTTATGATTAGGAGATTGGATATCCTAGTGACCTGGATGATGATGTCTCCTCTGAGGTATTATCCCCTGGGATTAACCCTCTACCCCTCATCAATATTTCAGGTCCGTCTCCTATGATAGTTGAGGAACCGTACGATTGCCCAGAGTTAGCAAATATACCTACTGAGTTGGAAGATTTTCCCTGCGAGGGAGCCGTACTTTTGGCTTATTTATGTAGTGCTAACCCGGATGATTTCTCTTTATCGTTAGCACCGATGCGAGATGTTCACCAAGAATTTGATTTCCTTTCGGGTTCTATCGCACTGACCCTCCCTCTGGTTCCTTTTGATCGATTAGAGGACTTGTTAGGACACGAATTAATTTTACCTAGTCCGATCCACGTAGTTAAACAGTCGTTACTAGCACCTCCGTTTGATATGACTAGAGGGCTATGTATTGGTGGGTATCCGCCAACGAACATGTTTTCGTTTGCAAATGTGTATGACTTCACGACGACTGTGCCTTTTGATTTGGTGTCCTCACAACATTGTTATCCATCAAATCAAATTGCATATATTTTTTGTCCATCCTGGTATGATCTGCATGTACACATGTCATTGCCTTATGCTAGTGTCTATGGGTTGCATACTTTCATGACTGTTCACCTCTGAGAGCTTCTGACTACAGAGTTGTTGATTTGATTTAAGTTTTGTTAGCCCCTGAGTGGATACCTTCGGGTTCCGTAACAAAATTATTACATTGGAGCGCCGATTCCTTCATGATTTTCAAGAATTTTGGGTTTAATGAATTTTTTTTGGATTTTACGATGCAATCGGTTTTTCACCGTGTTTCAATTTTTCAGATTTAATTTTGCATATCTGGTTTCCACTTGAGTGGTTTTCTCTGACGTTTCTCTCTTCCACTTCAGATTCTCTTGGGTTGAGAGGTGAGATTCTTTCCGTGTCGCTCTTCCATTTGGGTTTCCTGGTTCTCACATTGGATGGCAAGATTTGTACTGCTTTTCTTTATGCTGACACATCTATGAGGTTTCCTGCTATTCTTGTTCATGACAGGTTCGGTTCAATTGTGGCTGGCCGCACTGCTTGTCTTGCCCCGTTGATGTCTGATCTTGTTATGCTACCTGCGGATGCTGTTGTCTCCTACTATTCTCTCCCTGGCCACTCATCAGGGATGAGTGATTTTGAGCGGGTGAGGATTGATGGAGAGGATGCCCCTCCATTTGCTCGTGCCAACATGGACCTCTCTTTTGATCGCCGCCTCTACATGTTCATGGAAATTGATGGTCGTTGCCGCAACCGTCGTCGCCTTCGCCATATGGATCTCTTTTTTGATCACCGCCGCTACATTTTTATGGACATTGATGGTCGTTTCCGCAACCGTCGTCGCCCCCGCCACCACCGCCGCCGACATTTCATCACTTCATTATGATTATAATTTTATTTCATTTTTGAAATAATATTTTAATCCTACTACTTTAGTTAACATTTTATTAATATTTGTTTTATAATTTATAGATTTTAATATTATGTTATTTTAATTTTTGTTAAACTTTAGTGGCTAGGATTTGTTTTATTTTGGATGAAGGGTGGAGGAGTGATGTTTCAATTATATATATATATATATATGTATGAGGAATGGAAAGAGGCAATAAAGAGAAGATAAAAAAACACTAAAGAAATTTTCGGATTAGCTCCCAGCCCCCCTTTCTCTCAGCCTAGCCGAAACCCTCTCGACCTTCAGGTAACTGCCGATCGACCAGCTCTTGCCTCCCCTCTTGGTGGTGTTCTCTTGCTGCTCCGGCAACCTCCTACCTCCTCTGGTGTTACTCCAAAGAAGGCGGCTCGGTTCTTCCTCATCCGTTGTGACTCTGGTGAACCCGTGGAAGTGTGACTCCTCCATAGTTATCTTTCTCCTCCTCCTCCTCCATCTTGAGTTCAGATTTTTGGTAACAATTTCCTTTCCCTAAACTTGTGTAATTCCTCTTATTAGATTGTGAGATTGGTGGAAATTATGATTGCATATTTTATCCTAAAACTTTGATTCAAGCTTGCATTCAAAAATCTGATTTTACATTGCTTAATATCCGATTTTTGCGAAGATTTTTGTAAGGGTAGGTCCCCTTGGACGTTTGCAAACAAGGGTTTGTTTAACCTTTGGTTTTGAATGGATCAAGAGGATTTGGTATATCCTCGTTTGGTTTTGTTTTGAGGGTTGATTTGGACTACCTTCCGAATTGAATCATTAGTCCGGATCGCTATCCATGTGGATGGAAAATATTGTGATGTGAAGCTAGATGTATGGCTAGGTTATGAAAATTGTATTTGCGAGTGTTCGTGCAGGCTTGGACGGGAATTTCCCTCTTGTGAGATCGCGCATTTACAAATGATGCTCTGCTAAAATTTAGAGTTGTTGCGCGCACATAACCTGTTCACTCAAATTCCCCATAGGAATCCATTTGCCTTTTCGAGCCTTAATTCCATATTCAGGGGTGGCCTGCATCAATCTACCTCAATACCTCTCGCAAAAATTTTATGACCAAAAACTAACCCTTCCCTAACCATAAAATGACATTTTTTCCAATTTAGGTCAAGGTTAGTTTCTTCGCATCGTTCTAAGACTTTTTCGAGGTTTTCTAAACATCTATCAAAGGAGTTGCCAGACACGGAGAAATTGTCCATAAATACCTCCATAATGATTTCTAAGTACTTATGAAAGATAGCGAGCATACATCCCTGGAATGTAGCTGGCGCATTGCACAATCCAAACGGCATTCTTCGGTAGGCGAAGGTGCAAAAGGGACAAGTAAACATAGTTTTCTCTTGGTCCTCGGGAGAGATGGGGATTTTAAAATACCCCGAGAGACCATCGAGAAGACAATAAAAGCTTTGGCCGGATAATCATTCTAAAATATGATCGATGAACGACAAGGGAAAGTGATCCTTGTGGGTGGCGTCATTCAGCTTCTTATAATCTATACACATATGCAAATCCGTCACCATCCGTGTCGGGATTAATTCATTATTTTCATTACTAATTACCATTATCCCTCCCTTCTTTGGTACTACTTGAACAGGGCAAACCCACTTACTATCGGATATAGGGTAGATTATTCCTGCGTCTAAGAGTTTCATAACCTCTCCCTAAACTACATCTTTTATGTTGAGATTTATGTGGCGCTGAGGTTGTATGGAGTTACGTGAATTATCTTTCATTAAAATTTAATGAGTGTAGAAGGATGGGATTATGCCCTTGATATTGGAAATTTGTCAAACAATAGCGCGGCAATGTTTACGTGAAACTAAAAGAAGTTTTTCATTTTGGACATCCGTGAGGTAGGCCGAAACTATAACTGGCAGCCTGGAGTTTTTTTCTAAGAAGGTGTAATTGAGATGTTCAGGAAGTTCTTTAAGGTCTAGGGTAGGGGGTTCTTTATTAGAGGTTAGGGAAATTCTTTCTTTTTCAAATACTATATCTTCATAGATCTTTTTAGACGGAAAATTAAAAGGGGTGAAGCTGTTGTCGAAGGCTGCTTCTTGCAGCGATTCAATTGGAAGAGTAGAAGAGGAAAAAAAATCAAAAAATTCTTTTCAAAATCAGATAAAAGATAAGAGGATTCTACACTTTCTTCACTTAGGTGTAGCGATTCAATTGGAAGAGAAGAGGAGGAACAAAACGCAGAAATTTGTTTTTCAAAATTAGAGAGGAAATAGGAGGATTCATCACTCACGGAATCTACGAAAAAGCAGGAGTCATCATTTGCTAAGGTGTTTTTCTTCGAAGGTATGATAGAGAAAGTGACTTCGTCGTCGCCTACTCGAAGAAAGAGCATACCATTGCTTATGTCAATGTGATAATACGTTTTGTAGCCTAAACTATTATCGTATTTTCTATTTTATAGTGTACAAATCATGTATATTATTAGTTTATTTTTATCCCTTTTATGTAAATATTATTGCTACTAACATTTTCTTATCATTTTGCAGGTTTTCAGGAAATTCGTCAAAAATGACCTAACACGCAATATTAAGTTTTCTGGTGATGATGATGTCAGTCCAAACATTATTAAGTTTCTGCTTCACGAACTTTAATCTTGTACTTTTAATTTTTTGCTAAAAACAATTTTATTTCTGGACAACAATATTTTGGACAATATTATTCTTTTGATGTGTCGAGCTCAATGACGCTTTAACCAAAGGGCGCTCTTGGGAGGCAACCCAAGTTATTTTTTTCTGTTTTCTTTATTTTACAATTTTTGCCTCGGACGGCTCCGACAAGCTGAAGCTTTCTGCGATCACCTGCTCTAACATTGCTGAATCCATCACGAAGTCCAAAGAAGACATTCGGAGGAGCGGCATCACTCAGCTTTTGCAGCAAATAAATCCGGGGAAGTACCTGTATTTCAATTCTGTCTTTCAATTCTGTACTTTATTTTTTTCTCCTTCTCCAATCCCCTTCTTTAGCCATTGAGGACAATGTCTATTTTAAGCTTGGGGGAGGACTTCCTCCTTCATTTTTGCTTAGTGTAAATATTTTTCTTTTTGTATATATTTTAAATATTTCCAAAATAAAAAAAAAATGAATATCTTAAAATTCCAAAAAAAAAAGAGAATATCTCTCAAATTAAAAAAAAAATACGTGTTTTTGAATAGTTTAGACATTTTTGTATTTTAATAGTACCCTTAGTTTTTGTTTTTGTTTTACTCAAAATTTTCTATAAACAACTTAGTTAATTATAATATTTCTAATCGTCCTTTTTAATTATGTTTCACAAGTAAAATGTTGGCCATGCTGTGTTTCTAATTCACGGTAGCATGTTAAGGTGAAATATTTTTCTAAAACTCGCATTTCTATTATGGTTTTTTGTTTTTTATTTCCTTTACTTTCTCAAAAATTCATCATCCACTATTTTCTTTTTCGTTTTTGAATAATTTTTGTAAAGTCAACTTTTGAATAACGTAGTAGATGTGAACGATCCAAGTCACCTATTATTTCTATTTTCAAGTTAATTTCATCATTCTTCTTTTATTATCTAGGACTCGATTTTTGAAAATTTTCAAACCTTTATTTTAAATAAATTCAAAAGCGTGAAAATGATTTAGGCCGTTTTTGTTTTCGTTTGAGCTTTCCTTCCAACCTAAAAACTTTTACCACTAGTTAGCCGTTTTTGAGCCTTTTTTCGATTTCATTTGATAGCTGCTCCCTTCATTTCAGTTTCACCAAAGCCAAAATTTCCAACCTATCGAATCACACTAGCCTTTTTGAGTTTCATAAATTATTTTGACGATTTTGATAGGGTATTTTGTGATTTTTGTGGGAGAAAGGTTTTCGAAAAAAAAAGTAGGTTCAAAAATGATGTTTATTTTTGTTTGGCCAATTCAAAAAGGAAAATAAAAATATTTATGGCCTTTATTTTGAAAAAAGAAAAAAAAATGAAAAAAAAAGAAGAAAATGAAAAATGTGTATATATTTTTATGAAAGTTTTTTAAACTCTTTGCTTTGGTTTAGTGTGATTTTAAAACCTTCATATTTATCTTTGAATTCCACTCCTAATCATATTCCTAAACCAAACGTTTCTGTCCTAATTAAGTCCTTTTGATTCACGCTTTTTGATTTTTTATTTAACAACTAAGAAAAGAAAAAAAGTAAATCAGTTTTAGTTTTGGATTTAAACCTAGATTTTTGTTAATTAAATTGATATAATTATAATGCGTTGCTTGTATCTAGTAACAACTCAATCCGTGTTTTTCATTTTTGTTGCTTTGCTTAAGTCTATTTAAAAAATCTCGTTAAAATTTTGGATGATTTGTTTTTATTGAGTAAAGTTTATAAAAGTTTTACCATACCTAAATAATTGTTTTAGACTTACATTTCATCTTTTTCCCTACTTAGAATTTCGCATAGTACTTGTGTAGGCATAATTAAAACTTTTTGATTAGTCCTTTTTATAAATTTCTAGTTTTTATATTTTTGCTTGGGGACAAGCAAAGCTTAAGCTTGGAGGAATTTGATAATACATTTTGTAGCCTAAACTATTATCGTATTTTCTATTTTATAGTGTACAAATCATGTATATTATTAGTTTATTTTTATCCTTTTTAAGTAAATATTATTGCCACTAACATTTTCTTGCCATTTTCCAGGTTTTCAGGAAATTCGTCAAAAATGACATGACACGCCCCCCTGTCACGCCCTCCCCAGGCGTGACCTAGCGTGTGTCACCTGATCCCCGAGGACTTTTGTTGGAAGGGACAGGAAAACGGACAAAACCGCTGTCACGCCCCCCTGACACGCCCTCCCTGGGCGTGTCACCAGGCGTGACCATGGGCGTGTCGCCCTCTGCCGCAAAGCCTGCCGCCGCATTAAATGTCGTTCCGCCACCGCACGAAAATAGTACTGTCACGCCCCCCCCCCCCCCCCCCCCCCCCCCGCATTACGGGCTTGACCTGGGGCGTGACATCAACTTTTCGACGACTGACGGATTTCCGACCAATGATTTGGACATGACGTGCCTGTCACGCCCCCCCTACACGAGCGTGACCTAGGGCGTGACCAGCGACGTACCGAAGCAATCATCCCTCCCGCCAGAATCCAGAACCCGAGGTCAACATAGTACTGTCACGCCCCCTGATACGCCCCCCTAGAGCGTGTCGGAGGGCGTGACCAACCCGAGAAAAAAAGTCTATAAATTGAGACCCCCCTCTCCATTTCAGCAAGCTTTGGTTGAGAGGGGGAGGTGCTGCCCCTTTGGTTCTTGAGTTTTTTTCATGCTCTCTCTCTCTCTCTCTCTCTCTTCCTTTGTAATTTTTGCTTAATCATGGTTTAATATTTAGTTGCCTTAGCTTTCCTTGTAATCTTTAGTGTTGCTTAGTGCTAATTGTAGGGCTAGAATAGGATTTAATTTTCATGTACTTGTAATTTCAATTTCAATAGTGTAACTTGCCCTTTTCATTACTAAAAGCGTTCTTGTTTAGCTTGTCTTCTTTTTATGCTTCACTACTCATCCCCCCTCCTCCACTTCGCTATGATTAACTAATCCTCCTTGTACTCGATCTTGATGATCCGAGGTTAGAGCGATTAAGTTATGATATTTTAATTAATCTTTTCTTTTTAGGTTAGGGCCTTGAATTACTCTTGATTAATCACGGTTTGGAGGTATATTATCGATATATACTCTCCACCTTTGCTTTTATTCTGGGCTAGCTGAGAGGCTGAAAGAATGAAGTGAGCATTCAAGAGTAAAGGGAGTTGTACGCACCCCTCGAGAGAGGCAGACGTCCAAATCTCCCGGATTGGAGTAAAATCCAATAGCGGGGTTCACCGCGTAAAGCGAGTTTTAGGCCTCCGATTTAGACGAGAGTCGGTCGGACCTTCCTAAACTCAGTTGGGCACGACTTCGAGAGAAGCGTGTTCAAGCTTTAGGAACCTCCACGGTCAAGGACCTTTATCCTATTAAGTTTAGATTTTTATCGCATGTTCTTAATCGTCTTTAGCCGAGGTGAATCTTGATGGAGTGCATTTCCATTTAATATTTTCTACCTTTCGTAGTAATCACCTATCTTGTGCTCTTTAATTAACTGCAGTAGTTTCCTTTCTAGCATAGCTCTTTACTTAATAGCTTTACTTAATTGCGGTAGTTCTCTTTCTAGTATAGTTTTACTTCCTTCCTTGCACTTAGATTTTCTAAAACCCTAGTTTTTTCCGTCGATAAGATAATAGCGTTCGTGTGAGTAAGCATAGCCAATAGTTCCCAGATTTCAATACGACACTTATGTCCCCTAGCTACAATTCGATAGGTATACATGCCTCATCGGGTTGCTAGTTCGGTTGCGTTTATTTTCTTCGAACCCTAGCGCGCAACACAATGATAGCTTTGGCGGTGTCAAGAAAGGGTCGGCCAAGGATCAGGGGAACCTCGACATCTTCTTCGATGTCCAAAATTACAAAGTCCACCGGAAAGATGAACTTGTTGACTTTCACTAGAATATCCTCCACTATTCCTAACGGGTACTTAACAGATGTGTCGGCGAGTTGTATACTCATGTGTGTTGGGTTGAGGCTACCAATTCCTTAAATTTTAAATAATGAGAGGGGCATCATGTTAATACTCGCACCTAAGTCGGCTAATGCGTTCTTGACAAAAAGATTACCAAAGACACATGGAATAGAAAAACTACCCGGGTCACTGATTTTCTTTGGTAAGCCATTTGTCAAAACCGCAGAGCACTCGGCATTTAACGTGACGTGCGAAAGGTTCTCTAACTTCTTCTTGTTTGTTAGGAGGTCCTTAAGGTACTTGGCGTACTTTGGCACTTGGGAAATCGCTCCATGGAATGACAGATTTATGTGGATTTTCTTAAACATCTCTAAGAAATGGGAGTATTGATCGTCCTGACGTTGTTTATTATGTTCGAAAGGGTAAGGCAGATTTGGATTATTTTTAAAGATGAGTGGTGGTGTGAGATCTTTTTCTAAAATGGGTGTGATAAATTCTTCAGCAGAGGGTGGAATTTTTAAAATGGGGGCTGAGCTATGAGTTTTTTTAAAGCAGAAGCGGAGCTTTGATTTTTAAAAGCGGGGGCGGAGCTTGCCTCAGGCTCTTCAATAACCATACCGGGAACTTTCTTCCCACTCTGAAGAGTTATAGCTTTCGCTTGCTCTATCGGGTTAGGCTCTATATTGGAAGGAAGAGACCCTGCGGGTTGAGAAGAAATAATTTTAGCGAGCCATCCTACTTGATTTTCATGACTTTTAACGCTTCCAGTTAAGGTTCTTATCGTAGCATCATTTGTGGCGATATATTTGGAAAGTTACTCCTCCAAGCTTTGAGGTTTTGGATAATTTTTAATAGGTGGTGGTGGTGGTGTAGAAAAATCATTTTGTGGTGGCGGGCGCATAACATTCGATGGATTACTCCACGAAAAATTCGGATGATTTCTTAAGGCAGGATTATAACTATTTGGAAAATAAAAACCAGGCGTAAGAAAATTTGAAGCAGAAAAATTATGAAAAGTGTTTCTAGGCATATTGTTAACAAAATCTAAATGTTCGGGGGAAGGAGTTTCAGATTCCCATACCTGAGGGGCCGAGGCAGCTGTCATCTCCGTTATTTTTTGCTTAATATTTCAACTTATAGAGTGAGCTGGGAGACGTTGTCCACTTCAAAGATACCTATAGGTTTGTTTGGGCAGGACCAAGACACATTCCACTGATAAGTGTTCATGGCCATGTCCTCGAAAATTCAAGAGATACTTTCGTGGTCTTATGATTTAAAGTACTACCAGAAGCTGTGTCTATCATTTGCTTTGTATTTTGTATTAGCTCGTTATAAAATGTCTGCACTTGTAACCATACATGTAGCGCATGATGTGGGTATCATCTTAATAATTATTTAAATCTTTCTCAGGTTTCGTATAAGGTTTTAGAGTCTATTTGTCCAAAGGCAGAGATGTCGTTCCTAAGTTTTGCAGTTTTAGCTGGCAGAAAATACTTCGCAAAAATTTTTTCGGTTAATTCATTCCAGGTGGTTAAGCTATTCTTAGGTAGAGTGTTCAGCCACTGCTTAGCTTTAGTTCTTAAAGAGAAGGGGAAGATTCTTAGCCTTATTGCATCATTTGTGACACCATTTATCTTGAAGGTGTCATAAATTTCAAGAAAGCTTGCTATATATGCGTTCGGATCTTCATCTTGAAGTCCATCAAATTGTACATACTGCTGCACTATTTGAATTATGCTAGGCTTTAATTCGAATTTATTATTTGCTATAGCAGGGCGAACTATGCTTGATTCTATTACCTCGAGATTCGGTCGTGAATAATAGGATATAGTCCTTTGCAAGGCTTCATCTACGTTGGGTTCTTCCATTCTTAGAGTAGCGAATGACTCGGAGACCTCAACCGACACTTGGATAGTAGGACCTTGAAATCGCGATCTTCTCCTAAGAGTACGCTCAATTTCGTGGTCCATGTCCAAAAAACCGACGGACTGCCACGGGTCATGCACTCAAAGAAGAGAAGAGAAGAAAGAGAAATAAAATAAACTAGAAAGAAAAGCTAGAATTTTTTTCTTGAAATACATTTTTTTAATAGATTAACTCCCGAACTTCCCAAGGACTACCCGGTGAAGAGTTTGCAAGGTACTAGACAAGATATCGGCACTGAAAGCCGCTTTGCCCTTTCCGAGAGGATTAGGTGTCGCAGAAAAATTGGTAATAAAAATTTTTTTGATTTTAAATTTTTTAAGAAAGAAGATGAGAAAGAGAAGAGATAAAATTAATAGGTTCGTGTTTTCAATATATCAACGAAAGGGTCTCCCCGGCAATGATGCCAAAAACTTGGTGATCGCTAAGCTTTGAAGAAAATAAAAGCAACCGAAATAGCAATCCAATGAGGCAAGTATACCTATCGAACTGTATCTAGGGGATACAACTATCGTATTGAAATCCGGGAACTGTTGAGTACACTTACTTACACGAAGGCTATTATTTTATCGTTGGAAAAACTAGGGTTTGATAAACTATTTGCAATAAAGGAAATAAAACTATGCTTGAAAGAGAACTACTGTAGTTAATTAAAGGCCTATAAGAAGCGATTAAAACGAAGGGCTGAAAATATGAAATGGAAATGCACTCTATCAAGAATCACCTTATCTAAAGTCAACTAAAAAATGCGATAAAAACCTAAACTTAATAGGGTAAAGGTCCTTGACCGTGGAAGTTTCTAAAGCTTGAACACTCTTCTCTCGAAGTCATGCCCAACTGAGTTTAGGAAGGTCCGACCGACTCTCATCTAAATCGGAGGCCTAAAGCTCGCTTTACGCGGTAAACCCCACTATTGGATTTTACTCCAATCCGGGAGATTTGGACGTCTTCCTTTCTCGAGTAGTGCGTAAAACTCCCTTTACTCTTGAATGCTCACTTTATTCTATCGGCCTCTTGGCTAGCCCAGAATGAAAGCAAAGGTTGAGAGAATATATCGATAATCTACCTCCAGCCCATGAAAAATCAAGAGTAATTCAAGACCTAAAACCTAAAAAGAATAGGTAAATTAAAACATCATAACTTCATCGCTCGATCCACGGTTCATCAAGATCGACTACAAGGTGGATTAGTTAATCATAATGGAGTTGAGGAGGGGGGATGAGTAGTAAAGCATACTAAGAACACAATTAAGAAAAGAGCAGTTTTATTAATATGGAAAGAGAGTTACACTACTTGAAAATGAAAATTACACTTGCACGAAATTAAAATCCTACTCTAGCCCAATAATTTTCAACTAAAACAAGGCCATAAATTACAATAAAAGCTTAGACAAACTTAGCAATAAGCTAGGGTTAAGAAAATTACAAAATAAGGAAGAGAGAGTGGGAAGAACATGAAAAAGACCAAGAAACAAAGGGGCAACACCTCCCCTCTCAATCCAAGCTTGCTGAAATGGAAGGGGGGCGTCTGAATTTATAGGAAAAGTTCACGGGTTGGTCACGCCCTTCGACACGCCCTAACGGGCGTGTTAGGGGGCATGACATGTACGGGATTAACCTTTGGCTCTAGATTCTGCCAGGAAGGATGATTTCTTCTGTACGTCAGTGGACACGCCCTGGGTCACGCCCGTGTAGGGGGGCATGACACGCACTTCGAGTCGAAATCATTGGTCGGATTCCATCAGCCATCGTAAAAGGAGGTGTCACGCCCTGTGTCACACCCGTGATAGGGGACGTGACAGTATTGTTGGCGTGCTGAGTCGAAATGGAATTTAATGCGGTGGCAGGCTTCGGGCAGAGGGTGATACGCCCCATGTCATGCCCGGGGACACACCCGGGGAGGGCGTGTCTGGGGGCGTGATAATCGTTTTTCCTGGTACTTTCCTCTGGCTTCTGGATTCCTCTAAAACAGGTGACACGCCATAGGTCATGCCCAGGGAGGGTGTGATAGGGGAGCGTGTCTGGTCAATTTTGACTAATTTTCAGAAAAGCTACACAAAGAGAGGAATAATTTAGGGGCAATAAAATTAACATAAGAAAGATAAAAATAAAGCTTATAATATAAGATTCGTACATTATAAACTAGAAAAATATGATAATAGTTAAGACTACAAAACGTATTATCAGATTCTGAAAAGAATCCATGTGTATGGCTGAGGGCATGAGGTGTAAGCTCTGAGGAGCATGTTGGTGGAGTTTTTGCCTAGTCCAACAAATCAGTTGGATAGGTGGGAGGGAAAGTGGATGTTCCCAATTGGGGAACCACTATAAATACTTGTGTGCTTGCTGTGTTGCTTGTTTCTTTCTTGTATTATATCTAATTAGGACAAGCTATAGATCACCAAACTTATAAATAGTAAAAAGGATTAAGTAATTTCGAAGACCTATTCACCCCCCCCCCCTCTAGTTGACTAGCAAACCTTTATGTAATAACTCTCAAGACTGTTTGCACTTTAATAAAAGACTAGTCAAGAAAATTAGACGATGCTCTATGGGCCTACCGAACAACATACCAAACCACCATCAGATGTAAACCGTATTAGTTGGTTTATAGAAAATCGGGCCATTTCCCTGTAGAATTAGAACACCGTGCTTTTTGGGCCTTAAGGTTTTTAAATTTTGATCCCCACTCTGTCGGCAATTTTTGAAAATTTCAACTTAACAAAATCGACGAGTGGCGCTCTTACCTATACGAAAATAACAAATTTTATAAAGAGCGAACGAAACATTTTCACGAAAAACACTTAATGCACCCATAAACCTTCAAACCGGGCAACCAAGTTCTTTTATACAATTAACGTTTATGTTTATTTCCTGGAAAACTAAAGTCACGATGGTCATGGCCATTTTCTTTAAAAAAGTTTTTCCGTATGGCACTGAATTAATTTCATACCGACTCTATTTCTCTAGTGATGATGATGTCAAAGTGAATGGGCAACGTCTTAAACTCTATTTCTCTAGTGATGATGATGTCAGTCCGAATTATATTAAGTTTCTTCTACATGAACTTTAACTAACTTAAGACTTTTTTTGTTAAAAACATTAATTATTATTTTAGACAATAATTTTTTTTACAATATTATTTTGATGTGTCGAGCTCAAATGACATTTTAAAAAAATGGCGCTCTTGGGAGGCAGCCCAAATTATTTTTCTATTTTCTTTATTTTACACTTTTTCCCTTAATGGCTCCGACAAGCTGACTGCTATGGCCTGCTCCAATGCTTCTGAATCCATCAACAAGTCCAATGATGACATTTCAAGAAGTTTCAAAGTTTAAGAATGGGGGAGCTGCATCACCCAACATTCCCGACGCATAAATCCATGCAAGTACTAATTTTTCAATTCTATACTTTCATTTCTGTTTTAATTTCTCTCTCTCTTTCCCCTCCTTTCTCCATTGAGATCAATGTCCATTTTAAGCTTGGGGAAGGATTTCCTCCTCTTCTCTTTATTTTGTTTCCTTAAAAAATTCAAAATAAATTTTTTATTTTTTTATATATCATAAAAATCCAAAAAAATATAGAATATTTCAAATATATATATATATATACTATTTATTTTAACTTTAATACTTTAAACGAACTTATGTATTTCAATAGTACCCTTTGCTTTTTTGTTTTATTTTTCTCAATATTCCGTATAACAACTTAGTTAATTATGATCTTTCTAATCATTCTTTTTAATTATGTTCCACAAGTAAAATATTGGTCATGCTGTGTTTCTAATTCACAGTAGCATATTAATGTTAAATGTTTTTCTAAATCTCGTATTTTTATTATGGTTTTCGTTCTTTATTTTCTTTACTTTCTTTAAAATCTTTCATCCAATATTTTCTTTATATTTTTGGATAATATTTATAATGTCAACTTTTGATTAGCGTAGTAGATGTGAACTATCCAAGTCGCTTATTATTTCTATTTTTAAGATAATTTCATTAGTCTTGATTTATTATCTAGGATTTGCTTTTTGAAATTTTTAAAAAGTTTTGCTTTAGATAAATTTAGAAGCACGAAAATGATTTAGGTCGTATATGTTTTCATTTGAGCCTTCTTGCATACCTAAAATTTTTTTATCAATATTTAGCCTCTTTTGAGCATTTTTTAGATTTCAATTGATAGCTCCACTTATCTATTAATTTTCACCAATGCTAAATTTTTTCAACCTATCTAATCACACTAAACTGTTGAGTTTCATTAAAAAATTTCATGATTATGATAGGGCTGTTTTGTGATATATTTGGAGTAGTTTTTGAAAAAGTATGCTCAAAAAGAAGTGTTTACTTTTATTTGGCCAGTTTCAAAATGAAAAGATAAATTATTTATGGCCTTTTAAAAAAAGGATAGAAAAGAAAAAGAAAAAGAAAAGAAAGAATAATATTTTATTTATGACGAAATTTTTGAAATTCTTTATTTTTGTTTAGTGTGATTTTAATGCCTCCTTGTTTATCTTTGAATTTCACTCCTAATAATAATCCTAAACCAAACCTTTTGGTCCTAATAAGTTCTTTTGATTCATGTTTTTAATTTTTTTTTATTAGCTAAGTAAAGAAGAAAAGTAGATTAGTAATGTTTTAGATTAAAATTTAGATTTTTGTTATTTGATTGATATAGTTATAATGTGTCTCTTGGATCTAGTAAAAACTCAATGCGCTTTTTCATTTTGTTGCTTTGCTTAAATTTATTTAAAGAATTTTGTTAAAATTTTTGATGATTTATTTTAGTTAGTTAAGTTTATAAATTGTTAAACCATGCTTAAGTAGCTGTTTTAGGTTTACGTTTCACCTTATCCCTACTTAGAATTTCGCGTAGTAATTGTGTAAGCATAATTAGAATTTTTGATTAGTAACTTTTTATGCTACCTAGTTTTTATATCTTTGCTTGGGGATAAGCAAAGCTTAAGCTAGGGGTAATTTGATAGTACGTTTTGTAGTCTACACTATTAGGGTATTTTCAGGTTTTTAATACATGAATCATGTCTTGTAATCTTATATGTTGACCTCCTTTTGTATATATTAATGCCACTAATGTGTTTTCTTCTTTTTTGCAGGTTTTCACAACTTTCAGCAAATTTTATTATTACATTCCCCCGGGTCATGCCCTTCCTTGGGCTATACTTTGGCCGTGTAACCCATTCCCAATGCAAAAATCATCCAGAAGCAAGATCCCGAGAAAATCACTTAATACGCCCCCTTGTCACACCCTCTCTAGGCATGTCATCGGGCGTCTAACCCGATCCCGAGGAAGTTTGCTGCCAGAAACCAAATACCAAGAAAATCACCTGACTCCCCCCCCCTAACATGCCTCCCCTGGGCATGACTCTAGGCATGTCACCCCGATCCCAAAGCCTATTGCCGCAATTAAAAAATTTTCGTTGTTATACATCAATAGTACTAACACACACCCCTACACGAGAGTGTCACTTGGCGTGTGCTGCCTTTTCGATGATTGATGTATTTCCAACCAATGAGTGTGACGTGACGTGCCTTAAACGCCCCCTACACGTGCATTTCTCAAGGCTTGTCCACTATAGTATAGAAGCAATCATCATTTTTGCTAGAATTCAGTTCCCAAAGTCAACCCTATAACTGACACCTTCCCTAACACGCCCTCCCCGGGCGTGACTGGGGGGCGTGACCGGGGGCATGACCGACCCAAAATTTTTTTTATAAATTAATTTCCCCCTTGTGTCAAGAAGAAGTTTTGGTGAGAGAGGGGAGGTGCTGCCCTTTTATTTCTTGGAGTATTTCATGCTCTCTCTCTTTATCACATTAATCTTTTCTTAATTCTAGCTTAGTGTAACCCTTTTGTATTAGCTCTTGTAATTCTTTAGTAGCTTAATATTAATGCTAGTCTATGTTTTAATTTACATGCACTTTTAATCTTTAATTTCAAAGTTGTTACTCTCTTTTAGCATTAATTTATATTGCCCTTTTACTTTGTTTTCATAATGTTCTTCTACCCATCTCTCTTCCTCCACTTCTCCATGATTAATTAATCCTCCTTGTACTTAAACTTGATGATCCAAGGTTCGAGTTGATTAAGTTATGATGATTTAATTTTACTTTTTCTTTTTAGCGTTTAGGCCTTCGATTTACTCTTGAAAATTCATGCTTGGAGTTATATCATCAATATATAATTTTCATCTTTGTTTTCACTCTTAGCTAGTCGAGATGATTGTAGTTTGAAGCGAACACGCAAGAGTAAAGAGAGTTAAAATCTCCCGGATTAGAGTGAAATCCAATAGCAGGGTTCACCGCGTAAAACAAGCTTTAGGTCCCCGATTTGTACGAGAGTTCGGTCGGACCTTCCTAAAATGAGTTGGGAATGACTTTGAGAGAAGCGTGTTCAGGCTTTAGGAACCTCAACGGTCAAGGACCTATACCTAATTAAGATTGGGTTTATTAGCGTATTTTTAATTAACTTTTGTCGAGGTGATTCTCCATCAAGTGCTTTTCTATTTCATCATTTCAACCCCTCGTTGCAATCTCTTTTAGTAGCTTTTTATTTGACTGCAAGTAGTTATCTTCTTAGCGTAATATTTCTTTTCTTATTTGCAACTATTTTTCTCTTAGCAAACCCTAAAAAATCTTTCGATAAGATAATAGTCTTCGTGTGAGTAAGATTACTAAACAGTTCCTGGATCTTAATACGACACTTTTGTCCCCAAGTTATAATTTGATAGGTATACTTGCCTAGATGGATTGCTAGTTCTGTTCTTATTCTCTTCACGATTAGTAGACACCAATCCACTTGAACTAGCTACCATCAGGTGTCCACTTGAGCTAATTCCACTCCTCATACAACTTATAACTTCTGCACAATGTTGTTGTAGTCAGGGGGTTGCTGGCTTTTCCTCTTTTACAGCAGCAGTATTATAATTTCAGCAGTAGCAGTGACTTCAAAACAACATCCATTCACTAGTATTGATCTCGCCCTCAGTCTGTGCATTGTCCAGGAAGCTGAACTTGTTCCTACAACTGCTGGAATTTCTCCCCCTCAATAGGAGTATCCTGACTTTCTCCCCCTCGGTAGGATCATCTGATGTCAATCTCTTTACTAGGCACTTGAGTGCATCTAAGTATAGATACCATTTGAAAGACTTATCTACCTGCAATAAAAGTGAGTCTCGTAATAAAAGAAAATTAGGACCAACTGAAGCTACACAAAGTTCAACATACCCAACTAAAACTTGAAGTTTTTGAATTTTACTTCATTAAGTGGCTTAGTAAGGATGTCTGCAACTTGCTTGTCTGTGGGGACAAACTCAAGGCATATGTCTTCCTTCTCCACAAGATCCCTAATAAAATGATAACTAATCTCAATATGCTTAGTCCTGCTATGAGAGATAGGATTACTAGCAATTTAAATTTCACTCATTAAATCACAAAATATAGGTGTATTACATATCTTGAGGATATATTCCTGGAGCTAATGTTAGATCCACAACAACTGTGCACAGTAGCTACCTACAAAGATATACTCAGACTCAGTTATTGAAATTGCAACACTGGTCTGCTTCTTTTGCTCCAAGACATAAGTCTTCCTTCGAAGAACTGATAGGTACCTAAAGTGCTCTTCCTGTCCTCTTTGCACCCTATAAAATATGTATCTGAATAGCCTGTTAGTTCAAAATCACTTTTTCTATGACACCATAGGCCAAGATCTGGTTTGCCCTTAAGATACATCAAAATCCTCTTAGCATGCATGATGTCTGGCCTATTTATAGTAAGATATAGTTGGGAGCCAATAATCCCTCTATACAATGTTTCATTAATAGGTTTCCCTCCCTCATCTTTGTCTATAGGCATACTTGACCCCATGGGAGTTTTCATGGTAGAGGCATTCTCCATTCAAAACTTTTTAATCAACTCCCTCATGAACTTAGACAGTGAGATGGACAATCCATCTTCAGGTTGCCTAACTTGGAGGCACAAGAAGAACTTAAGCTCACCCATACTGCTCATCTCAAACATCCCTTGCATATGTTTTGAAAATTTCCTGCAAAAGATGTCATCAGTAGACCAACAAATTATTTCATCCCATAAATTTGGACTAGGATGATCTTGCCCTTAGATTCCCTTAGGAATAAGGTCTTATCTATCTTCCCCCTTGAGAATTTGTTCTCAATTAGGAAGCTAGACAATTTCTCATACCATATCTAGGGGCTTGTTTCAAATAATATAGAGCTTTTCTAAGTCTATAAACAAAGTCAGGAGAGTTAGAATCAATAAAACCGGAAGGATGTTCAACATAGACTTCTTCCTTTAAGTGACCATTCAGGAAGGCCGACTTCACTTCCATATGACAGACTTTAAATCCTTTTTATGCAGCATATACAAGGAAAAGTCTGATGGCTTCCAATCTTCCTACAGGGGCAATGTTTTGATCAAAGTCAATACCTTCTTCTTGTCTGTACCGCTTAGCTACCAGCCTAACCTTATTCGTGATTATAATGTCATTTTCATCAAGTTTATTCTTGTAAATCCACTTGGTTCCAATGACATTATATCCTTATTTTATGGGAACCAGCTTCTATACCTTACACCTCTTAAACTGGTTCAGTTCATCTTGCATTGCTACAATCCAGAACTGATTTATGTTGCCCTCTTCATATCTCTTGGGCTCAATCTGTGACTGGAAACATAAAAACATTGTTGTAATGAGACTTGTGCTCCTTGTCACCACTCCTTGGTTAGCATCACCAATAATCTGGTGTCTTGGATGATCCTTTAGATGTCTTACATTTTGAGGCAATCTTTCTTCAACATCTTGTGCTTCTGTGACTTCATCTTGTTGATCATCATCCACTTCAAGTGTGCCTTGTACTTCTCCTAGAATGTCCACTCCATCATGGTCTGCTGAAGCAGCTTTCTCGATTGTTAGCTTATCCATCATCAACTCTGAACCTGTAGGTCTAAAAGAGGAGATTTGCAGCGCACTATTAATCATAGTTGATTCATCAAATACTTCATTAACTAACACTTCTACATTTTGACATGTCAAGTTATGGATCCTATAAGCCTTACTATGATTATTGTACCAAACAAAAATCCAATCATAGGACTTGGCAACAAACTTACTCACATTATACTTCCCATTATTCAACACATAGCACTTGTTACTACAGATTCTTAGATAGGCCATGTTTGGTTTTCTGCACTTCATAATTTCATATGGAGTCATCTAGTGGCTTTTGCTGATAGAAGCTCTGTTAATGATATGATATGCAGTGTTTACTGTCTCAACCCAAAAATATTCAGGGAGAGATGTGTCACTCAGCAAGGTCCTTCTAGCAGCTATGGGAGTTTTATTTTTCCTCTCAACAATCCATTTTGTTGGGGTGTTCTTGGACAACAAAATTCTTTATGAATCCCTTGCTCTTCAAAGAACCTTATCATGCTTTCAGACTAGAATTCAGTCCCATGGTTACAAAGGCATGTCCTCATGCCTGGCTTGACCTTGAAGATATCAAGGGTTTTAAACTTTTTTTAAAGAAAGAAAACCCAAGAAAACCTAGAATTGTAATTAACCACCACAAGGGTGTAGACTTTCCGACCTAGACTATGAACTTGTCATAGGACCAAACAAGTATATATGCAGGAGGTATTAACACCTCACATAATATTTAGTTCCAATGCCCTTGAAGGAATATTTGATCTACAAGCCCTTTTGACATGCTGAGCAAATACCTTCCTTGGTGCATTTCATCTTGGGACCAAACTTCAACTTTGTCAACACCTTTGTAAGAGAAGTGCTAAGACAAGTCTGTTATCTCGACACTTTGAAGAGCAAAACAGCAGTATCGAGACAAGTTAGATATCTTGACACCTTAAGACCAATGTGCTGAGACAATACAACTATCTGGACATAATGTAGAATTGAAGTACAGACTTAAAGTGTCGACACTGGGAAGGCTGAAGTGTCGAGACATTTCAACCCTTTCGATGCAGTGAAGAATAAAGCAAGTGTCGACACCCGGTAGATAGTTGTGTCGAGATAATTCAACTGTCTCGATGCAGTACAGATTTAAAGATGTCGACACAGAAAACAATTGTGTCAAGACAAGTCAACTCTCTCGACACTTTCAAGTTCATCTTAAAATTATTCTATGTAAAATTATGTCGAGGCTACTAAGATGTCTCGAAACCTTCTATGAAATCTTAAATAATATAGTGTCGGGATACTTTGAACATCTCGACACTTATATTTCTGAAGATGTGCAGAGTCAACACAGGAGTGTCAAGACATGTAAGAAATATCACATCATCTATATGATCGTGATATCTCTTCAGAATCTGTTTGAAGGAAGAATTAAAGTATGATGGTGTAATGATGACATCATCAATTAGAAGCCAACTACCTGTCAAGGCTATAAATAGAGGGGTCGTCTATACAGAAAACATAGATAATAGCGAAAAACACAATTAGAAATTCTACAATCAATTTCACTCAAGGTGAGTACGATGGTGTCTACAAATCGTGAAGAGAATAAAAACCGAACTAGTAATCCAACTAGCAAAGTATACCTATCGAATTATAGCTAGGGGACAAAAGTGTCATATTAAAATCGGGAACTGTTGAGTAATCTTACTCACGCGAAGACTATTATCTTATCGAAAGATTGTTTTAGGGTTTGTTAAGAGAAAACTAATTGTAGTTAATAAATGAAATATTGTGCTAAAAAGAGAACTACTTGTAGTTAAATAAAGAGGTACTAAAAGCGATCACAATGAAGGGTTGAAACAATTATAAAGAGAAGCACTCGATCGAGAATCACCTCAGTAAAAGTTGATTAAAGACGCGATAATAAACCAAAGCTTAATAGGGTAATGGTCCTTCACCATGGAGGATCCCAAAGATTGAACACGCTTCTCTCGAAGTCGTGCCCAATTGAGTTTAGGAAGTTCCGACTGAACTCTTGTCCAAATCGGAGACCTAAAGCTCGTTTTATGCTGTGAACCCCGCTATAAGATTTAACTCCAATTCGAGAGATTTAATGTCTGTCTCTCTCGAGGGGTGCATGCAACTCTCTTTACTCTTTAGTGTTCAATCCAAACTACGAGCCTCTCGGCTAGCTAAGAGTTGAAAAAATGAAAATATATATCGATGATATATCTCCAAACATGATTATTCAAGAGTAAATCTAAGGCCTAAACCCTAAAAAAGAAAAATTAAACTAAAGCGTCATAACTTAATATACTCGAGCCTCTGATCATCAAGATCGAGTACTAGGAGGATTAATTACTCATGGTGAAGTGGAGGAAGAGAGACGAGTAGGAGTGCATGGATACAAAATGGAGACAAGTAAAAATAAACACACGTTAGATTAATTCAAAGAGAGATTATAACTTAAAATAAAAGACTATTACACTTGCTTGGTCCGAATACTAGGCTATCGTTAAATGTAAACTACTAAAGAAATTACAAAAACTATTACAAAAGAGTAGAATTAAAACAGAATTAAGAAAAAAAATAAAAATGAGAAAGTGAGAGAGAAAAACACTAAAGTAAGAATTGAAAATGGCTGCAGTTCCCCTCTCAAAAATTTCTCTGTAAAAAACAAAAGGGGTGGGGCACAATTTATAGAAGTTTTAAAGAGCAGGACATGCCCATGCCTCCTGTTATGATCGAGGGTTGACCTCTGTAAGAACACTGACGGGAAATGATGATTGCCTCGGTACGGGCGACGTGCATTAATGGTGGCAACAGGCTTTGTGGAAGAGCGGGACTTGTTCTCTAGTATCATGCTTTATGTAGGGAGGGCTCGACAAACAACTTAGAGTTCATCGAATGATGAAGAGAAGGAAGGAGGAGTTCGACGAAGAAGGAAAGAATTCGTCGAATGGAGAAGGATTTGTCGAACGAAGAAGGTAGCTTGACGAAGAAGGGAAGAATTCATCGAATGGAGAAGAGGCGTTCGACGAATACGGAAGAATTCGTCGAATGGAGAAAGGAGAAGGGACGTTCGACGAATTGGGAAGAATTCATCGAACAGAGAATTAAGGCGGAGTTCGACAAAGATGGAAAAATTCGTTAAACTGAGAAAGGAGAAGGGGCGTTCGACGACTTGGGAAGAATTTGTCGAATGAAGAAGGGAGAAGGGGCATTCAATGAATTGGGAAGAATTCATCGAACGGAGGATAAAGGCAGAGCTCGACGAATAAGGAGGAGTTCGTCAAATGCAGAATGACGGCGGAGTTCGACGAATTTGGAGGAGTTCATCGAACGCAGAATGAAGGCAGAGTTCGATGAATTTGGAGGAATTCATTGAACGGAGAATTAAGGCGGAGCTCGACGAATTCCTGATCGATTAATTTGGCTAAAAAACTGCAAACCTGTAAAAAAGAGAGAAAACATCACTGACATTAATTTATATACAAAGGATGTAAAAATAAAGCTTTTAAAAACATGATTTAATTACAAAAAGAACAAAAAATTCCTAATAATTTAGACTACAAAATTCACTATCAAACGACAACCCTAAGAAGAAGGAAGACGAAGGTCTTCAAGAAAATCTACGGATCCTTTCTACAAGATTGATCAGTGTATTAAGGTGGATCTGTTCTACAAATTCTTCAAAAAATCAAGCTGATCATCAACCAGAAGATTGCAAATTCACAGAAGTATCTTTTCAGCAAGTCAGTTTATCAAGAATTAATGCATTGCTGCTGAATTGAAGAATCTGTATTAAATGATAAGTCAGATTACAAAATTGCTATTTTCTAAAGATTACTTTTCTTATTTACCTCTTAATTTTGTAATATATATTTTAGATATGAGAGGGTAGGAGATTAATTCTCTGAGTTGTAAGCGTAATTTATAAAGGCTGAGGTAGTGTTCTTGAGGAACCTGAGGTAGGTGATTTATGTGGGATCACTGAGGTGTAAGCCTGTGTTATAAAGACTGAGGTATGGTTTTTGAGAGACCTAAGGTAGGAGATTGGGTGAATCTCTGAGGTATGACCTATTGCACTAGGTGTAGGTTTCTTAATAGAAACTGAGCCTTTAAGATCTTTTGATATGAGTTGAAGAGGAGGAGATATAACCTTATTTAGCACATTGCTAGAGAGGAAGAAGGAGGAAAGTGGATGTACCCTAGATAGGGGAACAACTATAAAATTGATGTGTACTCTATAGATTGCTTGTACTTGTGCTATGTTGTGAGAATTTTTTGTGTTGTGATCTATTGAAAGTATATTTAAAAATATCTGCTGAATAGTTAATCTAACTGTTATAGAATTTTAAAGACACTGATTCACCCTCGCACCCTCTAGGTGATTAAATACCCATAGATTTATCTTTCAAGTTGTATCAGAGGGTGGTTATTCAAAGAAAGACCTAACGGTTTGAAAAAGATCGTAAAGGTGGTTGAAAATATCAAATCTAATGGCTTCTGATACTCAAAGAGAACTCAGTTATATGAAGCTTCCACGATGTACTAAGGATAACTTTGTTATTTGGAAGCAAAGGGTGAGATTGTTTATGGAGGTATCAGATCCAAGAATCTTTGTCACAGTACAAGAATGACCATATATACCAATGAAAGAATCTATCTTAGATGCTTATGTACAAACCCCTAAGAAATTTTCTGGAATGACAAAGGATGAGGTGGTTCTTGCCAGCATGGATAAAAGAGCACATAATATAATTGTCAGTGCAATAGATATTTCTACATTTAAGAACTTAGTGCACTATAAAATATCCAAAGGATGTGGGACACTCTAATAATCTATATTGAAGGCAACAGAAGAAGTCATAGATGACCGAAAGTCTCTACTCAACCAGTTGTATGAGAGATTCAGTCAAGGGAAGACTGACTTTATAGAACTATGTTATGAAAAGTTCTTTAGAATTGTCAATGACTTAAGAAAATATGGCAGAGAATTCTCAACCTACGAGATAAATGACAAGTTTCTAAGATCCCTAAATAAAGAATGTGACTTAAATTTTTGTGCAGTAAGAGAGATGGGGAATCTGAGGAACATGTTACCTAAGGACTTGTATGGAAAGATGTTGTCACATGAGCTTCAGTTAAATTCCCGAAAAGATGAAGATGAATATGCCGAAAGTTCAAATAAGACCAGATCTGTTGCTTTCAAAGTTATCTCATAAAAAAAGTCTAGAAGAGAAATTCCATCATCACCAAGAAGGGATGAAGATATAGTTAGCACTGGGTCTAGTTCTTCATCAGAAGAATTGTCAGATGGAGAATTGGCAATGTCCACCAGACAATTCAAGAAGATGATGAGAAGAAGGAAGCAATGGAATAAGAAGAAATCTTCTGAGCCAAGTTCCAGCAAAAGCAAAGACAAACACATAAACAAATCTGTGGACTGGTATGATACAAACCAAAATAAACTAATTAATACTGACATTAATGTTATTACTGTAATAGGCCTGGCAATGTCATTGCTGACTGTTCAGTAAAAAGAAAGGAGAACAGGAAGTCCAAGGAGAAGAAGTTCTACAGAGACAAGAAATCAGAAATTGATCTGATGGAAAACAAGCAAAAAATTCTATCGGATAGTGATATTGATTCAACTTAATCCGAAGAAGAGCATGCACACATTAGACTATTCTCTTATGAAGAGGAATTCATCAGAGAGGCCGTATATAAGGGCAATAAATCAACAACTTCATCACACAATGGTGATTCTAAAGATGATGTGGATGTTACCATGATTGCACTATCTGATGATCCAGAAATAGGAATTCTTAATTGTCAGGATACTTCGGTAATCTATTACAACTTAACTTATTCTAAAACTTATGTTTATGAGACTAGGGATGAGTCAGACTCATATAACTCAAATTATGAGTCACATAAGTACAACTCAGAGACTGAACTGCAGAATCTTACAGTTAAATTTGGAAAACTTCTAGAGGCTCTTATAAAGAGAAAAAAGGTTGGTAATGAATAAGCCATTGAGATTGCATCTCAAAAAGGTCTTAAGTACCATCATTAGATGGCTACTCAAAAGATTGGTCTTCAAAGTTAAAAGTTAGCTAAGCTAACTAAGATCATTGATGATCAAATCATGTTGCTAAAACAAAAGGATGCAACTATTTTGGAGTTAGAACTAAAACTATGCTCCATATTATAAATACCTTCTCAAGATCTCCTGGAAGTGGACTGGGTTATTTTAAACCTAAGAAAAGAAGAGGTTAAAACTTGATAGGACAAAAGGGTCCAGTCATCCCACAACCTGTGTTTCAGACTAAGGGAAAAAATCAAAAAGTCTGGACCATTTCCAACAAACTCATATGTGAATAGGAAAGCTATTCCTAATATGCTTGCTCCAAGGAGGACTATTGTGACTGAGAGACAAAACTGTCATTATGCTCCCAATCACAATATCACTGTCATGTTTGCTGATTTCTATCCTAAGGAATATCAACATAAAGTTCCTTTTGTTCCTCTAAAGATGATGTACAACATATATGAATGTTGGTGTTATGGAAAATTGGACACTTTTCCCCTGACTATTGGTTCAATCATTCTGTGTATCATGGACACAAAATATTTCCATCTAAGAAATTTTTAGGTGGTCTCGATAGAGCAGCAAGTAACAAGCACCTAGGACCTTAGAAATTTTGGGTTCCTAAGGAAAAAAAAATTTTATTTTCCAGGAATGTCAAAGCACCATAGATAGGCCTATCTGGTACTTGGATAGTGGATGTTCCAGACACATGACTGGAACAAAGGACAACTTGAGGGAATTTATTCTAGTAAAAAATGGACCAAAGGTGATCTTTGGTGGAGTTGACAAAGGGATTACCAGAGGTTATGGTAAGATCTCAAATGTCTTAGTCACTTTCACTAAAGTAGCATATATGGAAGGGTTGCAACACAACCTTATAAGCATAAGACAACTTTGTGATATTGGCTATGACATTTCAATCCACAAGGATGAGTGCCTCATAAAGAAGTCAAGTGACCAAGACGTCATATTGACATGTAATAGCTGTGGGACTGTGTATTGCTTAAATTTCTTTCTCTAAAGTAAGACTCAGCCATATGTCTAGTTTGAAATAAGAAAGCCTCACACTGTGTCAAATGGCACAAGTGTCTAGCTCATTTGAACTATAAGGCCCTAGGAATGCTTTTCAGTAAAGAGCTAGTTAGGAATGGTCCTAACATTAAATGCTCTAAGGAGAGCATTTGCTCTGCATGTCAAAAAGGCAAGCAGATAGAAGATTCATTCAAAAGTATTGAAACCAAAGACTCAATGAGGTGTTTATACCTCTTGCATATAGACTTGTTTGGTCCTGTTCCAGTTCATAGTCTAGGAAGAAAAGTCTACACTATTATGATTGTTGATGATTATTCCAGATTTACTTGGGTTTTCTTTCTAAGGAAAAAATCTGAAACTCTGGATGTCTTCAAGACGTTTGTCAAACAAATACAGAATAAATTGAACAGTTCTGTGGTCAGAATCAGAAGTGAGCATGGTACTAAATTACAACCTGAATGCATGACAAAGTTTTGTGAAGAACTTGGGATTCAACAAGAGTTTTCCAATCAAAAAACACCCCAACAAAATTGAATTACTAATAGAAAGAACAGAACTCTCATTAAAGCTGGAAGAACCATGCTGAGTGATTCATCTCTCCCAAAATATTTCTAGGCAGAAGAAATTAACATAACATGTCATGTTCTTAATAGAGCTTCAAATAACAAAAGGTTGAATAAGACTCCTTATGAACTAATGAAGGGCAGAAATCCCAACTTGACCTATTTTAGAATCTTTGGATGGAGATATTTTGTCCTACATAATGGGAAAACATACATAATTAAGTTTGCTGAGAAGTCCTATGAAGGCATATTTGTTGGTTATAGTAACCACAGTAATCCCTATAGGGTCTAAAACTTGAAGGATCAAGTTATGAAGGAGTCTGTTCATATTGTATTTGATGAAAGTTCTATGTTTTATAATGACACGCTAGGTACATCAAGCACAATAGGAAAAGACTTGAAGCTAAAGGAGCTGTCAATGGAGGACTTAGTTCCAAAAAGCCAAGGTATACAAGATGGAGTCAACACATTTGAGGAAGATCTTCTTCAGGAACAACCAGAAGAAGAAACTCAGTAACAAGATAAAGCTATTCAAAGAGAAGAGGTCACAATACCAATAGCTGTCAGACATTTAAGGGATAATCCAAGGGAATTTATCATTAGAGATGCAGCTCATGGTATGACCACAAGAAATAGACCTCACAACACTGTAATGTACTCAAGTTTTCTGTCTCAAACAGAACCAAAGAAGTTTGAAGAAGCCCATGTAGATCCATTTTTGATATGTTCTATGCAGGAAAAATTGAACCAGTTCAAGAGATGTAAAGTATGGAAGCTAGTTCCCAGACTAGATGACTATAACATCATAGGAACTAAGGATATACAGGAATAAACTTGATGAAAATGATGTTATAGTCAGAAATAAGGTTAGACTGGTTTCAAAGGGATATAGATAAGAAGAGGGTATAGAATTTGATCAAACCTTTGCACCAGTGGATAGATTGGAGGCTATTAGACTCTTTCTGGCATATGTAGCCTACAAATGATTTAATGTTTACCATATGGATATGAAGTAATCCTTCCTTAATGGTAACCTCAAAGAAAGGGTTTATGCTGAGCAACCCTCAAGTTTTGTTGACTCTACTAAACCTAATCATGTTTATCTATTATTAAGAGCTCTCTATGTACTAAAATAAGACCTAAGGGCTTGGTATGAGACTCCGTCTAAATTCCTTATGGAGATCAAATTCTAAAGAGGGAAAATAGACAAAACACTAGTCCTAAGGGAAGTCAAAGGCAGGACCATCTTAGTATAAATATTTGTAGATGACATTATATTTGGTTCTACTGATGAGTTACTTTACACTAAGTTTGACAAACTTATGCAAGGTAAGTTTTAGATGAGTAGCATGGGTGAACTCATGTTTTTCTTGGTTCTCTAAGTTAAGCAAACTATAGATGGGCTTTTCATTAGTCAATATAAGTTCACCAAGGAGTTAATCAAGAAGTATTGCTTGGAAAAAACCACTTTAATGAGAACCCCTATGGGGTCCAGTATGTCTTTAGACAAGGATGGTGCTATAAAGCCAGTTGATATCACCTTTTATAGGGGCATAGTTGGATCACTGCTCTATCTAACATCAAGTATTCCAAATATAATATATTCCACTTTTGTGTATGCTAGGTATCAATCTTGCCCTAAAGATTCTCATTATACACAAGTCAAAAGAATATTGAGATATCTAAAGGGCACACCCCATCTTGTCCTATGGTATCACAGGAATAGTGATTTTGAATTTACAAGCTTTTTAAATGCAGATTATGTAGGATGTAAAGAAGATAGGAAAAGTACATCAGGTTCATGTCAATTCCTTTGAAGAAGGCTGGTGTCATGGAGCAGTAAAAGGCGAACAAGTGTAGTAATATCCACTACTGAATCTGAGTACATTTTAGCTGGAAGTTATTGTGCAGAATTTCTTTGGATTCAGCATCAATTACAAGATTACAACATTCAGCTTAGTAGAATTCTATTATATTGTGATTCTACTAATGCCACTTCAATTGCAAATAATTTAGTTTCACATAATAGAACTAAACATATTCAAATTAGATATCACTTTATTTGAGAGCACGTAGAAAATGAAGATATGAGTTTAGAATATGTTCCAACAAATAAACAAATTACTGATATTTTTACCAATCCCCTAGAAGAAGAGAAATTTTATTTCTTTAACTTTGAACTTGGTATATTGAATCTTGAATAATTCATGCACATATGCAAGAAAAATTGATAAAAATAAGAATACAATATAAATGTCAGTAATTGAGTTTTCTTACCTAAATATCAAGAATATACCTTAAAAATGTTAAGTATCTATATTTTAGAAAAAAAAAATTGACTAAGTCAAAAGTTATGCCGAGACACCAGAGAATGTGTCGAGACATCTAAAAAAGTGTCAAGACACCAGAAAATGTGTCGACACTATATACAGTAATGTGTCGAGACATTAGAAAGTGTGTTGACACCTTATACTGCAATTTGTCGAGACACTAAAGTAAGTGTTGAGACAAGAGGGTGTCGAGACCCTAAGGAATATGTCAAGAGACATTATTCTTGTGTCGACTTATGTCGACACATCTCAACAGACAATTTTTCCCTGTGTCATGACTAGGTATTGACCTAAAAATTTGGAACAGTCTAAATGCAGTGAGCCCTTTCATCTTCTGGAAAGATTATACTTTCAATAGGGTGTGAGAGTAAAGTCTACTACGATTTCTTGGTTTCTTCAACTTTTGATTCTTGAGTGTCGAGGCCTAGAACCCAGATCAATCGACACTCATAAGTCCTTTCTCTCCACTCCAATGGTACCCAAGATTGATGATAACATCTTTGAAGGGTATGAGCTTGTTTGCAATGGATTCAACTCGCTGAGTGAAGAAATTAGGAATGTAATTACCCTAATCAATGAAGCTAGTTTGGAATATCTGCTCTCTGAACCTACAAAAATCTAGAAATGTGAAATTTCAGAATTCTTCTCAAATGCTCAACTGGATTCAAACTCAGAAAAGATTAAGTATAAAGTGAATGGAGCAAAGATTAAACTCACAAACTAGAGATTGGCCAAGGTTTTTCAAATATAAGGAATTGATCAAGATGATGACCTTAATTCTGCTTGGACTACAGATTCTTTGGTGTTGTGTGGATTGTGCCCCAACCACAAAAACTGGAAGCACCCTTATCAGGAAAGGTATGAATACCCAAGGAAAATTCCTGTCTAAAATTATAGGCAAGATGCTGCTGTGTAAGGCAGGAGCACATGACAGGATCTAAGCATTCATGTTTGAGCTGATGACTAGAATAATCTTTAAAGTCAGGACTAATTGGAGCAAAATAGTGTTTGACAAGATTACAGAGATTATCAAGAAGCCCAATATGGGCAGAATAATAAGCCTCTACTTGGTTCATGCCATTCCTGAAAGCCTCAATCTCAAGATTGGATCTAAGATCAATCACATGAGAATGGACATGAGGATACTCGCAAGGTGGGATAGAGTACTATCCAAGGAAACACATGTAGTGGAGAAGTAGCAAGATAAAAAGAATAAGGCAGTAGTTGTGGAAGAAGAATCTTCCAGTGAATCTGAAGAACAAGAAAGTTCCAGCTCAAAAAAATAGGATGATACAATAGCTGTAAACTCTCCAAGAACCTCTCCTGTTATTGGTTATCAGATGTAGGGTGAGTAACTTTAACAGGAAATGTTCTGCCAGATATTGATTTTTTTACTATGAATACAATAGTAATGGAAGTTGTACATGAGCTAGATATTGTTCTGGCACAAATACAAGTCCCTGAACAGAAAAAGTATGATAAAGAGAATGCGGAGGTGTTCTCTAAGGAGACAGAAGAAGAAATCTTTCTAAATAAGAATACAGATATCCTGGAGGAGATTACTGCTATTCAAAAAGACCCAGTTCATAAATACATAGAGCTTTCTGAAGAAGGTGCAAGAGTTGAGGGGGAGTAAGCAGACTTGGCCCCAAATACTGAAAAAGCTAAAGAGCCTACATCTGTTGAAGTAGTCAGCTCTTCAGAAACTTAGGAGGAAGAAGCCTCTCAGATAAAGAAAAAGATAATAACTGAATTCAAAAAGAGGTGTAAAAGCTATAAGAAGATCATTCATTGTGTAACTACACCTGCTCCTGCAATGGATTCAAGCTCACTTCTTGTTCAACTACAGATAATGCTAGATAAACAGAGAAATTAATTAGAAAAGTATGTGGATGAAATCAACAAGGAGTTGCAGTTCTAGTTGGCTCAAAAAAAAATTAGATTTTAAGTTAATCTATTGAAGAAAGATATGGCTAATTTATTTCAGAGAGGAGCTAATGTTGTAGTGTACATTGCTAAATAACAAGTGGAGTCAAAGAAAATTTAAAATAAAATAGCTGTAAAATAAGGATATGTTAGGGAAAATCAAATTAGAATGAATGAGAATATGATAGTTATGCATGATGCTACATTGGAAGTGATAGCTAAGAAAACAACTGCTCTGGAGAATAAGATAACCTCTACCTCAAAGGATAGTTGATGCGAGCTGCGGCAAATGTACAGGTCGCACAAGTAATATAAAATAGGCGAATTTTCCAAAGTATCAATCTCTTAAGGAACACAGTAAGGTGGAGTTAATTTTGAGGAGGAATTGAGGTTGAAGACCTTAGGTCGGTGTTTACGAAGGGGGTTTTTATTGTTGCGGAAAAAGAAAGTAAAACACAAATAAACTACTCCTATGCAACGCCGCTATGAGATGCTTTGCTAGGCAGATGGAAAACTACACCTGACGATATGCACCAAATTGCTAGGCAGATTGACGAGTAGACTTGCGGATGAGGTGGTTAGAATGACAGAATGAGGGTCGTGAGCACCTCTTCGCTACGTACGCCACTAGAAATTACTAGTGCCATACTGTGTGGTGGAGGATGGATAATGGCGTACCTTAAGAAAATAATGAGATTATAAAATCACATAGACATGATTATACACCAACGTATATCAAATTAAATACACTTCATCAAATACAAAGAAATCAACTACACTATCAACAACAAGAGAAGAAGAATGTGCGAAATAGGACGGATCTGAAGTCTTGTTGAGGGTTCACGGAAGGAATTGTCGGGTTGTTAATCAGCGTCATAGATCGGTGCTCAACTGCATCCGGGATAGAGGAGGCTGTCACTAACTCCCAATGGACCCGTCTTCTTCGTGTCACGATCCAGTGGATGATGACACAAACTCCTCTGAGCATGATGGTGAAAGCTAGGTCAAACCTTTATTGAAGCTCAAGGATGAAGGAGGAGGCCGAGAGGAAGCTCTGACTGGAATTTGGCATTGAAAGCTTGCCTGGAGTCCCTCCCTATAGTGGAAGAAGAAGGAAAATGACGGAACCCTCTTCGGAGACAAAAATGGTGGATAAAAAGTCCAGAATTCAGAATTAGGGCGGAACATGTGTATTTATTGATTCCAGAAATTATAAGGCACACGATCAGTGGTGTGGTCGTACACATTGTGTCCAGTGATCGTGTGATCTGTGTCTAGTGATTGTGGGTATTGGCATGGGAGAACTCAAAGAAAAACTATTATAACGCGTAAGAACAATTACGCACGACCAGAGGTAGTGCGCACTATGTCTAATGGTCGTTCGATTGCACAAGACAGAACTGCAGAAAAAAGGAATAAATGAGCAGGAGTAGTGGACCATGACCGTTGGTCATGCAAACTATGTCCAATGCTCGTGAAAATTCCTCAGATAGAACATTGAAAAATGGAGAATAGTCTGCACGATCAATGGCTCATAACCAGTGGTCGCGTGCTATTGATCCAATAATCATGCGCAGTGTTCCTGTACTGTTTGGGGTTCGACGAACAGGCCGCGCACGACCAGTGGTCGTGCGCTAAGTAGTCCTCTGACCGTGCACGTGTAAAAATGCACGATCAGTGTCCCTTAGGTAGAAAACATTCCCAAACAATACCGAGACATACACATGACCTTTGTACCTATAGCGAAAATAGACGAGCCACCGAAACGGGCATACCACATTCTCCATACACAGAAAAAAAACACCAAGTAGGGAAAAAGTGCAAAAACTACGAAATCAGACCGAAAACTGGCCAAAAGTGCACCTTAACATGGAATTGGCATAGTAACAAATATGAATAATTATGGCGCTAAAATGTATTGCATCAACGAGAAAACTAGCCCAGATGAGTCAAAAAATAAGTATATAAATTGGACTTGTCACACCCAAAGACATACCTATTTGCACGTATCGAGCAAACTAAATCTATGCAGATAGGGAAAATAAACTAGCTAACATAGAAATTCAGATACGGAGTACCATGCGAAGTCACATGCTCGTGCGCGTAAAATATAATAGAGGAAATTTCTTTGTATACAAAATAGTTTATACTTTTCACAATGAGTATTAATATTTTATTACTACTCAAAAATGGAATCACGGTGAATCTTCTAGTCATGCGTAGGGAGAAAGTAGGCAGGCCACTAAGGTGAACATTGCAAAAGACCGAGGCTCAGGATCGCCTCCAAAGAAATCCATCAATTTCGGGGACCATACGCTTGCCTGTTCACACTCTCTCCACGGTACTAGTTCGACTAAAGTGTGAATCCGTAGGACTTTAGGTGAAAAGATGGGGCTTGGGTTTCAGTGATGTAAATAAAGATAAATAAGAAGGCTACACACCTAACCCAAATGAGCTAGCATAAAAAAGAATCTATCTGCAAACCAAAATACATGTGGGTACACCACACCCCCAGACTTAATTTTTAATATATGGGTGTGTGCACCGCCTACTCCAAATACAATCTCATCTCAAATAAAATTTTCAATTATACTATTTCTTTTCACTTTTCTTTTTCAAAATTAATTTTTATATATTTTTTCCAATTATCTTTTTATTTTAACAATTTCAGCAAAAAAAAAAACTTTGGAGCACATCCACATATTCATAAGGAATATAACCACATCAACACCCCAAAATGAAAATGTAAAACACTAAAGCTCGACATGGGTGTGCGACTAGGACCGGCTATGAGGCTTTGGTGAAATAATGGTGGAGCTGAATCAAAAGTATGCGTAAGCACAACGGGGCTAGCGAGGATAAGACATTAGGAATAGTATAAAGCTCAACCGGGCCAAAATGATGGCCTACATCAGGCTCATGCTTGACTAACCATGCACCAATGCTTCTAGAGTAGCTTGGGCCAAGTTCTTCGCTACCGAGAAAGATGATCCTTCCTCCCAACTCGAGCAAAACAAGTCTAGTGACAACTACACACATCCCTACACCACCGTTCGATCCACACTGGATTCACCAATTTTTTGAGTAGAATAAAAAGTCTTTACGCAATTAGAAAAATATAAAACTATAAGCATACAGAAAAATTAAATCTACTCCAATTTCTACACGAGATGAGAGCACTCGACTAAGAGCACTGCAGGAGTCAACATTTTACTCTGTCTTACAATCCTATGCCAGTAGAATAATTTTCCCAAATCATGAAAAAGAAATGAATTTAACCCACAACACGCTAACAACTAAGAACGCGCTCTTGTGGGTGCAGTGGTGTGCGATGCAATGAAGTAATCAAAATAAAACGCTTGAAAAATAGAAGCAGGTCCGCCAAATGAAGAATCACAACCCCGCCATTACGAATTTGCCATGAATACCTGTAGGGGTGAGCTCTGCAAAAATAAAAGAAAAATAGACAAAATACAATGAAATACTAAAACTAAGATAGACATAAAAAATAAAAATGCAGGAAATGTAAGATAACTACAGGGGTTATTGTCCTCCCAGCACGACTTATTAAATTCTATACATTTCTAGCTAATGGGCCTATGAAAAGAAAAGTGCACAAGTAACTGTTCCATTGTCCGTTTCAATAACGAGTACCGATACGAAGATAAAAAGTTACTCCTCTACCTAAATAATAATACTTGTCCAACACAGGTACAAGAAATAGGAAGTAAGAAGAGGAGGAGCACTTGTCCTCACTCATCTCACCACAAAATAAATCTTTTCCCAGCAAGGCATCGTCTATAGGGACACGGCAGGAGGAGAAAGAAAGATCCAATTCCTCCGGAATCACCTGTGAAGACTCAACCCGTACAGGCTCAAATACAAAAAGGGGATCAAGAAATAAAGGAGATGAAAAACTAAAATAATCAAAAATAGTGGGAGTGGTCCCGGTCTCACTCCAAGCAGGATTCATGAATAGATCATCGTCAGTGTCATATGAGTCATAGAACGGGGAATCCGAGAGCTTGAGGTCCTCAGTGGTAAGAGGGACCGCCTCATCCAATAAGGAGGTGCAAATCTCTGTATTAGAAAGGATCTCCACATCATCCCTCCTCGGTGCGTCATCATTTTCCAAGGTGTCACACTCTCCATTGGATAGAATAACATCCTCGTCCCACATTGGCACAACCTCAGGATCTGAATCACTATTTGACATAACATCATCAACCAACTCACTAAAAATAGGGATAGATAATTCTTGCAAAGAAAGTAGAGGAACAAAAAAATCAGAGAAAATATGTGCGGGTTCCTCCAGGGGTGAGTCCAAAAGAGAGGAAGAATGCAAAGGGAGAGACGACACCATAATATCATCACACCAATCAGTAGAAATTCTGATGGGTATATCTCCATCAGTCCCGCATAGACAAGGTGGTACTGCGAATATATCATCAGAATAAGAATGGGTAGCCAATTGAGAGGCGGATGGAACAAATTAGATACTCGATTCATCATCCTCCTCAAACTGCTGCTGAAATTCTACGCAATCTTTCGACACGTACTCGGTGCTACGACAACACAAACACAATTTTCCATTACTCCTCAATCCTGGTGGGACCAGAGAGGAACAAGAAAAAGGTGAAGGCATAGAAGAGAAGTGGCCATAAGACTTGTGTATGGTGTATGAAGTACCATAAGAGGATGGTGCTCTATACACTGAACCATAAGAATTATTCTCACTATCTTCAGTGGAGCACTCATAATTACCATGCCTATAATCCCCGCACAATCTAGAACGGATATTCATATAAGAAAACATGATGCAAAAATATATAATTCACCAACAAGTAATATTCTAAGCAAAAATTTACTACACACTAGTAGATAAAAGAAAAGGAATGTCGGCTGCAGAAAAGTTAAACCTAGAAAAGGAACAAAGAAAAATAAGCAACAAATTTTAAAAACTAAAGAAAAGAAGAAACATGATATGAACAAAATGAAAAGGGCTTCTATCTCCTATCTCCCTCTCCAAAAACTCACACGACTGTATTCCTCGACAACGTCGCCAAAAACATGATGCGGGATACAACAAGTGTACCGGTCACAAAAGTAATATAAAATGGGCGAATTTTCCCAAGTATCGATCTCTCAAGGGACACAGTAAGGTGGAGTTATTTTTGAGGAGGACTTGAGATTGAAGTCCTTAGGTCAGTGTTTACGAAAAGGGTTTTGATTGTTCCAGAAAAAGAAAGCAAAACACTAATAAACTACTACTATGCAACGCCTCTATGTGATTCTTTTCCAGGTGGATGAAAAACTACACATGCCACTATGCACCGAATCGCTAGGTGATGAGTTCGATTTATATAGGGTTTTTTCGGACTCATCTGGGATAGATTTAATGCTCTTGCACATTACTTTTAGTGTGTTATCATTGATATTTCATTTATGTTGCTCTTTCACACTAAGTGCACTATTTTGGCCCAAGGGTGTGCAATTGCGCATTCTTTTGTTGGCGGTAAGCACATGGCGCTCCCCATGGTTCTTTTTGTTTATTTTATATTGTGTATTATTGCTGGGAGCTGGTGCTCCAGTTGGTTTCATTGTTGTACAGGTGGTCGTGACATCCTGAATTCCATTTCCAATTCTGTGTAAAATGCACGGTCGAGCGCATTTCTTAGCGCACGGTTCCAGTTCAATCATGCGTTTCACACAAAAATTCTTGGGACTTCTGTTTCTACCCATGTGTTTTGTTCTCGAACGGTTTAGGCCAAACCGTGCGAGAAGGAATCGTACGGTCTGCACATTTTCTCTTTATTCCTATATTCTGGGGTAAATCGTGTGATTCCTTAACGCACGGGCAAACGCACTCGTGCGCGAGAAAAATGCACGGTTAGCTTATTTCCCTTATTTTCCTGTGTTCTGTGTTTACCCGTGCGATTTCCTTCACGCAGGGACAGAATCTCCCATGCGCGAGTAAAACGCACGGGTCAACGCATCTTCTTTCGCGATCAAGATCTGTAAGCTAATAATGCACGGTGAGCACACGGTCGTGCGCGAGACCGTGCGTGACCATTTTTCTTATCTTTTTCTATTTAAGCGCGGATTTCAGCCATTGCAAAACCTTCGTTTCCAACCGTCTATCCCGTGAATTTTACGGCGAAATCCACTATTCACCCTAGGAGAGGAAATCAAGGCAAGCATTCCACGCCAAATCCAAGCAGGAGCTTCCTCTCGGCCTCCTCCTTCATCCTGGAGCTTCAAGAAGGGGTTTTACCTAGCTTTCTCCATCAAGCAAGGAGAAGTTAGTGCCATCTTATTCTGTATCGTGACACGAAGAAGACAGTCCACTGGGAGTGAGTGACAACCTCCTCTACCCCGGACGCAGATGAGGACCGAGCTTTGACGCGGATTGATAACTCGGCGATTCCAACAGTGAACCCTTTGCAAGAATTCAGAATTGGTCGATTTCACACACTTTTCCTCTCTTTTTGTTGATAGTATAGTGGTTCTCTTGTATTTAATGAAGTATTCTTATTGTAAAATATGTTTATATTTAATCATGTCTGTGTGATTGTTTATATTCGTTAATTTCTTGAGGTGCGCCTTTATTTCCATCAGCCTTCCATCTATTCTTGCCGCTCTAGCGATTGCTAGAGGAGTGCGTTACGAAGAGGTGCTTATGACCCTCATATTCCTTGGTTCTTACGCTTGCCAACTGGCCCATCCGCCTGGCGATTCAATGCATAGCGGCCTGTCTAGTCTTCCATCCCGCCTGGCGAAGCATCGCATAGCGGCGTTTCATAGGAAGAGTTGTTAGCTTTTTACTTTATTTTTCCGCAATTACCATAACACCCCCTTAGTTAAAGCCGACTTAAGGACTTTATTCTCAATTCTTCCTCGAAATAAACTCAACCTTATTGTGTTCCTTGAGAGATTGATATTTGGGGAAATTGGCCCATTTTATATTACTTGTGCGACCGGTACACTTGCCATCACATTCGCACCACTAGGAGGATGGATGAGTAGGCTTAAGAATGAGGTGGTTAGAATGGCAGAATGAGGGTCGTGAGCACCTCTTCGCTACGCACGCACTAGAAATTGCAAGTGCGACACTGTGTGGTGGAGGATGGATAATGGCGAACCTCAAGAAAATAACGAGAATATAAAATCACATAGACATTATTGTACACAAATATATATCAAATTAAACACACTTCATCAAATACAAAGAGATCAACTATACTATCAACAATAAGAGAAGAAGAAAGTGTGAAATCGACCGAATTCGAAGTCTTGATGAGGGTTCACGGAAGGAATCACCGGGTTGTCAATACGCGTCCTAGCTCGGTCCTCAACTGCGTCTGGGGTAGAGGAGGCAATCATTAACTCCCAATGTAACTGTATTCTTCATGTCTAATTCCAGTGGAGGATGACACAAACTCCTCCGAGCTTGATGGTGAAAGCTAGGTCAAATCCTTCTTGAAGCTCAAGGATGAAGGAGGAGGCTGAGAGGAAGCTCTGGCTTGATTTTGGCATTGAAAGCTTTCCCAGAGTCCCTCCCTATGGTGGAGGAAGAAGGAAAACAGCATAAAACTCCTCGGAGATGAAAACGGCGGAGAAAAAGTTTAGAATTCAAAATTAGGTCGGAACTTGCGTATTTATAGATTGTAGAAATTATAATGCATACGATCAGTGGCGCACGACCAGTGGTCTTGCGCACTGTGTCCAGTGATCATGCGTATTGGCATGGAAGAACTCAAAGAAAAACTGGGATATTGCGCACGAACAATGGCGCACGACTAGAGGTCATGCGCACTACGTCCAATGTTCGTGTGATTGCCCCAGACAAAACTCCAGAAAATAGGAATAAATGTGCCCGAGCAGTGGCGCACGACCGGTGGTCGTACGCACTATGTCCAATGCTCGTGCGAATTCCTTAGACAGAACTTGGAAAAATTCAGAATAGTGCGCACGATCAGTGGCTCACGACTAGTGGTATTTCGTTATAGATCCAATGATTGTGCGCATTGTTCCTGTACTGATTGGGGTTTGATGAATAGGACGCGCACGACTAACAATCGTGTGCTAAGGATTCAACTGACCATATACATGTAAAAACGGACGATTAGTGGCTCTTAGGCCGAAAGCATTGCCAAACCATCCCAAGACACGCACATGACCTTTGTACTTTCAGTGAAAACAAACGTGACACTGAAACGGGCATACCACATTCTCCATTGACAGAAAAAAACAAAGTAGGGAAAAAGTGCAAAAAATACGAAATCACACAGAAAACGGGCCAAAGGTACACCTTAACATGGAATGGGCATGGTAACAAATAAAAACAATTATGGCTCTGAAGTGTAGTGCATCAACAAGAAAACTAGCCCAGATGAGTCCATAAATTTGTATATAAATAGGACTCATCAATAGTGAAACTCAGCTATCTACTAAATCAACCTCTATGATTCAAGGAAAGCTTCATGCAAAGAATTCGATTACCATTTGCTTAAGGCAAAGAATCACTTGTCCTCAAGGATAACCCATCTTGAAGGTCGAGTCAGATTTCACAAGAATGACTTAAAAGATTGAAAGTGAAGGGATAGATACTACTCTAGAGGGGGGGTGAATAGAGTAATCAAATTTTGCACAATACAAAACTTAACTGTCTACCCAACTCCCTTGGAGTGAAGTGCGGAATGAAGAGATTATAGATATTGGTTTAACCTTAAAGCCTAACACAAGTGTTGTGTACAAACACAAGCTAACTGTAATTACAGTTAAGCTTGGAAAAACCTAAACAGCAACTAGCAGCCTAGTTATATCTATTCACAGCCACAGTACAGGAAAAATAATAAACAAGCCAGACGACACAAGGAATTTTATAGTGGTTCCCCAAACAACTTGGGTACGTCCACTCTTCTACCCAAACGGTAGGAATCCACTACAGGTTTTTGATCAGGTGCCCTGCCACCAACAGGATCTTCTTCAGGTAGATCCAGAGACCCTTTAGACTTTTGATCAGGTGTCTAAAAACCAAGCACAGGTTTTTGATCAGGTGCCCTGCCACCAAGGGATACTTTTGAAGGGAGTAATAACCCTGTACAGGAGGGGGAAGAAGGTTAAGATGTCTTCTCTATTTTGCAATAGATTAGAGAAGCACAAAAGCTTGCACTGAGCTAGAATGCTCTAAAGAATCAAGGCTCCCCCTGGCTCAAAGATGTCCAGGTGAAGTCTTGCTTCAGTGCAGAGAAAACTCTTCAGAAAGTTCTGAAGGAAAGAGCTACAGGAAGAAAGTAAACAATAAAAAGAAACAGTCTTCAAGCAGCAATCTTCTTCTTCTTCTTCAAAGAAACTCTGAGTTGAACTTCCTGAAAGCAGGAGAACTCAGGTGAAGAAGAGATGAAGATCTTAACACTTCTCAGTTAGATGGAGTTTGCTGAGAGCAGGAAGCTTGAGCTTGATGAAGGCTTGAGTGCTTTTGAATATGTGTGTAACACTCTCTTCTATTAACTCCTGTTAACTAGCTTGAATCCTTCAGCAAAGGGTTCTTTATATAATCATCAGCAAGCAACGGCTCTCTTCCATTTTAATTAATTTGTCTTCTTCTGAGCCTTGAGACCTGGGCTGTAAATATCAAGAAGACAGAAATATCTCTGCAGCAAAACATTCTATAAAAAGGAATAAACCTCTTTCTAAGAAGCTGCAGGCTTAAATCAAATAAACAGATAGACTAAATAAAGTCACATCAGAAACAATCTCTTTATAGCAAAAGAAGACTTTTCAGTCTAACGGCTATAAAGGGCTGTCAGCAGATAAAGTAAATTAAAATGACAGCTAATAAGACAAACAACTTTATCTTAAAAGATTTAAACTCAGGCAATAAGAATAGAGCAAATAATGCCTGGAAACTTTATCATACAGCTTAAAATACTGTGCCAGAAAATGTATTAAATAATTAAATATAATAAATAAATACAAAATACAAAGGCAGACAGAAAACGTCGAACGACCTTCGAAGATCGTCGAACGACGCCAGGAGATCGTCGAACTATCGGGCAGATAGTCGAACGATCCAGATAGTCGAGCTATCAAATAGATAGTCGAGCTACCGCAGCAGATAGTCGAACTATCAGGACAGATAGTCGAACTATCAGATAGTCGATCTATCTAGGACAGATAGTCGAGCTATCAAGCGCACAGAGATAGTCGAACTATCAAGCAGATAGTCGACCTACCTCAGAAAACAGATAGTCGATCTATCAAAAGATAGTCAAACTATCAAAACAAACTAGATAGTCGAACTATCAACAGATAGTCGAACTACCAGCGCAGAACAGATAGTCGACCTATCAACAGATAGTCGAACTATCAGCGCAGAATAGATAGTCGAACTACCAACCGATAGTCGAACTATCAGCGCAGAACAGATAGTCGAACTATCAACAGATAGTCGAACTATCAGCGCAGAACAGATAGTCGAACTATCAACAGATAGTCGAACTATCAGCGCAGAACAGATAGTCGAACTATCAACAGATAGTCGAACTATCAGCGCAGAACAGAGCGTCGACCATCTGATAGACGAACGTCGATCAGCCGATAGACGATAGTCGAACGGCGTTCGACTATAGTCGAACGAAAAACCTACTTAACCAAATTCTCAATTTGGAAAAGCGAGGACTCTACAGCTAGACTCCTAACCATTGACCATAGATATTTCTTGGGTCAAGGGGCACAAAGGAGAGGACTGAACTCAAATCAAACTAGGGTACCAACAATCCCCCCCTATTTGAGTTAAGTCTCTCAAAAACTAAAACAGCTAGCAATAGAATACTAAAAATAAATTCAGCAGATAGTTAACAATAAACTGACAGATTATCAATCAGATAAATAAATAATCAAAAATATCACAGCAGTTTAATCAAACTATTAAGAATCTTTAGGGTCAGGTAATGGATCAGAAGAACTAGAGACAAAAGAGATTTTTCTGAGCGGGTCATCAGATTCCTTCTTTGACAACTTCAGATCCTGCATTCCAAGAATCTTCAGCTCTGTAGCTCTGGGGACAACAGCTTCAGGATGTTTTTCCATGTACTTTGTTGGATCAAATATCTCAGGATTGACTTGGAATTTTTCAAATTCTTTCTTTCTATATGCTGACATCGTAGTAAAGCCAGTTGTATCTTTGCCTTCGGCTCTTGCTTTTCTTATTTGGGCTGCTCCTACAAGCTCTTGAAAGCGAGCCATCCTAAAATTAGGATCGAGCTCAGGATTTTCATATACGGGCTCTGGAGAAGCAGCATCAGCTATTTTATCTAGATAAGACATTAGAATAAACTTAGCAAAAGCGACTTGCTAGAAGGTTTTAAAACACTGTAAACTATTTACCTTTCGAAACACTTTTCTCAGATTGAACTGGAGAAGGAGGTGGGGAAAAAGTTGGTCTTTGGGCCACAACCTCCTTCACTGGTCTTTGAGAACCATAGATGATCTGCCTTGAGAACTTTGATGACCTTGTCTTGGTTGGGGCTGAGCAGACGCAGATTTTCCATAGGCGGCAGATTGATTAGCAGGTAGATTCCCAGAGGCTCCTGCACCAGGAGGTGGAGGAGGACCTTTGGGAGTCCATCTGGAGACTGGACTGTCATACCTCTTTGTTCTCTTCCTTTCTTTTTGCTGATTTTTCGAAAACCACATCCAATGCTTAAAATCTTTTGATTTGGGGTCAATGCCCTTCAGAATATAATATGGAATGTCATTATCCTTATTTGGAGGTGGAGGAGGAGCAGCTTTTCTTTTCTTAGCAGCAGATTTCTTTTTCTTTGATTTTTCAGACACATCTGAATCATCATCATCATCAGAATGGGATGATGGAGGGTTCTCATAGGGATCATAGGCTTCTGAGACAGCCTTTTCTTTAAGCTTTGAGACAGATTTCTCCCTTTCTTCTTCCAGGGCATCCATAGCCAGAAGGGAGTCTAAATCTAAACCAGGAGAGTCATCCCAGATGGATGACTTCTCAAATTGCAAATCTTTCTCTTTTTCTTTTAAAGATTTTACTCTTAAGTCCCAAGCAGCCCTTGCTTGAATTTCTTCCAAACTTAAAACAGGAGAATCAACTTTGATTTCCTCTTGATTTTCATCCTCTTTATCATCTAAAAACACATCCAATTCTGGATCTAATTGAGTATCAGAATCACTTGGAGCAGCCTCAGAAACAACTGCTATTTTCTGGGCAGTTAAATCTTCTTTAATAATATCTGTAGAATCAAGAACACAGATCTGCTAAATAAGCTTGAATCATCCCTTCAAGGTATTCACCAGCAAGCAAATAAATTGACTCATCAATAAACCGGATTAGGGAATTACCTTCATATTTAACCATCTCCCAGCAGTCATTCAGATATTTAGTTATGATTCCTTCCAGGAATCTGGCAATCATAGGAGAGGTTAGATCTTCTAAGCATACTTTCACTGCAATTTCTGATAGCAGGATTCCATCTGATATTTCCTTCTCAGTCAAGACTGGAGCTAAAACTTTCTTAGCAGGAGCAATCTCTTCCTCAGTTGGAACAATTTCTTCCTCAGCTGGAGCAACCACTTCCTCAGCTGGAGTTACCACTTCCTCAGCTGGAGTTACCACTTTCTCAGCTGGAACAATCTCTTCCTCAGCAGGAGCTGTCTCTTCCTGAACAGACATAACAACATCTGGAACTTCTTCTGGCTCAACTTGAGCAGATTCTGGCTGGGCAGACAAGACAACATCTGGAGCTATTTCTATTTCAGCTGGAGTAGAGGCAGGAAGATCTGAGACATCTTCATTGAACATCTCCCCCTGCCTGATTTCAGTAGCCACTGAAACCAGGCCCCTAGAGGAAGATGGCTCAGCAGATTTAGAAATGGATTGGATGGAGGCAGTTAGACGGTCAATGGAGGCAGCAAGGGGAGCGATTGCCTCGTCAATCATGGTTTTGATTGACGGGGTAATCAGCTCCACGATGCGGATGATAATCTCTGGAGAGATATCAAAAGAAGATGCATGAGAGGTGGATGGATCAGCAGCAGATATGGTAGATGTGCTGGGATGGAGGGTGGTGTGAACAGGGGATCGAACTGGAGATACAGCAGGAGAGGGAGCAGGGGATGGGGAATGAACTGGGGAATTAATGGGAGATGCATGAGGAGTAAGAATTCTCTCTGATCCTAACAAATCGAAGCTAGGAGCAGATATCCTAGCCAGATATGCAGGTAGAGGAGAGGCTGGAGGAGACAGAGGAACAACCACAGTTGTTTCAGGTGCAGCAGAAGAAGAGGGTCGTACCTCAGCGGAAGTTGATGGTACTTCAACTGAGGTAGACGGCAAAACAGAGGAGGAGGAAGGGATAGCTGAGCCAGCTTCAATAGGTTGAGGAGCGACTGATGCAGTCCTAGTGTCCTCAGATTGTGCTGGAGCAGATTTCACGAACGTCCTCTTCCACTTTGAGAACAGATGGGGATCCATCTTCTTGCTGGCATTGATGGTAGTTGCGGCAGAACTCAGCAGCTGGGGGAATTTCTCCTTAAGAAAAATTCCAATAACCCTTCCCAGGGTGACTTCCTTCTTTCCTGTCTTCTTCCTGATTAAATCAAACAGAACAGCAGCCCAATCGATCCTCTTTCGATTAACAATTGCACACATAAGTGCGAATTGCTGTCTTGTTATGTTATCATGGGCAGAATGCTTCCCAAGGAGCACTTTTCCGACAACCTCAGCGAGGAACTTGATCTTGAAAGGGAAATTTACCTTGAGCAACTTGGAGGGAATGCCTTCAGCATGTCCCAGCTCGACGAGCATCCTTCCGAACTCCTGAGCGTCTTGCTCATAATCTTCATCACCAATAACCAAACCAAAAACATCAGAAAGAACGGCCGGAGTCAGGATAACTTCTACTCCGCCGATGGTACCGATCATTGATTCGTCTGTGGAAGACGACGTGAACGCCCATTCTTTTATCTCTGGAATATTGATCTTGATCCTTTCAGACATCAGCTTCTCTAGACCTTGATCTCTGCAGAGCTGGAGAACTTCCACGATTCCGGCATCGCAACTGCTGAAAGCTTCGAAATCCACACTGAATCCGGCGTCAAACTTTACTACGGCTAGAACAGCTGGAGAAATCGCCATGGATTCGCCGGAGAAAACATGAGAAAGCAGGAGAGGGAACGAGAAAGACGAAGCGCCAGAAAATCGCAAGCGGGAAAGCAGAATGCGAAAGGGCACGCTCCGTCGACGATAAAGCACACGATCTTTTAACCTAGGTCGACTATCGGCTTTATATTGGACCGGAAATAGTCGATCTATTAAAAAGATCTTGAACCGATAGTCGAACGGCCGTTCGACGATCGGCTCAGAAGCAGAATAGTCGAACCATAGTTCGGCTAATTCTGGCTTCACAAGCACCAAGCTGTCGTCGAGTAGAGATCGACGAAAAGCTCAGCCTATTCGACGATGGTCGAACGTCGATCGACGATCTTTAAACAGATAAGTTATCATTAACCAGAGGTCGACGATAGGCTCAATCCGTTCGACGATCTTCGATCATCGTTCGACGATCTTCAAGCAGACCTCAACATAGGCAGATATCGTCACACTTAGTCTCGTCCATTTATCATGCCTAGTTGGACTAAAAAGAACAGATGCTTCTGTTCATCTAAAGGCTTGGTGAATATATCACCTCTCTGAAACTCAGTGGATATGAACTCAAGACAGATCTTGTTCTTTTCCACACAATCTCTCAGGAAATGGTGCCTAATCTCAATGTGCTTGGTTCTAGAGTGGTGCACTGGATTTTGTGCAATAGAAATAGCACTGGTACTATCACACATGATCTTGGTGTTCTTGTGTGAGTAACCATAATCCACAAGCTGGTTTTGAATCCACAGGATCTGTGAACAACAACTAGCATCAGCTATATATTCAGCCTCTGCAGTTGAAGTTGAGACAGAAGCCTGCTTCTTACAGAACCAAGAGACCAATCTCTCTCCCAGGAACTGGCAAGTTCCTGAGGTGCTCTTCCTGTCAACTCTGCAACCAGCATAGTCAGAATCAGAATATCCAATTAATTCAAACTCTGACTCAGCTGGGTACCAAAGTCCTAGATTTGGACATCCTTTCAGGTATCTCAGGATTCTCTTTAGAAGAATCAGATGAGATTCCTTGGGGTTGACCTGGAATCTAGTACAAAGGCATGTAGCAAACATTATATCTGGCCTACTTGCAGTTAGATATAATAGGGAACCAACAATGGCCCTATAATTCTTTTGATCAACTGGCTTGCCGTGATCATCAGAATCAATAACTACATTAGTAGCCATGGGTGTAGGCATTGCTGAAGCATCAGCCATCCCAAATTTCTTTACCAATTCCTTGGCATATTTGGATTGGGAGATGAAGATACCATCAGCATCTTGCTTAACTTGGAGACCAAGGAAGTAAGACAGCACACCCATGCTACTCATCTCAAACTTAGAGTGCATCAAGTTGGAAAACTTTTTGCAAAGTTTGGGATCAGTGGAGCCAAAGATAATATCATCTACATACACCTGAACTAACAGGATTGTGTCCTTGTGATGCTTGACGAAAAGGGTTCTATCAACTACTCCCCTAGTGAAGTTGTGCTCTAACAGGAAACTAGCTAGAGTCTCATACCAGGCCCTAGGAGCTTGCTTTAGTCCATAAAGAGCTTTCTGCAACTTAAAAACATAAGAAGGCTGAGTTGAAGAAACAAACCCTGGTGGTTGTTCAACAAACACCTCTTCCTTAAGCTCACCGTTCAGGAATGCACTTTTGACATCCATTTGGAACACCTTAAACTTCATGTAGGCTGCATAGGCCAAGAAGATCCTTATTGCTTCTAGCCTTGCAACAGGAGCAAAGGTTTGGTCATAGTCTATACCTTCCTCCTGTCTGTAGCCCTGAGCTACAAGCCTAGCTTTATTCCTTACTATTATTCCATTTGCATCTAACTTGTTTCTATACACCCACTTGGTGCCTATGATCAGTTGGCCTTTAGGTCTTGGAACCAAAGTCCAAACTTTACATCTCTCAAACTGATTGAGTTCCTCTTGCATTGCAATGATCCAGTGGGGATCTAGCTCTGCATCTTTAAAGGTGAGGGGCTCAACCTGTGAGAGGAAACAAGCATGCATCACATCCTGTCTTAATTGATGTCTTGTTTGCACACCAGCTGATATGTCTCCAATCACTTGAGATGTGGGATGATCTCTAAGTGTGACAATATCAGCAGGTGGGATGTGATCTTCAGCAACAGTTGGGATTAATTCCTCAGGAGGAATTTGATCTACTGTTGGTGGAACAACAACAGCTTCAACAGCTTCAGCAATGTCTTCATCACTGTCTGATTCAGTGATCTGAAGAGTTGAAAGTTGAAGGATTTCTTGAGGGGCATCATGTACCTGCAAAGAACTGGAGGAAGGAGAATTTTCTTTCTCCTTGTAAAACATCTGAGACTCATCAAAAGTCACATGCACAGATTCCTCTATCTTACAGGTTGATTTGTTATAAACCCTATAAGCTTTGCTTACTTGGGAATATCCAAGCATGATTCCCATTGAAGCTTTTGCTTCAAACTTTCTAATATATTCTTTATTATTGTTATGAATATAAACAGTACAACCAAAAACTCTAAAGTAATTAATTTTTGGTTTCTTTCCTTTAAGCAACTCATAAGGAGTTTTACACTTAAGTTTGTGTATCAAACTTCTATTCAAGACATAGTTAGCTGTACTAACAGCTTCTGCCCAATAGGATAGAGGCATGTTAGCATCTGCCAACAATGTGCTAGCAGCTTCAATTAGTGTTCTATTCTTCCTTTCAACTACCCCATTTTGTTGGGGAGTTCTAGGAGCTGAGAAGCTATGTTTGATACCTTCTCTCTCACAGAATTCTTGCATGAGAAGAGAGTCAAACTCAGTACCATGATCACTTCTGATCAAGGCCACATGAGTAGAGTACTCAGTCTGCACACAAAGTAGAAAGTCTGTAAGGGCTTTGAAGTTATCAGACTTAGTTCTCAAAAAGAAAACCCAACTGAACCTAGAGAAGTCATCTACAATTACTAATGTGTAATACTTCCCTCCTAAACTCTGTACATTTATTGGGCCAAAAAGGTCCAAGTGTAATAAATACAGGATTCTAGGAGAATCACTTTTATTAACAGATTTAAATGAATTCTTGGTTTGCTTGCCTAGCTGACAAGCCTTGCATAGGCTCTCCTTCTTGTAGGGGCAAGAAGGTAAACCTCTAACAAGGTTGTGCTTAGATAACCTAGATATGTTCTTGAGGTTTACATGACTAAGCCTTTTATGCCATAAAGAATTATTATTAAGGGTTAATTCATTAAACAGGCAGATTTCAGAATGAGATGAATTAAAATCTACTAAATATATATTGCCTATTCTATTACCTATTAAAACAACATTATTATTTAAAGTAATATTGCAAGAGGAGTTAGAAAAAGAAACCTGGTAGCCAGCATCACATAGCTGGCTGACTGAAATCAGATTGTGCTTCAGTCCACTGACATAAGCAACTCTCTTGAATGTAACAGCTCCAATTATGATCTTGCCATATCCTTCTGTCTGACCACAGCTGGAGTCTCCAAAGATAACCTTTGGGCCGAGCTTTGCTTTGTACTTTGACAGAAGCTCTTTGTTTCCTATCATATGCTTAGAGCATCCACTATCCAAATACCACTTATTTTGAGTGATTGGATAGGCCTTCACCTGCAAAACAACTATTTAGACAGAGTGGACCCAGGTAACCTTGGGTCCCTTTTTTTTCACATAAGAAAAACTGGAGATATAAGAAAATGCAGGCTGAGGGTGATAACCTAGTGGGTGAGATCTCCTAGGTGGGATTCTCCATGCAGATGATGGGTCAACAAACCTAGGGTTTCTATTTTCATTTAGGTTTCTATGGAATGGATTATGATTTTGAAAATCATGTTGAAATCGTCGATCGACGTTCGACGATGGGCGCTCAGATCGTCGAGCTTCGTTCGACCATGGAGCATCCGATCGTCGAGCGGCGTTCGACGCTCTTTGCATTTCTTTGAAAAACTTCTTTCTCTTTTCTCTCTTAGCCTTATTTAATGTTTTATTTACAAGGTTTACTTGCTCAGTGTTCTTCTTTCCACTAGCTGAAATGAAGTTCACTGGAGTTGAAAGATTATTTTTAAGCAAGACTGGGGGTTCACTGGGAGAAGCTCCTAAGCCTAATTTATCATTACCTGACCTAGTGTTAGTCATGCTGGTAATTTCTAACAGCTTAAGGCTTCTACCATTAAGTGACTCTTCTAGTCTCTTAGACTTAGCTAATTCTATTTTAAGAAATTTGATTTCTTCACTACAAGTAGTGAGTTCTTCCTTTAACCTAACATTTTCAGAGGCTATTGATTCAGAGTCAGCTAGCCTATTTCTAAGTTCTTTTATCTCTTTTTTTGAACTAATTAAATCTAAACATAGAGATTTAAAATCTAACTTAAACTCTTCTGAAGTAAAATCATAAGATGAAAGTACCTCATCTTCAGTAGGCATTTCTTCATCTGAGTCAGAACTCTCTGCAGCAGAGTGGTTGCTGCAGGCATCTATTGCCATGAGGCAAACTTCTTTTGCCTTCTTTTCTTCTTCATCCTCACTAGAGCTTGAGGATGAGGATTCTTCATCAGAATCACTCCAGGTTTCAGCAATGAAACCTCTCTCCTTCTTCTTGTTTTTGTAGGAGGATGGCTTGGAGTGCTTCCTGTGTTGTTCTTTATCTTTTCTCTTTTCTTTGTTTTTCTCCTCTGGACACTCTGGCAAGATGTTTCCAGGCTTCCTGCACCCATAACAAATAATTTCTTTAGTTGGAGTACGATCATACCTTGGCTTTTCTTCATACTTTGAAGATTTTCTTCTGAACTCTTTTCTCCCCATTTTGAGAAATCTCTTGGCAAACAATGCCATGAGCTCCTCATTTGATTGGCTGCCTTCTGAGGCTTCAGCAGCTTTAAGAGCTAGAGATTGCTCTTTTCTTGTTGGAGTGGGGGTCTTGGCTTCTGCTTCAGCTTCCCTTGTCTTCAGCACTTGCTCAAAAGATTTGAGCTTGCCGAGAAGGGCTTCAGTTGATATCTCATTGGTACTTCTGGCTTCCTTGATTGGCCAGATCCTCAAATCCCATGTGCTAGGAAAGCACATAAGGATCTTATCATTGACCTCTGTCAATGAGATATCCTTGTCAAGGGTCCTCAGCTCATTGATGATTGAGCTGAGCCTGGTGTACATCGCTTCAACTGATTCAGCATCAGTCTTCTTGAAGTTCTCATACTGTGAGATAAGGTTGGACCTCCTGTCCTTCCTTTCATCAGCTGAACCAGCTACAATCTGGTTCAGTGTGTCCCACATGGCCTTAGCTGAGGAGCAGTCGGCCACCTTCTGGAACACCTCATCAGACATAGTCTGAGCCAGTATGTTCATTGCTTTGGCATCAGCAATTTTGGCCTTCTTGTACTCATCATTATAATCTGGAGGAGGCACTGCACTCATATCAGATGATGAGGCAGTGGCAGCAGCAGGTGCTCTTGGGGGACCTGACAAAATAGAAGCAAAAATACTCTCATCAATAGAGTTCATATAAAGTTTGATCCTTGCCTTCCAGATGCCAAACTTTGCTAAGTTGCATGCTGGAGGTCTGGTGCTAGAATAATCCTTAGACTGGGCCATGATAGTGAATATCGATAAGCTCTTGGTATCTATCAGGATCTTGTGACTTAGGTGTTAGCCTATACAGTCAGTCAACCTCGCTTTGATACCAATTGAAAGTGAAGGGATAGATACTACTCTAGAGGGGGGGTGAATAGAGTAATCAAATTTTGCACAATACAAAACTTAACTGTCTACCCAACTCCCTTGGAGTGAAGTGCGGAATGAAGAGATTATAGATATTGGTTTAACCTTAAAGCCTAACACAAGTGTTGTGTACAAACACAAGCTAACTGTAATTACAGTTAAGCTTGGAAAAACCTAAACAGCAACTAGCAGCCTAGTTATATCTATTCACAGCCACAGTACAGGAAAAATAATAAACAAGCCAGACGACACAAGGAATTTTATAGTGGTTCCCCAAACAACTTGGGTACGTCCACTCTTCTACCCAAACGGTAGGAATCCACTACAGGTTTTTGATCAGGTGCCCTGCCACCAACAGGATCTTCTTCAGGTAGATCCAGAGACCCTTTAGACTTTTGATCAGGTGTCTAAAAACCAAGCACAGGTTTTTGATCAGGTGCCCTGCCACCAAGGGATACTTTTGAAGGGAGTAATAACCCTGTACAGGAGGGGGAAGAAGGTTAAGATGTCTTCTCTATTTTGCAATAGATTAGAGAAGCACAAAAGCTTGCACTGAGCTAGAATGCTCTAAAGAATCAAGGCTCCCCCTGGCTCAAAGATGTCCAGGTGAAGTCTTGCTTCAGTGCAGAGAAAACTCTTCAGAAAGTTCTGAAGGAAAGAGCTACAGGAAGAAAGTAAACAATAAAAAGAAACAGTCTTCAAGCAGCAATCTTCTTCTTCTTCTTCTTCAAAGAAACTCTGAGTTGAACTTCCTGAAAGCAGGAGAACTCAGGTGAAGAAGAGATGAAGATCTTAACACTTCTCAGTTAGATGGAGTTTGCTGAGAGCAGGAAGCTTGAGCTTGATGAAGGCTTGAGTGCTTTTGAATATGTGTGTAACACTCTCTTCTATTAACTCCTGTTAACTAGCTTGAATCCTTCAGCAAAGGGTTCTTTATATAATCATCAGCAAGCAACGGCTCTCTTCCATTTGAATTAATTTGTCTTCTTCTGAGCCTTGAGACCTGGGCTGTAAATATCAAGAAGACAGAAATATCTCTGCAGCAAAACATTCTATAAAAAGGAATAAACCTCTTTCTAAGAAGCTGCAGGCTTAAATCAAATAAACAGATAGACTAAATAAAGTCACATCAGAAACAATCTCTTTATAGCAAAAGAAGACTTTTCAGTCTAACGGCTATAAAGGGCTGTCAGCAGATAAAGTAAATTAAAATGACAGCTAATAAGACAAACAACTTTATCTTAAAAGATTTAAACTCAGGCAATAAGAATAGAGCAAATAATGCCTGGAAACTTTATCATACAGCTTAAAATACTGTGCCAGAAAATGTATTAAATAATTAAATATAATAAATAAATACAAAATACAAAGGCAGACAGAAAACATCGAACGACCTTCGAAGATCGTCGAACGACGCCAGGAGATCGTCGAACTATCGGGCAGATAGTCGAACGATCCAGATAGTCGAGCTATCAAATAGATAGTCGAGCTACCGCAGCAGATAGTCGAACTATCAGGACAGATAGTCGAACTATCAGATAGTCGATCTATCTAGGACAGATAGTCGAGCTATCAAGCGCACAGAGATAGTCGAACTATCAAGCAGATAGTCGACCTACCTCAGAAAACAGATAGTCGATCTATCAAAAGATAGTCGAACTATCAAAACAAACTAGATAGTCGAACTATCAACAGATAGTCGAACTACCAGCGCAGAACAGATAGTCGACCTATCAACAGATAGTCGAACTATCAGCGCAGAACAGATAGTCGAACTACCAACCGATAGTCGAACTATCAGCGCAGAACAGATAGTCGAACTATCAACAGATAGTCGAACTATCAGCGCAGAACAGATAGTCGAACTATCAACAGATAGTCTAACTATCAGCGCAGAACAGATAGTCGAACTATCAACAGATAGTCGAACTATCAGCGCAGAACAGAGCGTCGACCATCTGATAGACGAACGTCGATCAGCCGATAGACGATAGTCGAACGGCGTTCGACTATAGTCGAACGAAAAACCTACTTAACCAAATTCTCAATTTGGAAAAGCGAGGACTATACAGCTAGACTCCTAACCATTGACCATAGATATTTCTTGGGTCAAGGGGCACAAAGGAGAGGACTGAACTCAAATCAAACTAGGGTACCAACAAAGATCATATATAAAGAGAAGTTATAATGTGGGAGATAGTAATGATAAATGCAAGCTTTATGCATGCTATTTAAACCTAAAATAGCATCAAAGAAACTCTAGGCCATCCTCCCATATGGTATATGAAGATCAAACTACAGAGTCTGGTTGCCAACCAGCTCATTTTGAGGCCATTAAAACTGTTGTCAAGTCCATGTACAGTCCTCCACCACAAATTCAGAATATAGTATGTGAGGAGGTGGAGATGACTGCTTCTGCTTTGCTTAAAGAGAAAGAAGCTCAGCTATCTATGAAAAGATTCAAGGAACAAGCTGAATCTAGGCCAGATTTTGAGCAGTGGAGTCCAACTTATAGATCTATTATACTCACTGCATGGAAATAATTCAATAGTAACACATCGGACAGGAGTAAATGGTATTCAGAATAGGTGTGGGTCAAGCATACAAAGCCACAGGAGATCATCCACAAATTCAATAATGATTTGAAGGCAAGGAAGATCCCAATTTATTCTATTGAACCCAACAAGTATTTTCCCAAGCCCTATCAATATCTTGAAAGGAAAAGGCTCAAGCAAGAAGAAATCACTAAAGCTAAAGATGTCAAGGGCAAAAAAGTGGTTGCTGACCAAGTGCCTGAAGTCAAAGCTAAAATACAGTCAGGAAAAGGCATTGTCAGCAAAGAGCCAGAGCAACCTAAGAATATTGTATCATTTTCTAGGAGATATGAAATTTTGTATTTAAGAACATTGTAAAACAACTGAAAAGTGTAATCTTTTAACATATTGAAATGAAAAAGTTTGGTTGTACAGTATTCTATCTGTTTTATCATTATTATTCTTCATAACTTTGTTCTGCACTTTTCATATAAATCTTAATTGTTATATTTTTGTATTGTGGTTTATATCATTGAATTGGTGTTATGAAGTCTCCAAATAGAGGAAGATTGTTGGGAACATTAGAAACAATGTACTTGATTTGAAGAAGCCCTTTCTACTCAATGATATACACGAATATATATTTGATGTATGTTTTAGTTTATGCATGCAGGTTGCCTATGTCATATTTATTGGACAGGTGGTCCAAGTTATATTGACAGGTCAAATCAAATAACCTAACTAGACGGTGAAGAAAATTGTCTAAGTACAAAAGCATCGAGTGAAGTCAGTAAAGTGCTGAGTGAAGTCAGCACAGTCAACATCTAGCAACTTGCAGTGCAGAAAAATAGCAAAGTACAAAAGTGTCGACAAACATTAACTATATCGACACCTTTGCAAGAGTAGTGTCAAGACAAGTCAGTTATCTAGACACTTTGAAGATCAAGTCAGTAGTTTTGAAACACATTAGATATCTCGACACCTTCAGACAATTGTGTCGAGATAATACAACTATCTCGACATAATTTTGAACTAAAGTACAGACTTAAAGTGTCAACACTGGGCAGGGTGAAGTTTAAAGACAATTCAACTGTCTTGACATAGTGAAGAATAAAGCATGTGTCGCCACCTGGAAGATAGTTGTGTCGAGGCAATTCAACTATCTCAACACAGTGCAGATTTAAAGATGTCGACAAAGACGACAGTTGTGTTGAGACAAGTCAACTGTCTCGACACCTTGAAGTTCAGACTGAAAATTCTTCTATGTAAAATTATGTTGAGACTGATAAGATATCTCGACACCTTCTAAGAACTCTTAAGTAATATAGTGTCGAGACACTTACGACATCTCGACACTTATGTTTCTGAAGATGTGCAGAGTCAACACAGAAGTATTAAGACATGTAAGAAATGTAACATTAGCTACAGTATCATGATATCTCATCAAAAACTATTTGAAAGAGGAATTGAAGTATTATGGCGTAATGATGACATCATCAATCAGAATGAAACTACCTTTGAAGGTTATAAATAGAGGGGTCGTCTACACAGAAAATAGAGATAAAAGCGATAAAAACAATAGAAATTGTACAATAAATTTCACTCAAGGGGAGGATGACAACCCTAAGGAGATGAAGGAAGATGAAAGTGTTCAAGTAAATCTACAGATTCTTTCGACAAGATTGATCAGTCGATTAAGGTGGATCTTCTCTACAAATTCTTCAAGGAAATCAAGTTAATAATTATTAAAAAGATTGCAAATACACTGAAGTATCTTTTCAGCCAGTTAGTTTATCAATAATTAATTCATTACTGCTGAGTTAAAGAATCTGTATTATCAGATAAGTCATATTACAGAATTACTATTTTCTGAAGTTTACTATTCTTATTTACCTTTTTATTTTGTAAGATCTATTTTAGATATGAGTGTGTAGGAGATTAATTCTCTGAGTTGTAAGGTAATTTATAAAGGTTGAGGTAGAGTTCTTGAGGGACTTGAGGTAGGTGATTTGTGTGGGATCACTGAGGTGTAAGCCTGTGTTATTAAGACTGATGTAGGGTTCTTGAGATACCTGAGGTAGTAGATTGGGTGAATCTCTGAGGTAGGACCTATTGGTCTGAGTGTAGGTTTCTTAACAAAAACTAAGCCTATAAGATCTTTTGATCTGAGTTGAAGATGAGGAGATATAACCTTATCTAGCACATTGCTAGTGAGTAATATGGGGGAATGTGGATGTACCCTAGATAGGGGAACCACTATAAAATTGTTGTCTACTCTGTGGATTGCTTGTGCTTGAGCTGTGTTCTGAGAATTATTTGTCTTGTGATCTAGTGAAAGTATATTTTCAAATATTTGCTGAACAGTTAATCTAAGTTACAAAGAATTTTAAATAAACCTATTCACCCCCCACCCCTCTAGGTGATAAACTACCCTTATATTAATCTTTCAATGTCCGTTCTGGTTTCATCCGAAGATTCTGTTAAATTAGGATCTTGAGGCTCTTCCTCTGGTTATTCAGATGAACTGCTATGAGTTCTTTTCTATTGCCTGGAACATGTTCCTTCTTCTTCTTGATAGAGGCTTCCTGACAATGGGGAAAAAGGACTCTGTCCCATCTATCTAGCTTCTTCACATCCATACTCCTCATGGTATGGATTTTGGTTCCTAACCTGATTTTCAGGATCCCTGGAATACTTCTAAGAAGAAACAGAGATAGTATTCTCCCCAGGTTGGGTTCATCAATATAATATACTATCCTATCAAACAGGACCCTCCCCCAAACTGTCCTTTTGGAAAGGGTTATTCTGTTCATTATCTCAAACATCATTTTAGAAATCTAATCATGGGTTCATATTTTGCACAGCAGGGCTTTCCCAATGATATCAATAAGAAAATTACCTTTCAGATTCAGTTCCGTCCTTAATATTGAGCCAGTGGTGTGGATTATCTAGAAGACCTGACATCGGACTATCCATGTCCTCTTGATCATCTGATTATGTAAACTGGCAACTGCAGAACCTTTCTTAGTCACCTTGTAGTTATCTTTATCTTATTACCACTTATAGCAGAGTTTATTTTGCTTGTAGAAGTGTCGAACTTAGCACTGGAGACTAACTCAAGAACATTCCTCTTCCAGAGCAAGCAGGGTTTTAATAGAATAAAATCTAGGTGAGAGACCTAGAACAAATGTAGAATGAGTTGAACTTCTTTTGGAGCATACTTGAAGCCATTGCGAACTAGTTCGCATCTTTCGAAAAAAAACCTGACCTTTTGGAGCCATTTCTCTCAAAAATTTCTAAAGTTTTGCAAAGCAGTTCCATCGATATAGTAGAATCGGGTAGTGAGGGGCAAGGAACAGTGTATTTTGTCTTATGCACCTATCCTCCTATTTATGGTGATTTTACTTTTAGAGGGTGAAGAGGCACGTACATGTTTTAGATCAATGGCTGGGATTTAATCTCGACACTTAGTTGCAAACAGACAATCTGGGAGTAGATTTTATACTTTGTCTAATTTGACTATCCTGTCCTGCAGGGATTTTATTAACCTGCAACAAAATTAACAAAATATAATATAAAGCGCTACTGAAGATGGACCAAATTCAACATTCCCATTTCAAATTTGAAGGTGTTGAATTTAGCTTCATCTAGTGGCATAGTAAAGATTTGAGCCACTAGTTTGTCTGTTGAGACAAATTTAAGACTAATATATTCCCTCTCCACCTACTCTCTAATAAAATGATACCTTATCTCAATATGTTTAGTCCTACTGTAATAGACAGGATTCCTAGCAATAGAGATTGCACTAGTAGACTCACAATACAAAGAGATATTACCTATCTTTATATTATAGACCTGGAGCTGATGCTAGATCCACAACAACTGTGCATAGCAATTTCCTTGTAACTTGCAATGTCTCTTCTTGATGAGCCAGATCATTTCCTCTTCTTTAGCAAAAGTTTTACCTCAGGCTCTAGCTATCTGATCAGCAGCAGTATTCTTCTGATCTATTTGGTGCTGGAGATTTCCTGACACCAATTCTCTATGTAAGACTCAAGCTTGTCTAGACTACCTAACTGTACTAGCTCCCCCTCATTAGGAGCATCTAGCTTGTTAGTCTCCCCCTCAGTATTTGCACAAATCTTGGACATTCTTTGTTACAAGTTCAGATGAAACTGAAACTTGTGTGTTCATCTTTCTTCTTGTTTCTTCAGACAGGTGATACCACTAGAAAGACTCTTCTGCTAAGGATCATATGCCTCTTTCTTACTACTCTTAGATGATATGCATCCTGAGCTTCACTCTATGATGGGTAAAGTGAGCTTGTTCTTTTCATCATAATTCTTGTAAGGTGGTAGCAGCTGTAAGACCCCCTTTTCTTTTTCTTTATCATCACCGGGGTCTTAGGCCCAGAACCGTCATTTTGCGGTGACAACTTAACGCCAGGGGAGGTCGTCACTACAAATTGCCGATCCTGCCAGCCAAATCGATCATAGAAAAGCAACAAAATAGTAAAGGCAAGTCCATAGAAATCACATACATAATAAATAATCTCCATGAAAGGAGAGTCCACAAAAATAATAAAGGTACAACAAATTGGGCTCATGCCCGGTACATCAGTATCCTCACTATAAATCACTCAGCACGGAAGCAAAAGCAAAACATCTACTAACGATCGGGACTCACACTCGTAACTCTCAGAACTCCGATGCTAGACTGTCCCATCTCCAAGCGGCCGACCTCCGTGGCTGCTCCTCCATACTCGGCTCCATGTCCCCCAAAATGATGTCGTTAGAAAATTGTTAGTCTAAAAGACTAAGCCCTATCATCCCCCGCCCCTTGCCCCATGGCTCATAGGCACCGTGCTGGGAGGAGGAAAGGAGACGTAATTAAGGTGGAGAATAACAAAGTAATAGGTGATGGAGGAACTAATCTAGCAGTTCTAAGAGTACATGTGATTGTAATGAAAGTATGAAAGACTGAATAAATAATATGTAACCTTAACTTATATGAAAACACATAAGCTAAGAGATCTTTTGCAAGGCTCCTATCGTATAAAAAGTCTCATACCAATTTATACGATAGGGTGTCGGTTTTCTAGCAGCATTTATATATCTACAGAGTAAAAAAAACTTAACTTATAAGCACGCTCACGCGAGCTTATAAGCCAAGGGGTCATTTTGCAGGGCCAATTATATAAAGCATCCCATACCACTTTATACAATGGGTGCCGGGGGTTATATGCAATGATGATGATATGACATGCAAATTTTGTTATGATATGAACTTGTAAGTGCAACTCACTGACTCGACTCTGTGTACACACACATTTAGTTCCCCCTTTCTAGAAACTAACCTCCCAGGATACCTCTGTAGTGGCAGATAGATGTAGTAGGTTGGGCCTCGCCCACCTCTAAACTGGTAATTGCACTACCAGTAAAACCTATCATAGGCCTCGACGCTGGTGCACTAAGTGGAGCTCCTGCGTACTCTTGCCGGCTAGCGCACCAAACTTAATTTGGAGAAGTGATAAACCACACTTGCCGAGTCAAGGTATTGGCGTGGTGAATTGACCCTCCAATACCGAAGACCCACCACCCTATACCTTATGCACATGCAACCTATGTATCACCTTACGAGCCAAAGCTCCCCAGACCATCTCGTCTGTAACAACCAACAACTGAGCCAAAGCTTGTAGGGCCAACCTACACATTACCAAAATCCACCGAGCCTACAGCCCGAGTAACCCAACCTAACATCCCGAGACATCGAGGTGAGTGAAAGTGAATCCCTAGTTATGCTAGTTACTCTTGCAGTTTATATTCCCTACAGTTTAGGTTAGCCTAGGACTGCCCCCGGCATACCCCGTTAGTGCTCTCAAAGGGCACTAGGAACTACGATGGGTTGAAGCCCAAAGCTCCCTTTCGCAAGGAACTTATTATTATTGGTTAATATGCTTCACGATCCCTATAGTATTACACTGGTTGTAACCTTAATGTGTTTTGACCTTCTCTCTCCCTTCACAGGATAGACGATCTTTCGTCGATCCCGAGTACCACCTAAACTTAGACAACTCAACTACCTACTCTCCCCAGCTTCTATGGTATACTCCAAACCACATACCAAAATAAATAAACCATAGTCCAATCTCCCTACGACCATTCCCCATGTTAACTCGATTTATGCAGTTTTACTAAACGCAGACCATCCTAATCTGTATGATGTATATAATGGGAGGTACTACAAATTATCAGCCAAAAAACATATAATAATTATTGGGGGTCTATGTTGACATGTTTATTCTTAATCCAGAATTTCAAAAATTTTCTAATTTACTTGTTAATTTAATTAATTTTTGAAGAAATCAAAATACCTTAGTTTGAACATGAAGTACCTTTTAATTACATGCAAAATGCTCCACAAAATTTATGATAAATACAAGATGACTATGAAATAGTAAATTCAAAGTCTCCCAATTTTTCAGTAAGGTTTAGACCTCTAAACCTAATTTTGAACATAACCTACATTAATCATTTTAAAGAGACAAGTATTGTTAAAATTCTTCCAAAATTCTGAGAAAATCCAAACATGTATAATGACCTATAAACACCCTAAACTTAATTTTGCAGAATAATCCAAAATGATAATTTAAGGAACTAAATACAGAATTTTTTATTTAAAAATTGCAATAAAAATCCCACATAAGCATATTATCCTAGGAACAATACTATTCAAGTTTCACATTTTTTAAATGAGTGTGGGGCTATCAATCTATTATTGATCAATTCTCATATTTATAAACTTGTGTAGTATGTACTAGTAATTTACAACTAAAAATTACAAAAAAAAAATTCATGTATGAGCATAATGGTCTAAAACCCCCTCTGCTCCAATTTCATAACCATCCAATTAATAGAGAGGTTATAATAAACAAATGATTAATAAGGTCTATCGCATATATTGCAAAGGAGGTACTACATTTATGTTCCAAAATTACCAACAAAATCACCAGAGGCTCTAATTAACTATATGACCATACTACCAAAGTTTTATAACTTTTTATTGAGTTTTGGTGGCCTATCTTATATGTATAAGGGTTGTGCCCTAAACTAGGGTTAGGGTTTTTAGGGGGTGATCCATCTCCAAATCCTCTAAGATTTTTACTAGAGGACCTTTGATAACCTAGTGTCCTCTCTTCCAAATTTAGGTCAATACAAAGGCATTTGACCCCATGCCCTTCTCAACCCCCAAATTTTAAACTTAGGGGTTAAACTTGGGTCCTAGGGAAATCCTACCCCAAACCACCCCATAATACCTATGAAGGTGTAAAATGACATGTCAACCAAGTAGCCCAAACTTTAGCCTCTGTTGAGGTGGTTTGGACATCCAATCCCACAAGGTGCACTTTTGACCCAAATACCCATTTAGGCCAAAATTAGGGTTTACTGATTTCCCATCCAAACCAACTCAAAATGAGGTGAACATTTATACAACTCATCAAAATTTGGGAGGGTTTGGAAGTCTTTAGGTCCCTAAATTAATTTACCCTAGGATTTTTAAATAATTTTAAAACCAATAGAAAACTTATCTCCAAAAATTTCCATTTTTGGAATTGTCCTGAGTGTAGCTTAGTGGGACTCCTTGTCCAAATTTCAGGTCATTTGGACTTGTGGTGAAGTGGGGGCACACATTTTAATATATGTCTAGCCATAGGCATAGACCCAACCAAAATGAGTGCCTTGGTCAAACCAGGCCCCCAAATAAGTCTGAATTAATTTTAAATTAAAGTAGACCCTTAGGCCTACAATTTATATGTTGACCACTTTCTCATATTTAGCCTCTAGGTTTTTTTTATTAATTTTCCAAGATGACTGATTATAAGAGACAAAAAACTATAATAATCCAAAATAAATTAAATGATTGGACGAATCTTAAAGCAGGATCCAAGGGTGGCTGGATCGTCTTCTTCCTCTAGCCAACTGCCACGATCCATCCCGCCTGGAGCCACTTCCAACACAATTTCCCAACCATCCGTCCACCTCCCTGGCCGGCCACCGCCACCACCACCTACGTTGAGGTGGTTGATATCGCCAGGCGGCAGCACAGTCACCGAAGGGGCTGATTTCGGCGATCCCGACAAGATCAAATTTGTGGAAAATTTAGGAGAATGCTCCTCCCGATCAGGCTTAAGTTAGCCTGAATCTTGTCACTAACAATTCTTATGATCTACCCACAGTGAGAGAGGAAGGGGAGGACCTTGTTTGTAGGCTTGAGGCATGTCGATCGTCAGGATGCAATGGTGGTGGTGCCGCAGATCAGGTTTCTACAACAGCACAGTGCAATGCTTCATCTTAATCAGATGAAGTTTGTAAATGACTCCTCTGAGTCTAGTGAAGCTTTTAAAAGAGTGAAATGGGGGAGAGGAGGAGCCATGCACCAATGGCCATTAATGGCCTTCAATGAAGATTTCAGCCAAGTGGTGGGGGGGGGGGTGTGAACCTGCCATGTGGTGGCTCGGAAATGGATGGAAACTTCTCGTCTTCCCCAGAGGAGTTGAATCCAGCCAATAAAGGTGGCCCTTAGCCTCCCTAAGAAATGAATGGCTTTTTTCCTCCCACTTTCTCTCTCCTCCATTAAAGGGGAATTTTGAGTTTTCTCTCTCCTACCCTTCATGGCCAAATTATGTCATGGCACTTGCCTAAATGCAGCCCACTAAGCTAATATAAAGTGGTTATGAGGTGGTTTGCCCAAGTGGCTAGGGCTTGAGCTTGGGTTAGCCCTTTTGAGCAAAGTTTGACTTGACCTAGCCTAGGTTTGACTTTGGTCAATTTGACCATTTATGTCACCATCAATGGGTCATTGGTGACCTTTTGGCCTCCCCTAGGGTCTAGATAGGGATGGGTAGGGTTGACTTGGCAGCTTGAAGGTCAGTTGACCCTTATTAAGGGCACTATGACCACTATCGAGTTTGAGTTGACTTGGGTCAACTTAGCCACTAGGGTTAAACCCAATGGGTCCTTAATGATCCATTGACCTCACTTTAGGGTTAGGATGGCATGGGTGAGGTCCACTTGGCTAAGGGAAGGTCAATTGACCCTATGTATGTCAGTTTGACCCATTTAGGGTTAGGGTTGACTTAGGTCAAGTTAAGCTCTAAGGTTGACAACAATTGATCTTTGGTGACCCACTGACCCCATTCTAGGTGCAGGGAGACCCTGGGTTGGGTTTGTTGGGCTTATTATGGAACATTGTCCATAGTTAGGGCATCTTGCCCTATTTATGCCTTGGATGATCCTAGTTCGACTTAGACATCCTTGGTTGACTCAAGTAGACCCCTAGGGCCTTTCAATAGATTGGTTAGGTCATGTCACGATCTTAGAGTATCATGATCATCCTAAACAAGGGTTTATGAATCTACTATTTACAGACCATAATGATCTCACCTATATTCTAAGTCCACTTGCTCTTCTTGGGCTTCTAGGGTTTTGTCATTACCTAGTCATGACAAAACAACTACTAGGTGGTCTACTTGCCTGAGAGATGTTAGAAATCACAATACATAAACAAAAAATTTCGTCCTCGAAATTCTAGTCAGGCCTACGGGGTTTCAAGTATGAAAAGTAAACTGTAACATCCCGAGAGGTTGTGAGGAATACCTGACTGAAAAACTCTGTGTAACTTTATTGCATCAGATCCTATTGCTCGTAGGTGTTCTCCTCCTGACTGTGATTCCTCCACAAGACCTTGAATAATGTAACTTTCTTGCAGTGCAAGACTCTCATTGCCTTGTCATCAATCCGGACCTACTCCAAGTGAACTGACCGATCAGATGCTACCGGCCCATCCGTTGCCGTAATATTCTTCTTTGGGCATAATAGAGCCCTCCTACGAGGGGATACGTGGAACAAGTCGTGCAGACTCGCCAGCTCTGGTGGCAGCTCCAGCCTATATTCTAAGGGCTGATCCGGTCCCGGATCTTGTAACAACCCATATTCTATGGACTGAGGTTCTTCCGCCCGCGTACCCGCGAGAGTCTATGCTCCAGAAAAATCTTTGTGAATCATGGTCTCCATCTTGAGACTCTCTTGGCAATGTCGCACATCGTCATATTTGGCTGGTCTGTTCTGGGCCTCTAGCAGCCTATCTTGAATTAGTCAAACCCAGGTATCTAGGTTCTTCATAAATTCCGAGTCTAGTGCCTTTCAATCCTCGTCCTAAATCCATGATAGTGGAATCATGTACTTCCATACGAGGGTTGAGAGCTGTGTTGAATGTCGGTAGACAGTCCAGATAAGCCTGGATTGATCCTCTCTCCTTGGACATACACCATCCATCCTAATATGACACGATAACCTTAAGCATTCCATGATAACGGACTTCTACTCCCAAACTTCATGAAACACCCACGTGAGTTTTCGTCCGGATCGGGGTGACCAAGGCTACCTCGGCCAGTCTATCCTCAATGTTCCCTTTATAATTATTCCCGGAGTGGGGATTAGGAATCTTGTGTATGAAAATTCCTAATTATACCCTCGAAATTCCACTCTAACTCTGGCAGTGTATGATAATTTTGCCTCTTTCTTACTCCGGGGAGATACATTTTCTGAGATACACCATACTTCCGGTGATACATCAGAGCGATTAAATTTTTATTTTGTTTCCTTCTCATATATCCTTAATCTTGTTACCCATCATCTAATTTTGTGATCATAGTTAATCCTGGTCTTATCACCAAGTCATTGTCTTGGTAATACTACAGGTCATTATTTCAAACATGTTTTTACAAATTCTTATCTTCGCCCGAATAACGTCGAAAGATATCGACTTCAATCTAACTATGTTTGTTATGCCTCATTCTCTAAAGTAGGTCTAAGGAAACTAAATTCAATATTAATTCACCCAATAAATAATGGGCAAGTCCCTAATAAACAAAAGGTAAGCCCCCAATAAACAAAAGATAAGCCCTAACTAACTTGGGCTAAGTATCTTTGATATTTCCAGGCTATATCTGTCCCAACTGGGTGCACAATCCCTAGGGCATCAATCTTCGACTTCGGGTTCAAACCTGAAACCTGATTATATACTCCATACTCTAAACCCTCCGAGTCACATTTACAACAACTTTTTCCGGGTCAACATGTTGCCAATCCCAACTAGGTCTCTTCCAAACTTGAATTCCTATCCGACCCTCAATATTTGTCGTGGTGGTTGTCTACAGGTGATCTTGTTACTGGTATGAGGGTTGATACTATGTGTCTTCTACCATTCTACTAATGGTTATTGGTCTCAATTCTCCTAAAAGAAGTCCTACCAGTTTGAGTAATGGACAGTAGGGTCACCTGAGTTTATGTCTTAGGTTGCCATTCTAGTGTTAAACTCCTCTTTTATTATCTTTGGGCATCTCCTTACCTTAACCAAGTTCATACCAATGGTCTATTTTTGACTAGGGCATACTATAAGTTGTAATGGTTAGTCATGAGTCCTAGTGGGTTGAGTCTAACTCGTTGGCTAGAGAACTATAAATTGAAATCTTTGAGTCGGAGGTGCTCCCTGCTAGGGATGGGTTTGCCGAAGGCTATAATGAAGAATTCCAATTAATGAATAAGTGGACTTTTACATGTGATTTCCTTCATGGGCACACCAATGCTTTCGATGCTAGTTTTTCCTAACAATAAGCTTGCACAGGGGTGACCCAAGGTTAGTGGACTTCTACATTTCTGATCGAGGTTTCCTCTGATACCACTTGTAAGACCTCCTTTTTTTTCTTTTTCATCACTGGGGTCTTAGTCGCAGACCCGCCGCTTTGTAGTGACATCTTCACGCTCGGGAAGGTCATCACTATAAATCGTTGATCCTGCCGTCCAAATCGATCACAGAAAAGCAACAAAATAGTAAAGGCATGTCCACAGAAATCACATATATAATGAATAATCTCAACGAAGGGAGAGTCCACAGAAATAATAAAGGTACAGCAAATAGGGCTCATGCCCGATACATCAGTATCCTCACTATAAATCACTCAACACGAAAGTAAAAGCTAAACATCTACTAACGATCGGGACTCACAGTCCCAGCTGTTTGAACTTCGTTGCTAGACTGTCCCATCTCCAAGCGTGCCGACCTCCGATGCTGCTCCTCCATGCTGGGCTCCGCGGTCCCCTAAAACGATGTGGCTCGAAAACTGTTTGTCTAAAAGACTAAGTCCTATCATCCCCGCCCCTTCCCCTATGGCTTTTAGGCACCGTGCGGGGAGGAGGAAAGGAGAGGTAATAAAGGTGGAGAATAACAAAGTAATTGGTGATTGCGGAGCTAATCTAGCAGTTCTAAGAGTATATATGACAGTAATGAAAGTATGAAATACTGAATATATAATATGTAACCTTAACTTATATGAAAACACATAGGCTAAGGGGTCTTCTACAAGGCTCCTATCGTATAAAAAGTCACATACAAATTTATACGATAGGGTGTCTATTTTCTAGCACCATATATATATCTACAGAGTAAAAACCTTAACTAATAAGCACGCTCACGCAATCTTATAAGCTAAGGGGTGATTTTGTAGGGCCTATTGTATAAAGCACCCCATACCACTTTATACAATATGTGTCGGGGGTTATATGCAATGATGATGAATTGACATGCAAAATTTACTATGATTTGAACATGAATGTGCAACTCACCCACTCGACTCTATGTACAAAGACCTTTAGTTCCCCCTTTCTAGAGCGTAACCTCCCAGGATACCTCCATAGTGCAAGATGAAAGCAGTGGGTTGGGCTTCTCCCACCTCTAAATAGGTAATTGCACTTCCAGTCAGACCTATCATACGCCTCGATGTTGGTTCACTTAGCGGAGCTCCTGCGTACTCATGTCGGCTGGCACACTAGACTTAATTTGGCAAAGTGCAAAATTACACTTGTTGAGTCAACGTATTGGCGTCGGTGCATCGACCCTCCAATACCGAAGACCCACCACCTTATACCTTATGCACATGCAACCTTATGTATCACCTACCGAGCCAAAGCTCCCCGGACCATCCCGTCCGTCACAACCAACAACCGAGCGAAATCTCGTCGGGCCAACCTGCCCATCACAAAAATCCACCGATCCTACAGCCCGAGTAACCCAACCTAACATCCCGAGACATCGAGGTGTGTGAAAGTGAATCCCTAGTTATGCTAGTTACTCTTGCAGTTTATTTTGCCTACAATTTAGGTTAACCCAGGACTGCCCCCGGCATACCCCGTGAAGGGCTCTAAAAAGGCACTAGGAATTTCGATGGGCGGAAGCCCAAAGCTCCCTTTCGCAAGGAACTTATTATTATTGGTTAATACCTGCTTCATGATCCCTTTAGTATTATACTGGTTCTAACCCTAAAGTGTTTTGACCTTCTGTCTCCTTTTATAGGATTGACGATCTTTCGTCGATCTGAGTACCACCTACACTTAGACAACTCTACTACCTACTCTCCCCAGCTTCAATGGTATACTTTAATCCACATACCAAAGTTAGTTAACAACAATCTAATCTCCATACGACCATTCCCCATGTTAACACGATTTCTGCAGTTTTACTAAACGCAGACCATCCTAAGCTATATGATGTATACAATGGGAGGTACTCTAAATTAAAATCCAAAATCCCTATAATAATTATTGGCGGTCTATCATGCCATGTTTTGCCTAAATCAATAATTTCATAATTTTCATAATTTACTTGATAATTTAATTAATTTTCTAAGAAATCAAACTACATTAGTTTGAACAAAAAGTACCTTTATGGCATGGAAAATCTCTACAAAATTTATGATAAATAGAAGATGACTATTTAATAGTAAATTCAAAGTCTCCCAATTTTTCAGTAAGATTTAGACCTCTTAACCTAATTTTGAACATAACTTGCATTAATCATTTCAAAGAGACAAGTATTGCTAAAATTCTTCCAAAATTCTGAGAAAATCCAAGCATGTATATAATGACATATAAACACTCTAGATCAAGATTCATAATTTTTAAGAGAGTAGTGAACTCTAAACTTAATTTTACACAATAATATAAATTGATAATTTAATGAACTAAATAAAGAATTGTTTATCTAAAAATTGCAATAAAATTTTCACATGAGTATATTGTCTTCGGAACACTACTTATCAAGTTTCACATTTTTTTATTTGTGTACGGCTAAATATCTATTATTGATCATATTCCCATATTTATAAACTTGTAAAGTATGTACTTGTAATTTAAATCTAATAATTACAACAAAAATTCAGTTATGAGCATATTGGTCTAAAACTCACTCTACCCTAATTTCATAACCATCCAAAGAATAGAGAGGTCATAATAAACAAATGATTAATAAGGTCTAACAAATGGATTACAAAGGAGGTACTAAAATTATTATTCCAAAATTACCAAAAAAATTCAACGGAGGAACTAATTAACCCCATGACCATACTACCCAAGATTCATAACTTTTCATTGAGTTTTGGTGTCCTATCTTACATGTATAAGGGTTGTGCCCCAAACTAGGGTTAGGGTTTTGAGGGGTTTATCCATCTCCAAAACCTCTAAGATTTTTACCAGAGGACCTTAGATACAATAGTGTCCTCTCTACCAAATTTCACGTCCATAAAAGGGTATTTGACCACGTGCCCTTCTCAACCCCCAAAGTTTAAACTTAGGGTTTTAACTTGGGTCCTAGGGCAATTCTACCCCAAACAACCCCATAATACCTATGATGGTGTAAAATGACATATCTACCAAGTGGCCCAAACATCAGCCTCTGTTGATGTGGTTTTTCCATCCAATCCCACAAGGTGCACTTTTGACCTAAATACTCCCTTTAGGGCAAAACTAAGGTTAACTCATTTCCTAACCAAACTAACTCAAAATGAGGTGAATTTTTTTACAAAACTTCCTGATGACCCTAAGGACCACTGATGGCCGCAGAACAAAGACCGATTGTGGGTGGTTCGAAATGGTCAGATTCCGCGGGCTGAGTTAGAAGATCGAGTTTTCTAACAAGACGAGACAAGTGAACCTATCGCGTAGTACTCGGTATTCGGGAGAATACCGAGGTCGTATTGTTCTCGGGGGCACGTTGATTATATTTACTCTTCCAGGAAGACTATTATCTTACTATCTGTAGGGTGGGATTTTTAGTTTAATTAAAACGGAAAGAAGAGAGAAGAATTTTACTAAGTTAATTTGATGACGGGTTAACGCTCGTCATCGAATCGGATTAAGACTAAAATAATTTTTAACAATTATTGAACTTAGTTCTTAAATTAATAAAAGGCACTTGGCCGTGGAGGTTCCATAAATATGAGCACACTTATCTCTAGGAATATTGCTTACCTGAACATTAAGACTATTCGACCGATCGTTAGACCGACGAAGGATTCCTCTTAATGCCTGCTTTACGCTAAGAACCCCGCTATTGGGTGGGGAACACAATTCGGCAGAACTACGCTCGTCCTCTTTTGAGGGTATGTACGCAATTCTATTTACCCAAGGGGGATCGGTCCATACGTGCGGCCTCTCGGCATTGCGTATGGATATCGGAAATAGAGCCCACACATCAATTATGTGGTCCTATGCGTCGTTAACCCGGGGCAAACCTTAATTCCTTAAATTAAAATAAAAATAAAGTTCTTTAATTATTTTAAATCATTTTATATGTCCCAATGCTCTTCGATGCCGAAGGCTAATAGAGATTAGTCACTCATCGGTATGGGGATGGCTTAATTATTTTTAGTAAAATATGAGTTTGAAATTAAGCACTAAACAATTATTAGAGAAAACATAGAAAAAAACTTGACATTTAGATAAATTGAAGGAAAGCTAATTGATGCAGGCACTCACACACACTTCAAAACCAAAAAGAAAGTAAATAAAGCAAGTCCAGCTCGAATGAGTAGGGGGGAAATAAATGCAAGTACAAGTCCTACTCAAAACTGAGTAGGCGATAAATTAAAGCAATGCGCCATTTAACTCTTAAAGAGTAGGCGGAAATAAAAGCATAAATAAAAAGAAACTATGTTACAAAAATGAAAACTACAAGTCCCACTCGAATGAGTGGGCGGAAAATTAAAGCAGAGCGTCGTTTAACTGTTAACGAGTAGGCGGAAATAAATGCACACACGCACACACTCTACATAAATGAAGAAAACATTAAAACAAAGCAATAAAAGTTATCACCTACACTCGCGCACTCTACGTGATTGAAGAAACCATGAAAGAAAGCATGGAACGTTAGTCTCATATACTCACACACACTAAGTAAAAACAAGAAAAACAAAGTTACCTAAAAATTAAAAATACAACTTTTCTACCATTAAAACTTGTCAAAAACGATAAAAAAGATGAAATAAAACATAAAAGATCAAATGGTTTTTTGAAAGTAAAACAAAAGTACAATGACTTGAAAAATTTAAATTATAACATTTTAATTCTTAGGGTCTTACAAAAGTGAGGAAAAAGTGATAATAAACTGAAAATGACGAAAAAGTTTTACATTCCTAAAAAGCTAAGTAAGAAAAAAAATCAAACTCACTCTTAGCTCACTTTTGTAAAATCCTAAGGATGAAAACATAAAACCCCAAATCCTAATACATAAAGGAAATAAAATATAAACTACCTTAACTTGGCTAAAATCAAAGTTATTAAAATTCAAAATTATAACTTTTCCATTCTTAAGAGTTCATAAAAGTGATTAAAAAGTGAAAATAAAATTTAAAGGAAAAAAAAGTTTTACAACCTAAATAAAAACTAAGTTAAAGAAAAGTAAAATCATCTTTATAAAACCTCTTTTACAAAACTCCCAAGGATGTAAGGGTTATAATTTGAAAGTGACATAAAACATAAGAAAAGAGGGAAGAACTATCCTTATAACATAACGTATATATATATATATATATATATATATATATATTTTTTTTTTTTTTCATAACAAAGAAACATAAAACTTGAAATTAAAACTTAAAACATAAAAGCTATCCTAACACTTTTGCATAATGAAGATAAAATAAGAGAAATGAAAACATCACTCCTAAACACACACACACTTTTCCATAAAGAGAAAAAACTAGGAATAAAATGAGAATAAAAAGGGAGAATAAAGTGGGCACACATGTTCATTCCAAAGCCAATTAAGAAGAGAAAAGTTAAAATTTTTATTGAATGAAAATAACTATTACAAAGCTAATACAAAGCTAAGCTAAAGCAATACCAAACATAAATGGAAGGGGGGAGAAAGTTATCCTTACATGGAAATGGAGTCCACACGGGCAGCCCACAAAACACACTAAATTTGGCTCAAAAAAGTGAACCCTTGGGCATTACAGAAAATTTTTATTTATAGGCAAAATTTCGGGTGTGACACGCCCTGGTCACACGCCAGGGGGCATGTCACAGCTGTCGTGTTTGACTTGGCATCTTCTGGCTAGCTGGCACTGTTATGGAAGGTTCGGGAAGGGCCAAGTTGAGGTCACGGGGGTGACATGCTAGCCACGGGCGTGTCAAGTAGTGGTCGACGATCTTCGAGCGCCGATCGACGATCAGGAAGCTTTTGGAAGGAACACGTGGCGGTCACCGGCGTGACAAATATGTCACGGGCATGTCGGGGGGCGTGACATGATGGCGTTGAGTGTTGACTGGCCGAAGGCATTTAGGGTCGACTGGCCTAAGGCATTGAGTGCCTGACACGGGCGTGTCAAGTCAATGTCACGGGCATGTCAAGTCAATTTTTGACTTTTTCCTGAATTTTTCTGGGAGATAAAATTAACTAAGTTAGAAATAATATTTACAAAATATGAACAATTTATTGAACAAAACAAACAAAAAAAGACAAAAATAAAGTAAAATATCATAATAACAATACTATAAAAGTAGGTATAATTACAACTTATCAAATTCCCCCATACATAAGCTTTTGCTATTCCAGAGCAAAAGTTTGAGGTGAACTTATAAGGAATAATAAGAAACTCTTAGTTCTGCTACCGCTTGAGTTAATTATCAGAGAGATCAAAATAAATATACTGGGTATAAGAGTTAAGTCCTAAAATTATGTAGATGATTTAAATAGGGCAAAAGTTTTTGCCAAAAGACTTCTTTATGTAATCAAATAGAAAGCAATAATTGTATTGGTTAGATTAACAAAAAATAGTTAGGAATTATATAAACTTTAGCTTATAGGAGTTTTACTGAAAATAATGCAATTTACGAATTATGCTCTCAAAAAGATTTTTGAATTAATTCTTAAGTCATGAAATTGACTAAGGGGGGTTGATGTTAGTTTATGAAGATGCTTGGATTTTTGGCGAGGCAATTTTTTCTCGAACCTCCAATTTTTTGGTTTTTGATTTGGATGTTATAGAAAAACAAAATCTTATTTTCCTTAACATGAAATTTTTTTTTCTTCATAATAAGAATTAACCCAATGTATATGTGTAGGAGTAATGAATTTTATCCTCTTACTCCGTAACATATAATCTTCTAATTTATTTGGTGCCTATGTTTACGGAACAAAATCTTATTCCCATTGATATAGGATCTTTTTTTTTGGGGGGGGGGGAAATTTTATCATACCAAGTAGGTTATGATATGTAAGGGGAGAAAAGAGAACTTGATTTTTAATTAAAAAAATTTTGAGAGCAACCTTTATAAATTATACGTTCCAATTATTCAGAAAGCTAAAAGCAAGCATAATTGAATTCTATAGTCGTTATTTTCTAACATGGTACACGTGCTCCTATCTATGAAAAAATAGAAGCAGTTCCTAAAGCGACTCCCCTATTTTTAACAAAGTATAATAAATTCTTTAAAAATTAACCCCGGCTATTTAGATTTTTCATTCTATAATTAACAAACGAATAGTGAACAAAGAATTGATCAAATTCGCATATAAATAAACTCAAAACAAAAGTTTTGGATAGCAAGAAACTTAAGAATGATATATTTGATTTATTTGTTTCATAAATTATATATATTGTTTTGAATTTTTGAAGTTATTATTTTTTTTTTGTATTTTTGTATTTATATCTTTAATATATACATACTGAAGAAAGAAAAATGTGTAAATAAAAAAAATTTTGGAATTTTGAGTTTTGCAAATATTTTTTTATTTTTATGTTTTGTGAAATTTTTTTGTATTTTTAAGTTAATTTTCATTTTATTTACAAAAATTTGGGAGAAAAAGAGAAGTTATTTACAAGGATGAAGGGGAAAAAGGGAGAGGGGAAAGAGAAAGAATATTTACAAATAGTACTTACAAAAAATATTTACAAAAAAAAAATTACAAAAATATAAACTAGGTTGCCGCGAGATGACTCGTTATGTGGATGGCTCGATGAGCCGGATCTCGTGGACCGAGTTAAAAATAAATCAAAGTTTCAAAAATGAAACTTTTAAATTTTTTTTTGTGATTTTTGTGTTTTATATATTTTTATTTTTTAAGTTTTATTTTTAAGTTTCATTTTTTTTTATTTTTTGTTTTTGCAAGTGAAAAAGAAAGTACGAAAATATGAAAACACCCCAATACTTAGTTCCAACATTGTCCCCAATGTTGTATGCTATGCATGAGGACAACACAGCAGGTATATGTACGAAAAAGGAAAAAGTGGGGGGGCAAAAAACGTCCATGATCTGCGCTCGGGGAAGCCCATTAGAAACCCTGCAGTTATTAGAAAAATAGAAAACATGATAAATAAAGATGTAAAAAAGATAAGCGTGGGGTGCCTCCCAGGAGCGCTTTGTTTATAGTCGCGTAGCTTGACTATATTTGCGGGTTTTTAGTCGAAGAGGGATATGGTTTCGCTATACTCGATCACTTGGTCGCCCGCTATGTAAGACTTTAACTGATGACCGTTTACTTTAAACGAGCCTTTTTCCGGGTTGGAGACGAGTACGGTCCCATATGGAAAAACTTCTTCAACTAAGAAGGGACCGGACCAACAAGATTTGAGTTTGCCAGGAAAAAGTTTAAGACGAGAATTATAAAGGACTAGATTGCCCGGAGAAAACTTTTAGGGGGTTTCAATTTTTCGATCGTGATATAACATAGAACGCTCCTTATAGAATTTATTGCTCTCGTAAGCATTCACACGCCATTCATCTTGCTCGTTTAGTTGCAGTTTTCTATTCTGAGCGGCTAAGTTAGCGTCGAGGTTTAAGAGTTTTAATTCCCAAAGTGTGCGGTGCTCCAGTTCTACGGGTAAATGGCACGCTTTGCCATAGACTAATCGAAATGGAGTACAACCGGTAGCGGTTTTGTATGGCGTACGATACGCCCATAACGCGTCGTCAAGCTTAACGGACCAATGTTTTCTATTAAGTGAAACAGTTTTTTCTAATATTCATTTTATCTCTCGATTTACTACCTAACCTTGGCCACTTGTTTGCGGGTGGTAAGGGGTGGCAAGTTTGTGCGTGACTCCGTATTTAGCTAACGTCTTAGCCATTAGAGCGTTACATAAATGCGTTCCCCTATCACTAACAATAGCGCGAGGCGTGCCGAAGCGAGAAAATAATTTATTTTGAAATGTAATGATGACTCGCGCCTCGTTGGTGGGGAGAGCTTGCGCTTCCGCCCACCTTGATACGTAGTCGACCGCCACTAAAATATACGTATTTTTATAAGAAGGAGGTAGGGGGCCTACAAAATCTATGCCCCACAAATCGAAGACTTCGCATTCTAAAAACATGTTTTGGGGCATCTCGTCTTGACGTGAGATGTTACCCGACCGCTGACAGCTATCGCATGCGCGCACAAAATTGTGCGCGTGTTTGAAGAGAGTTGGCCAAAAGTAGCCCGCCTCTAGCGCCTTCCTAGCGGTCTGGTTGGCTTGATAGTGCCCCCTGGCTGGACCCTCGTGGCAGTGCCTTAATATTTGCGTGCACTCCACACCCGCGATGCATCTTCGGATAGCTTGGTCCGCGCAGATACGGAAAAGAAATGGGTTCTCCCAAAAGAAATTTTTCAAGTCGGAAAAGAATTTTTTATTTTGCTGACTTGAGAATTCTTTTGGAAGCACCCGCACGACTAAATAGTTCGCAAAATTTGCGAACCAAGGCGAAGATGACGAAGATGAACGAAGGGCAAGAAGGCGTTCCTCGGGGAATCTGTCATTTATTTTAGATTCGACGAGCGCTTCCACACCCAGATTTTCTAAACAGGAAAGGTGGTCTGCCGCTAGGTTTTCCGCACCCTTCTTATCCCAGATCTCAAAGTCAAATTCTTGAAGGAGGAGATTCCATCGAAGAAGGCGGGGTTTCGCGTCAGTTTTGGCTAGTAAATACTTAAGGGCAGAGTGATCGGTAAAAATGATAACTTTAGAAAGCGTTAAATACGAGCGAAACTTATCGAAAGCGAAAACGACGGCTAAGAGTTCCTTTTCCGTCGTCGTGTAATTCACTTGTGCGGAAGTGAGCGTCTTGCTAGCGTAATAAATAGGATGAAAATGTTTTTGTACGCGTTGGCCAAGAACGGCGCCTAAGGCAATATCACTAGCGTTGCACATGATTTCGAACAGAATGGACCAATTAGGGGCCACTAGAATTGGAGAATTGATAAGTTTTTGTTTTATAAAATTAAAGGCAGACTCAAAGTCACTACTAAAGACAAAAGGTGATTCTTTTTCAAGAGGTGAGTAAGCGGGTTTGTTATTTTTGAAAAATCTTGAATGATGCGCCTGTAAAAGCCCGCGTGGCCTAAGAAACTCCTAATAGATTTTATGTTAGTCGGTTGAGGAAGCTTTTCTATGATTTCTTCTTTGGCCTTATCGACCTCTATCCCCTTAATCTAAATCTTATGGACGAAGACAAAACCTCCTCGAACCATAAAGTTGCACTTCTCCCAATTTAAAACAAGATGCGTGTCCTCGCATCGCTGGAGGACACGATCGAGATTATGAAGACAATCCGGGAATGAGCATCCGAATACAGAAAAGTCATTCATAAATACTTCCATAATATCTTCTACTAGCTCGCTAAAGATTGCTATCATACATCTTTGGAATGTAGTTGGCGCATTGCAGAGGCCAAATGGCATTCTTCGGTAGGCGAAGGTGCCAAACGGGCAAGTAACAGTTGTTTTCTCTTGGTCTTTGGGGGAAATTGTGATTTGGAAAAACCCCGATAAACCGTCGAGAAAACAATAAAATGGATGACCGAAAAGACGCTCGAGAATCTGGTCATGGAACGGTAGTGGGAAATTGTCCTTGCGAGTGGCATCATTAAGTTTGTGATAATCGATGCACACACGCCAACCCGTAATAGTACGAGTTGGGACGAGATCGTTGTGTTCATTCGCCACTACGGTCAGACCGCCCTTCTTGGGCACGACATGAATAGGACTAACCCATGCACTATCAGAAATGGGATAAAAAATCCCCGCATCTAATAATTTAATTATCTCAGTTTTCACGACGTCTTTCATGTTTGGGTTAAGACGTCGCTGCGGCTGAATGGTTTTGCGGCAATTATCATTTAAGAAAATTTTATGAGTGCAGAAAGAAGGGTTAATCCCCTTAAGGTAAGAAATTTTCAAGGCAATTGCGTGGCGATGTTTAAGCAAAACCTCCAATAAATTGGAGGTCTCCGAATTGCTTAAATGCGAAGAAATGATTACCGGGAATGTATCATTTTTCACCAAAAAGGCGTATTTGAGGGATTCAGGTAATGGTTTGAGATCTAGGGCGGGCGGTTCTTCTAGCAAGGTTTTAGCGCTAACATCTTTTGAACCAATTGGTTCAAAAGGCATATCCGTACACGCGTCCTCATCGCAATAAAAATTTTTGAGGGAAAAAATATCTTCGCTTAAAAACTCAGACTCGAAAACTAGAGAAGAACAATCTCCATAAAAAGAATCTAAAGAGTATCAGAAATTGTCGCTCGGCGACGAGTCTTCCATTGATGGGTTAATAGAAAATGTAACTTGGTCGTCTCCTACCCAAAGGAGAAGATGACCGTTACTTACATCGATTAGCGCACGTAAGGTTACGAGGAAAAGGCGACCAAGTATTATTGGTACCTCGGCGTCTTCCTCGATGTCTAAGATGACGAAGTCCATCGGGAAGGTGAACTTGTCTACTCGGACAAGGACATCCTCAACTACCCCTATGGGGAACCTAACCGAGCGATCCGCTAGTTGGATGCGCATATTGGTTGGAGCAGGAGCACCCAAACCTAAACGCAGGAAAAGCGAGAACGACATCAAATTAATGCTCGCGCTTAAGTCTGCCAAAGCGTATTTTACTAATAAATTGCCAAAAAGGCACGGGATGGAAAACCGTCCCGGGTCGTTTTGTTTTGAGGACAACTTATTAGTAACAGCCTCCGAGCAGACAGTGTTAAGAGAAATATGCGAAATATCTTCAAGTTTTCATTTTTAGAAAGAAGCTCTTTTAAAAAATTTTCATACTTAGGCATTTGCTAGATGGCCTCGCAAAAAGGAACATTAATATGAATTTGTTAAAGTAATAAAATAAATTTTTCATGTTGCGCGTTCACTCGCTCGTTATCTAATTGATGCAGTTAGGGCAACGCTTTTCTTAAAATCATTTTTTCATTTAAAATCGGTAAGGGCTGCGTAATCGAAGAAGAGGGAAGCGGGGTCGGAGGTCAAATATGTACCTGAGGATCGATCTGTTTTTGATCGACCACCTCCTTACAACTACGGATGGGTATAGCGTTGGCATTCTCCCTTGGATTGGGCTCCGTATTCCCTGGTAGTGCCCCCAGAGCACGTTCAGACATAAGTTGTGCCAGCTGTCCAACCTGTATTTCTAAATTTTTAAGCGATCCGGTGATGTTCCGGATATTGGACTCGTTGGACGCAACATATCGATTAAAATTTTCCTCCACCAGAAGAGGCTTCGGAGGAGGGGACGAAAAAGAGAGCGCAAAAGGAGGGGGAGGAGGGAGCTGCGCGTTATTCGGGTTACTCCATGAGAAATTCGGGTGGTTCCTCCAACCCGAATTATAGTGGCTATTATAAGGGTTGTTTTGAAAGGAGGGACACACTGGATTCCCCATGTAGTCCATGAATTCGTCGACCACGCAGGCATTAGGGGGGAGAAAACAAGGCAGAGTGGAGGAGGCAACAGACATCTCCGACACCAGCTTAATTAGCCTTTCGACTAGAAGGGCTAGCTGAGCAGTGGCATCCATTTCATAAAGGCTCGCCTTCTTATTGCGCGCCCAAGGGACATTCCACTGGTAGGCATTGGTAGCCATTTCTTCGAAAAGAGCCTGGGCAGCCTCGGGGGTCTTATTATTCAGAGTGCCCCCGACAGCCGCGTCAATCATTTGATGCGTCTGACTGTTCAGTCCATTATAAAAAATCTTTACCTGCAACCACGTTGGCAACGCGTGGTGCGGGCACCGGCGGTGAAATTCCTTAAAACGCTCCCAAGTCTCATAAAGAGACTCTGAGTCGTTTTGCACCAAAGAGGATATGTCCGCCCGCAATCTAGCAGTTTTTGCGGGCGAAAAATATTTAGTAAGGAATTTCTCTGCCAACTCCGCCCAGGTCGTGATGGATTCCCACGGGAGGGAGACCAACCACTCCTTGGCCTTGGACTTAAGAGAGAAGGGAAAGAGGCGCAAACGAATGGCATCATCAGTGATGCAATTAATCTTGAAAGTATCGCAAATTTCTAATAAATTAGACAAGTGGTTATTTGGGTCCTAATCCAGCTGTCCGTCGAACTGCACGGCATTTTGGATCATTTGTATAACACTTGACTTAATTTCAAAATTATTGTTCGCCACAGTAGGCCGAACAATACTCGACCCCATATCATCCATGTTAGGTCGAGCGTAGTAAGACATCGTACGCTCGGCCGCTTGGGCATTATTTGGGACGGCTACAGAAGAGAAAGAGGGTTCTCCGGTGAATTCTACAGGGTCTAAAAAGGGAATTTGATGTAGAGATCAGATACGTGCAAGAGAGCGGTCGATCTCAGGGTCAAATTCAAGATTTTAAGAACTCGAAGGTTGTCCACGGGTTTTGCACCCTAGAAAAAAAAACAACGAAGGGGGAAGGATTTGTTTTTTGTTATAAAATTTTTTATTTGAAAATAAAGTTAAATTAATAGAGCCCCGGATTTAATATAACAACCGTGCTCCCCGACAACGGCGCCAAAAACTTGATGGCCGCAGAACAAAGACCGACTGTGGGTGGTTCGAAATGGTCAAACTCCGCGGGCCGAGTTAGAAGATCGAGTTTTCTAACGAGAGGAAGCAAGTGCACCTATCGCGTAGTACTCGGTATTCGGGAGAATACCGAGGTCGTATTGTTCTCGGGTGCACGTTGATTATATTTACTCTTCCGAGAAGACAATTATCTTACTATCAGTAAGGTGGGATTTTTAGTTTAATTAAAACGTAAAGAAAGAGAGCAGAATATTACTAAGTTTGTTCGATGACGGATTAATGCTCGTCATCGAATCAGATGAAGACTAAAAAAATTCTTAACAATTATTGAACTTAGTTTTTAAATTAATATAAGGCACTTGGCTGTGGAGGTTCCATAAATATGAGCGCACATATCTCTAGAAATATTGCTCACCTGAATATTAAGACTATTCGACCGATCATTAGACCGACGAAGGATTCCTCTTAATGCCCGCTTTACGCTAAGAACCCCGCTATTGGGTGGGGAACCCAATTCGGTAGAACTACGCTCGTCCTCTTTCGATGTTATGTACGAAATTCTATTTACCCAAGGGGGATCGGTCCATACGTGCGGCCTCCCGGCGTTGCATATGGATAACGGAAATAGAACCCGCACATCGATTTTGTGGTCCTATGCGTCGTTAACCCGAGGAAAACATTAAGTCCTTAAATAAAAATAAAAATAAAGTTCTTTAATTATTTCAAATCATTTTATATGTCCCGATGCTCTTCGATGCTAAAGGCTAATAGAGATTAGCCACTAATCGGTATGGGGACGGCTTTATGATTTTTAATGAAACGTGAGTTTGAAATTAAGCACTAAACAATTATTAGAGAAAACATAGAAAAAAAACAGGACATTTAGATAAATTGAAGGAAAGCTAATTGATGCAAGCACTCACGCACACTTAAAAACCATAAAGAATGTAAATAAAGCAAGTCCTACTCGAATGAGTAGGGGGGGAATAAATGCAAGTACAAGTCCTACTCATAACTGAGTGGCGGTAAATTAAACCAATGCGCCATTTAACTCTTAACGAGTAGGCGGAAATAAATGCATAAATAAAAAGAAACTATGTTACAAAAATGAAAATTACAAGTCCCACTCGAATGAGTGGGCGGAAAATTAAAGCAGAGCGTCGTTTAACTCTAAATGAGTAGGCAGAAATAAATGCACACAGGAACACACTCTACATAAATGAAGAAAACATTAAAATAAAGCAATAAAAGTTATCACCTACACTCACGCACTCTATGTCATTGAATAAAGCATGAAAGAAAGCATGGAAAGTTAGTCTCATATACTCACACACAATAAGTAAAAACAAGAAAAACAAAGTTGCCTAAAAATTAAAACTACAACTTTTCTACCATTAAAACTTGTCAAAAACGATAAAAAAGATGAAAAAAAAATTAATAGAGCAAATGGTTTTTTGAAATTAAAACAAAAGTACAAGGACTTGAAAATTTTAAATGATAACATTTTCATTCTTAGGGTCTTACAAAAGTGAGGAAAAAGTGATAATAAACTTAAAAAGTAAGAAAAAAAAATCAAACTCACTCTTAGCTCACTTTTTTAAAATCCTAAGGATGAAAACATAAAAACCCAAATCCTAGTACATAAAGGAAATAAAATATAAACTACCTTAACTTGGCTAAAATAAAAGTTATTAAAAATAAAAATTATAACTTTTCCATTCTTAAGAGTTCATAAAAGTGATTAAAAAGTGAAAATAAAATTTAAAAGAACAAAAAGTTTTACAACCTAAACCAAAACTAATTTAAAGAAAAGTAAAATCACCTTTATAAAACCTCTTTTACAAAACTCCCAAGGAAGCAAGGGTTATAAATTGAAAGTGACATAAAGCTTAAGAAAAGAGGGAAGAACTATCCTTATAACATAACATATATATATATATATATATATATATATATATATATATATATATTCATAACAAAGAAACATAAAACTTGAAATTAAAACATAAAAACATAAAAGCTATCCTAACACTTTTGCATAATGAAGATAAAATAAGAGAAATGAAAACATCACTCCTAAACACACACACACTTTTCCATAAAGAGAAAAAACTAGGAAAAACATGAGAATAAAAAGGGAGAATAAAGTGGGCACACATGTTCATTCCAAAGCCAATTAAGAAGTGAAAAGTTAACATTTTTATTGAATGAAAATAAGTATTACAAAGCTAATACAAAGCTAAGCTAAAGCAATACCAAACATAAAAGGAAGTGGGGAGAAAGTTCTCCTTACATGGCAATGGAGTCCACAAGGGCAGCCCACAAAACACACTAAATTTGGCTCAAAAAAGTGAACCCTTGGGTATTACAGAATATTTTTATTTATAGGCAAAATTTTGTGTGTGACACGTCCTTGTCACGGGCGTGTATGGGGGCGTGTCACAGCTGCCGTGTTTAACTTGGCATCTTCTTGCGAGCTGGCGCCGTTCTGGAAGGTTCGGGAAGGGTCACGTTGCGGTCACGGGCATGACATGCCTGTCACGGGCATGTCAAGCAGTGGTTGACGATCTTCGAGCCCTGTTCGACGATAAGGAAGCTTTTGGAAGGAACATGTGGCGGTCACGGGCATGACAAACATGTCACGGGCGTGTCGGGGGGGGGGGGGGGGCATGACATGATGGTGTTGAGTGTCGACTGGCCGAAGGCGTTGAGTGTCGACTGGCCGAAGGCGTTGAGTGCCTGACACGGGTCTGTCAAGTCAATGTCACGGGCGTGTCAAGTCAATTTTATACTTTTTCCTGAATTTTTCTAGAAAATAAAAATAACTAAGTTAGAAATAATATTTAAAAAATATGAAAAATTTATTGAACAAAAAAAACAAAAAATAGAAAAAATAAAGTAAAATATTATAATAACAATAATATAAAAGTAGGTATAATTACAACTTATCAACCACTCACCAAAATTTGAGATGGTTTGGAGAACTTTATGTCCCTAAATTAATTTACCCTAGAATTATTAAATAATTTCTAAAACTATAGAAAAATTATCGCCAAAAATTTGAATTTTCAGACAGGATCTGGATATAGCTTAGTGTGACTCCCTGTCCAAATTTACGGTCATTTGGACTTTTGGTGAAGTGGGGGCACACATTTAAATCTCTATCTAGCCCTAGGCATAGATCCCACCAAAATGAGTGCCCTGGACAAACCAGGCACCCAAATTGGTTCAAATTAATTTTGAATTAAATTAGACCCATAGGGATATAATTTATATGTTGACCACTTTCTCAGATTTAGCCTCTATGTATTTTTAATTTATTTTCTAATATGACTGATTATAAGGGACATAAAACTATAATAATCCAAAATAAATTAAATGATTGCACGAATCTTAAAGCAGGATCCAAGGATGGCTGGATCGTCTTCTTCTTCCGGCCAACATCCATGAACTAGCATGCCTAGAGTAACTTCCAGCCCAATTTCCCGACCATCCAGCCACCTCCCTTGTCGGCCACCGCCGCCACCACCTCCGTTGAGGTGGTGGCTATCGATAGGTGGCGGCACAGTCGCCGGAGCGGCGGATTCTGGTAATCTCGACAAGCTCAAATTTTCAGAAAAACAAGGAGAAAGGTTCTCCCGATCGGGCTCAATTCAGCCAGAATCTTGGCCCTAACAGTTGCTATTATCTACCAACAGTGAGAGAGGAAGTGGTGGACCTTGTTTGTGGGCTGGAGGCGCGCCAATCGCCGGGATGCCATGATGGTGGTGCCGTCGATCGGGATTCTACAATAGCATAGTGGAATTCTTTGTCTCCATTAGATGAAGTTTGTAAACGACTCCTTTGAGTCTAATGAATATTTTAAAAGAGTGAAATAGGGGAGAGGAGGGCCATGCGTCAATGGCCATTAATGGCCTTTAATGATGCTTTTGGCCAAGTGGTGGTGGTGGGGAGGGGGGGGGGGGGGGTGAACCTGCCTTGTGGTGGCCGAGAAAAGGCTGGAAACTTCTCCTCTTCGCAAGAGGAGTTTAATCAAGCCAATAAAGGTGGCATATGGCCTCCCTAAGCCATGAATGGCTTTCTTCCTTCCTTTTTCTCTCTCCTCCATTAAGGGGGAATTTGGATTTCTCTCTTCTGCCCTTCATGGTCAAATTATGTCATGGCACTAGCTTGAATGCAGCCCTCTAAGCTAATATAAAGTGGTTATGAGTTGGTTAGCCCAAGTGGCTAGGGCTTGAGCTTTTGTTAGCCCTGTTGAGCTAAGTTTGACTTGACGTAGCCTAGGGTTGGCTTTGGTCAATTTGACCATTTGTGTCACCATCAATGGGTCCTTGGTTACCTATTGGCCTCCTCTAGGGTCTTGGTAGGGATGGGTATGGTTTACTTGGCACCTTAAAAGTCAGTTGACCCTTATTAAGGGCACTTTGACCACTTTGGGGTTTGAGTTAACTTTGGTAAACTTAGCCGCTAGGGTTGACCCCATTGGGTCCTCAGTGACCCATTTAACTCACTCTAGAGTTATGAGTTCATGGGTGGGGTCCACGTGGCTAAGGGAAGGTCAATTGACCCTATGTAGGTCAGTTTGACCCATTTAGGGTTAGGGTTTACTTAGGTAAACTTAAGCTCTATGGTTGACCCCAATGGATCTTTGGTGACCCATTGACCCCACTCTAGGTCTAGGGTGTAACGACCAGGGATTTGGCCCATAGCCCCCATGGCATCGCTACAGCGCTGCAGCCCAAGAAACCCAACCCCTCTCCCTCAAAGGCGGGTTGTTGGTGGCCACGCCTCCCTTTGATGAGCGAACTCCACTGTTAAGTTGGGTCATACGGGGACTTCCCAAGAGGTCACCCATCACAATACTACTCTCTCCCAAGCACCCTTAAATCCACAATTAAGCGTGCTTGGGCGAGAGTAGTACTGGGATGGGTGACCTCCTGGGAAGTCCCCGTACAGCCCAACTTAACTGTGGAGTTCGCTCATCAAAGGGAGGCTGTGGCCACCAAAAACCCGCCTATGGAGGGAGAGGGGTTGGGGTGCTTGGGCTGTAGCCTGGTAGCGATGCCATGCAGGGCTATGGGCCAAATCCCGGGTTGTTACAATAAAAAGTGAAATTTTATTGTAACGTCCCTAGCCGATCCAACGTGACAATTTCACGGCTCCACTCTAGGCGACGCTATCGGGCTACAGCCAAAGCACCCAACCCATCTCCAACCCACTGGCGGGTTGTTGGTGGCCACAGCCTACCTTTGGTGAGCGAACTTGACAGTTAAGTTGGGTCGTACAGGGACTTCCAAAAGAGGTCACCCATCCTAGTAGTACTCCAGCCCGAGCACGCTTAACTATGGAGTTTTCCAACTTCTCATCACCAACTGATCTGCAGATCAACTGGTGAGGAGAGTTAAAAGAACTTCATAGTTAAATGTGCTTGGGCTGGAGTAGTACCGGGATGGGTGACCTCCTGGGAAGTCCCCGTGGTGCGCGTTTGACTATCGAGATTGCCTTATCAAAGGGAGGATGTGGCCACCAACAACCTGCTTGTGGAGGGAGAGGGGTTGGGGTGCTTGGGATGCAGCCCAGTAGCGACGCCCAGAGCTGAGACGTGATAATGTCATGTTGGATCAGCTATGGTCGCTATACAGGGAGACCCTGGGTAGGGTTGGTTGCACTAATTAGGGCACATTGCCCTTAGTTAGGGCATCTTGCCAAATTATGCCTAGGATAATCCTAGGTCGAATTGGCCATCCTAGGTTTACTCAAATGGATCCTTAGGGCCTTACAATAGATTGGTGAGGTCAAGGTGGTGTCTTGGAGTCTAATGATCATCCTAAATAAGGGTTTAGGAATATACTATTTGCAGACCATAATGATCTCACCTATATTCCTAAGTCACTTTGTCTTTTTGGGCTTCTATTGTTTTGTCATATCCTAGTCATGACAAAACCACTCCTAGGGGTTTTGTTGCTTGAGGGATGTTATAAATCCCAATACATAAATAGAAAATTTCGTCCTTGAAAGTTTAGTTAGGCCTACGGGGTTTCAAATATGAAAAGTAAACTGTAACATCCCTAGAGGATATGAGGAATACCTGACTAAAAAGCTCTGGTTAACTTTGTTACATCAGATCATGCGGGCCACTAGTGTGCTCCTCTTGACCGTGATTCCTCCACAGGACCTTGACCAACGAAACTTTCTTACGGCGCAAAACTCAAATCCCCTTGTCGTAAATCCGGACCGGCTCAAGGTGAACTGACCGATCAGATGCTACCGGCCCACCAGTGGGCGTAATCTGCTGCTTCAGGCATAGTAGAGCCCTCCTAAGAGAGGATACATGGAACACATCGTGTAGAACTGCCAGCTCCGGTGGCAGCTCCAGCCTGTATGGTAAGGGTTGATCCGCTCCCGGATCCTGTAACACCCCATATTCCTTGGATTGAGCTTCTTTCGCCTGCATACTGACGAGAAACCATACACCAGATTAATCTTCAGTAATCATGGTCTCCATATTGAGACTCTTCTTGGCAATATCGCGCCTCGTAATATTTGGCCGGTCTGTTTTGGGCCTCCAGCATCCTATCTTGAATTAGTCACACCCATGTATCTGGGTTCTTCATAAATTACGAGTCTAGTGCCTTTGAATCCTCGTCCTAAATCCATGACAGTGGAATCCTGTACTTCCGTACGAGGGTGGAGAGCTGTATTGAATGTCAGCCGACAATCCTGATAAGCCTAGACTAATCCTCTCTCCTTGTACGTACACCATTCATCCTGATTCAACATGATCACCTTAAGCATACTATGATAACGGACTTCTACTCCAAAACTTCATGAAACACTTACAGTTGTTTTCGTCTGGGCCATGGTGACCCCAGCTAACTAGGCTAGTCTATCCTCGATGTTCCCTTTATAATTGTGCCCGGAGTGGGGATGAGGAATCCTGTGTATGAAAATACCTAATTATACCCTCGAAATTCCACTCTAACTCGGGAATTGTATGATAATTTTTCCTCTTTCTTCACTCCTAAGAGATACATGTTCGGAGATACACCATACTTCTAGTGATACATCATAGCGATTAAATTTTTTTTCCTTCTCAGATATCCTGAATCTTGTTACCCATCATCTAATTTTTTGTGATCATAGTTAATCCTCGTCTTATCACCAGGTCATTATCTTGGTTATGCTACAGGTCATCATTCTAAACAGGTTTTTACAAATTCTTATCTTTGCATGAATAACGTCGAATTATATCGACTTCAATCTCACTATGTTTATCATGTCTCATTCTCTAAAATAGGTCTAAGGAAACTAAAGTCAATACTAATTCACCCAATTAACAAAGGGCAATTCACCAAAAAACAAAATGTAATCCCACAATAAAAAAAAGATAAGCCCCTACCAACCTTGGGCAATGTATCTTTGATATTACCATGCTATATCCGTCCCAACTGGGTGCACAATCCCTAGGGCATCAATATTCGACTTGGGGTTCCAACCTGAAACCTGTTGATATACTCCATACTCTAAACCCTCAGTGTCACATTTATGACAACCTTATCCGGGTTAACGTGTTTCCAATCCCAATTGGGTCTCTTCCGAACTTGAATTCCTATCCGACCCTCTGTGTTTGTCGTGGTGGTTGTCTCAAGGTAATCTTGTTACTGGTATGAGGGTTGAGACGATATGTCTTCTACCATTCTACTAATGGTTATTGGTCTCAATTCCCCGTAAAGCAGTCCTACCAGTTTGAGTAATGGACCGTAGGGTCACCTGAGTTTATGTCTTAGGTGTCCATTCTTGTGTTAAACTCCTCCTATATTCTGTTTGGCCATCTCCTTACCTTAACCAAGTTTATACCGAAGGTCTATTTCTGACTGGGGCATACTATAAGTTGTCATTGTTGGTCATGAGTCCTAATGGGTTGAGTCTAACTCGTTGGCTAGAGAACTATAAAATGAGATCTTCGAGCCGGAGGTGCTCCCTTATGGTGTAGGGTTTGCCGTAGGCAACAAAGAAGAATTCCAATTAATGAAGAAGTTGACTTTTACATGTGATTTTCCTCATGGGCACACGACTGCTTCCGCTGCTAGTTTGTCCTCTAACTAAGCTCGCGCAGGGGTGACCTAGGGTTAGTGTACCTCTTCTTTTTCGATCAAGGTTTCCTCTGATACCACTTGTAAGACCCCTATTTTTTTCTTTTTCATCACCAGGGTCTTAGGCCCAGAACCGCCGCTTTGCGGTAATACCTTCACGCCCGGGAAGGTTGTGACTACAAATCGCCGCTCCTTTCGCCCAAATCGATCACAGAAAAGCAGCAAAATAGTAATTTCAAGTCCACAGAAATCACATATATAATAAATAATCTCCATAAAGGGAGAGTCCACAAAAATAATAAAGGTACAGAAAATAGGAATCATGCACGGTACATCAGTATCCTCACTATAAATCACTAAGCGTGGAAGCAAAAGCAAAACATCTACTAATGATCAGGACTCACACTCCCAGCTTTCAGAACTCCGATGCTAGACTGTCTCATCTTCAAGCATTCCGACCTCTGGGGCTACTCCTATATGCTGGGCTCCACGGTCCCCTAAAATGATGTGGTTTGAAAACCGTTAGTCTAAAAGACTAAGCCCTATCATTCCCCGCCACTTCCCCCATGGTTCTTAGGCACTGTGCGGGGAGGAGGAAAGGAGAGGTAATGAATGTGGAGAATAACAAAGTAATAGATGATGGCGGAACTAATCTAGCAGTTCTAAGAGTACATATGACAGTAATGAATGTATGAAAGGCTGAGTATATATTATGTAACCTTAACTTATATGAAAACACATAAGCTATGAGATCTTCTGCAAGGATCCAATTGTATAAAAAGTCTCATACATATTTTTACGATAGGATGTCAGTTTTTTAGCAGCATGTATATATCTACAGGATAAAAACCTTAACTTTTAAGTACGCTCATGCGAGCATATAAGCCAAGGGGTTGTTTTGCAGGGCCTATTGTATAAAGCATCCCATACCACTTTATAAAATTTTTGTCGGGGTTTATATGCAAAGATGATGGTATGATATGAAAAATTTTCTCTTATGTGAACATTAAAGTGAAACTCACCCACTCGACTTTGTGTACACAGACCTTTAGTTCCCCCTTTCTGGAGCATAACCTCACAGGATACCACCGTAGTGGCAGATGAAAGGGGTGGGTTGGGCCTCGGCCACCACTAAACTGTTAATTGCACTACCATTCAGACCTATCGTATGCCTCGATACTGGTGCACTAAGCGAAGCTCCTGCGTACTCTTGTCGGCTGGCGCACCGGACATAATTTTGTGAAGTGCAAAACCACACTTACCGAATCAACATATTGGTGTCGGTGCATCAACCCTCCAATACCGAAGACCCACCACCTTATACCTTATGCACATGCAACCTTATGTATCACCTACCGAGCCAAAGCTCCCCAGAACATCCCTTCCGTCACAACCAACAACCGAGCCAAAGCTCGCCGGGCCAAACTGCCCATCACAAAATCCACCCATCATATTGCCCGAGTAACCCAACCTAACATACCAAGACATCGAGGTGAGTGAAAGTGAATCCCTAGTTATGCTAGTTACTCTTGCAGTTTATTTTGCCTGCAGTTTAGGTTAGCCCAGGACTGCCCCCGACATACCCCGTGAAGTGCTCTTAAAGGGCACTAGGAACTACGATGGGCTGAATCCCAAAGCTCCCTTTCGCAAGGCAATTATTATTATTCGTTAATACCTACTTCATGATCCCTTAGTATTACAATGGTTCTAACCATAAAGTGTTTTGACCTTCTCTCAACCTTCACAGGATAGACGATCGTTCGTCGATCCCGAGAACCACCAATACATAGACAACGCTACTACCTACTCTCCCTAGATTCAATGGTATACTCCAATCCACATACCAAAATCAATAAACCACAATCCCATCTCCCTACGACCATTCCCCATGTTAACACGATTTCTGCAGTTTTACTAAACGCAGACCATCCTAAGCTATATGATGTATACAATGGGATGTACTCCAAATTGTCATCAAAAATCCCAATAATAATTATTGGGGGTCTATCTTGACATGTTTAGCCTAAATCCATAATTTCATAATTTTCGTAATTTACTTAATAATTTAATTAATTTTCTAAGAAATCCAAATACCTTAGTTTGAACATGAAGTACCTTTTCTTGCATGCAAAATGCTCCACAAAATTTATGATAAATACAAGATGACTATTTTATATTAAATTCAAAGTATCCCAATCTTTCGGCTAGGTTTAGACCACTAAAACTAATTTTGAACATAACCTACATTAATATTTATAAAGAGACAGGTATTGCTAAAATTCTTCCAAAATTCTGAGAAAATCCAAGCATTTATATAATGACCTATAAACACTCTAGGTCAAGATTCATAATTTTTCAGAGAGTAGTGAACTCTAAACTTAATTTTGCAGAATAATACAAATTGATAATTTAAGGATCTAAATATATAATAGTTTATCTAAATATTGCAATAAAATTCCCACATGAGCATATTGTCCTAGGAACACTACTAATCAAGTTTAACATTATTTTAATGAGTGGGGGGCTTTGAATATATTATTGATCATATTCCCATATTTATTAACTTGTGAAGCATGTACTCGTAATTTATATTTAAAAATTACACCAAAAATTTTGGTATGAGCATAATAGTCCAAAACTCCCTCTGCCCCATTTTCATAACCATCCAATGAACAGAGAGGTCATAATAAATAAATGATTAATAAGAGGTATTAAAGTTATTGTTACAAAATTACCAACAAAATCACTAGAGGCTCTAATTAACCCTATGACCATACTACACAAGTTTCATAACTTTTTATTGAGTTGTGGTGGCCTATCTTACATGTATAAGGGTTATTCCCTAAACTAGGGTTAGGGTTTTGAGGGGTTTATCCATCTCCAAATTTTTAAAGATTTTTACGAGGGGACCTTAGTTACCCTAGTGTCCTCTCTACCAAATTTCAAGTCCATACAAGCGCATTTGACCCCATGCCCTTCTCAACCACCAAAGTTAAACATAGGGTTTGAACTTGGGTCCTAGGGCAATCCTACCCCAAACCACCCCATAATACATATGAGGGTGTAAAATGACATGTCAATCTAGTGGCCCAAACATCAGCCTCTATTGAGGTGGTTTGGCAATCCAATCACATAAGGTGCACTTTTGACCTTACCCCTTTAAGGTCCAAACAAGGGTTTACTCATTTCCCATCCAAACCAACTCAAAAGGAGGTGAAATTCTATATAGAACCTCATGATTACCCAAAGGACCACTCACCAAAATTTGGGAGGGTTTAGAGGTCTTTAGGTCCCTAAATTAATTTACCCTAAGATTATTAAATAATTTCTAAAACTGTAGAAAAATTATATCCAAAAATTCCCATTTTTGGACGGGACCTGGGTATAGCTTAGTGTGACTCCCTGTACAAATTTCAGGTCATTTGGACTTATGATGAAGTGGGGGCACACATTTTAATCTCCTTTTAGCCCTAGGCATAGACCCCATCCAAAATGAGTCCCCTGGTCAAGCAAGGCACCCAAATTGGTTCAAATCATTTTTATATTAAAGTAGACCCTTAGGGCTACAATTTATATGTTGACCACTTTCACAGATTTAGCTTCTTGGTATTTTTAATTTATTTTCCAAGATGACTGATTATAAGGGACAGAAAACTATAATAATCCAAAATAAATTAAATGATTCCATGAATCTTAATGCAGGATCCAAGGGTGGTTGGATCATCTTCTTACTCTGGCCTACGACCACGATCCAGCTCGCTTGGAGTAACTTCCAGCCTAATTTCCCGGCCATCCAGCCACCTCCCTGGCTGGCCACCTCCACCACCACCTCCGTTGAGGTGGTGGCTATCGTCAGGCGGCGGCACAGCTGTCGGAGGTGCGGATTCTAGCATTCCCGACAAGCACAAATTTGAGGAAAAACTAGGATAAAGCTTCTCCCGATCGGGCTTAATTGAGCCCGAACCTTGGCCCTTACAGTTCTTATGATATACCTATAGTGAGAGAGGAAGGTGTGGACCTTGTTTGAGGGATAGAGGCGCGCCGATCGCCGGGATGCCATGGTGGTCGTGCAACCGATCGGGTTTCTACAATAGAACAGTGGAATGCTTCAACTTCATTTGATGAAGTGTGTAAATGACTCCCTTGAGTCTAATGAAGCATTTAAAAGTGTGAAACGGGAGAGAGGAGGGGCCATGCACCAATGGACATTAATGCCCTTCAATGAAGCTTTCAGCAAAGTGGTGGGGGGTGAACCTACATTGTGGTGGGTGGGAAATGGCTGGAAACTTCTCCTCCTCCCCAGAGAAGTTGAATCCCGCCAATAAAGGTGGCCCTTGGCCTCCCTAAGCCATGAATGGCTCTCTTCCTTCCTCTTTCTCACTCCTCCATTAAAGGAGAATTTGGAGTTTTCTCTCTCCTTCCCTTCATGGAAAAATTATGTCAGGGCACTAGACTAAATGTAGCCCACTAAGAGAATATAAAGTGGTTAGGAGGTGGTTAGCAGAAGTGGCTAGGGCTTGAGCTTGGGTTAGCCCTTCTGAGCTAAGTTTGACTTGACCTAGCCTAGGGTTGACATTGGTCATTTTGACCTTTTGTGTCACCATCAATTGGTCCTTGATGACCTATTGTCCTCCACTAGGTTCTAGTAAGTGATGGGTAGGGTTGACTTGGCACCTTGAAGGTTAGTTGACCCTTATTAAGGGCACTTTGACAACTTTGGGGTTTTAGTTGACTTGGGTCAACTTAGCCACTAGGGTTTTGTCCAATGGGTCCTTGGTGACCCATTGAATTCACTCTAGGGTTAGGAGGGCTTGGGTGGGGTCCACTTGGCTAAGAGAAGGTCAATTGACCCTATGTAGGTCAGTTTGGCACATTTAGGGTTAGGGTTGACTTAGGTAAACATAAGCTCTAAGGTTGACCCTAATGGATCATTGGTGACCCATTGACCCCACTCAGGGTCTATGGAGACCCTGGGTAGGGTTGGTTGGGCTCATTAGGGCAAATTACCCTTAGTTAGGGCATCTTGCCCTATTTAGGCCTAGGATGATCCTAGATCGACTTGGACATCCTAGGTTGACTCAAATGGACCCTTACGACCTTTCAATAGATTGGTGAGGTCATGGTGGGGACTTTGAGTCTCATGATCATCCTAAACTCGGGTTTAGGAATCTACTATTTGCAGACCATAATGATCTCACCTATATTCCTAAGTCCACTTGGTCTGATTAGTCATGACAAAATCACTCCTAGGGGGTCTAGTTGCCTGAGGGATGTTACAGCAGCACTATGTCCCAACAGTCAGACATCTTAGAACTTCAATGGTTGGATTTTGTTGGTCTGATTATCCATTCAAATGCCACTTGAAGATCTTTACGAAGGACTTGTGTACTTTATCCTTGATGTTCTATATCCATCTGCAACTTCATAACTAGAGATCTTAGGTCCATTCCTCACTGGAGTATGATCCTTAAGTTATCACCTTATTCTAGTCTTATTCCTTGAACAACGTCTGTCAAAATACCATATGGGGGTATAAGCACTTGGACTATCCTGTAAAATATATTAGTATACCTAAGGACCCCAAAATGAATTGGGTCCTAGGTTCTTGTTAATATAAAAATTCACATGTCTACCTACAACAGTCCCGTCAAGAAGACTCACCCTTGCCTTTGGCACACTAAGGTTTTGCTAAGAATCTATGGAAAAATGCCCCCACTTTGCCACATCAAAAGCACTCATGAATATTGTACCTTCTTTTCTGAGCAGGTCTTCTTTGATACTACATGTTAACTGCAGACTGTTTAGAAGAAAGAGCAGCTTCCTTTTTCTTATTTCACTCAGCCACAATCTGACGAAGGTTTGTCTGTCAGTAGAAGAGCTTGGTTTTTCTTGAGATCTACCAACAGTGGTCGTCTTTGCTGAAAACAAACTATTGATGGCATCAAAAGTGCCCAAGTTTGGTTTGCTGACATACTTGCCCTTGGTCTAAATGTGAGCTTGGATATTTTGAGAAATGGCCACATCCTTATTTTCTAGAATAGGGGCAAGTGCACCAAATATAAATGGTCCATGATTGTAAATTTGAACTTTATCATGGGGAGCCTTCTGTTCACTCAAACCCATGCCCTTTCTTCTTCCATTGTAAGATACACTAGTACTCTTACAAAGAGAATTTCCATTCTTCTAGTGACCATACATGCAGTCTTGGTCATACCTGTTGGAAGGGAGGATTACCTTATGAAAGGTGGCCTGAGTTACTATAGGATCTTTTCCTTTCCCTTTGGAATGGGCAACTCTAGAATTACACTTAGACTATAAACTCCTCTTATCTTTTTGAGAGGTGAAGGAGTCATTCAGTGGTAATACTATTTTTGTCTTTGAAAAACTAGCAACAATCTTTTTATCCTTTAGGAGTATCTCTACAAGATCCAAGATGATCTTATCCTTGTGGCTTATGGTCTCAATCTAGATGATTGAGATGGCCTATTGTTGGCTGTCTTCCCTCACTTTCTTATACAGTAAGGATGCTGACACTATTTACTTGGAGGCAGTTAGCTGTAGTGAGATAATCTCCTCAGCATGCTTCTTGGCCAACTTCTTGATTCTTTTGAAAGCATCCAGTAGGGCACCATACATGTCAATAAATTGATTGATAAATTCTTCAGATGGTGTGTCATCATCGTCACTGGATGAGGATGAATCAGAATCTGTACTAGTCACTTAGCCAGTCTCAAAGGAAGAACTAGATAGAGAATGTACATTGTTTGGACCATGCTGATCTTGGAAAGATTCATCATCTAACATGTCCATCGGCCCATAGAAGCTTTTGGTATCTTCATCCTCGTCATCATCCTCCTATGAGTAATTGCCTGAATGTGACAGAGTGGCCATGATCCCTATCCTAGTAGATGGATAGTTTTCAGCTTTATCTTCAATAGCAGCCAGTATCCTAATGAAAGCTTCTTCTTCATCTTTAGACTCTAAGGAAGATTAGTCACTTTGACACCGGCCGTTCTCCTTCTTTGCAATGAAGGTCTTTTCCTTTCTACAGACTTGAAGCTTCATTAAGCTCCATTCCTTATGGTACACTCCTGAACCCATAAGTATAAACTTTTAGCTATCCTTGGACATCAACTCAGACTGTTAAGTCCTTTTTGAGCAAACTTCCTTTGATAACATTTGAAAGTCTTTAGTTTCAAGGATAGCTAAATGATGAGTCCTATTTAGATAGTGATTTTCAGAATCATCTATGCTAGTTATCTTTCACTTTCACTTCACTTTTAGTTCGTTATCCTATATATTTCATATTATCTTTATTTCCATAGGAAGTGCACACTTAGGCTCGTGGTTGTTACTTTTTGTACTTTTATTGATTGTACTCCTTATTGCGATTGCCTTAAATGTCTGCACATATCAGTGATTTGTTTTTCCTATTGGTACATTGGTCGTGTGCATTTTAAAGGAGTGTTTGGAAACATGAATATTGTACACGCTCATCGGATCTAATGCGCATGACCACTGGTCGTACACAACTAATCGTGGGAACTTGTCTTCAGTTTTCCAAGTTCTGCCGGGGCAAACGCATGACAACTAGACACAGTGCGCACGACCACTGGTAGTATGCCACTTATCGTGTGCATTCATTCCATTTTTCCTGGAGTTCTGTCTGGGGTGATCACATGACCATTAGATATAGTGTGCCCGACCACCGGTCGTGCGCTACTTCTCATGCGCATTATCCAAGCTTTCCTTTGAGTTCTGCCATGCCAATATGCATGATCACTCGACATAGTTCGCACGACCACTGGTCGTGTGCCCATGATCGTGCGAATTATTATTTCTGTTGTCTGTTTATACGCAGGTTCCGCCCTTATTCGAAGGGCTCGCCATTTCTAAACTATTTTTTGTCTCTGAAAAAGGGTTCTGCTAATCCCCTTCATCTTCCACCATAGGGAGGTGCTCCGGGCAAGCTTTCACTTCCAAATCTAAGCCGGAGCTTCCTTTCAGTCTCCTCCTTCATCCTTGAGATCAAGAAAGGTTTTGATGCTGTATCCAACAAGCAAAGGGAAGCTTGCAACTTTCTTCTGCATAGTTACACGAAGAAGACCGGTCAATTGGAATGTAGTGACAACCCTTCTCTACCCCGGATGCAGTTGAGGACCATGCTATGATGCGGATTGACAACCCGGAGATTCCTTCCGTAAATCCTCAACAAGACTTCGGATTCGGTCGATCTCTTGACTTGTTCTTGCTTTCTTGTTGTATATGTGTGTTAAAACTTCATTTGTATATTTTGTTGCTCTTTAGTTGTATACTTTATTAGATTCATGTCTATGCGATTCTGTATTGCTTTACCGTTTTAGTTGATTAAGGTGCGCCTTTATCAATCCTCCACCACATTGTCGCACTAGCAATTACTAGTGGCATGCATAGCGAAGAGATGATCTCGACCCTCATTCTGTCATTCTCACCACCTCATCTGCAAGCCTACTCGTCCATCCGCCTAGCAATTCGGTGCATAGCGGCTCATGTAGTCTTCCATCCCTCCTAACAAAGCATCGCATAACGGCGTTGCATAGGAGTAGTTTTTATTATTTTACTTTCTTTTTACGCAATATACCAAAACCCCCCCTTTTGTAGGTTAGACCTTTGGACTTCAATCTCAAGTCCTCCTCAAATTTAACTCCATCTTGTTTTGTTCCATCGAGTTCGATACTTGGGAAAATTCGCGCATTTTTTATTACGTGTGCGGCCGGTACACTTGTCGTTCAAAGCATCAAGTTTTTGGTGCCGTTGTTGGGGAACACAGTCGTGTGAGTTTTTGGAGAGGGAAATAATAGATTGAAGCCTTTTTCCATTTGTGCATATCATTTTCTTATTTGCTTTAGTTTTATAATTTTTATTTTGCTTAATTCTTTTTACACTTTTTTGATATTTGATTTAGATAGCAGATCCGTGCTAATTTTTTTATTCTAGCTGTATAGCAGTTTTTCGGCAATTATTATTGTTCGTGATGTATTCTATAGTTGAGTATCGTCTACTTGACACTTTGTGCCGATGCATCGACGCCACGGCTATTAAGAATGTCGAGCACTGTATTCGGTGTTTGTTATGTAAAGGTGTGGGCAACGTGTTAGAGGATTGCCCTTATTTGTGCGAGCCTTCTCCCTCTGTAGGCGTGTGCACAACAACCTCCCGTTCACGAAAGACTGTTGTGGACAGGCTTACAAGGGTAATGTCTGGCCCATGCACTGATATCGCTCATCTGGCTCATTCTTTAAACGTTAAGATTACCGAAGAATGTCTTGCTGCATACAGATCCTTCAGCGGTCCCACGATCCATTTTTACGAGCTTCCCTTGAGTGATGACGATAACCCTTTTGTTAGCTAGCAAAAATAGTATCAGGAATACATGGGCGCTCCTGTATGGAATGCAAAGATTGTTCCTGTCGATGGGGTGGCATCTACGAATGATTTTGCGATTGGGCAAGCTTATTCAGTGCTTCATTTATAGAGTAGTTTCATCCCTCCGCAATTTTTTCCGGATTGGGCTATTCCTCTTTCTTGTGAGTCGGCTTATGATGTCGTATTTGAGGATGATTCAGTGCCCCAGGTTGCGCCGAAGTGGGATGATGACTCTACTATCTCCAATGGAGAATGTGGATCTTCAGAGCACTATGACGCACCCCGGTGGGATGAGGAATATTCTCTTTCCAATGTGGTGGCTTGCACTCTTTATTGGATGAGTCCATTCCTCTTGCCACCACAGATCTCGAGTTATCGGATTATCCACAATATGACTCGTATGATACCGACGATGATCTAAGCTTGGATCCTGCTAGGAGTAAGACCAGTAGCACTCCCCTATTTGTTATTATTTTAGTTCTTCATCTTCTATATTTCTTGATCCCCTATCTATATTTGAGCCTGCGCAGGATAAGTCTCCACGGGTATATTGGGATGACGATGAGCCTAGTGCCCATGTCGTTGTCATCGCTTCTTGCAAACCTGTGGTTGATGATGCCTTGCTAGGCAAGGATTTATTTTGTGGTGAAATTAGTGACGACCAGTTCTCCTCCTCTTCTTACTTCTTATTTACTCTACTTGTGTTGGGCAGGTATTATTATTTTGGGTAGAGTTGTAACTGCTCTATCGACGTATCGGTACCCGCTATGGAAACGGATAATGGACCAGTTACATGTGCACTTTTCTTTTCATAGGACCATTAGCAACAAATATATAGAATTTAATAAGTCATGCTGGGATGACAATATCCCCAGTACTTATCTTTCATTTTCTGCATTTTTATTTTTCATGTTTATTTTAGTTTTATTATTCCTTTGCATTTTGTCTATTTTTCTTTTGTTTTTGCGGAGCTCACCCCTAAAGGTATTCCTGAAGACTTTTTATTGGCGGGGTTGTGATTCTTCGTTTGGTGGGCCTGCCTCTATTTTTCAAGCATCTTCTGGTATGCTCACTGGCTGATCAATAGGTAAACTCTTCCCTCATCTCTATCTGAATTTAATTCCAATATCATATGTTGTGTAGATTAGTTTAAGTCTGGGGGAGAGACATTGTTAGTTACATTTTGCACGCACACATTTCATTTGCATAGTAGAAAGTTTTGTTGTTTTATTTTGATTAGTTCATTTCATCGCACACCACTGCACCCACATGAGTGTGTTTTAGTTGTTAGCATGTTAAACTCGTTTCTTTTGTATGATTTGGCTAAATTAGTGTGCTGGCATAGGATTGTGAGATGGATTGCAGTGATCCTAGTCAAGTTCTCTCGTCTCGTATAAAAATTGTAGTAGATTTAATTTTTCTATATGCTTATAGTTTTATTTTTTTCTATTTGCGTACAAACTTTTTATTCTACACGAAAATGGGTGAAACCGGTGTGAATCAAACTGTAGTGTATGGATGTGTGTAGCAGTAACTAGACTCGTTTTGCTTGAGTTGGGAGGAAGGATCATCTTTCTCAGTAGCTATGAACTTCCCCCAAGCTACTCTCGAAGCATTGGTGCACGGTTAGTCAAGCGTGAGTGTGATGTAGACCATCATTTTGGCCCGGTTGAGCTTTGTACCGTTCCTAACGTCTTATCCTCGCTAAGCCCTGTTGTGTTTACCCCTTCTTTTGATTTAGCTCCACCATTATTTCACCAAAGCCTCATAGCCAATCCTAGTCGCACACCCAAGTTGAGCTTTAGTGCTTTACATTTGCATTTAGGGATGTGATGTCATGATATTCATTGTGAATAGGTGGATGTGATCATATATTTTTATTTGCTGAAATTGTGGAAATAAAAAAGATTTGAAATATATATATATATAAAAAATGAGTTGTAAAAAAGAAAAGTGAAAAGAAAATTTATGATTGAAAATCCTATTTGAGATGAGATTTTATTTGAATTAGGCGGTGCACACACCCATATTTTAAAAGTTAAGTCTGTGGGTGTGATGTACCCGTATGTATTCTTGTTAACGGATGGATTCCTTTTATGCTAGCTCATTTTGGTTTGGTGCGTAGCCTTTCTGTTTATCTTTGTTTACCTCACCGTATCCCAAGCCCCATCTCTTATCCTAAAGTCCTACGGATTCGCGCTTGAGTCAAACTAGTGCCGTGGAGAGTGTGTGAACGGGAAAGTGTATGGTCCCCGACATTGGTGGATTCCTTTAGAGGTGATCCTGATCCCCGGACTTTTGCAAAGCTCACCTTATTGGCCGGCCTACTATCTTCCTACGCGTGACAGGAAGATTCAGCGTTATTCCATTTTTGAGTAGTAATAAAATTTTCATACGCATTGTGAAAAGTATAAACTATTTTGCATACTTAGAAATTTCCACTATTAATATTTTTACGTGTACGAGCATGTGACTTCGTATGGTACTCCATATCACAATTTCTATATTACCAAAATCATTTTTTATGTCTGCATAGATTTTGTTTGCTCGGTACGAGCAAACAGGTAAGTCTGTGGGTATGATGAATCCTTTTTTTATAGTTATTTCCGGACTCATCTGGGCTAGTTTTCTTACGCAAGCGCTTCACTTTTAGTTCGTTATCGTATATATTTCATCTTATCTTTATTTTCATAGGATGTGCACACTTTGGCCCGTGGTTGTGTATTTTTATACTTTTATTGATTGTACTCCATATTGCGATTGCATGAAATTTCTGCACATAACAGTGATTTGTTTTTCCTATTGGTATAGGGGTCGTGTACGTGTTCCGGGAGTGTTTGGAAACAGGAATACTGCGCATGCTCATCAGATCTAATGCACACGACCACTGGTCGTGATCACCAGATCGTGCGCACTAGTCTTCAGTTTTCTAAGTTCTGCCGGGGCAAATGCACGACCACTAGACAAAGTGCGCACGACAACCGGTCGTGTGCCAGTGATCGTGTGCATTGATTCCATTTTTAATGGAGTACTGTCTGGGGTAATCGCACGACAATTAGACATAGTACGGACGACCACCGGTCTTGCGCTACTGCTCGTGCGTGTTATCCCATTTTTTACTTTGAGTTCTGCCATGAAAATACGTACAATCACAGGACATAGTGCGCACGACCACTAGTCGTGCGCCCGTGATCGTGCACATTGTTATTTCTACTGTCTAATTATACGTAGGTTCCGCCCTAATTCGAGGGGCTCGACATTTCTCTGCCGTTTTTGTCTCCGAGTAAGGGTTCTGCCATTCCCCTTCGTTTTCCAACGTAGGGAGATGCTCCAGGAAAGCTTTCATCGCCAAATCTAAGCCGGAGGTTCCTCTTGGCCTCCTCCTTCATCCTTGACCTTCAACAAAGGTTTTGACGATGTATCCAACAAGGAAAGGGAATCTTGCAAATTTCTTCCGCATCGTGACACAAAGAAGAGTGTCAACTGGAAGGTATTGACAACCCTTCTCTACCCCGGACGTAGTTGAGGACCGTGCTAGGTTGCGGATTGACAACCAAGTGATTCCTTCTATGAATCCTTATGAAAACTTTGGATTCGGTCGATCTCTTGACTTGTTCTTGCTTCCTTGTTGCATATGTGTGTTAAAACTTCATTTGTAGATGTTGTTTCTCTTTAGTTGTATGCTTTATTAGATTCATGTCTATGTGATTCTGTATTGCTTTACTGCTTTAGTTGCTTGAGGTGAGCAATTCTCCATCCTCCACCACATTGCCGCACTCATAATTGTTAGTGAGGTGCGTAGAGAATAGGTGATCTCGACCATCATTCTACCATTCTTACCAACTCATCTGCAAGCCTACTCGTCCATCCGCCTAACGATTCGATTCATAGCGGCCCGTGTAGTCTTACATCCCTCCTGGAGATGCATCGCATAGCGGCGTTGCATAGTAGTTGTTTTTAGTATTTTACTTTCTTTTTCTGCAAAATACCAAAACCCCCCTTTCTTAGGTTAGATCATTGGACTTCAATCTCAAGTCCTCCTCAAATTTAACTCCACCTTGTTGTGTTCCCTCGAGTTCGATACTTGGGAAAATTCACCCATTTTATACTATTTCTGTGACCGGTACACTTGTCGTTCAACACATCACTAAACACCGCGAGGGGGGTGAATAGGTTTCTTAGTCTTTTATGACTATCTTTCTTTTTGGTGTGTTGTGATTTAGTTATATGTTGCTTTCAAGACAGTTACTGTAATGCCCCTAATTTTTTGGTATTTACTTTAAATCCCCAAGTGACGTATTATTGACTTCAGTGCGTTATGTTGACGCTTAGTTAACGTGTGTCATTTGTTGGGGCATGGGTTTGCTAAGTGGGTTTCCCTTTGTGGTTTATTTTGTCCTGGTTGTGCACCTTCCCTCGCGAGCCGGGTCTGTTTTGGTAACTTGGTGGGGCTTTTTATTGGGATGTGGTGGCATTTTATCTTCGGGTGGTGTTTTACCTGAGTTTGGTTTGTTGGATTTTGATTTCGACTTCACCGTTATATTCGTAGCATAGGTATTTAGCTACGGTGCTATTTTTGTAAGATTCTGAGTTTATTTGGATTTCGGGTCATTTTGACGTTATTTAATTTATTAATAATATATATTATATTTATAAGTATAAATAGGGAATCCGTCGCGTCAAACCCTATTCATATTCATCTTCTTCCTGAACCCGAACGATGGCCATTTTCGCCAGCGAAAGTGGAGCGGAGTCCCGCGTGCCTTCGACCGATGATTTCCAGTGATTTGGTGGTCGGATTCCTTGATAAATTATAGATTTTGAAAACTCTCGATAAGATCTCGGCAATATTGGTAAGCTTTTCCCGATTCCTCGACTTTTAGGCGTTAGGGTTAGAGATTTTGACCTCCTTTTCCCCCCAAAAGTTTAAGGAAACAATGCTAAGGTCATTTGGCGGCCGATCCTAGTCGCAGTGCGAGCGGGAGGTTTTTTTCCAGAGTATCAAGGCAAGTGGATTTCCCCCTTGCATGTTCATTTATTTTGTATTTTCTTTCTCTCTTTCCACTTCACTTAGAGAGTAGGACTAGTGTAAGGTAACTATGAAAGATCTCCTAAGAGTAGGGCATGATTTCGGCCAAGGCTTGGACACAGGGTTTAGAGATTAAGTAGAATTCGATGTATATCATCAAAAGGTAGTATTCGGCGGGTATGGGTTAGAAATCCGCCGAGTATCTTAGCCAAATTCGTTGAGTATCAATAGTTGAGCATAAGGATAATTCAGCACATTTATTGGGTAGAATTCATCCAAAATGAATTAGGGGTAGGAATTCATTAAGGTAAATTCGTCGAGTATTGATATATTTGCTTAAGGCCATTTCGACGAGTTTCGACTAGTGACGTGTCGAGTGAGGCAGATTTATCGAGTATCGACTGCCATAGTGTTGATTGTACTCGCCAATTCATCAGGTATGGCTCAGGCTTGAGAGCATTGAGTGACCGTGCTGCCAAGTGGAAATACTCGAGTATAGTAACTCTAGTCGTCGAATGTCTTTAGCATTCTCCGAGTATCACTAGTCTTTTTCGCCGAGTGTGATAGAAATTTGTCAAGTATCCTTATAGTTCGTCGGGTATACTCGCCGAATTTGGTCAGGACTTAAAATATTTTGTTATTTACTGTAGGATTCATCTTGTATGGCCCTAAAGGTATCTTAGGGCTTGTTTAGGCATTTCTTTGAGTTTTCGGGTTGGGTTTTGATTTGGTGTGTTTGGGTTTGAAGATTCTTCTACTATGAGGGTTGGTAGTCGATAAAGGACCACCAACTTGACGCCAGTTTTTGGATCATTACCCATGGTAGTTGTTTAGTCTCTATGTACTATTGGTTTGTGTTGGGAAAATTGGCCACCACCGCAGTGCCCTTTTGTGAGACGTTTGGGTCTGGAAGGTCGGTTTTGGACAATTTGGTCATCGGCTCGGATCCGGTTGTTTTTACCAAGTGTTAATGATTAACTTTTCAAGCTTTTTGTTGATCATTTATTTCTTATATTTCAGTTGATGCTATTTCATGCTCATGCTTGTAGATTTTGTCAAAGCATGGCATCGTTCCGCACTGGATGAAAATGTTCATTTAAGTCCTTTATTTCAACTTTTACTTTACATGTTTTTACTTAGCTAACCAGCTGTAGTTTCAGCATTCCTTATAGTCGTGTTTGGTAAACCCTTTCTTTCCTATTTTACTTTTACCTGCTTATTTCCATTGCCACTTATATTTCTTGCTGAGGTGTTCTACTTTTGAATGCCTCAGGTTAAGGGTTGTAGTCAGTGGAGAGGTTGTGTTGGGTGGTAGCTTGTGGACTGCAATTATTACAGTAGTTTTCCTCATCGTCGTGAGGTAATTATTGTTTTTAGTTTTAGTTCAGACTTGCATACTTTAGTGGGTTCGTGTCAGATTGTTACACCCACTGGTAGCTTTTTTTGGAATGTTAAATACGTTGCTAACTGCTAGTTAAACTTTTGGGATTGGTTGTACTTGCTCTCTAGGAAGGTTTTATGATATGTTACATGTTAGTTATTTTAAAGTATAAAAACTATTATTATTACTTCATACATGTAATATTTGAAATCTAAACAACTATATTGTGCGGCTGTAATAGAAACTTTAACTATTATTATTAATCTTCAGTCTTGCATAACATGAGTTATCCTCTGGGGATGTTTATACTCATGTAGGACATCTAATCTTGTAAATAAGGTATTTACAGCAGCGTATAACAATCTTTTTCTCGTTGACTAGATGAGCCACTGAGCCGAGGGATACAGCTAACCGCTTAACTTAAAATGGATTTTCGCCAAATAACTTATAGATCTTTTATAAAGGTGCTGAGTTCGAGTTTTTCCTGAGCGTCTGCAATTATCCCCTGCTGACGTGGCATCATAACGCACAATTTCCCTAACTCTGATATATCTTTAAATTCGGTGAAAATGCGGGTTGTGATAGTCATACAATGCACACACAACATTTATAGTGGTTCCCCAGATTACGGGTATATCCATTGTCCCTCCCACATTTCTAACATCTAATTAGACAAGGTACTTCTCCAAATCTCGGCTCCTTAGATGTAATAGCACAGATACCTCAGGATCTCTTAGTCTCCTCCAAGTCTTACCTCAGGCACAAAATCCCTACATCAGAGCAAGCTTGCTCCTACATCATAGTGATTCGCAGATCACCTACCTAAGGCACACAAGATGCCCTATACTCAAGCTAGGAGGATATCCCTGCCTCAGAGAGAATAATGATGGCCGCGGAACAGAGACCGACTGTGGGTGGTTCGAAATGGTCAGATTCCGCGGGCCGGTTAAAAGATCGAGTTTTCTAACGAGAGGAGGCAAGTGCACCTATCGCAAGTAGTACTCGGTATTCGGGAAAATACCGAGGTCGTATTATTCTCGGGGACGCGTTGATTATATCTACTCTTCCAGGAACACTATTATCTTACTATTAGTAAGGTGGGATTTTTTAGTCTAATTAAAACGGAAAGAAAGAAAGCTGAATTTTGTTAAGTTAGTTCGATGACGGGTTAACGTTCGGCATCGAATCGGATTAAGACTAAAATAATTTTCAACAATTATTAAACTTTGTTTTTAAATTAATAAAAGGCACTTGGCCGTGGGGGTTCCAAAAATATGAGCGCACTTATCTCTAGGAATATTGCTCACCTAAACATCAAGACTATTCGACCGATCGTTAGACCGACGAAGGATTCCTCTTAATGCCCGCTTTACGCTAAGAACCCCGCTATTGGGTGGGGAACCCAATCCGGCAGAACTACGCTTCTCCTCTTTCGAGGGGGCGTACGCAGTTTTCTATACCCAAGGGGGATCGGTCCATACGTGCAGCCTCTCGGCGTCGCGTATGGATAACGGAAATAGAGCCCACACATCGATTATGTGGTCCTATGCGTCGTTAACCCGGGTTAAACCTTAAGTCCTTAAATTAAAATAAAAATAAAGTTCTTTAATTATTTCAAATCATTTTATTTGTCCCAATGCTCTTCGATGCCGAAGGATAAAAGAGATTAGCCACTCATCGGTATGGGGACGGCTTTATGTTTTTAGGTGAAGCGTGAGTGTAAATTTAAGTTCTGAACAATTATAAGAGAAAACATAAAAAAGGGCGATTAGATAAATTGAAGGCTAATTGATGCAGGCACTCACGCACACTTCAAAACCATAAAGAAAATCAAATAAAGCAAGGCCTACTCAAATGAGTAGGCGGGAAATAAAAGCACGCCATTGAACTCTTAACGAGTAGGCGGAAATAAATGCACACACACACACTCTTCTTAATTGAAGAAAGCGATAAATAAAGCGTAAAAATTATCTCCTACACGCACGCACTCTACATAATTGAGAAAGCGATAAAATTTGCGAGTCCCGGCTCAAATGAGTGGGCGGGGGTAAATTTATCTCATACACACACACACTCTACTTGAAGGTAAAACACACACACGCACTCTACAGAAAAGTAAACACACGCACCCTACAGAAAAGTAAACACACGCACACACACAAAGTTTTCCTACTCAAGTGAGTAGGAAGAAAATGAAAGCAGGGCGCCATTTAACTCTTAACGGGTAGGCGGAAATAAATGCATACGCACACACGCACTCTACAGGAGTTCAAATAAAGCAGTAAAACCTAACTTATACACGCACGCACACTTGCAAAAATAAGAAAAACAAAGTTGCTGAAAAATTAAAACGATTGCATTTCTACCGCTAGAATGCGGTAGAAATGCATAAAAAGTGAAAATAAAAATTAACCGGACAAAAAGTTTTGCAAATAAACGCAAAATGAAAGTTGGCGAAAAATTAAAACAACTGCATTTCTATCGCTAGAATGCGGTAAAAATGCATAAAAAGATGAAATAAAAATTAAAGGGACTAAAAGTTTTGCGAATAAAAAGTTAAAACAAAGTGAGCGAAAAATTATAACGACTATATTTTCATTCTTATATTTTTATAAAAACTCCTAAAAAGTGTAAATAAAACAAAAAGGGACAAAAAGTTTTACAATCCTAAAGAGCCTAAGTTAAAGAAAAATGAAAATAACACTTTTAGATGAGTTTTTATAAAGCCTTATGAATGAAAAAATAGGAAAAAGGAGAAAAGCTAAATCTAGAAAAGTGCGGAAAATGAAAACTAAACGATGGCTCAACGGCTAGAAATGCCGATAAATCCTAAATCTAACTAAGTTATCAAGCTATAAAATTGAAAACATAAAAGAAACACAAAAAGGGAACAAAAAAATTACTTAAGAAGGGCGCTTCCAATTGAACATTTCAACTTTGCAATAAAGAAAATCTACCATTTTATTGAATGAAAAGGCTATTACATGAAAAACTAAAACAAACAACCTAATACAAACTAAGAAAGATAGGGAGAAATTCTCCTTACATAGCTTAGAAGCCAAACGGGCAGCACCTCCACTAAGTAAGATGGACCAAAAAGTGGACAAAATAAGCTTCCTGGAAGCTCTTATTTATAGGCAAATTTTCGGGTTGGTCACGCCCTAGGTCACGGGCGTGATAGGGGGGCGTGTCACTACTAATCATGAGCTGATTGGTGATTTGACTGGAGCTTTGACTTCGGCTGAAAACGTGGCGGTCACGCCCCAGGTCACGGGCGTGACAGGGGGCGTGACGGGGAGCTGGCTCTGGGGATTTGACGCGCGCTTTGACTTCGGGGCAGCCCACGTGGCGGTCACGGGCGTGACAGGATTGTCACGGGCGTGTATGCGGGGCGTGACTTGGACAGCTGGCAGCTCGATGTCGGCAGCGTTGACAGTTGACGAAGCGTTGAGTGCCGACATCGACACGGGCGTGACGGATCTTGGACACGGGCGTGACATGAAGGCGTTGAGTCTTGAACAGTGAAATCGTTGAGTGTCGACTCGATGATGGCGTTGAGTGCCTGACACGCCCGTGTCGGGTGGTGACACGGGCGTGACTAGGCCAAAAAAATATTTTTCTGAAAAAAAACAGAAAAACAAAAAATGCTAAGTTAGAATATATTTTTATAAAAAGAAGCAATTTTATTGAACAAAACAAACTAAAAAAACAGAAAATAAAGTAAAACAACAAAATAAATACACTATAAAATGGGTATATTTACAACTCATCAAATACCCCAATACTTAAGCTTTTGTTATTCCAGAGCAAAAGTTTGAGGTGAACTTATAAGGAATAATAAAAAAACTCTAAGTTCTGCTACCGCTAAATTAATTATAAGAGAGATCAAATAAAAATATACGGTGTATAAGAGTTAAGTCCTAAAATTATTTAGATGATTTAAACAGGGCAAAAGTTTTGGCCAAAAGACTTCTTGATGTAATCAAATAGAAAGCAATAATTGAATTGGTTAGATTAACAGAAAATAGTTTGGAGTTATACGAACTTTAGCTTATAGGAGTGTTATCGGAAATAATGCAATTTACGAATTATGCTCTCAAAAAGATTTTTGAATTAATTCTAGAGTCATGAAATTGGCTAAGGGGGGTTGATGTTGGATTATGAAGATGCTTGGATTTTGAGGCGAGGTTATTTTTCTCGAACCTCCAATTTTTTTGATTTGGATGTTAAAGGAAAACGAAATATTATTTTCCTTAACATAAAAATTTTTTCTTCTTCAAAAATAAAAATAACTCAATGTATATGTGTTGGAGTAATGAATTTTATCCTCTTACTCCGTAACGTATAATCTTGTAATTTATTGGGTGCCTATGTTTACGTAATGAAATCTTATTCCCATTGACATAAGATCTTTTTCTTTTTGGGGAAATAATTTTATCATACCAAGTAGGTAATGATATGTAAGGGGAAAAAAAGAGAACTAGATTTTTAATTGAAAAATAATTGAGAGCAACCTTTATAAATTGTACGTTCCAATTTTTCAGAAAGCTAAAAGCAAGCATAATTGAATTATATAGTCGTTATTTTCTAACATGGTACACATGCTCCTATCTATGAAAAATTAGAAGTAGTGCCTAAAACGAGTCCCCTATTTTTAACAAAGTATAATAAATTCTTTAAAACTTAACCTCGGCTATTTAGATTTTTCAATCTATAATTAACAAACGAATATTGAACAAAGAATTGATCAAATTCGCATATAAATAAACTCAAAACGGAAGTTTTGGATAACAAGAAACTTAAGAATGAAATGTTTAATTTATTTGTTTCAAAACTTATAAAAAAAAAATTTTTGTTGTTTTTTTTTGAAGTTATGCTCTTTTTTTGTAGTTTTGTAATTATAGCTTTAATATATACATGCTAAAAAGAAAGAAAAAATGCGAAAAAAAGTTTTTTTTTTGGATTTTTAAGTTTTGTGAATTTTTTTGTATTTTTAATTTTTGTGAATTTTTTTGTATTTTTAATGAAATTTTTATTCTATTTGCAAAAATTTGGGAAAAAGAAAAAATATTTACAAGGATGAGAGGGAAAAGGGAGAGGGGAAAGAGAAAGAATATTTACAAAAATTATTTACAAAAATTATTTACAAAAATATTTACAAGAATATTTACAAAAATATAAACTAGGTAGCCGCGAGATGACTCGTTATGTGGATGGCTCGATGAGCCGGATCTCGCGGACCGAGTTAAAAATAAGTCAATGTTTCAAAAATGAAACTTCAAAAAAAATTTTTAATTAAAATTTTTTGGATTTTTTGTGTTATAAATTTTTTTTTGAAGTTTTGTTTTTAAAATTTTTTGTTTTGTTTTGTTTTTTTTTGTTTTTTGTTTTTTTTGTTTTTTTTTGTTGTTTTTTTTTGTAAGTGAAAAAGAAAGTACAAAAATATGAAAACACCCCCATACTTAGATCCAACATTGTCCCCAATGTTGTATGCTAAGCATGAGGAACAAGACAGCAGGTATATGTACAAAGAAGGAAAAAGAAGGGGGCAGAAAACGTCCCTGATCCGCGCTCGGGGAAGCCCATTAGAAACCCTGCATTTATTAGAAAAATAGAAAACATAATAAATAAAGACGTAAAAAAGATAGACGTGGGGTGCCTCCCAGGAGCGCTTTGTTTATAGTCGCGTAGCTTGACTATAGTGGCGGGTTTATAAGTCGAGGAGGGATATGGTTTCGCTATACTCGATCACAGGGTCGCCCGCTATGTAAGTCTTTAATCGATGACCGTTTACTTTAAACGAGCCTTTTTCCGGGTGGGAGACGAGTACGGTCCCATATGGAAAAACTTCTTCAACTAAGAAGGGACCGGACCAACGGGATTTGAGTTTGCCAGGAAAAAGTTTAAGACGAGAATTATAAAGAAGGACTAGATCGCCCGGAGAAAAAATTTTGGGGGTTTTAATTTTTCGATCGTGATAAAACTTAGAACGCTCCTTATAGAACTTATTGCTCTCATAAGTATTCGCATGCCATTCATCGAGCTCGTTTAGTTGCAGTTTTCTATTTTGAGCGGCTAAGTTAGAGTGAGGTATAACAGTTTTAATGCCCAAAGTGCGCGGTGCTCCAGTTCTACGGGTAAATGGCACGCTTTGCCATATACTAATCGAAACGGGGTACAACCGGTAGCGGTTTTGTACGCCGTACGATATGCCCATAACGCGTCGTCGAGCTTAGCGGACCAATCTTTCCTTTTAAGTGAAACGGTTTTTTCTAATATGCGTTTTATCTCTCGATTTACTACCTCAACTTGGCCACTTGTTTACGGGTGGTAGGGGGTGGCAAGCTTGTGCGTGACTCCGTATTTAGCTAACGTCATAGCCATTAGAGCGTTACAGAAATGCGTTCCCCTATCACTAACAATAGCGCGAGGCGTGCCGAAGCGAGAAACTAATTTTTTTAGAAATGTAACGACGACTCGCGCATCGTTGGTGGGGAGAGCTTGCGCTTCCGCCCACCGTGATACGTAGTCGACCGGCACTAAAATATACATATTTTTATAAGAAGGAGGTAGGGGGCCAACAAAATCTATGCCCCATAAATCGAAAACTTCGCATTCTAAAAACATATTTTGGGGCATCTCGTCGCGACGTGAGATGTTACCCGACCGCTGACAGCTATCGCATGCGCGCACAAAATTGTGCGCGTCTTTGAAGAGAGTGGGCCAAAAGTAGCCCGCCTCTAGCGCCTTCCTAGCGGTCCGGTTGGCTTGATAGTGCCCCCCGGCTGGACTCTCGTGGCAGTGCCTCAATATCTGTGTGCACTCCACTCCCGCGACGCATCTTCGAACCGCTTGGTCCGTGCAGATACGGAAAAGAAAGGGGTCATCCCAAAAGAAATTTTTCAAGTCGGAAAAAAAATTCTTCTTTTGATGACTTGAAAAATCTTTTGGAAGTACCCGCGCGACTAAGTAGTTCGCAAAATCTGCGAACCAAGGCAAAGATGACGAAGATGAATGAATGGCGAGAAGGCGTTCCTCGGGGAATCTGTCATTTATTTCAGATTCGACGAGCGCTTCCGCACCTGGATTTTCTAAACGGGAGAGGTGGTCTGCCGCTAGATTCTCCGCGCCCTTCTTATCTCGGATCTCCAAGTCAAACTCTTGTAGGAGGAGAATCCATCGAAGAAGGCGGGGCTTCGCGTCGGCTTTAGCTAATAAATATTTAAGGGCGGAGTGATTGGTAAAAACGATAACTTTAGATAGCGTAAGATACGAGGGAAACTTATCGAAAGCGAAAACGACGGCTAAGAGTTCCTTTTCCGTCGTCGTGTAATTCACTTCTGCGGAAGTGAGCTTCTTGCTAGCGTAATAAATAGGATGAAAATGTTTTTCTACGCGTTGGCCAAGAACGGCGCCTAAGGCAATATCACTAGCGTCGCACATGATTTCGAACGGAAGGGACCAATTAGGGGCCACTAGAATCGGAGAATTGATAAGTTTTTGTTTTATAAAATTAAAAGCAGACTCGCAATCGCTACTAAAGACAAAAGGTGATTCCTTTTCCAAGATGTGAGTAAGCGGCTTTGTTATTTTTGAAAAATCTTGAATGAAGCGCCTATAAAAGCCCGCGTGGCCTAAGAAACTCCTAATGGATTTTATGTTTGTCGGCTGAGGAAGCTTTTCTATGATTTCAACATTGGACTTATCGACCTCTATCCCCTTAATCGAAATCTTATGGCAGAGGACCAAACCTTCTCGAACCATAAAGTTACACTTTTCCCAATTTAAAACAAGATTCGTGTCCTCGCATCGCTGGAGGACACGATCGAGATTACGAAGACAATCCGGGAATGAGCATCCGAATACAGAAAAGTCATCCATAAATATTTCCATAATATCTTCTACTAGCTCACCAAAAATTGCTAGCATACATCTTTGGAATGTAGCCGGCGCATTGCAGAGGCCAAATGGCATTCTTCGATAGGCGAAGGTGCCAAAGGGGCAAGTAAAAGTTGTTTTCTCTTGGTCTTCGGGGGAAATGGGGATTTTGAAAAACCCGGATAAACCGTCGAGAAAACAATAAAAAGGGTGACCGGAAAGACGCTCAAGAATTTGGTCAAGGAACGGTAGTGGAAAATGGTTTTGCGAGTGGCATCATTTAGTTTGCGGTAATCGATGACCACACGCCAACCCGTAACAGTACGAGTTGGGACGAGCTCGTTGTGCTCATTCGCCACTACGGTTAGACCGCCCTTCTTGGGCACGACATGAATGGGACTAACCCACGCACTATCAGAAATGGGATAAATAATCCCCGCATCTAATAATTTAATTATCTCAGCTTTCACGACGTCTTTCATGTTTGGGTTAAGACGCCGCTGCGGCTGAATGGTTTTGCGGCAATTATCATTTAAGAAAATTTTGTGAGTGCAGAATGAAGGGTTAATCCCCTTTAGGTCAGAAATTTGCCACGCAATTGCGTGGCGATGTTTAAGCAAAACCTCAAATAACTCGGAGGTCTCCGAATCGCTTAAATACGAAGAAATGATTTCCGGGAGCGTATCATTTTTCCCCAGAAAGGCGTATTTTAGGGATTCGGGTAATGGTTTGAGTTCTAGGATGGGCGGTTCTTCTAATGAGGTTTTAGTGCTAATGTCTTTTGAACCAATTGGTTCAAAAGGCACATTCGTAGACTCGTCCTCATCGCAATAAAAATTTTCGAGTGAAAAAATATTTTCGTTTAAAAATTCGGACTCGAAAACCGGAGAAGAACAATCTCAATAAAAAGAATCTAAAGAATAGCAGAAATCGTCGCTCGGCGACGAGTCTTCCATAGAGGAGTTAATAGAAAAAGTAACTTGGTCGTCTCCTACCCGAAGGAGAAGCTGACCATTACTTACATCAATTAACGCACGTGAGGTCGCGAGGAAAGGGCGACCAAGTATTATTGGTACGTTGGCGTCTTCCTCGATGTCCAAGATGACGAAGTCCACCGGGAAGGTGAACTTGTCTACCCGGACAAGGACATCCTCAACAACCCCGATGGGGAACCTAACCGAGCGATCCGCTAGTTGGATGCGCATATTGGTAGGAGCAGGAGTACCCAAACCTAAATGCAGGAAGAGCGAGAACGGCATCAAATTAATGCTCGCGCCTAAGTCTGCCAAGGCGTATTTTACTAATACATCGCCAAAAAGGCACGGGATGGAGAACCTTTCCGGGTCGTTTTGTTTTAAGGGCAATTTACTAGTAAGAGCCGACGAGCAGACAACGTTGAGAGATATATGCGAAATATCCTCGAGTTTGCGTTTATTAGAAAGTAGTTCTTTTAAAAATTTCGCATATTTAGGCATTTGCGAGATAGCCTCGCAAAAAGGAACATTAATATGAATTTGTTTAAGTAATAAAATAAATTTTTCATATTGCGCGTTTACTCGCTCAGTATCTAACTTATGTGGGTAGGGCAACGCCTTGTTTAAAATAGTTTTATCGTTAAAAATCGGTAAGGGTTGCGTAATCGAAGAAGAGGGAAGAGGGGTCGGAGGTGAAATATGTACCTGAGGATCGATCCGTTTTGGATCGACCACCTCCTTACCGCTACGGAGGGTTATAGCGTTGGCGGTTTCCCTTGGATTGGGCTCTGTGTTCCCTGGCAGTGCCCCCATGGTGCGTTCTGACATGAGTCGCGCCAACTGTCCAACCTGGAGTTCTAAATTTTTTAGCGATCCGGTGATGTTCCGGATATTAGACTCGTTGGACGCGACATAACGATTAAAATTTTCCTCCACCGGGGATGGCTTCATAGGAGGGCGAGGAGGAAACGTTGTCGCAAAAGGAGGGGGAGGGGGATGCTGCGCATTGTTCGGGTTGCTCCAGGAGAAATTCGGATGGTTCCTCCAACCCGGATTATAGTGGCTACTATAAGGGTTGTTTTGAAATGAGGGACGCGCCGGATTTCCCATGTAGTCCACGAATTCGTCGACTACGCAGACGTTAGAGGGGGGGAGAAAACAAGGCGGAGTGGAGGAGGCAACAGACATCTCCGCCACCTGCTTAGTTAGCCTTTCCACTTGGAGGGCTAGCTGAGCAGTGGCATCCACTTCAAAAATGCCCGCCTGCTTAGGGCATGCCCGCGGGACATTCCACTAATAGGCGTTCACCGCCATTTCCTCGAAAAGGGCCTGGGCGGCCTCGGGGGTCTTATTGTTCAGAGTGCCCCCGGCAGCCGCGTCAATCATTTGACGCGTCTAACTATTCAGTCCATTATAAAAAATTTGTACCTGCAACCACGTTGGTAGAGCGTGGTGCGGGCACCGGCGGAGGAATTCCTTAAAGCGTTCCCAAGTCTCGTAAAGAGACTCGAAGTCGTTTTGGACGAACGAAGATATGTCCGCCCGCAGTCTTGTAGTTTTCGCGGGCGGAAAATACTTCGTAAGGAATTTCTCGGCCAATTCCGCCCAGGACGTGATGGATCCCCGCGGGAGGGAGAGTAACCACGCCTTAGCCTTGGACTTAAGAGAGAAGGGAAAAAGGCGCAAACGAATGGCGTCATCAGTGACGCCATTAATTTTAAAAGTATCGCAAATTTCAAGAAAATTAGACAAGTGATTGTTGGGGTCCTCATCCGGCAGTCCGTCGAACTGCACGGCATTTTGGATCATTTGAATCACACTTGACTTAATTTCAAAATTTTTGTTGGCCACAGCGGGCCGAACAATACTCGACCCCGTATCATCCAAGTTAGGCCGAGCGTAATAAGACATAGTATGCTCGGCCGGTTGGGCATTATTCAGGTCAGCCATAGAAGAAAAGGAGGGTTCTCCGATAGATTCTGCGGGGTCTAAAAAGGGAATTCGACGGAGAGATCGGATACGCGCAAGAGAGCGGTCAATCTCGGGGTCGAATTCAAGATTTTCAGAAATCGAATGTTGTCCACGGGTCATGCACCCTAAAAAAAACGAAAGGGGGAAGGATTTTTTTTTGTATAAAATTTTTTATTTGAAAATAAAGTAAAATTAATAGAGTTCCGGATTCAATATAACAACCGTGGTTCCCCGGCAACGGCGCCAAAAACATGATGGCCGCGGAACAGAGACCGACTGTGGGTGGTTCGAAATGGTCAGATTCCGCGAGCCGGTTAGAAGATCGAGTTTTCTAACGAGAGGAGGCAAGTGCACCTATCGCAAGTAGTACTCGGTATTCGGGAAAATACCGAGGTCGTATTATTCTCGGGGACGCGTTGATTATATCTACTCTTCCAGGAACACTATTATCTTACTATTAGTAAGGTGGGATTTTTTAGTCTAATTAAAACGGAAAGGAAGAAAGCTGAATTTTGTTAAGTTAGTTCGATGACGGGTTAACGTTCGGCATCGAATCGGATTAAGACTAAAATAATTTTCAACAATTATTAAACTTTGTTTTTAAATTAATAAAAGGCACTTGACCGTGGGGGTTCCAAAAATATGAGCGCACTTATCTCTAGGAATATTGCTCACCTAAACATTAAGACTATTCGACCGATCGTTAGATCGACGAAGGATTCCTCTTAATGCCCGCTTTATGCTAAGAACCCCGCTATTGGGTTGGGAACCCAATCCGGCAGAACTACGCTTCTTCTCTTTCGAGGGGGCATACGCAGTTCTCTTTACCCAAGGGGGATCGGTCCATACGTGCAGCCTCTCGGCGTCGCGTATGGATAACAGAAATAGAGCCCACACATCGATTATGTGGTCCTATGCGTCGTTAACCCGGGGTAAACCTTAAGTCCTTAAATTAAAATAAAAATAAAGTTCTTTAATTATTTCAAATCATTTTATTTGTCCCAATGCTCTTCGATGCCGAAGGCTAAAAGAGATTAGCCACTCATCGGTATGGGGACGGCTTTATGTTTTTAGGTGAAGCGTGAGTGTAAATTTAAGTTTTGAACAATTATAAGAGAAAACATAAAAAAGGGCGATTAGATAAATTGAAGGCTAATTGATGCAGGCACTCACGCACACTTCAAAACCATAAAGAAAATCAAATAAAGCAAGGCCTACTCAAATGAGTAGGCGGGAAATAAAAGCATGCCATTGAACTCTTAACGAGTAGGCGGAAATAAATGCAGACACACACACACTCTTCTTAATTGAAGAAAGCGATAAATAAAGCGTAAAAATTATCTCCTACACGCACGCACTCTACATAATTGAGAAAGCGATAAAATTTGCGAGTCCCGGCTCAAATGAGTGGGCGGGGGTAAATTTATCTCATACACACACACACTCTACTTGAAGGTAAAACACACACACGCACTCTACAGAAAAGTAAACACACGCACCCTACAGAAAAGTAAACACACGCACACACACAAAGTTTTCCTACTCAATTGAGTAGGAAGAAAATGAAAGCAGGGCGCCATTTAACTCTTAACGGGTAGGCGGAAATAAATGCATACGCACACACGCACTCTACAGGAGTTCAAATAAAGCAGTAAAACCTAACTCATACACGCACGCACACTTGCAAAAATAAGAAAAACAAAGTTGCTGAAAAATTAAAACGATTGCATTTCTACCGCTAGAATGCGGTAGAAATGCATAAAAAGTGAAAATAAAAATTAACCGGACAAAAGTTTTGCAAATAAACGCAAAATGAAAGTTGGCGAAAAATTAAAACAACTGCATTTCTACCGCTAGAATGCGGTAGAAATGCATAAAAAGATGAAATAAAAATTAAAGGGACTAAAAGTTTTGCGAATAAAAAGTTAAAACAAAGTGAGCGAAAAATTATAACGACTATATTTTCATTCTTATATTTTTATAAAAACTCCTAAAAAGTGTAAATAAAACAAAAAGGGACAAAAAGTTTTACAATCCTAAAGAGCCTAAGTTAAAGAAAAATGAAAATAACACTTTTAGATGAGTTTTTATAAAGCCTTATGAATGAAAAAATAGGAAAAAGGAGAAAAGCTAAATCTAGAAAAGTGCGGAAAATGAAAACTAAACGGACGGCGCAATGGCTAGAAATTCCGATAAATCCTAAATCTAACTAAGTTATCAAAGCTATAAAATTGAAAACATAAAAGAAACACAAAAAGGGAACGAAAAAATTACTTAAGAAGGGCGCTTCCAATTGAACATTTCAACTTTGCAATAAAGAAAATCTACCATTTTATTGAATGAAAAGGCTATTACATGAAAAGCTAAAACAAACAACCTAATACAAACTAAGAAAGATAGGGAGAAATTCTCCTTACATAGCTTAGAAGCCAAACGGGCAGCACCTCCCCTAAGTAAGATGGACCAAAAAGTGGACAAAATAAGCTTCCTGGAAGCTCTTATTTATAGGCAAATTTTCGGGTTGGTCACGCCCTAGGTCACGGGCGTGACAGGGGGCGTGTCACTACTATTCATGAGCTGATTGGTGATTTGACTGGAGCTTTGACTTCGGCTGAAAACGTGGCGGTCACGCCCCAGGTCACGGGCGTGACAGGGGGGCGTGACGGGGAGCTGGCTCTGGGGATTTGACGCGCGCTTTGACTTCGGGGCAGCCCACGTGGCGGTCACGGACGTGATAGGATTATCACGGGCATGTAAGCGGGGCGTGACTTGGACAGCTTGCAGCTCGATGTCGGCAGCGTTGACAGTTGACGAAGCGTTGAGTGCCGACATCGACACGGGCGTGACGGATCTTGGACACGGGCGTGACATGAAGGCGTTGAGTCTTGAACAGTGAAATCGTTGAGTGTCGACTCGATGATGGCGTTGAGTGCCTGACACGCCCGTATCGGGTGGTGACACGGGCGTGACTAGGCCGAAAAAATATTTTTCTGAAAAAAATCAGAAAAACAAAAAATGCTAAGTTAGAATATATTTTTATAAAAAGAAGCAATTTTATTGAACAAAACAAACTAAAAAAAAGCAGAAAATAAAGTAAAACAACAAAATAAATACACTATAAAATGGGTATATTTACAACTCATCAAATAACTCTCTTATAGCACAGGCACCAAAGATATACCTCAGATACAAAGCTGGATCCTACCTCAGACCCAAAAGTCCTACACTAAGAGAGAATTACTCTCCTACCTCAGGCCCAAAGGCCCTACAACTCAGGTCCACATAGGATCCTAATTTAGACTTTATAAAATATAATTACAACATAGATTTGTTAAGATCCTACAAAAGAAAGAGTTTTGGTTGGTGTTGATTTGACTCTAGAGAAGTTATCTGAGTCTAATGTTTCTTGAGCTGATTTAACTCAGCCCTAACCTATTCTCACCAAGAAGAAATATTTGATCTTTAGTAAACTATTGTTTGTGCTGGAAGTAACTCAAAAACTTAAGCTTCTGACCTTGTTGTTGAAGACATAAGAGTAGATAGTTCTTTTTTATTCTTCAAACAGCCAACTATCTGTAAATCATAGACTAACTGTAGACTAAGTTTATCAAGCTCTACAACTTCTTAGAGCTCAAAAACAAAGCTTTCTGATCTTGATATTCCAGGTGAGAAATGGCAACAACTATCATGTATCAATAGATCTAATAAAACTAGGGTTAGCCTAGGCCGCTTCTTCTTTCTAAGAGAAATATCTCCAAACTTATTGTTGATGGTTTTGATCATAAAAGCTAGCTTGAAGAACTTTTGGATCAGATTATTGGAACTTCTATCTTCAAAGCTTTGTAACAATGGCGAGGAAGAAGACAAAGTTCTTTTTTTCCCAATAATCCCCAAATGTTAATTTACTCAATCTGATCTGAATTCTTTTATTAGCTTCTGCCATCGAACAACTATTTTGCTAGTGGGGCCTACCTATAGTTGTTGGCTACAACTTGTTTTAACAGTAAAAGACGTACAGTAGGTCTGCAATGCAATTTGTTGCGTACTGTAGCTTTCCTACAACAAATTTGAATCTTGTTGACTTTTGTTGAATTTTGTTGACGTCAGCATCTGCGTACTTAGTGATATTCTCAGTTTCATTCCATGCGTTGAGTGCATTGAGTGAATAGCCTTCACTCAACGCAAAAACACTTAGCCAAATAAATTGCACTGTCAAGAGTTGAGTGCATTGTGTGAATAGCCTTCACTCAACGCTTTTGTCCTTGGACAATCATTCTGCTGATTTGGCGTTGAGTGTATTGAGTGAGCCTTCATCACTCAATGCCAACTTGGCTTAGCCAAATTCTTCCCTACTAGGTGTTGAATGCGTTGAGTGAATATTCATCACACAACGCTTTTGGACTTGACCAATTTCTTCTATGCTGTAGGAATTGAGTGCGTTTAGTGAGCTTTCATCACTAAACGCTCCTTGACTTTGCTGCTTCTCTGAATGCCTACCATCTTACTGAGGTATTGATTGAAGTGTCCTCACTTAACTCTTCTATACATAGCCACAACTCTTTATGATGAGCTGGCGTCGAGTGTGCTGACCTCACTCAATGCATATGGACTTAGAAAGATTTTTCTGTCAATCTCTTCATAAGCTTTTATTGATCATTTGTATGTCGACGCCTTCTTCTTTGAGCGTTGAGTGAGTTGTCCTCAATAAACAATTCTGGACTTAGCAGAAATTATTTATAGATCTTTAACTTCTTTGACTGCATGAGCTTGTCCCAATACTTTTTGGTATATTGCATTGAGTGAACTGCCTTCACTTAATGCCTGTAGATTTAGCCGCATTTTCTTCCTTGCCAATGCTGAAGCATTGACAGACTCAGCTATACTCGGCGCCTTTTATTATATAGCATTAAGTGAACTGCATTCACTCAATGCCTGTGGACTTAGATGATTTTAAGTCTTTACAGCACCCTTCCTTGGCATCTGGAATTGAGTGAACTGGCTTCACTCAATTGTGGATTTGGACAGATTTCTATCTCTCCACCTCTCTACCTTGTTACCACCTTTCACAATCACTTAGAAAACCTATCTAAGCTTGTTCCAAGGAACATCCTGTACATATAGAGCTTAAGAAAACTGTAAGATTACACACATGTGTATACAATTGTCAAGTAGGACTTCATCAATTCTGGAACAATGAGATAAATTGACCCAACATTGGGCAATTTAGTTCGAACGACATAACACGGATATAATTCAGCTATAGCCCGTTGCTCAAATTGTCATGCCAATGTTGATGATAACAACCATCATAGCAAAGAACAATAAGCGGGTTAGCCTCCCCTTGCCTGTTCGGATCATTGGCCTTTTGGTTGGGAAATTCAAGCTCTCAGCTAAAAATGTCACTCACATTATCCCCAGGAACAGCACTTGCAATGGTCACATCAACATCTCTCATGTCCCTAATAGATAGGATTTTAGGCTCAACAAATTTTCATGCTACTCACCTTTCCTTTGGACATTGGCTTCACAACCACAATTAGGCTGGCTCTAACAGCCACCTTAGCTGATCTCATAAGGCTCTCAGTTTTAAACAATGGCCCCCAAGTCTCTAAGATACAACCCTCACATAGCTCACTGGGAGATATCATTGGCGGTAGCACTACCGTCATGTGGTAGGGGATAGAATTGTGTTTCTTCCCCACATTTGGGTGTTTTCCTTAGGACAATCTCCAATACTATCACTGCAGCATCCTACACTATCCTTAACCAAAAAAACTACACATTTATCCATGGAGTCTTCTCTGGCATGCAAATCAATCATCACCAATCCTGACCAACCTGTCCAAATGGGATTCATACAGTATGCCTATTCCGAACTTTGATATCGGATTCTATATGCAATTCTTACTGGGGATCATAACAGTCTACCTGCTATAAACTACACTTTTCTTCACCCTTAGATGAGGTGTTCCACACACTTATGTAAATTTAGGACTTCACTTGTCCAAGGAGAAAGATCGTTACCCTTGTTGATCTCTTCGGAACCCTGTTCCTGCACTTGAATTGCATTGAATTGATAACTACAGCTTCTTCTCCGGGGTTCTAGCTTCGACTCGCGAATCTGATCACAAGAATTCTTTGGATCACTTTTTCCCTTTGCCTCCTCAAATCTTCCTTCTCTTTCCTCAAGAATCAAGAGAGATAGAGAATGAGAAAGATGATAAAATAATCTCATCACCAGCCTTTATCAGGAAGCTACCGCCACGCTGTATATTATTATTTCCATGTGGTATCCTAGACGGTGGCCACTTGGCCCAATCGGCCCCTCTATATCGCTCAAGACTACCTCATTTTTATTTGATATATGTCAAGCTATCGCCGGCATTACCACTAACGTCATACGATACCTAGCAGAGACAAATGTCAATTTTATGCTGCTATCACCGAGCAATACCTCACTACCGCCATTTGTTAGTATCTCAATGATTTGTCGAGTGCGTCGATTGGTACCGCCACACGTTACAATCCTACCGCTGTGTGTTACCTTCCAAAAATGGAGGTTGATTTTATTCAGCTGGATACTATCAGCGTTAACACTATCGCATAGTGCTAACACCCAGAAATCAACTCCTTCCCATTTTCAGGAACTTTGGGACACTACACATAGGATATACTCATAAACACTCACTTACTCATCTAGCATAGGATATTATCATGAATACTCAGTTCTCCCCCTTTTATTATTATTCAAAGGGGTAGGGGATTAACGAACCTATCTCGTGAACACTCACCTTTCTCCATATGTCATGAGATACTAAAGAGATGAGAGAACGGGTGCAAATACATAGAAAAATCATCATAAGCACTAGGGGAAAAATTTAGAGCGGAGCACCATGAATACAAACCTACCTAATACATAAATCAGTTAATTTGACAAGTTTTTCAGAGTAAAATAAATTTGGCCAGCACAATTGAAACTAAATAGGCAATCAATTTGCATTACATTGCTAAAAGATTCATAGGGTTAATACAATGTAACACTATAAGCATCAAGAGTAGAAATAGTGTACTAGTACCTATGTGCTATAGACATATAATGCTGTGTAAGTCCAATTCTTATGCATGGAAGTGTTAGATAGAATAATGAATGTGTACATGTAGCATCAAAAGAAGAACATCAAGTAGAAATAATCTTTAGTACATGTTTTATCTCAATAAATCAAAATGCTATCAAGAGAAATAAAGTGAAAAATCATGTCACTTTGCCATCTATTTCATACCAAGATTCAAACAAGGGGCATTAACTTTAGTTTTAGTCTTTGCATAAGATCGAAATGATTCTTTTAATAAGGGTGATCATCCTCGCATTGCTAATAAAGACTTATCAAGAGGAGTGAGTAGTGCTTGGGGGGGGGGGGTATCCTTTACACATGATTTGATATCTTATAATGTACTAATTTTTCTTTCTTTTTTTCACTTTCAATTTCATATCTTTTTGAGTTCAAGGACCCCAAATTCGAAATCTACCCATATTGATAAATACACTTTAACTTGTATATAAAAAACATATGCACTAAAATTTTGGCTTTATATAAAAAACATGAATACCGTGACATTGAATATTCAAGTTATTTCTAGCATGTCAGACACAATATCACGAGTTATATCATGTAAGCATGAATTTCTACACTAGTGCATTTTCTAGGGATGTGTGACCAGTGTAATGTCTTTTTGGTACCTAAATCCTCACACATACCTAAAGTCATATTTAACAGACACTATTCTATCTAGTCACACTCAATAGCATAGTTCCTATAGATTCGACACCTCATGACATAATCCGAAAATTTTAACAGGGATTAACACACCTAAATCAAACATTGAATGTAATCATTATGCTCTAGGTTCTAGTCATGCATGTCCTAAGAAAGAATGAACCATAGTTTTTTTTGTTATATTTTGGGGTTTTATATTCATTTTTTGTTTTAAAAAAAATTTAAACAACACAAACAAAAATAATGCACACTGGACAAATGTTAAAGACACAAACAGAGGAAAAAAATCAGACATAGGACAACACGATAGATTATAATGCACGATATTTGCGAACATGAGACGTAAAATAATTATCAAGCTATTTATATGAAACTCATAAGAATGCTCAAGACACAACTGACCCAAGAGATATGTTATTACCCTAGCTTCGTACTAAGTGACAGATAGGCATGAGGAGCTGAACAAATTCCATAGAGAAGGGTGTTAATCCCATATTCCTACAGAAGAACCTCCTAAACTTAACACACATTCCTCCAAATGCCTTACATGGACCTACTAGAAACCTCCCTGATTAAGTACAAGATGTAGTTTATAGGTTAGTAGTTCTATGACACACACACACCTACGCCACTACTATTGTGAGACACAACACATGTCAGCTTGAGTTATTGTTCACATTAATTAAGAAATGGAGGTTACCCACAATGAGCATCGACAATCAGAATGAAATCATGCTACCACCAGCGGTAGAATTACCGTGGGGCGATAGCTTGATTTAATAGATCCAACACTAGGCTGCAATTCTCAGTTCTCTATTTTTCATTCTCTCTCTACCATGCTCAGTTCTTCCAATAACGCAACCTCTAATCATGGTAAAACTCTCTCCTTTTCTCCTCTATTTCTATGTATGTTGAGATTGGACTGTAGATAAAGGGGATTTTGTTTTTTGGGGCACGATCCATGGAGGTTTCAACGTGTTTTGATTTCAATTTGATGATTTTCTTCATGGATTGAGTTAGATTTCTTAGATCTAAGTTATATGTGCTTAGATCTCCTTCCTCCCTAGGTTTTATGTAAAATAATTTGTGAAAGTGGGATTTCTGGGGAGATGTAGTGGAGGGTGACGAAGTCCGGTCCATCACGTTACCAAGCAGTGGTAGCAGATTACTGTGTCGCGATACCCCCCAGAAACTATTTTTTCTTGGATTTTAAAGAATGTAATTTTTTTTTCCTTTTCAGGCTATGGCTTCTTCCAGTTTCCAGCCACCTCGAAGAAGCATCTCCAAACGATCCAGAGTACCCGCCTCGACATTACCTGCAATGGACAAGGCGACTGTGAGTTTGTTGGTTATTATCGACATCGTTTACTGATACACACACATTTACATCTATTTATATCATTCGGGAGTGCACTCGAAGATTTCAATGGGTGACCCATTTATCTCGGTGCTCGTTTGGGAATTCTATAATAAACTCCGCGATCTAGATCTCACAAAGCTTGACGGAGGGGTGCAGTTCTGTATAGACATCCAAGTCGTGATTATACTATAAGAAGGTCTGGAGAGAAAGTACGTTTGGTTCCTAGGTGGGGAGCGACTCGATATCGTCAAGTCCTTTAAATCTACTAGAGATTGGAGAGAGATAAATAATGTTCTCCATGGAGTAGAAAACTGTCGAGATCTCATCCCCACCGTGGATACTCTCACCACGAATGCCCACATTATCAAATATATTTTGGGGCATTTGTTGATGTTCAAGTCTGTGGACACAAAGATGATAATGGACTAACTTTCTATGGTAATATACTACATCCTAGAATATAAGTCATTTAGCATATAAGATTTACTTCTTTCAATGATGTGTTATAAGTTCCGCCTTAAATCTCTCGACCGCCAGCGACAAAAAACTTTGTCGCTGGGCGGAGTGATTCAGAATATCAAGATGGGGAGGTTTTCGGCCATTGATAGATCGCAGTACCCAACTGATAGCTGCCCACAGATCAATAAAGTAGGTGAAATTGCTAATTCATCACGATCATGACCCCCTACTTCACAACCTCCTCTACGCCTTGGAGGATCCCTTAAGGAGACTACCTGGGATATCTATGGGATGGATGAGGAGTAGGGACGGGAGAACATGTAGACTACTAAGGAAGTGAAGGGAGTGAAGAAGATGTTGAAGAAGATTATGAGCAAGCTCAATATTTCTCTGACTTCTTCAGAAGAGTAGCATCTATGATTTGTCACTCAGTAGTTTTGTGCTTAGCAGTACTTAGTTTTATTATTATTATTTTTATTCTTATTATACTAAGACAGGTGGAACACAGTGATATTTAAGATGAACTCTCTCACTGGTAGTGATACAACTAGAAATATCAATCATGCTATTAGTTTTCCACTTTTTATTAGCTTCGTGATACTAACCTACTTGACATGATTTTTTAACGTTCTTCTATTTTTGCAAATAGATATACTTATCGTGTTGGACCAAACACAAACAAATAATAAAGAAAATAGGACAAAACAAAAGAGAGGAAAAATAATAAAAACAAGTAAGCATATAATGAAGTAAGATATAGTTTTGTTCATTTTGAACCTACTTCACGCAACGTATGGATGTTATTGGATAGGAGATTTAGTTATCCCTGTGAGACTGTGTGAGGCGGTTCTCTTGGGTATCCAAATACTACGTGATACACCATGGGGAGGTAATGATGGATGTACCCTTTATAGTGGAATAGATACGTAATTTTTAACGATGGGCCTCTATTTATACTTTGGTTTAATATTGTTTTTATATTGCACATTTCCATTTAGAGTTTTACGAGTCCTTATGTGATGATCTTCAGTTGAAAAATATTGTGTTGGAGGTTTAGATATATTGAAATTATTCTCATAGTTAAGATTATGTCGCTTAATGTAAGGACTCATATTGTAGTGATTCTTCAAAGGAAATTTACGTTCAATGATTTTAGATAAGGAGTAATTTGATTTTGCAAGTGATGGTGATATTTATGTTTAGAAATTTCACATGTACGCGCATGACGATTTCTACTCCCTTTGGTTTACTCAGTTATTATGTGATAGTATGTAAGACTTCTCCCTTTACTAAGGAGTTACCTGAGTCTTATGCCCAGAATTATCGCCTTACGATGATACTGTAAGACCCCATTTTTTTCTCCTCGGGTCTTATGCCCAGAATCGTCATTTTGCGGTGACACCAACACATGAGAAGACCACCACTACAAAATTCTATTCATGCCGGTAGTAACGATCACCAAATAATTAGAAGTATATTGTTTAGAATAAATAAGTCTAAGTCCACAATCACATGTAGTATAAAGAAAGCTGAATCACATCTCAATCCACATAGAAATGAAACAAAATCAGAAGCAGTAAAATGACAAAGATAAAACGGGCTCATGTCCGGTACATCATGTCCTCACTAAAACACTCTCGCAAAAGCAAACTATAGTAATCACTCAAGGATCCTGAGGGTGCTTCTCCAATACTAGATTTGCCCACCTCCATGTGTACTGTACTCCGCTGGTGCTGCATCTCCTGCGGCAGCTCCCTTTCTCCCATCCGAAGCCCCTGAAATGTTTGTTCCATCGACCGTTAGTCAAAAATACTAAGCCTGGTTTCCCCCTACCCCTCCCCCAGTGGCTCCTAGGCACCGTGCATGAGGAATAATAGGAAAGCTATGATGGGGGAGAGTGGGTACGTAGGTGACGGTGGACCTAATCTAGCAGTTATATTTTAATATTCACTATACTATAAAAATAAATGCAAGCTAGCAATACTAAAGTAATAAAGCAGTAAAGAGTATAAAGTAAAGTGCACCATATAAGAAATGTAATAGTTAACCATAGAGAAAGTAATCTTAGCATATAAGCATGCCCACACAAGCTTATAAAATATAGGGTCATTTTACAAGGACTAATGTATAAAAAGTCCCATACAAATTTATACGTTATGGGTAAGGTTTGAAATGTGATTATGATATGATATTCAATGTTATATGGGTTTGATGGTAATGATTCATACAAGTGCAACACACACAGACAACTCTATGTGCACAGACCTTTAGTTCCCCCATTTGGAGTTAGCTAAACTCTCAGGTACCTGTCGTTGTGGAAAATTGAGGCAGTGGCTTGGGCCACCCTACTTCTTGGCTGGCATTCACACTTCTAAACCTAAACCTTCATAAGCCTCATTGCGAATAGCACACTGTGGAGCCTCTGCGTTCTCTACTATCAAATCCACAAGTCTTTTCCATTGCTAAGTGTAAACTACACCCGCCGAGTCATCGTATCGATGTCGGTGTGAACGACTGTTAAATACCGAAGAACGACCACCTTATGCACATGCAGCCATGAATTCCTGCGCCATCGGCTCCCTAGACTAACCAGTCAGTTACGACTACCTTCCGAGCCTTCGGATCGTTGGGCTAACTTTCCCATTTCCACAACCATTGAACCTATCGCTCGAGTGACCAAACAAAGCTAACTTCCCAAGTCATCGGGGTGAGTTAATGTGAAGCCCTAGTATTTACTAATTACTCTTTGATATTTTAGTCTTACGGTTTAAGGTTAACCTTTGCCTTCCCAGGGCATTCCTTGTGAAGGGCTGTCGAGGGCACTAGGAAATATGATGGTTTGAATCCCAAGCTCCCTTTATCAAGGTACTTATTACTGTTGGTATCTACCCATATCCCAACTCTACTAAACTTACACTTGATCTAACCCTAAGTGTATTTAAATTTCCTCCAGGGAAAGACAATCCACCGTCGATCCCAAGAACAACCTTACATCCTAGTAAACCAGGCTCTCACAACCTAACTCCTACTTATAACCTCTTTCACATCCAATCAGACCAAGTACACCATCCATACCATCTTCCTATTCCAAAGCTTACATGTTATCTTATTTCTAAAGCTTTACTATGTGTAGGCCTAATGAGCACATGACATGCATGAATGATGACCGCCTCAAAATATTCATCTAAACTAAAGAAGATTATTACTTGTGGTCTAATATGATATTTTAATGGTAAATTCCTAACATAATATTTTTCCTAATTTATTTGGCATTTATTTAATTTTCTGCAAAATCAGGCCAACCATTCTTTTGAACACCAAGTACAATTTTCTGACATGATTTTCCCTTAGCAAAATTATGACAGGAGTATATTATCAAAATAACTATAATTACTTAATTTCACAATTTTCCAAAAAGGTGTTAACTTCCAAACTAATTATTGGCTAAATATCCACAATGATAGGGCAAAATAAAAATAATTATATTATCATCCAAAAATTATAGAAAAATTGCCAGATCTCCAGACCAGAATATCCTCTTCACCAAAAATAATGATTTTCTAAACTCATTTGGTCGTATAAATAATTTATTTAAAAGTATTTAATATTGGGAACTTTGTATATTAAAAGTCTTCCAATATTTTTATAAAAATCCACAGAACATAATGATGTCATAAACTGTCCTTTGATAAAATTTCATAATTTCCTAGTGAATAATTAATCCTTAAATAATTATCTTTTGATCAAGGAAAATTTAGGGATTGTGAATAAAGTACTATTAATGTTAATCCAAAATTCATAGCAAAATATTCAGAGAACATTAACCTCAAAATAAGATCTCGACCAAAATTTCATGAACATCCAAGATCATATGAACATAAAATATTATTTTGAAATGAAATGCCCAATTTGATCCTTAATTATTTCAGAGGGGTTAAATGTTCCTAATGTCCCAAGAACAACCTTACAACCTAGTCAACAAGGCTCTCACAACCTAACTCCTACTTATAACCTCTTTCACATTCAATCAGACCAAGTACACCATCCATCCCATCTTCCTATTCCAAAGCTTACATGTTATCTTATTTCTACAGCTTTACAATGTCTATGCCTAATGAGCTACAAGACATGCATGAGTGATGACCCCCTCCAAATATTCATCCAAATGAAATCGGATTATTAATGGTGATCTAATATTTTTTTTAATGGTAAATCCATAATATAATATTTTTCCTAATTTATTTGGCATTTATTTAATTTTCTGCAAAATCAGACCAACCGTTCTTTTGAACACCAAATATAATTTTCTGACATGATATTTCCTTAACAAAATTATGACAGGAGTATATTATCAAAATAACTATAATTACTTAATTTCACAATTTTCCAAAAAGGTGTTAACTTCCAAACTAATTATCGGCTAAATAACCACAATGATAAGGCAAAATAGAAATAATTAAATTATCATCCAAAAATTATAGAAAAATTGTCAGATATCAAAAGTGAACAGAATATCCTCTTCACCAAAAATAATGATTTTCTAAACTAATTTGGTCACATAAATAACTTATTTAAAAGTATTTAACATTGGCACTTTGTATATTAAAAGTCTTCCAATATTTTTATAAACATCCACGGAACATAATGATGTCATAAACTGTCCTTTGAGCAAATTTCATAATTTCCTAGTGAATAATTAATCCTTAAATAATTATCTTATGATCAAGGAAAATTTTGGGTTTGTGAATGAAGTACTATTAATGTTAATCCAAAATTCATAGCAAAATATTCAGAGAACATTAACATCAAAATAAGATCTCGACCAAAATTTCATGAACATCAAAGATCATATGAACATATAATATTATTTTGAAATGAAATTCCCAATTCGATCCTTAATTATTTAAGAGGGGTTAAATGTTCCTAAAATTTCTAATAACATTTTATAGGCTTATTTCCACCCGATGAACTAATCTACCATGTTCCAAGACCTTCCAAGGACATATGGTCACATGTCCTTCAGTAGGCTCAATATCCAACCCTAAGGTTCACACTAGATTTTTAGGGCATCTCAACCCAAAACCACCCAAGATCCCTTGTGGGGGTGTTTTATGTGACAATAAGTTAGTGGACATGTTTTCATCACTTTTGGATGAGGATTGGTCACTCATTCTTTTAAGTGCACTTTTGACCTAATTTTCCTCTTATGAGACCAAACTTTGGTCACACAAATAACTACTCAAATAACACAAAAATAAGTTGATATATGTATTAGTGACTTATCATGACCCTAAGGGTCATCCACCAAAATTTTTGGGGATTGTGAAGTAATTAGACCCTTTAATTAACCAACACATGGATTATTAGATGTTTACAAAAACTTTAGGTATATTTTATCTAAAAATTCCCATTTTTTGATATTTTAGGTGCATAGATATTAGTGACCCCTAGTCCAAATATCAAGGCATTTGGCATGCTGGATAGATGGTGGCACTAAATTTAGTCTCTGGTTTACCCTATGTATAAACTGCACCATTTTGAGGGTGGTGGTCAGACCACTGACCGAAATGGGTTAAAATTTATTTTAAAATAAACTATACCTCAAGGGCTACCACTTTCATGTTGGCCATTTTCCTAGTAGAGAGGCCTAAATATTTTTAATAATTTAAACCATCTACTACAATAAGTGTGAGAAAACTTAAATAAAATGAAATAATATTAATCATATTTATATAAATACGGTGGCACGAATTTCGGCACAAAATAGACGGAATCTCGTCTTCGTCCCCATCATGCCAATGACTCAGATTACTTTGTCCTGGGCTGACATTGCCCGTGATTTCCATGCCACCCATGCCCCTTCCCGGCTGGCCACTGCCACCACCACCTTCATTAAAGTGGTGGACGGCGATTCACGGTGGTAGACTGACAGGAGATGGCCGGAACAGTGAATGGTGTATGGAAGAAAGGCTTAAAAAACCAAGAACTCATCTCCCTTTATTTTGGGCCAATTGTACCCAAACCTTGGGACTAATAGATGGAGTTCTATCCACAGAGAAAGAGAAAAGGAAGATAGGACCTTCTGGGGTTACCGGAGTCAGACTGATCACCGTGTCGTAATTTTCGGTGGTGGAGTTACTCGGTGCTCTACAACCACACGACCAAATGGCTCTTCACCTTTAAGGGAATGGTGGAAATAGTTGCTCTGTGTTTGGGAAAGCTTTTAAAAGAATCAAAAGGGGGAGAGGAAGGGTCTAAGCTATAATGGCGATTAATGCCCATGGGGGAGAAATATTGGCCAACTTAAATCCCTTGAATGCAGCCACCAATAGGGTCGGCCATGGCTATTGATCTCCTCAGAACTGATCAAGGGAGATGGACCAAGCTATTGGAATTGAAGAGAGGAGGCCCTTGGCCTTCCAAGCCATGAATGGCCATCTCGTTCTCTATTTTTCTCTCTCTTCCATTTTAGGGGAACTTAAGGTTTCTCTCTTCTAGCCACCATTTGCAGAATTTGGATGACATTTTAGGTAATTATCAGCCTCCTAAAGCTAATAAGCCACTCTAATTAGGCTTAGCCCAAGTCGATTGGGCTAGGTTAGGTCAACTTGAGTTAGTTTGACACATTTTAGGGTTGAGTTGACACCAATGGGTCCTTAGTGACCCATTGGCCTCCCCTAAGGTCTAGGGAGACTTGGGTAGGGTTGGTTTGATACCTTGGTGGTCGCTTGGCCGATAATAGGGAACTTTGCCCACTTTAGGATTAGGGTTGACTTTGGTCAACTTGACCACTTAGGTTTCCCCCAATGGATCCTTTGTGACCCAATGGACCTCCCAAAGGGTTAAGAGTGCTATTGTGGTGTAAGACCCCCTTTTTTTTTCTTTTTCAACCACCGGGGTCTTAGCCCAGAATTGTCGCTTTGCGGTGGCACCGACTCACGGGAAGGCAACAACTACAAAACGCCAATTCTGCCGGCCTTTTTCGATCACAAGAGAGAGAAGCATTTATACAAAAATGTAAACAAGTCCACAGAAACATGTAAATAAAAGTGAAATCATAACCAGTCCATCAATAGTAATAATAGGAAAATAGATAAATGGGCTCGAGCCCAGTACATCAGAGTCCTCACTACAAGTCACTCATCGCGGAAGCTAAGAAAATACTAATCACTCACGGAGCTGGTCGCAGGTGCACCGGTGCTAGACTGTCCCACCTCCATGCGCACTGTACTCCGCTGGTGCTGGTCCCCATCTCCCATCCGGAGCTCCTGTATTGTTTGGTTCGAAAACCATTAGTCATAAAGACTAAGCCCTATCATCCCCTACCTCTCCCACCACGGCTCCTAAGCACCGAGCGGAGAGGAGGAAAGGGAAGCTACAAAAGTGGAGAATAATCAAGCAGGTGACGGTGGGCCTAACTAGCAAGTTATAACAGGTGAACAGTGTAAATGTTGTAATAGGTAGAGCAATTAATAAGTAGCACATTGTATAAAAAGGGCAGCTAGAGAACAGTAAGTAAACAAACAAGTAAGTAAGTATGTAACCTTAACTTATATAAATGCCCATACAAACTTATAAGTTAAGGGGTCTTCTGCAAGGCTCCCATCGTATAGAAAGTCTCATACCGATTTATATGTTGGGGTGTCGGTTGTATGCAATTATGAGTGTAGTGATATGTTATGCCATGATTCATGCAAGTGCAACACACGCACACGACTCCATGCGCACAAACCTTTAGTTCCCCCTGTTCGGGCAGCTAGCTTCACTCCCAGGAACCTCCGTAGTGGCAAACGGAGACAGTGGGTCGGGCCCCCCACTCCTAGGCGGGCATCCACACTACCAGGCCTAGCCCTTCTGTACGCCCCTAGAAGAACACAACCTAGAGTATCCGCGTACTACTGCTGGTTGTACCCACCAGACTTTCTTTGGCTAAGTGTCCCACACCGCCGAGTCAGCGTACCGATGTCGGTGTGAACGACAATCAGATACTGAAGACCCACCACCTTAATTCTGTACTCCAACCCTCGAGCCCTCGGCCCCCCGGACAGTCCGTCCATGCATCTACCTTCAGAGCTACTCTCTGAAAGCAACCAAACCAATTATTCTACTTTCCTAGCTACTGAGGTATGTGTATGTGCAACCCTAGTTGTACTAGTTGCTCTTTTAATTTATTATTCCTATGGTTTACGTTAGCCCAGGACTGCCCCCGGTATACCCCGTGAAGGGCTCTCAAGGGACACTAGGAACCAAGACGGCGGCATTATGGCCCGAAGTTCCCTTTCGCAAGGCACTTATTATTATTGGTTGATCTCCCTTAACCCGATCCTCTTTTTGTTACTTTAGTTCTAACCCTAGTGTATTAAGACTCTTCCTCTTCTTCCCGGGATGGACGATCTTTCGTCGTTCCCATACTCCCTTATACTCGACCAGTCTCACACTCTACTTGTCCTGACTTCCAATGATGAACTCAATCTTAACTTACCCTACCAACCTTCAATTTTCAAAATTCCGTGGTTTTACTATATGCAGACCATCCTAAGCTATATGAGGTACACAAGGGGAGGTACACCAAATTATCTTCCAAATCTCCTAAAATATTTACTGGAGGTCTACCATATCATAATTTGTCTAAATCCAGAAACTTATAATTTTCCTAATTAATCTGATATTTATTTAATTTTCCCAAAGGACGGGCCATGGGTCATTTTAAACATGAACTACATGATCCTCCTAAGTAATGGCTACTCAAAAATCATGATCATTAAATAACAGCAAGATAACCTCAAATACAAATCCGCAGAATTTTACAGAAAGTATTTAGCCTCTAAATAATTTATCCAGTATAATCACGTTAATTCTACGTAATGAAGGTAGTACTGAAATTATTCATCAAAAAATTATAGAAAAATTACTAATCAGTAGCATGACATATAAAAGATCTTTGTGCAAAGAATCATAATTTTACTATCTTGCTAAACACCACTAAAGATTTAATCAAATAATCAAGGTAAAACATACTTAATGAAGCAAGCCTTAGAATTAAACTTCCAAAAATCCCATAAAATTCACAGAGATTTAAAACCATAATAAACATTCTCTGTCTAAATTTCATCAATTTCCAGGAAGTGTGTGATCCATAATAAATTTTCTAAGCGAATCATACAAGCTACTAAATCGTTAATGAAGTACCCAAAATAATAATCTTAAAATTCATAATAAAATATCCAGAGCTTGTGCCATCCCTATAATTCACTCTAACCAAATCTCAACACTTTTCAATGTGATTTAGTTCCATTTCCTATCTCTACAAGTTTTGCACCCTAGACTAGGGTTAGATTTTTTTGGTATCCCAACGGTCTCCAATTCTACTAAGATTTCATCCAGAGAACTATATTGGCCCTATGGTTCTCTTCACCCAATTTCGGGTCAATCCAAGGTCATTTGACCACATGACCTTCACAAACCACCAAGATCCATCCTTAGGGTTTGGCCTTGGTTCTTAGGGCAAACATACCCCGATCCACCTCAAACTCTATGAGGGGGGTGCTAGAGAATATTACTAGCCAGTGGTAAAAATCTCAGCCTCTGTTGAGGTGATCTGACCACTTAAATCTCAAAAGTGCACTTTTAACCTAAGACCCCTTATTAGGGCAAAACTTAGGGTTGATCATTTCTAATCCAAACCATCTCCAAATGAGATGAAATATTATACAGAACCTTATGGTGAACCCAGGGACCTCTCACCAAAATTTGGGAGGGTTTGGAAATTATTTAACCATCTAATTAAATTAAACTAGGATTATTGAATTTTTCTCAAAACTATAGAAAAATATTTCCCAAAAATTCTCATTTTTGGATAGAACCTAGATATAGGTAAGATTAGGCCACACCCCAAATTTCAAGTCATTTTGATGAATGGTTTAGAGTGGGGAATTTTTCTAAGGTCCAGACGGCCCTCTTGATAGACCTCACCAAAAAGGGTGCTATGGTCTAACCAGGATTCTAAATCGAGTGAAATTAATTTTAAATTAAACTAGACTTCAAGGGCTACATTTTCTATGTTGACCACTTTTCCTGTAGGAGCCTCTAGGTATTTTTCCCGAATTATCTAAAATGACAGATATTTCATTCAGAAATTGTTTTAAAAATAAAATCTAATTAAATGGCACTGTTCATCTTCTTCTACAGCCCGTAACAGAGCCCTGAAAACCTAATTTCCTGTAACTTTTCCAAGCTATTTCCCGGCCAACCAGCCGTCTCCCTGGCCGGCCACCACCACCACCACCTCTGTTGAGATGAGGGCTATCGTCGGGCGGCGGCACGGCCGCCGGAGAGGCGGTTTCTGGCGAACCCGCCTCCATGAAATTTTCGAAAAACCACGAATACGCTCCCCCGATCTGGCTCTTTTGAGCCCGATATCTCTCCTAACGATTCCTAAGATCTATCTGCAGAAGAAGGGGGAGGGGAGGACCTTGTTCGCGGGCTGAAGGCGTGCAGAGCGTCGGGAAGCCATTAGCGCGGTGGTGGCGTCGCCGGAAGTTCTTCAACAGTAAGTGGGAAAATCTGAAACAGTTTGAGGGAGAGTGTAACCTTTTCCTCTTGCTCTCAGGAGTCTTTTATAGATCAGCAAGTGGGGAGGGGAAAGGATGAAACGTCTGCGGCCATTAATAATTCCCTTAATGACGTTTCGGTTATGACGAATGGCAGTTGAAACGCTGGAGATGAAGAGGTGCTCGCCAGGTGGCGATTTCCTATTGGACCAACATTTCCTTAATTATTTAAATAATTAAAGTAGGAAACGGCCCATAAATACCCTTGGTTTTTATTCCCATAATCAGAATTTATTATGGCGTCGGTTACAGAAATTTTCAGTCTGGCTGACGTTTCGGCCTTGGTCACGGGCGTGACACATAGGTCACGGGCGTGACAGGCCTGGTTAGCCAATTCTGGGTTCGACGATCGTCGAACTGAGATCGACGATCGTCGAAGGGTGGTCACGGGCGTGACACCCGGGTCACGGGCGTGACTGGCCCGTGTGACCAATTCTGGGTCGACGATCGTCGAATTGGGATCGACGGTCGTCGAGCGTGGTCACGCCCTATGTCACGGGCATGACATTGTGGGTCACGGGCGTGACATGCCCGTGTGGCCAATTCCTGGCCGACGACCGTCGAACTGAAATCGACGATCATCGAAGGTGGTCACGCCCTATGTCACGGGCGTGACATTGCGGGTCACGGGCGTGACAGGCCATGAGGCAAATTCCGCGCCCGACGATCGTCTAACTGAGATCGACGATCGTCGAAGGAGTCAAGCCCCCAGGTCACGGGCGTGACACCTAGGTCACGGGCGTGACAGGGCCGGGTTGAAAATTCGGCATCCGACGATCGTCTCCCTGAGGTCGACGATCGTCGAGTGAGTCACGCCCTAGGTCACGGGCGTGACGGGTCGGTCACGGGCGTGACCAACCCGTGACCCGAATTCTTGGTCGTTTTATTTCGATTTCTGGGCTCCCCAGGGTTCTACCACAACCAACCGACTCCTAAGGGTCTAGCCGGAAATGGGATGTTACAAATCCCAATAAACAAAACAAAGATTTCGTCCCCGAAATCAAGGTTAAGCCTACGGGACTCAAATCGGGAAAAGAAGCTTGTAACATCCCATGAGAATTAAAGAAATTACATCCCTATGTTATGTTCGCTTTATGCGGTTTCAAGTCTAAGATTAATTCGCCCACCTAACTAGGTATATTCACCCCAATAAACAAAAGATTAGCCCCTATTCTTGAAATTTCAGTCCCATTGGTTTAAAACAGGGAGGCAAATTGATTGTCCAGAGGGGTTGTGAGGTATACCTGATGAAAAAGTTCCGAGTATTTTTGCCGCATCAAGTCCTGTGGCTCCCATGTGTGCTCCTCCTGCCCATGATTGTTCCACAGAACCTTGACCAACGGAACCTTCTTCCGTCGCAAGATACGCACTGCTGTGTCGTCAATCCTGAAAGGCTCCAAGTTGACTGACCGATCCGAGGCCACCGGGCCATCTGCCGAGGAAATCAGCTGCTCAGGGCGTAGCAGAGCCCTCCGAAATGAGGAGACGTGGAAGACGTCATGCAATCCCGCTAACTCCGGCGGTAGCTCCAGTCTATAGGCTAAGGGGCCGATCCGCTCCAGGATCCTATAGGGCCCCATATATCTCGGACTGAGCTTCTTCCGCCCGCGAACCCGCGAGACTCCGTGCATCGGCCGTATCTTCAAGAAAACCCGGTCTCCTTCCTGGAACTCTACTTGGCGATGCCTCGCATCGTAGTGTTTCGCCTGTCTGCTCTGGGCTTCCAACATCCTGTCTCGGATCAATCTAATCTGAGCATCTGTATCTCCCACAAACTCCGAGCCTAGTACCTGCGGATCCTCATCCTGAATCCAAGATAGTGGGGTTCTGTACCTCCTTCCGTACAACGCTTCGTATGGAGCCATGCCTATGCTGGACTGATGAGCGTTGTTGTACGAAAACTCGACCAGTGGCAGCGATCTCTCCCAAGGCTCGCCACAGTCCAAAATACATAGTCGCAACAGATCCTCCAGTGTACGGTTAGTGCGCTCTGTCTGTCCGTCGGTCTGAGTGTGAAAAGCTGTGTTGAATGTCAACCGAGAACACAGATGGGCCTGGACTGACCTCCTTTCCCTGGATGTAAACCGCCCATCCCGATCCGAAACGATAGTCTTGGGCACCCCATGATAACGCACAAACTGCTCAATGAACCTCCGTACTAATACACTGACTGGTGCGCCCTTTGCCACTGGAATGAATCTGGCCACCTTTGTTAGCCTGTCCACTATCACCCAGATCGAGTCATTCCCCGCACGGGATCGAGGTAGCCCATGTATGAAGTCCATGGCTATATCCTCAAACTTCCATTCCGGCACCGGAAGCGGCTGCAGCAAACCTGCCGGGTTCCTACACTCCGCCTTCACGAGCTGGCAGGCCTTGCAATGCGTCACAAAATACGTAATATCTTTCTTCATACCCGGCCAGTACATCGTCCTCTTTAAATCCTTTGCCATCTTGGTGATCCCCGGGTGTACCGAATACCGACCGCAGTGAGCTTCCGTCAAAATATCCTCCCGGATCCGTCCTCCTGCTGGTATGTAGACTCTGCCCCGGAAACACAGGAGCCCATCCCTCAAAGAGTAATCTCCTGTCGTGCCTTCCTCCAAGGCTCGGAATATCGGCTCAGCTCTCTCATCTAGCTTCTGCCCATCTCTGATGCGGTCTCGAATGTCATCAGTAGTAGCCATCGACCCTAGGTACTCCATGTACAGCTCCGGGTTGTCCTCAGACACTAGCGAAATCTGCATCTCCTCGAATGATCTAATCAACTCCAAGGCCATCAGCTGCGGGCCTACTCCTGTCGTACTCGCTCTCCGGCTCAGAGCATCTCCGACCACGTTCGCCTTCCTCGGATGGTAGTGCATGGTATACTGGTAGTCCGACAGAAACTCCACCCAGCGTCTCTGTCTGATGTTTAACTCCTTCTGGGTGTCGACGTACTTCAGATTCTTGTGGTCGGAGAAGATATCACAATGTACTCCGTAGAGATAGTGTCGCCAGATCTTAAGAGCAAAAATGACTGCCCCCATCTCCAAATCGTGCACGGGGTAGTTCTGCTTGTGCTGCTTCAACTGACGGGAGGCATAGGCTATTACGTGCCCATTCTGCATAAGGACGACACCCATCCCCTGATAGGAGGCATCTGTATATACCTGGAATCCCTCCTTCCCTGATGGAAGAGCAAGGATGGGGGCCGAGGTGAGACGATCCTTCAGCTCCTGGAAGGCAGATTCGCATCGAGGCGTCCATATAAAAGAGGACTCCTTCTTCGTCAGAGACGTAAGAGGGAGGGCAATCTGAGAGAACCCCTCGATGAACTTATGGTAGTAACCGGCAAGTCCCAAGAAACTTCGAACATCCGTGGCCGACTTTAGCGATGGCCAATCCCGTACTGTCTGGATCTTTGCAGGATCCACTGCCAGACCTGCTCCACTGATGACATGGCCCAGAAAGGCCACCTCCTTTAGCCAGAACTGGCACATGCTGTACTTGGCATACATCTCATGCTCACGCAGCTTCCCCAAGGTCAAGGCCAGATGTCTCGCGTGCTCCTCCTCCGTCCTTGAATAGATGAGAATGTCGTCGATGAATACAATAACAAAGACGTCCAGATACTCCTCAAACACCCGATTCATCAAAGTCATGAATGCGGAGGGTGCATTCGTGGGCCCGAACGGCATCACGGTAAACTCGTACAAGCCATATCTGCTGCTGAAGGCCGTCTTCGGGATGTCCTCCTCCTGTATACGAAGCTGGTAGTACCCTGACCTCAAATCCAGCTTTGAGAACCAATGGGCTCCCTCCAACTGGTCAAAAAGCTCGTCTATCCGTGGTAAGGGATAAGTATTCCAGACTGTCAACCTGTTCAGAGCCCGGTAATCGATGCACAGTCGAAGGGTCCCGTCCTTCTTCTTAACGAACAGCATCGGAGCTCCCCATGGTGAAGAGCTAGGCCGAACGAACCCGGCCTCCACTAACTCCTGAAGCTGGCTTCGGAATTCCACCAACTCCTTTGGGGCCATTCGATAGGGAGCTCTGGATATCGGCTTAGCCCCCGGTACGAGCTGAATCTGAAAGTCCTTCTCTCGGTGCGGGGGTAACCCTGGTAGCTTCTCTGGAAACACGTCGGCGAAGTCCCGCACTATCGAAATATCTACAATGGAATCCTTGGCTACGTTCGCCTCAAAGAGGACCTGATAAACCTCTTCCCCCTGCAGGTGGGACTTAACAGCCTACACAGACGATAGTAAAGTACGGGGTGCTGATATAATACCTTCGATAACAATGAAGGAGTCGCCGTGCCTCACGGTGATCCTCTTCGCCACACAATCGATCTGGGCATGGTTCCAATGAAGCCAAGTCATGCCCAAGATCAGATCGTAATCTGGCATCCTCAGAACCGTCGCTGGTGCCTCAAATGCCTTTCCGCCGATCCTTACTTCCATATTACAATGAGCAGAGGTCAATATCTCTGACCCGTCGGGTAGGCGCACCCTCATCATCTTCCCGGTGAATGGCTCAACTCCTGCCAATCCTTTCACGAAATCCTCCGACACGAATGATTGCGACGCACCAGTGTCGAAGAGGGTATGAGCGGGCTTGCCGCTCACAAATACTATGCCTGGGGTAATTAAATGTCTTAGTATTCTTATTGTAGTTTATCTTCTCTTAATTTCTAACCAGGTTATGTTTAAAATAGTAGTTTATATGAAGAAAATTTATAAGTAGTGCCATACCTGTGATAACCTGCTCCGGGTTCAAGGGCTGTGTTAGGTCTAGAGCATACACCTGCTCTCTCTGGCCTGCGGCCTCGATCCTAAAATCCCCGTCCTCGGTCCTGTCCTCGTCCGCCAAACTGTCGGGGAGGTGGAGCGCCGTGATGTGCTGGTGGGGGAGCTCGCCTCACAGGGCAGTTCCTCTTGATATGCCCCGGCTGGTTGCACTGATAGCATACCGGTGGCTGCTCGGCTGTCCTGGGCATTTCCAACATCTGTATAGGCTGGGGAGCCAATACCCCCTGACTCCTCTGCTCCTGCCCAAACTCTTGACGAGGCTGATCCCCGTTCCTTCTCTCTCCAATAACCTGGCCTCGAGGACGGTCTCTACGTCCACCAATCACTGTATCATCAGCCGGTCTATTCCGGCTCCTCACTGTAAGCTGATCCGCCTCTCTCTTCTTAGCCATCTCCAGAATCCTGGCTAGACTCCCCTCTGGGATGAAAAGGAGGGCCTGCCTCATGTCATCTTGCAGCCCCTTATAAAACCTCCGGGCATAGCCAACATCGTCTAACTGGTAAGCGTCCGCATAACGGGCCAGGTGAGTGAACTCCTGATAGTACTCCACCACAGTCCTGTTCCCCTGCCTCAACCGCAGGAACCTATCCTCCAGGTCATCTCTCGCCGACTGAGGTACAAAATGTCCCAAGAGCGCTGCTCTGAACTCCTCCCAAGTAATATCAGCACAGGCCATCCCTGCAAAGGTGGTGTCCAGCTGAGATTTCCACCATCTCTTTCCATGTGACTCTAAGCAGAAGACTGCCAAAGCGACTGCCTCCTCCGTGGGGCATCGAATCCCTGCCAGCATCTCGTAAATAGTGTCCAACCACTCCTCCGTACGTACTGCAGACTCCGTCCCCTGGTAGGATGGAGGGGAAAGTCCCCGGAAGATAGTCATCCAATTGGCCCCGGGGTTTGGCTGTGGGGCCGGGGCTTGCTGGGCTCTGAAGGCCTCCAGGATGGCCGTCAGTGTTTGCCCCATCTCCGTCTGCTGGAACGGAACTGGTGCTGGCGGAGTCGGGACCACATTCGGAGCCTGAGGTGTCCCCTGCTGCGATGTAGGGTTCGTCGCAGGCTACAAGTAAAAATTCCATTTGTTAGAGGGCGAATGAATGGGATTTAAGAAGAGTTAGGATGGACTTTCACATGTGATTTCCCTCATGGGCACACCACTGCTTCCGCTGCTAGTTAGTCCGTAAACTAAGCTCGCACGGGGGTGGCCCAAGGTTTTTGTGGACTACTTCTCTTTCGATCGAGGTCTCCTCTGATACCACTTGTAAGACCCCCTTTTTTTATTCTTTTTCAACCACCGGGGTCTTAGCCCAGAATTGCCGCTTTACGGTGGCACCGACTCAAGGGAAGGCAACCACTACAAAATGCCAATTCTGCCGGCCTTTTTCAATCACAAGAGAGAGAAGCATTTATACAAAAATGTAAACAAGTCCACAGAAACATGTAAATAAAAGTGAAATCATAACCAGTCCATCAATAGTAATAATAGGAAAATAGATAAATGGGCTCGAGCCCAGTACATCAGAGTCCTCACTATAAGTCACTCATCGCGGAAGCTAAGAAAATACTAATCACTCACGGAGCTGGTCGCAGGTGCACTGGTGCTAGACTGTCCCAGCTCCATGCTCACCGTACTCCGCTGGTGCTGGTCCCCGTCTCCCATCCGGAGCTCCTGTAATGTTTGGTTCGAAAACAATTAGTCATAAAGACTAAGCCCTATCATCCCCTACCCCTCCCACCACGGATCCTAAGCACCGGGCGGAGAGGAGGAAAGGGAAGCTACAAAAGTGGAGAATAATCAAGCAGGTGACGGTGGGCCTAACTAGCAAGTAATAACAGGTGAACAGTGTAAATGTTGTAATAGGTAGAGCAATTAATAAGTAACACATTGTATAAAAAGGGCAGCTAGAGAACAGTAAGTAAACAAACAAGTAAGTAAGTATGTAACCTTAACTTATATGAATGCCCATACAAACTTATAAGTTAAGGGGTCTTCTGCAAGGCTCCCATCGTATAGAAAGTCCCATACCGATTTATACGTTGGGGTGTCGGTTGTATGCAATTATGAGTGTAGTGATATGCTATGTCATGATTCATGCAAGTGCAACACAAGCACACGACTCCATGCGCACAGACCTTTAGTTCCCCCTGTTCGGGAAGCTAGCTTCACTCCCAGGAACCTCCGTAGTGGCAAACGGAGAAAGTGGGTCGGGCCCCCCACTCCTAGGCGGGCATCCACATTACCAGGCCTAGCCCTTCCGTACGCCCCTAGAAGAACACAACCTAGAGTATCCGCGTACTACTGTAGGCTGTACCCACCAGACTTTCTTTGGCTAAGTGTCCCACACCGCCGAGTCAGCGTACCGATGTCGGTGTGAACGACAATCAGATACCGAAGACCCACCACCTTTATTCTGTACTCCAACCCTCGAGCCCTCGGCCCCTCGGACAGTCCGTCGGTGCATCTACCTTCAGAGCTACTGTCTGAAAGCAACCAAACCAATTATTCTACTTTCCTAGCTACCGAGGTGTTTGTATGTGCAACCCTAGTTGTACTAGTTGCTCTTTCAATTTATTATTCCTATGGTTTACGTTAGCCCAGGACTGCCCCCGGTATACCCCGTGAAGGGATCTCAAGGGGCACTAGGAACCAAGACGGCGGCATTATGGCCCGAAGTTCCCTTTCGCAAGGCACTTATTATTATTGGTTGATCTCCCTTACCCCGATCCTCTTTTAGTTACTTTAGTTCTAACCCTAGTGTATTAAGACTCTTCCTCTTCTTCCCGGGATGGACGATCTTTCGTCGTTCCCATACTCCCTTATCCTCGACCAGTCTCACACTCTACTTGTCCTGACTTCCAATGATGAACTCAATCTTAACTTACCCTACCAACCTTCAATTATCAAAATTCCGTGGTTTTACTATATGCAGACCATCCTAAGCTATATGAGGTACACAAGGGGAGGTACACCAAATTATCTTCCAAATCTCCTATAATATTTACTGGAGGTCTACCATATCATAATTTGTCTAAATCCAGAAACTTATAATTTTCCTAATTAATCTGATATTTATTTAATTTTCCCAAAGGACGGCCATGGGTCATTTTAAACATGAACTACATGATCCTCCTAGTAATGGCTACTCAAAAATCATGATCATTAAATAACAGCAAGATAACCTCAAATACAAATCCCCAGAATTTTACAGAAAGTATTTAGCCTCTAAATAATTTATCCAGTATAATCACGTTAATTCTACGTAATGAAGGAAGTACTGAAATTATTCATCGAAAAATTATAGAAAAATTACTAATCAGTAACATGACATATAAAAGATCATTGTGCAAAGAATCATAATTTTACTAGCTTGCTAAACACCACTAAAGATTTAATCAAATAATCAAGGTAAAACATACTTAATGAAGCAAGCCTTAGAATTAAACTTCCAAAAATCCCATAAAAATTCACAGAGATTTAAAACCATAATAAACGATCTCTGTCTAAATTTCATCAATTTCCAGGAAGAGTGTGATCCATAATAAATTTTCTAAGCGAATCATACAAGCTACTAAATCGTTAATGAAGTACCCAAAATAATAATCTTAAAATTCATAATAAAATATCCAGAGCTTGTGCCATCCCTATAATTCACTCTACCCAAATCTCAACACTTTTCAATGTGATTTAGTGCCATTTCCTATCTCTACAAGTTTTGCACCCTAGACTAGGGTTAGATTTTTAGGTATCCCAACGGTCTCTAATTCTACTAAGAATTCATCCAGAGAACTATATTGGCCCTATGGTTCTCTTCACCCAATTTCGGGTCAATCCAAGGTCATTTGACCACATGACCTTCACAAACCACCAAGATCCATCCTTAGGGTTTGGCCTTAGTTCTTAGGGCAAACTTACCCCGATCCACCTCAAACTCTATGAGGGGGGTGCTAGAGAATATTACTAGCCAGTGGTAAAAATCTCAGCCTCTGTTGAGGTGATATGACCACTTAAATCTCAAAAGTGCACTTTTAACCTAAGACCCCTTATTAGGGCAAAACTTAGGGTTGATCATTTCTAATCCAAACCATCTCCAAATGAGATGAAAAATTATACAAAACCTTATTGTGAACCCAGGGACCACTCACCAAAATTTGGGAGGGTTTGGAAATTATTTAACCATCTAATTAAATTAAACTAGGATTATTGAATTTTTCTCAAAACTAGAGAAAAATATTTCCCAAAACTTCTCATTTTTGGATAGAAACTAGATATAGGTAAGATTAGGCCACACCCCAAATTTCAAGTCATTTTGATGACTGGTTTAGAGTGGGGAATTTTTCTAAGGTCCAGACGGCCCTCTTGATAGACCTCACCAAAAAGGGTGCTATGGTCTAACCAGGATTCTAAATCGAGTGAAATTAATTTTAAATTAAACTAGACTTCAAGGGCTACATTTTCTATGTTGACCACTTTTCCTGTAGGAGCCTCTAGGTATTTTTCCCGAATTATCTAAAATGACAGATATTTCATTCAGAAATTGTTTTAAAAATAAAATCTAATTAAATGGCACTGTTCATCTTCTTCTACAGCCCGTAACAGAGCCCTGAAAACCTAATTTCCTGTAGCTTTTCCAAGCTATTTCCCGGCCAACCAGCCGTCTCCCTGGCCGGCCAACACCACCACCACCTCTGTTGAGATGAGGGCTATCGTCGGGCCGCGGCACGGCCGCCGGAGAGGCGGTTTCCGGCGAACCCGCCTCCATGAAATTTTCAGAAAACCACGAATACGCTCGCCCGATCTGGCTCTTTTGAGCCCGATATCTCTCCTAATGATTCCTAAGATCTATCCGCAGAAGAAGGGGGAGGGGAGGACCTTGTTCGCGTGCTGAAGGCGTGCAGAGCGTCGGGAAGCCATTAGCGCGGTGGTGGCGTCGCCGGAAGTTCTTCAACAGCAAGGGGGAAAATCTGAAACTGTTTGAGGGAGAGTGTAACCTTTTCCTCTTGCTCTCAGGAGTCTTTTATAGATCAGCAAGTGGGTAGGGGAAAGGATGAAACGTCCGCGGCCATTAATAATTCCCTTAATGACGTTTCGGTTATGACGAATGGCAGTTGAAACGCTGGAGATGAAGAGGTGCTCGCCAGGTGGAGATTTCCTATTGGACCAACATTTCCTTTATTATTTAAATAATTAAAGTAGGAAACGGCCCATAAATACCCTTGGTTTTTATTCTCATAATCAGAATTTATTATGGCGTCGGTTACGGAAATTTTCAGTCTGGCTGACGTTTCGGCCTTGGTCACGGGCGTGACACATAGGTCACGGGCGTGACAGGCCTGGTTAGCCAATTCTGGGTTCGACGATCATCGAACTGAGATCGACGATCGTCGAAGGGTGGTCACGGGCATGACACCCGGGTCACGGGTGTGACTGGCCCGTGTGACCAAATCTGGGTCGACGATCGTCGAATTGGGATCGACGGTCGTCGAGCGTGGTCACGCCCTATGTCACGGGCGTGACATTGTGGGTCACGGGCGTGACATGCCCGTGTGGCCAATTCCTGGCCGACGACCGTCGAACTGAAATCGACGATCATCGAAGGTGGTCACGCCCTATGTCACTGGCATGACATTGCGGGTCACGGGCGTGACAGGCCATGAGGAAAATTCTGCGCCCGACGATCGTCTAACTGAGATCGACGATTGTCGAAGGAGTCAAGCACCCAGGTCACGGGCGTGACACCTGGGTCACGGGCGTGACAGGGCCGGGTTGAAAATTTGGCGTCCGACGATCGTCTCCCTGAGGTCGACGATCGTCGAGTGAGTCACGCCCTAGGTCACGGGCGTGACGGGTCGGTCACGGGCGTGACCAACCCGTGACCCGAATTCTTGGTCGTTTTATTTCGATTTCTGGGCTCCCCAGGGTTCTACCACAACCAACCGACTCCTAGGGGTCTAGCCGGAAATGGGATGTTACAAATCCCAATAAACAAAACAAAGATTTCGTCCCCGAAATCAAGGTTAAGCCTACGGGACTCAAATCGGGAAAAGAAGCTTGTAACATCCCATGAGAATTAAAGAAATTACATCCCTATGTTATGTTCGCTTTATGCGGTTTCAAGTCTAAGATTAATTCGCCCACCTAACTAGGTATATTCACCCCAATAAACACAAGATTAGCCCCTATTCTTGAAATTTCAATCCCATTGGTTTAAAACAGGGAGGCAAATTGATTGTCTAGAGGGGTTGTGAGGTATACCTGACGAAAAAGTTCCGGGTATTTTTGCCGCATCAAGTCCTGTGGCTCCCATTTGTGCTCCTCCTGCCCATGATTGTTCCACAGAACCTTGAACAACGGAACCTTCTTCCGTCGCAAGACACGCACTGCCGTGTCGTCAATCCTGATAGGCTCCAAGTTGACTGACCGATCCGAGGCCACCGGGCCATCTGCCGAGGAAATCAGCTGCTCAGGTCGTAGCAGAGCTCTCCGAAGTGTGGAGACGTGGAAGACGTCATGCAATCCCGCTAACTCCGGCGGTAGCTCCAGTCTATAGGCTAAGGGGCCGATCCGCTCCAGGATCCTATAGGGCCCCATATATCTCGGACTGAGCTTCTTCCGCCCGCGAACCCGTGAGACTCTGTGCATCGGCCGTATCTTCAAGAAAACCCGGTCTCCTACCTGGAACTCTACTTGGAGATGCCTCGCATCGTAGTATTTCGCCTGTCTGCTCTGGGCTTCCAACATCCTGTCTCGGATCAATCTAATCTGAGCATCTGTATCTCCCACAAACTCCGAGCCTAGTTCCTGCGGGTCCTTATCCTGAATCCAAGATAGTGAGGTTCTGCACCTCCTTCCGTACAATGCTTCGTATGGAGCCATGCCTATGCTGGACTGATGAGCGTTGTTGTACGAAAACTCGACCAGTGGCAGCAATCTCTCCCAAGGCTCGCCACGGTCCAAAATACATAGTCGCAACAGATCCTCCAGTGTACGGTTAGTGCCCTCTGTCTGTCCGTCGGTCTGAGGGTGAAAAGCTGTGCTGAATGTCAACCGAGAACCCAGATGGGCCTGGACTGACCTCCATTCCCTGGATGTATACCGCCCATCCCGATCCGAAATGATAGTCTTGGGCACCCCATGATAACGCACAAACTGCTTAATGAACCTCCGTACTAATACACTGACTGGTGCGCCCTTTGCCACTGGAATGAATCTGGCCACCTTTGTTAGCCTGTCCACTATCACCCAGATCGAGTCATTCCCCACACGGGATCGAGGTAGCTCATGTATGAAGTCCATGGCTATATCCTCAAATTTCCATTCTTGCACCGGAAGCGGCTGCAGTAAACCTGCCGGGTTCCTACTGATGAGTTGTAAATATACCTATATTTTTGTATTTTAATTATGTCATTTTACTTTATTTTTGTCTTTTTTTAGTTTATTTTCTTTAATAAATTGTTTTTTTTTGTAATTTTTTATTTTTTTTCTAACTTAGTTTTTTGTTTTCTGAATTTTTGCAGAAAAATAATTTTCGGCCCTGTCACGCCCGTGTCACCCCCCGACACGGGCGTGTCAGGCTCTCAACTCAACCAGCCAGTAAAAATTAACAATTTCAATGTTCCGAGCCCGACACGCCCCCGTCACGCCCGTGTCCAAGCCTCGTCACGCCCGTGTCGATGTCGGCACGCAACTCTCCGTCAACCGTCAACGCTGCCGACATCGGATGCCAGCTGTCCGGGTCACGCCCCCCTGTCACGCCCTTGACAAGCTTGTCACGCCCGTGTCTGCCACGTGGATCGCCTCAAAGTCAAGGCTCCCGTCAACTCCACAGCTCCAGCTCCCTGTCACGCCCTCCTGTCACGCCCGTGACCTGGGCGTGACCGCCACGTTTTCAGCCGAAGTCAAGCCTCTAGTCAAATCACCAATCAAGCTCATGAATAGTACTGTCACGCCCCCCTGTCACGCCCGTGACCTAGGGCGTGACCAACCCGATTTTTTTCCTATATAAAGGCAGCTGCTGTATGCAATTCTTGTCTCCTTTTTTGGCCACTTTACTTAGATGTTATGCTGCCCAAATGACTTCTAATGTTATGTAAGAGAATTTTCTCCCCCCTCCCTTAGTTGTAATAGCATTTTATTTTATAAAAATAGTTCATTTTCTCTCCTTCTTAGCATGAATCTCATTTGGTTGCGCCCTAACTTAAGTAATTTTTCGTTCCCTTTTTCGTGCTTTTTATGTTTTCATCTTTTTATAGCTTTTATAACTCGTTCAGTTAGGATTTTATCGCACTTTCTAGCCGTTGTAATGCCCATTTTATTTTCATATTCCGTACCCGTTTAGCTTCAGTTTATTTTTATTTGCACTTTTTATGCATTTCTACTGCATTCTAGCGGTAGAAATGCACTTGTTTTAATTTTCGCCAACTTCCATTTTGCGTTTATTTGCAAAACTTTTCGCTCCGTTTAATTTTTATTTTCTCTTTTTATGCATTTCTACCGCATTCTAGCGGTAGAAATGCAGTCGTTTTAATTTTTCAGTCACTTTGCTTTTTCTTATTTTTGCAAGAGTGCGTGCGTGTATGAGCTAGATTTTATTGCTTCATTTCAATTTCTGTAGAGTGTGTGCGTATGCATTTATTTCCGCCTACTCGTTAAGAGTTAAATGGCGCTCTGCTTTCATTTTCCGCCCACTCGTTTGAGTGGGACTTGTCTTTTTACTGCTTTCATTTTCTTCCTACTCACTTGAGTAGGATAACTTTGGGTGTGTGTGTGTGTGTGTGTTTACTTTTCTGTAGAGTGCGTGTGTGTGATTTTACTTTCCTGTAGAGTGCGTGCGTGTATGAGTATAAATTTACCCCCGCCCACTCGCTCGAGCCGGGATTCGCACTTACTGCTTTCTTCAGTCCTACTCATTTGAGTAGGACTTGCAATTTTCAGCTTTCTTACTGCTTTCTTTATTGCTTTCTAGCATAAGTGTCCCCATTCCGATGAGTGGCTAACCGCCCTTAGCCCTCAATATCGAAGAGCATTGGGACAGATAAAGCAGCTTTAACTAATTAAAGGTCCTATTTTCTATTTAATTAAATCTCTTAAGGTTTGCCCCGGGTTAACGACGCGTAGGACCGCATATCGATGTACGGGCCCTATTTCCGTTATCCATACGCAACGCCGAGAGGCCGCACGTATGGACCGATCCCCCTTGGGTAAAGAGAGCTCCGCGCTAACCCTCGAGAGAGGAGGCGCGCGACTCTACCGGATTGGGTTCCCCACCCAATAGCGGGGTTCTTAGCGTAATGCGGGCGTTAAGAGGAATCCTTCGTCGGTCTAGCGATCGGTCGAATAGTCTTAGCGTTCAGGTGAGCGATAGTCCTAGAGATAAGTGAGCTCATTCCTTTGGAACCTCCACGGCCGAGTCTCCGCCTTAATTAATTTGAAAGTTAGGATCTCTTTTTATTAAAAGTTATTTTAGTTCAAATTCTCTTTTGATATTGTCGCGCCGAGTTCTTCATCGGCTTTCTGCATTTTATTTCCTGCTTTCATTTTCTGTATTACTTTTATTTTTATGTTCGCCATTTCATTTTTTATATAATCCACCTAAGATATTATCGGTAGAATAATAGGTATTTCAGGGAAAGAGTAGATCTAGCTAAGCCGGCCCCGAGAACAATACGACCCCGATATTCCTCCACACGGGAATATCCTGTACTACACGCGATAGGTGCACTTGCCTCCCTCTCGTTAAAACTCGGTTTCTAAAAAAAACAAAACGCTCTTCTTTTTATAAATAAAAACCTCCACTTTCACCCCTAAATAAGAGCCGGCGTTTTAACCATCAAGTTTTTGGCGCCGTTGCCGGGGAATTATCGTCTTACTATTTTGAATTCCTGAATCCTATTAATTTTACCCTTTATTTCTACTAATATATACGAAAAAAAAAATTATATATATATATATATATATTTTGATTAAACAAAAAAATTTATATTAATAATAATAATAATAGCATTATTAATATTAATAATAAATACTTAAACAAAAAAAAAAATCAAAATAAAAATTTAAAAACTTTAAAACAAAAAAAAATAAGAAAAATTTTAAAACTTAAAAAATCAAAAACTTAAAAAAAAAAAACTTAAAAACTTAAAAACTTATAAAAATTAAAAATTTGAAAACTTAAAAAAAAAAATGATGAGGATTTTTTTTTCTTTTCATCAAAAAAAATTAAAAAATTCAAAAACTATATTTTTCTTCTTTATTTTATTTTGTCTTTATCTTATTTTCTCTTTTTTCATTTTATTTTTCAAAAAAAAAAAAAAACTTAAACTTAACAAAAAAAATCAAAAACTAAAAACATAAACTTAAAAATCTAAAAATTCAAAAAAAAAAAAACTAAGAAAAATTTTTTATAAAACAAAAAAAAAATTTTAAATTAAGTATCTATTTTGTCGTTTCGGCGCGCTTCACAACTGTGAGCGCTAGGGGATCGCATATCGGTCGCGCTCCTGGCTAAGACGTTAGCTTACGAGTCACACTCACTTGCACCCCCTATCACCCGCACCTTTTTCGCCGAATTTTTCTTTTTAGTTTTTTTTCTATTATATTTTTGCTATTTCTTTTAACTTTTGCAGGGTTAAACTTAACTGGCTTCCCCGAACGCGATTTAGGGCAGATTTCTAAACCCCTATTTTTAATTTTAAATTTTGTACATACTACTTAAATTTTTATACATATCCTGTTCCTCATACTTAGTGCAACATTGGGGACAATGTTGGACTTAAGTATGGGGGTGTTTCCTATTTTCTGTCTTTTTATTTCAAGCACTTAATGAAAATTCCAAAAAATTTTGCAAAAATTAAAAATTTCAAAAAAATATATATTTTCATGCTTTAAATATTAATAATAAAATTTCAAAAAAAAAATGAAACATCGCTCCGCGACGTTCGACTCATCGAACCAACCACAAATAAGAGTCTGTTCGCGGGCGATCCTTTTTATTTTGTAAATATTTTTGTAAATATTCTCGTCTCTTTCCTCTTTTCTTTCCTTTCTTGTAAAAATTTCTCTCCTCTTGTAAATATTTCCGAAAAATAAAAAATTCAAAAAATTTATATAACTCAAAAAACTCAAAAAATTTGCATAATCTTTAAAAATTTCCAAAAAAAATGATAAAAACACCAAAATATCAAAACAAATTTAGAAAAACTCATAAAAATCAAAAAAATTATTTTGTAAAAAAATAATTCGAATCCCTTATTTCTTAACCTCTTTGCTCTCCAAAATAGTCGTTTCGAGTTTATTTATAAGCGAATTTTAATTAATTCTTTATTTACTATTTGTTTATTAATTGTAGCTCGATAGACTTAAATTTCTGGGGTTAAGATTTTAAAGAATTTTTTTTATGGCTTTTCCTTATTATAGGGAACTTGTTTTCTCATTTTCACTTCTTATTTTTTGAAATAAAGCACGTTTTTATGTTAGAAAATAACATTCATGGATTTTATATTATTTCTACTTATGCTTTTAGAAACGTAGGAACGTTCAAATTAAAAAGGTTGCTCTCGAAATTTTTTATTAAACTTTAGTTTCCTTTTTGAAATTCATCCCTTCCAGTTTTTTTCATGCCTTACTTAGTATGATTCCCCACTCACCCTTAAAAGATCTTGTGTCAATGGGGATAAGATTTCATCCCGCAAACATAGCCACCCAATAATTAAAAAGATTATATGTTACGGAGTAAGAGGATAAAATTCATTACTCCTATACATATACATTGGGTTTATTATTTTTTATGAAGAAAGAAAGAAAAAAAAAAGTTAGGAAAATAAGATTTCATTTTCCTAATTATTCAAAAAATTATTATGGAGGTTCGAGAAAAAATTACCTCGCCTCAAAAATTCAAGCCTTCTTCATATCCGCCAAACCACTTAGCCTATTTTTCATGATTCTAGAATTAATTTAAAACTTTTTGAGAGCATAATTTTTAAATTGAATTATTTCCTATCAATTTCTTTTTAGCTAAAGTTTTTTTCGATAATTCCAATCCATTTTTGTTAAACTAACAAAAATAATTTTCGCTTCCTTTTTTCCATTTAGAAGTATTTTTTGAAACGGTTCCCCTATTTTAACATTTTCATAAGTTAAGATTTAATTCCGAAACCCCGGAAATTCATTTCGATCTTTCTCACAATTAACTTAAGCGTTAGTTAAATTTAGGATTCTTTTTAATTCCTTATAGGTTCATCTCCAACTTTTGCTCTGGAATAGCAAAAGCTTAAGTATGGGGGTATTTGATGAGTTGTAAATATACCTATTTTTTTGTATTTTAATTATGTCATTTTACTTTATTTTTGTCTTTTTTTAGTTTATTTTCTTTAATAAATTGTTTTTTTTTTGTAATTTTTTATTTTTTTTCTAACTTAGTTTTTTGTTTTCTGAATTTTTGCAGAAAAATAATTTTCGGCCCTGTCACGCCCGTGTCACCCCCCGACACGGGCGTGTCAGGCTCTCAACTCAACCAGCCAGTAAAAATTAACAATTTCAATGTTCCGAGCCCGACACGCCCCCGTCACGCCCGTGTCCAAGCCTCGTCACGCCCGTGTCGATGTCGGCACGCAACTCTCCGTCAACCGTCAACGCTGCCGACATCGGATGCCAGCTGTCCGGGTCACGCCCCCCTGTCACGCCCGTGACAAGCTTGTCACGCCCGTGTCCGCCACGTGGATCGCCTCGAAGTCAAGGCTCCCGTCAACTCCACAGCTCCAGCTCCCTGTCACGCCCTCCTGTCACGCCCGTGACCTGGGCGTGACCGCCACGTTTTCAGCCGAAGTCAAGCCTCCAGTCAAATCACCAATCAAGCTCATGAATAGTACTGTCACGCCCCCCTGTCACGCCCGTGACCTAGGGCGTGACCAACCCGATTTTTTTCCTATATAAAGGCAGCTGCTGTATGCAATTCTTGTCTCCTTTTTTGGCCACTTTACTTAGATGTTATGCTGCCCAAATGACTTCTAATGTTATGTAAGAGAATTTTCTCCCCCCTCCCTTAGTTGTAATAGCATTTTATTTTATAAAAATAGTTCATTTTCTCTCCTTCTTAGCATGAATCTCATTTGGTTGCGCCCTAACTTAAGTAATTTTTCGTTCCCTTTTTCGTGCTTTTTATGTTTTCATCTTTTTATAGCTTTTATAACTCGTTCAGTTAGGATTTTATCGCACTTTCTAGCCGTTGTAATGCCCATTTTATTTTCATATTCCGCACCCGTTTAGCTTCAGTTTATTTTTATTTGCACTTTTTATGCATTTCTACCGCATTCTAGCGGTAGAAATGCACTTGTTTTAATTTTTCGCCAACTTCCATTTTGCGTTTATTTGCAAAACTTTTCGCTCCGTTTAATTTTTATTTTCTCTTTTTATGCATTTCTACCGCATTCTAGCGGTAGAAATGCAGTCGTTTTAATTTTTCAGTCACTTTGCTTTTTCTTATTTTTGCAAGAGTGCGTGCGTGTATGAGCTAGATTTTATTGCTTCATTTCAATTTCTGTAGAGTGTGTGCGTATGCATTTATTTCCGCCTACTCGTTAAGAGTTAAATGGCGCTCTGCTTTCATTTTCCGCCCACTCGTTTGAGTGGGACTTGTCTTTTTACTGCTTTCATTTTCTTCCTACTCACTTGAGTAGGATAACTTTGGGTGTGTGTGTGTGTGTTTACTTTTCTGTAGAGTGCGTGTGTGTGATTTTACTTTCCTGTAGAGTGCGTGCGTGTATGAGTATAAATTTACCCCCGCCCACTCGCTCGAGCCGGGATTCGCACTTACTGCTTTCTTCAGTCCTACTCATTTGAGTAGGACTTGCAATTTTCAGCTTTCTTACTGCTTTCTTTATTGCTTTCTAGCATAAGTGTCCCCATTCCGATGAGTGGCTAACCGCCCTTAGCCCTCAATATCGAAGAGCATTGGGACATATAAAGCAGCTTTAACTAATTAAAGGTCCTGTTTTCTATTTAATTAAATCTCTTAAGGTTTGCCCCGGGTTAACGACGCGTAGGACCGCATATCGATGTACGGGCCCTATTTCCGTTATCCATACGCAACGCCGAGAGGCCGCACGTATGGACCGATCCCCCTTGGGTAAAGAGAGCTCCGTGCTAACCCTCGAGAGAGGAGGCGCGCGACTCTACCGGATTGGGTTCCCCACCCAATAGCGGGGTTCTTAGCGTAATGCGGGCGTTAAGAGGAATCCTTCGTCGGTCTAGCGATCGGTCGAATAGTCTTAGCGTTCAGGTGAGCGATAGTCCTAGAGATAAGTGAGCTCATTCCTTTGGAACCTCCACGGCCGAGTCTCCGCCTTAATTAATTTGAAAGTTAGGATCTCTTTTTATTAAAAGTTATTTTAGTTCAAATTCTCTTTTGATATTGTCGCGCCGAGTTCTTCATCGGCTTTCTGCATTTTATTTCCTGCTTTCATTTTCTGTATTACTTTTATTTTTATGTTCGCCATTTCATTTTTTATATAATCCACCTAAGATATTATCGGTAGAATAATAGGTATTTCAGGGAAAGAGTAGATCTAGCTAAGCCGGCCCCGAGAACAATACGACCCCGATATTCCTCCACACGGGAATATCCTGTACTACACGCGATAGGTGCACTTGCCTCACTCTCGTTAAAACTCGGTTTCTAAAAAAAACAAAACGCTCTTCTTTTTATAAATAAAAACCTCCACTTTCACACCTAAATAAGAGCCGGCGTTTTAACCGTCACCTACACTCCGCCTTCACGAGCTGGCAGGCCTCGCAATGCGTCACAAAATACGTAATATCTTTCTTCATACCCGGCCAGTACATCGTCCTCTTTAAATCCTTTACCATCTTGGTGATCCCCGGGTGTACCGAATACCGGCTGTAGTGAGCTTCCGTCAAAATATCCTCCCGGATCCGTCCTCCTGCTGGTATGTAGACTCTGCCCCGGAAACACAGGTGCCCATCCCTCAAAGAGTAATCTCCTGTCGTGCCTTCCTCCAAGGCTCGGAATATCGGCTCAGCTCTCTCATCCAGCTTCTGCCCATCTCTGATGCGGTCTCGAATATCATCAGTAGTAGCCATCGACCCCAGGTACTCCATGTACAGCTCCGGGTCGTCCTCAGACACTAGCGAAATCTGCATCTCCTCGAATGATCTAATCAACTCCAAGGCCATCAGCTGCGGGCCTACTCCTGTCGTACTCGCTCTCCGGCTCAGCGCATCTGCGACCACGTTCGCCTTCCCCGGATGGTAGTGCATGGTATACTGGTAGTCCGACAGAAACTCCACCCAGCGTCTCTATCTGATGTTTAACTCCTTCTGGGTGTCGACGTACTTCAGATTCTTGTGGTCGGAGAAGATATCACAATGTACTCCGTAGAGATAGTGTCGCCAAATCTTAAGAGCAAAAATGACTGCCCCCATCTCCAAATCGTGCACGGGGTAGTTCTGCTCGTGCTACTTCAACTGACGGGAGGCATAGGCTATTACGTGCCCATTCTGCATAAGGACGGAACCCATCCCCTGATAGGAGGCATCTGTATATACCTGGAATCCCTCCTTCCCTGATGGAAGAGCAAGGATGGGGGCCGAGGTGAGACGATCCTTCAGCTCCTGGAAGGCAGATTCGCATCGAGACGTCCATATAAAAGGGGACTCCTTCTTCGTCAGAGACGTAAGAGGGAGGGAAATCTGAGAGAACCCTCGACGAACTTCCGGTAGTAACCGGCAAGTCCCAAGAAACTTCGAACATCCGTGGATGACTTTAGCGATGGCCAATCCCGTACTGCCTGGATCTTTGCAGGATCCACTGCCAGACCTGCTCCACTGATGACATGGCCCAGAAAGGCCACCTCCTTTAGCCAGAACTGGCACTTGCTGTACTTGGCATACATCTCATGCTCACGCAGCTTCCCCAAGGTTAAGGCCAGATGTCTCGCGTGCTCCTCCTCCGTCCTTGAATAGATGAGAATGTCGTCGATGAATACAATAACAAAGACGTCCATATACTCCTCGAACACCCGATTCATCAAAGTCATGAATGCGGAGGGTGCATTCGTGAGCCCGAACGGCATCACGGTAAACTCGTACAAGCCATATCTGCTGCTGAAGGCCGTCTTCGGGATGTCCTCCTCCCGTATACGAAGCTGGTAGTACCCTGACCTCAGATCCAACTTTGAGAACCAATGGGCTCCCTCCATCTGGTGAAAAAGCTCGTCTATCCGTGGAAAGGGTAAGTATTCCGGACTGTCAACCTGTTCAGAGCCCGGTAATCGATGCACAGTCGAAGGGTCCCGTCCTTCTTCTTAACGAACAGCACCGGAGCTCCCCACGGTGAAGAGCTAGGCCGAACGAACCCTTCCTCCACTAACTCCTGAAGCTGGCTTCGGAATTCCACCAACTCCTTTGGGGCCATTCGATAGGGAGCTCTGGATACCGGCTTAGCCCCCGGTACGAGCTGAATCTGAAAGTCCTTCTCTCGGTGCGGGGGTAACCCTGGTAGCTTCTCTGGAAACACGTCGGCGAAGTCCCGCACTACCGGAATATCTGCAATGGAATCCTTGGCTACGACCGCCTCAAAGAGGACCTGATAAACCTCTTCCCCCTGCAGGTGGGCCTTAACGGCCTGCACAGACGATAGTAAAGTACGGGGTGCTGATATAATACCTTCGATAACAATGAAGGAGTCGTCGTGCCTCACGGTGATCCTCTTCGCCATGCAATCGATCTGGGCATGGTTCCAATGAAGCCAAGTCATGCCCAGGATCAGATCGTAATCTGGCATCCTCAGAACCGTCGCTGGTGCCTCAAACGCCTTTCCGCCGATCCTTACTTCCATATTACAATGAGCAGAGGTCAATATCTCAGACCCGTCGGGTAGGCGCACCCTCATCATCTTCCCGATGAATGGCTCCACTCCTGCCAGTCCTTTCACGAAATCCTCCGACACGAATGATTGCGACGCACCAGTGTCGAAGAGGGTGTGAGCGGGCTTGCCGCTCACGAATACTATGCCTGGGGTAATTAAATGTCTTAGTATTCTTATTGTAGTTTATCTTCTCTTAATTTCTAACCAGGTTATGTTTAAAATAGTAGTTTATATGAAAAAAATTTACAAGTAGTGTCATACCTGTGATAACCTGCTCCGGGTTCCGGGGCTGTGTTAGGTCTAGAGCATACACCTGCTCTCTTTCTGGCCTGCAGCCTCGATCCTGAAATCCCCGTCCTCGGTCATGTCCTTGTCCGCCAAACTGTCGGGGAGGTGGAGCGCCCTGATGTGCTGGTGGGGGAGCTCGCCTCACAGGGCAATTCCTCTTTGATATGCCCCGGCTGGTTGCACTGATAGCATACCGGTGGCTGCTCGACTGTCCTGGGCATTTCCAACATCTGTATAGGCTGGGGAGCCAATACCCCCTGACTCCTCTGCTCCTGCCCAAACTCTTGACGAGGCTGATCCCCGTTCCTTCTCTCTCCAATAACCTGGCCTTGAGGACGGTCTCTACGTCCTCCAATCACTGTATCATCAGCCGGTCTCTTCCGGCTCCTCACTGTAAGCTGATCCGCCTCTCTCTTCTTAGCCATCTCCAGAATCCTGGCTAGACTCCCCTCTGAGATGAAAAGGAGGGCCTGCCTCATGTCATCTTACAGCCCCTTATAAAACCTCCGTGCATAGCCAGCATCGTCTAACTGGTAAGCGTCCGCATAACGGGCCAGGTGAGTGAACTGCTGATAGTACTCCACCACAGTCCTGTTCCCCTGCCTCAACCGCAGGAACCTATCCTCCAGTTCATCTCTCGCCGACTGAGGTACAAAATGTCCCAAGAGCGCTGCTCTGAACTCCTCCCAAGTAATATCAGCACAGTCCATCCCTGCAAAGGTGGTGTCCAGCTGAGATTTCCACCATCTCTTTCCATGTGACTCTAAGCAGGAGACTGCCAAAGTGACTGCCTCCTCCGTGGGGCATCGAATCCCTGCCAGCATCTCGTAAATAGTGTCCAACCACTCCTCCGTACGTACTGCAGACTCCGTCCCCTGGTAGGATGGAGGGGAAAGTCCCCGGAAGACAGTCATCCAATTGGCCCCGGGGTTTGGCTGTGGTGTCGGGGCTTGCTGGGCTCTGAAGGCCTCCAGGATGGCCGTCAGTGTTTGCCCCATCTCCGTCTACTGGAACGGAATTGGTGCTGGCGGAGTCGGGACCACATTCGGAGCCTGAGGTATCCCCTGCTGCGATGTAGGGTTCGTCGCAGGCTACAAGTAAAAATTCCATTTGTTAGAGAGCGAATGAATGGGATTTAAGAAGAGTTAGGATGGACTTTCACATGTGATTTCCCTCATGGGCACACCACTGCTTCCGCTGCTAGTTAGTCCGCAAACTAAGCTCGCACGGGGGTGTCCCAAGGTTTTTGTGGACTACTTCTCTTTCGATCGAGGTCTCCTCTGATACCACTTGTAAGACCCCCTTTTTTTTCTTTTTCAACCACTGGGGTCTTAGCCCAGAATTGCCGCTTTGCGGTGGCACCGACTCACGGGAAGGCAACCACTACAAAACGCCAATTCTGCCGGCCTTTTTTGATCACAAGAGAGAGAAGCATTTATACAAAAATGTAAACAAGTCCACAGAAACAAGTAAATAAAAGTGAAATCATAACCAGTCCATCAATAGTAATAATAGGAAAATAGATAAATGGGCTCGAGCCCAGTACATCACTCATCGCGGAAGCTAAGAAAATACTAATCACTCACGGAGCTGGTCGCAGGTGCACCGGTGCTAGACTGTCCCACCTCCATGCGCACCGTACTCCGCTGATGCTGGTCCCCATCTCCCATCCGGAGCTCCTGTAATGTTTGGTTCGAAAACCATTAGTCATAAAGACTAAGCCCTATCATCCCCTACCCCTCCCACCACGGCTCCTAAGCACCGGGCGGAGAGGAGGAAAGGGAAGCTACAAAAGTGGAGAATAATCAAGCAGGTGACCGTGGGCCTAACTAGCAAGTTATAACAGGTGAACAGTGTAAATGTTGTAATAGGTAGAGCAATTAATAAGTAGCACATTGTATAAAAAGGGCAGCTAGAGAACAGTAAGTAAACAAACAAGTAAGTAAGTATGTAACCTTAACTTATATGAATGCCCATACAAACTTATAAGTTAAGGGGTCTTCTGCAAGGCTCCCATCGTATAGAAAGTCCCATACCGATTTATACGTTGGGGTGTCGGTTGTATGCAATTATGAGTGTAGTGATATGCTATGCCATGATTCATGCAAGTACAACACACGCACACGACTCTATGCGTACAGACCTTTAGTTCCCCCTGTTCGGGCAGCTAGCTTCACTCCCAGGAACCTCCGTAGTGGCAAACGGAGATAGTGGGTCGGGCCCCCCACTCCTAGGCGGGCATCCACACTACCAGGCCTAGCCCTTCCGTACGCCCTTAGAAGAACACAACCTAGAGTATCCGCGTACTACTGCTGGCTGTACCCACCAGACTTTCTTTGGCTAAGTGTCCCACACCGTCGAGTCAGCGTACCGATGTCGGTGTGAACGACAATCAGATACCGAAGACCCACCACCTTTTTTCTGTACTCCAACCCTCGAGCCCTCGGCCCCCCGGACAGTCCGTCTGTGCATCTACCTTCAGAGCTACTGTCTGAAAGCAACCAAACCAATTATTCTACTTTCCTAGCTACCGAGGTGTGTGTATATGCAACCCTAGTTGTACTAGTTGCTCTATCAATTTATTATTCCTATGGTTTACGTTAGCCTAGGACTGCCCCCGGTATACCCCGTGAAGGGCTCTCAAGGGGCACTAGGAACCAAGACGGCGGCATTACGGCCCGAAGTTCCCTTTCGCAAGGCACTTATTATTATTGGTTTATCTCCCTTAACCCGATCCTCTTTTAGTTACTTTAGTTCTAACCCTAGTGTATTAAGACTCTTCCTCTTCTTCCCGGGAGGGACGATCTTTCGTCGTTCCCATACTCCCTTATCCTCGACCAGTCTCACACTCTACTTGTCCTGACTTCCAATGATGAACTCAATCTTAACTTACCCTACCAACCTTCAATTATCAAAATTCCGTGGTTTTACTATATGCAGACCATCCTAAGCTATATGAGGTACACAAGGGGAGGTACACCAAATTATCTTCCAAATCTCCTATAATATTTACTGGAGGTCTACCATATCATAATTTGTCTAAATCCAGAAACTTATAATTTTCCTAATTAATCTGATATTTATTTAATTTTCCCAAAGGACAGCCATGGGTCATTTTAAACATGAACTACATGATCCTCCTAGTAATGGCTACTCAAAAATAATGATCATTAAATAACAGCAAGATAACCTCAAATACAAATCCCCAGAATTTTACAAAAAGTATTTAGCCTCTAAATAATTTATCCAGTATAATCACGTTAATTCTACGTAATGAAGGAAGTACTGAAATTATTCATCAAAAAATTATAGAAAAATTACTAATCAGTAGCATGACATATAAAAGATCTTTGTGCAAAGAATCATAATTTTACTAGCTTGCTAAACACCACTAAAGATTTAATTAAATAATCAAGATAAAACATACTTAATGAAGCAAGCCTTAGAATTAAACTTTCAAAAATCCCATAAAAATTCACAGAGATTTAAAACCATAATAAACGTTCTCTGTCTAAATTTCACCAATTTCCAAGAAGTGTGTGATCCATAATAAATTTTCTAAGAGAATCATACAAGCTACTAAATCGTTAATGAAGTACCCAAAATAATAATCTTAAAATTCATAATAAAATATCCAGAGCTTGTGCCATCCCTATAATTCACTCTACCCAAATCTCAACACTTTTCAATGTGATTTAGTGCCATTTCCTATCTCTACAAGTTTTGCACCCTAGACTAGGGTTAGATTTTTAGGTATCTCAACGATCTCCAATTCTACTAAGATTTCATCCAGAGAACTATATTGGCCCTATGATTCTCTTCACCCAATTTCGGGTCAATCCAAGGTCATTTGACCACATGACCTTCACAAACCACCAAGATCCATCCTTAGGGTTTGGCCTTGGTTCTTAGGACAAACTTACCCCGATCAACCTCAAACTCTATGAGGGGGGTGCTAGAGAATATTACTAGCCAGTGGTAAAAATCTCAGCCTCTGTTGAGGTGATCTGACCACTTAAATCTCAAAAGTGCACTTTTAACCTAAGACCCCTTATTAGGGCAAAACTTAGGGTTGATCATTTCTAATCCAAACCATCTCCAATTGAGATGAAAAATTATACAGAACCTTATGGTGAACCCAGAGACCACTCACCAAAATTTGGGAGGGTTTGGAAATTATTTAACCATCTAATTAAATTAAACTAGGATTATTGAATTTTTCTCAAAACTATAGAAAAATATTTCCCAAAAATTTTCATTTTTTGATAGAACCTAGATATAGGTAAGATTAGGCCACACCCCAAATTTCAAGTCATTTTGATGACTGGTTTAGAGTGGGGAATTTTTCTAAGGTCTAGCCGGCCCTCTGGATAGACCTCACTACAAAGGGTGCTATGGTCTATCCAGGTTTTTAAATCGAGTGAAATTAAATTTAAATTAAACTAGACTTCAAGGGCTACATTTTCTATGTTTACCACTTTTCCTGTAGGAGCCTCTAGGTATTTTTCCTGAATTATCTAAAATGACAGATATTTCATTCAGAAATTATTTTAAAAATAAAATCTAATTAAATGGCACTATTCATCTTCTTCTACAGCCCGTAACAGAGCCCTGAAAACCTAATTTCCTGTAGCTTTTCCAAGCTATTTCCCGGCCAACCAGCCGTCTCCCTGGCCGGCCACCACCACCACCACCTCTGTTGAGATGAGGGCTATCGTCGGGCGGCGGCACGGCCGCCGGAGAGGCGGTTTCCAGCGAACCCGCCTCCATGAAATTTTCGGAAAACCATGAATACGCTCGCCCGATCTGGCTCTTTTGAGCCCGATATCTCTCCTAACGATTCCTAAGATCTATCAGCAGAAGAAGGGGGAGGGGAGGACCTTGTTCGCGGGCTGAAGGCGTGCAGAGCGTCGGGAAGCCATTAGCGCGGTGGTGGCATCGCCGGAAGTTCTTCAACAGCAAGGGGGAAAATCTGAAACAGTTTGAGGGAGAGTGTAACCTTTTCCTCTTGCTCTCAGGAGTCTTTTATAGATCAGCAAGTGGGGAGGGGAAAGGATGAAACGTCCGCGGCCATTAATAATTCCCTTAATGACGTTTCGGTTATGACGAATGGCAGTTGAAACACTGGAGATGAAGAGGTGCTCGCCAGGTGGCGATTTCCTATTGGACAAACATTTCCTTAATTATTTAAATAATTAAAGTAGGAAATGACCCATAAATACCCTTGGTTTTTATTCCCATAATCAGAATTTATTATGGCGTCGGTTACGGAAATTTTCAGTCTGGCTGACGTTTCGGCCTTGGTCTCGGGCGTGACACATAGGTCACGGGCGTGACAGGCCTGGTTAGCTAATTCTGGGTTCGACGATCGTCGAACTGAGATCGACGATCGTCGAAGGGTGGTCACGGGCGTGACACCCGGGTCACGGGCGTGACTGGCCCGTGTGACCAATTCTGGGTCGACGATCGTCGAATTGGGATCGACGGTCGTCGAGCGTGGTCACGCCCTATGTCACGGGCGTGACATTGTGGGTCACGGGCGTGACATGCCCGTGTGGCCAATTCCTGGCCGACGACCGTCGAACTGAAATCGATGATCATCGAAGGTGGTCACGCCCTATGTCACGGGCGTGACATTGCGGGTCACGGGCGTGACAGGCCATGAGGCAAATTCCGCGCCCGACGATCGTCTAACTGAGATCGACGATCGTCGAAGGAGTCACACCCCCAGGTCACGGGCGTGACACCTGGGTCACGGGCGTGACAGGGCCGGGTTGAAAATTCGGCGTCCGACGATCGTCTCCCTGAGGTCGACGATCGTCGAGTGAGTCACGCCTTAGGTCACGGGCGTGACGGGTCGGTCACGGGCGTGAACAACCCGTGACCCGAATTCTTGGTCGTTTTATTTCGATTTCTGGGCTCCCCAGGGTTCTACCACAACTAACCGACTCCTAGGGGTCTAGCCGGAAATGGGATGTTACATGTGGGGTCAAGGAGTCAGGTTAAAGCCCTAAAGTCAAACCCTAGGTTTGGTGATCGGGTTGTGCTATAGGCCGACTAAGGAGATTTCCACCTTCAGGCTTTGTTCACTTGATCTTCTTGAGCTTCTTAGGGTTTTGTCATGGCCTAGTCATGATAAAACCACTCCTAGGAGTCTAGTTGTTTGAGGGGTATTACAAATACCAATATATAAAAATAAAAATTTCATCCCCGAAATTAAAGTTTGGCCTACAGGGTTCTACTGAAATTAAAGCATATAACATCCATTAGAAAGTTAAAGGTATACCTAACTCGAAGAGATCAGGGTATTTCTACTGCATCAGATCACATGGCTCCGTGGTTTCCTACTCCTGCCCATGATTCCTCCATAGGACCTTGACCAGCAGAACCTTCTTATGCCATAAGACCCGCAGTGCCATATCGTCTATCCTTACCGGCTCCAGGTTGACCGATCGATCAGTTTCTTCATCTTCTGAAGCTTCAGCCTCTGACTGACTGCTAGAATCATCTATTTTCATTAGGCAAACCTCATTTGCCTTCTCTTCTTCTTTGTCATCACTAGAGATGGAGGATGATGACTCTTCCTCAGTATTACTCCAGGTTTTTGCAACAAACCCTTTCTCCTTCCTCTTGTGTTTCCTGGAGGAGGGCTTGCTGTGATGTGTTCTTCTGGAATCCTTTTCTCTTCTCATGTTGTTCTTCTGGGTCTCTGGACATTCTGAGATGAAGTGTCCAGGCTTACTATAATAAAAGCAAACAAATTTTTTAGATGGAGTCTTATCATACCTTGGCTTGTCATCTTGCCTTGATGACTTTCTTCTGAAGTCCTTCTTTGCCATCTTATAGAATCTTTTGGCAAAGAGGCTCATAAGTTATTCATTGACTGGAGTCCCTTTACATCCTTCTTGTTAGGTGTTGGAGTCATCTGTTCAGCTGTTGCTTCTCTGGTCTTCATTAATTGCTTATAGGATTTGAGCTTTCCAAGAAGTGATTCAGTAGAGAATTCTGTCATGCTTCTGGATTCTATGATTGGCCAGATTCTTGAATCCCATGAGCTAGGGAAGCACATGAGGATTTTATCATTGACTTCTGTCAGAGTGATGTCCTTGTCCAAGGTCTTTTGCTCATTGATTATTGAGTATAAGCCTGTTGTACATATCACTCACTGACTCAGCTTCATCCTTCTTGAAGTTGTCATATTATGAGATGAGATTGGATCTCCTATCATTTCTGTCATCAGTAGATCCAGCAACAATCTGATTTAGAGAATCCCAGATGGCTTTTGTTGAAGTGCACTCAGCCACCTTTTGAAATATATCATCACACATAGTCTTAGCTAGAATGTTCATGGCTTTGGCATATGCACTCTTAGTTTTTCTCAAAGCATCTGTCCAATCTGGAGGTGGAACAACACTCAGATTTGTTGAAGTAGATGGAGTGGAGGCCACTTAAGTTGGTGGTCCTATCAAAATGCAATTGAATATGTCTTCATAAATAGAGTTTATATAGAGTTTTATTCTTGACTTCCAGATGGCAAACTTGGTTAAGTTGCAAACTGGAGGTCTTGTGCTAGCATAATCCTTATTTTGTGTCATGATAAAAAATATGAAAGGAACAAGATTTAATCAGGGATTATATTAGGATCTTGGTTAGTCTAGGTATTAGCCTGTTTAAATAAAAATGACTAACCTCCCTCTGATACCATTTGAAAGAAAAGGGAGAGTAAGTTCTGATTAACTCTAGAGGGGGGGGTGAATAGAGTTTAATAAAAATTCCCTTTGCAACTTTTTAATAATATAAAGTAAAGTGATAAAATAGGTGATATAGTAATAGCAAGGAGATGTTAACAAGAACAAAGAAAAGCTATACTAAACTACCACAGCACAAGACAAAAAGAAAACAACAAACACACAGACAACACAAGAATTTTATAGTGGTTCCCTAATGGGGTTCATCCACTCTTCCACCACCCTGGTAGGAATCCACTACATGTTTTGAGCAGGTGACTTCCACCAAAATATCTATTTATAGGGAGATATTGCAACCCTTTGAACTTTTGATAAGGTGCCCAAAAACCAAACTTAAGCCTTTTGGAAGGTGACTTGTCAACCAGGCTAACTTTCTAAGGGAGTTAAAACCCTGTACAGTGGGGTTGGAAAGAAAGTGATGTTAGACTTCTCTTTTCTCAAAAACAATTTGAGAAGACTTTGTGTGGATTCCTGATCTTGTCAAAATTCCCCTTGAGATGTAGAGTTGTTCAGGATTGAGAAACTTTGTTAAGGAGTGTGTAGGTCTTCAGCTTGTGTAAAGCAAATCCAGGAAATTTACACAGATGGATCTTTATTATCTCAGGAAATTCCTGGAAAGTGAAGATGAAGAAGACTCGTGATTAGTTTGTGTTGTTCTTCTTCTATCTTCTTGAGAGCAAAGTGAGAGATGAAGATTGAGAGCTATTGTGAATTTTCTTCTCTTGCTAAGAATATCTCTCTGTGATTTTTCTTCTCTGAAAGAATTAATTACTGTTCTCAGTCTCTATATCTTTTGAAAAATATTCTCTCTGTATTCTCTTCGACAACCAATCCTCCATAGAAATTTGAAAAACTGTAATTAATGCCTTGCTGGAAAACTGGGAAGGAAAATGGCTAGCATATTTGTCATTATTCGTTTTCTCAACAATCCCGAGAAATATGTCAAATAAATCCTCTGATGAATACAATAATCAATGCTTCCAGGAATGGTTATATTCATAGGGAAAATAAACATTGATTACTCACTTAATTTATGACTTAAAATAATAATAAAGAGGGAATAGATAAGGAAAGAACAAAGAACAGACAGCTTACAGAATTTTTCGACCGGAGAACAAATTTCGTCGACCTGCACTTAGAGAACGTCGACCACAGAACTTGAACAAACAGAATTAGTCAAGCTGAGAACCTGTCTGGGAGAAAACGTCGACCACAGAATATACCCTTCTGATGAATATCGTCGACCTGAGCTCTATGTTCTTCGAGCTGAGTTTGACGAACGTTGAACTAATTTCCAAACAACTGAAAATCTTTTAAGTTTTGAATCTGAAGTCCACATAAGGAAGGTCCATGAAGTTTGACACTTGGAGACTTGCCTAAAACCTAGAAAGAAAAAAATAGTGACCCTAACTATACATCATGGGTCAACATAACCTAAGAAGTGAACCTAGCCCAAATCGAAACAGGGGTTCCAACATTGATGTTTAAGGAATTGTAACTTATCATATAAAAGAGCCCATAATAATTTATATGATAAGAATCTGCAGTAAAAATGACATATAGTATATATGTATCTTATGATTTTTTTTGTATGTTATGATTCATACAAGTGCAACTCACCAATATGACTCAGTGATCACAGACCTTCAGTTCCCTATATTTAGAGTTAGCTAAACTCTCTAGTACCACCGTCGTGGCTAGGACAACAGTGGAGCAGGAACCTCCACTTCCTAGGTGGGTCCTAGACCCTTAAAACGCTCTTGTACATTTTTAAGGGGCACTATAGAGTTTGTGCGTACTAATTATTGGGCATCCCACCAGTCTTTTTGGTCGAGTGTGCATTTTCAGGGATTATCCTCCAGACCGCAGAATAAATAACCTATTGGTCCGTCAAACCCTCGCACCTCACCAGAGTCAACGTACTGTCATCGGTTGACGACTAGCCCGGTATAGAAGACCCGACACTAATTTTTTTTCTATGCACATGCAAGTAATCAAAACCTGATCCTCCAGCTCACATGACTAACCCATCCTAATATAAAACATCATGAGCATCTAGCTCGCAAACATGAGATGAAAAGGACGGCAACATCTTTATTCAAAAGGGGTGGTGACCAACCCGTCCTTATATAGAACATCCCGAGCCTCCATCTTGAAGGACTAATTCTTCCTATATCACGCCAACCCAATAATTGTGAGATTGTTATATTGATTCTTTGACCTAACACTTAATAACGCACTTGAGAATTATACAACTACGAAAAAAGAACTCCTATAAGTGGTACTTGCCTTCGATAAAATTTGATCCTATTTAATATTGTCTAAGTTGGTTGTATACACAGCTCACTCTGCCCTAAGATATTTACTTGCCAAAGCGGAAGAAAAATCTCGTTTAATCTGTTGGGTTCTTTTATCGTAAGAATTTTATTTGGAAATTAGGGATAAACGAGGAGCAAAAAACATAGTAGCAGACCATCTCTTACGTTTAGAAAATCCACTACGAACAATGTTAGATGAGTCTGAGATTAGTGATACCTTTCCGGAGGAATCGCTATTTGCATTATCTATAAATATAAATACTGATTATCTGTGGTTTGCCGACTATGTAAACTATATTTTGGCTAAGTTCCTTCCAAAATATTTTTCATATAAGAAGAAAATAAATTTTTCTATGACATGAAATATTACTTTTGGGATGACACCTATATTTTTCGGATATTTTCAGATTACATTATACGTAGATGTGTATCAGCGGAGGAGGGATGGAAAATCTTGGAGCAGTGTAATTCATGCCCTACAGGTGGTCACTTTGCAGCAAACCGCTTAGCTAAAAAGGTTCTTGATTCCTGTTTTTAATGGACCCTTCTATTTAGGGATGCCCAAAGGTATGTACATTCATGTGATTCTTGTCAAAAATCTGGTAATATCTCTAAATTATGTGAAATGCCACAAAAATTTATTCTTGAATTTCAAGTGTTTTATGTGTTGGGGATTGACTATATGGGACCATTTCCAATTTCTTACGGGAAAAAATATATTTTGGTAGTTGTAGATTATGTATCGAAGTGGGTAGTGTAAGACCCCATTTTTTTCACCCATTGGGGTCTTATCCCCAGAAATGCCGCTTTGCGGTGGCACCAACACTCGGGGAGGCCGCCACTACAAAACGCCAACTCTACCGACCTTTTTCAATCACAAAGAGAGAGAAGTATGTAAATACACTGAATATAAACATGTCCACATAATCATATATGAATAAAATCATAGCAATTCATCAATATATAGAAAGTAGAAAGTACTGCAAAATAATAGTATAGATGAAATACATAAGCGGGATCAGCCCGGTATATCAGAGTCCTCACTACAAATCTCTCATCGCGGAAGCTATAAAAATACTAAACACTCACGGAGCTGGTCACAGACGCTCCGGAACTAGACTGGCCCACCTCCATGCGAACCGTACTCCGCTGGTGCTGGTGCCTGGACTTTTGGCCCCTGTCTCCCATCTGGAGCTCCTGTAATGTTGTGATTCGAAAACCATTAGTCATAAAGACTAAGCCCTATCATCCCCTACCCCTCCCCCCACGGCTCCTAGGCACCTAGCGGAGAGTAGGAAAGGGAAGCTACAAAGGTGGAGAATAAGCAAGGCAGGTGACAGCGGAACTAGTCAAACAGAAAAATATATATTGTATAAGAAGCTAAGTATGAAAGGTAAATCTAGCAGTTCTAAAATAGTGAGCAGTAAGGTAAACATGTAGTAAAACAATATATATATATGAAAACAAACAGAAAACAAGTAAGTAAGTAACCGTAACTTATATGAATTCCCATACAAATTTATAAGTTAAGGGGTCTTCTGCAAGGCTCCTATCGTATAAAATGTCCCATACCGATTTATACGTTGGGGTATCAGTTGTATGCAAATATGAGTGTAGTGATATGCTATACCATGATTCATGCAACTACAACTCACGCACATGACTCTATGCCCATATACCTTTAGTTTCCACTATCTAGACCGGCCCGGTTCAGCTGACCATCAGGCAAGCTAAAACTGCCAGAAAAAGTCTAAGTAAAATGGCGTTGAGTGAGCTCAGCTCACTCAACGCCATCCAAGCTATGGCGTTGAGTGAGATCTGCTCACTCAATGCCATCCATGTTACGGCATTGAGTGAGCTTTGCTCACTCAATACCATCCAGGATACAGCGTTGAGTGAGCTCTGCTCACTCAACGCCATCCAAAATACAGCCCTTCAAGACTATGGCGTTGAGTGAGCTCAGCTCACTCAACGCCATCCAGATTATGGCGTTGAGTGAGCTCTGCTCACTCAACACCATCTAGCCTACTCAATGTGGCGTTGAGTGCAGTCTGTGCACTCAATGCCGTCTATCCTATGGCATTGAGTGAGCTCTGCTCACTCAACGCTATCCAGCCTACTTAAGATGGCGTTGAGTGTAGTCTGTGCACTTTACACCGTCTAGCTTATGGCGTTGAGTGAGCTAAGCTCACTCAACGCCATCCAGACAACGACGTTGAGTGAGCTCAACTCACTCAATGCCATTCCAAGATCACGGGCGTGACGGATCGGTCACGGGCGTGCCAGGCTCATGTTGAAATTTTTGAGATCGCCGATCGTCTTTCTGAGGTCGATGATCGTCGAAGGGTTCACGCCCTAGGTCACGAGCGTGACGGGTCGGTCACGGGCGTGACCAACCCGTGACTCGAAATCTTGGTCGGTAGACTTCAATTCTTGGGTTTCCTAGGTTTCTGTTATGACAAAACCACTTCTAGGGGTCTAGTTAGAAATGGGATGTTACAGGTAGAGGCTCAAAATTTCCATACTAATGATAGTATAGTAATAATTAAATTTCTAAAATCCTTTTTTGCATGATTTGGCACACCACATGCGCTTATTAGCGATAGGGATACACAATTTTGTAATCTACAGTTAGATAAAGTCTTACAAAAATACAGAGTCACACATAGGATAACCACTCCTTATCATCTACAAACTAGTGGTTAGGTTGAAGTTTCAAATAGAGAACTTAAGAGAATCATAGAAAAACCTATAGAAGGGAATATGAAATAATGGTCTAAGAAACTAATCAATTTTTTGTGGGCATATATGACCGCCTACAAAACACCCATAGGGACCACTCCCTTTAGACTAGTCTGTGGTAAATAATGTCACCTACATATAGAATTAGAACATAAATCGTATTTTGCAATACACTCTTTTAATTTTTACACCAATTCTATTGGGGAGAAACGAAAACTTCAGCATAACGAATTAGATCAGTGGAGAACCATAGCTTATGAAAATTCTCGGATATACAAGGAGAAGACTAAATTGTTCCATGGCCGTCACCTTTGAAAACCTAAGACATTCCAAAAAGGTGACAAAGCCCTCCTTTATAAATCCTGTCTTACTTTATTCCTAGGGAAGTTAAGGTCTAAGTGGTCCGGACCTTTCCAAGTCAAAGAGGTTTTTCCCTATCGAACCATTGAACTAACCCACCATGAGAAGGGAAATTTTAAAGTCAACAAGCACCGATTAAAACTTTATTATGGAGAGTTTCCTAAAGATTTCACTCACAAAGAATCATGCCTCCGACTAGACATGGATTAAGTGTAATTTAGTAAATTTCCTAAGTTTTTATTATCTTCGGTAAAATTTTAGTTAAATTTTAGTTTAAAAACATTATAAAATCACTTAGAAAGTAATTCCATTTTAGAGGAGCACACGAGTTTGCACTCGTCTGTGTGCAAGCCGCATTCATGAAAATTTTTTAACACAGCCGTGTTCAATTTAAAACCTAAGTAGGAATTATTTTTCACGAGCACCACACAGGTGGACACCCACCCGTGTGATTTTTCGTGTCACATTAGCTCCATTTCTCTGGTACTCATCTAGAGCACTACACGGGTGGACATACACTCGTGTGTGTGCAACCATGTTAAATCGCCCTAAGCACCACAAAGATAGCTACCCAGCCGTTTGCGTACCCGTTTATAGGGTAATGAGTTCGACGATGCAATGTTCCCTTGCAGGGCACAGGTCCACACAGGTGCATGTTGTTGACCGTGTTCGCCTGTCGTATTGCTTCCAAATCAGTTTCACCATACGTCATTTTGAGACCCGTGTACTGCGCGGTTATTGATTAGTGAACACAGATCCACACACGTCTGTGTCGCAACCCGTGTTCGAAACACTTTATAAGGTCGTATTTTTTTTTGGTAGTCATCTTCCTCCTCTCCAATCCCTAGTTAAACCCTAGTTTCCAGCACCCCCTTCATGCCACGAACTCAGTTGGGAATTTTTTACTTCAAACTTCATGGATCCGTCTCCTCTAAGCTTGATCTATATTCCTATGTAAAATTTCTATAATTTTCATGTTTTTCAATTCCTATTTTCTTCATTATCTTCTCATTCTTCTTCATTCTCTTCTCATTCTTCTCTTTCTCGTTCATCTAAATTTTATTTCTCTTATCATTCCTCTTCATTTTCTTCTTTCCCCAAGAAATCTTAATTCATTTCTTCTTCCCTTTCTTAACACATTGCTTTTTCTTTTTCTTTTTTGTCCATCCAAAATAGTTTTGTTTCAAAAATCAACATAATTTTAATCGTTCAACTTATCTACAGATCATGTCGATAGGACGATCGCAAGGGGGACGTCGTCGTTGTCTGAATCTCAAAACGTTATCTACAGAAAGGTGCGGCAATGCTACGCACCTGGAGTTTACGGATCTGGCACACATTAATCATTTTAATCGCCTCCAATCCAAGAAATTTCAGGATATTCATACTATCGATTGGAGCGTTTTAGAGGAGATCCATTTGGCTGACGAAGTACGAGAGTTAGTTTCTATAGGGGGTGGGCACAATTTTTTAATATTGATGAGTTGGGGTTTAAGGAACTTACGTTAGAGTTTATTTCATCTTTCTACCTCAATCTCAGTCCGACCTTCAACGACATGACAAACACACAGGAAGGGATTATTTTGTTTCGAGTCCCGGGCACCACCTATACTCTTTCTTTTATCCAACTCACCCAGTATTTAGGGGTGTATGAGGACTCTTTCCTTTATAGTGTTGCATATTCTGATCTTCACCTTGATCTCCCCTCTTGTGACCATGCCCCAATATCTGGTCTCGGCTTGCTTTCTGTGAGAACCCGCCCGCCCACATCGCATCTCAAAACCCAGGTATTGAGATGAAGGGTGGCGGGGTACATAAACACGGAGGAGCAGGCGCTGCGGGCGATGTGGGACTAATCCCAACCACAGAACCGCGGGGATATTCCGCCACACAGGGGGCCCACCGGGGTCAACACCCAGACCAGGAACGCGATGGGGAAAGCCACGGGGGCGGTCCCACACACACGGTCCTGCTGGCAAATTACTCTCAACACACCCCCGCAGCAGGACAACCTCCCTCTGATACCATGTGAGAAACGAACAGAAACAAACCGGAAGTAGTATAACTGAAACTTTATTATCAGAAAAAGGTATCTATTACAAAGGTTTGCCCTCCCTTATATAGAATGGAGGAGAGGAGAGAGAATACAAATAAGAGATGTGGGACTAAAAATTTACAGGACTAAGCGGACTATACAGATCAAACCGCACAGGCCGCGCGGTTAGACAGAAGGGCTAACCGCACGGCTACCACCAGAGAGAGAGAGAGACCGCCAGGGGAGACCGCACAGGCCGCGCGGTTAGACAGAAGGGCTAACCGCACGGCTACCACCAGACAGCAACAGCACAGCAACCAAACCGCTGAGGGAGACCGCCAGACCGCGCGGTCTCCAACTCGCCAAGACAGACCGCCCGGTCACACTTCAACACTTGGGTTTCCTAGGATTTTGTTATGACAAAACCACTCCTAGGAGTCTAGTTGGAAATGGGATGTTACATGGTTACTTAGAATTTAAATAATGAGTGAATATTCTCATGTGATTACTTTTAGACTATCTTCTTTTTACCATCCTTAATCCTCCAATGTCATTTTATCCAATTAGTCCTAGTAATGTTAATCTAGAGTAACAACTAATTTTAAATATAGGTAAAATAATTGAGTGAGAGTGAGTACTAGTACTTGAAAAGACCCTGAGGAGTACGACATGAGATTTAGATTTGGCCTATACTATGATTGATAGGTGCACTTGTCTGAGATTAAAATAAATTTAGCTTATACATATCTACATAATTTATACTAGAGTACAAATTATCGCATCATATATCAATCTACACTAGCAGTTCTACCATCAAAAGCAGTATACAAGTAATGTTCTACAATATAAAAGTAACTCAACTTATATGAATGCTCATACAAAAATATAAGTTAAGGATCGGATTAACTGTAAAGTAACTCATCATATAAGAGTGCCCATACAAACTTATATGATAATGATCATATGCGGTGCAATGTTATGCTATGAATGATGTATGATGACTTACCCATGCTCACACACATGCAACTATTAGGTCGACACAGACTTGTAGTTCCCACTATTCGAGCAAGTAGCAAACCTCTCGGGCGCCATCCGTCATGGCAAGATGGTGATAGTGGAACAAACTTTCCACTACGAGGTGGGTATCAACACTACCAAGCCTAGGCCTCCGTATGCCTAAACGCTAAGAACACAACAGCAGATCTCAGATGCGTACTATAGTTCAGAGGAGTATTTGGTAGATGTGCACAAGAACACAACATAAACTGGCCTACGGGTATAACACGGATAGGGCCTTGGGAATGCACACCAAGGACACAACCAATCCATCCACATGGCACGGAGAGGGCCTCGGGAATGAGCACCGAGGAAACAACCAAAACCATCCAAAGTCTACTTGTCAACTACCAACAGTGTGACAACTAGCGAGCCCGAAGACCTACAAAACTATCCATAACCCAGGATTATGACACCGCATGTCAACTGACACCACATGCATTTCACAAATAAGGGCTCCACACTGAGTCCCTTATCAACACATCGTTCTAGTAAGGCAAAGACACACGCACTTCCAACCCTTCCACATTTTCATAGCACACAAGGGATCATAATATACACAGGTGGCAAGCTACCTTATACAACATTCCAAACCCACACTACTACCCGTAGGAAGACTCAACTCTAAGCACTGGATTATTATACACATTCATCTAATCATCATATCACATGTCCATCCATTAACCTCATTCTATTCCTTCTTAAAGTAAAACATTTAAAATTAATTATGTTGCCATAGGAATATTATTTGTTCAATCAACGTATCAATTTATTTTCTCTCTAGCTTACCAAACCATTTGTTTGTCGACCTCCTTCAACCGTTGTTAAAATCGTGTTCCACCAAAACATTTATTAACTTATGGATCTAGCAACTAAATTCCATCAATCATTTGTTTAGCACAATCACTAATTGTTTAAGTTCAGCAAATCACATGCAAACCTAAACATTAATATACCTTGATTTCTCTACCAAGTTCAACCCAGTTCTACACTAACCCGAGAACAATATGTACATAAGTCTTGACTGAATAGAAAATTTGATTGGACATTCCCAAGCTTACAAGACTCGTATGAAAACTTGTAACCTCCTGTTGGAAAGGACTTCCCAAGGGCTACGACTTTCTTGTTTAGTCGAAAGCCCAGATTTGGCCGTATCATACCAGAAAATGGCCTTGAAGTTCGTTGTAAAAAAAAATAGATTTTTATACGCATCTTAAAGCAAAATGAGCGACATCGGTTCATCTTCTTCCTTAAGATATTTATTCAAAATTATATATAGAACTTCCTCCTCCCTTATTCACCCTCATTATACCATTTCTCTTCACGAAACCAAGTCCACCATCTTCACAAGAAGAGAGGAGAGGTTAACGACATTAATTTTCTAGGGCACAAGCCCTAGCATTGTCTCTACCTAAGAGATCTTCTTCTCACAAGTCAACTCTATTGATTCCACATCTCTCCTCGAAAATAACTACAGATCTAACACCAAGGGAGAGGGTAGGAAGCACACCTCATTTATGGCGGTTCTGTCCATGGATCTCGTCACTCTTCTTTGTAGCATCTTCTTCTCCTTTGTTGGTGTTTGTTTTTAAATAAAAGAGAAAGGAAAGACCTTCCTAGTAAATCCGGCTCTAGCCACTCCTTCTCTTTCGTCGGTTTTGGCATAACAGCTAAGGCTCAGCAAGAATGAAGTGATGGCTAGGGTTTTCTATTAATCTCCTTTATAATGAGAAATTAGGGTAACTGCTTGCCAAGTGTCATTCTTTTTTTGGACTACTTATTATTGCTTAAAATATGTCATATTGAAAGGACACGTCCAATTAAATTGTTTTGGCACAATTCCCAAAATTGCGGTTTAGACCGGGCATGTGACAGCAAGCATACTGCACCAAAAAATCCGCTAAGTCAAAGACGTTGAGTAAGCGACCTTTACTCGATGAATCGTCGAGTGTCGTAGAGTGCACTCAACGCACTCGATGCCTACAGGCTCAGAATAATAACAAAGTAAAAAGCGCCCAGTTTACCTATCTTTACTCGTCTAATTGTACAGTGGCGTCGAGTGCACTCAATGCACTCGACGCCCATATCATCCAGAATATTCCAAAGTCAAAAGAATTGATTTCACTTCCCTTTACTCAATGAGTCATCGAGTATGCAAACCTTTACTCGACGAATCGTCGAGTGGCATTGAGTTCACTCACCACACTCGACGCCTACAGTTCCAAGAATTATATAAGTCCAAAAGCATTCAGTGGCGTTGAGTCCACTCAACGCCTCAGCTAAATCCGTTGAATGGCGTTGAGTGGTGTTGAGTCAACTCGACGCCTCAACTCATTTGTCAAATGGAGTTGAGTGGTGTTGAGTCCACTCAAAGCCTTATCTTATTCGTCGAATGGAATTGAGTGCACTCAACGCACTTAACACCATGAATCCAGAAAATATTCTAAGTCACATCTACTCTATTCGTCGAGTATACATATACTCACTCAACGAATTCGTCGAGTATTCATGAAGCTATTCGATGAATAGTATTGGTCTCAACTCATAAGTCATACTCGATGAATTCATCGGATCTCCATGTCAATATCCAAAGAATTTTACTTGTCGAGTCTGGCAGACCCCGAGCAATAGCAAGCAGAGTTCCGATGGACTAAACCATTGCAACAAGGTAAAATGTCTCATTAGAGTCAACACCATTAATTTTCTTGAAACCTTTAACCACCAATTTCCCCATCCATGTTGCTCTTCTTCATGAAGATACACTTACACCATATGGGTCATACAACTTCAAGTTGTTCTGCCAAGGTCCAAAATTTGTGTACATACATAAAGTCTATTTTAGATTTCATGGAATCAATCCACTTCCTTGAGTCCGGTCCACTCATAGCCTCTAGGTTGGTTGTAGGCTCATCATCATGATCCATAAACAACACATTACCTATTTGAGACACGAGAAATCCATTTCTCTCAAGCTCAAACCTTTGTCTACCATATCTATGCAGAACATGCCTTTCTTGAGCAGGTTCTCTAGCTATAACATCTTGTAGTCCTTTCTCAGATTCCAATTCTGATTCATTCTCAGTTAGTGGTTCTTGAACTTCATCATGTTCTACCCTAATAGTCTTTCTATTTAAGAACTCTTTTTCAAGAAAGACACCAGTCCTCGCGACGAAAACTTTGCCCTCAAACGGTAGGTAGAAATAGTACCCTTTAGTTTCCTTAGGATACCCCATAAGATAACTTTTATCTGACATAGGTTTTAGCTTGTTAGGCATTTGATGTTTCACGTGTCTCTCAAAACCCAATATCTTAATGAAAGACATAATAGGATGCTTCGTAGTCAATATCTCATATGGTGTCTTCAGAACTATTTTTTGGAGCCTGAGTTATTGTAAAAGCAGCAGTCTCTAGAGCAAAATCATAAAAGGAAATATGCAGAGCTGCATGACTCATCATCGATCAGACCATGTCTAACAAAGTATGATTCCTCCGCTTAGACACACAATTATGCTGAGGTATTCTGGGTGGAGTAAGCTGTGATACAATACCACACTCTATCAGATGATCACGAAACTCATAACTTAGGTATTCGCCACCTCGATCAGATCAGAGTGCTTTAACCCTCTTACCCAGCTGATTCCCTACTTCATTCTTAAACTTTTTGAACTTTTCAAAAGTTTTGGATTTGCACTTCAAAAGATACACATATTCGTATCTACTAAAATCATCAGTAATGTAACATAGTAGAAGTACTCACCTCTAGCTATAGAACTCATTGGTCCGCATACATCACTATCTATTATACCGAAGAGATCATCAACCCTCTCATTGATGCCAGTGAAAGGAACTTTAGTCATCTTGCCTAACAAATAGGATTCACATCTCTCAAAGATTCATAATCAAATGAATCCAATAGTCCATCTTTATGGAGCTTGGATATGCGTTTTTCATTTATATGGAGCAAATGACAATGCCAAAGGTATGTAGGGTTTGAGTCATTTGTTTTTAGACTTTTAGTATTTTCTATATTATTGATCTAATTTTCTATATTCAAAACATATAAATCATTAAACATTTGGGCTTGGCCATAACATGCATCATTCTTAAATATAAAAACAGCAACTGTCCTTAATAACAAAAAATCCAATCATGTCCAAAAATGAAATAGAAATGTTGTTTCTAGTTATCGCGGGAACATAATAACAATTATCCAGTTCAAAAACAAGCCCACTGGGCAAAGAAAGACGGTAAACTCCTACAGCGACAGCAACAACTCTTGTTCCATTGCCAACATGCAGGTCCACCTCTCTTTTACTCAGCATTCTTCTCCTTCCCAGTTCCTCCACATTTATACAAATGTGAGAACCACATCTTGTATCCAATAACCAAGATGAAGGAGCAGAAAGGTTTATCTCTATAATATAAATACCTTAAGCGGAAGTTCTACATCCCTTCATTTTTTGCAGACCCATAATAGAAGAAGTACAATTCCTCCACCAATGACCAGCCTTGCAATTGTGGTGGCACTTTCCTTCCTTTGCTAAGCCTTTCTTCTTTAGTGTTGAAGACTTGGGCTTAAGAGATGACTTGGGACCAACCTTAGTCTTCTTGAAACCCTTGGAATTACCCTTGCCTTTATGCACCATCAGTATGGGGCCAGCAGGCTTAACCGTCTTCATACTGATCTCGGCAGTTCTCAATATGCCTAGGAGCTCGGGCTGTGTCTTGTCAATTTCATTCGTATTGTAATTCAAGAGAAACTACTCGTAAATGTCCGATAATGATTGTAGTATTAGCTCTATAGCCAACTCTTGGACTAGAGGAAAACCTAGTCTTTCAAGGTTCTCTATATACCCAATCATCCTGAGTACGTGAGTCCCTTCTTGGTCTCAGGGTCCCATCTTATACTGAAAGAACGCCTTGGTGACATCGAACCTCTTTTGCTAAGCTTGCCCTTCAAACATTTTCTTAAGGTGCTTGTAAATCTCCTTACAACCCATGTTCTCATGTTGCTTCTGAAGCTCATAGTTCATGGTGACGAGCATGATCCATTTGATATCTAAGGAGTCATCTTGATACTTCTTACAAGAATCTTTATCATCTCAAGAAACATTCTTGGTTGGCTCTTCAGAGGATTCCTCTTCCAAAACATAGAGCTTACGCTCTTGCCTAAGAACAATTCACAGGTTCCTGTACCAATCCAAATAATTTTTCTCACACTGTTTCTCCTTCTCAAGGATAGCTCTGAGGGACAGGGTGTAGTGAGATCCACTTGCCATGTAAATTCTACTAGAATTTATGCAAAAGAAAAACTCAGTACTACATTTCAAAATATATTTATATTTCAATTAGGACTTTAATAAAAATTACTCACACTATTTTAATCAAACTGATAACGCTCAATATCAATTCATAAAGTTTATACGTGCTACTAACTGAGTGGACAATATCTGTATTTCACCAACACTATGAGTTAGTTTTGGTTTTTTTCTTACAATGTAGTTATTTAGGTAGGAAATGCATGTCGATTGCATCATTATGCAACTATTATATGGTTGAAGAATAACTCTTTATTCACATCCATCATATGGTGCATGCCAACTCTATGCCTCTTGGCACTCAAACTTTGAGGTCACACAGATACGTTTGACCTGATGTCGACAGTGGGATATCACAATTATCCGCTAATACCCTTACCAAGATATATTAATGCACCTTGCTTTAGCAAGCCCACACTTCATCGATCGAGACAGGAAGAGTGTCATCCATCAGAAGGCATCTAAATAATTATTATTAGATAAGGGACTTTAAGATAATTGATTAACAAATAATCATGGTTAACAATTAACTAATGTGCACATCCACTAGAAAAACTAACCACATTCACAAACCAAATGCATCCAAGATGTGCACAAGAAAAATCATCAACACTTGACGACCCGGGATAAATTTTAAGATCTAGAGCCTTTCTAAATCTTCAGATTTACATGCACTAGAAATGAACAACACTAACTCCACTTAAACAGTAGAGAAGCTTGGTCTCTGTATGTGAGATGCAAAATATAACACACTTGGTTTCACAAACCAACAAGAGCGATGGTTATTGTTAAGGAGAAACAAGGTTATCACAATGAAACCACATACGTTCTTGGTTGGGTTCTAAGAATAGATTTGGGAATTTATAACACTTATAAATTTCTAGATCTATACGCAATAGATTTAACAACTTCTGAAACAATTATCATCAAGGAACCTTGCTCTAACACCAATGTTGTGGTTATTTAGGCGTCACAACACTTGTGGGCAGCGGGATGAGGAAAATTGAGAACTCTAAAAGAAATAGATCTTGCGATGAACATTGATAAAGAAGTAAAGTTACTGTAAATTAAATTTACCATTGCGGGATTGAGTCACTACTCAACTAAGATGCTCCAAGAAATTCAACGAGCACTGGCGACTAGAGTTCCGAGTGCAGAAATATGTCAACGCTTCTACATGTTATCCACATGAAGGGATGAACCCTTAAAATCTTGTCACACAAGATTTAGGATGGAGGAAAGCACCCTACGTCTTCGCTGACTCCTAGATCTGCTCCAGAACAGGAGGCGACGACGGGCACCAGAAACGGGCTGAGTGATGGCGATGGGATCGGGACTTTCAGAAACGATTTCCATCATCCTTTTCCTCTCGGGCTTAGCACAATGCATCACACACCCTAAAAAACCCTAAGCCATCTTCTATTTATACGCAAAGGAATAAAAAATAGAATGTCATCGCTATCGGCAGACCCAAAATATACGAAATTTTTCCTCGACGAATCAACACTTAACTCGATGAAGCGTCGAGTGGTCTCAACGCACTCAACACCTAGTTGTTGCCTCAACACTTGAATCGAAGAATCAATATTTGACTCGGCAAAGCATCGAGTGGACTTAACGCACTCAACATCTACCTCGATGAATCAACACTTGACTCGTCAAAGCGTCGAGTGGTCTTAATACACTCAATGCCAGCACTCGATGAATCAACACTTGACTTGACAAAGCATTAAGTGCTCTCGATGCACTCAACATATGGCTGAGTGGACTCAACAGACTCAAAGCCTAGCAGTATGGTCTCGAAAAACTCAATGCCTGGCAGTGTGGTCTTAACACATATAATGCCTGGTTGTTCTTAGTCCTTCACTCATCACATATGATAAGACCATAATAATCCATTCGTCCAATTTCTCCAAACGCTCTTATTTGAGACTCTATAGGCTCATATTATGTTGGTAGTGAGACTACATGTTTGATCACTTCTAGATCACCATAGTAACACCAACACCAAGTAGAACATTTCATTTTAGGGTTCGACCGCTATCTCTTGAAGGATTAACTCTCATCTCCTGGAAATAAAAAGCATTGTTTACTCCTCTCGCTCGTGATCGAAGAACTCTCCCAAATGAAATCTTCAACGACCACTTCTAGCAGATTGACTGTAATAAGAACAATATTCAAGAGCGTCGATCGCGAACCATTCCTCGGGGGAATCTACGTTTGAGGGAGAAACAATTTCTTAACTCTTTGTATATTACTTTAAACTCTTTTATTGTCAAGTTGTTTGGTTGAGGGAAATGGACCGGGCGATCGACATAATCAGGGAAGGCTTACGTGAGAAATCATCCTGGTAAGGGACGTCTAGTTTGGGGGGTGTATTACAAGGAAAATTAATCGGAGGTTCATCAAAATAGTGGAAGGGTTCCGTAAGAAATTGTCCCAATGAGGTACGTCTATAATAAGGGATCTAGTGGGGCTCTAAGACACTTTAAGGGAGGAAGTTGAAGAGTTGGCTCGATGACCTTTTTGCGGGAAAGAGAAAGAGCTAACCGGTTCGGGGATAGGGCCTATATTGAAATAATAAGAGAAATTTATATTTTATCGCCTCCGATCTCCTGCGTCATGGATATTTAGTTGTTCTGAATTGTAAACCTTCTTCATTTTTGTTGAGTAAAATTTTTGTTCTTTTTTTCTCCCTGTAATTTCATTTTCGTATGTTGGTAGTTCCATGAAGGTCATTTGTGCTTCTCTAAGGTGAAGTTTTATGAAAAAAATGAGTTACGTGACCTACCGTCGAGCGCTAGCAAGCTAGAGCCCCTCAGTATCATCCAGAACTTGTTTTCCTTGGTGAAACTCATTTTAAGTTTTTAAATTAATCTGAAAACCTTATTCACCCCCCTCTAAGGTTGGCTCCCCGATCCAACAAACTCATTATTCAGTCTACTTCTGTCCTATGTATGACAAGATGCTTCAACGTGATACAAATTTTTAGTAGAAATAATATATTTATGCACTCCTAGAAATTATAAATCACTATGCATAGCTAGAAATTTCTTCTGCTGCTTCTCCGTGCTTGTGAGCATGCGACTTCACATGGTATGCCATTCTTGCATCTGCTTTCCCAGCTAGTTCTTTCTATTTCCGTTGAGAGATGATTTGTTTGGGATGAGTAAATATTTATGTTTGTGTGTGTGATGAGTCTGATATTTATAGTGTTTTTCAGACTCATCCAGGCTAGTTTTAACACACGTGCATTACACTTTAGGTTTATTATTTCTCATATTTCATTTAATCTGTGTTTGTACACAAAGTACACATTTTAGGTACATTATGGTGTACATTTGCACAGTTCTCTGTTAGGGTTAAGCACTTGGACTTCCCCATAGTATTCTTTTTCTTTTATGGTTTTCTGTGAGAGTTGGAGGCTTGAGCCCCAACTTCGGTTTTTTTTGAAGGTGGGCAAACACCCCTTCTAGTCTTATTTTTTCTTTTAGGAATAGCACGGTCATGTATTATTCTTTGTGCACATTCAACACAATCGTGCAATCCATATATGTTCATTTTCTAGTGCTCTACCCCGGGTCGTGTCGTTTACTCTTGCACGGGTTGTATTACCCGTGCGTGACAAAATTGCATGACCTCCTTTTTTTTGTCGAAACTTTTATAATATTTTTTCCCTTATGTTTTCTTCATGCACGGTTAGATTCAACCATGTGCGAAGGAAATCACATGATCTCTCTTATTGCCTAGGTTTTTAGCATTCTGTCCCCGCTCATGCATTTTGTTGTCGAACAGGTTGTTTTACTCGCGCATTTTCAAAATTACATTGTTGACTTTTCTTCTAGGCTGGGTGATTCTGTGTTGTAATAATTGTACGATGAACACACGGTCGTGCATTCTTAATTTTCTTAGTGGGTACTATTTAAGCTCAATGTATCACCCTATTTGGGATAGGATATTCATTTTCCACTGGGGAGCTCCTATTTCACGCCAGTCCGCTGCTCTGCCCCCACACATTTTCTTGTGGTTCTCTGACAATATTTTACTTGCAAATCTCAAGCTAGAGTTTCCTCTCGGCCCCCTCCGTCATCTACAAGCGTAAAAGCATTATTTTGTGTGATTTCTCGCTCCACTCGGAGAGTTCTCTGGCAAAGATTGTGACCAGCAACTATTAATGAAGAAGACGTGTAACGTGGAAGAAGGTTATAGCTAGTATGGATGTCGTACGACAGTCAAATACCGAGCTCGGATGAGTATTGACAACCCTTGACTCTAACCATGAACCTTTGATGAGACTTCATGCATAGATTTTATTCTTCCCTCGTCTTCGCTTGTAGTAAACTTCTCCTTGTCTATTTGGATGTTTTCTTCTTGATGATTGTATGAAGACAAATTTAATTAAAGTGCTTTGTTCTTGTTTATGTGAATGCTTTGTGGTTTTTGCCTATGAGTAGCTCCTATATTTCATCTCGTCACCCCCTCCATTGTGTGATTGTCGCACTAACAATTGCTATTTGTGTGTGTTGCGAAGAGATCCTAAAAAAACTCATCCATTTCCCTCCATAAGCCTACTTTTCCATCCATCTTTGTGAAGCGGTGAAGCAACCCACGCTAGTATTTTTAGTGTTTTATTTTCATTCACTACCAAAAACCAAGCCCTGCATTTTAATTTTACCTTTATAATTAATTTTCTAAACAATTGAATCACAGACTTTCTCTGTGTTCATCAAGAGATAAATACTTTGAAAAATTCTCCCATTTTATATTACTTGAGCAACCAGTGCACTTGTCGAACGTGCGTTAGTGATTACATGCAACCTCTAGACTAATGTATTGCATGTCAGAGGTAGACTATGCAAATACATCAAGGTTTTCAGGCAAGCATTGAATGATGAGTATTTTTCTCTTTTCTTCCAACTCATCATTTATAGAAATGATGATTCTTCAATATCCCTATTGAATGGGCACTTGATGAACCTCTTGAATGTGCTCAAGGCGTGCCCCGCTCTCAGGAGCTAGAAACCGAGGTTTTTAATTTGTTCCTACTTGTGATTATCAATGAGAGTTCGCTTTCTTGGAGGAGTGGTTGGTATAATCCCTCTCAAAAGTCCCCCACGCTCTATGCTTACCCCGCACGGGCACCTATTAACTTTACCATCTAGTTGAATCTAAAGGTCACGGGGCAAGCACTATCACTATTGACTGTACGGGTGATTTATCCAATTACTTGGTTCCACGATTACTGCACCAAAATTCTATTGGAGCAAAAAAATTTCGCCATCTATCCATGTGCTATCCTTGGATAAGGTGGTCAGTAGAGGAAAGTGTGGTTCGCAAGTGATTAGTTTCTTGCCCTATATATGATAAGACTGGGAAAAGGAGTGTCGCTGGCTATGGCGAACAACAAACTTGACCCACCGCGGTGAATTCCCTCCTTGCGACGGGACTCTTGATTATGTAAAAATGAGGGTTGCAAGAGTGTTCGGGCAAACCCAAAAGAAAAAAGAAAGCTTGACCAAACTTAATGTCTGCAATAGCGACTAGGCTAGTTCTTTTCTAAGATCACAAACTGATGGGCTTTTTATTCCTTGTTAATCACGACATTAAATGTATAGCCGCCCATGGTACATGAAGACTCTGGAAGCATTGATTATAATAATATACATCATGAAATCACGCAGCGCTGCCTGAGCTGGATCAAAAAAGAGGAGTCTATGCAGGCTTAGCCATAGTTCCCAAGCATACTCAAAACTAGGGCGCCAAAGAGTACTCTGAGAAGCCACCCAAAGTTTGACTATTTTTTATCCATTCTGATTGTTGTCAACACCTTAGGGGGTGTCTGCAAATACTTCAGAGTGCTCTCCCAAAAGGTTGGCAAACATCGAGAATAGTTGTAGGGTAAGTGTTCTCTACCCCTTCTAGGTGTTCCTCTATCGTCGCAGGATTTGGATTACCAGCCGTTGACATCAGAAATTTCTTTTTAGATAGCAAGGCTAGTAATTGATCGCTTGCAAACCACTCTTTGCTCTGTTGACCGCCATTAACTGGGATAGCACACAGAGTGTTGGTGATATTTTTGGCTCCAAAACTATACATATGAGGAGATCACTCAAAGATAAAAGTTTTTTCATGCACTCCTCGAGAGAGTAAGATATAAATATTATGAATTTGACTCAAATCCAATTGAGGGGTTCACTGCTTAAAGTAATCATAGGAGTATCAGCAGGCAAATGGGTCCTAATTAATTAACCTAAGGTTATTAGATAATATTCCTCGAGATAGGTGCTAATATGAAATCTAAACCTTCACGGTCGAAGTAAGTTTATTAAAATCTTGTGATTTAATCATTTATGAATTATTATTTTATTCCAAAGGGATTCTAGATCAAGTGTTAATCTTCTAATTATCAAATTTGCTCTATTGTTAAATTTTTTTTTTCAAAACACAATCTTTGATCGGTAAAATAATAGCTCTTTTTTGTAAGTAGAAGTAATCAACAGACCCGAAAGAATACGACACTTTATTTAACATCCTACACTATAAAGCGTTAGGTGCACTTGCCTTTTAATTATATTTGGATTGTGCAACTATGATTTAGATAATTACCCCTCATGGGATATACCTCGGAAGTCTAGGAATAACCAAAAAAATTAATTAGGATTATAACTTAATTTTCTTGTTTCTTTTTTAGCATTAGTATTTATGTCTTATAAAAAAAAGAAAATTTTTAAAATTCCAAAAATTAAGTACAAGAAAACTAAAAATATAAAGTAATTTTGGCATTATCTTTTGTACGCTATGACTTTGAAATTTCTTGTATCTAATCATCTCTATACCGGTTTAGCTAGAACAAAATTCTCTAATTTTTATTTTGCTTATGTTTCTCGAGCAATATGTTGACTGTTCTAGTGTTTCTAATTAGGGTAGCATGTTATCTTCGAAAAATATCTTGAATATTTGCACTTTTTTATATTTATCTTCTTATATTTTCCCCTTTTATAAATTTTATCATCCCTTGTTTTTCTTATTTAGAAACCTTAAAAAAGTTGATTAGTATTAAGTGTAGTAGATGCGAACCGATCTAGACCCTTATTATTTTCATTTTCTTGAAAAGTTATTTCTCTTTATTTTCTTTTTAGAACCTGTGTTTCTTGGTTTGTGTTGGTACCCCAGTTTGATTTGAGTTTAGTCTTGTTAGAACCTTACAAAAGTTGATAGTTCGACGATCTCCGTGCGTCGGTCGACGATCTCCGAAGGTCGTTCGACGCTTTCTGTCTGCCTTTATATTTTGTATTAATTTATTATATTTAATTAATTAATACATTATCTGGCATATCTTTTTAGTTGCTTTATGATAATATTTCCAGGCATATCTGCTCTATTCTTTTTGCCTGAGTAAAATCTTTTTAGATAAAGTTGTTTGTCTTATTAGCTGACTCTGTATTTTACTTTATCTGCTGACAGTCCTTTATAGCCGTTAGACTGAAAAGTATTCCTTCTGCTATAAAGAGTATTTCTCTGATGTGACTTTATTTAGTCCTTCTGTTATTTGATTTGATCCTGCAGCTTCTTAGAAAGAGGTTCATTCCTTTTATAGGATGTCTTGCTGCAGAGTTTGTTTTGCTGTGTGTTATTTGCAGCCCAGGTCTCAAGTTTCAGAAGAAGACAAGTAATTCAAATTGAAGAGAGCCGTTGCTTGCTGTTGATATAAAAAGGACCCTTTGAAGAAGGATTAAAGCTAGCTAATAGCTAACCAGTTGTTCACTTAAGCATTCAAGCCTTTATCAAGATCAAGTCTTTTACTCTCAGCAATACTCATCTAACTGAGAAGTATTAAGATCTTCTACTCTTCTTCAACCTGAGTTCTGCTGCTTTCAGGAAGTTCAAACTCAGAGTTCTTTTGAAGAAGAAGAAGAAGAAGATAGCTGCTCGAAGATCTTTAATTTTATTATTTATTATCTTCTTGTAGTTTTTCCTTCAGAACTTTCTGAAGAGTTTTCTGCACTGAAGCAAGACTTCACCTGGACATCTTTGAGCCAGGGGGAGCCTTGATTCTTTAGAGCTTTCTAGCTCAGTGCAAGTTTTTGTGCTTCTCTAATCTATTGTAAAATAGAGAAGACATCTTAACCTTCTCCCCCCTCCTGTACAGGGTTATTACTCCCTTCAAAAGTATCCCTTGGTGGCAGGGCACCTGATCAAAAACCTGTGCTTGGTTTTTAGACACCTGATCAAAAGTCTAAAGGGTTTCTGGATCTACCTGAAGCAGATTCTGTTGGTGGCAGGGCACCTGATCAAAAACCTGAGTGGATTCCTACCTTGTTGGTAGAAGAGTGGACGTACCCAAGTTGTTTGGGGAACCACTATAAATTCCTTGTGTCGTCTGGATTGCCTTGTTTATTTCCTGCACTGTGGCTGTGAATAGATATAACTAGGTTGCTAGTTGCTGATTAGGATTTTCAAGCCTTAACTGTAATTACAGTTAGCTTGAGTTTGTGCACAACACTTGTGTTAAGCTTTAGGGTTAATTCTATATCTATAATCTTTTAATTCCGCAATTCACTCCAAGGGAGTTGGGTAGACCTTCAAGTTTTGTCTAGTGCAAAATTTGATAACTCTATTCACCCCCCCTCTAGAGTAGTATCTATGCCTTCACTTTCAGTTTGTCAATAATTTACTAAAATAGACTTAAAACCATGAATTTGGTCTACGTATTCCTTTTTATTAGTTTGACCTTTGAATTTTGAACCTTTACATTTTTATCATTGTAAGCCACTTTGAGATTTTTCCCATTCCTTTTGTAGCCCCACTAATTATTCACCAAAGTCATATAGTCTACCTTTGTTACACACTTTGAAATTTTTGAGCTTAATTTTTTGCTAGTGTGTGCTCCCTTTTTTGGAAATGGTGGGTAAGCTTTGTCCATTTTGCTACAAATATGACAATGATGAAAAGAACAAAAAATAACTGCAACAATCATGACTTTATCATATATATTTGGGTCAACTATATGGATCATTTGTCGCCATTGTGACCCATCTTTTGCCATAATTTCACAAATGCCTAATTACATCAGGTCTTTCCTTATAGTTTCATTCCAAGTCTTTATTGGTCTACACATCCCTCATTTAATAAGCCTAATGACTAGACTCTCATAATGCCTGACATGTGTCTCTAATGGTCTCCTTTGTATGCGTACAAACCATATTAGTTGAGCTTCTCACATCTTCTCTATAATTGGTGCTACTCCTATCTTTTCCAGATACATTCATTCGTAATTTTATCAAATCGCGTGTGTCCACACATCCACCAAAGCATTCACATCTCCACAACTAAAATTTTTACCTTATTTACACAATTCACTCCCAATAATCAGAACAATAGAGCATCGCTGATCTAATTGCAGTATGGTAAAACTTGTTGATGAGCTAAACGACATGTGTATCAGTCATAAAAGTAATATAAAATTGGGGAATGTTTCCCAAGTATTGATTGTTGAAGCCAAAAATTACTTTTGCGGAGTTCGGGGTCGCAAAAGAGGGGTGACCGCGAACCTACTACACTTAAGTGAACAATCTAGGCTCTAGACTAGGAATGTAAGGGATAGGCCCAAGGTCTCAGTGTGGAGGTCCCACCGCACACCCGGAAGACAAACGAACTCTTCCCCTCCCAAGCCAAATGCTGAGCTAATTAGGCACCATTAGAGGGCCCTCTTGGCCGACCAGAACCTCTAGGGAGGATCCCAAAATCCACTCCCTCTTAACTAAAGGTGACACCTCGGGTCTATGCACAATGCCCATCAACTGCCCTACTTGTAGCATAACCTCGCCTAATAGTTCTATTTTTCCATAGCCTTATTTGGGCGGCCACCGACGTAACATAAACTTCCTAGGGCTAACAAAAGCATCGCGGGCATTCCACATTACAGGAATATATATTCCATACCTCGGAATGCAGGCCGGCAACATAAACAAAATAGACCTTCAAGGGCCGGCACGAACTTAGGCTTAAGCCCGCTGCTTTCCGCTAAATAAAGAACGCACAACTTCCTCGGAGTCTTCTCTTGGAACCCCAGAACATCACCAATCCGGCTCATACATCTTGATGGGCTTCACACAGTATGCCTAAACCCGTATTCACACTTCCGGATGCTAATGCAATTAATAGTGGGGACGTACATGTCAACCCGTCGTAGAGCTCCCTTCCTCTACCCATTGGTGCAGAGGTGCATCCATATGAATATGTAAATCGAGGGCTTCACCTGCCCGAGTAGAAAAATCGTTACCCTTAACGCGTGCTTGGCAGCGGGGCCGGGAAGGAGCTCCGGGTCCATCTTGCTAGGAGTGATGAATCCTCACTTCCTCTTTTTCAGGTGGTCGAGCCCTTGTTGGAAGAGGAAGCAAATCTTCCTCTCTTGCTCCACTTCTTCATGATGACCGAGCCCCTTGCCAGTCGTGGGAGAAATGAGACCTCCATTTCCAACTTGGTGTATGACTCGGACTCCGATCGGCGTCGGGAGAGATGCTCCCGACCGACTTAGCTCCGGACGGCTAAACTTTCCCCCCATGAGGCCGATCCCGGCTTTAAATGTCCAAACTCAGCCCTACATGGCCGATCCATGCTCCAAATGGTCGGATCTGACCATAGGCGCTTGGCGACAGGTAATGTGGAGGCCGAACCTTGCTCTTTGCTTGGCCGACGACGGGAGAGAGGAGGAGGCCGAGCCTTGCTCCGTGCCTGGCCAGTGACGGGAGAGAGGAGGAGGCCGAGCCTTGCTCCATGCTTGGCTGGCGACGGGAGAGAGGAGCAGGCCGATCCTTGCTCCGTGCTTGGCCGGCGACAGGAGAGAGGAGGAGGCCGAGCCTTTTCTCCTTGCTGCGTATGAGAGGGAGACCGAGAGTGATTGAGGGAGGTCGGGCTCCTCCAGGCCGAGGGGAAGAGAGGAAGGTTGGGATGTATCTTCCCCCCTGCAACTTCTTCCCCCTTTTTTTATTTCTTCTACCCACCCCTGTACCCGAGCCCTGCCTTTTTCTCCTTCCACCTTTTTTGCCATCTCATATATTATATAAGATATATAAGATATATATTATATAATATATCATATTATATAATATAAGATATATATTATATAATATATTATATTACATTATATTAAAAAGTCTATGCCCGTAAAAACTCCACACGCCAGCACGATCACTTGCACGCCTTCAAACGGGGCTGTGCCATATCGTAGCTCAAAGCTTGCCCCAAGTCCGCCACTTGGGGAGGATCGTGCTCGGCCGGATACGGGGTTGTAAAAAATCCCTGCTCTTTTCGAAGATGGTACAAGCTCGGAAAGAAATGTTCAACACCAAGTATCCGGCGGGAGGGAGCCGACCCAAAGAAAAATTCCTAGAGAATCCAAAATTCGCATTCAAAATAATAATCTGGGGTAGTGCAGAACCAAGGAAGAAGAACAAGACCTCTCCCCCACAGGCAAGCCTACAGACCTGCCAGCTAGATGGGAGCCTGCGCAGCGGTTCTACCTGGGGCTGAGCCGCGCTCGGGGTAGTGCAGAACATAGGAACAAGAACCAAACCTGTCACCGACAGGCGAGCCTACGGACCTGCCAGCTAGATGGAAGCCTACGCAGTGGGTCTACCTAGGGCCGAGCCGTGCTCGGAGTAGTGCAGAACCAAGAAATAAGAACCAGACCTCTCCCCCATAGGCGAGCCTACAGACATGCCCACTAGATGGATGCAAGTACAGTGGGTCTACCTGTGGACGAGCCGCGCTCGGGGTAGTGCAGAACTAAGAAACAAGAACAAGACCTCTCCCCCACAGGCAATCCTACGGACCTGCCAGCTAGATTGAAGCCAGCGTAGTGGGTCTACCTGGGGTCGAGCCACGCTCAGGGTGGTGCAGAACCAAGGAACAAGAACCAAACCTCTCCCCCACAGGCGAGCCTACGGACCTGCAAGCTATATGAAAGCCTGCGCAGCGGGTCTACCTGAAGCAGAGCTGCGCTCGGGGTAGTGCAGAACCAAGGAATTAGAACAAAACCTCACCCCCACAAGCGAGCCTACGGACCTGCCAGCTAGATGGAAGCTTGCGCAGCGGGTCTACCTAAGGCGGAGCTGTACTCGGGGTAGTGCAGAACCAAGGAACAAGAACAAGACCTCCCCCCCCCACAGGCGAGCCTACAAACCTTCCAGCTAGATGGAAGCCTGCACAGCGGGTCAACCTAGGGCCGAGCTGCGCTCGGGGTATTGCAGAACCAAGGAACAAGAACCAAACCTCTCCCCCACAGGTGATCCTATGCACCTGCCAGCTAGATGGAAGCATGTGCAGTGGTTCTACCTAGGGCCGAGCTGCGCTCGGGGTAGTGCAGAACCAAGGACCAAGAACCAGACCTCTCCCCCAGAGGAGAGCCTTCTGACATGACAGCTAGATGGGAGCCTGCGTAGTGGGTCTACCTGGGGCCGAGCCGCGCTTGGGGTAGTGCAGAACCAAGGAACAAGAACAAAACCTCTCCCCCACATGCAAGCCTATAGACCTGCCTGCTAAATGGAAGCCTGTGCAGCGGGTCTACCTTGGGCCGAGCCGCGCTCTGGATAGTGTAGAACAAAGGAACAAGAACCAAACCTCTCCCCCACAGGCGAGCCTACGGACCTGCCAGCTAGATGGAAGCCTGCGCAGCGGGTCTACCTGGGGCCTAGCCGCGCTCGGGGTAGTGCAGAACCAAGGACCAAGAACCAGACCTCTCCCCCCCCCCCAAGCGAGCCTTCAGACCTGCCGGCTAGATTGCAGCATGCGCAGCGTGTCTGCCTGGGGCCGAGCCGCGCTCGGGGTAGTGCAGAACAAAGGACCGGGAACAAGACCTCTCCCCCACAGGCGAGCCTATAGACCTCCTAGCTAGATTGAATCCTGCACAGCGGGTCTATCTTAGGCTGAGTCGCCCTCAGGGTAGTGCAGAACTAAGGAATAAGAACCTAACCTCTCCCCCACAGGAGAGCCTTCGGACCTGCCAGCTAGATGGGAGCCTACACAGCGGTTCTACCTTTGGCCGAGTTGCGCTCGGGGTAGTGCAGAACTAAGGAACAAGAACCAAACCTCTCCCCCACAGGTGAGCCTTCGGACCTGCCAGCAAGATGGGATCCTGCACAGCGGGTCCACATATTGAGCCAAGGACTCATCGGCCTTCTGCTTGATCAAGAAAATTGACTCCTGGTTTTTCTTCCTATTCTTAGAGGTCGAGAAGCATAGTTGGAAGCTTATGCTCAGGTCCTCGAAGCCGTATATCGACCCCGCTGGGAGTTAGTGGAACCAATCCCTAGCCTTGTCCTTCAGGATGATGCCGAAAAGGCGGCACTTAAATTCGTCTGTCTTTGGTCTGATGGAGACTGCATCTTTGAACCACTGCAGGTGCTTGAGGGGATCGTCCTTCCCCACATAGTAGGTCATCTCAGGTTCGCGGAACCTTTCCTGGACAGGTGCCGAGAGGATCAACTCGCAGAAAGGAGATCCTCTCGTCGGGGTTCTCGCCGCCTCCACTCGCGCAACCATCCCTCAAGGCGAGACGACACTCGCTGGGCTGGCGAAAAGTTATCTGCCCTCCACATCTCGCATGCTGCCTTCCGCCACTACCTCCTTTCCCAATCGCCTCCCGGGTGCGTCCTCGTCTATTCTTGCCTGGTCGATCCCCTCGCGGGGTGTGAGACCTGGCACCTGGGGTGGAGGGGTCTCGCATTCCCCTCTCTGTGAGATCAGCTTCAGCATGATCATGATCCCCCTAATTGATATCATGAACTCCGCCCTCCCGATATATCCTCCCGAGTTCGGGGACCCACCACCATCTCCTTCAAGATCCCCCGTCATGAGGTCACCCAAAGTTCTTCTGTGCAAGCTGCTATTCAACGCTCACCGCAACAAAAATGTTGGAACAAACAATGTCGGTCCCTCCTAAAGCTCAGAATTGAAGATGCAGCTCACCCTTACTCTCTTTGGACGACCCTCTGGACAAGGCTCTCAAAAGACTAGATTGGAGGCCTCAGCGCGGAGGTCCCACCTCTTACCCGGAAGAATTGGAATCCTTCCCCTCCCTAGCCAATGCTGAGCTAGGTGCTTTAGAAAGAGAGAAGGAGAGTTAGGAATGCCCCTTTTCTAAAGCACCTTATCGATCTATTTATAGGCCTCTGAACTGGAACTGCCAATAACAAAATGGAGCAGTCCTAAAAATACTTGAATACCCTCAGTCGGGTCTGCCAACAGCAAAATTCCGCCATTCTGAAGGGCTATAAGCAGACCACCCAGGGCAAAAGCGTAAAATCCTGTGGGGCTAAAAGATAGACCCGACCTTACCTGAACCGGTCTAAAACCGAACCGGGGATTTGACGAGACCTCTCCTCTAGGGTCTTCTCACATGGCGAGAGCTTCGTCTCACTAGCGAGAGCTCCCCCTGAAGTCTTCTCGCATGGCGAGTCGACTACCTGCCCGCGAGTGCTTCCTCCTTTGGCGCTGACTTGCCCATTTCATGACACAGCCCTCTCTCAGGCCCTTTTCACCTGGGCCCTCTCGCCTGTTACCCTGGGCGGTATCCACGTGCTCTGTGAATTGACGACTGTATTGGGCTGTCTCGCCTAGCCCCCTTTTTCAAGCATTTGGCCCCTGCGAGCCCGAGGTTGTACATCGATCTCACAAGTAACATAGTAAGGTGGAGTTTACCTTAGAGGAAGGACTTGATATAGAAGTCCATGGGGTGGATGAAATGCGGGAGGTTTGATTTGCGGCGAGAACAAAATAAAAGAAAATCTAAATTAATAATGCAGATAGTCGGCACTGCTTCGCAATGACTAGGGATTATACAAGGCAATATGCACTACATCGCTCGGTGAATGTCGAGAGGGATTGTTCAATGGACGAGTAGGCTCACGATGTTGGAGAGTAGTCAAGCAGAATGGAGGAGAAGTAAAACGGAGTGGAAGAGTAGGATTGTGAAATGGTGTGAGGGCGATAGTTATGGATGGGTGTCGTACCTCATACACACTTATAAACAAAATGCATTCATATAAAATAAAATATATTTTACAAGCAAGGGTCTATAGTGCACATCATTAATAACATAAGTATCGTGCTACAAACAACAAAATAAGAGGAGAGAAGCAAGGAATCAAACACATCCAAAGATACATTGAGATTCACGGTAGGATTGGGCAGGCTGTCAATCCGCATCCTAGCTTGTTCAACAATTATGTCCGGGGTAGAAGAGGGTTTTCACTTCCTCCTAGTTGACCCATATTCTTCATCTCATTATTCAATCTTCTCCAATGCAGAGATCTCCTTGATTGATGATGAAAGTAGGTCTAGAATCCTCTCCTTGGAAGCTCATAGATGATGGAGGCATCCTAAGGCAGAAGCCCACATGGATGTTGGAGGAAGGAGGAGTCGGGTCTCTCCCCTAGGGTTGCGGTGGAAGTAAATCACAGAAAGAAGATTTGAATTGGTTAAATCTTGTGGCTTATATAGAAAAATGCGTCAGAAAATTGCCACACACGGTTGAACCCACGACCGTGTGTGCATTGTGCAATATTTAACATACAGAAATCTCCCAGTATATTTTGGAAGTATACCATGCGATTTTGATCACACATGGGCAAAATAGCTCATGCAAGAACAAAATGCACAGTTCAAGTCAAATCATAGAAAACCTAGGCAAATAAACAGATCATGGGATTTCTTTTGCGAACGGTTGAATCCAACCGTGCATGAAGAGTGCGTATGGGCAATAATTATATAAAATATTTAGATAAAAAGACGAGGTAATGAGATTTTTATAAAGCACGAGCAAAATATCTTGTGTGAGAACAAAATACATGGCCCAGCGTAGAACACCATTTTTGGTTCTATAATCATCGCACGGTCGCACTGATCATGCTTGGAGAAAATTCATGATCGTGCAATGTCTTTTGGAAAGAACTAAGAAATAAGGAAGATCTTCCCACCTACACAACCAAACACCAACTAGTGCATAGACCTTTAGTACACATAAATAAAGATAAACAACAGAAAAAGAAGTGGGGAACATCATGTAACACCTCTATCCGTCACATGAAATAAAACAGACGGTCCGGTCAGGGCCTCACGCCATATCCCATAGACAATCGGTGGAGTTATGCGTTAATATCAAAGGTTAATCGAATCCTAACTCAGATCATTCTAGCGAAATCTTTAGGGTTAACTTGAACACAATACATACGAATGTCCAATATATATATATATATATATATATATATATATATATATATATATATTAGGAATGTTTACAAAAATACACAAAAGTCATGACCTTTGGGCCTTACAAAAGTTCTTCCCAACAAGAGTGGTTTACAGACATCGGCTAGCAGGATGGCAACACATGAAAAACATTAAACAACCTTTTCTTGGACTTCGGAGGCCGGCATAGCATCAAAGGGCTCCAACCCGCTATTTCCCGCTCGGCACTCCATCACCTGCATTGGGACAATCCACTATAAGGGAGGAAAATTAGACAATTCTAAGCTTTCGACTGACCAATTTATATTGACCCTACCCCATACCCGGGGTAGCTGTATTCCTTCCATGCAACCATAAAATTAACACAACAGATATATCATAAGAAGTCACACAATCACCTTTCAATATATAACAAATGTGTGCCTCAACGGCCAAATGTTCCGTACACTCATGGCACATTCTTATTGTACCGGATTACCAGGATTCCACCATCATTCAGAGGTCCTAGACTTGACAGTCAACTTTGAGCATTTCTATTCTTTCTAGCTCTAGGCATAAGACTCTCATTATGCGCTCCAATGATGCAAATTAATTTAGGCACTCTAGTCAAACGGGCATAACGCCGGTATAGATCAGCTATTTCTCGTTGCTCAAATCGACAGTCAACGCCGACGGTAACAACCACCTTTGTGAATGACATGACACGAGCCAGCTTCCCCTTTCCGATTCGGCTCAATGGCCTTATTGCTTGGCACAACAGGCTCTTAGCATAACTTGCCGCTCATATGTCCGCAGGACCTAAGCCGGTAGTCCTCAATCATGGCACTCAAGGCCAATAGCTGGGCTCTCCTAGCTCACAGCTTCTCATGCTATACACCTCATCTCACAGACACAGGCTTCATAACAACAAATGTTATCTAGGAGATATCGCCAGCAATAGTCACTATTGCCTGCCAATAGTAACATAACAATCTTCTGTGTCCAGACTCAGCCACAATTGGATCATCTTTCCAGTTAAAACTCAGCAACATCCTGTAGTGTTAGAAAATTTGTCTTTCATAGCGATCATAGCTCACTAAGAGCTATCGCCAGGGATACTCGCTATCACCCAACAATATCCAATAGTTATGCAAACTGTGGTATTTTTTAAATATTTTCCTGGAGCAAAACTCCAGTACTTCCTACAACTCTCATTTCATAGGTATAACCCACGAACCCCGTAAACTACTTGTTTAAACTCGGATTCTTCTCCTGCACGCATAATAAAACATCACTAAATCAGACCAACCCGACCGGATGGGCTTCACTTATCAAGCCTATTATGTACTATGATTTCCAGATTCTTTATGCAAACCACCTAGGGATATCATGTATCAACCCATAAGAATTCCCTCGATTCTCCACCTTTTGATGAGGGATTCTACGCATATGGAAATGGAGGACTTCTATCCAAGAAGGAAGATCGTTACCCTCATAATCCATTTCGGAGCCATGATGAAGCTTTCTATCTGGTTGGAAAGGAGGACCTCACTTTCATCTTCGCAGATCTCGCCACAGATTTTGATTCCATCTACTGGATCTCGTTCACCAAGCTTTTCAAGCTCAACCTCCACCTCAGCCTTCTTCGTTAGCTCTTTTCCCTTAAGATGATAATGAAAGGAGGAGAGCGAGAAAGAAGAAAAGAAATGACTTCTCTTTTACCCCTCTTCTGCTTATGTGGTCTCGGGATTAATCCCAAACACATGATCATTTCATAAAAAGGAAGCAAAGGCCATAATTTCAACTGAATAATCAAAAACAATATCGCCACGCGATATCATATATTGTCGAGCGATAGTGATCATAACCACCTTGACCTAGTCAACCATCGCACTTCGGCCGCCGACCGGCCATTTGACACATATCTAGAATACGTGGCTGTATCGCCCAGTAATACCCTAATGAGTTGTAAATATTCGCATTTTATAGTACTTTAAATGTCATTTTAGTTTATTTTCTTTGCTTTTAGTCACTTTTGTGTAATAAAATGTTCCTTTTTTTTATACTCTTTTAACTTAGCTTTATTTTGTTTTCTGAAATTTTTGTAAAAAATTGTCGAAAAATCAATGTACATGCCCCTGACCTGACTATCACGTCCGTGACCTATCTATCACACCAGTGTCACATTAGTCCACACTCAACTCTAGCAGACTCGACACTCAACACTTCTAGTCGACACTCAACGCCACCATAAAATCTATGACCTTTCCAATACACCCATATAAGTGCTGTAGTTTTCAACCCGATTCGAATAGCTATTGTTGGCATCAAATTATACCAGATGTCCAGTCACGCCCCACCTACACGCTCCTATCCCATCCAACAAGCCCGTGTCAATCCTGACTCGATGCTCAAAGCCTCCAGCTCGACGTTCGACATTCGATGCTTTGCCCGTGATGCCCTGTACAGTGTTCGAGCACGCCCGTGTCAAACCACTCAATGCTTCCAGCAAGCCAAGCAGTCAATGCCTTCGATCACACCCATGTCCATTTTGTCATGCCCGTGACATCGACAAGGATCGTACCCGTTGCTTCCAGAACCAAGCCAACTCAACAGAATTTCGACTTCTCCACCATGCTAGACTCGACACGCCCCCCAGTAACCCCCGTGACCGGGGCGTGTAATCTGATTTTTTTTGCTTATAAATAGAACTTTTCTGTAATGACCAAAGTTTTAATTTTTTGGAACCATTTTGCTTTTTGTGGGCTGTTTGGGTGGATTTCCAAGCTATGTAAGGGAATTTTCTACCCCTCTCTTTAGTTTATTTTATCTTTTTGTAACCCTTTTTTTGGCTTATTGAAATGTTTAGTTTTTTCTCTCTCTTTGTGTAGTTTGGAATTTCATTTGAGTGCCCACTTTAAGTGATCTTTTTTCTTTGTTTTTCTCTTTAAAATGGGTGTGTGTATGAGAGTAGTTTATGTTTTTATGTTCTTTTAGTTATTTTTCTTACTTAGTTTGTTCTTAGTTTTCTATTATGTTAGGAATTGTTATGCAAGCTTTTCTTCTCATTTTTCCTTAGCTTTGCTAGCTTTGGTTATTTTTTTGCTTTGTATTCATTCTTATGAATTTATAAAAGGGTTTTTCTAATTGATTTTTTCCACTTTTTAAGCATTTTTATAAAGTTATAAGAATGAATTAGTAATCGCTCTAATTTTTGCAACACTTTTATTTTTGTTTTAATTTCAAAAAAAAATTTCCTTCTTTAATTTTTATTTTGTCTTTTTATGCATTTTTAGCATATTCTAGAAGTAGAAAAGTAGTTATTTTAATTTTTCAATCAGTTTGTTTTTATCTTTTTGTAGAGTATGTGCGTTTAGGAGTTAGCGTTTAAAACTTTATTTTTTGCTTTCTTTAATTTCTGTAGAGTGCGTGTGTGTATGAGATAGATTTCACCGCTTTCCTTTACTGCTTTCCTTTTTATGGTTTATTTATTACTTTCTTCAATTTATGTAGAGTGCGTCAGTGTATGAGATTAGAAATCGCATTTATTTCCCGCCTACTCATTTGAGTACGACTTGCTTTTATTTCCCACCTACTCATTTGAGTAGGACTTGCAATTTCTCGCATACTCGTTTGAGTAGAACTTGAAATTTCCCGCGTGCTCATTTGAGTAGGACTTGTAATTTTCAATTATGTCCTTCTTTCTTTTCTTATGGCTTTGCTGAGTGTGTGAGTTCTATGTTCAGTATGTTTTACTTTGTCATGTTATTTTTCTTTCTTTTTAACCCTTTAGCGTTTATTTTTGAACTCACGCCTCATCAGAACCCATAAGCCGTCCCCATTCCGATTTGTGGCTAATCACTCTTAGCCCTTAGTATCGAAGAGCATTGGGACATAAAAATACTTTTTAATTAATTAAAGGTCTTGTTTTTCTCTTTAATTAAAGCACTTATGGTTTGCTCCGGGTATACGACGTGTAGGATCACATATGGGTTTGTGGGCTCTATTTTCGTTTTCCATTCGCTAGCTCGCCGAGAGGTTGTGCGTATGTAGTGATCACCCTTGGGTTAAGAGAATTGTGTGCATAACCTCGAGCGAGGAGAAGCGGAATTCTATCAGATTGGGTTCCCCACACAATAGCGGGGTTCATAGCGTAATGCGGGCATTAAGAGGAATCCTTCATCAGATGAGAGACCGGTCGAATAGTCTTAATTTTCAGGTGAACGATAGTCCTCGAAATAGGTGAGCTAATTTTTATGGAGCCTCAACGGCCAAGTTGCCCTTTAATTAATTTGAAACCTAGGATCTTTAGTTAACTAAAGTTATTTTAGTTCATATTCGATTCAGTACCAATGCCCTTTTTCTTCATCGCCTTTTTCAATTTTATTTTTTGTTTTTATATAACCACATTATTTTGTTAATCACCCGACAATTGATTTTTGGTAAAATAATTGTTCCAATAGGGAGGAGTAGAAAAAATCAACCCATCTCCGAGAATAATACTACCTCAATAATACCCACTGGGATATACTGTACTATACGCGATAGGTGCACTTGCCTCCTTTCGTAAAAACTCGATTTCACCTTTTATATCTAATAAATCCACGTGTCCTGACCTTCCTAAACAAATAAATAAAACCTTTCTTTCCCCAACTAAATTAAATAAGGCTCGGGGCCCCGCGAGTTTTAATCTTCATACCCACTATCGCCACTCTGATAGCTTACTCGACGTTTTGTTGAGAGGGTCAAGTGCGTTGAGTGCACCAAATGATTTGATGAAAGCATCGAGTGAGTTGAATGGTATCGCCATGCGATACTCACTGTTATTGTGCGATATACGAGTCAATGCTTTGTAGGCGTTGAGTGCATCGAGTTTACTCAATGCTTAGTTGATGGTATTTAGTGCTACGAGTGTTATCTCCAGTGATACATACTGATGCCAGGCGATAGCCACCCATGACCTCTGTTTTCCCATTTTTGGGGCATTACACATCATGTGCTTACCCCGAACAACATAGTGTACAAATGCACACCGCAACGCACCTAAATGAGCATTTCATGTAAGAGTGTAAACTGTGTGAAATATAAGAAATAATAATCTAAAAGTGAAGTGCAAGTGAGTAAAAACTAGCCCAGATGGGTCCGAAAAACATTATAAAATCCAGACTCATCACCCCCCCCCCCCGACATAACTATTTACTCGTCCCGAGCAAACCATCCCACAAGTGGATTATAAAATTACTAGCTGGCTTATCAACTGCAAGGGCAGAATATCATGTGAAGTCGCATGCTTACACACATACAAATATAGTAGAAGAATTTTGTAATTATGAAAAATTATTTATTCATTTCTAAAAGCATATCCAAATGTTATTTATACAAAAAAATAGAATCATGGTGAATCATCTGGTCATATATATGGAGAAACTAGACTAATTTCTGAGGTGAGCATTACTAGAGATTAAGGCTCGGGACAACCTCCAAAGAAATCCAGTAATATTGGTGACCATAAGAACACCCTTCTAAACTCTCTCCATGACACTAGTTAGGTTAAACAGGCAAATCAGTAGGACATTAGGTTTATGAAAGTATCAAGTTATCTACTTAAATAACCTAGAAGGGGGAATAGGTGAGTTTTGCATCTTTTTGTGGATTAGAAAATAATAATAAACAAGCATACAAAAGCACAACACAGACATAAGGATTTATAATGGTACCCCAAGATTTGTACGTCCACTATCCCAGCTCGCATATTTAGAACTTCGGGATAGACTCAACTACTTCACCAAAACTCATATTATAACAATCTTACACCTCGGAGCCTCAACTCCTACAACTCGGAGAAAGTATTCCTATTACTCGAAGAATAACCTCTCCTATAACTCGATCTAACAAACCCGAATCTACAAACTCCGAAGTAGAAATTTCCTACAATAATAAAAATAATTTTTACAAGTTTCTTAATTGATAACAATCTTCTTCTTTATATCTTAATGGATTTAATCTTCTTCCTTCTTAAACAGTAGGTCTTGAAATGAAGGTAGAAAGGGAAGACTTAAATACTTGAGAACCTTGATCTGAAAACTTTAGAATCTGACTAGATCAAGATCACCATATTAGAATCTGAAAACAGTGATCTATTGAATCTCTTCTTGTTAGGAACCACCAATCGTGAACTTTAAAGTGGTCGTGTTGATCATTTCCGAGCATAGTAACTCGGGAAAGAGAATGTTCTCGATCATTCATGATTTTGAAAATTAGGTTTTTAGAAACTAGCGATATATGTAATACTTCTTGTTAGAAATGGAATCCATGGTATTTATAGGATTCATTAACAATGGCTAGAAATATTTTTCCAAAACGAGCTCCACGTATACTGTACATGGTCGACATTTGAAACAGAACCTGTTGGAAAAACGAAACAGAAAAATCATTAATTTCATTCATCGAGATGACTCGTGACATAACCAAAACACTCGAAGAATCACCTAGTATCTCGACGATTTCCATGAGAGCAATCAACGAATTACACAAGATCATTCGATGAATGTTACTTAGTCGAAAATGGGACCAAAAGAAATTTTCTGTTAACTATCACTGGACCACTCGAGAATATTTGATGAATTCCACGAGTGTTCACGTGATGTCTTGACGAATGATACGAGAATTCACGTGAATACTTGATGAATTTTACTTGCTATTCTTGAAAAAATTTTAAGAAACGGTCAGAAATTTCCCAAGTAAACATGACGAATTATGCAATTGTTCACTTGATTTCTCGACCTATGACACGAGACTTCATGTGTATACTCGATGAATTTTACTTTTGAAAATTTATGATACTTCCTGAACTCCGAAACCTTTCTTTTCCTTGATTCCTATGCACTTGAAAATGAAGTACACCCCAATAGAGAGATTACACATGAGAAAACACTATGTACTACACAATGAGGGATTACATTGCATAGTCCTATGTTTGATGACCCATTGTAATCTAACATTTGTGTGTACTTGGCAATTTATTCTTGCAAGTACATAATTCAAAAACAATGTCAAATACAAACTCAAATCATCTTAGTTCAAGGGGGAATTATTCAAATTATGTTTTATTATAGAAATAATACCCAGCAATCTCCCCGTATTTGAAGAAGTCAAAACCATATACACTATGGTGAATTGCACACAGAATAATCTTAAACAAAAATATAAATGAGATGAAAAATAAATGAACTAACAGAAATTTCTAACTCAAGAAAATAATAATATTCTATAAATAGTTCTAATTGGCATTCCAGAATTCACACATAATCACAGACATAGAATAAGAAAATTAAACAGTCGTTCCCTTGGTCTTCTCATATTGTTTGTCAAAGTATGCTTTTGGCTTTGGATAGTACATTGGTGGAGGAGGAGGGGCATCTGGATCATCGCTCTTATACTTCTTAAAATGCAACCTCCTCTTAAATTCTCCACTTCATGCTTCTTACATTCTTCTCGACTATAGTAGATCCTTCTGTCTTCATTTCTTAAATCTATTAGAGTGAATGTGTCTAGGATGATTCCTTTGGAAATTGAGCTCCATATATAAGGTGGTTGGGATAGCACTCTAACATATTCTACATTAGTTTCAGCAAAAGCAGTAGCAGTTTCAGTTGTCTTTGACCAATCTTGAGTACTTGTTTAGTACTGAGAGTAAACCTGTTCAGGTTGAACAACATAAAAATTCTGATTCTGACATTCTTGCTTCTATCATTTTGGCTTCAGTACGTAAATTTGCTTCACCTGGAGGTGCTCTAAACAACTCTCCATGAAACTACTTGAAATTCACAAAATAATATGTGTTGACACCACAAATTTCTTGATGCATAGCATCTTCTAGTGCATTCATCTTGCTTTTATGTTTATCCTCCACCTTTTTGACTTCTACAGTGAGGGCATTGCCAATTGTATTTCTTAAGTATATCATTTATTCATTAAAATAATGCATGCCACAATTTTGTGCACTAATTATAGTCTTCCTATAGCATTGACAATCCTTGTCTCATCAAGGTTTCCACTAACTCCTTTCATGGTATGAAGAATTACTTTGCTGCCTTGAATTAGCTAATTATCCAGATTCAATTCTAGCTTCTCAATGTTAATCTTGACTTTAGCAAGTCCCTTCTTCATGTCTTTCTCCACCTCTTATACTTTATCAATCACTTTCTTCAGGGATATATCAAAGTGTGCCTTCTTCTTAGCAAGCATTGCTTCAATAGATTTCAACAAAGTATTAACAGGACGATAATTGGGAATATCCTTGATAGTGCATTTTGTAGTATAAACTATTAGGGTATTTTTAGGGTTTTAATTCACAAATAATGTCTTGTAAGCTTATATATTGTCCTCCTTATGTATATATTATTGCCACTAATGTATTATATACTTTTTGCAAATTTTCACATCTTTCATCCAAAATTACCTGATACGCCCCCCCGATATGCCTTCCATGGGCATGTCACAGGTCGTGTAACTCGATCCCGTGGAAGTTTGCTGCTAGAACAAAAATCAAGAGAAAAACACCTGACACGCCCCCCTGACATGGCCTCCCAGGGCGTGTCTCTAGGCGTGTCATCCTCATCCCGAAGCCTGCGTCCGCAATTAAAGATTTTCCATTGTTACACGTCAACCCGTATATGACACGCCCCATATACGGGCGTGTCCCTGAGGCGTGTATCACCTTTCCTGACGACTGACGGATTTCCGACCAATGATTTTTACGTGACGTGCCTTACACTCGCCACCCCCCCCCCCATACACGAGCGTTTCAACCAATGTACAGAAGCAATCATCATTCCCACTAGAATCCAGTGCCCGAGGTCAACCCCGTACTTGACATGCCCCTCTAACACGCCCTCCCTGGGCATGACCGGGGGCGTTATCGACCCAAAAAAATTCTATAAATTCAGGGCCCCTTGTGTCCAAAGAAAGTTTTGCGGTGAGAGGGGAGGTGCTGCCCTTTTATTTCTTGGAGTTTTTTTTCATACTCTCTCTCTCTTTCTCATTTTTAGTTTTTCTTAATTCTTGCCTAGTGTACCCCTTTTGTATTAACTTTTGTAATTTCTTTAGTAGCTTAATGTTAATTCAAGCTTACTTTTCATTTCCATGCACTTGTAATCTTTAATTTCAAATTTGTAACTCTCTTTTAAATTAATATAAAGTGCCCTTTCACTTTGTTTTCATAATGTTCTTCTACCCAACTCTCTTCCTCCACTTCTACCTGATTAAATAATCCTCCTTGTACTCAATCTTGATGATCCTAGGTTCGAGTTGATTAAGTTATGATGATATAAGTTTACTTTTTATTTTTAGTGTTTAGCCTTCAATTTACTATTTAAAATTCATGCTTGGAGTTATATCATCGATATATAATTTCCATCTTGGTTTTATCTCTTAGCTAGCTGAGAGGCTCGTAGTTTGAAGTGAACACTCAAGAGTAAAGAGAGTTGCACGCACTCCTTGAGAGAGGCAGTCGTTAAATCTCAAGATTGTAGTGAAATCTAATAGTGGGGTTCACCGCGTAAAGCGAGATTTAGGTATCAAATTTAGTGGAGAGTTCGGTCGGACCTTCCTAAACTCAGTTGGGCACGACTTCGTGAAAAGTTGTTCAAGCTTTAGGAACCTCCACGGTCAAGGACCTTTACCTAATTAATATAGGGTTTATTATTGCATTTTTAATCAGCTTTTGCCGAGGTGATTCTCTATCAAGTTCTTTTATATTTAATCGTTTCAACCCTTCGTTGTAATCGCTTTTAGTAGCTCTTTAGTTAACTGCAAGTAGTTCTCTTTTTAGCGCAAATATTTCTTTTCTTAATTACAATTACTTTTCTCTTAACAAACCCTAAAACAATATTTTGATAAGATAATATTCTTTGTGTGAGTAAGATTACTCAACTGTTCCCGGATTTTAATACGAAAATTGTATCCCTTAGCTCCAATTCGATATGTATACTTGCCTAGATGGATTGCTAGTTTGATTATTATTCTCTTTACGATTATTAGACACCAAGTTTTTGGCGCTCTTGTCGGGGACCAACTTTTGTTGATAATTCGAAATAATGAATCTATTACTCTTATCATTTCTCTTTCTAACCCTCTTCCTTAAAAAAAGAAAAAACAAATTAACGCTCTTAATATAAACCCGCATCCCAATTTTAATACACCACCTAACTCTATCAAAAAGGGAAATGTGGCTAAAGTACAACTATCTTGTCTAGTACCATGCGAACCCTTTATCGGGTAGCCCTTGGAAAATTCGGGAGTTAAAACATTAAAAAAAAATATTTCAAAAATTATAAACTCTTTTTCTAGTTTTTTTTCTCTTCCTTTATCTTCCCTTCTTCTAGTGCAAGACCCACAGAAATTTGTCGGTTATTTTTGACTTGGACCACGAAATTTAGCTTACTCTTCAGAGAAGATGGCGATTTCAATGCCCTACTCTCCAAATATCGGTTGAGGATTCCGAGTGATTTTCTACCTTAAGAATGGAAGAACTTAACATAGAGGAAGCCTTACATAGGCCTATATCCTATTATGCAAGGCCGAATCTTAAGGGTACAGAATCAAACATAGTTCGCCTTGCTGTAGCTAATAATAAATTTGAACTAAAGCATGGCAAAATCCAAATAGTGCAGCAGTATGTGTAATATGACGGACTTCAAGATGAAGACACGAATGCGCACATCGCTAGCTTTCTTGAGATTTGTGAAACCTTTAAAATCAAGGGTGTTACAAATGATGTTATTATGCTAAGACTCCTCCCATTATCCCTTAGAACAAAAGCTAAACAGTGGTTGATGACTCTGCCAAGAGGGATCATAACCACTTGGATCAACTAACTTAAAAATTTCTGACAAAGTATTTTCCACCAGCTAAAACTGCAAAACTTTGGAATGATATTTCTGCCTTTTGTAAAATAGATTCTGAACCTCTATATAAAATAAGGGAAAGATTTAAAGAACTATTTAGAGGATGCCCCCATCAGGCACTCCCTGTATGATTACAAGTGTAGATGTTTTATAACGGGGTAAATCAAAATACAAAGCAAATGATAGACGTAGCTTCTGGTGGAACTTTAAACCACAAAACCCCGAAAGTAGCTCTTGTGCATTTTGAGGACATGGACATGAACATATATAAGTGGAATGTTCCTAAACCACGCCCAAACAAACCTGCAGGTATATTGGAAGTAGACAACGTCTCCCAGCTGGCTCTACAAGTGGAAATACTAAGCAAAAAGATAATAGAGATACCTACTGCCTCTGCCCCTAGGGTATGGGAATCTGCAACTGCTATTGTAACGCCCCGTTTTTTTTTTCAGCGATTATTTTTATTCTCGTCTGGCGTTATGATGACGCGTTTCCGTGGCTTGTGCCATGTGTGGAGTACAGTTTAGCTCCTTAGAACTGAGTGCCCTGTTTGGTAGCCTGTTGGCAAGATCTCCATAGCAAACCGAGTCGTTTTGGTGACCCGGTGTAGCCTCTCGGGGGGATGTTTGTGTTTGGCTTTGTTTGGGTGTAACTCGAGTTCTGTTCGTCGAAAGTTAATTTCGACTTCGCTGTTGCGTTCGTAGCGTGGGTATTTAGCTACGGTGCGAATTTCGTCGAATTCCGAGGTAGTTCGGTTTTCGCGTCGATTTGGTGCTTTATGTAATTTTGTAATTAATAATATAATTATATAATTATATATATATATATATATATATGGAATGAGAAGGAACCGCCATCTTCATCTTTCCCGATAGAAACCGCCGGCCCCTTGTACGAGAGAAACGGAGTAACCGCCTACCTTCCCTTCGGACGCCGATTCCCGGAGCGTTTGTGGACGGAATTCGATTCCGAGAGTGGATTCGGATTGCTCTAGTCAAGAACTTCATTCCTGCGGTAAGAAATTTGATTTTCGTGGAGTTTTGGGAGGATTGGAATTTTCGGTTTTGGAAGTTTTCCGCCATTAATGGCCGAGTCTTTGTTCTAGGTGTTGCGGCCGTTTTGATTCGTGCGAAGAGGAGGAAAGCAGTCCAAAGCTTCGTTGTGAATTGAGGCAAGTGGTATTCTTGCCCTTGCCAAGTGTTTTCTTTGATTTTATTTGCTGAAATTGAAATCCCGGTTAGCCCAGGTTAGAGGCCTTGTTGTTCTCATTTTCTTGCTAACTATAGGGCTTAGTTCTTCCTACTGAAACCCCCCCTATGTTGTGGTGTTTGGAATCCAAATTGTCGGCGTGGAGCCGTTGTTTTCCTTTATTTTTGATTGTTGCTCTGGTTCGGGTGTAGCCGAGAGGGAGAGTTAGGAGGGGGGGTGTGGTTGCCAATTTCCTTCGTTAAGGTATTGTTCGAATGGTTAGGCATAGTTTGAATGGTAGTAGCGTGCGACGTTGAGAGTTGTCTACTGCTACTGCAGTGGCGTGAGTCGTGTGCGCGTTCCGGTGTTGTTCGGGAAATTCCAAACAGTGCAGGTTGACCGCGCACGGTCATCAACCATTAGGGCACACGACCACTGGTCGTGTGCCTCTGTTCGTGCGCGTATAAATTTCAGTTTCCAAAGTTCTGTCTCGGGCAATCGCACGAGCGCTGGCAACAGTGCGCACGACCACTGATCGTGCGACGCTGATCGTGCGCAGTTGCTAGGTTTTCTGTCAGGTTTTCCAGGTTCGCTTCGCACAATCATCAGCCGATGAGTGCGCACGACAACTGATCGTGCGTCACGGATCGTGCGCTTTGTATATTTTCTTTTGATAGGTGAATTTAGATGGTTTCGAGTGCGGGAGTTTAGATACTCAAGTGGCAGGAAACTACTCGAGTTCTGGATCTTCTGCCTTGGTCGTTCGACTGTCGTCGAACTCCGTTTTCTTTAGTGGGTTTGTGGGTAGTAATATTATTTTGGCAGCGAGTGAGGCTAGCTCACTCAATGCCAAAGTTTAGGTAGGCACTGAGTGGGTTTCACTCAACGCCTAGTCGTGTTGGTTTATTTCAACACTCTTCCTTTACCATGTGTTTCATTTCCGAGTGGATTTCCAGTTGTATTTCTGGGTTTTCCTTGTCGGCCATTTTCTTTATTTTCCTAAAGGCCGAATCGTGGGTCGTGGTTAGTAGTGGTGGTTGTAGCTCTTTATGGGGGTGGAGTTGTGTGATATAGCCAAGGCCACCCATGGATTTCTTGCTCCAGGTACGGGCTGGGCATGTCGGGTGGAAGGTCTCTTGTGTTTTCACGTGTTGACCCTCGAGCTTTTGACTTGGACATGGTGGATTGGGGGACTGCGTTTGCCTTCGATCCGGTTCCTCGTTGTTGTTTTTGCTACTATCACTTCCCGCAGTTTAGGGTGTTAGAAGTTTCTTCTTTGATAGTTTGCAGTATTCTGGCTCTTGGTAGCCTAGTAGGCCCTGCAGGATGTTGTTCCTGGGCTGGGTCGTTGCTGTTTCTTTGCACGTTGTGCATTTCTTGTTGTCCTATTTTGGGACAGTTGTGACTCTTTCTACTGCATGTTTCCTGTTATTTTGTCCTTTTGGTTGACTCTTTCATGCAGTTTTACCTTGATTTTTGCTTGCTGAGGTATTCTGTTTTCTTTTGGAATGCCTCAGGTTCTGAGCTGTAGCCAGTCTGGTGGCTAGTTGGAGGTGGTGTTGTTGGTGGACTCCCGGACTTTGGAGTTTTGTTTACCTTGTTTGTGAGGTTGTTTTCAGTACTTTCTTACAGATATATATGTGTGCTGGTGGGTTCGTGTCAGGTTGTTGGCGCCCACTAGTAGTTTTTACCTTGTACTAGATATATACTATTACTGCTACCATTTATTTTTTTCTGGAGATAGTCTACTGCTTTGAGAAGGTTTTATGTTAGGTTGCTAGTTATTTTTAAACTATAATTATTATTATGAATGAAGCTCATGATCAGCATGTTTTGAAAACTTAATCACTATTTTCCAAATCACGTACGAAAACCGTTTTCTTATATGTATTATATAAACTAAGTGTAGTGTCTTGCATAGCATGAGTGGTCTCTTGGGACCCTTATGCGCTCTTTAGGGTGTAAAACCTAATTAAAGTATTTTTCCGCAGCGTTTAAATATAGTTTTCTTTTGTGGACTAGATGATCCACTGAGCCGAGGGATACGGACTCTAAACATAACTGATTTTCTATTCATTAAGCACATGATTTTCTTGCATAAAGATTGTAGTTGGATTTGCCTGAGCGTCAGCAGTTATCCCCTGCTTGACGTGGCATCATGACGCGTGTTTTCTCTTACTCTAATAATTCTTAATTCGGAGAAAATGTGGGTTGTGACAGTTGGTATCAGAGGGAGGTTGCTTGACAAGTTAGTTGGGCAACCTTCCTTGGATGCTTTTAGTAGTTCAGCACCATGTCATTCACACACCGATATGTCATCAGCACGTCTTGGCAAAAGCACGAACACTACACTCATAGCATAACATGAAGTATACAGGGCATATTATGTAGTATGGGATGCATAATATGTTTTCGTATATGGATCCACCATAGGGGCTACATGTGAGGGTTATGTAGTATGGGATGCATAACCTCACCACATTACTGCGACTAGCACGTTTCTTTTTCGTTGCATGGAAATGTTATGTAGTATGGGATGCATAACATTTTCATGTGTACGCCGCTCATATCATGCATTAGGGCCTTTTTAGAATGCATAACACAAACATGCATATCATAACATTGCATAAGCACAACGCGCCGAGCTAAAGATTTGCAGGATGACATATGTACACACATAAGTTTTCAAACTAACATAAGTTCATGCATCCGATCTAGGCACAAGAGTTAGTGAGGTGGTGGTTAACCATCCTAGGTTAGGGCATATCATCTAATTATTGTGAAGAAGATAAACTCTCAGAGCAAGTTTAGCAGCTTTAAGTCTATATCTACATATGTATTGCCTGTACTGGTAGTCGGTTCTAGTCGTGGGATTTGGATCTAATTTGAGTTGTAATGATTTTTAGGATGGCTAGGCGTCCTGCGACTCGATCGACTCCCCTGTCTGAGGGTGAATCTTCTGGAGCTCAGAACGATGCGGTGATCGAGGGTCTGCGTCAGAGTACCGAAGCTATGGGTAGGCAGTTGGAGGAGGTGCAAGCCCAGATTCAGTCTTTGGTGGCAGTTGTGGAAGGGCAGGCTCAGGGTGCGCAAGTTCCTGCGGGGGGGTTAGCTGTTCCTCCTCCTCCTGCACCCTTGAGGCCTCCAGTGGTGGTGCCAGCAGAGATGGCCTTCATCTCGCAGTTTCAGAGGCTGAGCCCTCCCACTTATGATGGGAAGGCAGATTTCATGGTGATAGACGACTGGCTGATCTCCATGGAGGAGATGTTCTCGTACTCAGGGATTTCAGATGATCAGAGGGTGATGATAGCCGCCTATCAGCTTAAAGGTTTGGCTAAGAGTTGGTGGCTGAGAGAGAAGGAGAGCCTGGTAGCCGGATGCTCTTGGGAAGTGTTCAAGGAGATGCTGTTGAGGAAGTTCTTACCCTCGGTCGAGCGTGACCGCCTCATGAACGACTTCCTCCATCTGAAGCAAAGGCAGCTCACGGTGGGTGAGTATGAGATAGAGTTTAGTAAGTTGAGCCGTTTTGCCCCTGGATTGGTCAGCATTGAGGCTGATCGAGTTAAGCGATTTCTCGGTGGTTTGAGGAGTGAGGTGCAGCAGTTGGCCAGTGCTTATGGGTCAGTGACTTATGCTGGAGTTGTAGAGGCTGCTCTTAAGGTTGAGGCCATTGAGACGGCGAAGAGCAGAGGCCAGCAGTTGAGGAAGGATAAGAGGAAGTTGGTAGAGGAGAAGAAACCCCTGGTACCCGATGCTGTTCCGGGAAAGAGGAGCAGGGTGGTGTGCAGTTTTTGTGGCCGGTCAGGCCATCCTGTCGAGAGGTGTTTCAAGAAGGCGGCAGCTCAGAAGAAGGAGCAGGTTCATGCGATTCAGGGTGCTCCTAGGAGAGATGTCTCTTGTTCAGTTTGCAAGCGATCCGGGCATGATGCAGCCCAGTGTTGGTCCAGGGATAGAGTCTGCTATCAGTGTGGGCAGAAGGGTCACGTTAAGTCGAGGTGTCCTCAGGTCCAGTCAGCTCTTCCTGCAGTTCCATTGCAGGCATTACCTCCACCTCAGCGTGTGGACAAGGGAAAAGGGAAGCTGAACGTGATTTCTTCTGAGGAGGCTCAGACTTCGACCCAGGTGATCTCAGGTTAGTAGTTAGTTGTTTTTCTTTCTAGCCTGGTAGTTTAGTTGCAAGATTGTTTGCGGTACTGTTGTGCTAGTTCCTTAGCTTTGTGCGTTCCTATAAGGAAATTTAAGGTGAAGAACCGCTGGGCGCGTGTTCTGTTTGACTCCGGCGCTACCCACTCGTTCGTGGCTAGAGCCTTTGTGGAGCGTCATCGGTTGTCTCTAGATCGTGTTCGGGATTCCTTCCGTGTCAAGTTTCCCTCTGGTGAATCTGTGTTGTTAGATTTGGGTATTTTGGATTGCCCGGTTTTGTTGGGGAATTTTCTTGCGAAGGCGGACCTGAAGATGATTGATCTAGAGGACTTCGATGCCATTTTGGGCATGGACTGGCTCTCTCGGTATGATGCGGTCATTCAGTGCAAAGGAAAGCGCTTGGACTTCATCAGGGACGACGGTCAGCCCGGCAGCGTGTATGCTGATCCGTGTCAGGATTCTCCTGTTTTCTCTGCGGTATGTGTTCAGAGATTGTTTCTTTCTGATTGTTGTGTTTGTTTAGTCTCGGCGGTTGGAACCGTTGTTAGCGTGCCACGCTTGGAGGAGGTTCCTATTGTTCGTGGTTACGCCGATGTTTTTCCTGATGATCTTCCTGGTATCCCTCCTGAACGGGATGTGGAGTTTGTTATTGATTTGGAGCCGGGTACGTGTCCTATTGCTAAGGCGCCGTACCGAATGGCCCCTCGTGAGTTAGAGGAGTTGCGAATTCAGTTAGATGAGTTGTTGGCTAAAGGTTTTATTAGGCAGAGTTCGTCGCCTTGGGGTGCTCCTGTTTTGTTCGTAAAGACGAAAGATGGGTCGATGCGGCTTTGCATAGACTATAAAGAGTTGAACAAGGTCACTATCAAGAACAAGTACCCTCTGCCGAGGATCGATGATTTATTTGACCAGTTGCGTGGTAGCACGGTGTTCTCCAAGATCGATCTTCGTTCGGGCTATCATCAGCTCAGGATCCGTGAGGCAGATATTCCACGGACTGCGTTTAGGTCGAGGCATGGGCACTTTGAGTTTTTTGTGATGTCGTTTGGTCTGACCAACGCACCATCAGCCTTCATGGATATGATGAACAGGGTGTTCAAGGATTTCCTAGACAAGTTCGTTGTGGTCTTCATTGATGACGTGTTGGTTTATTCTCGCAGTGCTGAGGAGCATGAACAGCATTTGCGTTTGGTCCTGTCAGAGTTGAGGAACCACAAGTTATTCGCCAAGTTGAGCAAGTGCGAATTTTGGTTGCCTCAGGTTTCTTTTCTAGGCCACGTGGTGAACAAGGATGGGATCTCGGTTGACCCAGAAAAGATTGCAGCAGTGACGGATTGGAGTAGGCCGAATACTCCTAAGGAGATCAGAAGTTTCTTAGGGTTGGCTGGCTATTACAGGAGATTCGTGGAGGGTTTCTCTTCTCTAGCCGCACCGTTGACCAAGCTGACTCAGAAGAATGTGGCTTTTGTTTGGAGCGAGAAGTGCGAAGAAGCTTTTCAGGAGTTAAAGAGGAGATTGTGTACTGCTCCCGTTCTGACCCTTCCTACTGAGGGCATGGATTATGATGTGTATGTGGATGCTTCGCATATAGGACTGGGATGCATATTAATGCAGGATGGAAAAGTAATCGCTTATGGGTCAAGGCAGCTGAAGACTCAAGAGAAGAATTATCCAACGCATGACCTTGAGTTTGCAGCGGTTATCTATGCGTTGAAGTTGTGGAGGCACTTACTTTATGGGGCTCAGTGCAAGATTTTTACTGACCATAAGAGCCTGAAGTACGTGTTCACGTAGAAGGAGTTGAATCTGCGTCAGCGGCGGTGGCTTGAGTATGTGGCGGATTATGACGTAGAAATCCAGTGTCATCCGGGCAAGGACAATGTGGTGGCCGACGCCCTGAGCCGAAAGACGGGAAAGATATTTAACCTCTCCGCCGATAGATTAGTTGAGGAGTTCCTCCTTATGGATATTTCAGTGGGATGCTGTAGTTTGCAGAGTAGCTTATCTGTGGAAGAGCCGTCCTGGATTTCTTAGACTAGACTGCATCAGAAGGACGATCCGGATCTGTTGCACCTTTTTACCAGGATAGAGAAGGGAGATTTGCCAGATTTTTCTATTGATGATGCGGGTACTTTGAAGTACCGCGGCAGGTTTTGCGTTCCCGCTGTTGGGGACATTAAGAGTATGATTTGCAGTGAGGCTCATGGTTCCAGCGTTGCCTACCATCCAGGATCTACGAAGATGTACCGTGACTTAAAGCAAATTGCTTGGTGGTATGGTATGAAAGGAGATATAGCCCGATATGTTGCTGAGTGTCACACTTGCAAGCGTGTGAAGGCCGATCATGGAAAGCCTGGTGGTAAGTTGACTCCGCTAGAGATCCCGACTTGGAAGTGGGAGAGTATATCTATGGACTTCATTACGGGTTTGCCAAAATCCCCGAGAGGATTAGATTCTGTTTGGGTTATAGTGGATAGATTGACGAAGTGTGCTCACTTCGTGCCTTATAAGATTGGTTACCCGATGAAGAAGATAGCGGAGTTGTACTTGAATGAAGTCATCCGACTCCACGGTGTGCCGGTTAGCATCATTTCTGATCGAGACTCCCGGTTTACTTCTCGTTTTTGGCAGAGTCTGCAGGAGGGTTTGGGTACGGATCTGAGGTATTCTACTGCGTACCACCCTCAGAACAATGGGCAGACGGAGCGGGTCAATCAGATTGTTGAGGATATGATCCGGTGCTATATTTTAGACCACGGTGGAGCGTGGGATGAGCGTCTGCGACTCATGGAATTTGCTTACAATAACAGTTATCAGGAAAGCTTGCAGATGGCTCCGTTCGAAGCTTTGTATGGGAGGCGCTGTAGGACTCCGTTGTTTTGGGCTGAGGCTGGTGAGAAGCCTTTGTTGGGTCCTGATGCTCTGGAAGAGATGGAAGTCGCCGTGAAGCTTATTCGGGAGAAGCTTCGGTTAGCTCAGGAGAGGTATGAAAAGAACGCCAATCGGCGTAGGTCTGCCTTGGATTTTTTAGTAGGGGATCATGTATACCTCAAGGTTTCTCCAATGGTTGGTGTGAAGAGATTTGGTAAAAATCGGAAAATGGACCCAAGGTATGTGGGCCCGTTTGAGGTCTTGGAGCGGATTGGTGTGTCTGCATATAGATTGGATTTGCCAGCGAACTTCCCTGGTGTTCATAATGTTTTTCATGTTAGCCAATTGCGGAAGTGTGTGCGCAGCAGTGGGCAACTCTTGGATGTTGTGCCCCAGTTAGAGCCCAACCTCTCTTTCGTTGAGGTGCCAGTTCGTATTTTGGATACTCAAGAGCGTGTGCTGCGAAAGAAGTCCATACCGATGGTGAAAATTCTTTGGAAAAATCAGGATTTGGAGAGCGCGACTTGGGAGCTAGAGTCGGCCATGAGGAGGGCGTACCCTCACCTGTTTCTCTGATTTGATCGGTATGTTTCCCTTTGTAACTTCTGTTTGTTACTTTTCCTTCTTTTGTAGGAGGGTTGTGCGTAAAGTTTCGGGACAAAACTTTCTTTTAGGGGGAGTGACTGTAACGCCCCGTTTTTTTTTTCAGCGATTATTTTTATTCTCGTCTGGCATTATGATGACGCATTTTCGTGGCTTGTGCCATGTGTGGAGTACGGTTTAGCTCCTTAGAACTGAGTGCCCTATTTGGTAGCCTGTTGGCAAGATCTCCCTAGCAAACCGAGTCGTTTTGGTGACCCGGTGTGGCCTCTCGGGGGGATGTTTGTGTTTGGCTTTGTTTGGGTGTAACTCGAGTTCTGTTCGTCGAAAGTTAATTTCGACTTCGCTGATGCGTTTGTAGCGTGGGTATTTAGCTACGGTGCGAATTTTGTCGAATTCCGAGGTAGTTCGGTTTTCGCATCGATTTGGTGCTTTATGTAATTTTGTAATTAATAATATAATTATATAATTATATATATATATATATATTTATGGAATGAGAAGGAACCGCCATCTTCATCTTCCCCGATAGAAACCGCCGGCCCCTTGTACGAGAGAAACGGAGTAACCGCCTACCTTCCCTTCGGACGCCGATTCCCGGAGCGTTTGTGGACGGAATTCGATTCCGAGAGTGGATTCGGATTGCTCTCATCGAGACCTTCATTCCTGCGGTAAGAAATTCGATTTTCGTGGAGTTTTGGGAGGATTGGAATTTTCGGTTTTGGAAGTTTTCCGCCATTAATGGCCGAGTCTTTGTTCTAGGTGTTGCAGCCATTTTGATCCGTGCAAAGAGGAGGAAAGCACTCCAAAGCTTCGTTGTGAATTGAGGCAAGTGGTATTCTTGCCCTTGCCAAGTGTTTTCTTTGATTTTATTTGCTGAAATTGAAATCCCGGTTAGCCCAGGTTAGAAGCCTTGTTGTTCTCATTTTCTTGCTAACTATAGGGCTTAGTTCTTCCTACTGAAACCCCACCTATGTTGTGGTGTTTGGAATCCAAATTGTCGGCGTGGAGCCGTTGTTTTCCTTTATTTTTGATTGTTGCTCTGGTTCGGGTGTAGCCGAGAGGGAGAGTTAGGAGGTGGGTGTGGTTGCCAATTTCCTTCGTTAAGGTATTGTTCGAATGGTTAGGCATAGTTTGAATGGAAGTAGCGTGCGACGTTGAGAGTTGTCTACTGCTACTGTAGTGGCGTGAGTCGTGTGCGCGTTCCGGTGTCGTTCGGGAAATTCCAAACGGTGCAGGTTGACCGCGCACGGTCATCAACCATTAGGGTGCACGACCACTGGTCGTGTGCCTCTGTTCGTGCGCGTATAAATTTCAGTTTCCAAAGTTCTGTCTCGGGCAATCGCACGAGCGCTGGCAACAGTGCGCACGACCACTGATCGTGCGACGCTGATCGTGCGTAGTTGCTAGGTTTTCTGTCAGGTTTTCCAGGTTCGCTTCGCACGATCATCAGCCGATGAGTGCGCACGACCACTGATCGTGCGTCACTGATCGTGCGCTTTGTATATTTTCTTTTGATAGGCGAATTTAGATGGTTTCGAGTGCGGGAGTTTAGATACTCAAGTGGCAGGCAACTACTCGAGTTTTGGATCTTCTGCCTTGGTCGTTCGACTGTCGTCGAACTCCGTTTTCTTTTGTGGGTTTGTGGGTAGTAACATTATTTTGGCGGCGAGTGAGGCTAGCTCACTCAATGCCAAAGTTTAGGTAGGCACTGAGTGGGTTTCACTCAACGCCTAGTCGTGTTGGTTTATTTCAACACTCTTCCTTTACCTTGTGTTTCATTTCCGAGTGGATTTCCAGTTGTATTTCTGGGTTTTCCTTGTCGGCCGTTTTCTTTATTTTCCTAAAGGCCGAATCGTGGGTCGTGGTTAGTAGTGGTGGTTGTAGCTCTTTATGGGGGTGGAGTTGTCTGATATAGCCAAGGCCACCCATGGATTTCTTGCTCCTGGTACGGGCTGGGCATGTCGGGTGGAAGGTCCCTTGTGTTTTCACATGTTGACCCTCGAGCTTTTGACTTGGACATGGTGGATTGGGGGACTGCGTTTGCCTTCGATCCGGTTCCTCGTTGTTGTTTTTGCTACTATAACTTCCCGCAATTTAGGGTGTTAGAAGTTTCTTCTTTGATAGTTTGCAGCATTCTGGCTCTTGGTAGCCTAGTAGGCCCTGCAGGATGTTGTTCCTGGGCTGGGTCGTTGCTGTTTCTTTGCACGTTGTGCATTTCTTGTTGTCCTGTTTTGGGACAGTTGTGACACTTTCTACTGCATGTTTCCTGTTATTTTGTCCTTTTTGTTGACTCTTTCATGCAGTTTTACCTTGATTTTTGCTTGCTGAGGTATTCTGTTTTCTTTTGGAATGCCTCAGGTTCTGAGCTGTAGCCAGTCTGGTGGCTAGTTGGAGGTGGTGTTGTTGGTGGACTCCCGGACTTTGGAGTTTTGTTTACCTTGTTTGTGAGGTTGTTTTCAGTACTTTCTTACAGATATATATGTGTGATGGTGGGTTCGTGTCAAGTTGTTGGCACCCACTAGTAGTTTTTAGCTTGTACTAGATATATACTATTGCTGCTACCATTTATTTTTTTCTGGAGATAGTCTACTTGCTTTGAGAAGGTTTTATGTTAGGTTGCTAGTTATTTTTAAACTATAATTATTATTATAAATGAAGCTCATGATCAACATGTTTTGTAAACTTAATCACTATTTTCCTAATCATGTACGAAAACCGTTTTCTTATATGTATTATATAAACTAAGTGTAGTGTCTTGCATAGCATGAGTGGTTCTCTTGGGACCCTTATGCGCTCTTTAGGGTGTAAAACCTAATTAAAGTATTTTTCCGCAGCGTTTAAATATAGTTTTCTTTTGTGGACTAGATGATCCACTGAGCCGAGGGATACGGACTCTAAACATAACTGATTTTCTATTCATTAAGCACATGATTTTCTTGCATAAATATTGTAGTTGGATTTGCCTGAGCATCAGTAGTTATCCCCTGCTTGACGTGGCATCATGACGCGTGTTTTCTCTTACTCTGATAATTCTTAATTCGGAGAAAATGCGGGTTGTGACAGCTACCCCCGAACAAATAGATTATGTTAACAATATGCCAAGGAATGCTTTTAAAAAATTTTCTACTGCGAACTTTCCTGCGTCGGGCTTTGCTTTTCCGAATTATTATAATCCAGCTTTACGAAACCATAAAAATTTCTCGTGGAGTAACTCTTCAAATGCGATGTTCCCGCTACCACAAAATGATTTTTCTACACCACCTCCACCTTTTCAAAATTAGGAAAAACCTCCAAGCTTGGAGGAAATGTTTTCAAAATATATGAATGTTTATGACGCGACTATAAGAAACCTAGCCGGAACTGTTAAAAGTCTAGAGAATCAAGTACGACAACTAGCTAAAATTATATCTGAGCGACCCGTCGGGTCTCTTCCTTGCCAATACCGAGCCCAACCTGAGTGAGCATGCAAAAGCTATAACTCTTCTGTGTGGGAAGCAAGTTTCGGGTATGGTTAGCTAAGTGCCTGAGGCAAGCTCCACCGCCATTTTGAATATTCCACCATCTACTGAAAAAGAAGTTATAACTCCGCTCTCTGCTTTAGAAAAAGATCTCGCTCCACCACCCATTTTAAAAAATGATCCAACTCCACCATACCCTTCCCAACTTAAGAAAAAACGTCTTAATGATAAGTATACCCACTTCTTAGAAATGTTTATGCAAATTCACATAAATATACTCTTCCATGAAGCTATTTCCAAGATGCCGAAGTACGCTAAGTACCTAAATAACCTCCTTACTAATAAGAAGAAGTTAGAGAACTTATTGCATGTCACATGAAACGACGAGTGCTTTGCAGTCTTGGTAAATGGTTTACCAAATAAGATTAGTGATCCGGGTAGTTTTCTATACCATGTGTCTTTGGTGATCTCTTTTTCAAGTATGCATTGGTCGATATAGGTGCAAGTATCAAACTAATTCCCTTCTCATTATTTAAGAAGTTAGGAATTGGTATCCTTAACCCCACACGTATGAGTATCCAGCTCGCCGATAGATCCATTAAGTACCCGTTAGGAATAGTGCGGATATTCTAGTCAAAGTCGACAAATTCATCTTCCAGGTAGATTTCATCATATTGGATATTAAAGAATATGTTGAGGTTCCTGATCTTTGGCCGACCCTTCCTTGCCACCTCCCGAGCTATCATTGACTTAAGCAATAACAAGCTCTGCCTACCAGTAGGCAATGATGAAGTGACCTTCTCTATCACCCCTTCGATGAAAAATTCCCTCAAGAATGACGACTCCTTTTTCTTCTTAGATACCTCAAGTGATGAATCTTCCTATAGAATTCCTGAAGATGAATTTTTTTATTTTTGTTATTCCTCAACTTAGCCTACTAAAAATCTTTAAGAAATTGTCATGGACATTGATTCACCCCCCTCCAATTTTCTGTATAAGTTAAATGTCTACGATGATATTATTTTTGAAAAAGAAAGAACTTCCAAAACGTCTTATGAAAAACCCCCTACCCTAGAATAAAAAGAACTTTCCAAATATATCAAGTATGCCTTTTAGAAAAAGATTCCAAACTGCTAGTGGTAGTTTCGGCCTACCTAACTTAATTACAAAATGGAAAACTCCTTCTAGTTTTACGAAAACATCACCGAGCCATCGCCTGGCAGATCTCTGATATCAAGGGCATAAGCCCATCTTTCTGCACCCACAAAATCTTAATGGAAGATAATTCGCGTAATTCCATCCAACCTCAGTTTCGTATAAATCCGAACATGAAAGAAGTAATAAAAGTCGCGGTAATAAAACTCTTAGACGCAGGAATTATCTATCCTATTTCAAATATTATGTGGATTAAACCTTTTCAGGTAGTGCCAAAAAATTGACGGATAACTATAGTTGTGAATAAAAATAAATATTTAATCCCGACACAGACGGTGACGGGGTGGTGAATGTGTATTGACTATCGTAAGTTAAATGACGCCACCCGCAAGGAACACTTTCCCTTATCATTCAACAACAAAATCTTAGAGTGATTATCCGGCCATAGCTTATATTATTTTCTCGATGGCCTCTCGGGGTATTTTCTAATCCCTATCTCACCCGATGATAGAAAAAACTACATTTACTTTCCCTTTCAGCACCTTCGCTTTCCGTAGACTACCATTTGGATTTTGCAATGCGCTAGCTACATTCCAAATATGTATGGTAGCCATTTTTAACAAGTACGTAGAAAGTATTATGGTGGTATTTTTGGATGATTTCTCTGTGTTCGACAATGTCATCGATAGTTTCCTAGAAAACATAGAAAAAGTCATAGAAAGATGCGAAGAAACTAACCTCACCCTAAATTGGGAAAAATTACATTTTATGGTGAGGGAGTGGTTAGTCTAAGGTTATAAGATTTCTGGCTGAAGGATTGAAGTAGATATCGCTAAGTTAGAAGTAATTGAAAAGCTGCCGCCACCAACGAATGTTAAAGCTATAAGAAGTTTCCTAGGTCATGTTGGCTTTTACCGCCGTTTCATAAAAGACTTCTCCAAAATCACCAAACCCCTTACTCAAATCTTAGAAAAAGACGCCCCATTTGTTTTTGATGACCTTTGTCTATCTGCTTTTGAAACAATTAAAGATAAATTATTTAATTAACCAATTATGACAGCTCTAGTGTGGACCTTCCCTTTGAGATAGTGTGTGATGTGAGTAGTTTTACGGTGGGAGCCGTATTAGGTCAAAGAATATCTAAAAACTTCCACCCAATTTATTATGCAAGTAAAATGCTCACATCTGCACAAGAAAACTACACCACGACAAAGAAGGAGCTCCTATCTGTCTTCTTTGCCTTTGATAAATTTCGGCAATCTATTACGCTTTAAAAAATTATAGTTTTCACGGACCACTCGGCCCTCAAGTACTTACTTGTTAAGACGGATGCAAAGCCGCACTTAATACTCTGGGTCTTACTCCTCTAGGAGATTGACTTATAAATATGCATTAAGAGGGGGGGGGGGCGAGAATTAGGCTGTCGATCATCTCTTTCCCCTAGATAATACGAATATAGAAAATTTAGATGAAAAAATGTTTAATGATTTCTTCCTAGATGAAAAGCTATTTTCTATTAACACTTCTCCTCCCCCCTGGTTTGCAAACATTGCCAACTATTTAGTGGTTCGTGTCCTCCTGAAGGAGTTTTCGTCTCTGTAAAAGATGAAATTCTTTTTTGAGTTGAAAAACTATTTTTGGGAGGACCCACATCTTTTCCATGTTTATGCAGACCGGGTGATAAGGAGATGTGTTTATTTTGATGAATGACAGGATATTCTAAAACACTTACATTAAAGACTGACTGGTGGTCACTATCAAGGTGCTTGCACCGTTCACTAAGTGCTTTGTGAAGGTTTTTACAGGCCTAGCCTCTTCAAAGATGCGCAAAATTTTGTGAGTAGGTGTGATAGTTGCCAACTGTCGAGCAATATTTCCAATAAAAATGAAATGCTGCAAAATTATTTCCTCGAGTGCAAAGTTTTTTACATCTAGGGAATTGATTTTATTTCCCACCTTCCATCTAGCTCCAGAAACAAATACATCTTAGTTGTTGTAGATTATGTTTCACATTAGGCTGAGGCCCAAGCTCTTCCTACTAATGACTCCCGAGTCGTAATTGCTTTATTAAAAAATATTATTTTCTCGATTCAGTACTCCGCGAGCCATCCTTAGTGATAGGGGTTCAGATTTCTGTAACACGTAGTTTTCTAAAACTTTTATAAAATATGGCGTTACGCATAAGCTTTCAACTGCCTACCACCCCCAAACTATCGGGCAAGTCGAAGTAGTAAACAGAGAGATACAACATATTTTATAAAAGCCTGTTTCCACTTATAAAAAAGACTGGTAAGCCAAATTAGATTATGCTCTATGGGCCTACCGAACATCATACTAAACCGCCATCTGATGTATGTCGTATCGGTTGGTTTATGGAAAATTGCGTCATTTACCTGTAGAATTAGAATATCGTTCTTTTTGGGCCTTAAGGTTTTTAAATTTCGATCACCACTCTATCGGCGATTTTTGAAAATTTCAACTTAACGAACTCGATGAGTAGTGCTCTTACGAATATGAAACTAACAAATTTTATAAAGAGTGGACGAAACAATTTCATGACAAACACTTAAGGAACCTAAAACCCTTCAAACCGGGTAAACAAGTACTTTTATACAAATCACGTTTACGTTTATTTCCTGGCAAACTAAATTCATGATGGTCTTTGCCGTTTTCTATTAAAAAATATTTTCCGTATGGCAATGTGTTAATTTCACACTCTGATAAGGGTGATTTCAAAGTGAAAGGGTTGTATCTTAAACTCTATTTCTCTGTTGATGATGATGTCCGTCCAAATAATATTAAGTTTCTTCTGCATGAACTTTAACTAATATAAGACTATTTATTTTCGTTTAATTATAATTTTGGACAACAATCTTTTTAGACAAAATTATTTTGTTCCGTCAAGATCAAATGACGTTTTAAACAAAGGGTGCTCTTGGGAGGCAACCCAAGTTAATTTTTTGTTTTCTTTATTTTACACTTTTTGCCTCGGACGGCTCCGACAAGCTTAATCTTCTGCGATCGCCTGCTCCATTGCTGCAGAATCCATCATGAAGTCCAATGATGACATTTCAAGAAGTTCGAAAGTGCATGCATGGGGAGTGGCATCACTCAACATTCGCAACACATAAATCCGAGGAAGTACCTATTTTTCAATTATGTACTTTCATTTCTATTTTAATTACTCTCTCTCCTCCCCCTCCTTTTTCCATTGAGGACAATGTCCATTTTAAGCTTGGGGGAGGATTTCCTTCTTCTCGTGTTTTTATTAAATATCTTAAAAATCCAAAAAAGTGTATATCTTAAAAATCCAAACAAGGAGAGTATCTTAAAAATCCAAAAAATAGAGAATATTTCAAAATCAAAATATATATATACTATTTGTTTTTACTTTAATAGTTAAAGCGAATTTTGGTATTTCAATAGTAGCTTTTTATTTTATTTTTCTCAATATTTCCTATAACAACTAATCTAATTATGATCTTTCTATTTGTTTTTTTTTATGTTTCCCAAGTAAAATTTTGGCAATGCTGTGTTTCTAATTCACGGTAGCATTTTAATGTGAAATATTTTTCTAAAACTCGGATTTTTATTATGGTTTTCGTTCTTTATTTTCTTTACTTTCTTGAAAATCTAAAATCCACTATTTTCCTTTTTATTTTTGGATAATTTTTGTAATATCAACTTTTAATTAGCATGGTAGATGTGAACAATCCAAGTCGCTTATTATTTTTATTTTCAAGACAATTTCATTAGTCCTCATTTATTATAAAGGATTTGCTTTTTGAAAATTTTCAAAGCTGATGTTTTAGATAAATTTAGAAGCATGAAAATCATTTAGGCCATTTTTGTTTTCGTTTGTGGCTTCTTGCTAACCAGAATTTCTGTATACCTTGTTAGCCGCTTTTGAGCCTTTTTCAATTTCAAATGATAGCTCCATTTATCATTTCATTTTCACCAAAGATAAAATTTTCCAACCTATCTAATCACACTAACCTTTTGAGTTTCATTAAAAATATTCATGACTATGATACGGTTGTTTTGTGATATATTTGAAGAACTTTTTGAAAGGTATGCTCAAAAAGAAGTGTTTACTTTTGTTTGACCAATTTCAAAATGAAAAGAAAAATTATTTATTGTCTTTGTTATAAAAAAAGGAAAGAAAAGAAAATGGAAAAGAAAAGGAAAGAAAAAGATTTTATTTATGATAAAATTTTTGAAACTCTTTATTTTGGTTTAGTGTGATTTTAAAGCCTCCTTATTTATCTTTAAATTCCACTCCTAATCATAATCCTAAACAAAAAATTTCGGTCCTAAAAAGCCATTATGATTCATATTTTTTGAATTTTATTTATTAGCTAAGTAAAGAAGAAAAATAGATTAGTAAAGTTTTGGATTTAAATTTAGATTTTTGTTATTTGATTGATATTGTTATAATGTGTCTCTAGGATCTAGTAATAACTCAATGCACTTTTTCATTTTGTTGCTTTGATTAAATTTATTTAATGTATTTTGTTGAAATTTTTGATGATTTATTTTTGTTAGTAAATTCAATAAATTGTTTAACATGCCTAAGAAACTTTTTTAGGTTTACGTTTTACCTTCTCCCTACTTAGAATTTTGCATAGTACTTGTGTAAGTATAATTAGAACTTCTTGATTAATCACTTTTATGTTAGCTAGTTTTTATATCTTTGCTTGGTGACAACCAAAGCATAAGCTTGGGGGAATTTGATAGTACATTTTGTAGTCTAAACTATTAGGGTATTTTCTTGGTTTTAATTCACAAATAAAGTCTTGTAAGCTTATATGTTGGCCTCTTTTTGTATATATTAATTCCACTAATGTGTTCTCTACTTTTTGCATGTTTTCACAGCTTTCGACCTAAAAGACCAGACACGCCCCCCTGACACGCCTTTCCTGGGCATGTCACAGGTCGTGTAACCTGATCCCGAGGAACTTTGCTGCCAAAACCCAAATCCCGAGAATACACCTAACACCCCCCCCCCCCTGACACACCCTCCCTAAGCATATCTCTAGGCGGGTCACCCTCATCTTGAAGCCTGCTGCCGCAATTAAAGATTTTCCGTTAATTCACGTCAAACCGTACGTGACACGACCAATACAAGGATGTGGCCCTGGACAGTATAGCACCTTTTCTGACGACTAACAGATTTCCGACCAACTATTTTGACGTGATGTGCCGTACACGCCCCCCCCCCCCCCTACATGGGGTTTTTTCCAGGGCGTGTCCACCAAATGTATAAAAGCAATCATCGTTCCTGCCAGAATCCAGCGCCCGAAATCAACCAAATACTCAACACGCCCCCTAACACGCCCTACCTAGGCGTGACCGGGGGGCGTGGCCGGGGGGCATGACCGACCCGAAAAAAAACTTTTTATTCAGCCCCCTTATGTCCAAAGGAAGTTTTGGGATGAGAGGGTAGTTGCTGCAATTTTATTTCTTGGAGTTTTTTTTATACTCTCGCTCTCTCTCTCTCTCTTTCTCATTTTTAGCTTTTCTTAATTCTATACTACTGTACCCCTTTTGTATTAACTCTTGTAATTTCTATAGTAGCTTAATGTTAATATAGCTTAGTTTTAATTTCAATGCACTTGTAATATTTAATTTCAAATTTTTAACTCTCTTTTAACATTAATATAAAGTGCCATTACATTTTGTTTTCATAATGTTCTTCTACACATGTCTCTTACTCCACTTCTCCATGATTAACTGATCCTCCTTATACTCCATCTTGATGATCCGAGGTTCAAGTTGATTAAGTTATGTTGCTTTAAGTTTACTTTTTCTTTTTAGGGTTTAGGCCTTCGATTTACTCTTGAAAATTAATGCATGGAGTTATATCATCGATATATAATTTCCATATTTGTTTTCACTCTTATCTAGCCAAATGGCTCGTACTTTAAGTGAACACTAGAGAGTAAAGAGAGTTGCACGCACCCCTATAGAGAGGCAGACGTTAAATCTCCAAAATTGGAGTGAAATCCAATAGTGGGGTTCACCGCGTAAAGCAAGCTTTAGGTCTCCGATTTGGACGAGAGTTCGGTCGGACTTTCCTAAACTCAGTTGGACACGACTTTGAGAGAAGCGTGTTCAAGCTTTAGGAACCTCCATGGTCAAGGACCTTTAACTTATTAAGATAGGGTTTATTATCGCATTTTTAATCAGCTTTTGTCGAGGTGATTCTCGGTCGAGTGCTTTTCTATTTCATCGTCTCAACCCATCATTGTAATTGCTTTTAGTAGCTCTTTAGTTAACTCAAGTAGTTCTCTTTTTAGTGCAAATATTTCATTTCTTAATTGCAATTAGTTTTCTATTAACAAACCCTAAAACAATCTTTTGATAATATAATATTCTTCGTGTGAGTAAGATTACTCAATAGTTCCCAGATTTAAATACGACACTTGTGTCCCCTAGCTACAATTCGATAGGAATACTTGCCTAGATGGATTGCTAGTTCGGTTCTTATTCTCTTCACGATTAGTAGACACAAATCCTCTCCTTGAGGTCTTAGAGGTGAAGGATGTTTAGTAACAGTCTCATATTCACTACAGAGGTGTGTTACTCGAGGCATGAGCCGTAAGAAGAAGAATAGGATATATAGCCTCAAGGATAGGAGGAAGTACAAATGTTTCTCCTTCCTCATCAAAAATATCAAGAATGATCTCCCCCTTGATTGGAGCACCAGACATTTCTAGAGCCTCCAAATACTTCTGTGTTTAGTCTTGAGGGCCACCTAGGATATTAACAATCATTTCCTCAAGGTCATGTATAAACTTATCAAATTGGTCTTGGAGAATTTAGATGGCTGGTTCAGCTCCCCTTTAGCAAGAGCTGGAACATGTATCAGGAAATTGACTACCATATTAGAAGTAATAATAAATTCATCATCAACATCATAATTTTCCTCAACATTACCATCAAGATCAGCATCATCATTATAAATACCATCAGCATATCTATCATAACCAACATCAGCATCAACAACATTATCATCAGTAATAAGAACAACTGTATCGACAACCAGGGTATCTGTAGTCTCTGTAATATCTATACTTACTTGAACTGGCTCCGAAGAGATGGGAACATTTGCAACAATCACAAAAGGAAGAGTCTCTGTTGGGTACACTAAAAAATATGTACCAGATTTGGAGAAGCCTCCCCTTACTCAATGATATACATCAGTTTGTATTTTATGGGATGTTAGAGTTTCATTATGCAGGTGTAAGGTTTGCAAGAAAATTCTCTAAGTACAAGTGTCGACACTTGTGAAGAATTGTGTCGACACATAGAAGTTGTGTCGACACTAGAAGCAAGGCCTGTGTCGACACCCAGGCATTGTGTCGACATCTGAATAAGAAGTTGTATCGACACCCAGAATTGTATCGACACCTTAGGCAGGAATTATGTCGACACCTGAAGCAGAAGCAGTGTCGACACCAAGGAGTTATGTCGACACCAGAAGAAAGGCATGTGTCGACACCCAAGAATTGTGTCGACACCTGAAGAAAGTTTGTGTCGACATACAGGACTTGTGTTGACACACACTCAACGCCATATTTCAGCAACAGCTATACTGAGTCTGAAGGGCTTGTGTCGACACAAATGACTTATGTCAACACACATTCAACGACATCTGGACAGCACTCAATGCCATCTAACAGCAATAGTTATAATGAGTCTTAAGGCTTGTGTCAACACATGGGACTTATGTCGACACACACTCAATGACGTCTCGACACACACTCAATGACATTGGAACATACACCTAATGCAATCTGTCAGCATCAGTTATGTCGAGACCAGGAGCAGTTGTGTCGACACACCAGACTTGTGTCGACACATCTAACAGAAGTTGTGTCGAGTAGCGAAAGAATGACTATGTCAACACATGGAGTGTTGTGTCGACATCATCAACACTTGTATCGACACTTAGTCTATTTGTGTCGACACATGTGAAGAAATTTGCTGAGTGGTTCATGCTGAGTTGTAAAATCTTTAAGGAATCAACTGTCATGACTGTTGACTAGATAGTTGTCATAACCAACAGGTTTGACACCTTTGTCATAATGTAAGAAGGTTCTTACAAACCAGATCAGCCGGTAATCATGAGTAAACTCTATATAAGTGACTAATCCTTGAAAACTAAAAAATAACTAAGGAAGTAATCAAGCAATTACGGGAAAGAGAATTCGACAACAAGAAAAGGGGAAACCCTTAAGAAGGTAGATCCAGAACAGTCTGCAAGAAAAATTTAGATCTTATTCTGAATTTTAGGAGGTAGCTTTCTTAAGATCAACATCTACATCAAGTGAAGATCGACCTTATTTTTTTTAATCAAGAAGCTTTGAAATAGCTAAGTCAGGTTGGATCTGAAGATTCAATTTATTCAAGAACAGATCAAGAAGCTCACACCAATAGAGAGTTTTATCTGGTAAAATTTCTGTAACTTTTAAAACACTCGATTTCTTGTAGGATCCATTGTAAGATCTGAGTTGTAAGCCTGTAATTATAAAGGCTGAGGTAGGGGTTTGTGAGAGGTATAGGACTTATGAAAGTCTGAGTTATAAGCCTAGTGATAAAGGCTGAGGTAGGGTTGAGGCCTTAGGTAGGGTTCTTGGGAAGAATCTGAGGTAAGACTTGTATAAGCCTGAGCTGTAGGAACCAATCTGATTCTGAGTTGTAAGATCTGTGGATCTGAGTAAGTGGAAGGAAGTTGTGCTGAATCTAGTTCTCTACTGGATAGGCGAATGAGGAAAGTGGATGTACCCATACATTGGGGAACCATTATAAATCTTGTGTATGTTGTGCTGTGATTATTGTACTGTGTATTGAATTTTCTATGATGAGTTAGAACTAGCTAATTGCCTAAACTTCTTAAAGAAAAATAGAACCTATTCACCCCCCTCTAGGTGTCTACGCTCTTGAAATCAAGTCTTTCAGTCTCCCCCTCAACAACTGCACTAGACCTTTCAGGTGCATCATTGGGGGTAGGTGATAGAATTCTCTCCTCAAGAAATTCCTCTTCCTCTACTACATCTCTCATCCCACCTTCCTTAGGAATTCTTCTCTCCCATCTGCTGAAGATAGAGGAGTCAAATTTTTTCAAATGATGAATAAGCATCCTTGATGACTTATCAAAATAATTTCTGTTCATTTGATTATGATACTATGTAAGAATCCTTTCAAAATTAGGAGCATTCAGACAATCCTTAATCTTCTCTAAGAGAACCACTCCCTAGTTGATTATCTTTCTACAGATTACAACTATAAGAATCTTGATCATCTCACAAGAAACATAGACATGGGACCCCACTTAGCACAATATAACTTTTCCAATGATGTCTATCAGCAGCATTCCTTCCTTATTCATCCCCTTACGTCAAATTGTGGCAGTTCTTCTTGGCAAACAACACAAAAGAAGTGCTCTACACAATCTATCTCTTTAAGTAAATCCTCCGCAATAAACGGTAGCCGCATGTATCGATTTAAAAGGATGGCTTTCACTTTGACAGACGAATTTAAAACTGTGCTCTTGATAACCATGACTTCACGTCAGAGCTTTACATTTCGAAAGATTTCTTTGACATCCCTGTTCAAATCTCGGCAAGGATGCTCTAGAAGGAATGTCAAGCCTGCTATCTCGAGCATCAAAATTACATTTCTGAACTCTTCGGAAGCTATCGCAAATCCTGTATGCACAAGCTCTCCAAAAACTTTGAGATTATCGCTTACTTTTGGTGCCATGGTGGAAAATCAAACAAGGACTGATGGAGAAGTAGACGAGAAGTGATGGAGATGAACGATGAGAACTGCTGGAGATGAATCGATGAGAACTGTCGGAGTAAAAGTTGACGACGACTCTCTTCTGCCCTGATGGAAGTTGAATTGGCAGAATATCTCGAGAGGACATTACGAATATGTGTGAAATCTATTGGCCCCTAAGTCCTTTTTATATATTATTAAAGCTTTGAAGAGAGGAGCGTACCTTTTTTGGAAATGACTCTTCGTATCCAATAAGTGAGGCTTAGAAAAAAATTAAGATCTTCACGGATTCATTAAATTGACTCAAGAAAGCTTAATAAATTCGTCAAAATGACTCTTCAAAAATTGGGTAATTTGTTTAAATGACTCATGAAGTTCTAATTTCTAGAGAAGTCTCGACGAATTCATCGAAAGAACATGAGTATACTCGACGAATTTTCCTTGTAAATTTTGAGATGTTGAATCCCTGTACTTAGATTGATTTATGGGCTTTATTGTGACTCTTTATTGAGCATGCCAAGCTCTATTTTGAAGAAGGTGAACTTGTCCTCATCCAGTGGCTTCGTAAATATATCAACAACTTGCTTATCCGTTGTGACATAACTGAGATTGATGTCCAAGTTCTCCCTGATGAAATGATACCTTATCTCGATGTGTTTTCTTCGGCTGTAATGTAAGACCCCTCCCCTTTACTAGGGAGTTACTCAGGTCTTATGCCCATAACCACCACCTTATGGAGATACTAACTTATGGGTTAGTCACCACCAAATGATGTCGATCCTGCCGGCTAGTACAATCATTCAACCCTTAGGCAAGTTTGAGTAAATAAATAAAAGAATAACCATAAGAGTACCTTAACTTATACGAATGCCCATACAAACTAATAAGTTAAGGTTTTTGTAATTGCAACTTATCATATAAAAGAGCCCGTACTAATTTATATGATAAGGATCTGCAGTATTAAGTACCTATAGAAAGTATGTATGTTATGATATATTATGCATGTATGATTCATACAACTGCAACTCACTCATACGACTCTGTGATCATAGACCTTTAGTTCCTCATTTTTGGAGTTTGATAAACTCTATAGTACCACTATTATGTCTACGTAAGTAGTGGAATGGGAACCTCCACTTCCTAGGAGGGTATGCATAATACTAGGACTAGACCATTTGTACGTCTCTGTACACATCCCAGGAGCACCCTTGAGTCTCTGCGTACTAATTGTTAGACATCCAAACAGTCTTAATTGTCGTGTGTGCATTTTTAGGGATTGTCGTACAGACTGTAGCATAAAGAACCTACAGGCCCCCCAATCCCTCGAACCTCGACAGAGTCAATGTTCTATCACCGGTTTGATGACTGGCCCAATACCAAAGACCTATCACTAATTGGTTTTGATGCACATTCATGTTGTCTCAGCTCGAGCCCCAAATTTGCAGCACCAACCCATCCTGATAAAAAACTTCTCGAGCCTCCAGCTCGTAGGACTAAAATGTCATGATGTAATAATCTCCTGAGCCTTCAGCCCGCAGGACTAACCCGTTTTGATATTAATATCTCACGAGCCTTTAGCTCGTAGGACAAACCTGTCCTGATATTACCCTCTCCCGAGCCTTTAGCTCGCAGGACCATCACTCCAAACCCTACACGAGTGAGATTGCTATATTGTCCATTCATCCTATTAGACTACACTTATCTAACTTTTAGTTGAACATAGTGACGTAGGGTTAATTGTGGACTTTCAAAAGTCTACCCGGTGAAGTACTCGCAGTGGTACTAAGGAATATGATAGGATTAAGCCCAAATACCCCTTTTCAGGATAATTACCTTTATTAGTGCCTACCCATTACTAAAAACCCACAATCATTGTTACTCTTAAGAAACTTAATATCTTATGGTACTTATAGGGAGTCACGATCTTTCGTCGGACTCCATAACTAACAATTCCTCTTAGTATCCATGTTAACTAGCACACGTCACCCCTTGGTGATTTGCCTTGAAACCTCAACAAGAACACTATGGTAATTCATTTATTACTAACTTAATAAAGATTAACCTTTATAATCATATTTCATGATTTTCCCTAAAACAGTATATTCTCTTGAAAGGTATTCGCTCTTAAGATCTTTTATATACTGTGTGTGGTACAGTATCATATACTAAATTATATGCCTCTAAATTACACTACTTTTGCACCATGGTTATAATATTCTTCTGAATACTTTTCATAATTTCTAAGGGTTCTAACTAGACTAATCAATTCATCAATTTTATACTATTTGTAGACCAAAATGAAATTGAACTAGTTTTATTCTCTAAATTGCAAACATCACTATATCTTGTCCAATTGAGCTAAAATTCATACTATGGTTGATTCATGACTAAAATAGGGAATTATCAGAATTTCATGATTTTACAAATTAATTTGACCTTCAATAAAATTAATTAATTCTTGAATTGCATTAATTATCAAAGGAAACATCACATACAGAACTCAAAATGCTTTTGTTGGGTATTGCATCAACAAAAACCCAGATTTGCATGAATTTGCCCTTGAACTAAGATGAATTAAGTTGTATTTGATCTCTCTATTTAGTTGTGTGTTTGCAGACTATCATTATAAAGTGTAGGCCAATGTTAGACTACAGTGGGTCATGAACACAGGACCATATAGTGTAATCCCTCATTGTGTGATCCAAGGTGTTAACTCATGTGTAGCCTCTCTATTGGGATACACTTCATATTCAAGCACTTGGAACATTGGATGAAGATTGGATTCATGAAGAAGAAATATTTCCTAATATTCAGAATTTTTCTAAGTCCACTTCTCGGGAATCCTAGTATAGTTATCGAGTAATAGAGTTAGAAGAACTCAAATATTTAGTTTAGTACTCAAGTACAAGTCTTAGTTCTCGAGTAACATCATTATAGTTCTCGAGAAGCCTAGACTAGTTCTCGAGTAGACTCATCCTATACTTCTCGAGTAGCAAGAGCTAGCCATGAAAATTTTTCTAAGTCTATTTCTCGAGAAGTCAGTATAGTACTCGAGTACAAGTTTAAGTTCTCGAGTAATGTTATCTTAGTTCTCGAGAAGCTTAGTTTAGTTCTTGAGTAGACTTAGCTCATATTTCTCGAGTACTTGCATATGTCCAGAACGTATAGTTTGCGAGTAATATGCCTGTTCTCGAGTACTTATATGTCTTTTCTCGAGAACTGAAGTCTAGTTTTTTAGAAAAATCTCTTAAGTCAAGAATCGTCACGATTTTGAAATGATATATCGTGATTGGTCCACGTGTCGTCATTAATGTCGATTCTAACCCTTATAGGAGATCTTATATAAGGTCTTGTCATTAAGACTAACCCTAAGAGGTGAACCGTACTATTTAAAGATTTCTGGATCGGTCATCTCTCTAAAAAAAAGGATTTACAGAAGCCGACGCCGCTCATCTTATCTCCAGGGCCGACTTCGATTCAGATCGACTTGCTGTTCAAGGGATTCATAAATCTTCATCTTCTCCTTGATTGCTTAAGTAGAAGTTTCTCAGAACTGATCCACCGAGAGTCTTCTTGAACAATTTCTAATAAATCCGCAAAGTTAAGAAACAAGACCTAGGGACAAATTTTAAGATCTAAGAGGAAATTACTTTTTGTATTTTCAGATTTCTCTTATTCTTGTAGGAGATTATTCTCCGAGTGTAGGAGCTTTATTCTCCGAGTTGTAGGAATTATTCAACTTTCGAGTGAAGATCCATTTGGATCAAGATTGTAGGAACTTGGTTCCGAGACGTAGGATTGGTTTTCAATCCGAGATAGTGGAGTAGCCGAGTCTAGTGATTTACTAAATCGGTGAGGGAAAGTGGACGTACCCATGGTTGGGGAACCACTATTAATCTTCTTGTCTCTGTGATTGCTTGATTATTTTTGTGCAAGTTCGTTAAATTTTTTATTTCGCAAATAGAATTCACCTATTCACCCCCCCTTTAGGTGATTTAGGTAGACAACTTAACACTTTTAATTTGTATCAGAGGGAGGTTGGTCATTAAAATGTTAACACCTTGTTCAATTTCCTCTTTTAGTTGTCTCTTGTGAACCTTTCAAGCAATGGACAAGGCTAAAGATTTTGCCAAGCTTTCCCTGTGCACAAAGAACAACTTTCCCATGTGGAAAGAGAGAATTATGTTTTTCATAGAAGCTGTGGATCCGAAAATCTTCATGATTGTTGAAGAAGGTCCTTATGTGCCAATGACCATCTCCTATATAGATCCAACAAAGCAAGTTCCCAAGAAGTTAATGGATCTAGATAAAGACGAGATTGCACTTGTCTCCTTGGACAAGAAAGATAAAAATATAATTGCAAGTGCAGTCAATGACACAATGCTGCAAAATCAGATCCACTACCAGTCTGCTAAGGATATGTGGCAGTCTGTCATCACTCGGATGGAAGGTACAAATGAAGTGAGGGATGATAGAAGATCCCTATTCAATCAGAAGTATGAAGTCTTCCGGCAAGGACCAAAGGATACCATTGCAGATACTTTTGAGAACTTTTTCAAGATAGTTAATGGCCTCAGAGTATATGTCCGAGCCGTCACCAACAGAGAACTTAATGACAAGTTTCCAAGATCCTTAACCAAGAAATGGGACAACAAGGTCTCTGCCATCAGGGAATTTGGAAAGCTAGCTGAGACAGACCCTCAGATTCTCTTCGGAAAGATGATGTCCTATGAGCTTCAACTCAACAAAAGGAAAGCTGAAGAATAGAAGAGCATGTTTGCATCCAAAAAGAAGCCTTTTGCTCTAAAGGCAGACACCTCTAGGAAGTCAAATGCTTTCTCTCCAGCCCCAACACCAGAAGTTAGTGAAGAAAAAAACTCGGAGCCAAGTACCTCGATATCAGAGCTATCTGAAGGAGGGTTCTCCTTACTCTCATGACAGTTCAAAAAATTCTTGAACAAGAAGAAGCAATGGAAAGGCCAGAATGCCTCTCACAGAAGATCACAACTTGACAGTGATCGACACAGAAAGGGCTCAAACAGCCACGACAAGTATGGTTCTAAAAAGAACAAACACATTTCGACTGACATAGTTTGTTACTGTTGTAACAAGCCAGGACATGTCATAGCTAACTTCCCCCGCAAGAAGAAGGAAGGTGGCAGGAGAGAAGAAAAGAAGTCCTCGTACAATAAGGAGAGGACTGAGAAGTGCCTGATAGCCAAGAAGGGAAAAACTCTTAGTTACTCTGACTCATTTGAGTTGAGTGAAGAATAAGAAGCCTACTTTGGGCTTATGGCTCAATCCAATGATGGACAAGAGCCCTTGTTCAATAGGAAAGTAAACTCTCACACTCCTCTTTCATAATCTGAAGTATCGAGCATGATCATGAGGACAGATCCTCTGACTATGAGTCTTAACTTATGGCCATGTATAAGGAGTTGATTATGGCGTATGCAAATGTCGAAAGGTCATGAAAACTCATGCAAAAGAGATTAAGTCTCTAAAGGCCATAGAAAGCTCTCTGAGAGAGGAAGTCGTTAAGATGGACTAACTCATAGAAGACTTAGATACTGCAGTTGATGAGTTCAACAAGGCTATCAAGCACCTTTATTTGAAGGATGAAATCATCAAGGGGTTGGAAGAATTACAAGAAGTCGAAAAGAACCTTGTTGAAGGTTTCTCTAAGCCCAAGGTAGTTCTTCCTCTTATTGATGAGTTCTCTGCTCAGGCCAAGGGTGCTGGGCTAGGCCATGTAAAAGCTCCTAGTAAATCTTCTATTAGGAATAAGGCTCAGAGAAGGAATAAGGCCGCCAAGAATGCCTTAGCCAAAGAAAAGGGGAAGGCCCCTCAAGATCAGACTATCTTTAAGAAAGTCATAATTCCAACTAATGAGTTTGATCATGATTCATCCTACGACCACTTTACTAGGCCTACTTATGTAGAGCAAAAGTCTCGTTACCAAGGGTGGACTCGCCCCAGAAACTTTGGTGAGAGTGTATTTAAGGCATCTTATAAAGAAGTCATTCTTAAGGACTATGGTCCTTATGATCATAGTTATAACTTCAATAAATCACCAAAAGTAAAATCCATTGTGCAAAATCCTGTGAAGGAGAAGAAATCATGTGATTGTCATCATCATGAATCTTCTTCCTCCAAGAATGCTACCCTTGCTAGACAACCATATTAGAAGGTCAAGCAGGAGTACTTAAGGCAAAGATACAATAGGTTCGACTATTGGTGCTGTGGCAGAATTGGACATTTTGTCATCGATTGTTGGTTTAATCCAAGAAATGTTCCAACTCCTCAGGTTAGCAACAAGAAAATGTCCCCTCATAATTCTAATCCTCGTAGGGGGAGTGTTCTAACACGAGAACAAGGACCCAAACATGTTTGGGTTCCTAAGGCAAACTAATTATGATTGCAGGGATGTCCAAAGGCCACCAAAATGCCTGTTTTATATTTGGACAGTGGATGCTCTCGGCACATGACCGGGACAAGAAGCCTACTTCAAAATTATTCTCAAGTGTTGAACGGACCAAAGGTCATCTTTGGAGGTTCAGACCGAGGGATAACTAAAGGATACGGTATGATCACTAACGGTAGTGTATCCTTTTCGGATGTAGCTTATGTCGAGGGATTGGAACACAATCTTATAAGCATAAGCAAACTATGCAACTGATGAGTATAAAAATATACAATTTTGTATAATATTAATTTTGAATATTTATAAATAAAACCTTAGTTTATATATACAACTAATTATTTTTTTTATATTCTATTTTTATATGTTTTATATTTATTTTCTAAGTTTTTCTAAGTTTTTGTTTTTTTTACTTAGGTCACTCCCCTAGGTCACGGACGTGACCTAGGATTTTATAACCATGTTTAATTCATTTTATTTTTTATTTTTGTTGTTTAGGAAAATCACGAAAACTGATGGACACGTCCACGACACTCCCGTGACCCAATAAGACACGCCCATGACCGATGATTCCATCAAGATGTCGCGATGTTGCCACGCCCCGTGCCGTCAGATGAACCGACTACCAGACACGCTCGTGACTTAATCCGACACGCCCGTGCCCGCACCGATGTTAGTCTGTTTCAAGCAAGATGTCGTGCTGTCGCCATGCCCCGTTCCGCGTGATGACCTGACTTCCAGACATGCCCGTGACACAATTCGACACGCCCGTGACCAGATGAAATTCTATCCAAAGTTGAGCCCATCTCGAAAAATGGCCAGACAGGCTACCCGACACGCCCGTTACCTTTTCCCGCCCACATGACACGCCCGTGTCCAGGGGTTTGTCGTTTCAAAATTTTTCTACAAATAGAGGGGCAGGGCTTTGTAAAATTATTCGAACACCAACAGCTTCCTTAAGAACGGTTAAGGACTCCCCAGCTCTCATACAAAGAACTGGTAGTAGCTTTCAAGAATTCCAAGTTCTATAAGTTGTAATTTTTTCAGCTTTCTTTTCAGCTTTGTAGGAAGTTGTAATAACTTTTTGAATTTATAAAATACAATGTTTTAATTTCTATTCTGAGTACTTTAAAATTTTATTTTCTATTTTAGATTACTTTATTTTCTCATACTATCCTGAATGAAAGGCGAAGCTCTGCTTATGTCCTAGATTAAGATAGCGTGAAACTGCTTTCAAAACTATTTTTCAAAACCTTATTATTTCATACTATCTCGAATGTAAGGCGAGGCGAAAGCCTATGACCTGTATTAAGATAGTGTTAAAGCTTTTCAATAGTTTAGATTTTACTACCCTATCTTGAATGAAGGGAGAAGCGAAAACTTAAGTCCTGAATTAAGATAGATAGGTAGATATTATTTTCTGCACTTTATACCGCCCCCATCCTGATAAGAGACTAAGAACCCTTAGAACTTTGTGAAGATGTGCTCTGGGTTGGATATTATTTTAAACTATTTCAACTCTACTTTCTAGTTATTCTAACTAGGGTTTTCTGTTAATTGATCATATACCAGGTGAAGAGACACTACGTTTTACATTAACCCATTTTAAACGCAAGCCTCCCCGGTCGTACTTTCGAGTCAGTGATGCTGCCAAAGGGACCCTCTCAATAAGTTTGGTAATCAAGAAATAAAGTTGTTCTTTAATAGGTGAATTAATATGCTCTCATAGTAATTCGTAAATCAAGGACTACCTTCTGAGTCCTTATCTTAATAAAACCACGTATTTATATTTTTCTGTCTTTTATTTTTAATATAAACTCCACTCCGTTTTTTCGATAAAATAATAGTTCGTTCTAAAAAGTAGAATAATTAACACTGATCCTAGGAAAAATATGACCTTTATATTTTCTATAAAATACTATACTCCTATGCGATATGTACTCTTTCCTTAATCCACAGGATATAAGTAAGTAAAAAATAGATAGACTTATATACGTAAAGGATTATATAACACAAAATCTACCCTCTTTAAATAAAAATTTACATATCAAGCTTTTTAGTGTCGTTGCCAGGGAATCGTTTATATGTGTTAATATTTGAAAATAAAAAAATGCTATTAATTTTATCTTTTTTCTCTCCTGGTAGTTAAAAACCATAGATTTTATAAAAATAAAACAAATATAAAATTCACTGAATTATAAACTTTGTTTTTATAAAACCTAACTTTTTATTAACAATTTTATTTACCGTTAACGAATTCTAACAAAAACCTAACATAGTATTTTAACGTATTTTATATAAAACTTTTCTTATAAAAAAAACTAGTTTGTAATAAAATTTCTTTTTATAAAACCTATTTTATATAAAACCTTATTTTTAGTTATTTTCCTATTTTAAGTCTTTTCGTCTGTTTGTATTTGTGTGTTTATTTGTTTTTAACTTTGTTTTTTTAATTTTTTTTTTGTTTTACTTTGTTTTATTATTTGTTTTTATAAAAAGTCTTTTTATTGTATGATTCGCAGAACTCCATCTGATTTAAATCTTGAATTTGATCCTGAAATCGATCGCACCTTTCGCAAGCGCCTCCGATCTTTGAATCAAGAGCTTGAATTAAATATATTAGAGTCCGGAGGCACCGCACACGTACAATAAATGTCAGTAGTGCCACAAAAAATGTCAGAGGTGGTCCCCCAAAGGACCATGTCTTATTATGCACGACCCAATTTAGATGACACCAGGTCTAGTATCGTTCGTCCAACAATTGCTAATAATAAATTCGAGATTAAATCGAGTATAATCCAAATGATTCAAAATTCCGTTCAATTCGATGGATTGCCCAACGAAGATCCAAACACGCACTTGTCCAACTTTTTAGAAATATGCGACACATTTAAGATAAATGATGTCACTGATGATGTCATCCATCTTCGCTAATTTCCTTTTTCGCTACAAACGAAAGCCAAACAGTGGCGAGCTTCTCTTCCCAGAGGATCTAACACCACTTGGGCTGACATGACGGAGAAATTCCTTGCAAAGTACTTTCCACCCGCAAAAACCGTACATTTGCGTGCAGATATTTCTTCCTTTGTGCAAGGCGAGCCCGAGTCTCTCTATGAGACTTGGGAATGTTTTAAGGAATACTTACCTCGGTGTCCACATCATGTGCTGCCAGCTTGGCTCCAGGTACAGACATTCTATAACGGTCTGAACACTCAGACCCTACAAGCCATTGATGCTGCCGCTGGGGGCACACTCAATAACAAAACCCCCAAGGCCGCTCAAACCCTATTTGAACCCTGTTTGAGGAGATGGCCATGAATGCGTACCAGTGGAACGCGCCGAGGTCACACCCTAAATAAGCTGGGATCTATGAGCTCGACTCCTCTTGAATCTTAGCTCTCCAAGTAGAATATATGACTAGGCAAGTGGCGGGGATGAGTGCTTCCTCCACCTCTATATCTTGGAATTTGCCGAATTCAACTAATAATAATAATGAAGAAGTCGACTATATGGGGAACTCATATAGACCTTCGTATAATCCAAATAATAATAATAATTCTTACAATCAAGGATATAGGATTCATCCAAATTTTTGGTGGAGCAACCCCAATAATTCTCAACGCCCTCCGATTACAAATCCAATTGGATTTGCACCGCAACCCCCACAACCACAAACGCCACCACAACAACTGCACTAATTTAAAAACTCAAGTATGCATTGTAATTTTTTTCAACTTTGGAATTACATTCCTTAGTAGTTTTAATAACACATAACATAGAAAAAAAGATGATAGAATACAAAAATCTTTCACTTTAACAAAAGCCTATTATATAGGTATAGTCCACCCTTCCGAGGTTGATATTTTATTTTTGTTTAAAATTTTGAGAAAGAACAAATAAAAGGATGAATAATTTCCAATATATCTCGTATAAGATATAGTAATCATAAAGAATATCTATCCTTGTTATATCTAATTTTAATATATGTTTACTATTTATTTTAAAAAACCTTTTTATGGCTATAAATTCTAACTCTGGTATCAATGATATATATATACGATAGCATTTAACTCTTAATTCACCGAATTTTTTATACCTATTTTATCTTGAAGAATTAAATTGATAGTAAATAGAAAATTTCACAACTTGTAAATATACTCAACTTTATATTTTCTCTGGAATAGCAAAATCTAAGTATGGGGGTATTTAATGAGTATAAAAATATACAATTTTTTATAGTGTTAATTTTGAATATTTATAAATAAAATCTTAGTTTATATATATATAACAAATTATTTTTATAATATTTAATTTTTTTATGTTTTATATTTATTTTTTATGTTTTTCTTAATTTTTGTATTTTTTACTTAGGTAATGCCCCTAGGTCTTGCCCATGACCTAGGGCGTGATAGCCCGGTTTAATTCCTTTAATTTTCTGTTTTTGTTATTTAGGAAAATCGGGAAAACTGATGGACACGTCTACGACACGCCCGTGACCTAATGAGGCACGCCTGTGACCGATGTTTCCAACAAGATTTCGCGCTGTCACCACTCCACGTGCCTCTAGATTAACCGACTACCAGACACGCCCGTCAACGAATCTGACATGCTCGTGCCCGCACCGATGTTAGCCTGTTTCTAGCAAGATGCCGTGCTGTTGCCACGCCCCGTACCGCCTGATGACCCGACTGCCAGACACATCGTGACACAATTCAACATGCCCGTGACCTGATGAAATTCAATCCAAAGTTCAGCCCATCTCGACACATGGCCAGACAAGCTTCCCGATACGCCCGTGACCTTGTCACGCCCACCCGACACGCCCGTGTCTAGGGGTGTGTCGTTTCAAAATTTTTTCTATAAATAGAGGGGCAGGGCTTTGTAAAATTATTCGAACACTAATAGCTTCTTTACGAACGGTTAAGGACTCCCCAGCTCTCTAACAAAGAACTTGTAGTAGCTTTCAAGTATTCCAAGTTCTGTAAGTTGTAATTTTTTCAGCTTTTTTTTTTAGCTTTGTAGGAAGTTGTAATAACTTTTTGAATTTATAAAATAGAATGTTTTAATTTCTATTCTGAGTACTTTAAAATTTTATTTTCTGTTTTAGTTTACTTTATTTTCTCATACTATCTTTAATGAAAGGCGAAGCTCTGCTTATGTCCTGGATTAAGATAGCGTGAAACTGCTTTCAAAACTATTTTTCAAAACCTTATTATTTCATACTATCCCAAATGAAAGGCGAGGCGAATGCCTATGACCTGTTTTAAGATAGTGTGAAAGCTTTTCAATTGTTTAGATTTTACTACCCTATCCTGAAAGAAGGGAGAAGCGAAAACTTAAGTCCTGAATTAAGATAGATAGATAGATATTATTTTCTGCACTTTATACCGCCCCCATCCTTATAAGAGGCTTAGAACCCTTCGCACTTGGTCAAGATGAGCTCTAGGTTGGATATTATTTTCAACTATTTCAACTCTACTTTCTAGTTATTCTAACTAGGGTTTTCTGTTAATTGATCATATACCAGGTGAAGAGACACTACGTTTTATATTAACCCATTTTAAATGCAAACCTCCTCGGTCGTAGTTTCGAGTCAGTGATGCTGCCAAAGGGACCCTCTCAATAAGTTAGGTAATCAAGAAATAAAGTTATTCTTTAATAGGTGAATTAATATTCTCTCATAGTAATTCTGAAATCAAGGACTACCTTCTGAGTCCTTTTCTTAATAAAACCATGTATTTATATTTTTCTGTCTTTTATTTTTAATATAAACTCCACTCCATTCTTTCGATAAAATAATAGTTCGTTCTAAAAAGTAGAATAATTAACACCGATCCTACGAAAAATACGACCTTTATATTTTCTAAAAAATACTATACTCCTATGCGATAGATACTCTTTCCTTAATCCACAGGATATAAGTAAGTGAAAAAGAGATAGACTTATATACGTAAAAGATTATATAACACCAAATCTACCCTCTTTAAATCAAAATTTACTTATCAAGCTTTTTAGTCTCGTTGTCAGGGATTCATTTATATGTGTTAATATTTGAAAATAAAAGAACGCTATTAATTTTATCTTTTTTTTCTCTTGTTAGTTAAAAACCTTAGATTTTATAAAAATAAAACAAATATAAAATTCACTGAATTTTAACTTTGTTTTTTTAAAACCTAACTTTTTATTAACAATTTTATTTACCACTAACGAATTCTAACAAAAACCTAACATACTATTTTAACGTATTTTATATAAAACTTTTCTTATAAAAAAACTAGTTTATAATAAAATTGCTTTTTATAATACCTGTTTTATATAAAACCTTATTTTTAGTTATTTTCCTATTTTAAGTCTTTTTGTGTGTTTGTATTTGTGTGTTTATTTATTTTTAACTTAATTTTTTTAACTTATTTTTGTTTTACTTTGTTTTATTTTTTTGTTTTTATAAAAAGTCTTTTTAGTGTATGATCCGCAGAACTCCATCTGATTTAAATCTTGAATTTTATCCTGAATTCGATCGCACCTTTCGCAGGCGCCTCCGATCTCTGAATCAAGAGCTAAACTAAATCTATTAGAGTCTGGAGGCACCACACACGTACAAGAAATGGCAGCAGTGCCACAAAAAACGTCAAAGGTGGTCCCCCAAAGGACCATGTCTTATTATGCACGACCCAATTTAGATTACACTGGGTCTAGTATCGTTCGGCCAACAATTGCTAATAATAACTTCGAGATAAAATTGAGTATAATCCAAATGATTCAAAATTCCGTTCAATTCGATGGATTGCCCAACGAAGATCCAAACACACACTTGTCCAACTTTTTAGAAATATGCGACACATTTAAGATAAATGGCGTCACTAATGATATCATCCGTCTTCCCTTATTTCCTTTTTCGCTACAAACGAAAGCCAAACACTGGCTAGCTTCTCTTCCCAGTGGATTTATCACACTTGGGCTGACATGACTGAGAAATTCCTCACAAAGTACTTTCCACCTGCAAAAACCGTACGTTTGCGTGCGAATATTTCTTCCTTTGTGCAAGGCGAGTCCGAGTCTCTCAATGAGACTTGGGAACGATTTAAGGAAAACCTACGTCGGTGTCAACATCATGCGCTACCAGCTTGGCTCCAGGTACAGACATTCTATAACGGTCTGAAAACTAAGACCCTACAAGCCATTGATGCTGCCGCTGGGGGCATGCTCAATAACAAAACCCCCAAGGCCGCTCAAACCCTATTTGAACCCTATTTGAGGAGATTGCCATGAATGCGTACCAGTGGAACGTGCCGAGGTCACACCCTAAACAAGCTAGGATCAATGAGCTCGACTCCTCTTCAAACTTAGCTCTCCATGTAGAATATCTGACTAGGCAAGTGGCGGGGATGAGTGCTTCCTCCACTTTTATATCTTGGAATTCACCGAATTCAACTAATAATAATAATGAAGAAGTCTACTATATGGGAAACTCATATAGGCCTTCCTATTATCCGAATAATAATAATAATGATTCTTACAATCCAGGATATAGGAATCATCCGAATTTTCTGGGGAGCAACCCCAATAATGCTTAACGCCCTCGGATTACAAATCCAATTGGATTTGCACTGCAACCCCCACAACCACAAACGCCACCACCACAACCGCACCAATTTAAAAACTCAAGTATGCATTGTAATTTTTTTCCACTTTGGAATTACATTCCTTAGTAGTTTTAATAACGCATAACTTAGAAAAAAAGATGATAGAATACAAAAATCTATCACTTCTACAAAAGCCTATTGTATAGGTAAAGTCCACCCTTCCAAAGTTGATATTCTATTTTTGTTTAAAATTTTGAGAGAGAATATATAAAAGGATTAATATTTTCCAATATATCTTGTATAAGATATAGTAATCATAAAGCCAATCTATCCTTGTTATATCTAATTTTAATATATGTTTACTATTTGTTTTCAAAAAACTTTTTATGGCTATAAATTCTACCTCTGGTATCAATGATATATATATACGATAGCATTTAACTCTTTATTCACTGGATTTTTTATACCTATTTTATCTTGAAGAATTAAATTGATAGTAAATAGAAAATTTCATAACTTGTAAATATACACAACTTTATATTTGCTCTAGAATAGCAAAATCTAAGTATGGGGTATTTGATGAGTATAAAAATATATAATTTTGTATAGTATTAATTTTTAATATTTATAAATTAAATTTTAGTTTATATATATATATATAACTAATTATTTTGGTTATATTTTATTTTTTTATGTTTTATATTTATTTTCTATGTTTTTCTAAATTTTTGTCTTTTTTACTTAGGTCATGCCCCTAGGTCTTGCCCATGACCTAGGGCGTGACAACCCGGTTTAATTCCTTTTATTTTCTGTTTTTGTTATTTAGGAAAATCGGGAAAACTGATGGACACGTTTACGACACGCCCGTGACCCAATGAGGCATGCCCGTGACCAATGTTTCCAATAAGATGTCGCGCTGTCACCACGCCACATGTCTCTAGATGAACAGACTACCAGACACGCCTGTGACCGAATCCGGTACGCCCGTTCCCACACTGATGTTAGCCTGTTTCCAGCAAGATGCCGCGCTGTCGCCATTCCCCATTCCGCCTGATTGCTCGACTGCCAGACACATCGTGACACAATTTGACACGCCCTTGACTTGATGAAATTATATCTAAAGTTCAGCCCAGCTCGACACATGGAGAGACACGCTGTCCGACACTCTCGTGACATTATCACACCCACCCGACACGCCCCTGTCTACGGGAGTGTTGTTTCAAAATTTTTTCTGTAAATAAAGGGGCAGGGCTTTGTAAAATTATTCGAACACCAACAGCTTCCTTAAAAACTATTAAGGACTCCCCAGCTCTCTGACAAAGAACTGGTAGTAGCAGAAAGTGTTAAGTTGTCTACCTAAATCACCTAGAGGTGGGTGAATAGGTGAATTGTGTGTCTATTTGCGAAATAAAAAATTTAAAAGAACTTGCACAAACAATCAAGCAATCACAGACAATAAGAAGATTTATAGTGGTTCCCCAACCTTGGGTACATCCACTTTCCCTCACCGATCTAGTAAATCACTGGATCCAGCTACTCCACTATCTCAGATTGAAATCCAATCCTACGTCTCAGAACCGAGTTCCTACAATCTCGATCCAAAGGGATCTACACTCGGAAGTTAAAAACTTCCTACAACTCAGAGAACAATGCTCCTACACTCATAGAATAATCTCCTACAAAATTACAAAGAGTTTTGAAATACAAACGAAGATTTGTCTCATATCTTGAAAAGTTTGACTCTAGGTCTTCTTCTGAACATGACGGCATTTTCAGAATTTGTTGAAGAATAACCTCTGTAAATCTGATTTGAGAAACTGAGTACCTACTCGATCAAGGAGAAGATGAAGATTCCTTGAACAGCAAATCTAACTTGATCGAAAACATTCGTGTTGATCTTTACGTTGTGCGGCAGCGACGACTGCTTTAAATTTGTTCTTGGAGAGAGACGCCTGATTCAGAATAATAGATAGTACGGATTTCCGCTTAGGGTTAGTCTTGATGTAAAGATATTATATAGGATTTCCCCTAACGGTTAGAATTGGCATTAATGACGACACGTGGACCAATCACGGTGTCTCATTTGAAAATCCCGTCGATCTGGACTTAAATAAATTTTCTGAAAAGTTTGACAGCAAATCTCGAGAAGTGTGAATAAGTTCTCGAGAACAGGCTGACTTCTCGAGAACTAAACATCCTGAACTTATGTAACTACTCGAGAACAAATGGCATTGAGTCGACTTAAGAATTAACTAGACTTCTAAAAGACCATTACTCGAAAGCCAAACCGTATACTCGAGAACTATGCCGACTTCTCGAGAACTAGAGACTAAGTTCTCGAGAACTATGATGGACTTATCGAGAGAGGGACTTAGAATAATTTTTGCGGCTGTCTCTAACTACTCGAGAAATATAGGCTGGGACTTCTCGAGAACCTAGACTGACCTTCTCGAGAACTATAAGAATGTTTCTCGAGAACTAGTCTCATCTTCTCGAGAACTAGATGAACTTCTCGAGTTCTGCTAACTCTACTTCTCGAGAACTATCATAAACATCTCGAGAAGTGGACTTAGAGAAATTCTGTACTTTTGAAAATCTTTCTCTTCATGTATCCAATCTTCATCCAATGCTCCAAGTGCTTGAATTTGAAGTGTACCCCAAATGAGAGGCTACACTTGAGTCAACACCTTAGATCACACAGTGAGAAAATTACACTATATGGTCCTGTGTTCATGACCCACTGTAGACTGACATTGGTCTACACTTAGCAATGATAGTCTGCAAACACACAACTTAAACAAGGATATCAAATACAACTTAATTCATCTTACTTCAAGGGTGACTTCATGCAAATCTTAGTTATTGTGGATGCAATACCCAACAATCTCACCTATTTGTAGAAGTAAGAACCCTCTACACTAAGTTGAATTATACCAATAAAGAATGAACTGTAAATGAAGAAATAGAGTACTAATGCAAGAAAGAAAAATTTAACACACAATTAGCAAAACTAGAAAATATATATATATATAATGTTTTAGATTTACAATTCAACATTCATTTCATCCATAGTATCAAAAACAAATATCAGGAGAAAATCATTCCTAGCTCTGATGTTGCCTGTCTTGCTTCTCTTGCTGTCTCCTCTGATAGCTAAAACGCTTTGGGTAGTTTCTTGGAGGTTTTGGAGGAGCCTTAGGATTATTCTTGCCATACTGTCTGTCATATATCCTTCTTTTAGTCACGGACTTCTAATAAAGATCCCACTCAGAGGTGTTGTAGTGGAGATTCTTATTTTCATTATAGTTCATTACTAACTTGAGAGTATCAAGAATCAATGCTTTGGACGTAGGACTCCAGACTTCTACAAATTCTTGTGCTTTGCTTTTCTCTGAATTTGTCTTGGGAACATTCTTGCTAGAAGAGGGGCCTTCCCCATACTTCCTTTTCTTAGAGGTGTGGATTTCTGGCAAATCCTGAGGAATCAAATCATCATCCCATACTCGGTCATAAGAAGCAGGAGGAGGATTATTATCTTCTGTCCTTGGAGAGAAACATTACATCTGAGGTTCTTGCATCTGAGCTGGCATCTGACTGGAGTGTGCTTCATCAAGATGGTTCAGATTATGAGGAATGACTTTAGGATCAACTAGAAATTCAAGGAATATTTGGTTGTGTATGTCACAACCCGCATTTTCTCCGAATTTAGGAACTATCGGAGTATGAGAAAACACGCATCATGATGCCACGTCGAGCAGGGGATAACTGCTGACGCTCAGGCAAAACCATCTACTAACTTTAAGAAAGAATTTCATGAGTTTAATGATTAGAAAATCAGTTATATTTTAGAGGCTGTATCCCTCGGCTCGGTGGATCACCTAGTCCACAGTTAAAAACTATACTTTACGCTGCGAAAAATACTTTATTCAGGTTTGACTTCCTAACGAGTGCATAAGTGCCCCAAGAGGATAGCTTATGCTATGCAAAACTCTATATTTATTTTATATTTATATTAGAAAACGAACTTTATACGTTGTTTGGAAAATAGTGATTTTAGTTTTATAAAACAAGCTGATCATGTGATATACTCATAATAATAGTTGTAGTTTTAAAATAACTAGCAACCTAGCATAAATCCTCCACAGAGCAAGTAGACTATCTCAAGAAAATGGTAGCAGCAAAAAGTAATATATCTAGTACGAGGGTAAAAACTACCAGTGGGCGCCAACAACATGACACGAACCCACTAGCACATATGTATGTTTGTAAGAAAAGTACTGAAAAACTACATCACTAACAAACCAACAGGATCTCCAAAGCTGAAGAGACCACCAGCAACACCACCACAACCAAGCCACCAAACTGGCTACTGCTCAGAACCTGAGGTATTCAAAAGAAGGAAGAATACCTCAGCAAGAAAAACAAGGTAAAACTACATGAAATTGTCAACCAGGGAAATAAATTAAAGAGGAAATCACTCAGCAGTAAAAGTCACAACTGCCTAAAGCAAGACAACAAGAAATGCACTACGTGCGAGGAAACAACATCAACCCTTCCCAGAAACTACATCCTGCAGAGTCTACTAAGCTACCAATAGCCCAAAGTGCTGCAATCTACCAAGGAAGAAACTTCTAACACCCTAAGATGTGGGAGATGGTAGTAGGAAAGACAAACAACATGGATCCATGTTGGAGGCAAACTCAGTCCCCCAACCACCATTTCCAAGCCAACAAGCTCAAGGGTCTACATGTGAAAACATAAGGGACCTTCCACCCCCTTGCCCAGCCCGTACCTTGAGCAAGATAGAAGAATAAGGGTGGCCTTGGCAAAATTACACAATACATCCCCCATGAAGAGCTTTAAACCACCACTACTAACCACGACCCACAATTCGTCCCTAAGGAAAGAAAAACATGGCCGACAAGGAAACTCAAAATATAATCAAGGAATTCACTCAGGAACGAAAATCGAGGTAGAGGAAAAGTGTTGAAATGACTCAACACGGCTTGGCGTTGAGTGGGACCCACTCAACGCCTACCTAGACCTTGGCGTTGAGTGAGCTAGCCTCACTCAGTGCCAGAACAAGCATGGCGTTGAGTGAAGTTCACTCACTCAATGCCTCCAGCAAGAAAAACTCTGGCATTGAGTGAGCAAGCCTCACTCAATGCCAAAACATGCATGGCGTTGAGTGAGGTACACTCACTCAATGCCCTGGTACTTAACCACAATCAAAGAAAGTGGCGTTGAGTGAGCTTGCTTCACTCAACGCCAAAACAGCAATGGTGTTGAGTGAAGCTAACTCACTAAACGCCCTTACACTTAGCCGCAAAAGAGAACAACGGTATTGAGTGAGTCCACCTCACTCAACGCCAAACCAGCAATGGCGTTGAGTGAGGTTAACTCACTCAACGCCCTGGCACTTAGCCGCAAACAAGAAATTCTGCGGTGTTGAGTAAGCTGACCTCACTCAATGCCAAAACAATAATGGCGTTTAGTGAGTTCATCTCACTCAACAAAAGAAGTTCTGGCCGCAAAGAAGGGCTGTGGAGTTGAGTGAGTCTGCCTCACTCACCGCCAAAGCAGAAATGGCGTTGAGTGAGGTCAACTCTCTCAACGCCACGGGACTTGGCCGCAAACTTTCCTTCGGCATTCAGTGAGGCCACCTCACTCAATGCCAAAAAAGGAATTGCGTTGAGCTAGGTCAACTCACTCATCGCAAAATTACTTAGCCTCATAAAAGGCTATGGCGTTGAGTGAGAACACCTTACTCAACGCAAAAGTACTTGGTTGCACAGAAGCGACGGTGTTGAGTGAGTCCACCTAACTCAACGCTAAAACCGAAATGGCGTTGAGTGAGGTCGACTCACTCAATGCCAGAATAGTTAGCTTCTAAGGAAAACCGCAGCTTTGAGTGAGCTTGCCTGATGGAGGCGACGGCCCTCAACAGTTTGAAGACGAGGACGGTGCGCTTACGGAAGATATTTCTCCGTCTCCAAGTAGTGACATGCGACGCCGTGAAGACTATGTGGCGCGTCGCCCAAATATCCGCCCGCGGCGTAAGCCTATATTTAAATAATTAATAATAATTATTACTAAAATTATTATTAATTATTTATGCATTTTGGTTCTATTTTATTTATGCATTTTATTTAATTTTCATAATATGTGGCATGGTTATGTTTTGAACCATGATTATTTGTATTTTAATTTTGGGCTGCATGTAGCCTTTTTATCTTGTTGTTTGATGTAAGCCTATATATAGGCATGAATATTTTCATTTGGAGGTATTGATTGATGAAATAAAATTGAAACCCAAATTGTCTCCCTCTTGAGATCTCTCTCCTTTCTCTCCTTGGCCGAACTTCTCCATCCCCATTCTCCCACTTGGTCGCCGGCCTCTTCCCATCTCCTCCTCCCTATCCTTTTCCCCTCCTCCTCTCCTTGTTAAGGAAAACCTCCCCATATTCCCTCCTTTCAAAATCTGGCCACCTACATCATCTCCTACAACTCACCTTGTGGATCTCCAACCCGGCGTGAAGCTATATTGGCGAGCGAGATTCTCTTCTCCTTCCGGCGCGACTCCGGCGGAGCCGTTGGAGAACGATCCAAGTCGAGATTAATCGGAATCACCCATTCCGATTGGGTAACAAAATACTTCCACTCTTGTGAGATTCTTTCTTTATAAATATTCAAGTGGTGGTTTTTATCCGTAACGTTAACTATTGAAATATTCGGATTTCATCGTGGTTGATTTTTATCTTGATTTGTTATTCTCTTTATTGTTATTTTTCATTCAAGAGGTTTGGTGAACCTTCGCAATCTTTTCGTTGGGACAGATCTACACATTCCGAATCGAAGTTTTTCGGTAGATCTCTTTTGGTACAACGCCGCTCGGTCGGACCCAATATTGGTCCTTTTAGCTCGATCGAACATTGGCCCTATAGCCCTTGTAGGATCCAAATCGGTTTGGCTACCCGTATGCTAGCATAATATTGATAGATTAAATTGCGTGGCGTCGCGTAGAGCGGTTGTGCGAGTGTAGGGATTGGATCGAAGAGTGGCGTGGCGTTAGAACGTAGTCCTACTCGGTGTGAAACGTGCAAGCCTACATCAATTTAGTATCAGAGGGAGGTTATTGTCGATTTCCTAATCGGCACCATCCATCTATTTTTAGGTAGGCTAAAAAAAATATACATTTCAAAATTTTAATTTCAAATTTCAGATTTCAAATTTCAAATTTTAAATTTCAAATTTCAAATTTCAAAATTTCAAAATTCAAATTTTAAATTTCAAATTTAAGATTTCAAATTTCGAATTTCAAATATCAAAATTTCAAATTTCAAATTTCAAAATTTCAAATTTCAAATTTCAAATTTCAAATTTCAAATTTCAAATTTCAAGATTTCAAATTTCAAATTTCAAAATTTAAAATTTCAAAATTCAAAATTTCAAATTTCCAATTTCAAATTCTAAATTTCAAATTTTTCTCAAAATCTAAAAAAATAAAATTCCTAAAATTCTCTATCTTATTTTTAATAAGAAATCCAAAAAAAATTATTTTTCATTAAGTCATTATTTTTATTAAGTTATTTTAAAATTTAATAGTTGGTGTGCCAATAGCGGCCTATATTTTTATTTTTTCAACAAAATTCAAAAATAAAATTTTTTTAATAATCTTCATATTTTTTTTAGCAAGAAAATCTATTTTCAATAAGTTTTACCATAGTGGTTAAGCGAGAACAATTCCGACAATCCTAATTTATTTGGGTCAGTTTACTTTTCTTTGCATGAACACAAGTATCGGATCGAGTTTTCTCTCGGGTTCTTACGATTATGGCCTATGACGTTCACGTTTCCCATTTAGACTATTGGTATGATAAATCCATGGTTAAGCATCCCCCTAGGCAATGCCACATTAATCTTACCTATGATGGTTTAGGGTATCCTAAAAATTTTAGGGATTGGCTTAAGGAGATAGAACTTCATTTTGACTGTCGCGAATGGGATGACCTCCAAAAGGTTCACTTCGCCCGAGAGCGGTTAATAGGTCGATGATGAGTTGTAAATATACCTATATTTTCGTATTTTATTTAAGTCAATTTCGTTTATTTTTTGTCTTTTTTTATTAGTTTTATTCAATAAATTGCTTGTTTTTGTAAATATTATTTCTAACTTAGCTTTATTTTTATTCCAGAAAAATTCCAGAAAAAATTCCAGAAAAGTCAAAAAATATTGACTGACACGCCCGTGTCATTGACCGACACGCCCGTGTCAATTGACCGACACGCCCGTGTCACGCCCCCCCCGACGATCGCCGGCCACAGGTTCCCAGCTCGACGATCGACGATCATCAAACCGAGCCCGACACGCCCAACGTCACGCCCGTGTCAATGCTTGTCACGCCCGTGTCGAGGCAGACCCGCAAGCTTAGTCAAACTATCAACGCTGCCGATATCGAACTGCCAGCTCCCCCGGCCACGCCCCCTATCACGCCCGTGACCTGGGGCGTGACCGCCACGTTTTCGCCCCGAAGTCAAAGCTCCAGTCAAGTCAACCAATCAGCTCATGAATAGTAGTGACACGCCCCCCTGTCATGCCCGTGACCTAGGGCGTGACCAACCCGAAAATTTGCCTATAAATAAGATGTAAGACCCCCTTCTTTTTTTTTCTTTTTCAACCACCGGGGGTCTTAGCCCAGAATTGCCGCTTTGCGGTGGCACCGACATCTCGGGAAGGCAACCACTACAAATCGCCAATTCTGCCGGCCCTTTTCGATCACAAACGAGAGAAGCATTTATACAAAAGTGTAGACAAGTCCACAGAAAACATGTATATAAAAGAGAATCATATCCAGTCCATCAATACAATAATAGGAAAATAGATAAATGGGCTTGAGCCCAGTACATCAGAGTCCTCACTACAAGTCTCTCATCGCGGAAGCTAAGAAAATGCTAATCACTCACGGAGCTGGTCGCAGGTGCACCGGTGCTAGACTGTCCCACCTCCATGCGCACCGTACTCCGCTGGTGCTGGTCCCTGTCTCCCATCCGGAGCTCCTGTAATGTTTGGTTCGAAAACCATTAGTCATAAAGACTAAGCCCTATCATCCCCTACCCCTCCCACCACGGCTCCTAAGCACCGGGCGGAGAGGAGGAAAGGGAAGCTACAAAAATGTAGAATAGACAAGCAAGTGTCGGCGGACCTAACTAGCAAGTTATATCGGGGAGCAGTATAAATGTTGTAATAGGTAGAACAATTAATAAGAAGCAATTTATATAAAAAGACAACTAGAGAACAGTAAGTAAGTATGTAAGTAACCTTAACTTATATGAATGCCCATACAAACTTATAAGTTAAGGGATCTTCTGCAAGGCTCCCATCGTATAAAAAGTCCCATACCGATTTATACGTTGGGGTGACGGTTATATGCAAACATGCTATGCCATGATTCATGCAAGTGCAACCCACGCACACGACTCTATGCACACAGACCTTTAGTTCCCCCTGTTCGGGAGGCTAGCTTCACCCCCAGGAACCTCCGTAGTGGCAAACGGAGACAGTGGGTCGGGCCCCCCACTCCTAGGCGGGTAACCACACTACCAGGCCTAGCCCTTCCGTATGCCCCTAGAAGAACACAACCTAGAGTATCCGCGTACTGCTGCTGGATGTACCCTCCAGACTTTTCTCCGAGTCATCGTACCGCTGTCGGTGTGATCGATCGCCTAGTACCGATGACCCACCACCTTTCTCCGTACTCCAACCCTCGAGCCCGCGGCCCCCCGGACAGTACTGTCCGTGCATCTACCTTCAGAGCTACTGTCTGATGGCAAGTAATCCTATAATTCTACTTTCCTAACTACCGGGGAGTGAGTGTGTGCAATCCTAGTTATACTAGTTGCTCTTTTGATTTATTACTCCTAAGGTTTACGTTAGCCCAGGACTGCCCCCGGTATACCCCGTGAAGGGCTCTCAAGGGGCACTAGGAACTAAGACGGTGCATTACGGCCCGAAGTTCCCTTTCGCAAGGCACTTATTATTATTGGTTGTCTACCCTTTACCCAATCCCCTTTTAATGTTATAATGAATCTAACCCTAGCGTATTAAGATTCTTCCTCTTCCTCCCGGGACGGACGATCTTTCGTCGTTCCCGTACTCTCTTATCCTAACCAGTCCCACATTCTACTTATCCTGACTTCTAATAATGAACTCATTCTAAATTTGCCCTACCAACCATCGATTATCAGAATTCCGTGGTTTTACTAAATGCAGACCATCCTAAGCTATATGTGGTACACAAGGGGAGGTACTCCAAATTATCTTCCAAATCTCCTATAATATTTACTGGAGGACTATCATGACTTAATTAGCTTAAATCCAGGAATTTATAATTTTCCTAATTAATCTGATATTTATTTTATTTTTCTCAAAGATTGGCCATGGGTATTTTTTAACATGAACTATATGATATTCTTAAGTTATGGCCACCCAAAAATTGTGATCACTAAATAACAGTAAGGTATCATCAAATACTAATTTGCAGGATTTTACAAGAGATATTTAGCCTCTAATTAATTTATCCATTATAATCCTATTATTCTCATGTAAAGAAGGAAGTACTGAAATTACTCTTCATAAAATTATGGAAAAATTACTGATTAATAGTATGATATAGAAGAGATCATTGTGCAAAGAATCATAATTTTATCGGCTTGCTAAACACCAAAATAAATTTAATCCAATATCCATGATAAATAATACTTAATGAAGCAAGCCCTAGAATTAAGCTTCTAAAAATCCCATAAAAATTCACAGAGTTTTAAAATCATAATAGAGGTCCTCTGCCTATATTTCATCAATTTTCCAGGAAGTTTGTACACTCTAATAAATTTTCTAAGCAAATCATGCAACTACCAATTCATTAAAGAAGTACCCAAAATAGTGAGCATAAAATTCATAGAAAAATATCCAGAGCTTATACTACCCCTATAATCCACTCTACCCAATTCTCATCACTTTTCAATGTGGTTTGGTGTCATTTCCTATCTCTATAAGTTTTGCGCCCTAAACTAGGGTTAGGTTTTTAGACATCCCAACGATCTCCAAATCCACTAAAATTTCATCCAGAGAACTATATTAGCCCTATGGTTCTCATAACCCGACCTCGGGTCAATCCAAGGTCATTTGACCACATGACCTTCACAAACCACCAAGATCCATCCTTAGGGTTTGGCCTTGGTCCTTAGGGTAAACTTACCCCGATCCACCTCAAACTCCATGAGGGGGTGCTAGAGAACATTACTAGCCAGTGGTAAAAATCTCAGCCTCTGTTGAGGTGATCTCACCACTCAAACTTCAAAAGTGCACTTTTAACCTAAGACCCCTTATTAGGGCAAAACTTAGGGTCGATCAATTCTAAACCAAACCATCTCCAAATGAGATGAAAAATTATACAGAACCTTATGGTGAACCCAGGGACCACTCACCAAAATTTGGGAGGGTTTGGAAATTATTTAACCACCTAATTAAATTCGGCTAGGATTATTGAATTTTTCTAAAAACTATAGAAAAATATTCTCCAAAAATTCTCATTTTTGGATAGCGCCTAGATATATGTAAGATTAGACCACATCCCAAATTTCAAGTCGTTTGGACGACTGGATTGGAGTGGGGAATTTTTCTAAGGTCAAGGCATCCCTCTGGATAGACCTCACCAAAAAGGGTGCTGTGGTCTAACCAGGAATCCAAATTGAATGAAATTAATTTTGAATAAAACTAGTCTTCAAGGGCTACAGTTTCTATGTTGACCACATTTCCTGTAGGAGCCTCTAAGTATTTTTCCCAAATTATTTAACATGACAGAAATCTCATTCAGAAATTGATTTTACAAATAAAATCTAATTAAAGGCACTGTTCATCTTCTTCTACAACCCGAACCAGAGACTGAAAACCTAATTTTCCTGTAGCCTTTCCAAGCTATTTCCCGGCCACCCAGCCATCTCCCTGGCCGGCCACCACTACCACCACCTCCGTTGAGGCGAGGGCTAACGTCGGGCGGCGGCACAGCCGCCGGAGAGGCGGTTTCCGGCAAACCCGCCACCATGATATTTTCGGAAAACCACCATTACGCTCACCCGATCTGGCTCTTTTGAGCCCGATATCTCTCCTAACGATTCCTAAGATCTATCCGCAGAAGAAGAGGGAGGGGAGGACCTTGTTCGCGGGTTGAAGGCGTGCAGAGCGTCGGGAAGCCATTTGCGCGGTGGTGGCGTCGCCGGAAATTCTTCAACAGCAAGGGGAAGTCTGGAATAGTTTGAGGGAGTGTAAACGTTTCCTCTTGCTGTCAGGAATCTTATATAGATGAGCAAATGGGGAGGGGAAAGGGTGAAACGTTGGAGATGAAACGTTGGCGGCCATTAATAATATTCTTATGACGTTTCGGTTATGACGAAAAGGCAGTTTGAAAAGTTGGAGATGAAGAGGTGCCTGCCAGGTGGCAATTTCCTATTGGACCCTCTTTTCCTTAATTATTAACATAATTAAAGTAGGAAAAGACCCATAAATACTCTTGGTTTTCATCCCCACAGCCAGAATTTATTAAGGCGTCGGTTACCGCAATTTCCAGCCTGGCTGACGTTTCGGCCTTGGTCACGGGCGTGACACATGAGTCACGGGCGTGACAGGCCCGGTTAGCAGTTCTGGGTTCGACGATCGTCGAACTGAGATCGACGATCGTCGAAGGGTGGTCACGGGCGTGACACTTGGGTCACGGGCGTGACACGCCTGGTGACTAATTCTGGTCGACGATCGTCGAGCTGAAATCGACGATCGTCGAGCGTGGTCACGCCCAATGTCACGGGCGTGACAATGCGGGTCACGGGCGTGACATGCCTGATGACTAGTTCTGGGTCGACGATCGTCGAACTGAAATCGACGATCGTCGAGCGCGGTCACGCCCAATGTCACGGGCGTGACAATGCAAGTCACGGGCGTGACATGGCGTGTGGTCAAATTTTGGGTCGACGATCGTCGAATTGGGGTTCGACGATCGTCGAGCGTCTCACGCCCTTTGTCACGGGCGTGACCTGGAGGGTCACGGGCGTGACAGACCCGTGTGGCCGAATTTGGTTCGACGATCGTCGAGTTGGGATCGACGATCGTCGAGCGTGTCGCGCCCTTGTCACGGGCGTGACATGGCGGGTCACGGGCGTGACCAACCCGTGAGCCGATTTCTTAGTCGATTTATTTCAAGTTTTTGGGCTCCCTAGGGTTCTACCACAACCATCCGACTCCTAGGGGTCTAGCCGGAAATGGGATGTTACAAATCCCAATAAACAAAACAAAGATTTCGTCCCCGAAATCAAGGTTAAGCCTACGGGACTCAAATCGGGAAAAGTTAAGCTTGTAACATCCCATGAGAACCGAGTGATTACCTCCCTACGTTACGTTTGCTTGTGTGATTTCGAATCTAAGGTTTAATTCGCCCACCTAACTAGGTATATACACCCCAATAAACAAAAGATTAGCCCATATTCTTGAAATTTCAATTCCATTGGTTTAAAACAGGAAGGCAATTGATTGTCCAGAGGGGTTTTGAGGTATACCTGACGAAAAAGTTCCGGATATTTTTGCCGCATCAAGTCCTGTGGTTCCCATGTATGCTCCTCCTGCCCATGATTGTTCCACAGAACCTTGACTAACGGGACCTTCTTTCTCTGCAAGACTCGCACTGCCGTATCGTCAATCCTGATAGGCTCCACGTTGACTGACCGATCCGAGGCCACCGGGCCATCTGCCGAGGGAATCAGCTGCTCAGGGCGTAGCAGAGCCCTCCGAAGTGAGGAGACGTGGAAGACGTCATGCAATCCCGCTAACTCCGGCGGTAGTTCCAGTCTATAGGCTGAGGGGCCGATCCGCTCCAGGATCCTGTAGGGCCCCATATATCTTGGACTGAGCTTCCTCCGCCTGCGAACCCGCGAGACTCCGTGCATCGGCCGTATCTTCAAGAAAACTCGATCCCCCACCTGGAACTCCACTTGGCGATGCCTCGCATCGTAGTATTTCGCCTGTCTACTCTGGGCTTCCAACATCCTGTCTCGGATCAATCTGATCTGAGCATCTGTATCTCCCACAAACTCCGAGCCCAGTGCCTGCGGATCCTCATCCTGAACCCATGATAGTGGGGTTCAGCATCTCCTTCCGTACAACGCTTCGTATGGAGCCATGCCTACGCTGGACTGATGAGCGTTGTTGTACGAAAACTCGACCAGTGGCAGCAATCTCTCCCAAGGCTCGCCACGGTCCAGAATACACAGTCGTAACAAGTCCTCCAGTGTACGGTTTGTGCGCTCTGTCTGTCCGTCGGTCTGAGGGTGGAAAGCTGTGCTGAAAGTCAACCGAGAACCCAGATGGGCCTGGACTGACCTCCATTCCCTGGATGTAAACCGCCCATCCCGATCCGAAACGATAGTCTTGGGCACCCCATGATAACGCACAAACTGCTCGATGAACCTCCGTACTAAAACACTGACCGGTGTGTCCTTCGCCACTGGGATAAATCTGGCCACCTTTGTCAGCCTGTCCACTATCACCCAGATCGAGTCGTTCCCCGCACGGGATCTAGGTAGCCCATGTATAAAGTCCATGGCTATGTCCTCAAACTTCCACTCTGGCACTGGAAGCGGCTGCAGCAATCCTGCCGGGTTCCTACACTCCGCCTTCACGAGCTGGCAGGCCTCACAATGCGTCACAAAATATGTAATATCTTTCTTCATGCCCGGCCAGTACATCGTCCTCTTTAGATCCTTTACCATCTTGGTGATCCCCGGGTGTACCGAATACCGGCTGCAGTGAGCTTCCATCAAAATGTCCTCCCGGATCCGTCCTCCTGCTGGCATGTAGACTCTGCCCCGGAAACACAGAAGCCCATCCCTCAAGGTGTAATCTCCTGTCGTGCCTTCCTCCAAGGCCCGGAATATCGGCTCAGCTCTCTCGTCCAGCCTCTGCCCATCTCTGATGCGGTCTCGGATGTCATCTGTAGTAGCCATCGACCCCAGGTACTCCATGTACAGCTCCGGGTCATCCTCAGATACTAGCGAAATCTGCATCTCCTCGAATGATCTAATCAACTCCAAGGCCATCAGCTGCGGGCCTACTCCAGTCGTATTCGCTCTCCGGCTCAGAGCATCCTGAAAGTGAAGGGATAGATACTACTCTAGAGGGGGGGTGAATAGAGTAATAAAATTTTGCACAATACAAAACTTAACTATCTACCCAACTCCCTTGGAGTGAAGTGCGGAATGAAGAGATTATAGATATTGGTTTAACCTTAAAGCCTAACACAAGTGTTGTGTACAAACACAAGCTAACTGTAATTACAGTTAAGCTTGGAAAAACCTAAACAGCAACTAGCAGCCTAGTTATATCTATTCACAGCCACAGTACAAGAAAAATAATAAACAAGCCAGACGACACAAGGAATTTTATAGTGGTTCCCCAAACAACTTGGGTACGTCCACTCTTCTACCCAAACGGTAGGAATCCACTACAGGTTTTTGATCAGGTGCCCTGCCACCAACAGGATCTTCTTCAGGTAGATCCAGAGACCCTTTAGACTTTTGATCAGGTGTCTAAAAACCAAGCACAGGTTTTTGATCAGGTGCCCTGCCACCAAGGGATACTTTTGAAGGGAGTAATAACCCTGTACAGGAGGGGGAAGAAGGTTAAGATGTCTTCTCTATTTTACAATAGATTAGAGAAGCACAAAAAGCTTGCACTGAGCTAGAATGCTCTAAAGAATCAAGGCTCCCCCTGGCTCAAAGATGTCCAGGTGAAGTCTTGCTTCAGTGCAGAAACTCTTCAGAAAATTCTGAAGGAGAGAACTACAGAAAGAAAATAAATAACAAAAAGAAATCTCTTCAAGCAGCTATTCTTCTTCTTCTTCTTCTTCAAAGAAACTCTGAGTTGAACTTCCTGAAAGCAGGAGAACTCAGGTGAAGATCTTAACACTTCTCAGTTAGATGGAGTTTGCTGAGAGCAGGAAGCTTGAGCTTGATGAAGGCTTGAGTGCTTTTGAATATGTGTGTAACAGCTAGCTTCAATCCTTCTGCAAAGGGTTCTTTTTATATCATCATCAAGCAACGGCTCTCTTCCATTTGAATTGTTTGTCTTCTTCTAAGCCTTGAGACCTGGGCTGTAAATATCAAGAAGACAGAAATATTTCTGCAGCAAAACATTCCATAAAAAGGAATAAACCTCTTTCTAAGAAGCTGCAGGCTTAAATCAAATAAACAGATAGACTAAATAAAGTCACATCAGAAACTATCTCTTTATAGCAAAAGAAGACTTTTCAGTCTAACGGCTATAAAGGGGCTGACAGCAGATAAAGTAATTAAAATGACAGCTAATAAGACAAACAACTTTATCTTAAAAGATTTGAACTCAGGCAGAAAGAATAGAGCAAATAATGCCTGGAAACTTTATCATACAGCTTAAAATACTGTGCCAGAAAATGTATTAAATAATTAAATATAATAAATAAATACAAAATATAAAGGCAGACAGAAAACGTCGAACGACCTTCGAAGATCGTCGAACGACGCCAGGAGATCGTCGAACTATTGGGCAGATAGTCGAACGATCCAGATAGTCGAGCTATCGAATAGATAGTCGAGCTACCGCAGCAGATAGTCGAACTATCAGGACAGATAGTCGAACTATCAGATAGTCGATCTATCTAGGACAGATAGTCGAACTATCAAGCGCACAGAGATAGTCGAACTATTAAGCAGATAGTCGACCTACCTCAGAAAACAGATAGTCGATCTATCAAAAGATAGTCGAACTATCAAAACAAACAGATAGTCGATCTATCAACATATAGTCGAACTACCAGCGCAGAACAGATAGTCGAACTATCAACAGATAGTCGAACTACCAGCGCAGAACAGATAGTCGAACTATCAACAGATAGTCGAACTATCAACGCAGAACAGATAGTCGAACTATCAACAGATAGTCGAACTATCAGCGCAGAACAGATAGTCGAACTATCAACAGATAGTCGAGCTATCAGCGCAGACCAAGGCGTCGACCAACTGATAGACGATCGTCGATCAGTCGATAGACGATAGTCGAACGGCGTTCGACTATAGTCGAACGAAAAACCTACTTAGCCAAATTCTCAATTTGGAAAAGCGAGGACTCTACAGCTAGACTCCTAACCATTGACCATAGATATTTCTTGGGTCAAAGGGGCACAAAGGAGAGGACTAAACTCAAATCAATACTAGGGTACCAACAATCTCCCCCTATTTGAGTTAAGTCTCTCAGAATCTAAAACAGCTAGCAATAGAATTTTAAAAATAATTTCAGCAGATAGTTAATTAATGAACTGGCAGATTATCAATCAGATAAACAAATAATCAAATATCACAGCAGTTAATCAAACTATTTAAAATCTTTAGGGTCAGGTAATGGATCAGAAGAACTAGAGACAAAAGAAATTTTTCTAAGCGGGTCATCTGATTCCTTCTTTGACATCTTCAGATCCTGAGCCCCAAGAATCTTTAGCTCTGTAGCTCTGGGGACAACAGCTTCAGGATGTTTTTCCATGTACTTTGCTGGATCAAATATCTCAGGATTGACTTGGAATTTTTCAAATTCTTTCTTTCTATATGCTGACATCGTAGTAAAGCCAGTTGTATCTTTGCCTTCGGCTCTTGCTTTTCTTATTTGGGCTGCTCCTACAAGCTCTTGAAAGCGAGCCATCCTAAAATTAGGATCGAGCTCAGGATTTTCATATATGGGCTCTGGAGAAGCAGCATCAGCTATTTTATCTAGATAATACATAAGAATAAACTTAGCACAAGGGACTTGCTAGAAGGTTTTAAAACACTGTAAACTATTTACCTTTCGAAACACTTTTCTCAGATTGAACTGGAGAAGGAGGTGGGGAAAAAGTTGGTCTTTGGGCCACAACCTCCTTCATTGGTCTTTGAGATCCATAAGATGATCTGCCTTGAGAACTTTGATGACCTTGTCTAGGTTGGGGCTGAGCAGACGCAGACTTTCCATAGACGGCAGATTGATTAGCAGGTAGATTCCCAGAGGCTCCTGCACCTGGAGGTGGAGGAGGACCTTTGGGAGTCCATCTGGAGACTGGACTGTCATACCTCTTGGTTCTCTTCCTTTCTTTTTGCTGATTTTTCGAAAACCTCATCCAATGCTGAAAATCTTTTGATTTGGGGTCAATGCCCTTCAGAATATAGTATGGAATGTCATTATCCTTATTTGGAGGAGGAGGAGCAGCTTTTCTTTTCTTAGCAGCAGATTTCTTTTTCTTTGATTTTTCAGAAACGTCTGAATCATCATCATCATCAGAATGAGATGATGGAGGGTTCTCATAGGGATCATAGGCTTCTGAGACAGCCTTTTCTTTAAGCTTTGAGACAGATTTCTCCCTTTCTTCTTCCAGGGCATCCATAGCCAGAAGGGAGTCTAAATCTAAACCAGGAGAATCATCCCAGATGGATGACTTCTCAAATTGCAACTCTTTCTCTTTTTCTTGTAAAGATTTTACTCTTAAGTCCCAAGCAGTCCTTGCTTGAATTTCTTCCAAATTTAAAACAGGAGAATCAACTTTGATTTCCTCTTGATTTTCATCCTCTTTATCATTTAAAAACACATCCAATTCTGGATCTAATTTAGTATCAGAATCACTTGGAGCAGCCTCAGAAACAACTGCTATTTTCTTGGCAATTAAATCTTCTTTAATAATATCTGTAGAATCAAGAACACAGATCTGCTAAATAAGCTTGAATCATCCCTTCAAGGTATTCACCAGCAAGCAAATAAATTGACTCATCAATAAACCGGATTAGGGAATTACCTTCATATTTAACCATCTCCCAGCAGTCATTCAGATATTTAGTTATGATTCCTTCCAGGAATCTGGCAATCGTAGGAGAGGTTATATCTTCTAAGCATACTTTCACTGCAATTTCTGATAGCAGGATTCCATCTGATATTTCCTTCTCAGTCAAGACTGGAGCTAAAATTTTCTTAGCAGGAGCAATCTCTTCCTCAGCTGGAACAATTTCTTCCTCAGCTGGAGCAACCACTTCCTCAGCTGGAGTTGCCACTTTCTCAGCTGGAGTTGCCACTTTCTCAGCTGGAACAATCTCTTCCTCAGCAGGAGCTGTCTCTTCCTGATCAGTCATAACAACATCTTGAACTTCTTCTGGCTCAACTTGAGCAGATTCTGGCTGGACAGATACGACAACATCTGGAGCTATCTCTATTTCAGCTGAAGTAGAGGCAGGAAGGTCTGAGACATCTTCATTGAACATCTCCCCCTGCCTGATTTCAGTAACAACTGAAACCAGGCCCCTAGAGGTAGATGGCTCAGCAGATTTAGAAATGGATTGGATGGAGGCAGTGAGACGGTCAATGGAGGCAGCAAGGGGAGCGATTGCCTCGTCAATCATGGTTTTGATTGACGGGGTAATCAGCTCCACGATGCGGATGATAATCTCTGGAGAGATATTAAAAGAAGATGGATGAGAGGTGGATGGATCAGCAGCAGAGATGGTAGATGTGCTGGGATGGAGGATGGTGTGAACAGGGGATCGAACTGGAGATACAGCAGGAGAGGGAGCAGGGGATGGGGAATGAACTGGGGAATTAACGGGAGATGCATGAGGAGTAAGAATTCTCTCTGAACCTAACAAATCGAAGCTAGGAGCAGATATCCTAGCCAGATATGCAGGTAGAGGAGAGGCTGGAGGAGACAGAGGAACAACCACGGTTGTTTCAGGTACAGCAGAAGAAGAGGGTCGTACCTCAGCAGAAGTTGATGGTACTTCAACTGAGGTAGACGGCAAAACAGAGGAGGAGGAAGGGATAGCTGAGCCAGCTTCACTAGGTTGAGGAGCGACTGAAGCAGTCCTTGTGTCCTCAGATTGCGCTGGAGCAGATTTCACGAATGTCCTCTTCCACTTTGAAAACAGATGGGGATCCATCTTCTTGCTGGCATTGATAGTAGTTGCGGCAGAACTCAGCAGCTGGGGGAATTTCTCCTTAAGAAAAATTCCAATAACCCTTCCCAGGGTGACTTCCTTCTTTCCTGTCTTCTTCCTGATCAAATCAAACAGAACAGCAGCCCAATCGATCCTCTTTTGATTAACAATTGCACACATTAGTGCGAATTGCTGTCTTATTATGTTATCATGGGCAGAGTGCTTCCCAAGGAGCACTTTTCCGACAACCTCAGCGAGGAACTTGATCTTGAAAGGGAAATTTACCTTGAGCAACTTGGAGGGAATGCCTTCAGCATGTCCCAGCTCGACGAGCATCCTTCCAAACTCCTGAGCGTCTTGCTCATAATCTTCGTCACCGATAACCAAACCAAAAACATCAGAAAGAACGGCCGGAGTTAGGATAGCTTCTACTCCGCCGATGGTACCGATCATCGACTCGTCTGTGGAAGACGACGTGAAAGCCCATTCTTTTATTTCTGGAATGTTAATCTTGATCCTTTCAGACATCAGCTTCTCTAGGCCTTGATCTCTGCAGAGCTGGAGAACTTCCACTATGCCGGCATCGCAACTGCTGAAAGCTTCAAAATCTACACTGAATCCTGCATCGAACTTGACGACGGCTAGAACAGCTGGAGAAATCGCCATTGAATCGCTGGAGAAACGCGAGAAGGAGGAGGAAGACGAAGGGGACGGAGCGGCAGAAAATCGCAAGCGGGAAAGCAGAATGCGAAAGGGCACGTTCCGTCGATGATAAAGCAACAGATCTTTTAACCTAGGTCGACTATCGGCTTTATATTGAACCGGATATAGTCGGTCTATTTAAAAAGATCTTGAACCGATAGTCGAACGGCCGTTCGACGATCGACTCAGAAGCAGAATAGTTGAACCATCGTTCGGCTAATTCTGGCTTCACAAGCAACAAGCTGTCGTCGAGTAGAGATCGACGATAAGCTCAGCCTGTTCGACGATGGTCGAATGTCGATCGACGATCTTCAAACCGATAAGCTATCATTAACCAGAGGTCGACGATAGGCTCAATCCGTTCGACGATCTTCGATCATCGTTCGACGATCTTCAAGCAGGCCTCAACATAGGCAGATATCGTCACACTTAGTCTCGTCCATTGATCATGCCTAGTTGGACTAAAAAGAACAGATGCTTCTGTTCATCTAAAGGCTTGGTGAATATATCACCTCTCTGAAACTCAGTGGATATGAACTCAAGACAGATCTTGTTCTTTTCCACACAATCTCTCAGGAAATGGTGCCTAATCTCAATGTGCTTCGTTCTAGAGTGGTGCACTGGATTTTATGCAATAGAGATAGCACTGGTACTATCACACATGATCTTGGTGTTCTTGTGTGAGTAACCATAATCCACAAGCTGGTTTTGAATCCACAGGATCTGTGAACAACAACTAGCAGCAGCTATATATTCAGCCTCTGCAGTTGAAGTTGAGACAGAAGCCTGCTTCTTACAGAACCAAGAGACCAATCTCTCTCCCAGGAACTGGCAAGTTCCTGAGGTGCTCTTCCTGTCAACTCTGCAACCAGCATAGTCAGAATCAGAATATCCAATTAATTCAAACTCTGACTCAGCTGGGTACCAAAGTCCTAGATTTGGACATCCTTTCAGGTATCTCAGGATTCTCTTTAGAAGAATCAGATGAGATTCCTTGGGGTTGACCTGGAATCTAGCACAAAGGCATGTAGCAAACATTATATCTGGCCTACTTGCAGTTAGATATAATAGGGAACCAACAATGGCCCTATAATTCTTTTGATCAACTGGCTTGCCGTGATCATCAGAATCAATAACTACATTAGTAGCCATGGGTGTAGGCATTGCTGAAGCATCAGCCATCCCAAATTTCTTTACCAATTCCTTGGCATATTTGGATTGGGAGATGAAGATACCATCAGCATCTTGCTTAACTTGGAGACCAAGAAAGTAAGACAGCACACCCATGCTACTCATCTCAAACTTAGAGTGCATCAAGTTGGAAAACTTTTTGCAAAGTTTGGGATCAGTGGAGCCAAAGATAATATCATCTACATACACCTGAACTAACAGGATTGTGTCCTTGTGATGCTTGACGAAGAGGGTTCTATCAACTACTCCCCTAGTGAAGTTGTGCTCTAACAGGAAACTAGCTAGAGTCTCATACCAGGCCCTAGGAGCTTGCTTTAGTCCATAAAGAGCTTTTTGCAACTTGAAAACATGAGAAGGCTGAGTTGAAGAAACAAACCCTGGTGGTTGTTCAACAAACACCTCTTCCTTAAGCTCACCGTTCAGGAATGCACTTTTGACATCCATTTGGAACACCTTAAACTTCATGTAGACTGCATAGGCCAAGAAGATCCTTATTGCTTCTAGCCTTGCAATAGGAGCAAAGGTTTGGTCATAGTCTATACCTTCCTCCTGTCTGTAGCCCTGAGCTACAAGCCTAGCTTTATTCCTTACTATTATTCCATTTGCATCTAACTTGTTTCTATACACCCACTTGGTGCCTATGATCAGTTGGCCTTTAGGTCTTGGAACCAAAGTCCAAACTTTACATCTCTCAAACTGATTGAGTTCCTCTTGCATTGCAATGATCCAGTGGGGATCTAGCTCTGCATCTTTAAAGGTGAGGGGCTCAACCTGTGAGAGGAAACAAGCATGCATCACATCCTGTCTTAATTGATGTCTTGTTTGCACACCAGCTGATATGTCTCCAATCACTTGAGATGTGGGATGATCTCTAAGTGTGACAATATCAGCAGGTGGGATGTGATCTTCAGCAACAGTTGGGATTAATTCCTCAGGAGGAATTTGATCTACTGTTGGTGGAACAACAACAGCTTCAACAGCTTCAGCAATGTCTTCATCACTGTCTGATTCAGTGATCTGAAGAGTTGAAAGTTGAAGGATTTCTTGAGGGGCATCATGTACCTGCAAAGAACTGGAGGAAGGAGAATTTTCTTTCTCCTTGTAAAACATCTGAGACTCATCAAAAGTCACATGCACAGATTCCTCTATCTTACAGGTTGATTTGTTATAAACCCTATAAGCTTAGCTTACTTGGGAATATCCAAGCATGATTCCCATTGAAGCTTTTGCTTCAAATTTTCTAATATATTCTTTATTATTGTTATGAATATAAACAGTACAGCCAAAAATTCTAAAGTAATTAATTTTTGGTTTCTTTCCTTTAAGCAACTCATAAGGAGTTTTACACTTAAGTTTGTGTATCAAACTTCTATTCAAGACATAGTTGGCTGTACTAACAGCTTCTGCCCAATAGGATAGAGGCATGTTAGCATCTGCCAACAATGTGCTGGCAGCTTCAATTAGTGTTCTATTCTTCCTCTCAACTACCCCATTTTGTTGGGGAGTTCTAGGAGCTGAGAAGCTATGTTTGATACCTTCTCTCTCACAGAATTCTTGCATGAGAAGAGAGTCAAACTCAGTACCATGATCACTTCTGATCAAGGCCACATGAGTAGAGTACTCAGTCTGCACACAAAGTAGAAAGTCTGTAAGGGCTTTGAAGTTATCAGACTTAGTTCTCAAAAAGAAAACCCAACTGAACCTAGAGAAGTCATCTACAATTACTAATGTGTAATACTTCCCTCCTAGACTCTATACATTTATTGGGCCAAAAAGGTCCAAGTGTAATAAATACAGGATTCTAGGAGAATCACTTTTATTAACAGATTTAAATGAATTTTTGGTTTGCTTGCCTAGCTGACAAGCCTTGCATAGGCTCTCCTTCTTGTAGGGGCAAGAAGGTAAACCTCTAACAAGGTTGTGCTTAGATAACCTAGATATGTTCTTGAGGTTTACATGACTAAGCCTTTTATGCCATAAAGAATTATTATTAAGGGTTAATTCATTAAACAGGCAGATTTCAGAATGAGATGAATTAAAATCTACTAAATATATATTGCCTATTCTATTACCTATCAAGACAACATTATTATTTAAAGTAATATTGCAAGAGGAGTTAGAAAAAGAAACCTGGTAGCCAGCATCACATAGCTGGCTAACTGAAATCAGGTTGTGCTTCAGTCCACTGACATAAGCAACTCTCTTGAATGTAACAGCTCCAATTGTGATCTTGCCATATCCTTCTGTCTGACCACAGCTGGAGTCTCCAAAGATAACCTTTGGGCCTAGCTTTGCTTTGTACTTTGACAGTAGCTCTTTGTTTCCTGTCATATGCTTAGAGCATCCACTATCCAAATACCACTTATTTTGAGTGATTGGATAGGCCTTCACCTGCAAAACAGCTATTTAGACAGAGTGGACCCAGGTAACCTTGGGTCCCTTGTTTTTCACATAAGAAAAACTGGAGATATAAGAAAATGCAGGCTGAGGGTGATAACCTAGTGGGTGAGATCTCCTAGGTGGGATTCTCCATGCAGATGATGGGTCAACAAACCTAGGGTTTCTATTTTCATTTAGGTTTCTATGGAATGGATTATGATTTTGAAAATCATGTTGAAATCGTCGATCGACGTTCGACGATGGGCGCTCAGATCGTCGAGCTTCGTTCGACTATGGAGCATCCGATCGTCGAGCTGCGTTCGACGCTTTTTGCATTTCTTTGAAAAACTTCTTTCTCTTTTCTCTCTTAGCCTTATTCAATGTTTTATTTACAAGGTTTACTTGCTCAGTGTTCTTCTTTCCACTAGCTGAAATGAAGTTCACTGGAGTTGAAAGATTATTTTTAAGCAAGACTGGGGGTTCACTGGGAGAAGCTCCTAAGCCTAATTTATCATTTCCTGTCCTAGTGTTAGCCATGCTGGTAATTTCTAATAGCTTAAGGCTTCTACCATTAAGTGACTCTTCTAGTCTCTTAGACTTAGCTAATTCTATTTTAAGAAATTTGATTTCTTCACTACAAGTAGTGAGTTCTTCCTTTAACCTAACATTTTCAGAGGCTATTGATTCAGAGTCAGCTAGCCTATTTCTAAGTTCTTTTATCTCTTTTTCTGAACTAATTAAATCTAAACATAGAGATTTAAAATCTAACTTAAACTCTTCTGAAGTAAAATCATAAGATGAAAGTACCTCATCTTCAGTAGGCATTTCTTCATCTGAGTCAGAACTCTCTGCAGCAGAGTGGTTGCTGCAGGCATCTATTGCCATGAGGCAAACTTCTTTTGCCTTCTTTTCTTCTTCATCCTCACTAGAGCTTGAGGATGAGGATTCTTCATCAGAATCACTCCAGGTTTCAGCAATGAAACCTCTCTCCTTCTTCTTGTTTTTGTAGGAGGATGGCTTGGAGTGCTTCCTGTGTTGTTCTTTATCTTTTCTCTTTTCTTTGTTTTTCTCCTCTGGACACTCTGGCAAGATGTGTCCAGGCTTCCTGCACCCATAACAAATAATTTCTTTAGTTGGAGTACGATCATACCTTGGCTTTTCTTCATACTTTGAAGATTTTCTTCTGAACTCTTTTCTCCCCATTTTGAGAAATCTCTTGGCAAACAATGCCATGAGCTCCTCATTTGATTGGCTGTCTTCTGAGGCTTCAGCAGCTTTAAGAGCTAGAGATTGCTCTTTTCTTGTTGGAGTGGGGGTCTTGGCTTCTGCTTCAGCTTCCCTTGTCTTCAGCACTTGCTCAAAAGATTTGAGCTTGCCGAGAAGGGCTTCAGTTGATATCTCATTGGTGCTTCTGGCTTCCTTGATTGGCCAGATCCTCAAATCCCATGTGCTAGGAAAGCACATAAGGATCTTATCATTGACCTCTGTCAATGAGATATCCTTGTCAAGGGTCCTCAGCTCATTGATGATTGAGCTGAGCCTGGTGTACATCGCTTCAACTGATTCAGCATCAGTCTTCTTGAAGTTCTCATACTGTGAGATAAGGTTGGACCTCCTGTCCTTCCTTTCATCAGCTGAACCAGCTACAATCTGGTTCAGTGTGTCCCACATGGCCTTAGCTGAGGAGCAGTCGGCCACCTTCTGGAACACCTCATCAGACATAGTCTGAGCCAGTATATTCATTGCTTTGGCATCAGCAATTTTGGCCTTCTTGTACTCATCATTATAGTCTGGAGGAGGCACTGCACTCAAATCAGATGATGAGGCAGTGGCAGCAGCAGGTGCTCTTGGGGGGCCTGACAAAATAGAAGCAAAAATACTCTCATCAATAGAGTTCATATAAAGTTTGATCCTTGCCTTCCAGATGCCAAACTTTGCTAAGTTGCATGCTGGAGGTCTGGTGCTAGAATAATCCTTAGACTGGGCCATGATAGTGAATTTCTATAAACTCTTGGTATCTATCAGGATCTTGTGACTTAGGTGTTAGCCTATACAGTCAGTCAACCTCCCTCTGATACCAATTGAAAGTGAAGGGATAGATACTACTCTAGAGGGGGGGTGAATAGAGTAATAAAATTTTGCACAATACAAAACTTAACTATCTACCCAACTCCCTTGGAGTGAAGTGTGGAATGAAGAGATTATAGATATTGGTTTAACCTTAAAGCCTAACATAAGTGTTGTGTACAAACACAAGCTAACTGTAATTACAGTTAAGCTTGGAAAAACCTAAACAGCAACTAGCAGCCTAGTTATATCTATTCACAGCCACAGTATAAGAAAAATAATAAACAAGCCAGACGACACAAGGAATTTTATAGTGGTTCCCCAAACAACTTGGGTACGTCCACTCTTCTACCCAAACGGTAGGAATCCACTACAGGTTTTTGATCAGGTGCCCTGCCACCAACAGGATCTTCTTCAGGTAGATCCAGAGACCCTTTAGACTTTTGATCAGGTGTCTAAAAACCAAGCACAGGTTTTTGATCAGGTGCCCTGCCACCAAGGGATACTTTTGAAGGGAGTAATAACCCTGTACAAGAGGGGGAAGAAGGTTAAGATGTCTTCTCTATTTTACAATAGATTAGAGAAGCACAAAAAGCTTGCACTGAGCTAGAATGCTCTAAAGAATCAAGGCTCCCCCTGGCTCAAAGATGTCCAGGTGAAGTCTTGCTTCAGTGCAGAAACTCTTCAGAAAATTCTGAAGGAGAGAACTACAGGAAGAAAATAAATAACAAAAAGAAATCTCTTCAAGCAGCTATTCTTCTTCTTCTTCTTCTTCAAAGAAACTCTGAGTTGAACTTCCTGAAAGCAGGAGAACTCAGGTGAAGAAGAGATGAAGATCTTAACACTTCTCAGTTAGATGGAGTTTGCTGAGAGCAGGAAGCTTGAGCTTGATGAAGGCTTGAGTGCTTTTGAATATGTGTGTAACAGCTAGCTTCAATCCTTCTGCAAAGGGTTCTTTTTATATCATCATCAAGCAACGGCTCTCTTCCATTTGAATTGTTTGTCTTCTTCTAAGCCTTGAGACCTGGGCTGTAAATATCAAGAAGACAGAAATATTTCTGCAGCAAAACATTCCATAAAAAGGAATAAACCTCTTTCTAAGAAGCTGCAGGCTTAAATCAAATAAACAGATAGACTAAATAAAGTCACATCAGAAACTATCTCTTTATAGCAAAAGAAGACTTTTCAGTCTAACGGCTATAAAGGGGCTGACAGCAGATAAAGTAATTAAAATGACAGCTAATAAGACAAACAACTTTATCTTAAAAGATTTGAACTCAGGCAGAAAGAATAGAGCAAATAATGCCTGGAAACTTTATCATACAGCTTAAAATACTGTGCCAGAAAATGTATTAAATAATTAAATATAATAAATAAATACAAAATATAAAGGCAGACAGAAAACGTCGAACGACCTTCGAAGATCGTCGAACGACGCCAGGAGATCGTCGAACTATTGGGCAGATAGTCGAACGATCCAGATAGTCGAGCTATCGAATAGATAGTCGAGCTACCGCAGCAGATAGTCGAACTATCAGGACAGATAGTCGAACTATCAGATAGTCGATCTATCTAGGACAGATAGTCGAACTATCAAGCGCACAGAGATAGTCGAACTATTAAGCAGATAGTCGACCTACCTCAGAAAACAGATAGTCGATCTATCAAAAGATAGTCGAACTATCAAAACAAACAGATAGTCGATCTATCAACATATAGTCGAACTACCAGCGCAGAACAGATAGTCGAACTATCAACAGATAGTCGAACTACCAGCACAGAACAGATAGTCGAACTATCAACAGATAGTCGAACTATCAGCGCAGAACAGATAGTCGAACTATCAACAGATAGTCGAACTATCAGCGCAGAACAGATAGTCGAACTATCAACAGATAGTCGAGCTATCAGCGCAGACCAAGGCGTCGACCAACTGATAGACGATCGTCGATCAGTCGATAGACGATAGTCGAACGGCGTTCGACTATAGTCGAACGAAAAACCTACTTAGCCAAATTCTCAATTTGGAAAAGCGAGGACTCTACAGCTAGACTCCTAACCATTGACCATAGATATTTCTTGGGTCAAAGGGGCACAAAGGAGAGGACTAAACTCAAATCAATACTAGGGTACCAACACATCCGCAACCACGTTCGCCTTCCCGGATGGTAGTGCATGGTATACTGGTAATCCGAAAGGAACTCCACCCAGCGTCTCTGCCTGATGTTTAACTCCTTCTGGGTGTCGACGTACTTCAGATTCTTGTGATCGGAGAAGATATCACAATGTACCCCGTAGAGATAGTGCCGCCAGATCTTAAGAGCAAAAATGACTGCCCCCATCTCCAAATCGTGCACGGGGTAGTTCTGCTCGTGCTGCTTCAACTGACGGGAGGCATAGGCGATTACGTGCCCATTCTGCATAAGGACGGCTCCCATCCCCTGATAGGAAGCATCTGCATATACCTGAAATCCCTCCCTCCCTGATGGGAGGGCAAGGATAGGGGCCGAGGTGAGACGATCCTTCAGCTCCTGGAAGGCAGATTCGCACCGCGGCGTCCAAGTAAAAGGGGACTCCTTCTTCGTCAGAGACGTAAGATGAAGGGAAATCTGAGAGAACCCCTTTAAGAACTTCCGGTAGTAACCGGCAAGTCCCAAGAAACTCCGAACATCCGTGGCCGACTTTAGTGGTGGCCAATCCCGTACTGCCTGGATCTTTGCCGGATCCACTGCCAGACCTGCCCCACTGAAGACATGGCCCAGAAAGGCCACCTCCTTTAGCCAGAACTGGCACTTGCTGTACTTGGCATACATCTCGTGCTCCCGCAGCTTCTCCAAGGTCAAGGCTAGATGTCTCGTGTGCTCCTCCTCCGTCCTTGAATAGATGAGGATGTCGTCGATGAATACAATGACGAAGACATCCAGGTACTCCTCGAACACCCGATTCATCAAAGTCATGAATGCGGAGGGTGCATTCGTGAGCCCGAACGGCATCACGGTAAACTCGTACAAGCCGTATCTGCTGCTGAACGCCGTCTTCGGGATGTCCTCCTCCCAAATGCGAAGCTGGTAGTATCCTGATCTCAGATCCAGCTTTGAGAACCAATGAGCTCCCTCCAGCTGGTCAAAAAGCTCATCTATCCGTGGTAAGGGATAAGTGTTCCGGATCGTCAACCTGTTCAGAGCCCGGTAATCTATGCACAGTCGGAGGGTCCCGTCTTTCTTCTTAACGAACAGCACCGGAGCTCCCCATGGTGAAGAGCTAGGTCGGACGAACCCGGCCTCCACTAACTCCTGAAGCTGACTCCGGAATTCCACCAGCTCCTTTGGGGCCATTCGATAGGGAGCTCTGGATACCGGCTTAGCCCCGGTATGAGCTGAATCTGAAAGTCCCTCTCTCGGTGCGGGGGTAACCCTGGTAGCTTCTCCGGAAAACACGTCGGCGAAGTCCCGTACCACTGGAATATCTGCAATGGAGTCCTTGGCTACGACCGCCTCAAAGAGGATCTGATAAACCTCTTCCCCCTGCAGGTGGGCCTTCACGGCCTGCACAGACGATAGTAAAGTACGGGGTGCTGATATAATACCTTCGATAACAATGTAGGAGTCGCCGTGCCTCACGGTGATCCTCTTCGCCACGCAATCGATCTGGGCATGGTTCCAGTACAGCCAGGTCATGCCCAGAATCAGATCGTAATCTGGCATCCTCAAAACCGTCGCTGGTGCCTCAAACACCTTTCCGCCGATCCTTGCTTCCATATCACAATGAGTAGAGGTCAATATCTCCGATCCATCGGGTAGGCGCACCCTCAGCATCTTCCGGTGCTCAGCTCCACTCCTGCCAGTCCTCTCACGAAATCCTCTGACACGAATGATTGCGACGCACCGGTGTCAAAGAGGGTGTGAGCGGGCTTGCCGCTAACGAAAACTATGCCTGGGGTAATTAAGTGTCTTAGTATTTTTGTTACAGTTCATCTTCTCTTAAATTTCTAAGCAGGTTACGTCTAAAATAGTAGTTTATATGAAGAAAATTTAAAAGTGCTGCCATACCTGTGATAACCTGCTCTGGGTTCCGAGGCTGTGTCAGGTCTAGAGCATACACCTGCTCTCTCTCTTGCCTACGGCCTCGATCCTGAAATCCTCGTCCTCGGTCCTGTCCTCGTCCGCCAAACTGTCTGGGGGGTGGAGCTCCCTGATGTGCTGGTGGGGGCGCTCGCCCCACAGGGCAGTTCCGCTTGATATGCCCCGGCTGGTTGCACTGATAGCATACCGGTGGCTGCCCTACCGTCCTTGGCATTTCCAGCATCTGTATAGGCTGGGGAGCCAATATCCCCTGAGTCCTCTGCTCCTGCCCAAACTCCTGACGGGGCTGATCCCCGTTCCTTCTCTCTCCAATAACCTGGCCTCGAGGGCGGTCTCTACGTCCCCCAATCACTGTATCATCAGCCGGTCTCTTCCGGCTCCTCACTGTCAGCTGATCCGCCTCTCTCTTCTTAGCCATCTCCAGAATCCTGGCCAGACTCCCCTCTGAAACGAAAAGGAGGGCCTGCCTCATGTCATCCTGCAGCCCCTTATAAAACCTCCGGGCATAGCCAGCATCGTCTAACTGGTAAGCGTCCGCATATCGGGCCAGGTGTGTGAACTCCTGATAGTACTCCACCACAGTCCTGCTCCCTGCCTCAACCGCAGGAACCTATCCTCCAGGTCATCTCTCGCCGACTGAGGTACAAAGTGTCCCAAGAGCGCTGCTCTGAACTCCTCCTAGGTAATATCAGCACAATCCACCCCTGCAAAGGTGGTGTCCAGCTGAGATTTCCACCATCTCTTTCCGTGTGACTCTAAGCAGGAGACTGCCAAGGCAACTGCCTCCTCCGTGGGCATCGAATCCCTGCCAGCATCTCGTAAATGGTGTCCAACCACTCCTCCGTATGTACTGCGGACTCCGTCCCCTGGTAGGATGGAGGGGATAGTCCCGGAAGACAGTCATCCAATTGGCCCCGGGGTTTCGGCTGTGGGGCCGGGGCTTGCTGAGCTCTGAAGGCCTCCAGGATGGCCGTCAATGTTTGCCCCATCTCCGTCTGCTGGAACGGAATGGGTGCTGGCGGAGTCAGGACCACATCCGGGGCCTGAGGTGTCCCCTGCTGCGATGTAGGGTTCGTCGCAGGCTACAAGCAAAAATTCCATTGGTTAGAGAGCGAATGAATGGAATTTAAGAAGAGTTATGATGGACTTTCACATGTGATTTCCCTTATGGGCACACCACTGCTTCCGCTGCTAGTTTGTCCGCAAACTAAGCTCGCACGGGGGTGGCCTAAGGTTTTTGTGGACTACTTCTCTTTCGATCGAGGTCTCCTCTGATACCACTTGTAAGACCCCCTTCTTTTTTTTTCTTTTTCAACCACCGGGGGTCTTAGCCCAGAATTGCCGCTTTGCGGTGGCACCGACATCTCGGGAAGGCAACCACTACAAATCGCCAATTCTACCGGCCCTTTTCGATCACAAACGAGAGAAGCATTTATACAAAAGTGTAGACAAGTCCACAGAAAACATGTATATAAAAGAGAATCATATCCAGTCCATCAATACAATAATAGGAAAATAGATAAATGGGCTTGAGCCCAGTACATCAGAGTCCTCACTACAAGTCTCTCATCGCGGAAGCTAAGAAAATGCTAATCACTCACGGAGCTGGTCGCAGGTGCACCGGTGCTAGACTGTCCCACCTCCATGCGCACCGTACTCCGCTGGTGCTGGTCCCTGTCTCCCATCCGGAGCTCCTGTAATGTTTGGTTCGAAAACCATTAGTCATAAAGACTAAGCCCTATCATCCCCTACCCCTCCCACCACGGCTCCTAAGCACCGGGCGGAGAGGAGGAAAGGGAAGCTACAAAAGTGGAGAATAGACAAGCAAGTGTCGGCGGACCTAACTAGCAAGTTATATCGGGGAGCAGTATAAATGTTGTAATAGGTAGAACAATTAATAAGAAGCAATTTATATAAAAAGACAACTAGAGAACAGTAAGTAAGTATGTAAGTAACCTTAACTTATATGAATGCCCATACAAACTTATAAGTTAAGGGATCTTCTGCAAGGCTCCCATCGTATAAAAAAGTCCCATACCGATTTATACGTTTGGGTGACGGTTATATGCAAACATGCTATGCCATGATTCATGCAAGTGCAACCCACGCACACGACTCTATGCGCACAGACCTTTAGTTCCCCCTGTTCGGGAGGCTAGCTTCACCCCCAGGAACCTCCGTAGTGGCAAACGGAGACAGTGGGTCGGGCCCCCCACTCCTAGGCGGGTAACCACACTACCAGGCCTAGCCCTTCCGTACGCCCCTAGAAGAACACAACCTAGAGTATCCGCGTACTGCTGTTGGATGTACCCTCCAGACTTTTCTCCGAGTCATCGTACCGCTGTCGGTGTGATCGATCGCCTAGTACCGATGACCCACCACCTTTCTCCGTACTCCAACCCTCGAGCCCGCGGCCCCCCGGACAGTACTGTCCGTGCATCTACCTTCAGAGCTACTGTCTGATGGCAAGTAATCCTATAATTCTACTTTCCTAACTACCGGGGAGTGAGTGTGTGCAATCCTAGTTATACTAGTTGCTCTTTTGATTTATTACTCCTAAGGTTTACGTTAGCCCAGGACTGCCCCCGGTATACCCCGTGAAGGGCTCTCAAGGGGCACTAGGAACCAAGACGGTGCATTACGGCCCGAAGTTCCCTTTCGCAAGGCACTTATTATTATTGGTTGTCTACCCTTTACCCAATCCCCTTTTAATGTTATAATGAATCTAACCCTAGCGTATTAAGATTCTTCCTCTTCCTCCCGGGACGGACGATCTTTCGTCGTTCCCGTACTCTCTTATCCTAACCAGTCCCACATTCTACTTATCCTGACTTCTAATAATGAACTCATTCTAAATTTGCCCGACCAACCATCGATTATCAGAATTCCGTGGTTTTACTAAATGCAGACCATCCTAAGCTATATGTGGTACACAAGGGGAGGTACTCCAAATTATCTTCCAAATCTCCTATAATATTTACTGGAGGACTATCATGACTTAATTAGCTTAAATCCAGGAATTTATAATTTTCCTAATTAATCTGATATTTATTTTATTTTTCTCAAAGATTGGCCATGGGTATTTTTTAACATGAACTATATGATATTCTTAAGTTATGGCCACCCAAAAATTGTGATCACTAAATAACAGTAAGGTATCATCAAATAGTAATTTGCAGGATTTTACAAGAGATATTTAGCCTCTAATTAATTTATCCATTATAATCCTATTATTCTCATGTAAAGAAGGAAGTACTGAAATTACTCTTCATAAAATTATGGAAAAATTACTGATTAATAGTATGATATAGAAGAGATCATTGTGCAAAGAATCATAATTTTATCAGCTTGCTAAGCACCAAAATAAATTTAATCCAATATCCATGATAAATAATACTTAATGAAGCAAGCCCTAGAATTAAGCTTCTAAAAATCCCATAAAAATTCACAGAGTTTTAAAATCATAATAGAGGTCCTCTGCCTATATTTCATCAATTTTCCAGGAAGTTTGTACACTCTAATAAATTTTCTAAGCAAATCATGCAACTACCAATTCATTAAAGAAGTACCCAAAATAGTGAGCATAAAATTCATAGAAAAATATCCAGAGCTTGTACTACCCCTATAATCCACTCTACCCAATTCTCATCACTTTTCAATGTGGTTTGGTGTCATTTCCTATCTCTATAAGTTTTGCGCCCTAAACTAGGGTTAGGTTTTTAGACATCCCAACGATCTCCAAATCCACTAAAATTTCATCCAGAGAACTATATTAGCCCTATGGTTCTCATAACCCGACCTCGGGTCAATCCAAGGTCATTTGACCACATGACCATCACAAACCACCAAGATCCATCCTTAGGGTTTGGCCTTGGTCCTTAGGGTAAACTTACCCCGATCCACCTCAAACTCCATGAGGGGGTGCTAGAGAACATTACTAGCCAGTGGTAAAAATCTCAGCCTCTGTGGAGGTGATCTCACCACTCAAACTTCAAAAGTGCACTTTTAACCTAAGACCCCTTATTAGGGCAAAACTTAGGGTCGATCAATTCTAAACCAAACCATCTCCAAATGAGATGAAAAATTATACAGAACCTTATGGTGAACCCAGGGACCACTCACCAAAATTTGGGAGGGTTTGGAAATTATTTAACCACCTAATTAAATTCGGCTAGGATTATTGAATTTTTCTAAAAACTATAGAAAAATATTCTCCAAAAATTCTGATTTTTGGATAGCTCCTAGATATATGTAAGATTAGACCACATCCCAAATTTCAAGTCGTTTGGACAACTGGATTGGAGTGGGGAATTTTTCTAAGGTCAAGGCAGCCCTCTGGATAGACCTCACCAAAAAGGGTGTTGTGGTCTAACCAGGAATCCAAATTGAATGAAATTAATTTTGAATAAAACTAGACTTCAAGGGCTACAGTTTCTATGTTGACCACTTTTCCTGTAGGAGCCTCTATGTATTTTTCCCAAATTATTTAACATGACAGAAATCTCATTCAGAAATTGATTTTACAAATAAAATCTAATTAAAGGCACTGTTCATCTTCTTCTACAACCCGAACCAGAGACTGAAAACCTAATTTTCCTGTAGCCTTTCCAAGCTATTTCCCGGCCACCCAGCCATCTCCCTGGCCGGCCACCACCACCACCACCTCCGTTGAGGCGAGGGCTAACGTCGGGCGGCGGCACAGCCGCCGGAGAGGCGGTTTCCGGCGAACCCGCCACCATGATATTTTCGGAAAAACCACCATTACGCTCACCCGATCTGGCTCTTTTGAGCCCGATATCTCTCCTAACGATTCCTAAGATCTATCCGCAGAAGAAGAGGGAGGGGTGGACCTTGTTCGCGGGTTGAAGGCGTGCAGAGCGTCGGGAAGCCATTTGCGCGGTGGTGGCGTCGCCGGAAATTCTTCAACAGCAAGGGGAAGTCTGGAATAGTTTGAGGGAGTGTAACCGTTTCCTCTTGCTGTCAGGAATCTTATATAGATGAGCAAATGGGGAGGGGAAAGGGTGAAACGTTGGAGATGAAACGTTGGCGGCCATTAATAATATTCTTATGACGTTTCGGTTATGACGAAAAGGCAGTTTGAAAAGTTGGAGATGAAGAGGTGCCTGCCAGGTGGCAATTTCCTATTGGACCCTCTTTTCCTTAATTATTAACATAATTAAAGTAGGAAAAGACCCATAAATACTCTTGGTTTTCATCCCCACAGCCAGAATTTATTAAGGCGTCGGTTACCGCAATTTCCAGCCTGGCTGACGTTTCGGCCTTGGTCACGGGCGTGACACATGAGTCACGGGCGTGACAGGCCCGGTTAGCAGTTCTGGGTTCGACGATCGTCGAACTGAGATCGACGATCGTCGAAGGGTGGTCACGGGCGTGACACTTGGGTCACGGGCGTGACACGCCTGGTGACTAATTCTGGTCGACGATCGTCGAGCTGAAATCGACGATCGTCGAGCGTGGTCACGCCCAATGTCACGGGCGTGACAATGCGGGTCACGGGCGTGACATGCCTGATGACTAGTTCTGGGTCGATGATCGTCGAACTGAAATCGACGATCGTCGAGCGCGGTCACGCCCAATGTCACGGGCGTGACAATGCAAGTCACGGGCGTGACATGGCGTGTGGTCAAATTTTGGGTCGACGATCGTCGAATTAGGGTTCGACGATCGTCGAGCGTGTCACGCCCTTTGTCACGGGCGTGACCTGGAGGGTCACGGGCGTGACAGACCCGTGTGGCCGAATTTGGTTCGACGATCGTCGAGTTGGGATCGACGATCGTCGAGCGTGTCACGCCCTTGTCACGGGCGTGACATGGCGGGTCACGGGCGTGACCAACCCGTGAGCCGATTTCTTAGTCGATTTATTTCAAGTTTTTGGGCTCCCTAGGGTTCTACCACAACCATCCGACTCCTAGGGGTCTAGCCGGAAATGGGATGTTACATAAGAGCTTCCAGGAAGCTTATTTTGTCCACTTTTTTGACCACTTTGCTTAGGGGAGGTGCTGCCCAATTGGATTCCATACTTATGTAAGGAGAATTTCTCCCCCCTCTCTCTCTCTTAGTTTGTATTAGGGTTTTTACTTTAATAAAATATGAATTTTTCTCTCTTAATTTGTATGAATACTCCATTTGAATGCGCCTACTTAAGCAATTTTTCGTTCATCTTTTTGTATTTCTTTTATGTTTTCATCTTTTTAGCTTTCATAACTTAGTTAGATTTAGGATTTATCGGCATTTCTAGCCGTTGTGCCATCCGTCTAGTTTTCATTTTCCGCACTTTTTAACTTTAACTTTTTCTTCTTTATCATTTTCATTCATATAGGTTTTATAAACCCCCCCCCCCCCTAAAAGTGTTCGTTTTTATTTTCTTTAACTTAGGCTCTTAGGAATGTAAAACTTCTCGTTCCTTTTTAGTTTTATTCTAACTTTTTTGGAGGTTTTATAAAAACTTATGAATAAAAATGTAGTCGTTATAATTTTTCGCTCACTTCATTTTAGCTTTTTAATTTCAAAACTTTTAGTCCGGTTAATTTTTATTTCATCTTTTTATGCATTTCTACCGCATTCTAGCGGTAGAAATGCAGTCGTTTTAATTTTCTAAGCTCTTTGTTTTTCTCATTTTTGCAAGTGTGTGTGCGTGTATGAGTTAGGTTTTAGTGCTTTATTTCATTTCTGTAGAGTGCGTGTGTGCGTATGCATTTATTTCCGCCTACTCGTTAAGAGTTAAATGGCGCATTGCTTTCATTTCCCGCCCACTCGTTTGAGTGGGACTTGTCTTTTTACTGCTTTCATTTTCTTCCTAACTTTGTGTGGGTGCGTGTGTTTTCATTTCTATAGAGTGCGTGTGTGAGTTTTACTTTCAAGTAGAGTGCGTGCGTGTATGAGATAAATTTACTCCCGCCCACTCATTTGAGTCGGGACTTGCAATTTTATCGCTTTCTCAATTATGTAGAATGCGTGCGTGTAGGAGATAATTTTACCGCTTTATTTATCGCTTTCTTCAATTAAGAAGAGTGTGTGCGTGTGTGCATTTATTTCCGCCTACTCATTTGAGTAGGTCTTGCTTTATTTAATTTTCTTTATGGTTTTGAAGTGTGCGTGAGTGCCTGCATCAATTATCTTTCAATTTATCTAATTGTCCTTTTTTCGTGTTTTCTCTTATAATTGTTCAGTGCTTAATTTAACACTCACGCTTCACCTAAAAACATAAAGCCGTCCCCATACCGATGAGTGGCTAATCTTTTTTAGCCTTTGGCATCGAAGAGCATTGGGACATAAAAAATGATTTGAAATAATTAAAAAACTTTATTTTTATTTTAATTTAAGGACTTAAGGTTTACCCCGGGTTAACGACGCATAGGACCACAAAATCGATGTGTGGGCTCTATTTCCGTTATCCATACGCGACGCCGAGAGGCTGCACGTATGGACCGAACCCCCTTGGGTAAAGAGAACTGCGTCCGCCCCCTCGAAAGAGGAGAAACGTAGTTCTGCCGGATTGGGTCCCCCACCCAATAGCGGGGTTCTTAGCGTAATGCGGGCGTTAAGGGGAATCCTTCATCGGACTAACGTTCGGTCGAATAGCCTTAGCGCCCAGGTGAGCGATATCCCTAGACCAAGGTGAGCTCATGTTCTTGGAACCTCCACGGCCAAGTGCCTTTTATTAAATTAAAAACAAAGTTTAATAATTGTTAAGAATTATTTTAGTCTTAATCCGATTCGATGCCGAGCGTTAACCCGTCATCGAACTAATTTAGCAAAATTCCGCTTTCTTTCTTTCCGTTTTAATTAAACTAAAAAAAATCCCACCTTAGTAAGATAATATTGTTCCTGGAAGAGTAGATATAATCAACGCGTCCCCGAGAATAATACGACCTCGGTATTTTCCCGAATACCGAGTACTACTTGCGATAGGTGCGCTTGCCTCCTCTCGTTAGAAAACTCGATCTTCTAACCGGCCCGCGGAATCTGACCATTTCGAACCAACCACAGTAGGTCTTTATTCCGCGGCCATCAGTCGAGCCCAGTCATTTTGGATAAACGAAGAGCGTCTTCTTGGCAATTATAAACACACGTGGTGGGCGATGCGTAGCCTCCTCTCGGATCAATTTGATCCCGCCAATCTCCGTACTACTAACGCCAAACCTTTGACTGAGTATCGTTATGGCGCTAGTTCCATACCAACCTTTAGGAATGACTATAATCCTCACGCTAGATACTTGCCCCGCAAAGATCTGATTATCTCAAGCATGAGTACACCTACCTATGAGAGGAAAGATAAACTTAAGACCTTTATCCCTAGGTCGTTAGACGTAAGTGCTAGGAATGCCATGAGCCCACGGGGTGAGAGTTTTCCTATTAGCATGATTGAGTCTGAGGATGTGGTTACGAGTGTGTTCGTCACTAAGGACAAGGCTAATATCACTGACGATGGTAGCGACATTGAGGAGACTGGTTACCTTAGTGACCTGGATGACGACTTCTTCCCCGAAGAGTCATCTTCATTTCCCTCCGACGATATGTCTGCGTTGTCTACCTTGATTAACATGGAATTCTCTGTTGAGCCTAAGTCAGGTGATAAACTGGATGAGTCGGAAGATTTATATTTCGATGAGAGCTTACCCAGTCGTGATTCAGGTGACGATATGTTAGGACTTGAGCTTGATATTTCAAGCCCGAGACATATCGAAGTGCCCGTCCCTGAGACTTTTACTGCTAATGATGTCCTGACCGATGCGTTGGAAGATTGTATTAGTGAGGGAGTTATAACTCTAGAAGACGTTATTGAAATGGAGCCGGATGAGCATCCCCTGATGCTTGTTTTTGTAAATATTATTTCTAACTTAGCTTTATTTTTATTCCAGAAAAATTCTAGAAAAAATTCCAGAAAAGTCAAAAAAAATTGACTGACACGCCCGTGTCAATTGACCGACACGCCCGTGTCACGCCCCCCCGACGATCGCCGGCCACTGGTTCCCAGCTCGACGATCGGCGATCATCAAACCGAGCCTGACACACCTAACATCACGCCCGTGTCAATGCTTGTCACGCCCGTGTCGAGGCCGACCCGCAAGCTTAGTCAAACTATCAACGCTGCCGACATCGAACAGCCAGCTCCCCCGGTCACGCCCCCCTGTCACGCCGTGACCTGGGGCGTGACCGCCACGTTTTCGCCCCGAAGTCAAAGCTCCAGTCAAGTCAACCGATCAGCTCATGAATAGTAGTGACACGCCCCCCTGTCACGCCCGTGACCTAGGGCGCGACCAACCCGAAAATTTGCCTATAAATAAGAGCTTCCAGGAAGCTTATTTTGTCCACTTTTTGACCACTTTGCTTAGGGGAGGTGCTGCCCAATTGGATTCCATACTTATGTAAGGAGAATTTCTCCCCCCTCTCTCTCTCTTAGTTTGTATTAGGGTTTTTACTTTAATAAAATATGAATTTTTCTCTGTTAATTTGTATGAATACTCCATTTGAATGCGCCTACTTAAGCAATTTTTCGTTCATCTTTTTGTATTTCTTTTATGTTTTCATCTTTTTAGCTTTCATAACTTAGTTAGATTTAGGATTTATCGGCATTTCTAGCCGTTGTGCCGTCCGTCTAGTTTTCATTTTCCGCACTTTTTAACTTTAGCTTTTTCTTCTTTATCATTTTCATTCATATAGGTTTTATAAACCCCCCCTAAAAGTGTTCGTTTTTATTTTCTTTAACTTAGGCTCTTAGGAATGTAAAACTTCTCGTTCCTTTTTAGTTTTATTCTCACTTTTTTGGAGGTTTTATAAAAACTTATGAATAAAAATGTAGTCATTATAATTTTTCGCTCACTTCATTTTAGCTTTTTAATTTCAAAACTTTTAGTCCAGTTAATTTTTATTTCATCTTTTTATGCATTTCTACCGCATTCTAGCGGTAGAAATGCAGTCGTTTTAATTTTCAGAGCTCTTTGTTTTTCTCATTTTTGCAAGTGTGTGTGCGTGTATGAGTTAGGTTTTACTGCTTTATTTCATTTCTGTAGAGTGCGTGTGTGCGTATGCATTTATTTCCGCCTACTCGTTAAGAGTTAAATGGAGCTTTGCTTTCATTTCCCGCCCACTCGTTTGAGTGGGACTTGTCTTTTTACTGCTTTCATTTTCTTCCTAACTTTGTGTGGGTGCGTGTGTTTTCATTTCTGTAGAGTGTGTGTGTGTGTGTTTTATTTTCAAGTAGAGTGCGTGCGTGTATGAGATAAATTTACTCCCGCCCACTCATTTGAACCGGGACTTGCAATTTTATCGCTTTCTCAATTATGTAGAGTGCGTGCGTGTAGGAGATAATTTTACCGCTTTATTTATCGCTTTCTTCAATTAAGAAGAGTGTGTGCGTGTGTGCATTTATTTCCGCCTACTCATTTGAGTAGGTCTTGCTTTATTTAATTTTCTTTTTGGTTTTGAAGTGTGCGTGAGTGCCTGCATCAATTAGCTTTCAATTTATCTAATTGTCCTATTTTTCGTGTTTTCTCTTGTAATTGTTCAGTGCTTAATTTAACACTCACGCTTCACCTAAAAACATAAAGCCATCCCCATACCGATGAGTGGCTAATCTCTTTTAGCCTTCGGCATTGAAGAGCATTGGGACATAAAAAATGATTTGAAATAATTAAAAAACTTTATTTTTATTTTAATTTAAGGACTTAAGGTTTACCCCGGGTTAACGACGCATAGGACCACATAATCGATGTGCGGCCTCTATTTCCGTTATCCATACGCGACGCCGAGAGGCTGCACGTATGGACCGAACCCCCTTGGGTAAAGAGAACTGCGTCCGCCCCCTCGAAAGAGGAGAAACGTAGTTCTGCCGGATTGGGTCCCCCACCCAATAGCGGGGTTCTTAGCGTAATGCGGGCGTTAAGGGGAATCCTTCGTCGGACTAATGTTCGGTCGAATAGCCTTAGCGCCCAGGTGAGCGATATCCCTAGACCAAGGTGAGCTCATGTTCTTGGAACCTCCACGGCCAAGTGCCTTTTATTAAATTAAAAACAAAGTTTAATAATTGTTAAGAATTATTTTAGTCTTAATCCGATTCGATGCCGAGCGTTAACCCGTCATCGAACTAATTTAGCAAAATTCCGCTTTCTTTCTTTCCGTTTTAATTAAACTAAAAAAAATCCCACCTTACTGTTAGTAAGATAATACAGTTCCTGGAAGAGTAGAAATAATCAACGCGTCCCCGAGAATAATACGACCTCAGTATTTTCCCGAATACCGAGTACTACTTGCGATAGGTGCGCTTGCCTCCTCTCGTTAGAAAACTCGATCTTCTAACCGGCCCGCGGAATCTGATCATTTCGAACCAACCACAGTAGGTCTCTGTTCCGCGGCCATCAAGTTTTTGGCACCGTTTCCTGGGATTCCAGTTGTTATATTGAATCCGGGACTCTATTAATTTTACTTTATTTTCAAATAAAAAATTTTTACAAAAAAAAAAAATCCTTCCCCCTTTCATTTTTTTTAAGGGTGCATGAGCCGTGGACAACCTTCGAGTTCTGAAAATCTTGAATTCGACCCCAAGATCGACCGCTCTCTTGCGCGTATCCGATCTCTCCGTCGAATTCCCTTTTTAGACCCCGCAGAATCTATCGGAGAACCCTCTTCTTCTTCTATGGCCGACCCGAATAATGCCCAACCGGCCGTGCGTACTATGTCTTATTATGCTCGGCCCAACTTGGATGATACGGGGTCGAGTATTGTTCGGCCCGCTGTGGCCAACAATAATTTTGAAATTAAGTCAAGTGTGATTCAAATGATCCAAAATGCCGTGCAGTTCGACGGACTGCCGGATGAGGACCCCAATAATCACTTGTCTAATTTTCTTGAAATTTGCGATACTTTTAAAATTAATGGCGTCACTGATGACGCCATTCGTTTGCGCCTTTTTCCCTTCTCTCTTAAGTCCAAGGCTAAGGCGTGGTTACTCTCCCTCCCGCGGGGATCCATCACGTCCTGGGCGGAATTGGCTGAGAAATTCCTTACGAAGTATTTTTCGCCCGCGAAAACTGCAAGACTGCGGGCGGACATATCTTCATTCGTCCAAAACGACTCCGAGTCTCTTTACGAGACTTGGGAACGCTTTAAGGAGTTCCTCCGCCGGTGCCCGCACCATGCTCTGCCAACCTGGTTGCAGGTACAAATTTTTTATAATGGACTGAATAGTCAGACGCGTCAAATGATTGACGCGGCTGCCGGGGGCACTCTGAACAATAAGACCCCCGAGGCCGCCCAGGCCCTTTTCGAGGAAATGGAGGTGAACGCCTACCAGTGGAATGTCCCGCGGGCACGCCCTAAGCAGGCGGGCATTTTTGAAGTGGATGCCACTGCTCAGCTAGCCCTCCAAGTGGAAAGGCTAACTAAGCAGGTGGCGGAGATGTCTGTTGCCTCCTCCACTCCGCCTTGTTTTCTCCCCCCCTCCAACGTCTGTGTAGTCGACGAATTCGTGGAATACATGGGAAATCCGGTGCGTCCCTCATTTCAAAACAACCCTTATAGTAGCCACTATAATCCGGGTTGGAGGAACCATCCGAATTTCTCCTGGAGCAACCCGAACAACGCGCAGCGTCCCCCTCCCCCTCCTTTTGCGCCAACGTTTCCTCCTCCCCCTCCTATGAAGCCATCCCCGGTGGAGGAAAATTTTAATCGTTATGTCATGTCCAACGAGTCTAATATCCGGAACATCACCGGATCACTAAAAAATTTAGAACTCCAGGTTGGACAGCTGGCGCGACTCATGTCAGAATGCGCCATGGGGGCACTACCAGGGAACACGGAGCCCAATCCAAGGGAAACCGCCAACGCTATAACCCTCCGTAGCGGTAAGGAGGTGGTCGATCCAAAACGGATCGATCCTCAGGTACATATTTCACCTCCGACCCCTCTTCCCTCTTCTTCGATTACGCAACCCTTACCGATTTTTAACGATAAAACTATTTTAAACAAGGCGTTGCCCTACCCGCATAAGTTCGATAATGAGCGAGTAAACGCGCAATATGAAAAATTTATTTTATTACTTAAACAAATTCATATTAATGTTCCTTTTTGCTAGGCTATCTCGCAAATGCCTAAATATGCGAAATTTTTAAATGAACTACTTTCTAATAAACGCAAACTCGAGGATATTTCGCATATATCTCTCAATGTTGTCTGCTCGGCGGCTCTTACTAGTAAATTGCCCTTAAAACAAAACGACCCGGGAAGGTTCTCTATCCCGTGCCTTTTTGGCGATGTATTAGTAAAATACGCCTTGACAGACTTAGGCGCGAGCATTAATTTGATGTCGTTCTCGCTCTTTCTGCGTTTAGGTTTGGGTATTCCTGCTCCTACTAATATGCACATCCAACTAGCGGATCGCTCGGTTAGGTTCCCCATCGGAGTTGTTGAGGATGTCCTTGTCCGAGTAGACAAGTTCACCTTCCCGGTGGACTTCGTCATCTTGGACATCGAGGAAGACGCCAACGTACCAATAATACTTGGTCACCCTTTCCTCGCGACCTCACGTGCGTTAATTGATGTAAGTAATGGTCAGCTTCTCCTTCGGGTAGGAGACGACCAAGTTACTTTTTCTATTAACTCCTCTATGGAAGACTCGTCGCCGAGCGACGATTTCTGCTATTCTTTAGATTCTTTTTATGGAGATAGTTCTTCTCCGGTTTTTGAGTCCGAATTTTTAAACGAAAATATTTTCTCACTCGAAAATTTTTATTGCGATGAGGATGAGTCTACGAATATGCCTTTTGAACCAATTGGTTCAAAAGACATTAGCACTAAAACCTCACTAGAAGAACCGCCCATCCTGGAACTCAAACCATTACCCGAATCCCTAAAATACGCCTTTTTGGGGAAAAATGATACGCTCCCGGTAATCATTTCTTCGTATTTAAGCGATTCAGAGACCCCCGAGTTATTGGAGGTTTTGCTTAAACATCGCCACGCAATTGCGTGGCAAATTTCTGACCTAAAGGGGATTAACCCTTCTTTCTGCACTCACAAAATTTTCTTAAACGATAATTGCCGCAAAACCATTCGGCCGCAGCGGCGTCTTAACCCAAACATGAAAGACGTCGTGAAAGCTGAGATAATTATATTATTAGATGCGGGGATTATTTATCCCATTTCTGATAGTGCATGGGTTAGTCCCATTCATGTCGTGCCCAAAAAGGGCGGTCTAACCGTAGTGGCGAATGAGCACAACGAGCTCGTTCCAACTCGTACTGTTACGGGTTGGCGTGTGGTCATCGATTATCGCAAACTTAATGATGCCACCCGCAAAGACCATTTTTCACTACCGTTCCTTGACCAAATTCTTGAGCGTCTTTCCGGTCATCCTTTTTATTGTTTTCTCGACGGTTTATCGGGGTTTTTCCAAATCCCTATTTCCCCCGAAGACCAAGAGAAAACAACTTTTACTTGCCCCTTTGGCACCTTCGCCTATCGAAGAATGCCATTTGGCCTCTGCAATGCGCCGGCTACATTCCAAAGATGTATGCTAGCAATTTTTGGTGAGCTAGTAGAAGATATTATGGAAATATTTATGGATGACTTTTCTGTATTTGGATGCTCATTCCCGGATTGTCTTCGTAATCTCGATCGTGTCCTCCAGCGATGTGAGGACACAAATCTTGTCTTAAATTGGGAAAAGTGTAACTTTATGGTTCGAGGAGGTTTGGTCCTCGGCCATAAGATTTCGATTAAGGGGATAGAGGTCGATAAGGCCAAAGTTGAAATCATAGAAAAACTTCCTCAGCCGACAAACATAAAATCCATTAGGAGTTTCTTAGGCCACGCGGGCTTTTATAGGCGCTTCATTCAAGATTTTTCAAAAATAACAAAGCCACTTACTCACCTCTTGGAAAAGGAATCACCTTTTGTCATTAGTAGCGATTGCGAGTCTGCTTTTAATTTTATAAAACAAAAACTTATCAATTCTCCGATTCTAGTGCCCCCTAATTGGTCCCTTCCGTTCGAAATCATGTGCGACGCTAGTGATATTGCCTTAGGCGCCGTTCTTGGACAACGCGTAGAAAAACATTTTCATCCTATTTATTATGCTAGCAAGACGCTCACTTCCGCACAAGTGAATTACACGACGACGGAAAAGGAACTCTTAGCCGTCGTTTTCGCTTTCGATAAGTTTCGCTCGTACCTTACGCTATCTAAAGTTATCGTTTTCACAGATCACTCCGCCCTTAAATATCTTTTAGCTAAAGCCGATGCGAAGCCCCGCCTTCTTCGATGGATTCTCCTCCTAGAAGAGTTTGACTTGGAGATCCGAGATAAGAAGGGCACGGAGAATCTAACGGCAGACCACCTCTCCCGTTTAGAAAATCTGAGTGCGGAAGCGCTCGTCGAATCTGAAATAAATGACAGATTCCCCGAGGAACGCCTTCTCGCCATTCATTCGTCTTCGTCATCTTCGCCTTGGTTCGCAGATTTTGCGAACTACTTAGTCGCGCGGGTACTTCCAAAAGATTTTTCAAGTCATCAAAAGAAGAAATTCTTTTCCGACTTGAAAATTTTCTTTTGGGATGACCCATTTCTTTTCCGTATCTGCGCGGACCAAGCGGTTCGAAGATGCGTTGCGGGAGTGGAGTGCACACAAATCTTGAGGCACTGCCACGAGGGTCCAGCCAGGGGGCACTATCAAGCCAACCGGACCGCTAGGAAGGCGCTAGAGGCGGGCTACTTTTGGCCCACTCTCTTCAAAGACGCGCACAATTTTGTGCGCGCATGCGATAGCTGTCAGCGGTCGGGTAACATCTCACGTCGCGACGAGATGCCCCAAAATATGTTTTTAGAATGCGAAGTTTTTGATTTATGGGGCATAGATTTTGTTGGCCCCCTACCTCCTTCTTATAAAAATATGTATATTTTAGTAGCGGTCGACTACGTATCACGGTGGGCGGTAGCGCAAGCTCTCCCCACCAACGATGCGCGAGTCGTCGTTACATTTCTAAAAAAATTATTTTCTCGCTTCGGCACGCCTCGCGCTATTGTTAGTGATAGGGGAACGCATTTCTGTAACGCTCTAATGGCTAAGACGTTAGCTAAATACGGAGTCACGCACAAGCTTTCAACCCCCTACCACCCGCAAACAAGTGGCCAAGTTGAGGTAGTAAATCGAGAGATAAAACGCATATTAGAAAAAACCGTTTCACTTAATAGGAAAGATTGGTCCGCTAAGCTCGACGACGCGTTATGGGCGTATCGTACGGCGTACAAAACCGCTACCGGTTGTATGCTGTTTCGATTAGTCTATGGCAAAGCGTGCCATTTACCAGTAGAACTGGAGCACTGCGGACTTTGGGCATTAAAACTCTTAAACCTCGACTCTAACTTAGCCGCTCAGAATAGAAAACTGCAACTAAACGAGCTCGATGAATGGCGTGCGAATGCTTACGAGAGCAATAAGTTCTATAAGGAGCGTTCTAAGTTTTATCACGATCGAAAAATTAAAACCCCAAAAATCTTTTCTCCGGGCGATCTAGTCCTTCTTTATAATTCACGTCTTAGGCTTTTCCCGGGTAAGCTAAAATCGCGATGGTTCGGCCCCTTCAAGGTTGAAGAGGTTTGGCCATATGGGACCGTACTCGTCTCCCACCCCGAAAAAGGCACTTTTAAGGTGAACAGTAATCGGTTAAAGTCTTATATAGCGGGAGACCCTGTGATCAGTAGGAGCGAAACCATAACACTTCTCCATATATAAACCCCGCCACTATAGTCAAGCTACACGACTATAAACAAAGCGCTCCTGGGAGGCACCCCACGTCTATCTTTTTTCCGTCTTTATTTATTATGTTTTCTATTTTTCTAATAAATGCAGGGTTTCTAATGGGCTTCCCCGCGCGTGGATCAGGGACGTTTTCTGCCCCCTCTCTTTTCTTTTTTTGTACATACACCTGCTGTCTTGTTCCTCATGCTTAGCATACAACATTGGGGACAATGTTGGATCTAAGTATGGGGGTGTTTTCATATTTTCGTACTTTCTCTTTCACTTACAAAAAAAAAAATATTAAAAAAAAAAAAAAACAAAACTTCAAAAAAAATATTTAACACAACAAAAAAAAATTTTAAAACAACAAAACATCAAAAAAAATATATTTAACTCAAAAAAATCAAAAAAATAAAATTTTTGAAGTTTCATTTTTGAAACTTTGACTTATTTTAACTCGGTCCGCGAGATCCGGCTCATCGAGCCATCCACATAACGAGTCATCTCACGGCTACCTAGTTTATATTTTTGTAAATATTCTTGAAAATATTCTTGTAAATATTTTTGTAAATAATTTTTGTAAATACTTTTTGTAAATATTCTTTCTCTTTCCCCTCTCCCTTTTTCCCTCTCATCCTTGTAAATATATTTTTTTCTTTTTCCCAAATTTTTGTAAATAGAATAAAAACTTCATTAAAAATACAAAAAAAATTCACAAAACTTAAAAATCAAAAAAAAAAAAATTTTATCGCATTTTTTCTTTCTTTTTATTATGTATATATTAAAGATATAAATACAAAACTACAAAAAAAAAAGCATAACTTCAAAAAAACAACAAAAAATTTGTTATGTAAGTTTTGAAACAAATAAATCAAACATTTCATTCTTAAGTTTCTTGTTATCCAAAACTTTCGTTTTGAGTTTATTTATATGCGAATTTGATCAATTCTTTGTTCACTATTCGTTTGTTAATTATAAATTGAAAAATCTAAATAGTCGGGGTTAAGTTTTAAAGAATTTATTATACTTTGTTAAAAATAGGGGACTCGTTTTAGGCACTACTTCTAATTTTTCATAGATAGGAGCATGTGTACCATGTTAGAAAATAACGACTATAGAATTCAATTATGCTTGCTTTTAGCTTTCTGAAAAATTGGAACGTACAATTTATAAAGGTTGCTCTCAATTATTTTTCAATTAATACACTAGTTCTCTTTTCTCCCCTTACCTATCATAACCTACTTGGTATGATAAAATTATTTCCCCAAAAAGAAAAAGATCTTATGTCAATGGGAATAAGATTTCATTCCGTAAACATAGGCACCCAATAAATTAAAAGATTATACGTTACGGAGTAAGAGGATAAAATTCATTACTCCAACACATATACATTGGGTTATTTATGAAGAAGAAAAAATTTTTATGTTAAGGAAAATAAGATTTCGTTTTCCTTTAACATCCAAATCAAAAAAAATTGGAGGTTCGAGAAAAAAATAACCTCGCCTCAAAATCCAAGCATCTTCATAAACTAACATCAACCCCCCCTTAGCCAATTTCATGACTCTAGAATTAATTCAAAAATCTTTTTGAGAGCATAATTCGTAAATTGCATTATTTCCGATAACACTCCTACAAGCTAAAGTTCGTATAAATCCAAACTATCTTCTGTTATTCTAACAAATACAATTATTGCTTTCTATTTGATTACATCAAGAAGTCTTTTGGCCAAAACTTTTGCCCTGTTTAAATCATCTAAATAATTTTAGAACTTAACTCTTATACCCCGTATATTTTATTTTGATCTTTCTTATAATTAATTTAGCGGTAGCAGAACTTAGGGTTTTTCATTATTCCTTATAAGTTCACCTCAAACTTTTGCTCTAGAATAGCAAAAGCTTAAGTATGGGGGTGTTTGATGAGTTGTAAATATACCTATATTTTCGTATTTTATTTAAGTCAGTTTCGTTTATTTTTTGTCTTTTTTATTAGTTTTATTCAATAAATTGCTTGTTTTTGTAAATATTATTTCTAACTTAGCTTTATTTTTATTCCAGAAAAATTCCAGAAAAAATTCCAGAAAAGTCAAAAAAAATTGACTGACACGCCCGTGTCAATTGACCGACACGCCCGTGTCACGCCCCCCCCCCCCCCCCCCCCCCCGACGATCGCCGGCCACAGGTTCCCAGCTCGACGATCGGCGATCATCAAACCGAGCCCGACATGCCTAACGTCACGCCCGTGTCAATGCTTGTCACGCCCGTGTCGAGGCCGACCCGCAAGCTTAGTCAAACTGTCAACGCTGCCGACAACGAACTGCCAGCTCCCCCGGTCACGCCCCCCTGTCACGCCGTGACCTGGGGCGTGACCGCCACGTTTTCGCCCCGAAGTCAAAGCTCCAGTCAAGTCAACCGATCAGCTCATGAATAGTAGTGACACGCCCCCCTGTCATGCCCGTGACCTAGGGCGTGACCAACCCGAAAATTTGCCTATAAATAAGAGCTTCCAGGAAGCTTATTTTGTCCACTTTTTTGACCACTTTGCTTAGGGGAGGTGCTGCCCAATTGGATTCCATACTTATGTAAGGAGAATTTCTCCCCCCTCTCTCTCTTAGTTTGTTTTAGGTTTTTTACTTTAATAAAATATGAATTTTTCTCTCTTAATTTGTATGAATACTCCATTTGAATGCGCCTACTTAAGCAATTTTTCGTTCATCTTTTTGTATTTCTTTTATGTTTTCATCTTTTTAGCTTTCATAACTTAGTTAGATTTAGGATTTATCGGCATTTCTAGCCGTTGTGCCGTCCGTCTAGTTTTTATTTTCCGCACTTTTTAACTTTAGCTTTTTCTTCTTTATCATTTTCTTTCATATAGGTTTTATAAACCCCCCCCCCCTAAAAGTGTTCGTTTTTATTTTTTTTAACTTAGGCTCTTAGGAATGTAAAACTTCTCGTTCCTTTTTAGTTTTATTCTCACTTTTTTGGAGGTTTTATAAAAACTTATGAATAAAAATGTAGTCATTATAATTTTTCGCTCACTTCATTTTAGCTTTTTAATTTCAAAACTATTAGTCCGGTTAATTTTTATTTCATCTTTTTATGCATTTCTACCGCATTCTAGCGGTAGAAATGCAGTCGTTTTAATTTTCTGAGCTCTTTGTTTTTCTCATTTTTGCAAGTGTGTGTGCGTGTATGAGTTAGGTTTTACTGCTTTATTTCATTTCTGTAGAGTGTGTGTGTGCGTATGCATTTATTTCCGCCTACTCGTTAAGAGTTAAATGGCGCTTTGCTTTCATTTCCCGCCCACTCGTTTGAGTGGGACTTGTCTTTTTACTGCTTTCATTTTCTTCCTAACTTTGTGTGGGTGCGTGTGTTTTCATTTCTGTAGAGTGCGTGTGTGTGTTTTATTTTCAAGTAGAGTGCGTGCGTGTATGAGATAAATTTACTCCCGCCCACTCATTTGAGCCGGGACTTGCAATTTTATCGCTTTCTCAATTATGTAGAGTGCGTGCGTGTAGGAGATAATTTTACCGCTTTATTTATCGCTTTCTTCAATTAAGAAGAGTGTGTGCGTGTGTGCATTTATTTCCGCCTACTCATTTGAGTAGGTCTTGCTTTATTTAATTTTCTTTATGGTTTTGAAGTGTGTGTGAGTGCCTGCATCAATTAGCTTTCAATTTATCTAATTGTCCTATTTTTCGTGTTTTCTCTTATAATTGTTCAGTGCTTAATTTAACACTCACGCTTCACCTAAAAACATAAAGCCGTCCCCATACCGATGAGTGGCTAATCTCTTTTAGCCTTCGGCATCGAAGAGCATTGGGACATAAAAAATGATTTGAAATAATTAAAAAACTTTATTTTTATTTTAATTTAAGGACTTAAGGTTTACCCCGGGTTAACGACGCATAGGACCACATAATCGATGTGTGGGCTCTATTTCCGTTATCCATACGCGACGCCGAGAGGCTGCACGTATGGACCGAACCCCCTTGGGTAAAGAGAACTGCGTCCGCCCCCTCGAAAGAGGAGAAAGGTAGTTCTGCCGGATTGGGTCCCCCACCCAATAGCGGGGTTCTTAGCGTAATGCGGGCGTTAAGGGGAATCCTTCGTCGGACTAACGTTCGGTCGAATAGCCTTAGCGCCCAGGTGAGCGATATCCCTAGACCAAGGTGAGCTCATGTTCTTGGAACCTCCATGGCCAAGTGCCTTTTATTAAATTAAAAACAAAGTTTAATAATTGTTAAGAATTATTTTAGTCTTAATCCGATTCGATGCCGAGCGTTAACCCGTCATCGAACAAATTTAGCAAAATTCCGCTTTCTTTCTTTCCGTTTTAATTAAACTAAAAAAAATCCCACCTTACTGTTAGTAAGATAATACTGTTCTTGGAAGAGTAGATATAATCAACGCGTCCCCGAGAATAATACGACCTCGGTATTTTCCCGAATACCGAGTACTACTTGCGATAGGTGTGCTTGCCTCCTCTCGTTAGAAAACTCGATCTTCTAACCGGCCCGCGGAATCTGACCATTTCGAACCAACCACAGTAGGTCTTCATTCCGCGGCCATCAGTCGAGCCCAGTCATTTTGGATAAACGAAGAGCGTCTTCTTGGCAATTATAAACACACGTGGTGGGCGATGCGTAGCCTCCTCTCGGATCAATTTGATCCCGCCAATCTCCGTACTACTAACGCCAAACCTTTGAGTGAGTATCGTTATGGCGCTAGTTCCATACCAACCTTTAGGAATGAATATAATCCTCACGCTAGATACTTGCCCCGCATAGATCTGATTATCTCAAGCATGAGTACACCTACCTATGAGAGGAAAGATAGACTTAAGACCTTTATCCCTAGGTCGTTAGACGTAAGTGCTAGGAATGCCATGAGCCCACGGGGTGAGAGTTTTCCTATTAGCATGATTGAGTCTGAGGATGTGGTTACGAGTGTGTCCGTCACTAAGGACGAGGCTAATATCACTGACGATGGTAGCGACATTGAGGAGACTGGTTACCTTAGTGACCTGGATGACGACTTCTTCCCCGAAGAGTCATCTTCATTTCCCTCCGACGATATGTCTGCGTTGTCTACCTTGATTAACATGGAATTCTCTGTTGAGCCTAAGTCAGGTAATAAACTGGATGAGTCGGAAGATTTATATTTCGATGAGAGCTTACCCAGTCGTGATTCAGGTGACGATATGTTAGGACTTGAGCTTGATATTTCAAGCCCGAGACATATCGAAGTGCCCGTCCCTGAGACTTTTACTGCTACTGATGTCCTGACCGATGCGTTGGAAGATTGTATTAGTGAGGGAGTTATAACTCTAGAAGACGTTATTGAAATGGAGCCGGATGAGCATCCCCTGATGCTAATTCCTTTGCCTGAATTTGAATGTGATCTTAACTCTCTCCCGATCGTTGTATTACCGACTTTTTCTCCCCACCCATTTACTCGACGAGCAGACTATTTAGGACACGAGTGTGGTACGTCTGATTATAGTAGTCTTATGGTACGCCCTGAGTTCACTCTGCTGGTACCACCAGAGGTGGTCCCCTTAGTGCCGCTTGATCTCGTAGTATTGGTGCCGATCTATGACCCGATCACTGAGCCTGAATCACATGATATATATAATGAATTGGAAGACATGTCGGATGAGTTTTCCGTAAGGGTGAATCCACTATTTGAATTTTCTTATAATTTTAATGGCTTGCAGTCGGACGATATTTCTTGGACGTCAAATCCGAGTTTTGAGGTTTCGAATAGGACTTCTAGTGGTACCTTGGCTATGGTGCCTTTTGATGTGATGTACCCTCAACACACTTATTTGCCAAGCCTGAACGCGCAAATTTACCCCCCCCCCCCCCCCCCCGCCATTTGATGACCCTTTTTTCCACTCGTTAGTGACTACAGTTAGGCCACATGAGTTGTATCGCTCGCACCTATTGCCACACCCGGGAGCGTTCAGCTCTACTAGTATTTATGATGAGCGGTTTTCCTTGGCATATCTTCATGCCAAGCGTGATTATATTAATTAGAAAAGTAGAACTGCGATGCTCACGCCTATGAAAATCATCTTTTATTGTAAGGCTCCCATCCCTCCGGACTTAAATCCTTTATTCTCTGAATTTGGGGTGAGTCACATAGCGCATGGGTTCACACCACACGGTAGCAAGTTATCTAGGCGCATTTTAATTGAATTAATCGCTCTGGTGGCGTCTCATTACTTACCCTCTAGTTTGTCGTCGAAAATCACTCCAGATTATGCTCATTATGATCCCCTCTTATATAAGCACACTAGTAAAGCGCTAGCCATTCCAATTATTTCATATCATATTCATGCTAGCTTACATAAAAGAGTTTCTCACTATAAGAGTGACGATTTAGTTTTGGTGTGTCTCGTCCCTGAACGGATGCCTTCGGGCAATTTAGAAAGTTGGCGAGTTGGTAAGCTGAACCCCTTTTGGTTATTAATGACATTAGGAGAATACACATTTCATTTGAAATTATCCACTGATTGGGGTTTTCCCCTTATTTTCGATGTTTCAAATTTAACGCTATATGATTCTCTGACACTTGAATTTTCTGCCTGTCCGTGTGGGTCCACTATGTTCTCTTTGGGTATGGGTCGTGAGATTGTACTTGGATTGTTTTCTTCATCGGTCTTCTCTGGAGGTACGTTGGTTGTGGATGCTGAATTTTGTTTTCCTTTATTGATTAATGCTCTTCCAAGGTTCCGTAGGAACATATTTATGCTTGACAGGATACTCCAGGTTATTGTGCTCTCCTATCCAAGTGGTGCTGTCTGCCGCCCCGAGGTTCTATTGGATGATGCTTTCCCGCTCCGGTACTTTCAGGCCAACTCATCGGTGATGAGTATTTTCAAGCGGGGGAGGATTGATGGAGGCGACGGCCCTCAATAGGTTGAAGACGAGGACGGTGCGCTTACGGAAGATATTTCTCTGTCTCCAAGTAGTGACATGCGACGCCGTGAAGACTATGTGGCGCGTCGCCCAAATATCCGCCCGCGGCGCAAGCCTATATTTAAATAATTAATAATAATTATTACTAAAATTATTATTAATTATTTATGCATTTTGGTTCTATTTTATTTATGCATTTTATTTAATTTTCATAATATGTGGCATGGTTATGTTTTGAACCACGATTATTTGAATTTTAATTTTGGGCTGCATGTAGCCTTTTTCTCTTGTTGTTTGATGTAAGCCTATATATAGGCATGAATATTTTCATTTGGTGGTATTGATTGATGAAATAAAATTGAAACCCAAATTGTCTCCCTCTTGAGATCTCTCTCCTTTCTCTCCTTGGCCGAACTTCTCCTTCCCCATTCTCCCTCTTGGCCGCCGGCCTCTTCCCATCTCCTCCTCCCTATCCTTTTCCCCTCCTCCTCTCCTTGTTAAGGAAAACCTCCCCATATTCCCTCCTTTCAAAATCTGGCCTCCTACATCATCTCCTACAACTCACCTTGTGGATCTCTAACCCGGCGTGAAGCTATATTGGCGAGCGAGATTCTCTTCTCCTTCCGGCGTGACTCCGGCGGAGCCGTTGGAGAACGATCCAAGTCGAGATTAATCGGAATCACCCATTCTGATTGGGTAACAAAATACTTCCACTCTTGTGAGATTCTTTCTTTATAAATATTCAAGTGGTGGTTTTTATCCGTAGCGTTAACTATTGAAATATTCGGATTTCATCGTGGTTGATTTTTATCTTGATTTGTTATTCTCTTAATTGTTATTTTTCATTCAAGAGGTTTGGCGAACCTTCGCAATCATTTCGTTGGGAGAGATCTACCCATTCCGAATCGAAGTTTTTCGGTAGATCTCTTTTGGTACAACGCCGCTCGGTCGGACCCAATATTGGTCCTTTTAGCTCGATCGAACATTGGCCCTATAGCCCTTGTTGGATCCAAACCGGTTTGGCTACCCGTATGTTAGCATAATATTGATAGATTAAATTGCGTGGTGTCGCGTAGAGCGGTTGTGCGAGTGTAGGGATTGGATCGAAGAGTGGCGTGGCGTTAGAATGTAGTCCTACTCGGTGTGAAACGTGCAAGCCTACATCAATTTGGTATCAGAGGGAGGTTCATGTCAATTTTCTAATTGGCACCCTCCAACTTTTATGGCCAGACTTGCCCCAATGTTGCTGCTTTCTTCTGACTGTTCCCCCCTCATGGGCCACTCATCGGAGATGAGTGATTTTAAGTGTGAGAGAATTGATGACGTCGCTCTTCGCCAACGCCGCGACGCTTCTTCGTCAATGCCATGACGCTCCTTCGCCAACGCCGCTTCATATTTTGCACGACGTCTGCCGGCACAATTTTAAATAAAATATATAATTATAAATTAAAATTAAAATTATATATTTTATTATTTATCTTTTATCATTTTATGCAATTTCCATTTATTGCAATTTCTATTTAAGCAATGTTTTAATCTAAGCAATCTTATTATTATATTTTTATTCTTGTAATTATGATGGATACTTATAACCATCATATATTTGCTTCCATTTTCATGCATTTTAATTTTGGAATTGTTTTTATTTTGTTCTAAATATGTATGGAGGAGATTGAGTGGTGTAAGGCTATATATAGCCATGTTTTGTTTGATTAAGTTTTGAAAAAAAGAATGAAAAAAATTGAAAAAACTTAGAGATTCTTGAGAGAATTCTCCTCCCCCCCCCCCTCTTTGGCAAATTTCGGCCAACCCCTCTCTCCCTCTCTCTACCTTGGCCGCCGGCCACCCCCTCCCCTTTCTTCTTAATCTCGGCTACCTCTTTTCTCCCTTCTCCTCCTCCTCCTCAATTTTCTCCCTCACCTTCACCACCACCACCACCTTAGGGCTCGGCCAAGTCCAAAGCTGCCACCTCCTCTCTTTCCTCCCCCTAGGCAATATTCGGCCTTCTCCTTCCTCTCCCCTTTCTTGGTTTTCTTCTCCCTCTCTTTGCCTCCTCTCTTTGGCCGCCGGCCTCTCTTCTCTCCCTCCCTCTTTATTTCTCTCAGCCCCTCTTTCCCTTCCCTACAAACAGTCAGCCTCCTGCATCAATTTGGTATCAGAGGGAGGTTATTGTCGATTTCCTAATCGACACCATCCTTCTATTTTTAGGTAGGCTTTGAGTGTGTGCACCACACTCAATGCCAGCCAGACAGAACTCAAAAAGTCTCTTACCAACAACACAGTAGGCACCCCCTTCTCTCTCTCTCGGCTTCACCCGCAAGCCACCAACAAGACAGCAACCTGGAATAAATTGATGGCATTACACCGGTGGGTTGAGCACCAACCGAACAAAGAAGGGGGGCTCATGGGAGAATCTAAGCCCTAAATTCAGCAAGAAAAAGAGAACATGCTTGGCTTCTACTCTAAGGCTAACCGGGAAATTTCAACATTCAAGAAAACAACAATGGCAAGGGCAAGAACACAACTTGCCTCGATTTTCGACGAAGATTGGACGGAATTCCCTCCTCTTACTTGGCACTAGCAGCAGCAGCACCTAAAACATACTCCCGTACATTAATGGCGGAAAAACCTCAAGACCGAAATCCCAAATCCCCTAAAAACTCCACGAATATCGAATATCTTACCGTCGAAACGTAGATCTGAGCGAGAGCAAGACAACGCCGCTTTCGGAATCGAAATCCGTCCACGAACACTCCCGGAATCACCGTCTAAAAGCTAGGGCATCCCGTCGTTTCCGCCTCTCTTTTCCGCGAACAGGAGCAGCGGTTTTCTGCTTTTGGTCTCGGGAAGAAGGAGGAAGGAGAAGTGGGCCCGCCACTTCTTAATAAGGCTTTTATAACTGCTTAGCCATGTAGGTTTAGCCTAACTGTAGCCCAGCCGCCGGTTCACTCAGCTTAAAAATCAAATTTCTAATTTTATTTTACTAATAGCACACCCAAAATGACGCGAAAACCGAACTACCTCGGAATTCAACGAAATTCGCACCATAGCTTAATACCCACGCTACGAACACAACGACGAAGTCGAAATTAACTTTCGACGAACAGAACTCGATTTATAACCTCCTAAAGCAAAAAACACAAGCATCCCCCAAGAGGCCACACCGGGTCACCCAAAACGACTCGGCTTGCTAGGGAGACCTTGCCCATAGGCTACAAAATAGGCCACTTAGTTCTAAGGAGCAAAACCACACTCCATAAATGGCACAAGCCATGAAGACGCGTTACCATAACGCCGAACGATAATAAAATAGTCGCAGAAAAATCGGGGGCGTTACAGTCACTCCCCCTAAAAGAAAGTTTCGTCCCGAAACTTTACGCACAACACTCCTACTAAAGAAGAAAAAGTAACAAATAGGAGTTACAATAAGGAAAACATACCGATCAAAATCAGGGAAACAGGTGAGGGTAAGCTTTCCTCATGGCCGACTCTAGCTCCCAAGTCGCGCTCTCCAAATCTTGATTCCTCCAAAGAACTTTCACCATCGGAATGGACTTCCTTCGCAGCACCCGTTCCTGAGTATCCAAAATACGGACCGACATTTCAACAAAAGAGAGGTTGGGCTCCAATTGGGGCCCAATGTCCAAGACCTGCCCACTGCTGCGCACACACTTCCGCAATTGACTAACATGGAAAACATTATGAACACCTGGGAAGTTTGCTGGCAAATCTAACCTGTAAGCTGACACGCCAATCGGCTCCAAAATCATAAACGGGCCCAAATACCTCGGGTCCAATTTCCGATTCTTACCAAACCTCTTTACACCCACCATCGGGGAAACCTTAAGAAATACAAGGTCCCCTACAGAAAACTCTAAGGCAGACCTACGCCGATTGGCGTTCTTCTCGTACCTCTCCTAAGCTATTCGAAGCTTCTCCCAAATGAGCTTCACTGCGACTTCCATTTCATCAAGCGCATCAGGACCCAACAAAGGCCTCTCACCAGCCTCAGCCAAAAAACAACGGAGTTCTGCAGCGCCTTCCATACAAGGCTTCAAAAGGAGCCATCTGCAAGCTTTCCTGATAACTATTGTTGTATGCAAATTCCATAAGTCGCAGCCGCTCATCCCACGCTCCATCGTGGTCTAAAATGTAGCATTAGATCATATCCTCAACTATCTGGTTATCCCGCTCCATCTGCCCATTTGTCTGTGGGAGATAAGCAGTAGAATACCTCAGATCCGTACCCAAACCCTCTAGCAGACTCTTCCAAAAACGAGAAGTAAACCGGGAGTCTCGATCTGAAATGATACTCACAGGCAAACCATGCAGTCGGATGACTTCATCCAAGTATAACTCCGCTATCTTCTTCATCGGGTAATCAATCTTATATGGCACGAAGTGCGCACACTTTGTCAGTCTATCCACTATGACCTAGACAGAATCAAATCCCCTCGGGGATTTCAGTAAGCCCATGATGAAATCCATAGATATACTTTCCCACTTCCAAGTCGGGATATCTTATGAAGTCAACTTGCCACCAGGCCTTCCATGATCGGCCTTCACGCGCTTGTAAGTGTGGCACTCAACAACAAACCGGGCTACATCACCTTTCATGCCATACCACCAGGATATTTGCTTTAAGTCACGATACATCTTCGTAGATCCTGGATGGTAGGCAATGCTGGATCCATGAGCCTCTCTGCATATCATACCTCCAATGTTCCCAACAGCGGGGATGCAAAATCTGCCGCGGTACTTCAAAGTACCCGAATCATCGATAGAAAAGTCTGGCAACTCCCCCTTCTCGGTCCTTGTGAATAAGTGCAGAAGATCCGGATCGTCCTTCTGGTGCAATCTGTTCAAAGAAATCCAAGACGGCTCTGCCATTGATAAACTACTCTACAAGCCACAGCATCCCACAGATATATCCATAAGGAGAAATGATGTAGGCCACCGGATCGCGGTGGCCGCACACGTCTCCGTACAAGAACCTACGCCGCTCCACTCTACCCAAACACACAACTAACGCAGCCCCGAATATGCGTATCCTTTTACTAACGTAGTGCACGGTTAGCAACCGTTAGAGTATGACTATAGGCTATAGGCCTATACCCACACAAGCTAAAAGGAATAATATTGATTCCGGACGAGCGCGAAGTTGTACAAAAGAAAGATCCACCAAAACAAACCGATTCGAAAAGGGTGGATGTTTCCCCAACAAGAACAAAGCAAGGATCGCCAATCCTTTCCGTACTCTTCAAGAAATATTCTAGAAAAAGCAAAATCCGCAAGAAAATAATCACGAAAATTTCGATGCTTCCAAAGTCACGCCAAAACTCAACCACCAACAAGAAAAATCTAGAAAAGAGCACTCTTGGTAGGAGGTTTCGTTACCCACTCGGAGTTTGTAGATCCGAGATCGTGGATCCACAACAAATGATCGTTCCCTCCAATAGCCAACTGGGGATGAACCAAGAAGTTGCACACGTCCGCCTTCGCCGTGTCACGCCCGGTAAAGCCTTCACAATCCGTAGTCGAGCCGAGGTAATCCTCCTTGGAGTTGGCTGAAAATTTAGGAGAGCAATATGAGAGGAGGAGAGGGTGGATTGGGAGAAGAGGGAAGGGGAGGGAGAGAGTGGTTGGCCGGCGGCTAGAGGGAGGAGGAGAAGGAGGGTGGTCGGCCTAGGCTTGGCCGACCTAGGAGAGGGGAAAGAGAGAAAGAGAGGGGGGCGGCCACAAGATGAGAGGGAGAAGAGCAAGAGTCTTTAGGGTTTCAATTATCTCTTCAAAAATTACCTTTTACACTAGATCATGGCTTTATATATAGCCAAGCACACACCAAAGGCTATATGCAGCCCATACAAAATAAAACAACAATGGCCGGCTAAACGCAGACCAAAATAAAAATAAAATTGTAGCAAAGGCTGGCAAAACGCAGGCCAGATTAAATGTCCCAAAAATAACATAACATAAGACAAGCACAAATTAAATAAAGTTCTTCATGTGCCGAGGGCGAAGGTTGTAACGTTGTCCGTCACGAATGTTGCGGCGTCGCAGATCCTTGGGTAGTGGCGGTGGATCGTCATCAACTGCATCGTCATCAAGATGTGGGTCGTCGTCGTCCCCATCAATCCTCCCCCGCTCGAAAGGGCTCATCACCGATGAGGAGGGGAGCAGGTACTGCTGTAGGAGAGCTTTGTCCAGAAGGGCCACCTCCGAAGGAGAGAGCCAAGAATCATCAGAGGCAGGGCGGTCACGCCATCGGATCAAGAACCGTCTCGAGTCACCATGCGGAGAGGGAAGCACCTCATCCAGAATAATCCTGTCAGGCACAAAAACAGACTTGGGAAAACTTGAAAAAACGTTAGTCGACGAAGAGGGAAATGTAGCAAGTTCATTAGGCGACATACCCCCGGTGGCAGCTGCTGGAGAGAACGATCCAGATAAAACTTCACCCCCAAACCCATTAGAATTGGTAGTGGACAAAAACGGGGAGACAGATAATTCGAGTGGTGGTGAGATATAAGGCGTTAAATCAGAAATATTGAAAATGGGGGATATACCCCAATCAGTGGGTATTTCCAAGAGATAAGCATTCTCTCCGAATTTCTTTAAAATACGAAAAGGACCGGCTCTCCTATTTGCTAATTTCTTTATGGTTCCCGTCGGAAACCGTTCGGGGGAGAGACGCACCATAACCAAATCACCGATATTAAAGTGGATTTCCCTTCGATGTACGTTGGCGTTAGCTTGATAAGAGGCATATTGTTTGGCTAACGTTTGATTGATGTGTTTGTGTAGGGTGTGAACATGTGAGGCGAAATCCTGAGCAAACTGACTAGATTTATAAGTTGGTGGTAACGGGACTAAGTCAAGAGGCACGGGTGCCTTGTAGCCGTGCACAATTTCATTGGGTGAGAGTCCGGTGGACCTATTTTTTGAGTTATTGTAGGCCAATTGTGCGTGTGGTAGGGTGAGATCCCACGTGCCCTTATGGTCCCCCACAATACAACGAAGTAAACTACCCAAACTCCTATTAACTACCTCCGTTTGGCTATCCGTTTGTGGATGGTAAGCCGAGGAAAATAAGAGCTTAGTGCCCATGATCTTCCATAACGTTTTCCAAAAATAACTCGTGAATTTCACGTCCCTATCCGTGACAATAGTCTTAGGGACACCCCTATGGCCTACGACTTCTTTAAAAAATAGTTTGGCGACATGAGACGCATCATCGGTTTTGTGACAAGCAATGAAGTAGGCCATCTTCGAAAACCGGTCAACGACCACCATGACGGAGTCGTGACGTCTAAACGTGACGGGAAGGCCTAAGACAAAGTCCATGATAATATCTTCCCAAGGAACAGAAGGGATCGGGAGGGGGGTATAAAGACCCGCATTCGTTTTATTCCCCTTTCCCAATTGACACGCCCTACAACTTCCGACCACCTTGTGTACCGTTGACTTGAGACCGGGCCAATAAAATTTTTCCTCCACCAAGGTAATGGTCTTATCCCGCCCAAAGTGGCCGCCGAGGCCGCCACTATGTAATTCCCAAACTATAAAGTGGCGAAGGGAAGAACGAGGGATGCATAGTTTAGCGTGCTTGAATAAATAGCCATCACGGAGATAGTACGCAGAAATGGTCGTGGGTGACTCGCTCTGGGTGGATAGGTAGATATCTTTAAAATCCGGACAATGAACATACTCGTCCTTGATACGCTCGAAACCTACGACCTTAACCTCTAGTGTGGTCAATAAAAGGGTGACGCGGCTCAGAGCATCAGCTACCCGATTGAGATTGCCCTTCAAGTGTTTAATATTAAAGGAGTACTCCTGCAGGAAGGATACCCACTTCGCGTGGCGTGGACTGATTTTACCTTGCGAATTGACGAATCGTAACGCGTCGTGATCGGAAAGTATAACGAACTCCTTAGGAAGGAGGTAGTGCCTCCAGTGTTGGAGACATCGAAAGATGGCATAAAATTCCCGATCGTAGTTAGAGTAATTGAGCTTAGGTCCCGCAAGCTTCTCACTAAAGTAACCAACCGGGTGCCCCTCCTGACTTAAGACGCCCCCAATACCAATCCCCGATGCATCACAAGATAACTCAAAGACCTTATTGAAATCCGGTAATCGCAAGAGGGGTGCTTCCGACATTCGGGCCTTAATCGTGTGGAACGCTTTGGTGGCGGATTTGGACCACACAAAGTCACCTTTCTTCATGCACTCTGTGATGGGAGCCATGATGCTACTAAAGTCGCGTATGAACCGGCGGTAGAAGGTAGCTAGACCATGGAAACTCCTAACTTCCCGAATGTTGGTGGGTTCCAGCCAATCCACAATGGCTTGGACCTTCTTGGGATCTACGTGTATGCCCTCCGAGCTAACAATGTATCCTAGGAACTCCACAGATGGCACATGAAACGTGCACTTTTTAATATTGACAAACAGTTCCTCCGTTCGGAGCGTCTCCAAAATAGTCTTCAAGTGCCTCTCATGATCGGTAGTCGAGGTGCTAAAAATGAGTATATCATCAAAGTAGACAACGATGAACTTCCCCATATACGGTTGAAATACGTGGGTCATCATCCGAGAAAATGTACTGGGGGCATTGGAGAGCCCTAACGGCATTACTAACCACTCATAAAGTCCTTCCTTTGATTTAAACGCTGTCTTCCACTCATCCCCTTCCCTAATCCGTATTTGGTGGTAGCCACTCCTAAGATCCAATTTCGAAAAGATCGTGGCCCCGGCTAACATGTCCAATAGATCGTCCAAACGCGGGATGGGGAAACGGTACTTAATAGTGATTTTATTGATGGCTCTACTGTCCACGCACATTCTCCATGTCCCGTCTTTCTTGGGTGCAAGCAAGGCGGGTACGGTGCAAGGGCTTTTACTATGACGAATAAATCCTTTTTGTAATAATTCAGCAATTTGGGTTTGTAGCTCCGCGTGGGCGGACGGATTCCATCGATAATGTGGTAGGTTGGGTAGGGAGGAACCTGGGATGAGATCGATGGCATGTTGGATATCCCGCAACAGGGGTAATGTTGCGGGCAACTCTTCCGGATACACATCCTTAAATTCTTCTAAAAGATCACGCAATGCCGGCGGTAGACTCTCAAATGACGACTCTTCGCCCTTGACCTGTAGGCAAACTAGTGCATAAAGGATACCCTCAACGAAGGAGTGATGCTCGAGCTCCTTCCTACCAATTAGAGTTAACGTTTTCTTCTCAGCGGGCACAATTGTGTCCGAAGAGGCGATCGAAGGATCCTTAGGAGGAGTGGGTGCCAAGGTGATGGTCTTGCCGTTAAACTTGAACTCGTAGGTGTTTGCACGACCGAAGTGAGTCACATCATAATCGAAGAGCCACGGGCGCCCCAATAAGACGTGACAAACGTCCATGGGGATGACGTCGCACCACACCTTATCTACGTACCCCTTGATAACTAGAGGAACCAGACATCGCTTGGACACCCCAATGGAGGTTTTGTTGACCCAAGCGATCTTATATGGTTGGGGGTGTGGTTCCGTGTTTACTTTCATTCGCGCGACGGCATTCTCCGAAATGACATTCATACAACTCCCGCTATCAATGATCAGTTTACACCACTTATCACCGCTTTTGAAATTCAGAGAAAAGATGCTCGTCCTATTATAATCGTCCAATACTCGCGGGGTGGCTAAAATGCGACGCATCACCATCATGTAAGTCTCATTTTCCAGATCACTAGGCTCGCCTTCAGACTCGTCCACGGCCTCATAGACAATCTCAGCGGGCAGAGGAGGAGTCCATAAGAGCTAAGGGCTTCGATTTAGAGGGGCACTCACTAGCGTAGTGCCCTTGTATCCCGCACGTAAAACAAGTGGCGTTAGTCTTACTAACTCTCCCTATCGGAACTCTCTCGCCGTTGGGATATTTGTTGTTCCGAGCTGTAATAACGATGGAGCTCGAATCAGTAGAGCGGAATTTTCCTTTGTCCCTCATGGAGGACGTGGGCGGGGCACCGAGAATAGATTTTCCTTTCTGAAAGGATCGCACCTTAGTTTTGTGGGCGTTATGTTTCTCGATATCCAGAGCAGCGTTGAAGGTAGTGTTGAGGTCCGTGTGACCATAACGCAGAAGCTTGCCTTGGATATCCGGGTTAAGACCCTTACGGAAACGGGAAAGCGTAACTTCGGGCATTTCTCTAACCTCGCAACGTACCATCATATCCTTAAGGAGTCCCATGTACTCCGCTACCGATCTGCTCCCCTGGTGAAGGGTGGCTAACTCGTCGAACATTTGAGTTCGGTGATACGCGGGGACATATTGATCAGTCAGAAGAGCTTTCATGGCATTCCACCCAATTAGGGGTAAACCATTCGCGGTACCTAGTCGCCTCTCTTCATTTAACCAGAAGGTTTTGGCCCTTCCCATAAGCTTCATTCGTGCTACCCGCACCTTCTCGCCGTCCGTTAGGTTACGCCACTCAAAGTAGCACTTGATCTCCATGACCCAATCTAGAAATGCTTGGGGTTCACCCATACCATCGTATGAGGGTGGGTCAATCTTAACGGCTCTAGCTAAATCAAACTCATAAGGGGCTCGTGGCGTGTGTTCATCGTCCTGCTCGTGATATTGGTGGTGCCTATCATCGCATGGGTGAGCGGCCTGGGGAGGAAAACCCGGTCTGGGTATCCCAGCAGCAGGATTACGGGGCACCGCTTGGTTGACAGCCAACCCTTGTATTAATTGTGTCAGAGCATCGAACCTAGTGTTGAACTCTTCCCGAAGCTCCGCGATGGTGGCCGGAGTGTGGTCATCATCATGGTGGTTAGCCATTTGAGAAGTGGAGGGGGAATATTCAGTCCCAAGCCTAGTGCGCATGAACAGCTGAAAACTAGGATAGGTCTGGACAGATTAATTTTATAAAGGAAGATTTTTTTGACACAAATCCGTTGAGCAAACAAAAATGATTTTTTAGACCTTTACGCTTAGAAAAAAAAATGACGGGCTCCCAGAATTTTTTTTTCTAATTTTTCTGAATATATTTTTTTTCTGTTTTTTACTATTAGCAGACCAAATTCAGCAAAATTTCAGATTTAGATAAGGTTTGTGACGGGCTGTGCGCAACCTAGCGAGAAACGAAAGTCCAACTACGGAAGAGCAAGAGGATGGTGTCGGTTGGGAAACCAACACAACCTCCCTCTGATACCAAATTTGATGTAGGCCATCGGATCGCGGTGGCCGCACACGTCTCCGTACAAGAACCTACGCCGCTCCACTCTACCCAAACACACAACTAACGCAGCCCCGAATATGCGTATCCTTTTACTAACGCAGCGCACGGTTAGCAACCGTTAGAGTATGACTATAGGCTATAGGCCTATACCCACACAAGCTAAAAGGAATAATATTGATTCCGGACGAGCGCGAAGTTGTACCAAAGAAAGATCCACCAAAACAAACCGATTCGAAAAGGGTGGATGTTTCCCCAACAAGAACAAAGCAAGGATCCCCAATCCTTTCCGTACTCTTCAAGAAATATTCTAGAAAACGCAAAATCCGCAAGAAAATAACCACGAAAATTTCGATGCTTCCAAAGTCACGCCAAAACTCAACCACCAACAAGAAAAATCTAGAAAAGAGCACTCTTGGTAGGAGGTTTCATTACCCACTCGGAGTTTGTAGATCCGAGATCGTGGATCCACAACAAATGATCGTTCCCTCCAATAGCCAACCGGGGATGAACCAAGAAGTTGCACACGTCCGCCTTCGCCGTGTCACGCCCGGTAAAGCCTTCCCAATCCGTAGTCGAGCCGAGGTAATCCTCCTTGGAGTTGGCCGAAAATTTAGGAGAGCAATATGAGAGGAGGAGAGGGTGGATTGGGAGAAGAGGGAAGGGGAGGGAGAGAGTGGTTGGCCGGCGGCTAGAGGGAGGAGGATAAGGAGGGTGGTCGGCCTAGGCTTGGCTGAACTAGGAGAGGGGAAAGAGAGAAAGAGAGGGGGGCGGCCACAAGATGAGAGGGAGAAGAGCAAGAGTCTTTAGGGTTTCAATTATCTCTTCAAAAATTACCTTTTACACTAGATCATGGCTTTATATATAGCCAAGCACACACCAAAGGCTATATGCAGCCCATACAAAATAAAACAACAATGGCCGGCTAAACGCAGACCAAAATAAAAATAAAATTGTAGCAAAGGCTGGCTAAACGCAGGCCAGATTAAATGTCCCAAAAATAACATAACATAAGACAAGCTCAAATTAAATAAAGTTCTTCATGTGCCGAGGGCGAAGGTTGTAACGTTGTCCGTCACGAATGTTGCGGCGTCGCAGATCCTTGGGTAGTGGCGGTGGATCGTCATCAACTGCATCGTCATCAAGATGTGGGTCGTCGTCGTCCCCATCAAGAAACTCCTCCACTAAACGATCGGTGGTGAGATAAAAGATCTTTCCCAACTTTCGACTCAAGGCGTCGGCCACCACATTGGCCTTGCCTGGATGATACTGGATCTCTACCTCATAATCGGCAACATACTCTAGCCACCGCCGCTACCGCAGATTCAACTCATTCTGCATGAACACGTACTTTAGGCTCTTATTGTCGGTTAAGATCTTGCACTGAGCCCCATAAAGTAGGTGTCCTCACAGCTTCAACGCATAAATAACCACTGCGAACTCAAGGTCATGCGTAGGATAATTCTTCTCATGAGTATTCAGCTGCCTTGACCAATAGGCAATAACTTTTCCAATCTGCATTAACACACAACCCAGACCTACATGCGAAGCATCTACATAAACATTATAATCCACCCCTTCAGTAGGCAGGTAAGAACGGGAGGAGTGCATAATCTCTCTTTAACTCCAGGAAGGCTTCTTCGCACCTCTCGCTCCAAACAAAAACCACGTTCTTCTGAGTAACCTTGGTCAAAGGTGCAGCTAGGGAAGAGAAACCCTCCACGAACCTCCTGTAGTAGCCAACCAACCATAGGAAACTCCTGATCTCCTTAGGCGTATTCGGCCTACTCCAATCCATCACCGCTGCGACCTTTTCTGGGTCGACCGAGATCCCATCCTTGTTCACCACGTGGCCTAGAAATGAAACCTGAGGCAACCAAAATTCGCACTTGCTCAGCTTGGCGAATAACTTGTGGTTCCTCAACTCCGATAGAACCAAGCGCAGATGCTGCTCATGCTCCTCAGCACTGCGAGAATAAACTAACACGTCATCGATTAAGACCACCACGAACTTGTCCAAGAAATCCTTGAACACCCGGTTCATCATATCCATGAAGGTTGATGGTGCGTTGGTATAACACAACGACATCACCAAGAACTCAAAATGTCCATGCCTCGATCTAAACGCAGTCCGTGGATTATCTGCCTCAAGGATCCTGAGCTGATGATAGCCATAACGAAGATCGATCTTGGAGAACACCGTGCTACCGCGCAACTGGTCAAACAAATCATCGATCCTCGGCAGAGGGTACCTTTTCTTAATAGTGACTTTGTTCAACTCCCTATAGTCGATGCAAAGCCGCATTGACCCATCTTTCTTCTTCACAAACAGCATAGGAGCACCCCAAGGCGACGAACTCTGCCTGATAAATCCCTTTGAAAACAGCTCATCCAACTGAACTCGCAACTCCTCTAACTCACGAGGGGCCATCCAGTATAGCGCCTTAGCAATAGGACGCGTACCCGGCTCTAAATCAATCACAAACTCCACATCCCACTCTGGAGGAAGACAAGGAAGATCATCCGGAAAAACATCGGCGAAACAACGAACAACTGGAATCTCCTCCAAGCGCGGTACGCTAACAGCGGTCCTAACCACCGAGACCAAACAAGCAAAACAATCCGAAAGAAACAACTTCTGAGCACATACTGCAGAGATGACAGGAGAATCCTGGCATAGATCAACATACACGCTTTCGGGCTGACCGTCATCCATGATGAAGTCCAAGCGCTTCCCTTTGCACTGAATGACTGCATCATACCTCGACAGCCAGTCCATGCCCAAAATAACATTGAAGTCCTCCAGATCAATCATCTTCAAGTCTGCCTTCGCAAGGAAGTCCCTAAATAAAATAGGGCAATCTAACATGCCCAAATCTGACAACACAGATTCACCAGAGGGGAACTTGACACGGAAGATATCCCGAACTCAATCTAAAGTCAACCGATGTCGCTCCACAAAGGCTCTAGCCACGAACGAGTGGGTAGCGCCGGAGTCAAACAGAACACGCGGCCAGCGGTTCTTCACCTTAAATTTCCCTATAGGAGCATATAAAACTAAGGAACTACCATAACAATACTGCAAACTTTCTAGTAAACAAGAACAAAACCTTCAGGCTGGAAAGACAACTTACCTGAGATGACCTGAGTCGAAGCTTGAGCCTCCTCGAAAGAGATCACGTTCAGCTTTCCCTTGCCCTTGTCCACCCGCTGAGGTGGAGGTAGTGCCTGAAGTTGAACTGTATGAAGAATAGGCTAGGCCTGAGGACACCTAGACTTGATGTGTACCTTCTGGCCACACAGATAGCAGACTTTATCTTTCGACCAGCACTGGGCAGCATCATGCCCGGGTCGCTTGCAAATAGAACAGGAGACATCCCTCCTAGGAGCACCCTGAATCGCATGAACCTGTTCCTTCTTCCGAGCTGCTGCCTTCTTGAAACATCTCTCGACAGGGTGGCCTGACCGGCCACAGAAGCTGCACACCACTTTGCTCTTCTTTCCTAAAGCAGCACCAGGTACCTGGGGTTTCTTCTCCTCCACCGACTTCCTCTTGTCCTTCCTCATTTGCTGGCCTATGCTCTTTGCGGTCTCAATAGCCTCCACCTTTAGAGCCGCCTCCACTACTCCTGTGTAAGTCTCTGATCCATAAGCACTGGTCAACTGCTGCACCTCGCTCCTCAAACCACCGATAAATCGCTTAGCCCGTTCAGCCTCAATGCTGACCAATTCAGGGGCAAAACAACTCAACTTGCTGAACTCTATCTAATACTCACCCACCGTGAGTTGCCTTTGCTTCAGATGGAGGAAGTCATTCATGAGGCGGTCATGCTCGACCGAGGGTAAGAACTTCCCCAACAACATCTCCTTGAACACTTCCCAAGAGCATCCAGCTACCAAGCTCTCCTTCTCTCTAAGCCACCAACTCTTAGCCAAACCTTTAAGCTGATAGGCGGCTATCATCACCCCCTGATCATCTGCAATCCCTGAGTACGAGAACATCTCCTCCATGGAGATCAGCCAGTCGTCTATCACCATGAAATCTGCCTTCCCGTCATAAGTGGGAGGGCTCAGCCTCTGAAACTGTGAGATGAAGGCCATCTCTGCTGGCACCACCACTGGAGGTCTTAAGGGTGCAGAAGGAGGAGGGACAGCTAACCCCCCTGTAGGACCTTGCACTCCCTGAGTTTGACCTTCCACAACCGCCACCAGGGACTGAATCTTGGCATGCATCTCTACCATTTGTCTGCTCATTGCATCGCTACTCTATCGCAGGCTCTCGATCACAGCATCATTCTGAGATCCAGATGACTCACCCTCAGATAGGGGAATCGATCTAGTCGAAGGACGTCTCGCCATCCTGAAATCATAACAACACTAGTTAGATCCTAATATAATGGCTAGAACCCACTACAAGTACAGACAATACATATATAGATATAAACTTAAAGCTGTTAAACTTGCTCTGGGAGTTTATCTTTTTACAAAAATTGATGTTATGCCCTAACCTAAGATGGTTAACCACCACCATGCTAATTCATGTGCCAAGATCGGGAATGCATGACTTTATATTACTTTTGACTTGAAAGCTTATGCGTGTACATATGTCATCCTGTCAGTCTTTAGCTTGGCACGTTTTGCTTATGCAATGTTATGCTAGGCATGATTATACTATGCATTCTAAAAAGGCCCTAATGCATGTTATGAGCGTTGTATGCATGAAAATGTTATGCATCCCATACAACATAACATTCGCATGCAACGAAAAGGAAAACGTGCTAGACGCTGCCATGTGGTGAGGTTATGCATCCCATACTACATAACCCTCACATGTTTCCCCTATGGTGGATCCATATACGAACACATATTATGCATCCCATACTACATAATATGCCCTATATTCTTCATGTTATGCTATGAGTGTAGTGTTCATGCTTTTGCAAAGACGTGCTGATGACATATCGGTGTGTGAATGACATGATGCTGAACTAAAAAGCAATCATAGGAAGGTTGCCCGACTAACTTGTCAAGCAACCTCCCTCAGATACCAACTGTCACAACCCGCATTTTCTACGAATTTAGGAACTATTAGAGTATGAGAAAATACGCGTCATGATGCCATGTCGAGCAGGGGATAACTGCTGACGCTAAGGCAAAACGATCTACTAACTTTAAAAAAGAATTTCATGAGTTTAATGATTAGAAAATAAGTTATACACTACTAGAAAACTGACTTTTAGCCACGGCAGATTGCCGTGGCTAAAAGTCCAAAACTGTGGCTAAAGACTTTTAGCCACGGTTTGCCCACGGAAAATGGGCGTGGGCAATACGAGCGTGGCTAAAAGTCCAAACCGTGGCTAAAAGTCCAAAATCGTGGCTAATACTGGACTTTTAGCCACAGTTCATTGTCGTGGCTAATAGTGGACTTTTAGCCACGGTTTAATTGGCGTGGTTAAAAGGCCACTCATAACATAAAAAATTCAGGCCGCCGCCGCCGCCCGGCCGCCGCCGCCGCCCGGCCGCCGCCGCCGCCCGGCCGCCGCCGCCGCCGCCCGGCCGCCGCCGCCGCCCGGCCGCCGCCGCCGCCCGGCCGCCGCCGCCCGGCCGCCGCCGCCGCCCGGCCGCCGCCGCCGCCGGCCGCCGCCGCCGCCGGCCGCCGCCGCCGCCGGCCCCCGCCGCCGCCCGCCGCCGCCGCCGCCCGGCCGCCGCCACCGCCATATTTATTTCAAAGGCTAATTGAAATAAATTCCTTATAAACCCAAAAATCTCATTTTGTTTTGGCGGTGTGGGACTAAACGATGCCACGACCTTTTGCCACGGTTCAGGCAAACCGTGGCTAATACTAGACTTTTAGCCACGGTTCAGGCAAACCGTGGCTAAAAGTCCAGTATTAGCCACGGAATAAAACCGTGGCTAATACTCATTATTAGCCACGATTTTTCCCCGTGGCAAAAGAAACCGTGGCTAAAAGCCAATTTTTTAGTAGTGATATTTTAGAGGCCGTATCCCTTGCTCGGTGGATCACCTAGTCCACAGTTAAAAACTATACTTTATGCTGCGGAAAATACTTTATTCAGGTTTGACTTCCTAAGGAGTGCATAAGTGCCCCAAGAGGACAGCTTATGTTATGCAAGACTCTACATTTATTTTATATTTATATAAGAAAACAAACTCTATACGTTTTTTGGAATATAGTGATTTTAGTTTTATAAAACATGATGATCATGCGATATACTCAGAATAATAGTTGTAGTTCTAAAATAACTCAAAATCTAGCATAAATCCTTCACAGAGCAAGTAGACTATCTCGAGAAAATGGTAGCAACAAAAAGTAATATATCTAGTACGAGGGTAAAAACTACCAGTGGGCGTCAACAACCTGACACGAACCCACTGGCACATATGTATGTCTGTAAGAAAAGTACTGAAAAACTACCTCACTAACAAAGAACCAGGATCTCCAAAGCCCAAAAGACAACCAGCAACACCACCGCAACCTAGCCACTAAACTAGCTATTGCTCAGAACTTGAGGCATTCAAAAGAAGGAAGAATAGCTCAGCAAGCAAAACAAGTTAAAACTGATGGAAAGTGTCAACCAAGGAAATAAATGAAAAAGGAAATCACTCAGCAGTAAAAGTCACAACTGCCCAAAGCAAGACAATAGGAAATGCACTACGTGCGAGGAAACAACATCAACCCTGCCCAAAAACTACATCCTGCAGAGTCTACTAAGCTACCAAGAGCCCAAAGTACTGCAATCTACCAAGGAAGAAACTTCTAACACCCTAAGCTGTGGAAGATGGTAATAGCAAAGATAAACAACATGGATCCGGGTTTGAGGCAAACTCAGTCCCCCAACCACCATTTCCAAGCCAACAAGCTCAAGGGTCTACATTTGAAAACACAAGGGACCTTCCACACCCTTGCCCTGCCCATACCTGGAGCAAGATAGAAGAATAAGGGTGGACTTGGAAAAATTACACAACACCTCCCCCATGAAGAGCTTCAAACCACCACTACTAACCACGACCCACGATTCGGCCTTAAGGAAAGAAAAACATGGCCGACAAGGAAACTCAAAATGTAATCAAGGAATTCACTCGGGAACGAAAATTGAGGTAGAGGAAAAGTGTTGAAATGACTCAACACGGCTTGGCGTTGAGTGGGACCTACTCAACGCCTACCTAGACCTTGGCGTTTAGTGAGCTAGCCTCACTCAGTGCCAGAACAAGCATGGCGTTGTTTGAAGTTCACTCACTCAACGCCTCCAACAAGAATAACTCTGGCGTTGAGTGAGCTAGCCTCACTCAATGCCAAAACAGGCATGGCGTTGAATGAGGTACACTAACTCAACGCCCTAGTACTTAACCACAATCAGAGAAAGTTGTGTTGAGTGAGGTGGCCTCACTCAACGCCAAAACAGCAAAGGGGTTGAGTGAAGCTCACTCACTCAACGCCCTTACACTTAGTCGCAAAATAGAACTACGGCGTTGAGTGAGTCCACCTCACTCAACGCAAAACCAGCAATGGCGTTGAGTGAGGTTAACTCACTCAACGCCCTGGCACTTAGCCGCAAATAGGCAATTCTGCGGCGTTGAGTGAGCTGACCTCACTCAACGCCAAAATAGCAATGGCGTTGAGTGAGGTCGTCTCACTCAATGCCATAAGTTCTGGCCGCGAAGAAGGGCTGTGGTATTGAGTGAGTCTGCCTCACTCAACGCCAAAGCAGAAATGGCGTTGAGTGAGGTCAACTCTCTTAACGCCACGGGACTTGGCCGCAAACTTGCCTTCGGCGTTGAGTGAGGCCACCTCACTCAATGCCAAACCAGGAATGGCGTTGAGTGAGGTCAACTCACTCAATGCCAAAGTACTTAGCCTCAGAAAAGGCTATGGCGTTGAGTGAGCACACCTCACTCAATGCCAAAGTAGTTGGTTGCACAGAAGCGATGGCGTTGAGTGAGTCCACCTCACTCAATACCAAAACCGAAATGGCGTTGAGTGAGTTCGACTCACTCAATGCCAAAATAGTTAGCTTGTCAAGAAAACTACGGCGTTGAGTGAGCTTGCCTCATTCAACGCCAAAATAGAAATGGCGTTGAGTGAGGTCGACTCACTCAACGCCAAAGTACTTAGCCGCTAGTAGGGGCTGTGGCGTTGAGTGAGTCCACCTCACTCAACGCCCCAGTACTTAGAAATATTCTGACTGGCTACAGCTGCGGCGTTGAGTGTATGCACCACACTCAACGCCAAATTTGCAAAGGCTTTGAGTGTGTGCACCACACTCAACGCCGGCCAGACAGAACTCAAAAAGGCTCTTACCAATAACACAGCAGGCATCCCCTTCTCTCCCTCTCTCGGCTTCCCCCGCAAGCCACCAACTAGACAGAAATCTTGAATAAACTGATGGCATTACACCGGCGGATTGAGCACCAACAACACAAAGAAGGGGGCTCATGGGAGAATCTAATCCCTAATTCAGCAAGAAAAAGAGAACATGCTTGGCTTCTACCCTAGGGCTAACCGGGAAATTTCAACATTCAAGAAAACAACAATGGCAAGGGAAAGAACACCACTTGCCTCGATTTCTGGTGAAGCTTCGACTGCTTTCCCTCCCCTTACTTGGCACTAGCAGCAGCAGCACCTATAACATACTCCCGTACATTAATGGCGGAAAAACCTCAAGACCGAAATCCCAAATCTCCTAAAAACTCAACGAAAATCTAATATCTTACCGTCGAAACGTATATCTGAGCGATAGCAAGACAACGCAGCTTTTAGAATCGAAATCCGTCCACGAACACTCCCGGAATCACCGTCCGAAAGCTAGGGCAGCCCATCGTTTTCGCCTCTCTTTTCCGCGAACAGGAGCAGCGGTTTTCTGCTTTTGGTCTCGGGAAGAAGGAGGAAGGAGAAGTGGGGCCGCGACTTCTTAACAAGGCTTTTATAACTGCTTAGCCAAGTTGGTTCAGCCTAACTGCAGCCAAGCCGCCGGTTCACTCAGCTTAAAAATCAAATTTCAAATTTGATTTTACTAATAGCACACCCAAAACTACGCGAAAACCTAACTACCTCGGAATTCGATGAAATTCGCACCGTAGCTAAATACCCACGCTACGAACACAACGACGAAGTCGAAATTAACTCTCGACGAACAGAACATGAGTTATAACCTCCTAAAGCCAAAATGCAAGAATCCCCCAAGAGGCCACACCGGGTAACCCAAAACGACTCGGCTTGCTAGGGATACCTTGCCCATAGGCTACAAAATAGGCCACTCAGTTCTAAGGAGCTAAACCACACTCCACAAATGGAACAAGACACGAAGACGCGTCACCATAATGCCGAACGAGAATAAAATAATCACAGAAAAATTGGGGGCATTATAGTGTATCCAGACTGAGGTGTCATAGGTATGAAATTTCACAGATTGAATTTGTTCTAAAACATTCTTATTTATTTCACTTATCTTGTCAGACCAAGCTGTGTTTGCAGTAGCAGTAAACTTATCCACAAGTTTTTCCAAATGTTCTTTCACCAGGCTCTCCCCCTTTATGAATTCTACGTATAGCTTTCCTATGGCATCTTCCTTGAAGGTTCCCACTTCTTCACAGATTTTCATAACATGTTCTTGGGATTTCTTCTCTAACTAGATCTGATTGTTGGCAAGAGTTACAGATTGTTCCATTAACTGACCAACACTAGTAATGGTGTTGTCTATAGCTTTTCCACCAATCTGAAACATTCATTGAGGGAGTCTGTGTTGTGCTGGATTTCTGCAAATCCACTGCTCATCTCTTTTTCTAGAGCAGTGACTTTGTCTTGGACCACTTCCAGGGAATCATCAAAATATTTTCTCTTGTGAACCAACATTGCTTCAATCTTGCTGAGAATATATGAACTTGAAGGGGTAGCAGAAATAGTAAATGCAGGAGGAGGTGCAGTCCATGGAGGAATCTAATCAACCACTATAGAAATTTTGGCTCTGAAAGTATGAGTGAGTGCATCTCCTTCTTCATCAAGGAAGATCGTCATGGAGAGGTCAAGTCTCCTTAGAGGAGCTTCAAGAGGCTCTGGAGAAATTCTATATTCATATGAAAGAAGAATAGTATCTGGTAGATCTTTCTTAGCAGATGGGGATTGAGTAGTTTGAGATTTTGGTGATGGTATTGGAGATGGAGTATGTGCTGGTGATGGAGATGGAACTGGAGTTCTGATAGGTCTTCTGACTGGAGATGCAGCTGTAGTTCTTATGTGAGATTGAGCTGGAGGAGGAGAGGGGATTCTGTCAACTGGGACAGATGAACCAGGCTCCCCCTCAGGTGTTGCAGTAGATGGTTCAACAACTTGATGAGAGGAGGGAGATGGGGTCCTGTCCTCTGAAGCAGGGGCTGCATGCTCTTTAGCAATCTTCTTGGGGTTCTTCAGCTTTAACTCCCGCATTTGATTTGAAGCTAAGAAAATCTTTTTCCAATGATGAATAGGTGTACCTCTGGAAGTCTTGAAGACAACTAGATCAATCTCATGTAACATCAAAGAGATTATCCTAGCAAATTTTTGTTCATGAATGCGGTCCCTGATCATGTCAAAGATCATCATCCCATAGGGAAATTTCTTCCTCCTGACTATTACAGTCATTACATCAAATAGAACATTTATAATGAATCCAACAGACCCTGTTCTGCTCCATAGGATCTTTCCAATAATATCTACCAAGAGCTTGCTAACATCATTCAAGGTTGTCCTCCTGAGAGAGGTAATGTATACTAGTACTCCACAAAAATGATATGTTCTGTCAGTATCTTCCCTTGTAATTTCATCTTCATCATCTCCAATCGGCAATCTTAGAAGTTTTGAATCAATTGTGGGGCTTAACTTGATCTTGACTCCATTTACCTTTGATTTCAGAACAGTATTATTCCTCCTAACTTTGGCATTCAGATAAAATTCTTCATACCCCTGGGAAGAGGATTTTACAAGGTTCTTGGAGAACAAAGTTGAGACTTGCATTGTCGAGAAGAAGTAGAAGGTTCTTGAAGTCATCCGAAAGTTCGGCAATCCCGGCCACCACTAGCTCACTTCCAACTCCTATCCTGGATTGCTGCGCCATTGATTCTAAAGATGGCGACGAACGAAGTGCGAGAGAACGGCGGTGTCGAAGTTCTGAGTCGGTGGAAGACGAAGAGTTTTCGAAAGAGATGGATTTGAAATGTCGGGTGAAATGTGATTTCTATAGTTATATATATATATAACTCTAGTTATGATAATTAAGTGTCTAATCAATCTTAGTTAATCCTTTTAATAAAGAGAAAATAAGTCGGTTTGCGAATTGAAATGAACAAAATTCGAAAAGAGACGAGGCATTTCTCGAGAGGTAGGGCTAGTTTTCGAGAAGTATAATAATAGTTCTTGAGAAGTATAAGCCTTATTTTCGAGAGCTTTCAGTACTTCTCGAGATACAGATTTGTAGTTCTCGAGAAGTAGACTTGAAGTTTTCGAGAACTAGTTCTATACTTTTCGAGAAGTGATAATAGTTCTCGAGAACTGCCTTCCACTTGAGAAATTTCTGACCTTTTTGAAGTATCCTCGATTCTTGTGCTTTGAGGTGATCCATTTTTGTCTATCCTTCTTTATTCAGCAACCCAAGTTCAGTTTTGAAGAAATTGAACTTGGTCTCGTCCAATGGCTTTGTGAAAATGTCTGCAACTTGTCGATCTGTTGGCACGTACTGCAAATCCACATTCCCTTGCTCCACATGCTCCCGTATGAAGTGATATCTGAGCTCGAAGTCCTTTGTCTGGCTGTGCGTGACTGGGTTGTTTGTAATTGCTATTGCGCTGGAGGAGTCGCAAAACAACGGAATGTCTTTAACCTTCATATTGTAATCTTCTAGTTGGTTCTTTAGCCAAAGCAATTGTTCACAACACTTCCGACAAAAATATATTCTGACTCGGCCGTTGAGATTGAGACACAATTGTGCTTTTTGCTGCTCCATGAGATAAGCATTCTTCCAAGGAACTGAAACGTCCCGGATGTGCTTTTTCTGTCATCTTTGCTACCTGCAAAGTCTGCATCTGAAAATCCAATTTGTTCGCTGTCATTACTTCTTGGGTACAATAGGCCAAGATTCGGTGTACCTTTAAGGTATCTCAAGATCCGCATTGCAGTAGCATAGTAAGATCCCTTACAGTTCACTATGAATCTAGCACAGACACATGTAGAGAACATTATGTCTTGTCTACTGGCAGTAAGATAGAGCAAGGATCCAACTATGCTTCTGTACTTGGTTTCATCAAAAGGTTTCCCTTTCTCATCCTTGTCCAGAGACAAAGTTGGGGCCATTGGAGTCCTCATAGAAGTTGCACTCTCCATTCTGAATTTCTTAATCAACTCCTTGGTGAACTTCGTCTGTGAGATGAAAATTCCATCTTCATATTATTTCACCTGAAGTCCTAAGAAATACTTCAGCTCTCCCATACTACACATTTCAAACTTCCCTTGCATAAGCTTAGAAAACTTTTTGCAGAGGTTTTCGTCTGTAGAACCAAAAATAATGTCGTCGACATAGATTTACACTAGAAAAATCATGCCTTTAATTTACCTAAGAAATAATGTCTAATCTATCTTTCCCCTTATGAACTTGTTCTCGAGGAGAAAGGTAGATAGCGTTTCGTACCAAGCTCGAGGAGCTTGTTTCAAACCGTACAGCGCTTTCGATAATAAATAAACATACTCAGGAAAGTTAGGATCAACAAAACTGGGGGTTGTTCCACGTACACTTCTTCCTTTATGTCACCATTTAGGAAGGCGGATTTCACGTCCATTTGGTAGACTGTGAAGCCCTTCAGTGCAGTATAAGCTAGGAACAGCCTGATGGCCTCCAGTCTTGCCACTGGAGCGTATGTTTTGTCGAAGTCGATCCCTTCTTCTTGACGATATCCTTTGGCGATGAGTCTGGCCTTGTTCTTTATAATTGTTCCATCCTCGTCCAACTTGTTCCAATAGACCCACTTCGTTCCGATTATATTCTTACCTTTTGGTCTAGGAACTAGTTTCCAAACTTTGCATTGCTTGAACTGGTTCAGTTCTTCTTCCATGGCTAAGATCCATGATGCGTCTGACTTTGCTTCCTAAAACTTCTTTGGTTCAACCTGTGAGAGAAAACTTAAATATAAATTCTCGTTAGTTGTACCTCGACGAGTTCTGACAAAATCCCGGGGATCTTCTATGATTTTGTCCAATGGATGATCCTTCAGATGTCTGAGCTTTAGGTTTCTAGCATCTCGAGCTTCTTCAACCACTGGAGTGACTTCATCAACTTGGATGTTTTCTTCATCTTGATCATCTGCCTCTCCAATGGGGGTTGGAGTAGTGATCTTGATGAACTTTTCTCTTTCACCTCCAGTTGGTTCATCCAAGCTGATTTCTTTCAGCCTTGTACCAGAATCTTCAACAAGCACACTAGACAATTTGCTTTGCAGCAAGCTCGTCTCATCAAATACAACATGTATGGATTCCTCTATAATTAGAGTTTTTCTATTGAAAATCCTGTATACCTTACTATGGCTACTATAACCAACAAAAATTATATTCAAAACATTTCTCACTAAACTTAGTAGTATGATACTTACCATTGTTAAGCATGAAGCATATACAACCAAAAATTCTAAAATATGAAACAGTTGGTCTCCTGCTGTTTAAAAGTTTGTAAGGTGTCTTATCATGATTCTTATTGATGAGTGCTTGATTTTGCACGTGGCATGCGGTATTAACGGCTTCAGCCTAGATATACTCCGGTAGTGAAGCATCACTCAACATAGTTCTGCAGGCCTCTATGAGTGTTCTGTTCCTTCTCTCAGCTACTCCATTTTGATGTTGAGTGTAAGGAGAGGAAAACTCATGAAAGATACCTAGGCTTTCACAGAATTCTGTCATAGACCCAAACTTGAACTTTGTTCCATTGTCACTTCTGATTTTGACTACGGAATAGTTGTATTCATTTTGGACTTGCCTGACAAAATTAGTAAAGATGATGAAGGTATCTTACTTGTGTTTCAGAAAGAATACCCACGCAAAGCGTGAGTAGTCTTCAACAATAACCAATGTATACTCCTTACCTCCCAAGCTTCTAATTTGTAAAGGACCGAACAAGTCCATATGAAGTAGATGGAGACATATACTTGAATTTTTGTCAATAATGCTTTTAAAGGTAGCCCTTGTTTGCTTTCCTTTTACGCATGCATGACAAGGTCTATCTTTGACGTACTTGACATTCGGGGGATCACGTACTGAGTTCTGGGAGAATAATTTATTAATAGTTTTAAAACGAATATTTGCTAACCTCTTGTGTCATTGGTCACCAAGAAACGCACTATCTGTTGGATCCCTTGTTGGATTTTGTCTAGGTTCACTAAGTTAGGATATGACCCAACATGTATAGCGAGGGTCATGGTTGTGTCCTAGAGTCTAGGTCTAGTCCTTAGAGTCAATAATTCCAGGGACCAACCTCCAATACTATAGAGACTCAATACTTAGAGAAAATTCAGGACTTAGAAAAAGAGCTCTATGTCCGTCGATCTCAGGTTGACGAATGACGTGCTCAGCTCGACGAACACAGAGACAATTCTCTGAGTTGAGCTCGACGAACTTGGTTCTCCGATCGACGAACTTTAGGCAAAGCGACAACACTTCTAAGTAAAACTTCGGTCGACAAAATTAGAACATCAGCTAGATGAACTCTGTTCTCTTATCCCAGATCAACTAATTCTAGATCAGATGATTCAACACTCAACACAAGAGAACATCACACTAAATGCCAGAATGATGATTCAACACTCAATGCCAGAGAACATCACACTCAATGCCAAAATTATGTTTCAACACTCAGCACCAAAAAACAGTCTAAGTCCAGAATCAAAATTAAAGTCGACGATCTTAGAGCTCAGCTAGACGAACTCAGTTCTCAGGTCTCATGTCGATGATCTTGGACATCAGATCGACGAACTAGGTGCACAAAATAGGAAAGTTGTCAAGCAACAGTTAGCCATTCAAAGGTCGACGAACTTGGACCTCAGCTCGACGAACTATGGACTCAGGTCGATGAATCCAGACTTGGATGTTTCCCTCTTCTGTTCCTATTATATAACAATGATTCCGGAGTAATTAATGCTCTAATATTCTCTGAATATTACCGTTAGACAAGAGAATTAATTACGGTCTTCATCAGGATTATTATCTGTCGTTTTCCAAAGGGACAGTTGGGGAAATCAATCAATGCAAAATATTCTCTGGCCGTCAGCATTCAATGCAGAAAGGATTTCGAAATTCAAAAGGATGATTTACATAAAAAATATAAAAGATGGATTTTTCTTCTTCCAAGATAGACAATTGATACAGACACACAGAAAATAAGTCAAGGAAGAGTAGAACACCATCGTCTCGCAACAAGGATTCTCTTTGATCTCGCTCTCTCTTGACAATAAAGCGCTAGAAAGAAAGAACTGCTAGTCTAGAAGTAGAATAGCTTTCAAAAGAAGAAGAACATTCATTTAAATCAAGTTTCTTCTTCTTCTGTCATCCTCTCAGAAACTTTCAAAGGACAACAACTACTGCATATGTCAAATTGTTCCTAAAGTTCTTCTGGTTGAAGTTGAAAGCTTGAAGGCATATCACCCTGAAATAAATTTCCTTTCACCCTAAATAAATTAAGTATTTCAGGGGGAGCTTTTGCCACCATCAAATAGATAGAGTCTTCTCAGTTGAATACTTGAGAAAGAGAAGACATCATCACTCTCTCACCCCCTCTATAAAAAGGGTTCTCTACTCCCTTTAAAAGTGATTCCTGGTTATAAGTCTCCTAACCAAAAGATTTGAGGTTTGGTTTTTGAGCACCTTACCAAAAGCTCATTGGTGGCAGTCACCTGAACAAAAACCTGAGTAGATTCCTACCAGGGTGGTAGAAGATAGAGTGGATGTACCCGAGTTGGGGAACCATTATAAAATTCTTGTGTTGTCTGGTTGTCTTTTCTTTGGTTCTTGCTGTGGCTGTGATAGTTAGGATTCTGTGATTTTTATTAGTTTAATCTATTGTGCTATAATATAGCATCTGAGTTTAAGAATAATATATATTATTCAGCAAAAGATTTTAATGACTCAAAATATTCTATTCACCCCCCCCCCCCCCCCCCGCTCTAGAGTATATTATATCTAACCCTCACTTTCAATTGGTGTCAGAGGGGAGTTCTTTTTGTTATACAAGTTAACCCTTGAACTAAAGATCCTAAGTTATATCTCTTTATATTTCTAGTAGATTCACATAGACAGCATGGCCCAGAATAAAGATTATGCAAGCACCAGACCTCCAGTGTGCAACCTGAACAAGTTTGCCATTTGGAAGGCAAGAATAAAGTTATATATGTACTCCATTGATGAAGATATCTACAAATCCATTTTGACAGGTCCCCCTGCAGCACTTACAACAGCAGCATCATCCAGCACTAATGCAGTTCCACCACCTTAGATGACTGAGGCTAAGAAGAAGGACAAAAATATTGATGCCAAGGCAATGAACATATTAGCCCAAAGAATGTCAGATGACATTTTCTAGAAGGTGGCTGAATGCACATCAGCCAAGGCCATTTGGGATTCCCTGAATCAAATGGTAGCTGGATCTGCTGATGAGAGAAAAGACAGAAGATCAAACCTCATATTCCAATATGAGAGCTTCAAGAAGGAGGAAGCTGAAATAGTAGTTGATATGTACAACAGGTTAAGCTCAATCATCAATGATCTAAAGACCTTAGACAAGGACATCTCCATCACAGAGGTGAATGACAAAATCCTCATGTGCTTCCCAAGCTCATTGGATTCAAGGATCTGGCCCATCAAGGAGGCCAATAGCCTTAATGAGATTTCCACTGAATCACTTTTACGAAAGTTAAAGTCCTATGAACAACTGATCAAGTCAAAGGAAGCAGTTGAGCAAAGAACACCTCCACAGGCAAGGAAGGAGCACAGCCTTGCATTCAAGGCTGCTGAGGAGACTGAGACTCCATCTATAAATGAAGATCTGATGAGCTTGCTTGCCAAAAGATTCTACAAGATGGAAAGGAAGGATTTCAGAAGGAAGTCATCCAGGAAGGATGATAAGCCCATGTATTATAAAACCCTTACTAAAGAGGTGATATGTTTTAGCTGCAGGAAACATGGACATTTCCTCTCAAAATGTCCAGAGAATTAGAAGAAGGAGAACGGAAGAGAGATGGACTCCAGGAGCAAGCATTACATCGAGCCATCTTCTAGCAAGCACAAAAAGAAGGACAGAGGGTTTGTGGCTGAAAGCTAGAGTGAAACAAAAGATGAATCTTCATCTTCAAGATCCAGTGAAGAAGAAGAGGAGGGAAAGTCCAAGGAAGTTTGCCTCATGGAAATCAATGCCAACAGTAGCAGATCAGATACAGATGAATTTGATAATGAAGAAAGCCTGTCAACTGAAGATCAGGTATTAGCCTCTTATGATTTTGAATCTGATGAATTGAAATTTGAATTTAAAAATTTATTCTTAGATTTGATAATCTTTGAGAAGGAAATCAAACTTCTCAGAGAAAAATTAAAAGATCAAGATAAAATCAATTCTGAAAATGCTAGTCTATCTAATGAACTAAAGTCTGCAAATGAACAAATCATCTTTCTGAAATCTGAACTTAGCAAAGCTAAGATATTTGAAGAAACATTAAATAGCAAAATTTTAACATTGTTAGATATAACCAGCACGGTAAATACTAGAACTAATAACTGTAGATTAGGGTTAGGAGCTTCATCCAGTGAACCAATACTAATCCAAATGAACCATCTTTCCAAACCTATAAATTTTGTTTCTGATAAAGGAAAGAAAAACACTGAACAAGTCAACAAGGTTAATGAAGTCCTTAAAAAAATTTAAACTAAGAATAAACATAAAAAACTAAAGAATAAGAAACATAACAATGTTCAGCAGTTATCGTCGAACTCAGATCGACGATACATGAATAGATCGTCGACCTCAGAACAACGATCTCTAAACGCAAATTTCAGTAATAATCAATCTTTGATCTACGATCAACGATATCAGTATGGTTTGTGGACAAGAGATCGACGATTTTGGTGACCCAAGAATGAATAACTTCATTCTTCGAGCAGAGGTCGACGATCTCATCCAACATCATCGATCTCAGGTCGACGATCCAACTAGAAATCGTTTATCCCAGATCCTAACAACAAAAACCTAAATTATAAAAGTAACATTAATCCTTTTAGTTCAATGGATAATACCACCAAGAAGATATCATCCTAAAGGTTACAAAAATCAACCTGAATGCTTTTATATTTCAAGTTACAGTTATGTAAATCAACCAGTACCCAAGGTTACCTGGGTTAAGAACAACTAACTGTTCTGTTTGTAGATGAAGAGCTGTATAGCTGTAAATCAAGTATGGTACCTGGACAGTGGTTGCTCCAAGCATATGACTGGGAACAAAGAAAGTCTTCTCAACTACAAGTCCAATGTCACAACCCGCATTTTCTCCGAATTAAGAATTATCAGAGTAAGAGAAAACACGCGTCATGATGCCACGTCAAGCAGGGGATAACTGCTGACGCTCAGGCAAATCCAACTACAATCTTTATGCAAGAAAATCATGTGCTTAATGAATAGAAAATCAGTTATGTTTAGAGTCCGTATCCCTCGGCTCAGTGGATCATCTAGTCCACAAAAGAAAACTATATTTAAACGCTGCGGAAAAATACTTTAATTAGATTTTACACCCTAAAGAGCGCATAAGGGTCCCAAGAGAACCACTCATGCTATGCAAGACACTACACTTAGTTTCTATAGTATATATAAGAAAACGGTTTTCGTACGTGATTTGGAAAATAGTGATTAAGTTTACAAAACATGCTGATCATGAGCTTCATTTATAATAATAATTATAGTTTAAAAATAACTAGCAACCTAGCATAAAACCTTTTCAAAGCAAGTAGACTATCTCCAGAAAATAAATGGTAGTAGCAATAGTATATATCTAGTACAAGGTAAAAACTACTAGTGGGCGCCAACAACCTGACACGAACCCACCAGCACACATATATGTCTGTAAGAAAGTACTGAAAACAACCTCACAAACAAGGTAAACAGAACTCCAAGCTCCGGAAGTCCACCAACAACACCACCTCCAACTAGCCACCAGTCTGGCTACAGCTCAGAACCTGAGGTATTCCAAAAGAAAACAGAATACCTCAGCAAACTAAACAAAGAAAAACTGCATGAAAGAGTCAACCAAAGGATAAGGTAACAGAAAAAAAACATGCAGTAGAAAGAGTCACAACTGTCCACAACAGGACCACAAGAAATGCACAACGTGCAAAGAAACAGCAACGACCCAGCCCAGGAACCACATCCTGCAGGGCCTACTAGGCTACCAAGAACCAGAATTCTGCAAACTACCAAAGAAGAAACTTCTAACACCCTAAACTGCGGGAAGTGATAGTAGCAAAAACAACAACGAGCAACCGGATCGAAGGCAAACGCAGTCCCCTAATCCACCATGTCCAAGTCAAAAGCTCGAGGGTCAACACGTGAAAACACAAGGGACCTTCCACCCGACATGCCCAGCCCGTACCTGGAGCAAGAAATCCATGGGTGGCCTTGTCTATATCACACAACTCCACCCCCATAAAGAGCTACAACCACCACTACTATCTACGACCCACGATTCGGCCTTTAGGAAAATAAAGAAAACGGCCGACAAGGAAAACCCAGAAATACAACTGGAAAATCCACTCGGAAACGAAATACAAGGTAAAGGAAGAGTGTTGAAATAAATCAACACGACTAGGCGTTGAGTGAAACCCACTCAGTGCCTACCTAAACTTTGGCATTGAGTGAGCTAGCCTCACTCGCCGCCAAAATTATACCACTACCCACAAGCCCACTAAAGAATGCGGAGCTCGACGACAGTCGAACGACCAAGGCAGAAGATCCAGAACTCGAGTAGTTGCCTGCCACTTGAGTATCTAAACTCCCGCACTCGAAACCATCTAAATTCGCCTGTCAAAAGAAAATATACAAAGCGCACGATCAGTGACGAACGATCAGTGGTCGTGCGCACTCATCGGCTGATGATCGTGCGAAACGAACCTGGAAAACCTGACAGAAAACCTAGCAACTGCGCACGATCAGTGTCGCACGATCAGTGTCGCACGATCAGTGGTCGTGCGCACTGTTGCCAGCGCTCGTGCGATTGCCCGAGACAGAACTTTGGAAACTGAAATTTATACGCGCACGAACAGAGGCACATGACCAGTGGTCGTGCGCCCTAAAGGTTGATGACCGTTCGCGGTCAACCTGCACCGTTTGGAATTTCCCGAATGACACCGGAACGCGCACACGACTCATGTCACTGCAGTAGCAGTAGACAACTATCACGTCGCACGCTACTACCATTCAAACTATGCCTAACCATTCAAATAATATCTTAACGAAGGAAATTGGCAACCACACCCCCCCCCCTCCTAACTCTAACTCTCGGCTACACCCGAACCAGAGCAACAATCAAAAATAAAGGAAAACAACGGCTCCACGCCGACAATTTGGATTCCAAACATCACAACATAGGGGGGTTTCAGTAGGAAGAACTAAGCCCTATAGTTAGCAAAAAAAATGAGAACAACAAGGCCTCTAACCTGGGCTAACCGGGATTTCAATTTCAGCAAATAAATTCAAAGAAAACACTTGGCAAGGGCAAGAATACCACTTGCCTCAATTCACAACGAAGATTTGGACTGCTTTCCTCCTCTTCGCACGGATCAAGACGGCCGCAACACCTAGAACAAAGACTCGGCCATTAATGGCGGAAAACTTCCAAAACTGAAAATTCCAATCCTTCCAAAACTCCACAAAAATCGAATTTCTTACCGCAGGAATGAAGGTCTCGACGAGAGCAATCCGAATCCACTCTCGGAATCGAATTCCGTCCACAAACGCTCCGGGAATCGGCGTCCGAAGGCAAGGTTGGCGGTTACTCCGTTTCTCTCGTACAAGGCCGGCGGTTTTCTATCGGGGAAGATGAAGATGATCGATGGCTTCATTCTAATACTATATATATATATATATATATATATGGGGGTTACTCTAGTGCGGGCGTACGGGCGTACGGGCAAGGGTCAAGGAGGCTCCAAATCAAAAAGTGATCAACATGAAAGTTGTAGATCTCGATGATCCGAACAACTTTCATGTTGATCACTTTTTGATTTGGAGCCATCTTGGACCTCGATTTGAGCCCCGAAATCTGGGGCGGCGGAACTGCTACAGTAAAGCGTCCGCCGTCCCAGATTTCGGGGCTCAAATCGAGGTCCAAGATGGCTCCAAATCAAAACGTGATCAACATGAAAGTTGTTCGGATCATCGAGATCTACAACTTTCATGTTGATCACTTTTCGATTTGAAGCCTCCTTGACACCCAAAACGCCATGCCCGTACGCCCGCATTTAAGCCTGCCCGCATATGAGATCTCCCCATATATATATATATATATATATATATATATATATATATATATATATATATATATATATATATATATATATAATTATATAATTATATTATTAATTACAAAATTACATAAAGCACCAAATCGACGCGAAAACTGAACTACCTCGGAATTCGACGAAATTCGCACCGTAGCTAAATACCCACGCTACGAACACAACGGCGAAGTCGAAATTAACTTTCGACGAACAGAACTAGAGTTATACCCAAACAAAGCCAAACACAAACATCCCCCCGAGAGGCCACACCGGGTCACCAAAACGACTCGGTTTGCTAGGGAGATCTTGCCAACAGGCTACCAAACAGGGCACACAGTTCTAAGGAGCTAAACCGTACTCCACACATGGCACAAGCCACGGAAACGCGTCATCGTAACGACAAACGAGAATAAAAATAATCGCTGAAAAAAAACGGGGCGTTACAGTCACTCCCCCTAAAAGAAAGTTTCGTCCCGAAACTTTACGCACAACCCTCCTACAAAAGAAGGAAAAGTAACAAATAGAAGTTACAAAGGGAACATACCGATCAAATCAGAGAAACAGGTGAAGGTACGCCCTCCTCATGGCCGACTCTAGCTCCCAAGTCGCGCTCTCCAAATCCTGATTTTTCCATAGAATTTTCACCATCGGTATGGACTTCTTTCGCAGCACACGCTCCTGAGTATCCAAAATACGAACTGGCACCTCAACGAAAGAGAGGTTGGGCTCTAACTGGGGCACAACATCCAAGAGTTGCCCACTGCTGCGCACACACTTCCGCAATTGGCTAACATGAAAAACATTATGAACACCAGGGAAGTTCGCTGGCAAATCCAATCTATATGCAGACACACCAATCCGCTCCAAAATCCCGAACGGGCCCACATACCTTGGGTCCAATTTCCGATTTTTACCAAATCTCTTCACACCAACCATTGGAGAAACCTTGAGGTATACATGATCCCCTACTAAAAACTGCAAGGCAGACCTACGCCGATTGGCGTTCTTTTCATACCTCTCCTGGGCTAAACGAAGCTTCTCCCGAATAAGCTTCACGGCGACTTTCATCTCTTCCAGAGCATCAGGACCCAACAAAGGCTTCTCACCAGACTCAGCCCAAAACAACGGAGTCCTACAGCGCCTCCCATACAAAGCTTCGAACGGAGCCATCTGCAAGCTTTCCTGATAACTGTTATTGTAAGCAAATTCCATGAGTCGCAGACGCTCATCCCACGCTCCACCGTGGTCTAAAATATAGCACCGGATCATATCCTCAACAATCTGATTGACCCGCTCCGTCTGCCCATTGGTCTGAGGGTGGTACGCAGTAGAATACCTCAGATCCGTACCCAAACCCTCCTGCAGACTCTGCCAAAATCGAGAAGTAAACCGGGAGTCTCGATCAGAAATGATGCTAACCGGCACACCGTGGAGTCGGATGACTTCATTCAAGTACAACTCCCCTATCTTCTTCATCGGGTAATCAATCTTATAAGGCACGAAGTGAGCACACTTCGTCAATCTATCCACTATAACCCAAACAGAATCATATCCTCTCGGGGATTTTGGGAAACCCGTAATGAAGTCCATAGATATGCTCTCCCACTTCCAAGTCGGGATCTCTAGCGGAGTCAACTTACCACCAGGCCTTCCATGATCGGCCTTCACACGCTTGCAAGTGTGACACTCAGCAACAAATCGGGCTATATCTCCTTTCATACCATACCACCAGGCAACTTGCCTTAAGTCACGGTACATCTTCGTAGATCCTGGATGGTAGGCAACGCTGGAACCATGAGCCTCATTGCAAATCATACTCCTAATGTCCCCAACAGCGGGAACGCAAAACCTGCCGCGGTACTTCAAAGTACCCGCATCATCAATAGAAAAATCTGGCAACTCTCCCTTCTCTGTCCTGGTAAAAAGGTGCAACAGATCCGGATCGTCCTTCTGATGCAGTCTAGTCAAAGAAATCCAGGACGGCTCTGCCACAGATAAGCTACTCTGCAAACTACAGCATCCCACTGAAATATCCATAAGGAGGAACTCCTCAACTAATCGATCGGCGGAGAGGTTAAAGATCTTTCCCGTCTTTCGGCTCAAGGTGTCGGCCACCACATTGGCCTTGCCCGGATGATACTGGATTTCTACGTCATAATCCGCCACATACTCAAGCCACCGCCGCTGACGCAGATTCAACTCTTTCTGCGTGAACACGTACTTCAGGCTCTTATGGTCAGTAAAAATCTTGCACTGAGCCCCATAAAGTAAGTGCCTCCACAACTTCAACGCATAGATAACCGCTGCAAACTCAAGGTCATGCGTTGGATAATTCTTCTCATGAGTCTTCAGCTGCCTTGACCCATAAGCGATTACTTTTCCATCTAGCATTAATACGCATCCCATTCCTATATGCGAAGCATCCACATATACATCATAATCCATGCCCTCAGTAGGAAGGGTCAGAACGGGAGCAGTACACAATCTCCTCTTTAACTCCTGAAAAGCTTCCTCGCACTTCTCGCTCCAAACAAAAGCCACATTCTTCTGAGTCACCTTGGTCAACGGTGCGGCTAGAGAAGAGAAACCCTCCACGAATCTCCTGTAATAGCCAGCCAACCCTAAGAAACTTCTGATCTCCTTAGGAGTATTCGGCCTACTCCAATCCGTCACTGCTGCAATCTTTTCTGGGTCAACCGAGATCCCATCCTTGTTCACCACGTGTCCTAGAAAAGAAACCTGTGGCAACAAAAATTCGCACTTGCTCAACTTGGCGAATAACTTGTGGTTCCTCAACTCTGATAGGACCAAACGCAAATGCTGCTCGTGCTCCTCAGCACTGCGAGAATAAACCAACACGTCATCAATGAAGACCACAACGAACTTGTCTAGGAAATCCTTGAACACCCTGTTCATCATATCCATGAAGGCTGATGGTGCGTTGGTCAGACCAAACGACATCACCAAAAACTCAAAGTGCCCATGCCTCGACCTAAACGCAGTTTGTGGAATATCTGCCTCACGGATCCTGAGCTGATGATAGCCCGAACGAAGATCGATCTTGGAGAACACCGTGCTACCACGCAACTGGTCAAATAAATCATCGATCCTCGGCAGAGGGTACCTGTTCTTGATAGTGACCTTGTTCAACTCTCTATAGTCGATGCAAAGCCGCATCGACCCATCTTTCTTCTTTACGAACAAAACAGGAGCACCCCAAGGCGACGAACTCTGCCTGATAAAACCTTTAGCCAACAACTCATCTAACTGAATTCGCAACTCCTCTAACTCACGAGGGGCCATCTGGTACGGCACCTTAGCAATAGGACGCGTACCCGGCTCCAAATCAATAACAAACTCCACATCCCGCTAAGGAGGGATACCAGGAAGATCATCAGGAAAAACATCGGTGAAACCACGAGCAATAGGAATCTCCTCCAAGCGTGGCACACTATCAACGGTTCCAACCGCCGAGACTAAACAAACACAACAATCAGAAAGAAACAATCTCTGAACACATACCGCAGAGAGAATAGGAGAATCCTGACACGGATCAGCATACACGCTGCCGGGCTGACCGTCGTCCCTGATGAAGTCCAAGCGCTTTCCCTTGCACTGAATGACCGCATCATACCGAGAGAGCCAGTCCATGCCCAAAATGACATCGAAGTCCTCTAGATCAATCATCTTCATATCCGCCTTCGCAAGAAAATCCCCCAACAAAACTGGGCAATCCAAAATACCCAAATCTGACAACACAGATTCACCAGAGGGAAACTTGACACGGAAGGAATCCCAAACACGATCTAGAGACAACCGATGACGCTCCATAAAGGCTCTAGCCACGAACGAGTGGTTAGCGCCGGAGTCAAACAGAACACGCGCCCAGCGGTTCTTCACCTTAAATTTCCTTATAGGAACGCACAAAGCTAAGGAACTAGCACAACAGTACCGCAAATAATCTAGCAACTAAACTACCAGGCTAGAAAGAAAACAACAAACTACTAACCTGAGATCACCTGGGTCGAAGTCTGAGCCTCCTCGGAAGAAATCACGTTCAGCTTCCCTTTTCCCTTGTCCACACGCTGAGGTGGAGGTAAAGCCTGTAACGGAACTGCAGGAAGAGCTGACTGGACCTGAGGACACCTCGACTTAACGTGACCCTTCTGCCCACTCTGATAGCAGACTCTATCCCTGGACCAACACTGGGCTGCATCATGCCCGGATCGCTTGCAAACTGAACAGGAGACATCTCTCCCAGGAGCACCCTGAATAGCATGAACCTGCTCCTTCTTCTGAGCTGCCGCCTTCTTGAAACACCTCTCAACAGGATGGCCTGACCGGCCACAAAAACTGCACATCACCCTGCTCCTCTTTCCCGGAACAGCATCGGGTACCAGGGGTTTCCTCTCCTCTACCAACTTCCTCTTATCCTTCCTCAACTGCTGGCCTCTGCTCTTCGCCGTCTCAATGGCCTCAACCTTAAGAGCAGCCTCTACAACTCCAGCATAAGTCACTGACCCATAAGCACTGGCCAACTGCTGCACCTCACTCCTCAAACCACCGAGGAATCGCTTAACTCGATCAGCCTCAACGTTGACCAATCCAGGGGCAAAACGGCTCAACTTACTAAACTCTATCTCATACTCACCCACCGTGAGCTGCCTTTGCTTCAGATAGAGGAAATCATTCATGAGGCGGTCACGCACGACCGAGGGTAAGAACTTCCTCAACAGCATCTCCTTGAACACTTCCAAGAGCATCCGGCTACCAGGCTCTCCTTCTCTCTCAGCCACCAACTCTTAGCCAAACCTTTAAGTTGATAGGCGGCTATCATCACCCTCTGATCATCTGAAATCCCTGAGTATGAGAACATCTCCTCCATGGAGATCAGCCAGTCGTCTATCACCATGAAATCTGCCTTCCCATCATAAGTGGGAGGGCTCAGCCTCTGAAACTGACAGATGAAGGCCATCTCTGCTGGCACCACCACTGGAGGCCTCAAGGGTGCAGGAGGAGGAGGAACAGCTAACCCCCCTGCAGGAACTTGCGCACCCTGAGCCTGCCCTGCCACAACTGCCACCAAAGACTGAATCTGGGCTTGCACCTCCTCCAACTGCCTACCCATAGCTTCGCTACTCTGACGCAGACCCTCGATCACCGCATCGTTCTGAGCTCCAGAAGATTCACCCTCAGACAGGGAGTCGATCGAGTCACAGGACGCCTAGCCATCCTAAAAATCAATACAACGCAAATCAGATCCAAATCCCACGACTAGAACCGACTACCAGTACAGACAATACATATATAGATATAGACTTAAAGCTGCTAAACTTGCTCTGAGAGTTTATCTTCTTCACAATAATTAGATGATATGCCCTAACCTAGGATGGTTAACCACCACCTCACTAACTCTTGTGCCTAGATCGGATGCATGAACTTATGTTAGTTTGAAAACTTATGTGTGTACATATGTCATCCTGCAAATCTTTAGCTCGGCGCGTTGTGCTTATGCAATGTTATGATATGCATGATTGTGCTATGCATTCTAAAAAAAGGCCCTAATGCATGATATGAGCGGCGTACATAAGAAAATGTTATGCATCCCATACTACATAACTTTTCCATGCAACGAAAAAGAAACGTGCTAGTCGCAGTCATGTGGTGAGGTTATGCATCCCATACTACATAACCCTCACATGTAGCCCCTATGGTGGATCCATATACGAACACATATTATGCATCCCATACTACATAATATGCCACGTATACTTCATGTTATGCTATGAGTGTAGTGTTCGTGCTTTTGCCAAGACGTGTTGATGACATATCGGTGTGTGAATGACATGATGCTGAACTACTAAAAGCATCCAAGAAGGTTGCCCAACTAACTTGTCAAGCAACCTCCCTCTGATACCAACTGTCACAACCCGCATTTTCTCCGAATTAAGAATTATCAGAGTAAGAGAAAACACGCGTCATGATGCCACGTCAAGCAGGGGATAACTGCTGACGCTCAGGCAAATCCAACTACAATCTTTATGCAAGAAAATCATGTGCTTAATGAATAGAAAATCAGTTATGTTTAGAGTCCGTATCCCTCGGCTTAGTGGATCATCTAGTCCACAAAAGAAAACTATATTTAAACGCTGCGGAAAAATACTTTAATTAGGTTTTACACCCTAAAGAGCGCATAAGGGTCCCAAGAGAACCACTCATGCTATGCAAGACACTACACTTAGTTTATATAGTATATATAAGAAAACGGTTTTCGTACGTGATTTGGAAAATAGTGATTAAGTTTACAAAACATGCTGATCATGAGCTTCATTTATAATAATAATTATAGTTTAAAAATAACTAGCAACCTAGCATAAAACCTTCTCAAAGCAAGTAGACTATCTCCAGAAAATAAATGGTAGCAGCAATAGTATATATCTAGTACAAGGTAAAAACTACTAGTGGGCGCCAACAACCTGACACGAACCCACCAGCACACATATATGTCTGTAAGAAAGTACTGAAAACAACCTCACAAACAAGGAAAACAGAACTCCAAGGTCCGGAAGTCCACCAACAACACCACCTCCAACTAGCCACCAGTCTGGCTACAGCTCAGAACCTGAGGTATTCCAAAAGAAAACAGAATACCTCAGCAAGCTAAACAAAGAAAAACTGCATGAAAGAGTCAACCAAATGATAAGGTAACAGAAAAAAACATGCAGTAGAAAGAGTCACAACTGTCCACAACAGGACCACAAGAAATGCACAACGTGCAAAGAAACAGCAACGACCCAGCCCAGGAACCACATCCTGCAGGGCCTACTAGGCTACCAAGAACCAGAATGCTGCAAACTACCAAAGAAGAAACTTCTAACACCCTAAACTGCGGGAAGTGATAGTAGCAAAAACAACAACGAGGAACCAGATCGAAGGCAAACGCAGTCCCCTAATCCACCATGTCCAAGTCAAAAGCTTGAGGGTCAACACGTGAAAACACAAGGGACCTTCCACCCGACATGCCCAACCCGTACCTGGAGCAAGAAATCCATGGGTGGCCTTGGCTATATCACACAACTCTACCCCCATAAAGAGCTACAACCACCACTACTATCCACGACCCACGATTCGGCCTTTAGGAAAATAAAGAAAATGGCCGACAAGGAAAACCCAGAAATACAACTGGAAAATCCACTCGGAAACGAAATACAAGGTAAAGGAAGAGTGTTGAAATAAATCAACACGACTAGGCGTTGAGTGAAACCCACTCAGTGCCTACCTAAACTTTGGCATTGAGTGAGCTAGCCTCACTCGCCGCCAAAATTATACCACTACCCACAAGCCCACTAAAGAATACGGAGCTCGACGACAGTCGAACGACCAAGGCAGAAGATCCAGAACTCGAGTAGTTGCCTGCCACTTGAGTATCTAAACTCCCGCACTCGAAACCATCTAAATTCACCTGTCAAAAGAAAATATACAAAGCGCACGATCAGTGACGAACGATCAGTGGTCGTGCACACTCATCGGCTGATGATCGTGCGAAACGAACCTGGAAAACCTGACAGAAAACCTAGCAACTGCGCACGATCAGTGTCGCACGATCAGTGGTCGTGCGCACTGTTGCCAGCGCTCGTGCGATTGCCCGAGACAGAACTTTGGAAACTGAAATTTATACGCGCACGAACAGAGGCACACGACCAGTGGTCGTGCGCCCTAAATGTTGATGACCGTGCGCGGTCAACCTGCACCGTTTGGAATTTCCCGAACGACACCGGAACGCGCACACGACTCACGCCACTGCAGTAGCAGTAGACAACTATCACGTCGCACGCTACTACCATTCAAACTATGCCTAACCATTCGAATAATATCTTAACGAAGGAAATTGGCAACCACACCCCCCCCCCTCCTAACTCTAACTCTCGGCTACACCCGAACCAGAGCAACAATCAAAAATAAAGGAAAACAACGGCTCCACGCCGACAATTTGGATTCCAAACATCACAACATAGGGGGGTTTCAGTAGGAAGAACTAAGCCCTATAGTTAGCAAAAAAAATGAGAACAACAAGGCCTCTAACCTGGGCCAACCGGGATTTCAATTTCATCAAATAAATTCAAAGAAAACACTTGGCAAGGGCAAGAATACCACTTGCCTCAATTCACAATGAAGCTTTGGACTGCTTTCCTCCTCTTCGCACGGATCAAGACGGGCGCAACACCTAGAACAAAGACTCGGCCATTAATGGCGGAAAACTTCCAAAACTGAAAATTCCAATCCTTCCAAAACTCCACGAAAATCGAATTTCTTACCGCAGGAATGAAGGTCTCGACGAGAGCAATCCGAATCAACTCTCGGAATCGAATTCCGTCCACAAACGCTCCGGGAATCGGCGTCCGAAGGCAAGGTAGGCGGTTACTCCGTTTCTCTCGAACAAGGCCGGCGGTTTTCTATCAGGGAAGATGAAGATGATCGATGGCTTCATTCTAATACTATATATATATATATATATATATATATAATTATATAATTATATTATTAATTACAAAATTACATAAAGCACCAAATCGACGCGAAAACCGAACTACCTCGGAATTCGACGAAATTCGCACCGTAGCTAAATACCCACGCTACGAACACAACGGCGAAGTCGAAATTAACTTTCGAAGAACAGAACTCGAGTTATACCCAAACAAAGCCAAACACAAACATCCCCCCGAGAGGCCACACCGGGTCACCAAAACGACTCGGTTTGCTAGGGAGATCTTGCCAACAGGCTACCAAACAGGGCACTCAGTTCTAAGGAGCTAAACCGTACTCCACACATGGCACAAGCCACGGAAACGCGTCATCGTAACGACAAACGAGAATAAAAATAATCGCTGAAAAAAAACGGGGCGTTACATCCAAGCTTAGACCAAAGGTAATCTTTGGAGACTCAAAGTGTGGGCAATCTGAAGGCTATGGAAAAATATGGATTGGAGTAGTCACATTCAACAAGGTAACATATATAAGAGGACTCAAGTATAACCTCATCTCCATAAGTCAATTATGTGATGAAGGTTATCTGGTACACTTCAACTCAACTGCCTGTATTATTTCTAATAAAGAAAAACAAACGGTTTTAATGGGGAATAGAGAAGGAAACATATATAGTTTATTTTACTATCTGTCAATTCAGATATCATCTTACTTAACATTATTAGTAATCAGAATGATTTATGACATAAAATACTAGGGCATTTGAATATGAAAAACATTGCTAGGCTATCTAAAGAGAACCTTGTGAAATGTTTACCTTATGGACCCTACAAGAAGGAAGGCCTCTACAGGGCTTGTCAAATGGGCAAGCAAACTAAATCTATTTTTAAATATGTAAATAGAAGTGATTAACCTAGGATATTATACTTGCTACACATGTATCTCTTTTGACCCATAGCTATTCAAAGCCTGGGAGGGAAATCCTACACCTTAGTTATAGTGAATGACTTCTCAAGGTTCACTTTGGTGTTCTTTCTGAGATCTAAAGTCAGATACCTTTAAGGTTCTTACAGATTTTCCCAAGACCATTCAGATTGAGTAGTCTACTCAGGTTGCATTGATCAGAAGTGATCATAGTACAGAGTTTGAGTCTCTTCTTATGCATGAGTTCTGTGAGAAGGAAGGTATCAGGCACTGCTGCTCAGCTCTTAGAACTCCCCAACAAAATGGGGTAGCTGAATGGAAAAATAGGACACTGATTGAAGCTGCAGGTACATTAAAGCAGATGCTTACATGCCCCTATCCTTTTAGGCAGAGGCTGTAAGCACAGCAAACTATGTACTGAACAGAAGTCTGAGACATAAACTAAAGAATAGGACTTCCTATGAATTACTTAAAGGGAAGAAACCTAAAATTACTTATTTTAAAGTATTATCCATTGACTAAAAGGATTAATGTTACTTTTAGAATTTAGGTTTCTGTTGTTAGGATCTGGGATCGACGACTTCTGGTTGGATCGTCGACCTGAGCTCGACAATGTTTGATGAGATTGTCGATCTTTGCTCGAAGAATGAAGGTTTTCATTCTTGGGACACCAAAATCGTCGAAATCTAGTCGACGAACCATACTGATATCGTTGATCGTAGATCGAAGATTGATTATTACTGAAATTTGCATTCAGAGATTGTCGTTCTGAGGTCGACGATCTGTTTATGTATCGTCGATCTGAGTTCGACGATAATTGTTGAACATAGTTATTTTTCTTATTCTACTGTTTTTTAAGTTTGTTCTTAGTTTCAATTTGGTTAAGGACTTCATTAACCTTATTGACTTGTTCAGTGTTTTTCTTAGAAAGGAAAAATGACACCAATTGAAGCAGCAGGAACATTACTAGCTGATGATTACATGCCCCTATCCTTTTGGGAAGAGGTTGTAAGCACAACAAACTATGTACTGAACAGAAGTCTGATACATAAACTAAAGAATAGGACTCCCTATGAATTACTTAAAAGGAAGAAACCTAAAATCACTTATTTTAAAGTATTTGGCTGTATATGTTATATACATAATAATGACAAGAGATACATTAGAAAGTTTGAAGCAAAGGATGAAGAGGGAATTTTTCTAGGATATTCCCAAGTAAGCAAAGCTTATAGGGTATTTAATAAATCATCCTTGAAAATTGAGGAATTAGTTCATGTTACATTTGATGAAGCTAATATGTTTTACAAGGAGAAAAAAATTTCTACCTATAGTACTTTGCAGGTATCAAATTTGTGTGAGAATTTAGATGATCTAGGCCTTACCCTAGAGGCTGAATCACATCCTCCTCCACAATCAGTAGCAGAAGCTGATAGTGATGAAGAAACTGTGGAAGCAGTTCAACTTCATTCAATAGTTGATGCAATTCCACAAGAGGAATTATATCCAATAACTGTTGTTGAACCAACTCCACCTAATGATCTTGCCGCACTTAGAGATCACCCGAACTCCCAAGTGATTGGAGACATAACAGCAGGCATACTGACAAGGCATCAACTCAACCAAGACTTGATACATGCTTGTTTCCTCTCTCAAGTTGAACCTCAAACCATAAAATATGTTGAGCAAGATCCCTAATGGATCATTACTATGCAAGAGGAATTCAACTAGTTTGAGAGATGTAGAGTTTGGGATTTGGTTCCAATACCCCAAGACTACCCAGTTATTGCAACCAAAAGGTTATACAGAAACAAACTTGATGCCCAAGGTGTAATTGTGAGAAACAAGGCTAGGCTTGTTGTTCAAGGTTATAGGCAAGAAGAGGGAATAGACTATGACCAAACATTTACACATGTTGCCTGATTGGAGGCAATCAGAATAATTCTTGCCTATGCTGCCTATAAGACGTTCAAAGTCTATCAGATGGATGTGAAGAGTGCCTTTTTGAATGGAGTGCTAAAGGAAGAGGTTTATGTTGAACAACCTCTAGGTTTCATCTCTCCAACTCATCCTTATAATTTTTTTAAATTGCATAAAACCCTCTATGGTCTAAAGCAAGCTCCAAGGGTTTGGTATGAGACTTTAGCTAGCTTTTTGATAGAGCATAAATTCATTAGAGGCATTGTAGATAAAACAGTATTCACTAGACATCATAAGGATCAAACCTTATTAGTATAAATATATTTGGATGACATTATATTTGGGTCTACTAATCCAAAATTATGCAAGAGGTTCTCTGACCACATGCCTTCAAAATTTGAGATGAGTAGTATTGGTGAGCTATCCTACTTCCTTGGTCTCTAAGTGAAGCTGCTGCCTGATGGCATCTTCATTTCCCAGGCTAAATATGCTAATGAGCTTATTAAGAAGTTTGGGATGGCTGATGCCTCAGAGAAGAAAACACCTATGGACACAAATGCTGTAATAAACTCTGATGCATATTGGAAACCTGTGGATCAAAAATTATTTAGGGGCATTGTTGGATCCCTACTATATCTTATAGCTAGCAGAACTGATATCATGTTTGCCACATGCCTTTGTGCTAGGTTCCAGGTGAACCCTAAAGAATCTCATCTAATTTTTCTAAAAAGGATTTTAAGATATATAAAGGGTTGTCCTAGTCTAGGCCTCTAGAAATCCTACCGAGTCAGAGTTTGATTTAACTGGATACTCAGATGCTGACTTTGCTGGATGTAGAGTGGACAGAAAGAGTACCTCAAGAACCTGTCAGTTCCTTGGTATGAGATTAGTGTCCTGGTTTTTAAAAAAGCAATCATATGTGTCCACATCAACTGCTGAAGCAGAATATATTGCAGCCGACAGTTGTTGTTCCCACATGCTGTTGATTCAAAACCAACTCCTGGACTATGGGTTCAACTTAAATAATTCAACTCTACTATGTGATAACACAAGTGTTATTGCTATAGCACAAAATCTAGTCCATCACAGTAGAACTAAACAGATAGACATTAGGCATCGTTTCATTAGAGAGTGTATAGACAAAAACAAAATTAAACTTGTCTATATCTACACTGATTTGCAAAAAGCTAATATTTTCACCAAGCCTTTGGATGAAAGAAATCACTTATTCTTTGTAAATAAGCTTGGAATGATCAATGAAGAAGACTTAGTTTAGTTTCTGTCTGCACTCAAAGAACTCTTCAGATTTCGTCGACCTGAGATCGACGAACTCCCTGTTAGTAAAGTTAGTTTCGTCGACCTGAGATCGACGAACCTACTTCAGAAAACTTTCGTAAAATAGAGCTCGGTGAAATGTCTTCAGCCCTTCAAACTCAGATCGATGAATTGTTTAACTCCAAATTATTTCGTCGACCTCGGATCGAAGATCTATTTCTTTCTCGTGGAACTGAGTCTGTCGATTCATATTATGGAAATCCTTATTTTTAGGTTTTCTTTGACCTTCATCCCGCGCTTTCAGTTCTCTTGCACTTGATCCTCATTTTCTCTTGCAGGTGCTCTCATGGCAATTCTGGTAGGAACTCTCGGGGCGATGAAGTTTGATACTGGATTCGACCAGGACTTTGAATCTTTCCAGTACTCAGATCCCATCTTCTTTAATATTCTACAGTTACTTGAAGACCAATAGTTGAAGACTATGCTCTCCACCCGCATGAAGATATCAGGAACAAAGATCAGGGAATTGGTTTACACTACTTTTATATAGGAAAATATGTTGACTGGAATAATAACGGGTACTACTGTTTCTCTTACCCCCGATGTTTTAATTGAAATTTTTGGATTGAGTAATGGTGATGAAGAATTAGATATAAATTCGGAGGAATTTGATATGATGCTTAACATGATGGGGTATTCAGGACAAACCCCCAATAAATTGCTCAAGAAACATTTGTCTGCAGAGTACAAGTTTCTTGCCGATATTGTGGGGAAGGTGTTATTAGGGAAGCACACTGCACATGACTATATCACAAGGCATCAGTTCCTGGTAATGTGTTCCATTGTGAATAAAAGGATAGTGAACTAGGCACAGATCTTATTTGATCTGATTAGAAAGAAGAACAATAAAAAGGAGGTTTGCTTTGGAAGGATCCTAGGGATCATCCTCAAGGAGAAGGCTGCTGAATCACTGGTCTCCCCGAACATATTCATTAATGCCAGTAAGAGACTCACTTGTGCTTTGTTTATCAAGTGGGAGAGGATAATCACTAAGCCAACCAAGGCTCCCTCCTCTTCCACCAGATCTTCTGAAAGTACCAGGGCTGTACCATCCACTCCCCACCCATTGAAGAGATCCCTTCCACCCCTCCACCACCTCCACCTACTCAGGTTCTATCCTAACAAGCAATACAACCAAACCCACCTTCCACTACCATTACAGTCCCTACATCTACACCTCCAGCATCCCAACTTCCTGCCTCTCCAACAAACATTCCCTCCAATACTACATCCCCCAGCCTGATACATTTATAACCTCACCACACCAATCACCTCTTCCACATCATCATGTTGATATCCCCCAAACCAACCTATAATCCCTCTTATCATTCAACCTCTTATCATCCCCACTAAACACTCCCTCTCCTCCAAATGAATCTCTCCTAGATACTCAAATCCTAGCTCCAACTCCACCTCTAACTCCCCCAGCACCTACAAAATCCACTCAACCAACCACTTCCACAACATCTACCTCTCCACACTTGGATCCCTCCTTTGTCTCCCCTCTCATTACCCTCCTCACACCCCTCCTAAAAACACTAATAGCAGAGGCTATATCTACTCTTGCTGCCTCCATCTCCTCTCTAGCTTCTCAAATTACTGCATTAACTACTGCTCCCTCTTCAGTTGAGGGTCTGGATTCAGTTCCTCCTGAAACCAGGCAGGGGGAGATACTTGAAGAAGAAGTAGCACCGGTTGTTGTAGAAGATGTAGCACCAGCAGAATCAGATGATAAGGATATGTATACAGCAGTTGTAGCAGAAAATATAGCAATAGAAGAAGAAACAGCAGCATAAGTATAAGAAGAAGTTATAGCAGAAGAAGTACAAGAAGAAATTATGGTAGAAGATTTACAAACAGACAAAACTAAGCCATCAATGGCTATAATTCCATATACCACACCAATTTGGCTCAAGGCCACTTTTGCAGCTCCTGAGCCTCTTCCCAGAGTTGCTTCCCCCAACATCTCATCCCCTATAGCACTAGTGTATATTATGGATTATTCTCCAATGACTTACCTCGATACATTGGTCATGGCTGATATTGAGGAAGAAAATAAATTAGCTGCTCAAAGAACTGATGTACACAGTTCTCCAGTTCCCCCCCCCCCCCAAGTTCCTTCAAACACAGAAAAGACAACAACTTCTGATGACACATTGAGAGAGATTGATGCCATGTATGACAATCCTCAGCCTTCTGATGATGATGAGGATGATGATGATGATTCTGATGAGGACCCAAAGAAGAAGAAAGTTCCAAAGAAAAGGAAAGCTCCTCCACCACCTGCCTTAAAACCCAATCCAGCAAATGACACACCATATTACATTCTGCAGAACATAACTCCATACAAGGGTATGTCAGCTTGGATGCGGCTATCCAAAATTGAATAAAAGGCAAGGAAGAAGAGCAAAAGATATTCTCCTTCCCCATAGAAATTCAAGAGAGGTCCTCCTCCTCCTCATTCTCCTACTGCTGCTAGTGCCTCAGGTGTAACAACCCCATCCGTTAAATGACGTATAGTAGAAGGTCCGGCCGGGGACCCACACTATATGCCACAAACAGACGGTGAGGTCACAGGATAATACCAAACCAAATACGAATCCTAACTCAGAGCATTCTAGCGGAAGCTTTAAGTTACAACTTTGAACTCTTAACCGGAATGTCCAATATATAAAACCACATTTATATATATACCATGGAATGTACACAACCACAAGAGTTTGGCCTTAAGGCCTTACAGTTCCTCTGAACATACATCATGTTTTACAAACCTCGGCGCGCAGGCCGGCCATACATGAGTAAAAAGAGAAAACAAAACAAAGCCATTCGCTTAGCCTTCCAGGCTAGCCGCAGCAGCAGCAGCAACAATAGTAGGGCTCTCCCGCCCATCACTTACCACTTGGCTCTCCAGCACCTGCACGGGAACAATCCACCCAACCGGTGGCAAACAATGCAACGGTCAGCATTTAGCTGACCCAATTATAACAATCCTACCCCTTTCTCGGGGCATGAGCATTCTTTCCCTGCAAGCATGGCATCATCAATAGCAACTATGTGCGCGCAGGCACATTCAAGCCATCACAACCATCGGCCACCCGGCCCGACAGTCCGTGCACTCAGGGCACATTTTCGGTGTACCGGAATACCAGGGTCAACACCACCGTCTACACGGTATTTGAGCATTTCTAGTCTTTCCGGCGCGCGGGCCTAAGACTCTCATTAGGCGCTCCAACAAAACCTATACCAGGCTTCCAAGTCGGACGGACCTAACGCAGGTACGGATCAGCCACCCCCGTTGCTCAAGTCGCCGAGCCACCTCGAATACGGAAGTATCCATGGCATTTTATAGGCGCGGGTCGGTTTCACCTTTCCTGTTCGGCACTCAGCCTTTTCAACGAGTTGCAGCCCAACGGCTCAACTACTCACAAAGTGGCAACGCACGGCCACAAGAGTTGCCGCCAACCCTCTTCATTTCCTGGACATCGTCCAGTACTTCCTGCCGCACCAAGCAACAGGTAGGAACAAGGCATCACAAGCCATAGGCATCACAAGCCATTATCTCGGAGCCTTCTCCGATATGCAAACAAGCATCACCAATCCAGATTCCATCCAGATGGGCTTCACACAGCATGCCTAGAGCCGTACTCCAATTCCGGCCTCTAACAAGGGGGACTTCACATATCTACCCCAAGGGACACCACAACCCACCGCACACTCGCGGGGAAGGGCTTTCCCTATGCAATGCAGAAAAGAAGGACTTCACATGTCCAAGGAGGGAGATCGTTACCCTTGTCGATCTCTTCGGTGCCATCGAACACTAGCCGGTGAGAAAGAACCGCAGCAGCCTTGCCGTCACAACGCCGGCTTCGGATCACGAATCGAACCACGGGAGCTCCGCCGGTGGCTTGGTCTCCTCCTCCTTCTTCCTCTCTCTTTCTCTCTTTCTTAAGGATAAAAGAAGAATGAATCTCCTTCTCTCACGACTTATCCAGCCCAAGAAACCACCTGAGCCTTTGGATCAAAAGAGAGGAAACTGAACGGCCAAGATTGTCCCAAAATTTCACTTTTTGGCCGACACGGCCTGTGACACGCCCGTGTCACAGGCCGTGTACCCCTTAAACGGTGCACACAGCTTGAACCGACTGCACAACACGGGTCAACGACACGCCCGTGTCGGACCTGACACGCCCGTGTCAAACCTGAGACACGCCCGTGTCTCCTGCTCCATCGAGCTGCAACCAGAACACGGGTCGGAACACGGCAGCTGACACGCCCGTGTCCAGCCTGACACGCCCGTGTTCCCGGCCGTGTTCAAGGCCGTGTCCGGCTCTGACCGGAATAGGCCAATTTTGCAAAATAAATAGAACACGCCCTGGGACACGCCCGTGTCCCAGGCCGTGTCACCCGACACGCCCTGGGACACGCCCGTGTCCCAGGCCGTGTAACCTGACCTGCTACTCAAATTTCAAGTTGAGTCTATTGGGGCCTTTTGGGGTGTTACAACCCTCCCCCCCTTATCAAAATTTCGTCCCGAAATTTGCACGGTAAGGAAAGAAAACTCAGCAGCTATAACTCTGTTATAACAAAAAGTACACGGTCTACAGTTGATAAAAATAACTCGGGAAACTCAGCTCGCATGGTCTGCTCTCGCTCCCATGTTAGCTCTTCACGGCCACAATTGTCCCATCGGACCTTGACCATCCCGATCACTTTGTTCCGCAACTGTTTCTCGGCTCGATCCTCGATCCGAATGGGTCTAACCCTCGTCGTTAGCCCATACTCGACCGGTACCCGATCAGCCTCCACGATTTGAGCTGGATCCTTTACCGCCTTACGAAGGACTGAGATGTGAAACACATCATGTAATCCATCCAAGTCCGCTGACAGTGCTAGTCGATAAGCAGCTTCCCCAACACGCTCCACCACCTCAAACGGACCAAGATACCTCGGACTTAGCTTTTTCAAACGCCGAATCCTGGACACACCTTTGAAGGGTTTGATCTTCAAATATACCCAATCACCTACCACGAACTCCACGTTCCGGTGCTTGGCATTGTAGTATTTCGCTTGACGATCTTGGGCTATCAATAGCCTCTCCCGAATAGAGCGTATGAGCGAAGTAGCTTCTTCGACTTCCTTTTTCCCATTCAGCTTCGATTCGCCTGCTTCTGCCCAAGCTAACGGTGTACGGCATTTCCGACCATACAACGCTTCGAATGGTGCCATACCAATACTCGCTTGGTAGCTATTATTATAGGCAATTTCGACGAGAAATATATACTCTTCCCATCTCTTACCAAAGTCTAGGGCGCACATGCGGAGCATATCCTCCATCGTCCTGTTGGTTCGTTCAGTCTGGCCATCCGTTTGGGGATGAAAGGCCGTACTAAACGCTAACTTTGTACCCAACATTTGATGAACGAGTCGCCAATCATTCGATGTGAACCGCCCATCACGGTCACTTACGATGCTCCGAGGAACACCGTGCAGTCGAACAACCTGCTCCACATACAGCTTGGCCAAGGTTTCCACTGAATCGTCTCTTCTGTTTGGAAGGAAGTGCGCCACTTTCGTCAACCGGTCCACAATCACCCAGATGGAATCATGACCGCGTTGAGATCTCGGCAACCCGTGCACGAAATCCATCGAAATATCATCGAACTTCCACTCCGGAATAGGTAACGACTTCAGAAAACCGCCAGGCTTCTGGCATTCTGCTTTCACCAACGCACAGGTGTTGCATTTAGCCACATAACGAGCCACATCTTTCTTTAGTCCGGGCCACCAGAACAGCTTTTTCATGTCCCTGTACATCTTTGTGCTCCCTGGGTGAACTGAGTACTTTGCAAAGTGAGCTTCGTACATCAACTCTTCCCTCAGTTTACCCACACTTGGGACGCATACTCGACCATTTCTCCGTAACAACCCGTTATCCCAAGAGAATTGATCATCCGGCCCATCTTTAGCATAGCGCTGGAGACTTTCATCAAGCTCCGTTGCTCGCCGAATTCTGTCCGTAAGGTCATACTGCACCTCCGTCCAGTTCAAGCACGCATCGGTTGACGCACCCTTGTCAACACACGATATCTCCATTGCCTCCAATTCTTGGATCAAACGCTGATCATGCCTCTGCAACCAGCTTGCCCGTACCGGAGTCTTCCGACTCAAAGCATCAGCGACCACATTTCCCTTCCCGGGAGTATAGTGAATCTCGAAGGTGTAGTCCCCGAGGAACTCCATCCATCTTCGTTGTCGCATATTCAAATCCTTCTGATCCAACAAATACTTTAGGCTCTTGTGATCTGTATAGATATCCACTTTGACGCCATATAGATAGTGCCGCCATAACTTGAGCGCAAAGATTACCGCCGCCAATTCCAAATCATGGACGGGATAATTCCGCTCATGCACTTTCAACTGACGCGAGCCATAAGCAATCACTTTCCCAAACTGCAAAAGAACGCAGCCTAAGCCGCTCCCAGATGCATCACTATAGATCTCATACCCATCGGTACCACATGGAGACGTCAACACTGGCGCCGTGGTCAAACGACACTTCAAGTCTTCAAAAGCTCGAGCGCACTCCGGCGTCCAGATGAACTTTTGATCTTTCCTCGTCAGCGTGGTGAGAGGTAAAGCAATCCGTGAGAAGTTTTCCACAAACCGTCTATAGTAGCCCGCAAGTCCAAGGAAGCTCCTGACCTCGGCCACTGAAGACATCACTGGCCAATCTCGGATGGCACTTATCTTCAACGGATCCACCGCGATACCCTCTCCGCTTACCACATGGCCTAAAAAGGCTACTGAAGAGAGCCAGAACTCACACTTTGAGAACTTGGCAAAAAGCTTATTCCTCCGCAGGGTATGCAAGACCAACCGCAAATGGTTTGCGTGATCCTCTTCCGACTGAGAGTATACTAAGATGTCATCGATAAACACAATAACAAACAAATCCAAGTACTCTCGGAACGTTCGATGCATTAGGTCCATAAATACCGAAGGCGCATTACATAGGCCAAACGGCATTACCGTGAACTCATAATGACCGTAGCGTGTTCCAAACGCCGTCTTGGGAATGTCACCTTCCCGAATCCTTAGCTGATAATATCCCGATTTCAGATCCAACTTGGAATAGACCGTTGATCCCGCCAGCTGATCAAAAAGGTCATCAATCCGTGGGATCGGATACTTATTTTTCTCCGTCAGCTTATTCAACTCGCGGTAGTCAATACACAACCGTAAGCTACCATCTTTCTTTTTCACAAAGAGAACAGGCGCGCTCCAAGGTGACATACTTGGGCGTATATATCCCTGCTCCAACAACTCTTGCAGTTGGACTTTCAACTCAGCCATCTCTTTTGGCGCGACGCGATATGGAGAGCGGGCCACAGGTTTCGCACCTGGCACCAACGCAATAGAGAAGTCAATCTCCCGCTGGGGTGGTAACCCAGGAAGATCTTTAGGAAACACATCGGCAAACTCTGACACAACTGGCACTTCACCGACACTGGCCTTTGGCTCAACAGCCTGAATTAGCGTGAAGAATAACTCCGCGCCCTTCCGAACAGCATTGACGACTTGGAGTGCAGACAACAACGTCCCGCTCACTCCTCGCATACCAGCGAACTTCGTCACAAGCCCGGTATTCTGGCCCAGTGTAATCTCTTTGGAGTTGCAATCAATAAAGGCACGCTGCTCCGAGAGCCAGTCCATACCAAAGATCACATCAAACTCCGATAACGGTAGCACAGCTGCACTTAAACCGAAATCCCGACTTCCTATTTGCACATCCACATCGCAAGCCCTATCCGCAAGCATCACACAGCCATTCGGCAATAGCACCCTTGTACTATCCACCGTCACATGACTCGGTACCCCAATGCGAGATACGAAATCCTCAGACAGAAAAGAATGTGAAGCACCCGTATCAAACAGGGCTCTCGCTAAGTTATTCCGAATCAGGACAAAGCCTGCAGCACACACACATCATGCACAAGCTAAACAAAACCAAAACCAAAAGCACAGCAAGTAAACTAACTCAACTCGTACCTGTGACGACGTCACTTTGCTTAATCGCTTCCTGTTGGCCAAGTTGATAGATTCGGGGCTGCGCCTGGGAAGCAGAGGAATCCACCACCGCTTTGCCCTTCTCAGCATATGACGCACCCGTCTTCTTTTCCCCTTTGGGCTGCACAACTCGACAGTCACGAGCAATATGCCCCACCCGGCCACAGTTATAGCACGTACGAGCATCCGGCCTTGATGTCGCTCCCGACACAACGGTCGTAGTTACTTGCCCCGATGGCTTGGACCTCTTGCCCCCTTTCTTCTGGTAAAACGACTTGCCTGGGCGAGGTGCTTGAAACTCTGGCTTAGACACCACCAAGCCCTTATTCCCTTGCACTCGCCTCATGTCCTTTTCCAACGCGCACGCAGTATCAACCAACGCCTGAAACCCTTGGCTCACAGAACTCGAAAGCAGGAATCGTAACTCATCCCGCAATCCTTCATAGAACCGATTCGTTTTCCGTTGGTCATCCGCGAAGATTGTTCCCGCATATCGTCCCAACCTGGTAAACTCGTGCAAGTAGATATCCACACTATCATCCCCTTGCTTTAACCGTTGGAACTCATTTTCCATAGCGATGCGTTGCGCCGCTGGGACATGTTTCGCCAGAAAGATTCGAGAGAACTCCTCAATCGATACTTGTGTTAATTGCCTGCCCGCCAAGTGGTGTAACTCAACCTCGTCCCACCACAACCGCGCCTCCCCTTCAAGCATGAAGGTGGCTAAGGTGACCTTGAGAGTTTCCTCCGCCCTGATCGCTGTCATTATCCTCTTGACACGCGACAACCAATCTTCCGCCTGCTTTGGGGATCCCATTCCCGCAAACGTCGGAGGACTGAAGCTCATGAATTGCTTCAACTGTCGGTCAGCTGCTCGTGGATCTACAGCCTCAACCGGCTCGGGTCTTACATCAACACGAACTGGCACTACTGCCGGCTGCGCTTGCCCGGTCGGCTGAATCATGGCAAAGAGCGCCTCAGCAACTAAACGAACAGTTTCCGCAGATGGAGGAGGTGTTGGTACCTCAGCTGGTGCCGCACTCTCATCAGAACGCTGGGGCTCAGACTGCCCAGCACCACTACGTGTCACCTATAGGTGGACAAGACACACATTAGCGAATGTATGCAAGCAAAACAACACAAAAAGGAACGCGCAGATTCCTCAAACAAGATTTTGTACATTCCTTAATGGACATTCCAGAGTTCATTAGCGTTACAGCAGGTCGCACAAACACGTGCTCGCCACCCCACAAAAGAATGCGACCACGAATTCGAAAGAGGAAGACCGACGAAAAGCTGATACCAAAATGTAACAACCCCATCCGTTAAATGACGTATAGTAGAAGGTCCGGCCGGGGCCCCACACTATATGCCACAAACAGACGGTGAGGTCACAGGATAATACCAAACCAAATACGAATCCTAACTCAGAGCATTCTAGCGGAAGCTTTAAGTTACAACTTTGAACTCTTAACCGGAATGTCCAATATATAAAACCACATTTATATATATACCATGGAATGTACACAACCACAAGAGTTTGGCCTTAAGGCCTTACAGTTCCTCTGAACATACATCATGTTTTACAAACCTCGGCGCGCAGGCCGGCCATACATGAGTAAAAAGAGAAAACAAAACAAAGCCATTCGCTTAGCCTTCCAGGCTAGCCGCAGCAGCAGCAGCAACAGCAGTAGGGCTCTCCCGCCCATCACTTACCACTTGGCTCTCCAGCACCTGCACGGGAACAATCCACCCAACCGGTGGCAAACAATGCAACGGTCAGCATTCAGCTGACCCAATTATAACAATCCTACCCCTTTCTCGGGGCATGAGCATTCTTTCCCTGCAAGCATGGCATCATCAATAGCAACTATGTGCGCGCAGGCACATTCAAGCCATCACAACCATCGGCCACCCGGCCCGACAGTCCGTGCACTCAGGGCACATTTTCGGTGTACCGGAATACCAGGGTCAACACCACCGTCTACACGGTATTTGAGCATTTCTAGTCTTTCCGGCGCGCGGGCCTAAGACTCTCATTAGGCGCTCCAACAAAACCTATACCAGGCTTCCAAGTCGGACGGACCTAACGCAGGTACGGATCAGCCACCCCCCGTTGCTCAAGTCGCCGAGCCACCTCGAATACGGAAGTATCCATGGCATTTTATAGGCGCGGGTCGGTTTCACCTTTCCTGTTCGGCACTCAGCCTTTTCAACGAGTTGCAGCCCAACGGCTCAACTACTCATAAAGTGGCAACGCACGGCCACAAGAGTTGCCGCCAACCCTCTTCATTTCCTGGACATCGTCCAGTACTTCCTGCCGCACCAAGCAACAGGTAGGAACAAGGCATCACAAGCCATAGGCATCACAAGCCATTATCACGGAGCCTTCTCCGATATGCAAACAAGCATCACCAATCCAGATTCCATCCAGATGGGCTTCACACAGCATGCCTAGAGCCGTACTCCAATTCCGGCCTCTAACAAGGGGGACTTCACATATCTACCCCAAGGGACACCACAACCCACCGCACACTCGCGGGGAAGGGCTTTCCCTATGCAATGCAGAAAAGAAGGACTTCACATGTCCAAGGAGGGAGATCGTTACCCTTGTCGATCTCTTCGGTGCCATCGAACACTAGCCGGTGAGAAAGAACCGCAGCAGCCTTGCCGTCACAACGCCGGCTTCGGATCACGAATCGAACAACGGGAGCTCCGCCGGTGGCTTGGTCTCCTCCTCCTTCTTCCTCTCTCTTTCTCTCTTTCTTAAGGATAAAAGAAGAATGAATCTCCTTCTCTCACGACTTATCCAGCCTAAGAAACCACCTGAGCCTTTGGATCAAAAGAGAGGAAACTGAACGGCCAAGATTGTCCCAAAATTTCACTTTTTGGCCGACACGGCCTGTGATACGCCCGTGTCACAGGCCGTGTACCCCTTAAACGGTGCACACAACTTGAACCGACTGCACAACACGGGTCAACGACACGCCCGTGTCGGACCTGACACGCCCGTGTCAAACCTGAGACACGCCCGTGTCTCCTGCTCCATCGAGCTGCAACCAGAACACGGGTCGGAACACGGCAGCTGACACGCCCGTGTCCAGCCTGACACGCCCGTGTTCCCGGCCGTGTTCAAGGCCGTGTCCGGCTCTGACCGGAATAGGCCAATTTTGCAAAATAAATAGAACACGCCCTGGGACACGCCCGTGTCCCAGGCCGTGTCACCCGACACGCCCTGGGACACGCCCGTGTCCCAGGCCGTGTAACCTGACCTGCTACTCAAATTTCAAGTTGAGTCTATTGGGGCCTTTTGGGGTGTTACATCAGGAACAACTTCTCAAGAGACAGATGCACCTTCCTAATCTACATCCTTCACCAAAATATATCAAAGACAGGAAAGGCCATCTAAACATCATTCTCAAGGAAGCAGCCAGCAAAGGAATGTCAGTTCTACAGAGCAAATATGTAACGCCCCGAAACTCAAAAGAGGGACGGGTGACGTTTTAAGCCAAGGATGGGACTTGGAGCAGGTCTCACGGGCGTGACACGGGCATGACACGGGCGTGTCACGCTAGGGATTTTTCTAAGTCATGTACAGGGGCCAAGACATGGGCACAGGGACGGGCGTGTCACATGTGACACGGGCGTGTCCGGTGCCGTGTCGCAGGTCGTGTCCTCTTCGGGAAGCAAGTGTTGGTAGTTGTATACGGGCCATGACACGGGCACAAACATTGGCGTGTCACATGTGACACGGGCATGTCGGGTGCCGTGTCGCAGGCCGTGTCCTTCTCGGGAAAAGAGTGTTGGTCGTTGCACACGGGGCGTGACACGGGTCGTGATACGCTTGAGTCGCATGCGACACGGGCATGTCAGAGGCCGTGTCGAATGTCGTGTGCTAGTTATCGCGTCGGTCGAGACGGTGAATGGTTGACACGGCCATGCACACGGCCGTGTTGCAACCCGTGTTCGGCCCAGATTTTGTAATTTCAGGCCCCGTTCGTGGCTGTTCATTTCCTTGACTTGGGATACAATGGTTGGGTTTCTTTCCTGAAGGGTTTTTTCCGGGAGTTAGGGTTGTAAGGGCTCATTTCTCTTGGGTTCATCTCTCTCTAAGTTCTAGAGAGAGGGGAGAGCAAGGAGGTGGAAGAAGGCCAAAGCTCCGAATCGCGATTCGAGTCCAGATCCGCGAAGGCGACGCCGTTACGGTTCTTTCCAACTGCGTAGATTTTCATGGCGTGGTAGAAAATTGCAAGGGTAACGATTCTCATCCTAGGGCATGTGAAGCCCTCTTTTCCTTTGCATAGGAAGCCCTCTCTCGCGAGTGAGCGAAGAGTTGGAGCGTTCCTTGGGGTAGATATATAAAGTCCCCCTTGTATAGAGTCCGTACGCAAAAACAAGCATATACATTGTGTGTGAAGCCTATCCGGACAAGTTGATCCGGATCGGTGATGTTGCATTGCATATGAACCGGGGAAGACTCCGGATGTTTGGGCATTTTTTTGGTTTTCTACGTGGTAGATTGCAGCAGGGAGCCTTGGATCTTAACTCCAAGGTGCACCCGGAAAACTGGGAAAAAGCGGGTTTTGCCAACATGGTGGCCGGGGAGCCAACGTGAACATAATCGGGTTATGTGATTATTGTAGTGGAAACGGGACTCGGCGAGTCTTGACCTACGCATATGGCTTAAATTGTCGTTGCGGTATGAGCACGGGTCAGGCGGAACCGTACCTGATCTATGTCATTCGGTGGGACAGTTGACATGGATGAGGGTCTTTGGCGGTCTATGGCTTAAATTGTCGTGACTAAGGCTAGGAAGACAAAATGCTCATAGGATTGGCCGTCCAAGGGGCGGTGGTGGAACGGGAACGTCTATGGCTTGAATTGACGTGACGTTGGCCGGTTCGCCGTGAATGTGCCCTATGTGCACGAGGTGTGTGGCCGTGCGAGCCTACGCCTGTGATGAAGTGTGTTTACACTATTATAATGCTATACTAATAAAGTGCTGGGAAAGAGCAACGCCGCCCCGATTTTGGGGGCGGGATCGTTATAATTTGGTCAGCATTGCTGATCGTTATTCTGTTTACCACTGGGCGGTGGATTGTGTCTTGCAGGTGTTGCAGAGCCGAGCGGGAAATAGCGGGCTGAAGCCCATGTTGCGGTGCTGGCCCTCAAAGGCCTAACCTTTTTATGTTTTTCGTTTATCTCATATATTGCCGGCCTGCGAGCCGAAGATTGAAAGACACTCTTGTTTGAAGAAACTATTGTAAGGCCATAAGTCCGGTACTTTTGTATTTAACATTCCTATTTTATTTGAGTAGTGGACATTCGTGCTTGGCAGGGTTCTTATTTTTGTGCAACTTAATAATTGCTTCCGCTAGGTGCTGTGTAGGACATTGTGATTGGTTGAATGGTTTCAACGCGTAACCAACCGGTGTGTCCGTAGTATATAGCGTCGGGCCCCGGCCGGACCTACTGTTATATGCTATGTGACAGATAAGGGTGTTACAAATTAGTATCAGACGACCGGTTTCGGTCAAACTTAAATGAATTCGTGGGCAAATTCACTTTAAGGGGTGGTGAGCACATGTGTGTGCGTCATCATTATAAGAAGAAAAGAACCCATGAATGTCCACTTAGGAATGAAAATACATGTGTTTGAGGAACCTGCGTGTTCCTATAATTGTTGTTTGCAATATTGTTTGGACGTTTATCGGTGTTTTGCACGATTATAGGTGACTAGAAGTGGTGTTGGACCATCGGATTGGCCAGGTTCCGAGGCAAGCAGCGCACCAAGTGATGCGCCTGCAACACCTCCGTCTGCCGAGACCATTAGATTGGTGGAAGAAGCTGTCTTTGCTATGATCAACGCGCAACCTTCAAGGCAGGTACTACAGCCTGCTCCTGCGGTGCAGCAAGTGCCGCTCCAAGCGGCGGAGCCTAGAAGGGTTGAACAGGTGGCGGTGGAGCCGGAGTAACCTCGGAGAGCAACTGAGAGACAACTTAAGCATGTGATGGGCTTCCATCCATCGGATTTCTCGGGAACGGGAACCCCGACCCAGGCCGAAGATTGGCTCTCAAGAGTCAATAGGGTGATGACAGCAAAAGAAACGGAAGAGTGGCAGAAGACCACGATAGCAACGTTCCTATTGGACGGGGATGCGAGATTATGGTGGGAAGGTCTAGAGCTACACCACTTGAGGGGAAGACAGTTGGCAGATGTCTCTACGGGGGAATTCTCGAGGTTGTTTATGGCTCGATACCTCCCCTCAGCGCAGAGGATCGCGCTGGAAAATGAGTTCCAAAAGTTGGTGCAAGGAGACAACACTGTGGACGAGTACCTCCACGAGTTCACTCGTTTGGGAAGATACGCTAGCGCTACCTTTGCCGATGAGGAGCGCAAGACGAACCGCTTCTATGAAGGGTTAAGAGATGAGCTGAGGTTGCTACTGTCGGGGCCTATGGCGCAGGGTTTCCTTACCTTGGTCAACACGGCCCGGTCCTTGGAAAAGGACATGAAGAACGTGCAAGCGAAGAAGGAATCCGATGGCAAGAAATCAGAGATCATAGCTCCGAATACGTCGAAGTCGGGTTATCGCAGGTTCTACAAGAAGGCTAGGACGTCGGGTCCAGCCCCTTCTTGTGGTGCCTCGGGGATGACTACCAACCGAACCCCGGGCACTTGTTTCACATGTGGAAAGACGGGGCACTTTGCCCGCGATTATTGTAGCGGACACCCAAAGTCCGAAAGAAAACAAGGAGCTACCTACGAAGAGAAGGGCAAGGCGATGGAGTCAACCACGTCCCATTAAGCTCCGACCCAACCTAGAGTGTACAACTTGGGCCAGCAGGAGGCCATTAAACAAGTTGACGTGGTGACAGGTACTAGTTAATTTATAGCAAGTTAACTTTAAATACTGTTATCTATTTCTTGTTAGCCTAATATGGTTTGCTTAGGCTTTGTTTTGATTAGCGATAGTACGGCACGAGCACTGTTCGATACGGAAGCTTCACACTCCTTCTTGTCCGAAAATTTTATATCGCGCATCGTAGTCCCTTCTTCGATGGCGAAGGACAAGTTGGATGTGCTGCTACCGAATGGGTGCTCGATGCGTGCGGACAGAGTGTGCACCGTAAAGGTTCACATAGGGAGCCAAGAGTTCGACTTGCTAGTGTCATTACTGCCGCTAATAGAGTTCGACGTTATCTTTGGGATGGATTGGCTTTCAGAGCAGAAGGCTTTGATTGATTGCAATAGTAAGGAGGTCAAGCTGGGTGTTGGACGGGAGACAACATTTACGGGACTAAAGGGATTGAGCAGGATGCTGATGTATGCTCTACAAGTGGTAAAGGCAGTTCGTGCTGGCGCAGTGCTGTTCTTCAGAATAGTGGGGGTTGTACAGCCAAAGTTTGCGTTGGATAGTATCCCCGTGGTTTGTGAATACCCCGATGTGTTCCCGGATAGTCTTCCCGGAGCCCCACCGCAGCGAGAGATTGATTTCACTATCGAGCTTGTGCCAGGTGCCAAACCTGTGTCACGTGCTCCTTATAGCCTGGCGCCGAAGGAAATGGCAGTGTTGAAAGTTCAGCTAGAGGATCTTATGGAGCAAGGTTATGTGCGTTCAAGCTCGTCTCCTTGGAGCGCACCGGTCCTCTTCGTTAAGAAGAAGGACGGGTGTATGCGGCTGTGTATCGACTACAAATAGTTGAACAAGTTGACGGAGTAGAACAAGTACCCGATCCCGAGGATTGATGATCTCTTCGATAAGTTAGTCGGATCGTCGGTATATTCTAAGTTGGACTTGATGTCGGGGTACTATCAATTGAGGATCATGGAGTGTGATATCCCGAAGACGGCGTTCAGCACAAGGTATGGGAATTTCGAGTTCACGGTCATGCCATTTAGACTAAAGAATGTGCCATCAGTGTTTATGGACTTGATGAACAGGATATTCTGAGATTTCCTGGACCACTTTGTGATCGTCTTTATTGACGATATATTGGTGTACTCGCAGTGCGAAGAAGATCACTTCAAGCACTTGCATTTGTTGTTGGAGACTCTGAGAAGGAATGAACTGTATGCGAAATTCTCCAAGTACGAGTTCTGGCTACCCTCAGTAGCATTCCTTGGTCACATTGTCAGTGGGGAAGGTATAGTGGTGGATCCGGCGAAGATCGTTGTGATACAGGAGTGGCCTGCATTTTCTTCTGTCGCGGAAGTCCGTAGTTTTCTCGGGCATGCCGGATATTACAGGCGCTTCGTAGAGAACTTATCGCGGATAGCGCTACCTCTCACGAAGTTGACAAGGAAAGATCAGAGATTCTTGTGGATGCAGGAGTGCGTGCATGCTTTTGAGGAGCTGAAGAGACGGTTTACCACGGCGCAAGTGCTTAGTTCGCCGAGTGGGACCGAGGGCTTCGAGGTTTATAGTGATGTCTCGGGTAGTGGTTTATGCTGCGTACTGTTGCAGCATGGGAGCGTGATAGCTTATGGATCGCGTCAGCTAAAAATGCATGAAAGGAACTATCCGGTCCACGACATGGAGTTGGCGGCCGTGATATTTGCACTTAAGCTGTGGAGGAACTACCTATATGGCATAAGGGTCGATATTTACACCGATCACAAGATCCTGAAGTACCTGTTGGATTAGAATGATCTTAACATGAGGCAGAGGAGATGGATTGAGTTCCTGGGGGACGACACCTTCAAGATTCATTATGTACCCGAGAAGGGCAATGCGGTTGCTGATGCGTTGTGTCGCAGGGCTCTCGCCCAAGCCAACTAGTTGTCAGTTCATGATGAGAGGCTTGTATAGGAGTTGGAGGCGTTGGAGATCTATTGAGTAGACAAGCAAACAAGCGCCAAGACTTTGTTGAACTGGACGGAGGTTCAGTATGACCTGGATGATCGTGTTCGGCAGGCAATGGAGTTGGATGACACCATGAAAGAGCTTATGGAGGCGGCGTTGGATGGGTCAAATTCCCATTTTTCTGTTGAGGATGGGTTGCTAAGGAAGGATCATCGGTTGTGCGTTCCAAGCGGGGGTAACCTGCGGGCAGAGTTGATGTACGAGGCTCATCATACCAAGTACTCAATCCATCCAGGGAGCACAAAGATGTACCGTGACCTCAAGAAGCTGTTCTGGTTGTCGGGGCTCAAGAAAGACGTAGAGTTGTTTGTGGCTAAGTACCAAACGTGCGCCTTGGTAAAGGCGGAGTTCCAAAAGCCGGGAGGATTCTTGAAGTCCTTGCTTATATCAGAGTGGAAGTTCGACGAAATTTCTATGTACTTTGTGCATGGTTTGCCAAGGTCGCAGAAGGGGAACGATGCCATCTGGGTGATCGTAGATCGGTTAACTAAAGTGTCGCACTTTATTCCGCATAGGAAGGATGACTCGGTGGATAAGTTGGCGAATCTTTATGTTGATAATATAGTTAGACTGCACAGTGTGCCCCGTAGCATTGTGAGTGATCGCGATGGGCGTTTCACGTCCAATGATTGGAGGTAGGTGCAGTAGATGCTGGGGATAAAATTGAAGTTCAGCACAACCTTCCATCTGCAGACGGATGGATAGACCGAGAGAGTAGATAGAACGATGGAGGACATGCTACGCATGTGTGTTATAGACTTCGGGAAGCATTGGGAGGACCACCTGCATTTGGTGGAGTTCGCGTACAACAACAGCTACCAGGCGAGTATCCAAATGTCGCCCTTTGAGGCCCTTTATGGTAGGAAATGTTGCACGCCGTTATCGTGGCTAGAAACGGGTGAGGCAAGGTTATACAAGAAGCAGGAAGTGGAGAGTGCTACTTCTTTGGTGCGGATCATTCGAGAGCGCTTGCTGATCGCTCAGGACAGGCAAACTAAGTATTACAATGCCAAGCACCGGAACGTGGAGTTCGCGAAGGCGATTGGGTGTACATGAAGATAAAGCCGTTTAAGGGTGTTTCGCGGGTGACGCGCTTGAAGAAGCTGAGCCCAAGATACCTTGGACCCTTTGAGATTCTTGAGCGGGTCGGCGAAGCGGCTTATCGTTTGAAGCTATCGGTTGAGTTGAGTGTACTACACGATGTGTTCCGCATTTCCGTATTGCGGAAGGTGGTGCAGAAACCTTCTCTAGTGATCGCAGTTGATCAAGTGCCGGTGGACGAAGGGTTGATGACAAGGGTCAAGCCCGTTCGTATTGAAGACTTCGAGGTGAAGAGACTCCAAAACAAGGAGATCCGGATGGTTAAGGTCCGGTGGGATAATTGCTGTCAGGAAGAGCTCTCTAGGGAACGGGAGCAGACTATGCTGGAGGAGTACCCGGAGTTATTCCGCTCAGGTACCGTAAAAATCTTTCAGTTCCTATTGTTTTCCTTTAGTAAATTTCGTGGGCAAAATTCTTTTAAGGGGGAGAGAGTTATAACACCCCGAAACTCAAAAGAGGGGCAGGTGACGTTTTAAGCCAAGGCTGGGAGTTGGAGCAGGTGTCACGGGCGTGACACGGGCGTGTCACGCTAGGGAGTTTTCTGAGTCACGTACACGGGCCACGTAACGGGCACAGACACGGGTGTATCACATGTGATACGGGCGTGTCGGGTGTCGTGTCGCAGGCTATGTCCTCCTCTGGAAGCAAGTGTTGGTAGTTGTACAAGGGCCATGACACGGGCACAGACATGGGCGTGTCACATGTGACACGGGCGTATAGGGTGCTGTGTCGCAGGTCGTGTCCTTCTCGGGAAATGAGTGTTTGCCGTTGCACACGGGGCGTGACACGGGTCATGACACGGCAGAGTTGCATGCGACACGGGTGTGTCGGAGGCCGTGTCGAATGCCTTGTGCTGGTTATCGCGTCGGTCGAGACGGCAATTGGGTAACACAGCCATGCACACGGTCGTGTTGCAACCCGTGTTTTGCAATGATTTTGTAATTTCAGGCCCCGATTGTGGCCATTCGTTTCCTTGACTTGGTATCAAATGGCTGGGGTTCTTTCCTGAAGGGTTTTATCCAGGAATTAGGGTTGTAAGGGCTCATTTCTCTTGGGTTCATCTCTCTCTAAGTTCTAGAGAGAGGGGAGAGCAAGGAGGAGGAAGAAGGCCAAAGATCCGTCTGCCGGTGGAGCGTCGGAGCTCCGAATCGCGATCTGAGTCCAGATCCGCGAAGGCGACGCCGTTACAGTGCTTTCCAACTACGTAGATTTTCATGGCACCGTGGAAAAACGCAAGGGTAACGATTCTCATCCTAGGCCATGTGAAGCCCTCTTTTCCTTTGCATAGGAAGCCCTCTCTCGCAAGTGAGTGAAGAGTTAGAGCGTTCCTTGGGGTAGATATGTAAAGTCCCCCTTGTATAGAGTCCGTACGCTAAAACGGGCATAGGCATTGTGTGTGAAGCCTATCCGGACAAGTTGATCTGGATCGGTGATGTTGCATTGCATATGAACCGGGGAAGACTTCAGATGTTTGGGCGTTTTTCGGGTTTTCTACGTGGTAGATTGCAGCAGGGAGCCTTGGAGATTAACTCCAAGGTGCACCCAAAAAACTGGGCAAAAGCGTGTTTTGCCAACATTGTGGTCGGGGAGCCAACGTGAACATAACCAAGTTTTGTGATTATTGTAGTGGAAATGGGACTCGACGAGTCTTGACCTGCGCATATGGCTTAAATTGTCATTGCGGTATGAGCACGGGTCAGGCGGAACCGTACCCGATCTATGTCGTTCGGTGGGACCGTTGCCATGGATGAGGCTCTTCGGCGGTCTATGGCTTAAATTGTCGTGACCAAGGCCAGGAAGACAATATACTCATATGATTGGCCGTCCAAGGGGCGGTGGTGAAACGGGAACGTCTATGGCTTGAATTGACGTGACGTTGTCCGGTTTGCCGTGAATGTGCCCTGTGTGCACGAGGTGTATGGCCGTGCGAGCCTACACCTGTGATGAAGTGTGTTTACACTGTTATGATGATATACTAATAAAGTGCAAGGAAAGAGCATCGCCGCCCCGGTTTATGGGGCGGGATCGTTATAATTTTGTCAGCATTGCTGACCGTTATTCTGTTTATCACCTGGCGGTGGTTTGTGCCTTGCAGGTACTGCGGAGCCAAGCAGGAAATAGAGGGCTAAAGCCCATATTGCGTTGCTGGACCTCGAAGGCCTAACCTTTTTATGTTATTCGTTTATCTAATGTATGGCCGGCATGCGAGCCGAAGTATGAAAGACACTCTAGTTTGAGGAAACTATTATAAGGCCATAAGGCCGGTACTTTTGTATTTAACATTCCTATTTTATTTGAGTAGTGGACATTCGTGCTTGGCAGGGTTTTTATTTTTGTACAATTTAATAATTGCTTCCGCTAGGTGCTGTGTAGGATGTTGTGATTGGATGAATGGTTTCAACGCGAAACCAACCAGTCTGTCCGTAGTATATGGCGTCGGGCCCCGACCGGACCTACTATTATATGCTATGTGACGGATAGGGGTATTACAAAATAAAGGAGGTAGTTTATCAGAAACGAGAGTTCTCACCTCCCAGACAGTAAGGTCAACAAAGAAGGCACACAGAATCCCACAAGCCCAAACGAAAATATAGTGTGACTGCTCCTCCAAATTCTCTGTATACTCAAAGTAATGAAACCCAAAAAGTAACATATTTCCAAGCACAGTCCACTCAATTCAAGCCTGTTACCCTGCTACCCCCACAATATGATCAATCATCTGTTAGTAAGGATATTGATCCCAACTTCAGGATGGCTAGGCTCCAACAGTTGATTGGTCTGTCATAAATAAAGAAGGCTAGAGAAGAGGGTGAAGATCCAACAATGTTTACAACTATGTCTTCATACAAAGAAAAAGAACTAGATAAACTTCAAGTGAGCAAGAAAGTGTTTGATCCTGCAGAGTATATTGCAATACACCCATAGGTTGTAGTACCCAGAACCTCCACCCTGACAGTGATTGGAGAAGCAGATATGTACATGTCAATGAAAGAAGATGATAATCATGACAGGGAAATCATCTTTACTCAGGCTGGAGATAAGAGCAAAGGAGTAGAGAAACAGAAGAAATAGAACCTGAACTCCTATCTGTATGGTATTCTTTTGAAAAACTGTGCTCCATGATACAAAGCAAACTGCGTAAATATATCTGTTGCATATATATTATTTCATTATCTGATAGATATATATTTTCTTACTTTGTACATTTCCTTTTATCATTGAGTCTGTAATTACTGACCTCACCCAAATAGGGGGAGATTGTTGGATACCTAGTTGGATTTGGTCTAGGTTCACTAAGTTAGGATATGACCCAACATGTATAGCAGGGGTCATGGTCGTGTCCTAAAGTTTAGGTCTATTCCTTAGAGTCAACAATGGAAGGGACCAGCCTCCAACACTTCCAGCGACTCAAGACTTAGAGAAAATTTAGGACTTAGAAAAGGAGCTCTATGTTCGTCGATCTCAGGTCGACGAATGTCGTGCTCAGCTCGACGAACTCAGATACAATTCTCTGAGTTGAGCTCGACGAACTTGGTTCTTAGATCGACGAACTCTGGAAAAAGCCACAACACTTCTAAGTCAAACATCGGTCGACAAACATAGAATATCAGTTAGACAAACTCTGTTCTCTGATCCCAGATCGACTAATTCTCGATCAGATGTTTCAACACTCAACACAAGAGAACATCACACTGAACGCCAGAATGATTATTTAACACTCAACGCCAGAGAACATCACACTCAATGCCAAAATGATGTTTCAACACTCAGCACATGAAAATAGTCTAAGTCTAGAATCAAAACTCAGGTCGACGATCTTGGACCTCAGCTAGAAGAACTCAGTTATCAGGTCTCAGGTCGACGATCTTGGACATCAGATCGACGAACTTGTTGCATACAATAGGAATGTTGTCAAGCAGTAGTAAGCCATTCAGCGGTTGACGAACTTGGACCTCAGCTCGACGAACTATGGACTCAGGTCGACGAATCCAGACTTGGTTGTTTCCCTCTTCTGTTCCTATTATATTGCAATGATTCCTGAGTAATTAATGCTCTAATATTCTCTGAATATTACCATTAGACAAGATCATTAATTATGGTCTTCATCAGGATTATTATCTGGTGTTTTCCAAAGGGATAGTTGTGGAAATCAATCAATGCAAAATATTCTCTGTCCAACAGCATTGAATGCAGAAAGGATTTCGAAATTCAAAAGGATGTTTTACATAGAAAATATAAAAGATGGATTTTTCTTCTTCCAAGATAAATAACTGATACAGACACACACAAAACAAGTCAAGGATGAGTAGAACACCATCGTCTCGCAACAAGGATTCTCTCTGCTCTCACTCTCTCTTGATAATAAAGCGCTAGAAAGAAAGAACTGCTAGACCAGAAGAAGAATAGCTTTCATAAGAAGAAGAAAAATCATTTAAATCAAGAGTCTTCTTTTTCTATCATCCTCTCAGGAACTTTCAAAGGACAGCAACTACTGCATCTGTCAAAGAGTTCCTGAAGTTCTTCTGGTTGAAGTTGAAAGCTTGAAGGCCTATCACCCTGAAGAAAAGTTCCTGTCACCCTTAATAAATTAAGTATTTCAGGGGGAGCTTTTTCCACCATCAAATCCACAGAGTCTTCTCAGTTAAATACTTGAGAAAGATAAGACATCATCTCTCTCTCACCCCCTCTGTAAAAAGGGTTCTCTACTCCCTTCAAATGTGATTCCTAGTTGCAAGTCTCCTAATTAAAAGACTTGAGGTTTGGTTTTTGAGCACCTTACCAAAAGCTCATTGCTGGCAGTCACCTGAACAAAAACTTGAGTGGATTCCTACCAGGGTGGTAGAAGAGTGGATGTACCCAGGTTGGGGAACCACTATAAAATTCTTATGTTGTCTGGTTGCCTTTTCATTTGTTCTTGCTGTGGCTGTGAAAGTTAGGATTATGTGATTTTATTACTTTAATCTGCTGTGCTACGATATAGCATCTGAGTTTAGGAATAAGATATATTATTCAGCAAAAGATTTTAATTACTCTGAAATACTTAATTCACCCCCCCCCCTTTAGAGTATATTAGATCTAACCCTCACTTTCACTATCTTTTGCAAAAAGTCACACTGGTATAGAAGAATCTATACAAATGAAATTTTAACAAAATATATTCCTGCTTCGACTGCCAGATAGAATCGTTTCCATATTGTCAACAGACTTTATCAGGCACTTGTCAGCGTGGAATTCAATAATGTATCCTTTGTCGCATAGTTGGCTTATGCTTATAAGATTGTGTTCCAATCCCTCAACATAAGCTACATCCGAAAAGGATACACTACCGTTAGTGATCATACCGTAGCCTTTAGTTATCCCGCGGTCTGAACCTCCAATGATGACCTTTGGTCCGTTCAACACTGGAGAATAATTTTGAAGTAGGCTTCTTGTCACGGTCATGTGCCAAGAGCATCCACTGTCCAAATACCAGATTGGCATTTTGGTTGCCTTTGGACATCCCTGCAATCATAATCAGTTTGCCTTAGGAACTCAAACATGTTTGGGTCCTTGGTCTCGTGTTAGAACACCCCCTATAAGGATGAGCAACATAAGTGGTCACTCTCATGTTGCCAACTTGAGGAGTTGCAAAATTTCTTGGATTAAACCAACAATCGATGGAAAATGACAAATTCTGCCACAGCACCAACAGTCGAACCTATTATATCTTTGCCTAAGGAACTCCTGCTTGACCTTTTGGGATACTGGTCCAGCAGGGGTAGCATTCTTAGAGGAAGAAGCTTCATGATGATGGCAATCACATGATTTCTTCTCAATCACAGGCTTTTCTACAAAGGTTTTTACTTTTGGTGCTTTCTTGAAGTTTTGACCATGATCATAAGGGCCATAGTCCTGAAGAATGACTTCTTCATAAGGTGCCTTAAAGACACTCTCACAAAAGTTTCTAGGGCAAGTCCATCCTTGGTAACGAGACTTTGGCTCTACATAAGTAGGCCTAGTCAAGTGGTCGTAGGATGAGTCAAGATCAAACTCATTTGTTGGAAATATTACTTTCTTAAAGACAGTCTGATCTCGAGGGGGTGTCCCCTTTGCTTTGGCCAAGGCCTTCTTGGCGGCCTTATTCCTTCTCTGAGCCTTATTCCTCCTAGAATATTTACTAGGAGCTCCTACATGGCCTAGCCCAGCACCCTTGGCATGAGCGGAGAACTCAGCAACAAGAGGAAGAATAACCTTTGGCTTAGAGAAACCTTTAACAAGTTTCTTTTCGGCTTCTAGTTAGTCTTCCAATCCCTTGATGATTTCATCCTTCAAATCAAGGTTCTTGATAGCCTTGTGGAACTCGTCAACATCATTATCTAAGTCTTATCTGAGTGAGTCCATATTAATGACTTCCTCTCTCAGAGAGCTTTCTATGGCCTTTAGAGACTTAATCTCTTATGTCTTAGTTTTTACGACCTTTTGACATTTATCGTAAGCCATGATCAACTCCTTATACTGGGCCATGAGTTCAGACTCATCGTTAGAGGAGATGTCCTCATGATCATGCTTAGAAACTTAAGATTCTGAAAGAGGGGTGTGAGATTTTACCTCCCTAGTGAACTGGGGCTCTTGATCATCATCTGATTGAGCCATAAGTCCAAAGTAGGCTTCCTCTTCTTCACTTGACTCAGATGAGTCATAGTTACTAAGAGTATTTCCCTTCTTGGCTATCAGGCTCTTCTTTGTCCTCTTCTTATTGTACGAGGTCTTCTTTTCTTCTCTCCTTCCACACTCCTTCTTCTTGTGGGGGAAGTCAGCTATGACGTTACCTGGCTTGTTACAACAGTAGCAAACTATGTCAGTCGAAATATTTTTGGTTTAGAACCATACCTATCGTTGCTGCTTGAGTCTTTTCTATGTCGATCACCGTCATGTCGTGATCTTCTTTGAGAGACATCCTTTCCCTTCCATTTATTTTTCTTGTTCAAGAATTTCTTGAACTGTCGTGAAAGTAAGGAGAACTCTCTTTTTGATAGCTCAGATCCCGAGGTACTTAACTCCGAGTTCTCTTCTTCACTCACATCTTATGCTAGGGCTGGAGAGGTAGCCTTTGACTTCCTAGAGGTGTCTATTTTTTAAGCAATAGACTTCTCTTTGGATGCAAACCTGCTCTTCTCTTCTTCAGCTTTTCTCGTGTTGAGTTGAAGCTCATACGACATCAGCTTTCCGAAGAGATTTTGAGGATCTATCTCAGCTAGCTTTCCAAATTCCCTGATAGCACAGGCCTTGTTTTCCAATTCCTTGGTTAAGGATCTTAGGAACTTGTCATTCAGTTCCCTATTTGTGAAGACTCGGCAAAATTCTCTGAGGTTGTTAACTATCTTGAAAATGTTCTCAAATGTATCTGCAATGGTATCCTTTGGCCCTTGCCTGAAGGCTTCGTACTTTTGGTTCAGTAGGGATCTTCTATCATCCCTCACTTCTTCTATACCTTCCATCAGATTGATGAGTGATTTCCACATCTCCTTAGCAGATTGGTAGTGAATCAGATTCTACAGCATAGAGTCATTTACTACACTTGTTATTATATTTTTAGCTTTCTTATCCAAAGAGACAAGTGCAATCTCATCCTTATCCAGATCCATCAACTTCTTTTGAACCTTCTTGGTTGGATCTATAGTGAAGACAGTCATAGTAATACTGGCACCTTCTTCAACAATAATGAAGATTCGGGGATCCACAGCTTCCATGAAAAATTTAATTCTCTCTTTCCACATGGGAAAGTTGTTCTTTGTGCACAGGGGAAGCTTGGAAAAATCTTTAGCCTTGTCCATTGCTTGAAAATTCTCAAAGAAACCTTAGAGAGGAAAATGATCAAGGTGTTAACCTTTTAATGAACAACCTCCCTCTGATACCAATTGAAAGTGTTAAGTGGTCTACCTAAATCACCTAGGGGGTGAATAGGTGAATTGTGCGTCTATTTGCGAAATAAAAAATTTAAAAGAACTTGCACAAACAATCAAGAAATCACAGACGATAAGAAGATTTATAATGGATCCCCAACCTTGGGTACATCCACTTTCCCTCACCGATATAGTAAATCGCTGGATCCAGCTACTCCACTATCTCGGATTGAAAACAAATCCTACGTCTCGGAACCGAGTTCCTACAATCTCGATCCAAAGGGATCTAAACTCGGAAGATGAAAACCTCCAACAACTCGGAAAACAATGCTCCTACACTCAGAGAATAATCTCCTACAAAATTATAAATAGTTTTGAAATTCAAACAAAGATTTGTCTCAGATATGAAAATTTTTGAATCTAAGTCTTCTTCTGAACTTGACGACTTTTTCAGAATTTGTTGAAGAAGAACCTCTGTAAATCTGATTGGAGAAACTGAGGACCTACTCGATCAAGGAGAAGATGAAGATTCCTTAAACAGCAAGTCTAACTTGATCAAAAACAATCGTGTCGATCTTCACATTGAGCGGCGGCTGCTGCTGCTGTAAATTTGTTCTTGGAGAGAGACGCCCGATTCAGAATAATAGAAAGTACGGATTTCTGCTTAGGGTTAGTCTTGATGAAAAGACATTATATAGGATTTCCCCTAACGATTAGAATTGACATTAATGATGACACGTGGACCAATCACGATGTCTCATTTGAAAATCCTGTTGATTTGGACTTAAGTAAATTTTCTGAAAAGTTTGACAGCAGTTCTCAAGAAGTGTGAATAAGTTCTCGAGAACAAGCTGACTTCTCGAGAACAAAACGTCCTGAACTTATGTAAGTACTCGAGAAAAAATGGCGTTGAGTCGACTTAAGAATTAACAAGACTTCTCGAGAACCATTACTCCAAAGCCAAACCGTATACTCGAGACCTATGCTGACTTCTCGAGAACTAGAGACAAAGATCTCGAGAACTATGATGGACTTCTCGAGAGAGGGACTTAGAATAATTTGTGCGGCTGTCTCTGACTACTCGAGAAATATAGGCTAGGACTTCTTGAGAACCTAGACTGACCTTCTCGAGAACTATAAGAATGTTTCTCGAGAACTAGTCTCGGCTTCTCGAGAACTAGATGAACTTCTCGAGTTTTGCTAACTCTACTTCTCGAGAACTATCATAGACTTCTCTAGAAGTGGGCTTAAAGAAATTTTGGACTTTTGAAAATCTTTCTCTTTAAGTTCCCAATCTTCATCCCATGCTCCAAGTGCTTGAATATTATGTGTATCGCAATTGAGAGGCTAAACATGAGTCAACACCTTGGATCACACAGTGAGGGATTATACTGTATTGTCTTGTGTTCATGACCCACTGTAGACTGACATTGGTCTACACTTAGCAATGATAGTCTACAAACACACAACTTGAACAAGGATATCAAATATAACTTAATTTATCTTAGTTCAAGGCTGACTTCATGCAAATCTGTGTTATTGTGGATGCAATACCCAACAGTAACTTTCATATATTCCAAGTTCTGTAAGTTGTAATTGTTTAAGCTTTCTTTTCAGCTTTGTACGAAGTTATAATAACTTTTTGAATTTATAAAATAGAATGTTTTTATTTCTATTCTGAGTACTTTAAAATTTTATTTCTGTTGTAGTTTACTTTATTTTCTCATACTATGCCGAATGAAAGGTGAAGCTCTGCTTATGTACTGGATTAAGATAGCGTGAAACTACTTTCAAAACTATTTTCAAAACCTTATTATTTCATACTATCCCAAATGAAAGGCGAGACGAAAGCCTATAACCTAGATTAAGATAGTGTGAAAGTTTTTCAATAGTTTAGATTTTACTACCCTATCTCGAATGAAGGGCGAAGTGAAAAATTAAGTCCTCAATTAAGATAGATAGATAGAAATTATTTTCTGCACTTTATACCTCCCCCATCCTGGTAAGAGGCTAAGAAACCTTAGCACTTATTCAAGATGAGCTCTTGGTTAGATATTATTTTCTACTATTTCAACTCTACTTTCTAGTTATTCTAACTAGGCTTTTCTGTTAATTGATCATATACCAGGTGAAGAGACACAACGTTTTACATTAACCCGTTTTAAACGCAAGCCTCCTCGGTGTACTTTCGAGTCAGTGATGCTACCAAAGGGACCCTCTTGTTAAGTTAGGTAATCAATAAATAAAGTTGTTCTCTAGTAGGTGAATTAATATTCTCTCATAGTAATTTTGAAATCAAGTATTACCTTCTGAGTCCTTATCTTAATAAAACCACGTATTTATATTTTTCTGTCTTTTATTTTTAAATAAACTCCACTCCGTTCTTTCGATAAAATAATTGTCTGTTCTAAAAAGTAGAATAATTAACATCGATCCTAGGAAAAATACGACCTTGATATTTTCTACAAAATACTATACTCCCATGCGATCGGTACTCTTGCCTTAATCCACAAGATATAAGTAAGTAAAAAAGAGATACACTTATATACGTAAAAAATTATATAACACCAAATCTATCCTATTTAAATAAAAATTTACTTATCAGCGACAAAGGATACATAGTTAAATTCCATGCTGACAAGTGCTTGATAAAGTCTGTTGACAATATGGACACAATTCTATCGGGAACTCAAAACAGGAATATATTTTGTTTAAATTTCATTTGTATAGACTCTTCTACACTAGTGTGTCTTTTAGCAAAAGATAGTGCGTCTCTTGGTGACCAATGGCACAAGAGATTAGCACATATTTATTTTAAAACTATTAATAAATTATTCTCCCTGAACTTAGTATGTGATGTCCCAAATGTCAAATATGTCAAAGATAGACCTTGTTATGCATGCGTAAAAGGCAAGCAAATAAGGGCTACCTTTAAAAGCATTATTGACAAAGATTCAAGTAGATGTCTCCATCTACTTCATATGGACTTGTTCAATCCACTGCAAATTAGAAGCTTGTGAGCAAAGGAATATACATTGGTTATTGTTGATGACTACTCGCGCTTTTCGTGGGGGTTCTTTCTGAAACACAAGTCAGATACCTTTGATGTCTTTACAAATTTTGTTAGGCAGATCCAGAATGAATATAACTGTTCCGTAGTAAAGGTCAGAAGTGACAAAGGAACTGAATTCAAGTCTGGGGCCATGACAGAATTTTGTGAAAGCCTAGGTATCTTTCATGAGTTTTCCTCTCCTCACACTCCATAATAAAATGGAGTAGCTGAGAGAAGGAATAGAACACTCATAGAAGCCTGCAGGACTATGTTGAGTGATGCTTCACTACCAGAGTACTTCTGGGCTGAAGCCGTCAATACTGCATGCCACATGCAAAATCGGGCACTCATAAATAAAAATCATTATAAGACACCTTACGAACTTCTAAAGGGCAGGAAACAAACTGTTTCATATTTTAGAATTTTTGGTTGTAAATGCTTCGTACTTAACACTGGTAAGTATCATACTACAAAGTTTAGTGAGAAAAGTTTTGAAGGTATTTTTGTAGGTTATAGTAGCCATAGAAAGGCATATAGGATTTTCAATAGAAAAACTCTGGTTGTAGAGGAATACATACATGTTGTATTTGATGAGACGAGCTTGCTGCAAAGTAAATAATCTAGTGTGCATGTTGTAGATGCAGGTACAAAGCTGAAAGAAACCAGCTTAGATGAACTGACTGATGGTGAAAGAGAAACATTCATCAAGATCACTACTCAAACCCCCATTATAGAGGTAGACGATCAAGAAGAAGAAACCATCCAAGTCGATGAAGTCACTCCAGTGGCTGAAGAAGTTCAAGATGTTAGTAATCTAGAGCTCAGACATCTGAAGGATCATCCATTGGAACAAATCATAGGAGATCCCCAGGACTATGTCAGAACTCGTTGAGGTATAACTAATGAGAATCTATATTTAAATTTTCTCTCACAGGTTGAACCAGAGAAGTTTGAGGAAGCAAACTCAGATGCATCATGGATCATGGCCATTTAAGAAGAACTGAACCAGTTAAAGTGCTGCAAAGTTTTGAAGCTAGTTCCAAGTCCCAAAGGTAAGAATATCATCAGGACATAGTGGGTCTACAGGAACAAGTTGGACGAGGATGGCACCATCATAAAGAACAAGGCCAGACTCGACACTAAAGGATATCATCAAGAAGAAGGAATCGACTTTGACCAAACCTATGCTCCAGTGGCAAGGCTGGAGGCCATCAGATGTTTTCTTGCTTATGCTGTACTGAAGGGCTTCACTGTCTATCAAATGGACGTGAAGTCCGCCTTCCTTAATGATGACCTAAAGGAACAAGTGTATGTGGAACAGCCCCAAGGTTTCGTTGATTCTAACTTTCGTGATTATGTTTACTTATTATCGAAAGCGCTTTACGGTTTGAAATAAGCTCCCCGAGCTTGGTACAAAGCACTGTCTAGCTTTCTCCTCGAGAAACAGGTTCACAAGGGGAAAGATAGATAAGACATTATTTCTTAGGGAAATTAAAGGCAAGATTTTGATAGTACAAATATATGTCGACGACATCATTTTTGGTGCTACAGATGACAACCTCTTCAAAAAGTTTTATAAACTTATGCAAGGGAAGTTTGAAATGAGTAGTATGGGGGAGCTGAAGTATTTCTTAGAACTTATGGTGAAACAATCTGAAGATGAAATTTTCATCTCACAGACAAAGTTCACCAAGGAGTTGATTAAGTAATTCGGAATAGAGAGTACAACCTCTATGAGGACTCCAATGGCCTCAGCTATGTTTCATGACAAGGATAAGAAAGGGAAACCTTTTGATGAAACTAAGTACAGAAGCATAATTGGATCCTTGCTCTACCTTACTTCCATTAGACCAGACATAATGTTCTCCACATGTGTCTGTGCGAGATTCCAAGTGAACTGTAAGGAATCTCACTATGCTGCTGCATAGCGGATCTTGAGATACCTTAAAAGTACACAGAATCTTGGCTTATGGTACCCAAGAAGTAATGACAACGAACTAATTTGTTTTTCATATGCATACTTTGCAGGTAGCAAAGATGACAGAAAAAGCACTTCTGGGACGTGTCATTTCCTTGGAAGTAGACTTATCTCATAGAGTAGCAAAAAGCAAAACTATGTCGTGTAACATCCCATTTCCGGCTAGACCCCTAGGAGTCGGTTGGTTGTGGTAGAACCCTGGGGAGCCCAGAAATCGAAATAAAATGACCAAGAATTCGGGTCACGGGTTGGTCACGCCCGTGACCGACCCGTCACGCCCGTGACCTAGGGCGTGACTCACTCGACGATCGTCGACCTCAGGGAGACGATCGTCGGACGCCGAATTTTCAACCCGACCCTGTCACGCCCGTGACCCAGGTGTCACGCCCGTGACCTGGGGGCGTGAATCCTTCGACGATCGTCAATCTCAGTTAGACGATTGTCGGGCGCGGAATTTGCCTCATGGCCTGTCACGCCCGTGACCCGCAATGTCACGCCCGTGACATAGGGCGTGACCACCTTCGATGATCGTCGATTTCAGTTTGACGGTCGTCGGCCAGGAATTGGCCACACGGGCATGTCACGCCCGTGACCCACAATGTCACGCCCGTGACCCACAATGTCACGCCCGTGACATAGGGCATGACCACGCTCGACGATCGTCGATCCCAATTCGACGATCGTCGAACCCGAATTGGTCACACGGGCCAGTCACGCCCGTGACCCGGGTGTCACGCCCGTGACCACCCTTCGACGATCGTCGATCCCAGTTCGACGATCTTCGAACCCAGAATTGGCTAACCAGGCCTGTCACGCCCGTGACCTATGTGTCACGCCCATGACCAAGGCCGAAACGTCAGCCAGACTGAAAATTTCGGTAACCGACGCCATAATAAATTCTGATTATGGGAATGAAAACCAAGGGTATTTATGTGCCGTTTCCTACTTTAATTATTTAAATAATTAAGGAAATGATGGTCCAATAGGAAATCGCCACCTGGCGAGCACCTCTTCATCTCCAGCGTTTCAACTGCCATTCGTCATAACCGAAACGTCATTAAGGGAATTATTAATGGCCGCGGACGTTTCATCCTTTTCCCTCCCCACTTGCTGATCTATAAAAGACTCCTAAATGCAAGAGGAAAAGGTTACACTCTCCCTCAAACTGTTTCAGATTTTCCCCCTTGCTGTTGAAGAATTTCCGGTGACGCCACCACCGCACAAATGGCTTCCCGACGCTCTGCATGCCTCCAACCCGCGAACAAGGTCCTCCCCTTCCTCTTCTTCTGCGGATAGATATTAGAAATCATTAGGAGAGATATCGGGCTCAAAAGAGCCAGATCGGGTGAGCGTATTCGTGGTTTTCCGAAAATTTCATGGTGGCGGGTTCGCCGGAAACCACATCTCTGGCGGCCGTGCCGCCGCCCGACGATAGCCCTCACCTCAACAGAGGTGGTGGTGGTGGTGGCCAGCCAGGGAGATGGCTAGATGGCCGGGAAATAGCTTGGAAAAGTTACAGGAAATTAGGTTTTCTGGGCTCTGTTTCGGGCAGTAGAAGAAGATGAACAGTGCCGTTAAATTAGATTTTATTTTTAAAACAATTTCTGAATGAAATATTTGTCATTTTAAATAATTTGGGAAAAATACCTAGAGGCTCCTAAAGGAAAAGTGGTCAACATAGAAAATGTAGCACTTGAAGTCTAGTTTAATTTAAAATTGATTTCACTCGATTTAGAGTCCTAGTTAGACCATAGCACCCTTTATGGTGAGGTCTATCCAGAGGGCCGTCTGGACCTTAGAAAAATTCCCCACTCTAAACCAGTCATCAAAATGACTTGAAATTTGGGGTGTGGCCTAATCTTACCTATATCTAGGTGCTATCCAAAAATGAGAATTTTTGGGAAATATTTTTCTATAGTTTTGAGAAAAATTCAATAATCCTAGTTTAATTTAATTAGATGGTTAAATAATTTCCAAACCCTCTCAAATTTTGGTGAGTGGTCCATGGGTTCACAATAGGGTTCTGTATAATTTTTCATCTCATTTGGAGATGGTTAGGATTAGAAATGATCAACCCTAAGTTTTGCCCTAATAAGGGGTCTTAGGTTAAAAGTGCACTTTTGAGATTTAAGTGGTCAGATCACCTCAACAGAGGCTGAGATTTTTACCACTGGCTAGAAATATTCTCTAGCACCCCCCTCATAGAGTTTGAGGTGGATCGGGGTAAGTTTGCCCTAAGAACCAAGGCTAAACCCTAAGGATGGATCTTGGTGGTTTGTGAAGGTCATGGGGTCAAATGACCTTGGATTGACCAGAATTTGGGTGAAGAGAACCATAGGGTCAATATAGTTCTCTGGATGAAATCTTAGCAGATTTGGAGACCGTTGGGATACCTAAAAATCTAACCCTAGTTTAGGGTACAAAACTTGTAGAGATAGGAAATGACACTAAACACATTGGAAAGTGTTGAGATTTGGGTAGAGTGAATTATAGGGATGTTACAAGCTCTGGATATTTTACTATGAATTTTAAGATTATTATTTTGGGTACTTCATTAACGATTTAGTAGCTTGTATGATTTGCTTAGAAAATTTATTATGGAACACACACTTCCTGGAAATTGATGAAATTTAGACAGAGAACGTTTATTATGTTTTTAAGTCTCTGTGAATTTTTATGGGATTTTTGGAAGTTTAATTCTAAGGCTTGCTTCATTAAGTATATTTTACCTTGATTATTTGATTAAATCTTTAGTGGTGTTTAGCAAGCTAGTAAAATTATGATTCTTTGCACAAAGATCTTCTATATGTCATGCTACTGATTAGTAATTTTTCTATAATTTTTCGATGAATAATTTCAGTACTTCCTTCATTACGTAGAATTAACGTGATTATACTGGATAAATTATTTAGAGGCTAAATACTTTCTATAAAATTCTGGGGATTTGTATTTGAGGTTATCTTGCTGTTATTTAATGATCATGATTTTTGAGTATCCATTACTTAGGAGGATCATGTAGTTCATGTTTAAAATGACCCATGGCCCGTCCTTTGGGAAAATTAAATAAATATCAGATTAATTAGGAAAATTATAAGTTTCTGGATTTAGATAAATTATGATATGGTAGACCTCCAGTAAATATTATAGGAGATTTGGAAGATAATTTGGTGTACCTCCCATTGTGTACCTCATATAGCTTAGGATGGTCTGCATATAGTAAAACCACGGAATTTTGATAATTGAAGGTTGGTAGGGTAAGTTAAGATTGAGTTCATCATTGGAAGTCAGGACAAGTAGAGTGTGAGACTGGTCGAGGATAAGGGAGTATGGGAACGACGACAGATCGTCCATCCCGGGAAGAAGAGGAAGAGTCTTAATACTCTAGGGTTAGAACTAAAGTAACTAAAAGAGGATCGGGTTAAGGGAGATCAACCAATAATAATAAGTGCCTTGCGAAAGGGAACTTCGGGCCGTAATGCCGTCGTCTTGGTTCCTAGTGCCCCTTGAGAGCCCTTCACGGGGTATACCGGGGGCAGTCCTGGGCTAACGTAAACCATAGGAATAATAAATTGAAAGAGCAACTAGTATAACTAGGGTTATACATACACACACCTCGGTAGCTAGGAAGGTAGAATAATTGGTTTGGTTTCTTTCAGACAGTAGCTCTGAAGGTAGATGCACGGACGAACTGTCCGGGGGGCCGAGCGCTCGAGGGTTGGAGTACATAATAAAGGTGGTGGGTCTTCGATATCTGATTGTCGTTCACACTGACATCGGTACGCTGACTCGGCGGTGTGGGACACTTAGCCAAAGAAATTCTGGTGGGTACAGCCAGCAGTAGTACGCGGATACTCTAGGTTGTGTTCTTCTAGGGGCATACGGAAGGGCTAGGCCTGGTAGTGTGGATGCCCGCCTAGGAGTGGGGGGTCCGACCCACTGTCTCCGTTTGCCACTACGGAGGTTCCTGGGAGTGAAGCTAGCTGCCCGAACAGGTGGAACTAAGGTCTGTGCGCATAGAGTCGTGTGCGTGTGTTGCACTTGCATGGATCATGGCATAGCATATCACTACACTCATAATTGCATACAACCGACACCCCAACGTATAAATCGTTATGGGACTTTTTATACGATGGGAGCCTTGCAGAAGATCCCTTAACTTATAAGTTTGTATGGGCATTCATATAAGTTAAGGTTACATACTTACTTGTTTTGTTTACTTACTGTTCTCTAGCTGCCTTTTTATACAATTTGCTACTCATTAATTGCTCTACCTATTACAACATTTACACTGTTCACCTGTTATAACTTGCTAGTTAGGTCCACCGTCATCTGCTTGATTATTCTCCACTTTTGTAGCTTCCCTTTCCTCCTCTCCGCCCGGTGCTTAGGAGCCGTGGTGGGAGGGGTAGGGGATGATAGGGCTTAGTCTTTATGACTAATGGTTTTCGAACCAAACATTACAGGAGCTCCGGATGGGAGACAGGGACCAGCACCAGCGGAGTACGGTGCGCATGGAGGTGGGACAGTCTAGCACCGGTGCACCTGCGACCAGCTCCGTGAGTGATTAGTATTTTCTTAGCTTCCGCGATGAGTGACTTGTAGTGAGGACTCTGATGTACTGGGCTCGAGCCCATTTATCTATTTTCCTATTATTACTATTGATGGACTGGTTATGATTTCACTTTTATTTACATGTTTCTGTGGACTTGTTTACATTTTTGTATAAATGCTTCTTTCTCTTGTGATCGAAAAGGGCCGGCAGAATTGGCGTTTTGTAGTGGTTGCCTTCCTGTGAGTCGGTGCCACCGCAAAGCGGCAATTCTGGGCTAAGACCCCAGTGGTTGAAAGAGAAAAAAAGGGGGGTCTTACAAGTGGTATCAGAGCAGACCTCGATCGAAAGAGAAGTAGTCCACAAAAACCTTGGGCCACCCCCGTGCGAGCTTAGTTTACGGACAAACTAGCAGCGGAAGCAGTGGTGTGCCCATGAGGGAAATCACATGAGAAATTCCATCCTAACTCTTCTTAAATCCCATTCATTCGCTCTCTAACAAATGGAATTTTTACTTGTAGCCTGCGACGAACCCTACATCGCAGCAGGGGACACCTCAGGCTCCGAATGTGGTCCCGACTCCGCCAGCACCAGTTCCGTTCCAGCAGACGGAGATGGGGCAAACACTGACGGCCATCCTGGAGGCCTTCAGAGCCCAGCCAGCCCCGGCCCCACAGCCAAACCCCGGGGCCAATTGGATGACTGTCTTCCGGGGACTTTCCCCTCCATCCTACCATGGGACAGAGTCTGCAGTACGTACAGTGGAGTGGTTGGACACTATTTACGAGATGCTGGCAGGGATTTGATGCCCCACGGAGGAGGCAGTCGCTTTGGCAGTCTCCTGCTTAGAGTCACACGGAAAGAGATGGTGGAAATCTCGGCTGGACACCACCTTTACAGGGATGGACTGTGCTGATATTACTTGGGAGGAGTTCAGAGCAGCGCTCTTGGGACATTTTGTACTTCAGTCAGCGAGAGAGGACCTGGAGGATAGGTTCCTGCGGTTGAGGCAGGGGAACAGGACTGTGGTGGAGTACTATCAGGAGTTCACTCACCTGGCCCGTTATGCGGACGCTTACCAGTTAAACGATGCTGGCTATGCCCGGAGGTTTTATAAGGGGCTGCAAGATGACATGAGGCAGGCCCTCCTTTTCGTCTCAGAGGGGAGTCTAGCCAGGATTCTGGAGATGGCTAAGAAGAGAGAGGCGGATCAGCTTACATTGAGGAGCCGGAAGAGACCGGCTGATGATACAGTGATTGGAAGACGTAGAGACCGTCCTCGAGGCCAGGTTATTGGAGAGAGAAGGAACGGGGATCAGCCTCGTCAAGAGTTTGGGCAGGAGCAGAGGAGTCAGGGGGTATTGGCTCCCCAGCCTATACAGATGCTGGAAATGCCCAGGACAGCAGAGCAGCCACCGGTATGCTATCAGTGCAACCAGCTGGGGCATATCAAGAGGAACTGCCCTGTGAGGCGAGCACCCCCACCAGCACATCAGGGCGCTCCACCTCCCCGACAGTTTGGCAGACGAGGACAGGACCGAGGATGGGGATTTCAGGATCGAGGCCGCAGGCCAGAGAGAGCAGGTGTATGCTCTAGACCTGACACAGCCCCAGAACCCGGAGCAGGTTATCAAAGGTATGGCATTACTTGTAAATTTTCTTCATATAAACTACTATTTTAAACATAACCTGGTTAGAAATTAAGAGAAGATAAACTACAATAAGAATACTAAGACATTTAATTACCCCTGGCATAGTATTCGTGAGCGGCAAGCCCGCTCACACCCTCTTCGACACTGGTGCATCGCAATCATTCGTGTCGGAGGATTTCGTGAAAGGACTGGCAGAAGTGGAGCCATTCACCGAGAAGATGATGAGGGTGCGCCTACCCGACGGGTCAGAGATAATGACCTCTGCTCATTACAACATGGAAGCAAGGATCGGCGGAAAGGCGTTTGAGGCACCAGCAACGGTTCTGAGGATGCCAGATTACGATCTGATCCTGGGCATGTCTTGGATTCATTGGAACCATGCCCAGATCGATTGCGTGGCGAAGAGGATCACCGTGAGGCACGGCGACTCCTTCATTGTTATCGAAGGTATTATATCAGCACCCCGTACTTTACTATCATCTGTGCAGGCCGTTAAGGCCCAACTGCAGGGGGAAGAGGTTTATCAGGTCCTATTTGAGGCGGTCGTAGCCAAGGATTCCATTGCAGATATTCCGGTAGTGCGGGACTTCGCCGACGTGTTTCCAGAGAACCTACCAGGGTTACCCCCGCACCGAGAGAAGGACTTTCAGATTTAGCTCGTACCAGGAGCTAAGTCGGTATCCAGAGCTCCCTATCGAATGGCCCCAAAGGAGTTAGTGGAATTCCGAAGCCAGCTTCAGGAGTTAGTGGAGGCCGGGTTCATTCGGCCTAGCTCTTCACCGTGGGGAGCTCCGGTGTTGTTCGTTAAGAAGAAGGACGGGACCCTTCGACTGTGCATCGATTACCGGGCTCTGAACAGGTTGACAGTCCGGAATACTTATCCCTTACCACGGATAGACGAGCTTTTTGACCAGCTGGAGGGAGCCCATTGGGTCTCAAAGCTGGATCTGAGGTCAGGGTACTACCAGCTTTGTATTCGGGAGGAGGACATCCCGAAGACGGCCTTTAGCAGCAGATATGGCTTGTACGAGTTTACCGTGATGTCGTTCGGGCTCATGAATGCACCCTCCGCATTCATGACTTTGATGAATCGGGTGTTCGAGGAGTATCTGGACGTCTTTGTCATTGTATTCATCGACGACATTCTCATATATTCAAGGATGGAGGAGGAGCACGCGAGACATCTGACCTTGACCTTGGGGAAGCTGCGTGAGCATGAGATGTATACCAAGTACAGCAAGTGCCAGTTATGGCTAAAGGAGGTGGCCTTTCTAGGCCATGTCATCAGTGGAGTAGGTCTGGCAGTGGATCCTGCAAAGATCCAGGCAGTACGGGATTGGCCATCGCTAAAGTCGGCCATGGATGTTCGAAGTTTCTTGGGACTTGCCGATTACTACCGGAAGTTTGTCAAGGGGTTCTCTCAGATTGCCCTCCCTCTTACGTCTCTGACGAAGAAGGAGTCCCCTTTTATATGGACGCCTTGATGCAAATCTGCCTTCCAGGAGCTGAAGAATCGTCTCACCTCGGCCCCCATCCTTGCTCTTCCATCAGGGAAGGAGGGATTCCAGGTATATACAGATGCTTCCTATCAGGGTATGGGTGCCGTCCTTATGCAGAATGGGCACGTAATATCCTATGCCTCCCGTCAGTTGAAGCAGCACGAGCAGAACTAACCCGTGCACGATTTGGAGATGGGGGCAGTCATTTTTGCTCTTAAGATCTGGCGACACTATCTCTACGGAGTACATTGTGATATCTTCTCCGACCATAAGAATCTGAAGTACGTCGACACCCAGAAGGAGTTAAACATCAGACAGAGACGCTGGGTGGAGTTTCTGTCGGACTACCAGTATACCATGCACTACCATCCGGGGAAGGCGAATGTGGTCGCAGATGCTCTGAGCCGGAGAGCGAGTACGACAGGAGTAGGCCCGCAGCTGATGGCCTTGGAGTTGATTAGATCATTCGAGTAGATGCAGATTTCGCTAGTGTCTGAGGATGACCCGGAGCTGTACATGGAGTACCTGGGGTCGATGGCTACTACTGATGACATTCGGGACCGCATCAGAGATGGGCAGATGCTGGATGAGAGAGCTGAGCCGATATTCCGAGCCTTGGAGGAAGGCATGACGGGAGATTACTCTTTGAGGGATGGGCTCCTGTGTTTCCGAGGCAGAGTCTACATACCAGCAGGAGGACGGATCCGGGAGGATATTTTGACGGAAGCTCATTGCAGCCGATATTCGGTACACCCGGGGATCACCAAGATGGTAAAGGATTTAAAGAGGACGATGTACTGGCCGGGTATGAAGAAAGATATTACGTATTTTGTGACACATTGCGATGCCTGCCAGCTCGTGAAGGCGGAGTGTAGGAACCCGGCAGGTTTGCTGCAGCCGCTTCCGGTGCCCGAATGGAAGTTTGAGGATATAGCCATAGACTTCATACATGGGCTACCTCGATCCCGTGCGGGGAATGACTCGATCTGGGTGATAGTGGACAGGCTAACAAAGGTGGCCAGATTCATTCCAGTGGTAAAGGGTGCACCAGTCAGTGTATTAGTACGGAGGTTCATTGAGCAGTTTGTGCGTTATCATGGGGTGCGTTATCATGAGGTTCATTGAGCAGTTTATTCATGACTTACATGCACGTATACGAGCTACCTTGACTGCTCAATACGAGTCTTATCAGTCGCACGCTAATTTACATAGGAGGGTGTTGCACTTTAAAGTTGGTGATTTGGTCCTAGTCCAGTTAGTTCTCGAACGCTTGCCATCTGGCACCGTTAAGAAGTTGGCACTGAAGCGCGCCGGCCCTTTTCGGATTATCAAGAAACTAGGAGACAACGCTTTCGTTTTGGATTTGCCGGCTGATTGGGGTATCTCTCCTATTTTTAATGTCTCGGATTTGACGCTGTTTGTTTTACCTCCACCTGAGTTGAATTCTTTGTCGTCTTCTCCCTCCACTGAAAATTCTAATGGGTTGGGGAGTGGTAGTTCGGATGATCTCTCTCCTTCGGTCCCCGCAGGTATAACATCGGATGGTACGTTATCTTCTTTTACTCCTACTGCTGACATGTTTCCCAGGTTCCCCAGGACATTTCTCACTCTAGATATGATACTCGCTGCGGAACCATTCACTATTCCAGATGGTACTAATTACCGCTTCCTCGTCCGTTGGCGTGACCACCCCCCTTCGGACGACTCTTGGGTACTCGCGACAGAGCTTCAACGTTTGGATGCCGAGCTTCTCCGCCGCTCTCTCTCCACTCACGCATCAGAGATACGTGATTTTGAGTGGGGGAGGATTGATGCAGCGCCACCGTTACTTGATGATGACCCGGTTGCCGAGGCGCTACGACATAAAGATCTGAGACGCCGTAATGATGCCGAAGGAAGTGCACGCTACCACCTCCGCTCGCGGCGTGCTAAAACCGCCATGAAAAATTAGCCTAATTTTATTATTTTCATGCACTTTATTTTATATTTTGGGAATATAAAATTATCCTATGTTTAAGTGATAATTTTATATTCATGGCATGTGTTATTTTTCATTTAGAACAATATTTATTTTGGTGTGCATTTAGCCTTTTGGTTGGATGAGATTACATCTCCATCATGGAGGGCTAAGAGTTATTGTAAACTCCTATTTAAGGAGGTGATTATGAGGAATAAGATGATTGAAGATTGATACCTAAATTTCCCTCCCATTGAGGAATTCGGCCAAAAGGAGAGAATCCAAGCCGCCTCCCCCTTGTGGTGGTGTGAAGCCGCCGCCCCTCCTTGCTCCCTCCATCCACTTTGGTGTGACTCCAGCGCGGCTTCCTTGGTGCGACTCCGTGGAAGAAGGTTGCAAACCGTTCGGTGTGACGCCGGCGGATCCGTGGAGAGAGTGATTCTCCCACCTTATCTTTGTGTGAAATTTCATCCCGGTTGGGTAAACTCTTCCCTTTGTGTGATTCTTGCTTTAGAATTGTGGAGGTTTTTCATGCACCGTTTTTTCCGTGATTTTTAAATCCGTCGCTTGCAAAATCTGAATTTGAAGGTGTTGTTATTGAATCTCTTGTTGTCCGAAACGGGTAGATCCGTCTCGGGAGTGCAACGTGGCCTAGCCTCGATTTGCTCTTCCGTTCGGCGCAATTTATGTGCCAACAAGGGAATTAATTACGACTCGAATTTCGATCGCTATTAAAGGTTTTTTGCCGCTCCGAAATAAATTATTGATGTGCTTGAAACGGCTATATTGAAATGAAAAGATGCTTGTGTAGGTGCGGTGAGTTGTGTGCTTGTTGGAGAGGTAGGTCTTAAGGACGTTGTATCGAGTCCGGCTTACGGTGAGTTGTGTGCTTGTTGGAGAGGTAGGTCCTAAGGACGTGGTATCGAGTCCCGGATTTTGGGAACCAACCGACCCCTTTTCGTTCGCTTTTGGTCGGCGTTCCCTCTTTTTATTTCTTGTTCGGTAACGTTTAGGAGTCCGTATTGTAGTCACGTCTGAATCACGGTCGTCACTACATCAGGATGGGCGGTTTACATCCAGGGAATGGAGGTCAGTCCAGGCCCATCTGGGTTCTCGGTTGACATTCAGCACAACTTTTCACCCTCAGACCGACGGACAGACAGAGCGCACTAACCGTGCACTGGAGGATCTGTTGCGACTATGTATTTTGGACATTGGCGAGCCTTGGGAGAGATTGCTGCCACTGGTCGAGTTTTCGTACAACAACGCTCATCAGTCCAGCATAGGCATGGCTCCATACGAAGCATTGTACGGAAGGAGGTGTAGAACCCCACTATCATGGGTTCAGGATGAGGATCCGCAGGCACTAGGCTCGGAGTTTGTGGGAGATACAGATGCTCAGATTAGATTGATCCGAGACAGGATGTTGGAAGCCCAGAGCAGACAGGCGAAATACTACGATGCGAGGCATCGCCAAGTAGAGTTCCAGGTAGGAGACCAGGTTTTCTTGAAGATACGGCCGATGCACGGAGTCTCGCGGGTTCGCGGGCGGAAGAAGCTCGGTCCGAGATATATGGGGCCCTATAGGATCCTGGAGCGGATCGGCCCCCTAGCCTATAGACTGGAGCTACCGCCGGAGTTAGCGGGATTGCATGACGTCTTCCACATCTCCTCACTTCGGAGGGCTCTGCTACGCCCTGAGCAGCTGATTTCCTCGGCAGATGGCTCGGTGGCCTCGGATCGGTCAGTTAACTTGGAGCCTATCAGGATTGACGACACGGCAGTGCGTGTCTTGCGACGGAAGAAGGTTCCGTTGGTCAAGGTTCTGTGGAACAATCATGGGCAGGAGGAGCATACATGGGAGCCACAGGACTTGATGCGGCAAAAATACCCGGAACTTTTTCGTCAGGTATACCTCACAACCCCTCTGGACAATCAATTTGCCTCCCTGTTTTAAACCAATGGGACTGAAATTTCAAGAATAGGGGCTAATCTTTTTTTTATTGGAGTGAATATACCTAGTTATGTGGGCGAATTAATCTTAGACTTGAAGCCGCATAAAGCAAACATAATATAGGGATGTAATTTCTTTAATTCTCATGGGATGTTACAAGCTTCTTTTCCCGATTTGGGTCCCGTAGGCTTAACCTTGATTTCGGGGACGAAATATTTGTTTTGTTTATTGGGATTTGTAACATCCCATTTCCGGCTAGACCCCTAGGAGTCGGTTGGTTGTGGTAGAACCCTGGGGAGCCCAGAAATCGAAATAAAACGATCAAGAATTCGGGTCATGGGTTGGTCACGCCCGTGACCGACCCGTCACGCCCGTGACCTAGGGCGTGAATCACTCGACGATCGTCGACCTCAGGGAGACGATCGTTGGACGCCGAATTTTCAACCCGACCCTGTCACGCCCGTGACCCAGGTGTCACGCCCGTGACCTGGGGGCGTAACTCCTTCGACGATCGTCGATCTCGGTTTGACGATCGTCGGGCGCGGAATTTGCCTCATGGCCTGTCACGCCCGTGACCCGCAATGTCACGCCCATGACATAGGGCGTGACCACCTTCGATGATCGTCGATTTCAGTTCGACGGTCGTCGGCCAGGAATTGGCCACACGGGCATGTCACGCCCGTGACCCACAATGTCACGCCCGTGATATAGGGCGTGACCACGCTCGACGATCGTCGATCCCAATTCGACGATCGTTGAACCAGAATTGGTCACACGGGCCAGTCACGCCCGTGACCCGGGTGTCATGCCCGTGACCACCCTTCGACGATCGTCGATCCCAGTTCGACGATCGTCGAACCCAGAATTGGCTAACCAGGCCTGTCACGCCCGTGACCTATGTGTCACGCCCGTGACCAAGGCCGAAACGTCAGCCAGACTGAAAATTTCGGTAACCGACGCCATAATAAATTCTAATTATGGGAATGAAAACCAAGGGTATTTATGGGCCGTTTCCTACTTTAATTATTTAAATAATTAAGGAAATGATGGTCCAATAGGAAATCGCCACCTGGCGAGCACCTCTTCATCTCCAGCGTTTCAACTGCCATTCGTCATAACCGAAACGTCATTAAGGGAATTATTAATGGCCGCGGACGTTTCATCCTTTTCCCTCCCCACTTGTTGATCTATAAAAGACTCCTAAAAGCAAGAGGAAAAGGTTAAACTCTCCCTCAAACTGTTTCAGATTTTCCCCCTTGCTGTTGAAGAATTTCCGGCGACGCCACCACCGCGCAAATGGCTTCCCGACGCTCTGCACGCCTCCAACCCGCGAACAAGGTCCTCCCCTCCCTCTTCTTCTGCGGATAGATCTTAGAAATCGTTAGGAGAGATATCGGGCTCAAAAGAGCCAGATCGGGTGAGCGTATTCGTGGTTTTCCAAAAATTTCATGGTGGCGGGTTCGCCGGAAACCACCTCTCCGACGGCCGTGTCGCCGCCCGACGATAGCCCTCACCTCAACAGAGGTGGTGGTGGTGGTGGCCGGCCAGGGAGATGGCTAGATGGCCGGGAAATAGCTTGGAAAAGTTACAGGAAATTAGGTTTTCAGGGCTCTGTTTCGGGCAGTAGAAGAAGATGAACAGTGCCGTTAAATTAGATTTTATTTTTAAAACAATTCCTGAATGAAATATCTGTCATTTTAAATAATTCAAGAAAAATACCTAGAGGCTCCTACAGAAAAAGTAGTCAACATAGAAAATGTAGCCCGTGAAGTCTGGTTTAATTTAAAATTGATTTCACTCGATTTAGAATCCTGGTTTGACCATAGCACCCTTTATGGTGAGGTCTATCCAGAGGGCCGTCTGGACCTTAGAAAAATTCCCCACTCTAAACCAGTCATCAAAATGACTTGAAATTTGGGGTGTGTCCTAATCTTACCTATATCTAGGGGCTATCCAAAAATGAGAATTTTTGGGAAATATTTTTCAATAGTTTTGAGAAAAATTCAATAATCCTAGTTTAATTTAATTAGATGGTTAAATAATTTCCAAACCCTCCCAAATTTTGGTGAGTGGTCCCTGGGTTCACCATAGGGTTCTGTATAATTTTTCATCTCATTTGGAGATGGTTAGGATTATAAATGATCAACCCTAAGTTTTGCCCTAATAAAGGGTCTTAGGTTAAAAGTGCACTTTTGAGATTTAAGTGGTCAGATCACCTCAACAGAGACTGAGATTTTTACCACTGGCTAGTAATATTCTCTAGCACCCCCCTCATAGAGTTTGAGGTGGATCGGGGTAAGTTTGCCCTAAGAACCAAGGCCAAACCCTAAGGATGGATCTTGGTGATTTGTGAAGGTCATGGGGTCAAATGACCTTGGATTGACCCGAATTTGGGTGAAAAGAACCATAGGGTCAATATAGTTCTCTGGATGTAATCTTAGCAGATTTGGACACCGTTGGGATACCTAAAAATCTAACCCTAGTTTAGGGTGCAAAACTTGTAGAGATAGGAAATGACACTAAATCACATTGGAAAGTGTTGAGATTTGGGTAGAGTGAATTATAGGGATGGTACAAGCTCTGGGCATTTTACTATGAATTTTAAGATTATTATTTTGGGTACTTCATTAACGATTTAGTAGCTTGTATGATTTGCTTAGAAAATTTATTATGAAACACACACTTCCTGGAAATTGATGAAATTTAGACAGAGAACGTTTATTATGGTTTTAAGTCTCTGTGAATTTTTATGGGATTTTTGGAAGTTTAATTCTAAGGCTTGCTTCATTAAGTATGTTTTACCTTGATTATTTGATTAAATCTTTAGTGGTGTTTAGCAAGCTAGTAAAATTATGATTCTTTGCACAAAGATCTTCTATATGTCATGCTACGGATTAGTAATTTTTCTATAATTTTTCGATGAATAATTTCAGTACTTCCTTCATTACGTAGAATTAACGTGATTATACTGGATAAATTATTTAGAGGCTAAATACTTTCTGTAAAATTCTGGGGATTTGTATTTGAGGTTATCTTGCTGTTATTTAATGATCATAATTTTTGAGTAGCCATTACTTAGGAGGATCATGTAGTTCATGTTTAAAATGACCCATGGCCCGTCCTTTGGGAAAATTAAATAAATATCAGATTAATTAGGAAAATTATAAGTTTCTGGATTTAGACAAATTATGATATGGTAGACCTCCAGTAAATATTATAGGAGATTTTGAAGATAATTTGGTGTACCTCCCCTTGTGTACCTCAGATAGCTTAGGATGGTCTACATATAGTAAAACCACGGAATTTTGATAATTGAAGGTTGGTAGGGTAAGTTAAGATTGAGTTCAACATTGGAAGTCAGGACAAGTAGAGTGTGAGACTGGTCGAGGATAAGGGAGTATGGAAACGACGACAGATCGTCCATCCCGGGAAGAAGAGGAAGAGTCTTAATACTCTAGGGTTAGAACTAAAGTAACTAAAAGAGGATCGGGTTAAGGGAGATCAACCAATAATAATAAGTGCCTTGCAAAAGGAAACTTCGGGCCGTAATGCCGCCGTCTTGGTTCCTAGTGCCCCTTGAGAGCCCTTCACGGGGTATACCGGGGGCAGTCCTGGGCTAACGTAAACCATAGGAATAATAAATTGAAAGAGCAACTAGTATAACTAGGGTTGTACATACACACACCTCGGTAGCTAGGAAGGTAGAATAATTGGTTTGGTTGCTTTCAGACAGTAGCTCTGAAGGTAGATGCACGGACGGACTGTCCGGGGGGCCGAGGGCTCGAGGGTTAGAGTACAGAATAAAGGTGGTGGGTCCTCGGTATCTGATTATCGTTCACACCGACATCGGTACGCTGACTCGGCGGTGTGGGACACTAAGCCAAAGAAAGTATGGTGGGTACAGCCAGCAGTAGTACGCGGATACTCTAGGTTGTGTTCTTCTAGGGGCGTACGGAAGGGCTAGGCCTGGTAGTGTGGATGCTAGCCTAGGAGTGGGGGGCCCGACCCACTGTCTCCATTTGGCACTACGGAGGTTCCTGGGAGTGAAGCTAACTGCCCGAACAGGGGGAACTAAGGTCTGTGCGCATAGAGTCGTGTGCGTGTGTTGCACTTGCATGGATCATGGCATAGCATATCACTACACTCATAATTGCATACAACCGACACCCCAACGTATAAATCGGTATGGGACTTTTTATACGATGGGAGCCTTGCAGAAGATCCCTTAACTTATAAGTTTGTATGGGCATTCATATAAGTTAAGGTTACATACTTACTTACTTATTTTGTTTACTTACTGTTCTCTAGCTGCCTTTTTATACAATTTGCTACTCATTAATTGCTCTACCTATTACAACATTTACACTGTTCACCTGTTATAACTTGCTAGTTAGGTCCACCGTCATCTGCTTGATTATTCTCCACTTTTGTAGCTTCCCTTTCCTCCTCTCCGCCCGGTGCTTAGGAGCCGTGGTGGGAGGGGTAGCGGATGATAGGGCTTAGTCTTTATGACTAATGGTTTTCGAACCAAACATTACAGGAGCTCCGGATGGGAGACAGGGACCAGCACCAGCGGAGTACGATGCGCATGGAGGTGGGACAGTCTAGCACCGGTGCACCTGCGACCAGCTCCGTGAGTGATTAGTATTTTCTTAGCTTCCGCGATGAGTGACTTGTAGTGAGGACTCTGATGTACTGGGCTCGAGCTCATTTATCTATTTTCCTATTATTACTATTGATGGACTGGTTATGATTTCACTTTTATTTACATGTTTCTGTGGACTTGTTTACATTTTTGTATAAATGCTTCTCTCTCTTGTGATCGAAAAGGGCCGGCAGAATTGTCGTTTTGTAGTGGTTGCCTTCCCGTGAGTCGGTGCCACCGCAAAGCGGTAATTCTGGGCTAAGACCCCGGTGGTTGAAAGAGAAAAAAAAGGGGGTCTTACATGTCGCAATTTCAATGGCTAAGTCAGAATATATTTCTGCCAGCAGTTGTGGTGAACAGTAGCTTTGGCTAAAGAATCAACTAGAAGATTACAACATGAAGGTTAAAGACATTCCATTGTTTTGCGACTCCTCCCGCGCAATAACAATTGCCAATAACCCAGTCTCTCAAAGCCGGATAAAGGACATCAAGCTCAGATATCACTTCATCCTGGAACATGTGGAGCAATGGGATGTGGATCTGCAGTATGTGCCAACAGATCAGCAAGTTGTAGATATTTTCACGAAGCCGCTGGACGAGAACAAGTTCAATTTCTTCAAAACTAAACTTGTGATGCTGAACAAAGAAGGATAGACCAAAAGAGATCATTTTAAAGCTCAAGAATCGAGGATACACCAAAAAGGTTAGAAATTTCTCTAAGTTGAAGTCACTTCTCGAGAACTATAACCCTGTCTCTCGAGAACTACTCGTCCACTCAAGAAATGACCCGTCTCTTTTCAAATTCTGTTCATTTCTTCATTTTCGCAAACCGCCTGATTTTTGCCTTAATCAAAGGCTTTTTTAGGTTAATTAGACACTTAATCATCGTTACTAGGTTTATATATATACATGAAACTGTAGATTTCATAAATAAATCGACATTTCAAATCCCTTTCTCTCGAAAACTCTTCGCCTTCCGCCGACTCAAGGATATCGACACCGCCATTCTCTCGCGCTCCGTTCGTCGCCGTATTCAGAAACCATGGCGCAGCAATCCAGAATAGGAGTGGGAAGTGTACTTGTGGTTACCTAGATTACCGAACTCTCAGATGTCTTCAAGAATCCTTTACTTATTCTCGACACCACGGGTCTGAATTTCGTTCTTCAAGAACCTTGCAAAATTCTGCTCCCAGAAGTTGAAGAGTTCTTTCAATATGTCAAGATAGGGAGAAATAATACAGTATTGAAATCAAAGATAAAGGGGATTAAGATCAAGTTGAACAATTCCATTCGGTCCAAACTTCTAAGTTTACCAATAGTAGATGAGGAAGATGAAATTACACAAGAAGACAATGACAGAACCTATCACTTCTATAGAGTTCTAGTAGACATCACCTCTCTCAGAAAGACAGTTCTGAAAGATGTAAGCACGTTTTTGGTAGATATTGTTGGGAAGATCCTATAGTGCAGGACCGGCTCTGTTGGTTTCATCACCAATGACCTATTCAATGTAATGTCTGCTATCGTCTGCAGGAAGAAATTTACGTATGGGATGATGATTTTTGATATAATAAGGGACAACATAAAGGATCCAAAGTTTGCCAGGATAATTTCTTTGATGCTGCATGAAATTAATCCAACAGTTTTTGACACCTCCAAAGGAAGACCTATTCATCACCTGAAAAAGATCCCAATAACTTCTATACAAAGGTGGGAGTTAAAACTTAAGAACCCCAAATAGATTGCAAAAGAGCATGCACACCCTGTTGTAGAAGACAGGACCCCATCTCCCTCCTCTAATGAAATTGCTGAACCATCTGGTGCATCAACTGAGGGGGAGCCTGCCTCATCTGTTCTAGATGAAGAAACTCCCTCTCCTCCTCCTTAAGTGAGATCACCAGTTAGATCACAAGTCATATCTCCAATCAGGTCACCAATGGCAGATATATCAAATTAGACAATCTTAGATGAGCAAGCTCAGAAAACCCTCAACTCTACTACAGAAGAAATAGACAACTCTACGGCAGAAATAGAAAACATGATAAAAGAACTCACTTCTGATGAGCCTCTTCCTTCCCTCCCTTCAAAAAATGCAGAAGAAGCCCAAAGTATCCATCTCTAGCACCTTCACTATCTCCAGTACCTTCTCCCAAAGAAACTCCTTTTTTATCTCCAAGCAAAGACTCCCATCAACCAGATACTATACTTCTATCAGAAGAAGATGAGCCAGAACAAGAAGCAGTTGAAGTTCCCCTGAGAAGAATTGACATTTCTATTCCCACCCTCCATGGGTAGGAAGAAAATAGAGTCATTCATACTACTAGAGCTAAAAGCTATGTAGTTGTTGAAGAAATCCCTCCATGGGAAGTCCCTCCTCAACCTCAAATTTCTCCTCCTGCTATTCCTGCTGCTGCTTCCCCTGTATGTTCAGATATTCTTATTAAGATTGAAGTAATACTGAGTGAGCAAAGAAAGTATTTTGATGAACCTCTGAGACTAGTTCAAGACAAAGTATCTGCTTTAGAGAAAAAGATGAGCATAGGTATTCAGAAATTCAACACAACACTGACTCTCTGAAAGAGCTATTTCAGATTTGTGGAAAAGCTATAGACCACACTATCACTAGTGTTGCTAAGGTCATGGATCAATCAGTAACCCTTGCTTTCAACCAAATTTACTTGGAAAAGAAAGCCCAGGAAAACCTCCTGAAAATCAGTGAAGAGGTTGGTACCTTCAAAGAAGATGTTATAGACACACTATCTATAGAATTCAGAACGGGGGATAGTCTAGTGAAATAATATGTGAACAAGTTTATTGCTACTGCCAACACTGACTGATCTAAGAAGTTAATAGAAATTAATAAGTGTGTTTGGGAACATATCTAGTTTGTGAAATTTCATAACTATGACACTGCAGTCTTGTTGCATAACCAGATATTCCCTGAATTCCAGGTTGATCCTAATATCATACCTCATCACCTGAACCCCCTTGCTGATGGTCAGTCAAGTGAGATGCCTGCTCAGATGCAACCTCAGATTCCATCCTTCTCACCAAGTCCAGAAGATCAATTTCCTCCTACCGCTTCCTATGATCAAGTTTGGGATGATGTTATTCCTCAAGGTCTACCTGAAATCCACATTCCTAAAAAGAGGAAGTATGGGGAAGGCCCCTCTGCTAGCAAAAGTGTCCCTAAGCCAGACTCAGAGAAAAGGAAAGTACAGGAATTAGCTGAAGTCTGGAGTCCTACTTCTAAGGCTATGATTCTTGATACTCTCAAGCTAGAAATGGACTACAATAAAAGCAGGAAACTCCACTACAGTTCTTTTGAGTGGGAACTCTATGAAAAGTCCATGACTAAAAAGAGAATCTATGACAAGGAATATGGGAAGAAAAATCCAAATGCACGTCCTAAACCTCCAAAGTACTATCCAAAGCCTTTCAGCTACCAGAGAAGATATTAAGAGAAGTATGAAAGGCAACATAAGAGCAAGGACTGATTTTCTGTTGATAACCCTTTTGTGATTAAGGATGAAATGAATGTTGATATGAAATCTAAAACACTGTATATATATAATTTCTAGTTTTGCTGATTCTGTGTTTAGTTTTTCATTAATTGCATTTGATCGTGTCTTTATATACAGTTCTTTATTTGTTGATATAATTCACCTTAGTGTAGCAGGTTATGACTTCAACAAATAGGGGGAGATTGTTTGTTATTTCATCCACAATAACCCAGATTTGCATGAAGTCACCCTTGAACTAAGACGAATTAAGTTGTATTTGATCTCTCTATTTAGTTATGTGTTTGCAGACTATCATTGCAAAGTGTAGACCAATGTCAGTCTACAGTGGGTCATGAACACAGGACCATACAGTGTAATCCCTCAATAAGTGATCCAAGGTGTTGACTCATGTGTAGCCTCTCTATTGGGATACACTTCACATTCAAGCACTTGGAACATTGGATGAAGATTGGATTCATGAAGAAGAAAGATTTCCTAACATTTAGAATTTTTTCAGTCCACTTCTCGAGAAGCCTAGTATAGTTCTTGAGTAATGGAGTTAGCAAAACTCGAATATTTAGCTTAGTACTCGAGTACAAGTCTTAGTTCTCGAGTAACATCATTATAGTTCTCGAGAAGCCTAGACTAGTTCTCGAGTAGACTCAGCCTATACTTCTCGAGTAGCTAGAGCTAGCCTTGAAAATTTTTCTATGTCCATTTCTCGATAAGTCAGCTTAGCACTCAAGTACAAGTTTTAGTTCTCGAGTAATGTAATCTTAGTTCTCGATAACATTAGTTTAGTTCTTGAGTAGACCTAGCTCATGTTTCTTGAGTACTTACCTAAGTCCAGAACGTATAGTTCTCGAGTAATCTGCCTGTTCTCGAAAACTTAAATGTCTTTCTCGAGAACTGAAGTCCAATTTTTTCAGAAAATTCTCTTAAGTCCAGAATCATCGGGATTTCCAAATGAAATATCGTGATTGGTCCACGTGTCGTCATTAATGTCGATTCTAACTGTTAGGGGAGATATTATATAAGGTCTTGTCATTAAGACTAACCCTAAGCGGTGAACTGTACTATTCAAAGATTTCTAGATCGGCCGTCTCTCTCTAAAAATAAAGGATTTACAGAAGTCATCGCCGCTCATCTTATCGCAAATGCCGATTTCTATTTTGATCGACTTGCTGTTCAAGGGATTCATAAATGTTAATCTTCTCCTTGATTGAGTAAGTCTAAGTTTCTCAGAACTGATCCACCGAGAGTCTTCTTCAATAATTTCTGATAAAGCCGCAATGTTCAAGAAAGAAGACCTAGGGACAGATTTTCAGTTCTAAGAAGAAATTACTGTTTGTATTTTCAGATTTCTCTTTAATCTTGTAGGAGATTATTCTCCAAGTGTACGAGCATCATTTTCCGAGTTGTAGGAAGTATTCATCTTCCGAGTGAAGATCCATTTGGATCAAGATTGTAGAAACTTGGTTCAGAGACGTAGGATTGGTTTTCAATCCGACATAGTGGAGTAGCCGAGTCTAGTGATTTACTAGATCGGTGAGGGAAAGTGGACGTACCCAAGGTTGGGGAACCACTATAAATCTTCTTGTCGTCTCTGATTGCTTGATTGTTTTTTTACAAGTTCGTTAAATTTTTTATTCCGCAAATAGACGCACGATTAACCTATTCACCCCCCCCCCCCCCTCTAGGTGATTTAGGTAGACAACTTAACACTTTCAACTTTAATAAATTTATCGGTGATAAAAAAATGATAAAATAACATGATATATTGAATTACACAATTTTCTAGAAAGTTTATACCCTTAATTTGTATTTATGATAAAAAGGGTAAATATATAACATTGCACAATAAGTACAAAAATAGCTCATCCCAAAATTCTGAGAAAATTATTATAGGTTTGAATGTTCCTAAAAGGAGCCTAGCCCAAATTTCAAAATTTTGCAAAAACTATTAACCATATATATTTCCTTAATACAAAAATGTGTAAAATTAAATTCTTTGACATTTACCATACATATGAATACAAAAATTTTACCAAAATTCTCAGATGCCTAAAATATAAATTTTAACCATAGGACAGAAGCATGGATTTTTACCAAGTCATTAAGTCAATTTTATTTTACTAATACACTTTTAATACAAAAAAAAATCATAATTAATTTCTTTGGATTTTTGACCCCATAAATCCTAATATCTCTAATTATAGTTCCTTTCCTCTTGTTAGGTGTATGACTAAAATTTGATCAACATGCAACATGTCCATGGTGCAAAATTAAACAAACAATCCTTTTTTGATTAAGCCACTCTTAATTACATACATGCCCTAAGTCATGCATGTGGAATACACCAACATTCAGAGGCCCAAATGTCCCAAAATTGTTTCTAGAGTCCTAAAATGACAAAATAGTCATGCCACCTAAATTTGGGGTCATTTTGAGTTGTAATACTCCATAATTCACATTATTTTTGTAAATAAAATAATGAGAAACTATAGAAAAATGTTCTTTTAAAAAATCTACTTTTTAGCACATGCTAGGACTAGGACACATGCATGCATGGTCAAAATTTCATCTTATTTGGATTTTCCATCTAGGAGATATTAACATTCAAAAATCAATCCTACATAAGGACCAGTCCTAGGAAAAATGGCCTACAGGGAGTTGTGGTGCCTCAATTGACTTGATCTTACATCCTACAAAAAGAAGAAACATATCACTATAAAAGTTATTTTGGCCAACTTTTGATGATATGGCACCTAAGTGCTCAAAAGTGGCAGGAAAATTACTGTAAGTTCAACTTAATTATGAATTGGTCTGCTAATGACATATTAGGGAAATGAATCAGTGGCCCTGATTTCGTCTCATTCCTTTAGTTGATGACCCAGATTTCCCCAAGCTTGTGAGCCACGATCTCGGCCTCCCAAGCTCCTCCTCGGCTAGAAGCCGCCACCACCACTTCTGTTGAGGTGGTGGTCGTCGATTGGCGCCAGAATGGCCAATAATGAAGGGGTTTCCCTGGCAACCCAAGAGGAAGCCCATGAGGCTATTTTTCCATGGAATTGAAAATGGAGCTCTGCTTAACTGATCACGAATCTAACGCATGACACCTTAGATGTTTAGCATAGAGGGAGGGGAGGAGAAATGGACCTAGAGATGGGCTTGGCAGTGGGTGTGGTGGTGGTGTGCTATTGCTGACGAGCTAGCTTGAATTCCACCTCATGATTTTGTTTCTCCATTGAATTCCTTGATCCAAAGTTCGATTCGGACTCCTCTCAGTGTTCTGAAGTGATAAATGGGTCAGTTTAGCTGGATATGGCTGTATAGGGAGTTGCCATGAATAGGTAGGTTTGGCTCAGGCAATTGATGATCCTGAGATCCAAGTGACATCCCTTGCTGCAATTCAGCTGAGAACACTTGAATGAGCTCAGAACAGAGCTTCGGGAGAGAGGAGGAGGGCCAACTGGCAACCATTCCTTCTTTTCCTCATTTCTCCCTCCTAAAATTGGGGAAATTCCTTTGCTAACCTCCATGCATGTCCCCAATCCAAATTTCAGAGGGCTTGGGTTGTTATTAGCCTAATGTGCTGCCGGTGGGTTTGGATTGAGGCCCTAGCCCATTGGGTATGGGTTTAGTTATTAATTCCACCATTTAGGCTCTATGTTGGCCATGGTTTACTTGGGGGTTTGACTTGGTCAACTGAGGTGTGTCCTGGTCCTATGTGTTGGTCTTGAGTCTAGTGATACCTCCCAAAATTGATTGGAACATGGTGATGCCCTAATTAGGTTAATTTAGCCAATAAGTATGATTTTGACCAAAATTGGGAAAAGTATGACTTTTGACAAATTGGACCAATTGATGACCCCATAATTCAGCTTTTTCAGTCCAATGCACTCCAATTGGAGATTATGATATAGTGGTGGAGCCATATTAACCATATGATGCATAATTGATCCAATAAGGTTTGAGTTGAACTATATTTACCTAAAGGGCACTTTTGTCAATTTGGCCAATTTGTTGACCCTCTGATAGTGTATTTTGGTCACTTGGGTCTCTTTTAGGGTTAGGAACGTGTTGGTGAGGTCAATTTGCACTTGTGAGTTCAATTTGGGCTAGTTTATCCTAAGTTGACTTGTACACTATAGTGGGCCCCATGTGGGTTCATCCTAAGTCATTGGGCCCTAAGGTCACTACCAAGCCTAAATCATCAAACTCACCACATGTCCAATCCTAATTAGTGTTAAGTGGTCTAGAAGGAAATAAGATGTTACAAATCACACAAAACAAAACAAAATTTTGTCCCGAAATGCAAATTCGGGTCTACGGGGTTCTATGCATAAGAAGTTAAGAAACCTTTTAATGGTGTTTAAGATGTACTTGAGGCGAAGAGTCCCGGGTACTGTTCCTGCATCAGGTCCATCAACTCCCAGATATGCTCCACCTGCCTTTGGTTGGACCACAATACCTTGACTAAGGGAACCTTCTTCTTCTGTAGAATGTAAATCGCTGTATCGTCGATCCGGACTGGCTCCAAACGAACTGAATGACCAGATGCTACTGGGCCTGTTGTAGCCGTGTTATGCTGCTCCGACCAAAGAAAGCCTTTCCAAAGTGAGGAGATATGGAAAACTTCATTATCTAACTCCGGTGGAAGCTCCAGCCAGTATTCTAAGGTACCGATCCGCTCCAGGATCATTAAAGGCCACATGAATCGTGGGCTGAGCTTCTTGTGCCTCCGCACCTACAAAACCCCGTGCACTGGATGTATCATCAAAAAGACTATGTCTCCCACCTGGAACTTTACCTTTTGCTGCCTCATATCATAATACTTGGCATGCCTACTCAAATCCTCTAACATCCTGTCTCATATAAGCCGAATGTGCGTGCCCATGTCCTCAAAATAATCTAATCCAAGTGCCCTTTGATCCTCATCCTTGACCCAATATAGCAACATCTAACACTACCTTCCATAGAAGTCCTTGTATGGTGCCATCTCAATGCTTCCATGGTGGCTGTTGTTATAAGAGTACTCTTTCAATGGCAATAACATCTCTCAGGGCTTCCCTGTATCCAAGATACACGAGCGAAGCAGATCCTAAATGGTTCGGTCGGTCCTCTCTGTGTGACCGTAAGTTTGTGTATGGAAATGCATGGTAAAAGGAAGATAAGAACCTCCACTCCCTAGAGATGAACCGACCATCACAATCTGAGACAATCATCTTGGGCACGTCGTGGTATCTAACGAACTAATTTACAAATAATATCACCAAAACTACAACCGGAGTGTCTTTCCTGAATGGTATGCATCATTCTACCTTTGTCAATCTTTCAATAATGACACAAAGAGAATCATGCTCTGAGTGGGAGCGATGCAAACTGTGTACAAATTCCATGGCTATGTCCTTAAACTTCCACTCTAGCACTGGCAATGGATGTATAAGTCCTCTTGGGCTTTTACACTCTGCCTTCACCTACTAGTAGGTCTCGCAGTATGTCAATAATTATATGATCTCCCTCTTCATCCCGGACCAGTACATGTCCCTTCGCAGTTCTTCCTTCATCTTAGTGATTCAAGGGTGCACTGAGTACTGAGTGTAGTATGCCTCCCTGAGTATGTCCTCCCAAATCCCACCTCATGCATGTATATAGATATAGCCACAGAAATGAACGAGATCATCACATAATTAATAATCCTCTGACTTGCCCCTTCTAGGGCTCGAAAAACAGGCTGCATTGCTGCATCCTGCCTCTGATGTATTATGATACAGTCCCGTATATCACATATGATTCTTAGAGAGGCCAAGTACTCATTATAGATCTCTAGATCGGCCTTGGAATCCAAGGAAATATACATATCCTCCAACATCTTCACTAACTCCATGTCCATCACTCAGGGCTCTGGTCTAGTAGTGTCGACTCTCCTGCTCAAAGCATCTGATATGGTGTTCGCCTTCCCCGGGTGATATTGCATGGTATAATAATAATCACATAGGAACTCTAACCATCTACTCTGGCATACGTTAAGATCCTTCTATGTATCGATATATTTGAGGTTTTTGTTATTTGAGAAGATCTCACAACTAACCTCGTACAGGTAATGCCTCTATATCTTCAAGGAAAATATCACTGCATCGAGCTCTATGTCATGTACCGGATAGTTATACTCGTGCTTCTTTAATTTCCTTAAAGCATATGCTATAATATGCCCATGCTGCATAAGAACTGCACCCATCCTATAGGATTATGCGTTAATGTAGATGTGAAATCATTCATTCCCAGATAGAAGTGCAAGGATAGGGGAAGAGGTGAGTCTATCCTTCATCACCTGAAATGTTGTCTCGCACTTCTCTATCCAAGTAAAATTGGCACCCTTCTTTGACAAGGATGTGAGGGGAAGTCTTATCCTCGAGAATACCTCCACGAACATTCGGTAGTAACTTGCTAATACAAAGAAACAACACACATCTGAGGCCAACTTTAGCCGCGACCAATCTCTCACAGCTTGAACTTTGTCTGGGTCAACTACCAACCTGGCTCCACTGATGGTGTGTCCCAGAAAGGCTATCTCCCATAGCCAGAACTAACACTTAGAAAACTTGACATATATTTGGTGCTCCCTCAACTTGCCTAACATGAGTATCAAATGCTGGGTATGCTTCTCCTTCGTCCTAGAGTAGATCAAGATATCGTCAATGAAAACTATGATGAATATATCTAAGTAGGTCTCGAACACACGGTTCATCAGTCTCATGAATGCGGAAGGATCATTAGTGAGTCTAAAGGGCATCACTGTGAATTCATAGAGTCCATATCGTGAATTGAATGTTCTCTTCGGTATGTCTTACTCCTGTATCCGTAGCTTGTAGTATTCAGATCTCAAATTAAGTTTGGAGAACCAATAAGCTCCCTACAACTATTCAAATAGCTCATCAATCCATGGTAATTGATAGGTATTTGGCCCTATTAACTGGTTAAGCTCTCGGTAATTGATGCAGAGTCGTAGCAACTCATCCTTATTCTTAACAAATAATACTGGGGCTCTGTATTGTGATGAGCTCGGCCAAACAAAACTTGACTCCACAGGCTCTTATAGGTGGGTCCTAAACTCTTCCAACTCCTTGGTTGCAATCTTGTAAGGTGCCTGAGACACAAGACTTGCTCTGGGTACCAACTGGAGTAGGAAATCCATATCTCGACTCAGAGGCAATCCTGGCAATTTCTCTGAAATATGTTGGAGAAGTCCCGGACCACCGAAATATTAGTAATTGAGGCTTCTTCTTCCGCCATCTTGAAGAAAATCAAGTACACCTTGTTTCCCTGCTCGTGGGCTTTGACAGCTTGTACATATGATAATACTATACGAGAGACCGGTCTAATACCTTTGATGATGACCTCTGAATCTCAATGTCCTAAGGTTATCCTCCTTATCGGGCAATCAATCCGAGAATGGTTCTAGTGCAACCATATCATGCCCAAAATAATATCGAAATCCTGCATCTTCAAGATCGTCATTGGTGTCTTGAATATCTTCCGTCCAATTTCTGCGTCCATGTTGCACTTGGCAGAGGATACAATCTCTGAGCCATCTATTAGACGCACCCTCCTATTTATGACGGTAAAGTGTTGTACGCCTTCTAGTCCCTAAAGGAAGTCTTTAGATATGAATGAGTGAGAGGCACCCGGATCGAACAAAGTATGGGCAACCTTGCCACTAATAAAGAAAATACCTGTTCAAACCGAAGAATCGTTCAATGTGGAGTTTGAACCTTGGGGGAGGGATGATCACACAGTTACTTCTCTCTCACTAGCTAACCGACCAATTACTTCACACAAGGAACAAGCCCAAGGCTCTAGAACAGAGGTCCCACAACACACCTGGAAGATCTTAGAGTCCTTCACCTCCTAGCCAAGTGCCGAGCTAAGGATACCTCAGAAAGCGCAAGAATACTAGGGCATAAGTATGCTTGCCTTCTGAGGTACCCCCTTAGATCTATATATATATTTCGGAAAATAGTATGCAAATAGCATACCTCTGCTTCTTTGACTGGATATATGCAGCCCAATTTGTTCTGCCAACAACCAATCTCTGTTGTTCTAACTAGCTATATGCAGCCCTATAAGGGCATCCATGTAATTATACCTATAGATCCCACTGGGCGAGTGGTCCATAGGGGCACCACTAGCCAAATGGGGTGATTGTTGGAGAAGACAAGCACTCGCCTAAGGGATATTCTCCGGTGGCAAATGCAGGATCTAAAGGATGCAAGCAAAATCTTTCATGCCTCTCGCCCCCCTGACCTTCCCTGGGCGAGACCCCTTTCGCCACCTAGTCAAAATCTATTCGGGAAGGGTCTCACACATTTCCTGAGCTAAGATAAGGTGCCCTCAACACAAGCTTCAAACAACACAAAGAGATTAAAGGCGTTGAGTGGAGAAGCATCACTCAATGCTGGGAACTGAAAGGCATTGAGTGGAGAAGCATCACTCAATGCTGAGAACTGAAAGTCATTGTGTGGAGAAGCATCCCTCAATGCCGAGAATAGAAAGCCATTGAGTGGAAAATCATAATTCAATGCCGGTAACAGAAAATCATTGAGTGGAGTAGCATCGCTCGATGCAAGAATTTAAAAGGCATTGAGTGGAGAAGCATCACTCGACATCGGGATCTGAGGGCCTCCTTCCTCCCCGAGCGCAAACCTTCCTGTATTCCCCAGGGCGGTATCCCTTCCTCCTATTCCACTCGCCTGACCCACTCAGCTGATAGCTAGCTCCAAGTTAGGTCCCAGCCCCTAGGTCCCACTCATCGAATACGGGGTTGTACACAATCCCCGCTCTTTGCGAGCTTTTGCAAAATCTTGGAAAGAATCATCCAACTCTACATATTCGATGAGTGCATATTCTCCTAGAAAGTAATCTTTTGTAGGTCCCTCCATGGTTTTATATATATCCTCAACGGGGGTCGAGGCTGCCTTGCACCTTCTTGGCTTTCTCAGTTCTCGCCTCCATGGAGATGTGGCTTTTGAAGGAAGCTATTGATCGCCTCAACGATGTCCGCACCAAAGATAAGGCCTTGATGGGTTCATTCGCCACCTGGCTTACGCGAAAAGTCCCTGGGTCCTCCCAAAAGATGAAAAAACCGAAGGTGGTCAGATGCTATTTGACCAAAGAGGAGTCGCTCTCACAGGAGCCTTCCAATTACGGGATTCCCCCGCTAAGTTCACTTTCCTTCTACTACTTGTTTGTGTAAAGAAAGATGTTGACACTCTGGTCACAGATCCATACGAAAGAAAAAGAAGATGGGGAAACGAGTGCCGAACCGCACTCGCGGATGGTCAATAATGATGAGGCGGCTCGCGAGATCACCCTGCGGATCCAGACGTCGAAATCTGGTGCTCCCCTTCGAGAGAAATGTAAGTCTTCTTGTATTATGGCCCTTTATATAATGGCTCACCTACCTTTTCTTTGATGCTCTACCTTTTGTAGCTATGGGATTAGTTCCCGCGCAGAGATCCCCTACCCGCAAAATTCCAGTGGATACCGCTTTGATCATTCAACCACCAGCTAATATTGTGTCCATCCTTCCTCCGCAGGTCAATTCTTTTGCGGCTAAGCCAATAAGTTCCCTCCAAGGCTTGGGAAAGGGAATATAACCATCAACGATCCCTTTGAAGGACAACCCGACACTTCTCGTCAGCCCTTCGATAAGGATGCGAGCGATGGACCAGGAAACAAAAACCTACTTGCATTCTGTTGGTACCCTAGTTTGATTTGAGTTTAGTCTTCTCCTTTTGTCCCTTGACCCAAGAAATATCTATGGTCATTGGTTAGTGTTCTAGCTGTAGAGTTCTCGCTTTTCCAGATGAAGAATTTGGTTAAGTAGTTTGTTCGTTCGACTATCGTCGAACGCCGCTCGACTATCGTCGACTAACTGTTCGACGATCGTCTATCAGTTGTTCGACTTTCAGTCTGCGAGGATAGTTCGACTATCGGTTGATAGTTCGACTATCTGTGTGCTTTGATAGTTCGACTATCTGCTTGGATAGTTCAACTATCTGATAGCTCGACTATCTGTTTGATAGGTCGACTATCTGCGTTGTTTGATAGCTCGACTATCTGTTGATAGATCGACTATCTGCTTTCTTCTGATAGTTCGACTATCTGTTGATAGGTCGACTATCTGTTTTCCCTTGGTAGTTCGACTATCTGTTTTGATAGTTCAACTATCTGATAGCTCGACTATCTGTTGATAGTTTGACTATCTGTTCTGCGTTGATAGTTCGATTATCTGTTGATAGGTCGACTATCGGTTTTGCTTTGATAGTTCGACTATCTGTTGATAGTTCGACTATCTGTTTCGCCTTGATAGTTCGACTATCTGTTGATAGGTTGACTATCTGATAGTTCGACTATCTTTTGATAGTTCGACTATCTGCTGTGATGGTTCGACTATCTCCTGTGATAGTTCGATTATCTGGATCGTTCGACTATCTGTCCGATAGTTCGACGATCTTCGTTCTTCGGTCGACGATCTCCGAGGGTCGTTCGACGTTTTCTGTCTGCCTTTTTATTTTGTATTTATTTATTATATTTAATTAATTAATACATTATCTAGCATGTGTTATTTCAGTTGTTTTATGATAATATTTCCAGGCAATATTTGCTCCATCCCTTTTGCCTGAGTAAAATCTTTTCAGATAAAGTTATTTGTCTTATTAGCTGACATTGTATTTTACTTTATCTGCTGTCAGTCCTTTATAGCCGTTAGACTGAAAAGTCTTTCTTCTGCTATGAAGAGTTTGTTTCTGATGTGACTTTATTTAGTACTTTATTATCAGATTGCTTCCTGCAGCTTCCTAGAAAAAGGTTTATCCCTTTTATAGAATGTTTTTGCTGCAAGAGATTGTTTGTCCTTTTGATATTTGCAGCCCAGGTCTCAAGTTTCAGAAGAAGACAAACAATTCAAATTAAAGAGAGCCGTTGCTTGTTGCTGTTATAAAAAGGATCCTTTGAAGAAGGATTTAAGCTAGCTAACTAGCTACCCAGTTATTCATTTAAGCATTCAAGCCTTCATCAAGACCAAGTTTTCTGCTCTCAGCAATTTCCATTCATTTGAGAAGTGTTAAGCTCTTATGTTCTTCTTCAACCTGAGTTCTCCTGCTTCCAGGAAGTTCAAACTCAGAGTTCTTTTGAAGAAGAAGAAGAAGACAGCTGCTTGAAGATTTCTAATCTTATTATTTATTATCTTCTTGTAGTTTTTCCTTCAGATCTTTTTGAAGAGTTTTCTGCACTGAAGCAAGACTTCACCTCGACATCTTTGAGCCAGGGGAGCCTTGATTCTTTAGAGCTTTCTAGCTCAGTGCAAGTCTTTGTGCTTCTCTAATCTATTGTAAAATAGAGAAGACATCTTAACCTTCTTTCCCCCTCCTGTACAGGGTTATTACTCCCTTCAAAAGTATCCCTTGGTGGCAGGGCACCTGATCAAAAACCTGTGTTTGGTTTTTTAGACACCTGATCAAAAGTCTAAAGGGTTTCTGGAACTACCTGAAGCAGATCCTGTTGGTGGCAGGGCACCTGATCAAAAACATGAGTGGATTCCTACCTTGTTGGTAGAAGAGTGGACGTACCCAAGTTGTTTGGGGAACCACTATAAATTCCTTGTGTCGTCTGGATTGCCTTGTTTAATTCCTGCATTGTGGCTGTGAATAGATATAATAGGTTTGCTAGTTGCTGATTAGGTTTTCCAAGCCTTAACTGTAATTACAGTTAGCTTGAGTTTGTGCACAACACTTGTGTTAGGCTTTAGGGTTAATTCTATATCTATAATCTTTTCATTCCGCGTTTCACTCCAAGGGAGTTGGGTAGACCATTAAGTTTTGTCTAGTGCAAAATTTGATAACTCTATTCACCCCCCCTCTAGAGTAGTATCTATCCCTTCACTTTCAATTGGTATCAGAGGGAGGTTGACTGACTGAATAGGCTAACACCTAAGTCACAATATCCTGATAGATACCAAACCTTATAGATATTCACTATCATGGCCCAGTCCAAGGATTATTCTAGCACCAGACCTCCAGCATGCAACTTAGCTAAGTTTGGCATCTGGAAGGCAAGAATAAAATTATATATGAATTCTATTGATGAAAGCATCTTTGCTTCTATTTTGTCAGGTCCCCCAAGAGCACCTGCTGCTGCTACTGCCTCATCATCTGATATGAGTGCAGTGCCTCCTCCAGATTACAATGATGAGTACAAGAAGGCCAAGATAGCAGATGCCAAGGCAATGAACATTCTGGCTCAGACAATGTCTGATGAGGTATTCCAGAAGGTAGCTGACTGCTCTTCAGCAAAAGCTATGTGGGATACACTGAACCAGATTGTAGCTGGTTCAGCTGATAAAAGGAATGACAGAAGGTCCAACCTTATCTCACAATATGATAACTTCAAGAAAACTGATGCTGAATCAGTTGAAGCCATGTACACAAGGCTCAGCTCAATCATCAATGAGCTGAGGACCCTTGACAAGGACATATCATTGACAGAAGTCAATGATAAGATTCTTATGTGCTTCCCTAGCACATGGGATCTAAGGATCTGGCCCATCAAGGAAGCCAGAAGCACCACAGAGATCTCCACTGAAGCCCTTCTCGGCAAGCTCAAGTCTTTTGAGCAAGTGCTGAAGACAAGGGAAGCAGAAGCAGAAGCAAAGACCCCTACTCCAACAAGAAAAGAGCAATCTCTAGCTCTTAAGGCTGCTGATGCTTCTGAAGGCAGCCAATCAAATGAGGAACTAATAGCATTGTTTGGCAAGAGGTTTATCAAGATGGGGAGAAAGGAATTCAGAAAGAAGTCTTCACGCTATGAAGACAAACCAAGGTATGATCGTTCACCTGCTAAAGAAATTATATGTTATGGTTGCAGGAAACCTGGACACATCTTACCAGAGTGTCCAGAGGAGAAGAACAAAGATAAGAGGAAAGAAAAAGAACAGCACAGGAAGCACTCCAAGCCATCCTCCTACAAGAACAAGAAGAAGGAGAGAGGTTTCATTGCTGAAACCTGGAGTGATTCTGATGAAGAATCTTCCTCCTCTAGCTCCAGTGAGGATGAGGAAGAGAAGAAGGCAAAAGAAGTTTGCCTCATGGCAATAGATGCCTGCAGCAACCACTCTGCTGCAGAGAGTTCAGATTCAGATGAAGAGATGCCTACAGAAGATGAGGTACTATCTTCTTATGACTTCAATTCTGAAGAATTTAAATTAGATTTTAAATCATTATGCTTAGACTTAATTAGTTCAGAAAAAGAGATTAATGAACTTAGAAATAAGTTAGCTGACTCAGAATTAATTGCTACAGAAAATATTAGGTTAAAGGAAGATCTCACTACTTGTAGTGAAGAAATTAAATTTCTTAAAATGGAGTTAGCTAAGTCTAAGAGGTTAGAAGAATCACTTAATGGTAGAAGCCTTAAGCTGTTAGAGATAACCAGCATGACTAACACTAGGTCAGGTAATAACAAACTAGGCTTAGGAGCTTCTCCCAGTGAATCCCCAGTTATTCTTAAAAATAATCTTTCAACTCCAGTGAACTTCATTTCAGCTAGTGGAATGAAGAACACTTAGCAAGTAAACCAAGTTAATAAAACTTTAAATAAGGCTAAGAGAGAGAAAAGAAAGAAATTTTTTAAAGAAATGCAAAGAGCGTCGAACGCCGCTCGACGATCGGAAGCTCAATGGTCGAACGAAGCTCGACGATCTGAGCGCCCATCGTCGAACGTCGATCGACGTTTTCAATATGATTTTCAAAATCATCATCAGTACCATAGAAACCTAAATGAAAATAGAAACCCTAGGTTTGTTGACCCATCATCTGCATGGAGAATCCCACTTAGGAGATCTCACCCATTAGGTTATCACCCTCAGCCTGCATTTTCATTTATTTCTAGCTTTTCTTATGTGAAAAACAAGGGACCCAAGGTTACCTGGGTCCACTCTGTCTAAATAAATGTCTTGCAGGTGAAGGCCTATCCTATCACTCAAAATAAGTTGTATTTGGATAGTGGATGCTCCAAGCATATGACAGGAAATAAAAATCATCTGTCAAAGTTCAAAGCTAAGCTCGGCCCAAAGGTTATCTTTGGAGATTCCAGCTGTGGTCAGACAGAAGGCTATGGCAGGATCACAATTGGAGATGTTACTTTCAAGAGAGTTGCATATGTGACTGGACTGAAGCACAATTTGATCTCAGTCAGCCAGCTATGTGATGCTGGCTACCAGGTTTCATTTTCTAACTCTTCTTGCAATATTACTTTAAATAATAATGTTGTTTTAGTAGGCATTAGAATAGGTAATATTTATTTAGTAGATTTCAATTCATCTCACTCTGAAATCTTTTTATTTAATGAAGTAACAATTAATAATAATTCTTTGTGGCATAAGAGGCTTAGTCATGTTAACCTTAAGAATATATCTAGGTTATCTAAACACAACCTTGTTAGAGGTTTACCTTCTTGCCCCTACAAGAAGGAGAGCCTATGCAAGGCTTGTCAGCTAGGCAAGCAAACCAAGAATTCTTTTAAATCTGTAAATAAAAGTGATTCTCCTAGAATCCTGTACCTATTACATTTGGACCTATTTGGCCCAATAAATGTACAGAGTTTAGGAGGGAAGTATTACACCTTAGTAATTGTAGATGACTTCTCTAGGTTCAGTTGGGTTTTCTTTTTGAGAACTAAGGCTGATAACTTCAAAGCCCTTACAAACTTTCTACTATGTGTGCAGACTGAGTACTCTACTCATGTGGCCTTGATCAGAAGTGATCATGGTACTGAGTTTGACTCTCTTCTCATGCAAAAATTCTGTGAGAGAGAAGGTATCAAACATAGCTTCTCAGCTCCTAGAACTCCCCAACAAAATGGGGTAGTTGAAAGGAAGAACAGAACACTCATTGAAGCTGCTAGTACATTGTTGGCAGATGCTAATATGCCTCTTTCCTATTGGACAGAAGCTGTTAGCACAGCCAATTATGTCTTGAATAGAAGTCTGATACACAAGCTTATGTGTAAAACTCCTTATGAGTTGCTTAAAGGAAAGAAACCTAAAATTAATTATTTTAGAGTATTTGGTTGTGTAGTGTATATTCACAATAACAATAAAGAATACCTTAGAAAGTTTGAAGCAAAAGCTTCAATGGGAATCATGCTTGGATATTCCCAAGTAAGCAAAGCTTATAGGGTTTATAACAAATCAACCTGTAAAATTGAAGAATCTGTGCATGTATCTTTTGATGAGTCTCAGATGTTTTACAAGGAGAAGGAAAATTCTCCTTCCTCTAGTTCATTGCAGGTACCTGATGCTACTCAAGAGATTCTTCAACTATCAACTCTTCAGATCACTGAATCAGACAGTGATGAAGACATTGCAGAAGCTGTTGTTGTACCACCAACAGTAAATCAAATTCCTCCTGAGGAATTAATCCCAACTGTTACTGAAGATCACATCCCACCTGCTGATATTGTCACACTTAGAGATCACCCTACATCTCAAGTGATTGGAGACATATCAGCTGGTGTGCAAACAAGACACCAATTAAGACAGGATGTGATGCATGCTTGTTTCCTATCACAGGTTGAGCCCCTCACCTTTAAAGATGCAGAGCTAGATCCCCACTGGATCATTGCTATGCAAGAGGAACTCAATCAATTTGAGAGATGTAAAGTTTGGACTTTGGTTCCAAGACCTAAAGGCCAACTAATCATAGGCACCAAGTGGGTGTGTAGAAACAAGTTGGATGCAAATGGAATTATTGTAAGGAATAAAGCAAGGCTTGTAGCTCAGGGCTACAGACAGGAGGAAGGTATAGATTATGACCAAACCTTTGCTCCTGTTGCAATGCTAGAAGCAATAAGGATCTTCTTGGCCTATGCAGCCTACATGAAGTTTAAGGTCTTTCAAATGGATGTCAAACGTGCATTTCTGAATGGTGAGCTTAAGGAAGAGGTGTTTGTTGAACAACCACCAGGGTTTGTTTCTTCAACTCAGCCCTCACATGTGTTTAAGTTGCAGAAAGCTCTTTATGGACTAAAACAAGCACCAAGAGCCTGGTATGAGACTCTAGCTAGTTTCCTTTTAGAGCACAACTTTACTAGGGGAGTAGTTGATAGAACACTTTTCGTCAAGCATCACAAGGACACAATCCTGTTAGTTCAGGTGTATGTAGATGATATTATATTTGGCTCCACTGATCCCAAACTTTGCAAAAGGTTCTCTGACCTGATGCACTCTAAGTTTGAGATGAGTAGTATGGGTGTGCTGTCTTACTTTCTTGGTCTCCAAGTTAAGCAAGATGCTGATGGTATCTTCATCTCCCAATCCAAATATGCCAAGGAATTGGTAAAGAAATTTGGGATGGCTGATGCTTCAGCAATGCCTACACCTATGGCTACTAATGTAGTTATTGATTCTGATGATCACGGCAAGCTAGTTGATCAAAAGAATTATAGGGCCATTGTTGGTTCCCTATTATATTTAACTGTAAGTAGGCCTGATATAATGTTTGATATATGCCTTTGTGCTAGATTCCAGGTCAACCCCAAGGAATCTCATCTGATTCTTCTCAAGAGAATCCTGAGATACCTGAAGGGATGTCCAAATCTAGGACTTTGGTACCCAGCTGAGTCAGAATTTGAATTAATTGGATATTCTGATTCTGATTATGCTGGTTGTAGAGTTGACAGGAAGAGCACCTCAGGAACTTGTCAGTTCCTGGGAGAGAGATTGGTATCTTTGTTCTGTAAGAAGCAGGCTTCTGTCTCAACTTCAACTATAGAGGCTGAATATATAACAGCTGCTAGTTGTTGTTCACAGATCCTGTGGATTCAAAACCAGCTTGTGGATTATGGTTACTCACACAAGAACACCAAAATCATGTGTGACAGTACCAGTGCTATCTCCATTGCACAAAATCCAGTGCACCACTCTAGAACGAAGCACATTGAGATTCGACACCATTTCCTGAGAGATTGTGTGGAAAAGAACAAGATTTGTCTTCAGTTCATATCCACTGAGTTTCAAAGAGGTGATATATTCACCAAGCCCTTAGATGAACAGAAGCATCTGTTCTTTTTAGTTCAACTAGGCATGATCAATGGACGAGACTAAGTGTGACTATATCTACTAATGTTGAAACCTGCTTGAATATCATCGAACGATTATCGAAGATCGTCGAACGGATCAAGCCTATCGTCGACCTCTGGTTAATGATAGCTTATCTGTTTGAAGATCGTCGACCGGCGTTCGAAGATCGTCGAATAGGTCGAGCTTATCGTCGATCTCTGGATGACGACAGCTTGTTGTTTGAGAAGCTAGAAATAGTCGAACGATTGATCGACTACTCTGCTTCTGGGCCGATCGTCGAACGGCCGTTCGACCATCGGGTCCAGTATCTTTTAAATAGATCGACTATCTCCGGTCTAATATAAAGCCGATAATCGACCTAGGTTAAAAGATCATTTGTTTTATCGTCGATAGAGCGTGACTTTTCGCATTCTGTCTTCCCGCTTGTGATTTTCTGCCGCTTCGTCTCCTTCGCCTTCTCCGTCTTTCTCGCGCATTCTCCAGCAATTCAATGGCGATTTCTCCCGCAGTGCTAGCTGTTGTAAAGTTCGATGCAGGGTTCAGCGTCGATTTGGACGCATTCAGTTGTTGTGAAGCAAGGATTGTGGAAGTTCTTCAGTTGTGCCGAGATCAAGGTCTAGAAAGATTAATGTCATCAAGGATTAAGTTAAATGTCCCCGAGATTAAGGAATGGGCTTTCACCTCGTCATCCTCTGACGATTCGATGACTGGCACTATTGGCGGAGAAGAGGTAATTTTAACTCCGGCCATTCTGACTGATGTTTTTGGATTAATAAATGGTGAAGAAGATTATGAGCAAGATGCTCAAGAATTTGGACGAATGCTTACTGAGCTGGGACATGCGGAGGGCATTCCCACGAAGCTGCTCAAGGCCAATTTCCCATTTAAGATTAAATTTCTCGCTGAGATAGTTGGAAAAGTGCTCCTTGGGAAGCACTCTGCTCATGACAACATTATAAAGCAACAATTTGCACTGATGTGTGCAATTGTTAATCAGAAAAAGATTGATTGGGCATGAGTAATGTTCGATTTGATAAGGAAAAAGAATAGTAAGAAAGAGGTTACCCTAGGTAGGGTTATTGGAATTTTCCTGAAGGAAAAGTATCCTCAGCTGCTGGTCTCCGTTGCAACAACCATAAATGCGAGCAAGAAGATGGACCCAAATCTGTTCTCCAAGTGGAAGAGGACTTTTGTGAAACCCGCTCTCACAGGGGTTGCTCCAGCGACATCAGAGAGCACTAGGACTGATTCAGTCGCTCCTCACCCTCAAGTAGTTGGCTCAGCTCATCCCTCTATTCCATCATCTTCTTCTGCATTAACATCAACTTCTACTGAAGTAGTTCGATCCTCTTCAGTTCCGTCTACCTCAGTTGAAGTTCCATCAACTTCAGCTGAAGTACGACTTCCTCCTTCTCCTGTTCAAGATACAACCACGGTTGTTATCCCCTCTCCTCCAGCATCTCCTCTTCCTTCTCATCTGGCTAGGATATCTGCTCCTAGTTTTGATCTGTTAGGATCTGAGAGGATTCCAACACCTCCTCAGTCTCCAATTCATTCTCCACATCATTCTCCATCTCCAATTCGATCTCTAGTCCACATCACTTTTCATCCTAACACTACAACCATCTCTATTGCATCTCCATCCACTGCAATTCTATCATCTTTTGAGATAACCCCAACATTCATATCCAGCATTTTGGAGTTGATTACCCCTTCAATCAAAATTATGATTGAAGAGGCAATTGCTCCACTTGCCTCCTCTATTGCTACCTTGACTGCTTCCATTCAATTACTCTCTAAATCTACTGAGCCCTCTTCTTCAAGGGGCCTGGTTTCAGTTTCCACTGAAATCAGGCAGGGGGAGATGTTCTGTGAAGATGTCTCAGAGCCTCCAGCCTCCCTTCCAGCAGTTCTTCCAGCAGTTCAAGAAGAGACTGCTCTAGCTCCAGCTTAAGATAAATCAGTTTCAGTGTTATCTGACAAAGAAATATCAGATGTAATCATGCTATCTGAATTTGCTGTAAAAGTTTGCTTAGAAGATCTCACCACTCCCTTGGTTGCCCATTTCCTAGAAGGGATTATAACATCCTATCTAGATGAATCCTGGGAGTTGGTAAAATATGAAGGTAATTCACTCATTCGTTTTATTGACGAGTCAATTGATTTGCTAGCTTGTGAATACCTAGAAGGAATGATTTTAGCTTATTTAGCAGATTTGTGTTCATAAATCTACAGATAATATTAAAGAAGATATAGCTGCTCAGGTTATAGTAATTGTTTCAGAAGCTGCTCCAGATGTTCCTGATGTTCAAGTAGATCCAGAACTGGATTCCTTTTTAGATGATATAGAAAATGTGTCTGAAAATCAAGAAGAGAAAGCAAGAGATGCTTGGAATCAAAGAGTTCAATCTTTGTTAGAAGAGAAAGAAAAAGATTTGCAAGTTGAAAAGTCAACTGTTTGGGATGATTCCCCAGGACTTGATTTGGATTCCCTTCTGGCTCAGGATGCCATAGAAGAGGAAAAAGAGAAAGCTGATCTGAAATTAAAGGAAAAGGCTGTTTCTGAAGCCTATGACCCATATGACAATCCTCCTTCATCACATTCTGAGGATGAAGAGGATTCAGATTTATCTGAGAATTCAAAGAAAAAGAAAGCTGCACAGAAGAAAAGAAAAGTTGTTGCCCCTTCTCCTCTCAATCGTGATAATGATACTCCATATTATATTCTGAAAGGAATTGACCCCAAGTCAAAAGAGTTTCAACATTGGATGTGGTTCTCCAAGAACCAGCAGAAAGAGAGAAAGAAAGCTAAGAAATATGATAGTCCTACCCCCAGATGGAATCCCAGAGGTCCTCCTCCTCCACCTCCCGGTGCAGGAGCCACTGGCAACCTTTCTGCTAATCCTTCTGCTCCGTCAGCAAAATCTGCTTCTTCTCAGTCTTCTTCAAGGAAAAGCTCTCAAGGTTTTCAAGGTAAATCATATTCTGGCCATCAAAGAACTGATATAGTGAGAGAACAAGTGAAGGAGGTTGTGTTTCAAAGACTAACTTTTTCCCCTCCTCCTTCTCCAAAGAAAAGAGTTTCATCTCCAATGCCAGTGCATTCTGAAAAAGTTGTTTCAAAAGGTAAGTAGTTTATTTTGTTTAAAAAAATTCTAGCAAGAACTTTGCTAAGTCTGCTCCCCTGTCTTATCTAGTTAATCAAGATAAAGAACCAGTTGATACTCCTTCTGAGACTGTTTATGAATGTCCTGAGCTTGATCCTAACTTTAGGATGGCTCGTTTTCTCGAATTGGTTGGAGCAGCTCAAATCAGGAAAGCAAAAGCTGAAGGAAAGGACACTACTGGATTAACCACAATGTCTACATTCAGAAAGAAGGAGTTCGAAAAGTTCCAGGTTAGCCCTGAGGTCTTTGACCCTTCTAAATATATGGAAAAGCACCCGGAAGCCGTTGTTCCAAGGGCTGTAGAATTAAAGATTATTGGCATACAAGACTTGAAGATGTCTAAGAAAGTGGCCATTGATCCTTTGAGGAAAGTTTCCTTTGTTCCTAGCTCTTCTAACCCTAAGCCAGACTCTGTAGACTCCTAATTTTGTTTGACTGTTATTTATCTATTTGATAACTACTAGTTAATTGTTAACTATTTCCTGTATTAATTTTATTGCTCTATAGCTAGTTCTATGTTTTAGTTTTTGAGAGACTTAACTCAAATAGGGGGAGATTGTTGGTACCCTAGTTTGATTTGAGTTTAGTCTTCTCCTTTTGTCCCTTGACCCAAGAAATATCTATGGTCATTGGTTAGTGGTCAAGCTGTAGAGTCCTCGCTTTTCCAGATGAAGAATTTGGTTAAGTAGTTTGTTCGTTCGACTATCGTCGAACGTCGCTCGACTATCGTCGACTAACTGTTCGACAATCGTCTAACAGTTGTTCGACTTTCAGTCTGCGAGGATAGTTCGACTATCGGTTGATAGTTCGACTATCTGTGTGCTTTGATAGTTCGACTATCTGCTTGGATAGTTCAACTATCTGATAGCTCGACTATCTGTTTGATAGGTCGACTATCTGCGTTGTTTGATAGCTCGACTATCTGTTGATAGATCGACTATCTGCTTTCTTCTGATAGTTCGACTATCTGTTGATAGGTCGACTATCTGTTTTCCCTTGGTAGTTCGACTATCTGTTTTGATTGTTCAACTATCTGATAGCTCGACTATCTGTTGATAGTTCGACTATTTGTTCTGCGTTGATAGTTTGATTATCTGTTGATAGGTCGACTATCGGTTTTGCTTTGATAGTTCGACTATCTGTTGATAGTTCGACTATCTGTTTCGCCTTGATAGTTCGACTATCTGTTGATAGGTCGACTATCTGATAGTTCGATTATCTTCTGATAGTTCGACTATCTGCTGTGATGGTTCGACTATCTCCTGTGATGGTTTGACTATCTGGATCGTTCGACTATCTGTCCGATAGTTCGACGATCTTCGTTCTTCGGTCGACGATCTCCGAGGGTCGTTCGACGTTTTCTGTCTGCCTTTTTATTTTGTATTTATTTATTATATTTAATTAATTAATACATTATCTGGCATGTGTTATTTCAGTTGTTTTATGATAATATTTCCAGGCAATATTTGCTCCATCCCTTTTGCCTGAGTAAAATCTTTTCAGATAAAGTTGTTTGTCTTATTAGCTGACATTGTATTTTACTTTATCTACTGTCAGTCCTTTATAGCCGTTAGACTGAAAAGTCTTTCTTCTGCTATAAAGAGTTTGTTTCTGATGTGACTTTATTTAGTACTTTATTATCAGATTATTTCCTGCAGCTTCCTAGAAAAAGGTTTATCCCTTTTATAGAATGTTTTTGGTGCAAGAGATTGTTTGTCCTTTTGATATTTGCAGCCCAGGTCTCAAGTTTCAGAAGAAGACAAACAATTCAAATTAAAGAGAGCCGTTGCTTGTTGCTGTTATAAAAAGGATCCTTTGAAGAAGGATTTAAGCTAGCTAACTAGCTACCCAGTTATTCATTTAAGCATTCAAGCCTTCATCAAGACCAAGTTTTCTGCTCTCAGCAATTTCCATTCATCTGAGAAGTGTTAAGCTCTTCTGTTCTTCTTCAACCTGAATTCTCCTGCTTCCAGGAGGTTCAAACTCAGAGTTCTTTTGAAGAAGAAGAAGAAGAAGACAGCTGCTTGAGGATTTCTAATCTTATTATTTATTATCTTCTTGTAGTTTTTCCTTCAGATCTTTCTGAAGAGTTTTCTGCATTGAAGCAAGACTTCACCTGGACATCTTTGAGCCAGGGGGAGCCTTGATTCTTTAGAGATTTCTAGCTCAGTGCAAGTCTTTGTGCTTCTCTAATCTATTGTAAAATAGAGAAGACATCTTAACCTTCTTTCCCCCTCCTGTACAGGGTTATTACTCCCTTCAAAAGTATCCCTTGGTGGTAGGGCACCTGATCAAAAACCTGTGTTTGGTTTTTTAGACACCTGATCAAAAGTCTAAAGGGTTTCTGGATCTACCTGAAGCAGATCCTGTTGGTGGCAGGGCACCTGATCAAAAACCTGAGTGGATTCCTACCTTGTTGGTAGAAGAGTGGACGTACCCAAGTTGTTTGGGGAACCACTATAAATTCCTTGTGTCGTCTGGATTGCCTTGTTTAATTCTTGCATTGTGGCTGTGAATAGATATAACTAGGTTTGCTAGTTGCTGATTAGGTTTTCCAAGCCTTAACTGTAATTACAGTTAGCTTGAGTTTGTGCACAACACTTGTGTTAGGCTTTAGGGTTAATTCTATATCTATAATCTTTTCATTCCGCATTTCACTCCAAGGGAGTTGGGTAGACCATTAAGTTTTGTCTAGTGCAAAATTTGATAACTCTATTCACCCCCCCCCCTCTAGAGTAGTATCTATCCCTTCACTTTCACATTCTACAAGGCGTGAGAATCGGTTATACCAAAAACAACTTTTCAAAGGGTACCGCGAGATTTCCACATATGTGGACATTGGAGAGGAGGAGATTTCGCCTCTCCCTTCGTCTGTCTCAATTGTAGAGTCCTTAGGAAACCCTAAGGATGCCGAGGGAATGAAGCGGCAACTTGTGGAAATACTCTAGAAGAAATATTTGCTGCTGTACGAGATGGCCAACCGAATACAGGAGAACCAAGAGTCTGCCTAGAAATGCCTCCTTAGCTTAGAGAACAGTTATACGCACTTGTTCGCCACCTTGGGGGGAGAATAAGGTAGCGGGTCGGACTACCCCATCCTTCATCTCGGGAGAGCTAAGGATCAATTTCATCTCGCTAAGTGAGAACTTCAAACCATGCATTCTCTTTATTATACTCGCGCGATGCCTGGTGCGGGATGGAGAGGACTTGCATGACTGTAATGGCCCTTGGTGGTCCTACCGGTACTCGCCTTCTCGCTTTATAATTTTATCTGATTTATGTAATAATAATGACTGTCGGCCATTATACCGAGTACAAACGATATGCTGCGGATGTATATTCTTTTAATCTCGCCTGGTTCTTTAGCTACCAATCCTTCTTATCATCGTGAGTTTCTTCTTTTGTTACTTATGCTCAAATTAATGGTGCAAATTAGGGAGGGTGAGATCTTGCTGCAGTCCAATACGTGTCCTGAGCCGAGATCTCAAAATAGGACTATCCGCACCTTCTCATGTCTGGGCCATTTCCCGCACAAAATCTCCAATAAATAGGATGCTTACCTACCGCATTAATCATCACTTTCAATATCTTTACTCCCTTGCGATTTTTCCTTTTCTTGCACTCGCCTCTTGCACTCGCCTCTTTCTCCTTCTTTGTGAGATTACTATGGAATCTGAGGGACGGACCAAGTACACGGCTACATTCGTCGATTACCCTTTTGTGAACTGCATAATGTCTATAGAAGAGTACCATGCGCTAGTGAACCTTTACATCCCACCAAACTTCATTGCGTGACATCCGAGAAGTGAGTAGGTGATTAACCACTTCTCACCCTGTGAGCTCTTTGTCCCGACAGAGCACATCGAAGTAGGGATGCGCCTCCCCATCTAGCCCGAAATCCGCCACGCCCTCCGTTACTTTGGCTTGCTTCCCGTGCAACTCAACCCTAACTCCATTGCACTACTGGTTGCATTCGCCTACTACATGTGGTTAGAGTGAATGAAATTAAGACTCCCCATCTTCCGAAACTTTTTTAACTTCTTTCCCAAAAGAGACGGAGTCGCCTTCTTCTCTGGCAATAACCTGAAGGTGATGGGTCTCACCAACAAAAACCATAATTGGGTCAAGAAATTCATTTTCGTCTTTGAATATTTCGGTAACCTCCCGCTCTCGCCGATCCAGCAGGAGAAATCCACATACCGCCCCCTAGTCTCGATGGTCATGAAGCCAAGCTCCACCAATACCTCCTCGAGAAGGATTTTGAAGTTCCTCTCTTGAGGACGAACATCGACAAACTGCTTCCAGTTCTTTCCGGGGAAGGTAGTTCTCGCATTCTCTACTTTAAAGATTGCGTGCTTCGGAATTTTTCTAATTGATGATATCTGTGCAGGGGTACAAGATCTCCCCTTCAACCATCCTTACGACGCACTTTCTACCGAGAGAGCACGTACTGAGTCTACCGTTACGGCCTGCCGAAGCCCGACGAAGTCACTGTCGGGATCAAGCCGCCAAATGTGAAAGCCCGACTCCTCCCTTCCTCCACCTCCTAAGAAAAAACAAACAACTATTCTCTCCAAGGGAAAGGTGATCGCCCAAGATCTGCCCTCGAATGCTTCTTGTGAGACCGTGGAGGAGGAAGTGGTTGTGATTGGCGGGACCTCGACAGTAAAAAGAAACCCTTGCCCAAGGTCCACATGAACTTTGGTCTGGGCGAGAAGATGTTGGATGAAGTTGTCATGCCTCTACTAGTGTGTGACCGGGAAGCCAACAAGACTTCCGTCTCCAATGTGCTCCCCTCCTAGCAAGAGGGCGAGACGGTCTCAGGCCATGCCTATGCTCTCGCTTTTGGCATGTTCGTGCGAGACAGCGTCGCTTACTATGATGACGCACTGACGAACTCACTCGCTTATGAGAGCTCGCGCGCTCATCTCCGTGCCATCGAACTCGCCCACATGTAAGCCTTCAACGTCATCCGCCTCTCACAGCAGCTAGCGGCTGTGAGCGAGGCGCGGTCCAAGTTGAAAAAGGAAGTAATGACCTTGATGAGGGATCTGGACACTGCCAAAAAGAACCTCGCCTTGCGAGAGGTGGGAGTGGTAAGCCTTTTATCTTTCGCTTCGGTTAGTGAACAATGTTTCTTTATTAACTTTTTATTGTGCTGCAAGATGTCGTGACTGTTGTCAAGAAGGACGTGCGTATTGCCCAGCTTGGGTAGGAGAATCGTAGAATAAGGGATCAGACCTAGCAATGGACCGACTCGCTGATCCTCCCTCCCCCGGGCGCAAGGAAACTTGCTTTGTTGTACTCGTCACATTTGATTGATCCAATGATGCAGGAAAATGTGATCGCGGCGACTAGGCATTCATTTCAGGTGATGAAGCAGGCTGGGTTCTTGAATAGTGATGGCGAGAAGGTGCGACCAAGATCCTAATCCTGGAGCTCTTCCTTCCTATTGCCGAGCGTGAAGGCAGCTCTACACGTACCGGCGAGAGAGAGAGCTTGGAGTCATCTCTCTCAAGCCCTTTATATTTCTTTTGTAATTTTCCTTCCTTTTGGGCTCCGCCCTTTCTAACATGTAACTACTTATTTATAATTAAAAAATGAAGTTTTGTTATATATGGAATGTTTTTAACTTTTCGTGCTTTGATTTCTCCTGCTCTAACACATGAAAATGCGTGTCTCGCACTTCTTCATGATCATGATATCTCGCGAGACCCTGTATTGACTTCTTGCCGAGCCAACCCGACAAACTGTTCTTTTGTAATTCGATGTGTAGGACTAGATCTCGCATCGTTCTCACCCAACATGACACACTGTTCTTTTGTAATTCAATGTGTAGGACAAGATCTTGCATCGTTCTCGCCCAACATGTCTACGTATGCTAATTTTTATACCTTGAACTTGTCGGCTAGGACAGATCTCGCGACATTCTCTCCCCTCAAGCTTTTGCGCGAATAGGAAACCCCATATGAGAACCAGTCTTGGTGAGATCCCTGTTTTGGCAAGATCTCGTTGAAGTTGTGGACTTCCAGACTTCCCCAGATTTACAACCTCTCTTGCTCTCATGAAGGAAGTCTATCGAGGACCCCTTCCCTGTCAGCTAAATAAGAACCTGAAAGAGGGAGAAAGCTCATGACTTTTCCTTTGTCAACCACCGGGGCTACCATCGGCCCAATTAGCTAGATGGGAGACTGATGGAAGATTTTGAGCATCAACTAGACTTAGCTCCAATGTCATGATGACGTTTATCGAGGTTCCCGGCCCTGCCATCTAGATGGAAGCTTGACAGGGGGAGCATCTCGTGCCCTAACCCCAGAGCAAGAAATATGTCCATCGAGGACCCCTGCCCTACAGGCTAGGTGAGAGCATGACAGTGTGATAAAGCTTGGGAATTTTCCTTCGTCAACCATCGACACTACCACTAGCCCAATCAACTAGATGGGATCCTGACAACAGGTGTTGAGCATCAACACGACTTATCTCCTTGGTCAAAATGATGCCTATCGATGATCCCAAAACTGACAGCTAGATGGAAGCCTTACAGTGGGAACATCTCGTGACCTAACCACGGAGCAAGAAAGTTGTCCATTAAGGACCCCTAAACTACTAGCTAGGTGAGAGCCTCACAGCGGAAAATAGCTCAGGACATTTCCTTTGTCAACCACTGGGAACTACCACCGGCCCAATCATCTAGATGGGACCCTGACGATAGGTGTTGAGCATCAAGCTGACTTAGCTCCAGGGTTTTAACAACGTCTATTAAGGATCTCGGCCCTGCCAGCTAGATGGAAGCCAAACAGCGGGAGCATCTCGTGACCTAACCCTAGAGCAAGAATGAAGTTTGTCGAGGACCCCTTCCCTGCCAGCTAGGTGAGAGCCTGACAACGAGAGAAAGTTCGGGACTTTTCCTGTGTCAACCACCAGGCACTACCACCGGCCCAATCAACTAGATGGGAGCCTGACGGCAGGTGTTGAACATCAAACGGTCTTATCTCCAGTATCATAATGATGTCTATCGAGGATCCCGACCCTGCCAGCTAGGTGGAATCCTAACAGCAGGAGCATCTCGTGACCTAACCCTAGGGAATTAAATATGTCCATCGGGGACCCGTTCCCTGCCAGTTAGTTGAGAGCCTGACAGCGGGAGAACGCTCAAGACTTTTCCTTTGTCATCCATCTGGCGCTACAACCGGCCCAATCAGCAAGATGGGAGCCTGACGGCAGGTGTTGAGCATCAAACGAACATAGCTCCAAGGTCATAACAAAGTCTTTCGAGGATCCAAGCCCTTCCAGCTAGATGGAAGCCTGACAGCGGGGTTATCTCATGACCTAACCCCAGAGCAAGAAAGATGTCCATCGGTACCCCTGCCCTTCTAGCTATATGATAGCATAATAGTGGGAGAAAGCTCGTTACTTTTCCTTTGTCAACCACCGGGCGCTATCACCAGCCCAATCAGCTCGATTGGAGCCCAAAGACAGGTGTTGAGCTTCGACATGACTTAGCTCCAGGGTCATAATGACATCTATCGAGGAACCTGGCCCTTCCAGTTAGATTGTTTCCTGACAGCAAGAGCATCTCATGACCTAACCCCAAAAGCTAGGAAGATGTCTATCGAGGACCCCTGCCCTTCCAGCAAGGTTAGAGCCTGACAATAGAGAAAGATCGGGACTTTAGGAAACTTTGACCTTTCATGAGCATCATTGCCAAAAAAGAGATGAAAGATCATTGGATTTCATTATTCAGCAAAGGAAAATGCATACATGCTTCATGGATAGAAGCATTTCAAGTCATCATCACTATACGTGTGACATAGGGCCTTCACCTCCACATTCCGGAGGCGATACCCTCCTGATCTCAATGCCTCTTGTATAATATATGGACCTTCCCAGTTTGGGTTGAGATTTCCCACTCCGGCAGATCTTCCTGCTGTATCCACCTTCTTCAGGACAAAGTCCCCTTCCGTGAAGTGCATGACCCTGACGTTCTTGTCAAAGTACATATCATTTTTTTCCCTTAATCTCCTCCTGTAGGACAGCTGACAGGTCATGCAACTCCTCCTCCATGTCAAGGGAGAGTCGAAGCTCATCCTCATTATTAGCCTTCCATTCTTCTCCACCTTCCTATGCTGCCATGACCCATAGTGTAGGGACCTCGAACACTATATGAAGTACTGCCTCGCAATAGTGGGAGAGTTTGAAAGGGTTTTCCCCTATGGCCGTATTGGGGGTGGTTCTCAAGGCACAGAGGACTGAGGGAAGATTTTTTTACCTAGCTCCCCTTCAAATTCTCAACTTTATTCTTTAAGAGCTTTACAATGATCTTATTTACCACCTCCACCTGGTCGTTGCTCCTAGGATGGTGGATTGAGGAAAACCTGATGTCAATCCCAAGCCATCCGCAAAAGCTGATGAATTCCACACTAGCAAAGTCAGGCCAATTGTCTGTGACGATGGCCAGCAGAAACCTGTGGCGACAGATTATCTCCCCTGATACAAAATTCCTGATCACTTAGGAGGTCACCTTTGCCAGCACCTTCACCTCCAATCACTTAGAAAAATAATTGATCATAACCAACAAGAACCTCCTCTTCCGTTGGCCTGAGGGAAAGGTCCTGCAAGTTCCATTCCCTAGATGGAGAAGGGGCAGGTTGTCGTGATGCTCCTGAGACATTGAGCTGGTAGAAGTTGGATAGGGGCAAAGAACTAACACTTGTGACAATTCTTTGTGAACTCGGCGACATCATGGCCCAGGGTCGGCTAGAAGTACCCTTGCCTGACTATCCTCACCTCCAAGTTCCGTCTCTTAGAGTGACTTCTAAAATCCCCGGAATAAATCTCATCCAAAATCCTCGGGACCTCCCTCTCGGCTACGCAATTTTTCAACATTCTCGAGAGGGTCTTTCTATATAGCTTCCCGTAGCGCGTGAGGTAGTATGCCGACTTATGCTTAAATCGCTTCTTTCCATCAACTCTGGATACTCCCCCATGGATACAAAAGTTGTAAAGGGATCCATCCACGAGGGGTGCTGGTCCACCTCCATCAGCTTCCCCTCCTCGATGGTTGGAATGACGGAGCAAGGGGTGCAACCCATCCGGGGTCCGTGCTTGGCCAATTGACCCACCTACTCATTTTCTTCCCTTGGAACATAACGAATGGAGAATGTATGGAACATGTCGATTACCCCCTTCACCTTTGCAAAGTACAACTAGAGAGGTGGCCCCCTTGCCTCGAACTCACAATTGATCTAGGAGGTTAACACCATGGAGTCAATGAGGACCTCCACATCATGCACTCGCAACTCCCTGTCCATGCGCAATCCTACTATCACTGCCTCATACTCAGCTTGATTATTGGTGATGGGAAAATGTACCACCACCATTTTCTCTATCCTTATTACCTGAGGGCTCTCCAAGATCACCCCCACCCCTAAGGAAAGCCTTCCTAAAGAGCCGTCTACCATCAACTTCTATGGAACCGGGCGAGTAAGTTCTGCCTCCACCACCTCGACCACATAATCAGCTAGAAAGTCAGCCATTGCTTGGGCCTTGATCGAGAGGCGCAGGAAGAGATATAACACACTCAGGTCCACCGACCACTTTGCAAACCTTCCTCAATGCTCCACACCCTCGAAGATGTTATAGAGGGGATGTTGAGTCACCACTAAGATGGAGTGTGCTTTAAAATAAGGTCGGATCCTCTGAGCCAATATAACTAGAGCAAAGGCCAACTTCTCTAGGATCGGATATCGGAGCTCTGCCTTCCTAAAGACCCTGCTTACGTAATATAATGGTATCTGTTTCTTCCCGTCTTCCCGGACCAAGATGGAGCTCAAGGCCTCGACTCCCACACCAAGATACAGGGACAAGTCCTCCCCTTCCTTGGGACCTTGGAGGAGAAAAGCCCTGGTCAACTGCCTCTTCAAGGCTTGGAATGCCTCCACGCACTCCTCGGACCACTTGAACTTCTAACCCCCCCTCTCAATGCTTTAAAGAAGGGGGAGCACTTCTCTCTTTCCCAAAAGAGGAAACTACTCAGCCCGACCAACTTTCCTGTCAGCCTTTGGAAATCCTTGGCATTTCGAGGAGACCCCAACTCCATGATTTCCCTCACCTTATCAGGGTTGGGCTGAACACCTACAGGACTAAGGAGATTGCCTAGGTACTTACCCATTCTTGCCCCAAAGACACACTTTAAAGGGTTCTGCCTCATCTTATATTTTTTGCAGGGTGCTGATGGTCTCTTCCAAATCCCGGAGGTGAGAGTCAACATCCAGACTCTTGATAATGAGATCATCTACGTACAACTCCAGGTTCCTCCCCTTTTTCTCTCAGAAGACCCGGTCCATCTTCTTTTGATATATCACCCCCATATTATTTAGCCAAAAGTGAATCATCTTATAGTAGTAGAACCTGTCCCTAGTGATGAAGGAGATATCTTTTATATCAGGGGGGTGCATCCTAATTTGACGATAACCAGAAAAAACATCTAAGAAACTCATCACAGAAAAACTGACACCCGAGTCAACCAGAGCGTCACTCAAAGGAAAGGGATAACAATCCTTAGGACATGATTTATTTAATAAAGAAAAATCAATACACATCCTCCTCCGACCATCTTCTTTTAAAACCATTATAACATTGGAGACCAAGTCGGGGTATTGGATTTCAGATACGAATCCATTCTTGAGGAGCTTGTCCACCTCCTCCCTGATTAGCTTGGATAGCATGTCCGTCGTGGACCTCTTCTTATGTTGGATGGGGCGGGATTCTGGATCCAGGTTAAGGCGGTGGAAGGCAATGTCCGCATCGATCCCAAACATTTCTGTCGCGCTCCACGCGAAGATATCCAAATTCTTTTGGATGCACTCAAGCATCCTCCCTTTGTCCTCTAGGCTCAGCCCCCACTGATTTGCACCTTTTCCACCCAGCCTCCCCAGGTGAGAACCTCAATCTCCACCACCTCCTTAGCAGCCTTGAGCTAGGACTGCTCTCCCTACTCTCACACAGCTCCCTAACCTGGGAATGGGACCTCCTCCTCGATCTCGTTAACGGCCATTACCTCAGCCAGATCCTCCAGAACTCCTTCTGCCACCTCCCCCTAAGTGTTGATCCCTTCCTCTACATCCATTTTTTCCACCGCTCCTTCGACCTCATGCCTAGATAGCTCCTCCATTCTCCTATCCATCTCCTCTGCTCCTCCTACTAAGAGATGGAGTTCACCACGATGATATAGCACTCACGTGCCACCTTGGGGTCTCCCCAGAACAAAACCTGGATTCCCCCAGCGTTGAACATCAAGCACTAATAGAGAGATGAGGGCACGAAGCGGAAGGAACTAATGAGGGGATATCCGAAAATAGCACTGTAACTGCTGGGCGCGTCCACGATGACGAACCTTCAGTTCCATAACTACCCCCCAAGGTAACTTGGAGTCCTACTCCTCCTTCCACCTCTTTCCTTTCTCCAAAGAATCCGAAGAGAGGTCCATTCAAAGAAAGCACCCTCCGGGCCTCCACTTTCATCGCGTCAAATGCCTTCATGAAAATGACATTGACCGAACTCCCATTATCCAAAGGGATCTGAGAGATACTAAAATCTTTGACCGCGGTCTGGATGACTAATGCGTCGCAGAAGGCATCCTCATGATCCGGCATATCCTTCCATGAGAAGGTGATCTTCACCTCCGGAGGTGGGGTTAGAGATTTGGAGGCAATGCTCTAGCAATACATAGTACGGAGACTTGCCTTCCAGGCAACCTCAACTCCCCCCCCCCTGTGAATTACTCTGATCCCTCCTCGGGCTCAGACATCATCCCGGTCCTCGCACCTATCCTCCTTTCCCCTTGACAGGACTTCGTCAATCAGTACCTCCTGGCGAGGTTTCTATTGCTGCTTCATATTTTCCCTCATCTTGAGGAACTCCGGGCACGTGGTCGTGGCATGGACCTCCTCCTGGTGGAAGTCACAATAGGGTAACTCCACCCTAACTTCCCTACACCTCTACTGAAACCTCCTCCTCGGCATAGCTATTATTATAGCCTGATGTTGATCAGGGAGAGTATTCCTTCGACCCTGCCTCCATCCACGGGGGTTGAACTGACCTTGACCCCCCTAGCTATTGACTCCTCCATAGAAACATCTCTGTTGGCCTTGGTCCTGCCACTCCTGCTGCCTCCAACCGAGCCGATTGTTCGACTCATGGCTCCCCCACTTTGGTTACTGATGCTGCTGTTGGTGCTATTTCCTCTATCGAGGTTCAGCTCTCCTTGCCTCTTGACGTATGCCACTTCCTGGAACATTCACCTCCTCCGTGTCCCACCTGGCAAGCTTCCACGTGAACTCAGGGTCGATGCCTCCCCGTCGACCTCCCTTGCCGCCCACTCCATCAACTCCTTCTAGGAGTGAGGGGGCACCCTCTTCAGCTCCAAATTAAAGAAGCCCTAATGCAGCCCCAAGGTGAAGTACATCATTAGGGAGTATCGTGGCATCTCTTGGACCTGGGTGACCTCTTTCTTGAACCGGTCCACATAGCTCTCTCGGGTCTCGTTCACTCCTTTCTTGATATGGAACAGGGACCCGGACTCCCTGTTCCACTTCTTGGAGGTGGTGAAACTCAACATAAACCCCCAACGTAGGTTTTCGAAGCAGTAGATAGAGTGGCCAACAACTGATGGAACCAATCTCTTTCCATCTCCTTGAGGGTGATGTCGAAGAATCTGCATTTAAAGGCGTCTGACATCTGTCTTATCGAAACCACATCCTCAAACCACTTGATTTGCTGAAACAAATCAACCTTCATCCTTCCCGGTATAGTAGGACATCTCCGGCTCCCGAAACCACTCTGGAACAGGGGCGAACAAAACCAACTCACTGAAGGGGTTGCCTCCCCCTTCTAGGTGAGACGGGGGGTCTCACATACCCATCTCTCCGACCGACCTCAACTTGATGAGCTGGAGAACAACACTTGCTCGGGAAGATCTCGCCCACTCTCCTCCGCAACTGTCTCCTTCCCGGCTCACCTAGCTGTGGCATCCTCGCCTAGGGATGGGTCAGCGACGACTGGAACGGCCGGCATTAAGCACTCGGCGCGTGTGCCGAGTGCGAACTTTAAAAGGTTGATCACCTCCTGCAGGAAATCCTTGAACATCCCATGGGTTACGAGACAGCCCTACCCGAACCTTATCCTTCCCCTCCAACCATCGAGTTCGCAGAAATTTTCGGTGCTGACCACACTCCACGCTCACCGCACCAAAATGTTTAAATCGAATAATCGGTCTCTATGGAGTTCGACCTTGGGGAAGGGATGATAACACACTTACTTCTCTCTCACAAGCGAAAAACCAAAGAATTAGCACATGGAACGGACCCAAGGCTCTAGCACGGAGGACCCACCATACACAAGAAAGATCTTAGAGCACTTCCCCTCCTTTGCCAAGTGCCGAGCTAAGGATACCTCAGAAAGCGCAGGAAGACCGAGGCATATGTAAGCATGCCTTCTGGGGTACCCCCTTGGATCTATTTAGAGATTTCCAAAAATGGTCTGCAAATAGCATACCTCCGCTGCACTGACTGGCGATATGAAGCCCAACTTAATTTGCCAACAACCAATATCCGTTGTGTTTACTGGCTATTTGCAGCCCTACAGGGGCATCCTGGTAAATTAACCTCTAAATCCCATCGAGCCAGTGGTCTATAGTGGAACCACTTTCCTAAGGTGCTGAGCATGGAGCAGACAGGCACTTGCCTCCGCGATATTCTCCCATGGCGAATGCGGGATCTAAAGGACACTGGCGAAATCTTTCATGCCTCTCACCCCCTGACCTTCCCTAGGCGAGACCCCTTTTGCCCCTGGTCGAAAGCTATTCGGGAAGGGTCTCGCTCATTTCCTGAGCCAAGATAAGCTTCCCTCAATACAAGCTTCACTCCACGCCATGAGCTGAAAGGCGTTGAGTGGAGAAGCATCAGTCAATGCTGGGAACTAAAAGGCATTGAGTGGAGAAACATCAATCAACGCCTAGAACTTAAAGGCGTTTAGTGGATAAGCATCACTCATTGCCGAGAACTGAAAGGCGTTGAGTGGAGAAGCATCACCTGGAACTGAAAGGCATTGAGTGGAGAGGCATCACTCAAAGACGAGATCCGAAAAACATTGAGTGGAGAAGCATCACTCAACACCAGGATCCGATCGCCTCCTACCTACTCGTGCGCAAATGATAATACGTTTTGTAGCCTAAACTATTATCGTATTTTATATTTTATATTGTACAAATTATGTCTATTATTAGTTTATTTTTATCCTTTTTATGTAAATTTTATTGCCACTAACTTTTTCCTGTCTTTTTGCAGGTTTTCAGAAAAATCGCCAAAATGGCCTGTCACGCCCCCCTGTCACGCCCTCCCTGGGCGTGACCTAGGGCGTGCCACCCGATCCCGAGGACACCTGCTGGAGTGGACAGAAAACGGTCAAAACCGCTGTCACGCCCCCCTGTCACGCCCTCCCTGGGCGTGTCACCCTCTGCCGCAAAGCCTGCCGCCGCATTAAATGCCCTTCCGCCTCAGCACGCAAATAGTACTGTCACGCCCCATGTCACGCCCGTGACATGGGCGTGACACCCTCCTTTTTCGGCGACTGACGGATTTCCGACCAATGATTTGGACATGACATGCCTGTCACGCCCCCCTGTCACGGGCGTGACCCAGGGCGTGACCACCGACGTACCGAAGCAATCATCCCTCCCGCCAGAATCCAGAGCCCGAGGTCAACATAGTACTGTCACGCCCCCCTGACACGCCCCCCCTAGGGCGTGTCGGAGGGCGTGACCAACCCGAGATTTTTTCCTATAAATTGAGCCCCCCCCCCTCTCCATTTCAGCAAGCTTTGGTTGAGTGGGGGAGGTGCTGCCCCTTTGTTTCTTGATCCTTTTTCATGCTTTTTCTCTCTCTCTCTCCCCCTCTCTTTGTACTTGTTGGTTAACCCTAGTTTAACCATAGTTTGTGCTAGCTTTTAATGTAATTTTCTTCTTGCTTAGTGCTTAATGTAGGGCTAGAATAGGGTTTAATTTTCATGCACTTGTAACTTTAATTTTCAATAGTGTAACTTGCCCTTTTTATTAATAAAATTGTTCTTCCCTTAGCTTGTGTTCTTCTTATGTTTTTCTACTCATCTCCCCCCCCCTCCACTCCATTATGATTAACTAATCCTCCTTGTACTCGATCTTGATGATCCGAGGTTAGAGCGATTATGTTATGATGTTTTAATTAATCTTTTCTTTTTAGGTTAGGGCCTTGAATTACTCTTGATTTATCACGGGTCGGAGGTATATTTTCGATATATACTCTCCGCCTTTGCTTTCATTCTGGGCTAGCCGAGAGGCCGAAAGAATGAAGTGAGCATTCAAGAGTAAAGGGAGTTGTACGCACCCCTCGAGAGAGGCAGACGTCCAAATCTCCCGGATTGGAGTAAAATCCAATAGTGGGGTTCACCGCGTAAAGCGAGTTTTAGGCCTCCGATTTAGACGAGAGTCGGTCGGACCTTCCTAAACTCAGTTGGGCACGACTTCGAGAGAAGCGTGTTCAAGCTTTAGGAACCTCCACGGTCAAGGACCCTTATCCTATTAAGTTTAGATTTTTATCGCATTTTCTTAATCGTCTTTAGCCGAGGTGAATCTCGATCGGGTGCATTTCCATTTCATATTGTTCTACCTTTTGTAGTAATCTCATATATTGTGCTCTTTTATTAACTGCAGTAGTTTCCTTTCTAGCTTAGTTGTTTACTTAATAGCCCTCTTAATTGCAGTGTTTCTTTTTCTAGAATAGCTTTACTTTCTCCCCTGCACTTAGATTTTCTAAAACCCTAGTTTTTCCGTCGATAAGATAATAGCGTTCGTGTGAGTAAGCTTAGCCAACAGTTCCCGGATCTTAATACGACACTTGTGTCCCTTTGCTACAATTCGATAGGTATACTTGCCTCATCGGGTTGCTAGTTCGGTTGCGTTTATTTCTTCGAACCCTAGCGCGCAACAAGTTTTTGGCGCCGTTGCCGGGGACCCAACTTCCGTTGATATTTTGAAAACACGAACCTATTAATTTTATCTCTTCTCTTTCTCATCCCCTTTCTTTAAAAGTTTTAAAAAAAAATTCAAAAAAATTATCACCGCTCTTAATAGAAACCAACCTCACAATTTTTCTATGCCACCTAATTCTCTCGAAAAGGGCAAAGGGCTTTAAGCGCCACTGTCTTGTCTAGTACCTTGCGAACCCTTCACGGGGTAGTCCTTGGGAAGTTCGGGAGTTAATCTATAAAAAAAATCTATTTCAAAAAGAAAAAAAAATTTTAATTTAATTTTCTAAATCTAGTTTTTCTTTCTAGTTTATCCTTTTTCTCTTTCTCTTCTTCTTTTCTGTTCTTTTAGTGCATGACCCGCGGGAGTCCGTCGGTTATTTTGGACTTGGACCACGAAATTGAGCGTACTCTTCGGAGAAGATCGCGATTTCAAGGTCCTACCATCCAAGTGCCGGTTGAGGACTCCGAGTCATTTAATACTTTAAGAATGGAAGAACCCAACGTAGATGAGGCCGTGCAAAGGACTATGTCCTATTATGCACGACCGAACCTCGAGGGAACAGAATCGAGTATAGTCCGCCCTACTATAGCAAATAATAACTTTGAACTAAAGCCTAGCATAATTCAAATGGTGCAGCAATATGTGCAATTTGACGGACTTCAAGATGAAGATCCGAACGCACATATAGCTAGCTTTCTTGAAATTTGCGACACCTTCAAGATAAATGGTGTCACAAATGATGCGATAAGGCTAAGACTCTTCCCCTTCTCTCTAAGAACTAAAGCTAAGCAGTGGCTTAACACACTTCCGAAAAATAGCATAACCACTTGGAATGAATTAACTGAAAAATTTTTGGCGAAGTATTTTCCGCCAGCTAAAACTGCAAAACTTAGGAATGACATCTCTGCCTTTGGACAAATAGACTCTGAAACCCTTTACGAAACCTGGGAGAGATTTAAAGAATTATTAAGACGATGCCCACATCACGCGCTGCCTGTATGGTTACAAGTGCAGACGTTTTATAACGGGCTAAATCAAAGCACGAAGCAAATGATAGACGCAGCTTCTGGCGGTACTTTAAATCATAAGACCCCGGAAGCCGCTCTTGAGCTTTTTGAGGATATGGCCATGAACACTTATCAGTGGAATGTGCCTAGGTCCCGCCCGAACAAGCCTGCAGGTATCTATGAAGTGGACAACGTCTCCCAGCTCGCTCTGCAAGTAGAAATCCTAAGCAAAAAAATCACGGAGATGACTGCTGCCTCCGCCCCTCAGGTATGGGAATCTGCAACCCCTACTCCAGAACATTTAGATTATGTTAATAATTTGCCTAGAACTGCTTTTAATAATTTTTCTGCTGCGAATTTTCATCCGCCTGGTTTTAATTTTCCGAATAGTTATAACCCCGCTTTAAGAAATCACCCGAACTTTTCATGGAGTAATCCATCGAATGCGATGCGCCCACCTCCGCAAAATGATTTTTCTGCACAACCACCACCACCACCACCACTTCTTCAAAATTACCCAAAACCTCCAAGCTTGGAGGAATTACTTTCTAAATATATCACCACAAATGACGCCACTATAAGAACGTTAACCGGAAGCGTAAAAAGTCTAGAAAACCAGGTAGGACAGCTCGCGAAAATAATTTCTGAGCGACCCGCAGGGTCTCTTCCTTCCAATACCGAACCCAACCCGAGAGAGCAAGCGAAAGCTATAACTCTTCGGAGTGGGAAGCAAGTCTCCGGTATGGTAAGTGAAGAGCCCGAGGCAAGCTCCGCTCTTGCTTTTAAAAATCAAAGCTCCGCTCCCGCTTTTAAAAATCAAAGCTCTGCTCCGCTTCCACCCTCTGCTGAAGAAGTAATCACCCCCGCTTTAGAAAATAATCTCACTCCACCACCCATCTTCAAAAATAATTCAACTCCTCCATACCCCTCTGAACTTAATAGATAACGTCAAGATGATCAGTACTCCCGCTTCTTAGAAATCTTCAAACAAATCCACATTAATCTTCCCTTCCACGAGGCTATTTCGCAAATGCCGAAATACGCCAAATATCTTAAAGACCTCCTCACAAACAAGAAGAAGTTAGAGAATCTTTCGCACGTCACGCTAAACGCCGAGTGCTCTGCCGTTTTAACAAACGGTTTGCCGAAGAAAATCAGTGACCCGGGTAGTTTCTCTATCCCGTGTGTTTTCGGTGATCTCTTTGTTAAACACGCGTTAGCCGACTTAGGCGCAAGTATAAACCTGATGCCCTTTTCGTTGTTCAAAAAGTTAGGGATTGGTAGCCTTAACCCCACGCGTATGAGTATCCAGCTAGCCGATAGATCCGTCAAGTACCCGTTAGGAATAGTGGAGGACGTTCTAGTGAAAGTCGACAAGTTCATCTTCCCGGTGGACTTTGTCATTTTGGACATCGAAGAAGACGTCGAGGTTCCCCTGATCCTTGGCCGACCCTTCCTTGCCACCTCCCGAGCCATCATTGACGTAAGCAATGGTAAGCTCTTTCTTCGAGTAGGCGACGACGAAGTCACATTTCCGATCACCCCTTCGATGAAGAACACCTTAGCGAACGATGACTCATGTTTTTTCATAGACGCCGTGAGTGATGATTCTTCCTACTGCCTCGCCGACTTTGAAAAAGAATTTTCTACTTTTTGCTCCTCTTCTCTTACAACAGAATCACTGCAAGGAAGTGATGAATCTTCTTATTCTCTTTCTGAGTTTGAAAAAGAGTTTTCTGATTTTTGTTCTTCCTCTTTCCTTACCACTGAATCTGTACAAGAAGCCGTCTTGGCTGCTAGCCCCACCCCTTATTACGTTCCTTATAAAAAAGTTTATGAAGATATTATTTTTGAAAAAGAAAGAATCTCAAAATCCTCTTATGAAGAACCCCCTACCCTAGAACTTAAAGAACTTCCCGAACACCTTAAGTATGCTTTCTTAGAAAAAGACTCCAAGTTACCAGTTATCGTTTCGGCCTACCTACGGATACGCAGAACGATAAACTTCTTCTAGTTCTACGTAAGCATCGCCGGGCTATTGCTTGGCAAATTTCTGATATCAAGGGCATAAGCCCATCTTTCTGTACACATAAAATTTTAATGGAAGATAATTCGCGTAACTCTATCCAACCTCAGCGCCGTATAAACCCGAATATGAAAGAAGTAGTTAAGGGCGAGGTTATGAAACTATTAGACGCAGGAATTATCTACCCTATATCGGACAGTAAGTGGGTTAGCCCCGTTCAGGTAGTTCCAAAAAAGGGAGGGATAACCGTAGTTAGTAATGAGAATAATGAATTAATCCCGACACGGACGGTGACGGGTTGGCGTATGTGCATAGATTACCGTAAGTTAAATGACGCCACCCGTAAGGACCACTTTCCTCTACCGTTTATCGACCAGATTTTAGAACGTCTCTCCGGCCATAGCTTTTATTGTTTCCTCGATGGCCTCTCGGGGTACTTTCAAATACCCATCTCTCCCGAGGACCAAGAGAAAACTACGTTTACTTGTCCCTTCGGCACCTTCGCGTACCGAAGAATGCCGTTTGGATTATGCAATGCGCCGGCTACATTCCAACGATGTATGCTCGCAATATTTGACAAGTACGTAGAAAGCATTATGGAGGTATTCATGGACGATTTCTCCGTGTTCGGCGATACCTTCGATAGATGTTTAGAAAACCTCGAAAAAGTCTTAGAACGATGCGAAGAAACTAACCTTGCCCTAAATTGGGAAAAATGCCATTTTATGGTGAGGGAAGGGTTAGTTTTGGGTCATAAAATTTCTGCTAAAGGTATTGAGGTAGACGTTGCCAAGATAGAAGTTATTGAGAAGTTGCCGCCACCTACAAACATAAAAGCTATAAGAAGTTTCCTAGGCCACGCTGGTTTTTATCGTCGTTTTATAAAGGACTTCTCCAAGATCACTAAGCCCCTCACCCATCTCTTAGAAAAAGACGCTCCATTCATTTTTGATGACTCTTGTATTTCTGCCTTTGAATTAATTAAAGAAAAGTTAATTAACGCGCCAATTATGATAGCTCCGGTGTGGGACCTTCCTTTCGAGATTATGTGCGATGCGAGTAGTTTTGCGGTGGGAGCCGTATTAGGTCAACGCATATCTAAGAACTTCCACCCCATCTATTACGCTAGTAAAACCCTCACATCTGCACAAGAAAATTACACCACAACCGAGAAGGAGCTCTTAGCCGTAGTATTTGCGTTTGATAAATTTCGCTCTTACATTACACTTTCAAAAATCATTGTTTTTACGGACCACTCGGCCCTCAAGTACCTTCTTGCCAAAACGGATGCCAAGCCTCGCTTGATTCGCTGGGTCTTACTCCTCCAGGAGTTTGACTTAGAGATCCGTGATAAGCGAGGAGCCGAGAACTTGGCCGCCGATCATTTATCAAGATTAGATAACCCCTTTATAGAAAAATTAAATGAAAAATCATTTAATGACTATTTTCCTGATGAGAAGCTGCTTTTAGTTAATACATCTACTTCTCCTTGGTTCGCGCACATCGCCAACTATCTAGTGGCCCGGGTGCTCCCAAAAGAGTTCTCCTCTCAGCAGAAGAAGAAATTCTTTTCTGAGCTGAAGAACTACTTTTGGGAAGACCCGCATCTTTTCAAAATTTGTGCGGATCAAGTGATAAGGAGATGTGTTTCTTTTGATGAAGGAATTGATATTCTAAAACATTTGCATGAAGGTCCGACAGGTGGGCACTATCAAGCTGCTCGCACCGCTCATAAGGTGCTTTGCGCGGGTTTTTACTGGCCTAGCCTGTTTAAAGACGCGCAAGCCTTTGTGAGCAGGTGTGATAGTTGCCAACGGTCGGGCAATATTTCTAATAAAAATGAAATGCCGCAAAATTATTTCTTAGAGTGCGAAATTTTCGACCTCTGGGGAATTGATTTTGTTGGCCCCCTTCCTTCTAGCTTCGGAAACAAATATATTTTAGTTGCTGTTGATTATGTTTCACGATGGGCTGAGGCCCAAGCTCTTCCTACGAACGACTCCCGAGTTGTAGTCACGTTTTTAAAAAAATTATTTTCTAGATTCGGTACGCCACGCGCAATCGTTAGCGATAGGGGTTCCCATTTCTGTAACGCGCAATTTTCAAAAATCCTTACTAAATACGGCGTTACGCATAAACTGTCCACTGCCTACCACCCCCAAACTAACGGTCAAGTCGAAGTAGTAAATAGAGAAATAAAAAGAATATTAGAAAAGACTGTTTCAACTTCTAGAAAAGACTGGTCAACCAAACTAGACGATGCTCTATGGGCCTACCGAACAGCGTACAAAACCGCTCTCGGATGTACGCCGTATCGGCTGGTCTATGGAAAATCGTGCCATCTGCCCGTAGAGTTAGAACACCGCGCCTTTTGGGCCTTAAAATTTTTAAACTTCGATCCCCACTCAGTCGGTGACCTTCGAAAATTTCAACTAAATGAACTCGATGAGTGGCGCTCTTATGCTTATGAAAATAATAAACTTTATAAAGAGCGGACGAAGCGTTTACACGATAAACACTTAAGGCACCCTAAAAACTTTAAGCCGGGCGACCAAGTCCTGTTATATAACAGTCGTTTACGGTTATTTCCGGGCAAATTAAAATCTCGCTGGTCTGGCCCGTTTTCTGTTTTAGAAGTATTTCCTTATGGAACTGTTTTAATTTCTCACCCTGATAAGGGTAATTTCAAAGTGAATGGTCAGCGTCTTAAACTGTATTTTTCTGGTGATGATGATGTCAGTCCAAACACTATTAAGTTTCTGCTTCACGAACTTTAATCTTGAAATTTTTATTTTTTATTTTTGCTAAAAACAATTTTATTTCGGGACAACAATATTTTTGGACAATATTATTTTTGATGCGTCGAGCTCAACGACGCTTTAACCAAAGGGCGCTCTTGGGAGGCAACCCAAGTTATCTTTTTCTGTTTTCTTTATTTTACAATTTTTGCCTCGGACGGCTCCGACAAGCTGAAGCTTCTGCGATCGCCTGCTCCAACATTGCTGAATCCATCACGAAGTCCAAAGAAGACATTCGGGGAGCGGCATCACTCAGTTTTCGCAGCAAATAAATCCGGGGAAGTACCTGTATTTCAATTCTGTCTTTCAATTCTGCAATTTATTTTTCTCTCCTTCTCCAATCCCCTTCTTTAGCCATTGAGGACAATGTCTGTTTTAAGCTTGGGGGAGGATTTCCTCCTTCATTTTTGCTTAGTGTAAATAATTTCCTTTTTTGTAAATAGTTCCATAAATTAAAAAAAAAAAAATGAATATCTTAAAATTCCAAAAAAGAGAAAAATTTTCCAAAATCCAAAAAAAAAAAAGAGAATATTCCTCAAAATAAAAAAATATATGTGTGTTTTTGAATAGTTTAGACATTTTGGTATTTCAATAGTACCCCTAGTTTTTAGTTTTGTTTTACTCAAAATCTCCTATAAACAACTTAGTTAATTATAATATTTCTAATCGTCCTTTTTAATTATGTTTCACAAGTAAAATGTTGGCCATGCTGTGTTTCTAATTCGCGGTAGCATGTTAAGGTGAAATATTTTTCTAAAACTCGCATTTCTATTATGGTTTTTTGTTTTTTTTATTTCCTTTACTTTCTCAAAAATTCATCATCCACTATTTTCTTTTTCGTTTTTGAATAATTTTTGTAAAGTCAACTGTTGAATAACGTAGTAGATGTGAACGATCCAAGTCACCTATTATTTCTATTTTCGAGTTAATTTCATCAATCTTCTTTTATTATCTAGGACTCGCTTTTTGAAATTTTTCAAACCTTTGTTTTAAATAAATTCAAAAGCGTGAAAATGATTTAGGCCGTTTTTGTTTTCGTTTGAGCTTTCCTGCCAACCTAAAAACTTGTACCACTAGTTAGCCGTTTTTGAGCCTTTTTCCGATTTCATTTGATAGCTCCTCCTTTCATTTCAGTTTCACCAAAGCCAAAATTTCCAACCTATCGAATCACACTAGCCTTTTTGAGTTTCATAAATTATTTTGACGATTTTGATAGGGTATTTTGTGATTTTTGTGGAGAAAGGTTTTCGAAAAAAAAAGAAGTATGTTCAAAAGTGATGTTTATTTTTGTTTGGCCAACTCAAAAAGGAAAATAAAAATATTTATGGCCTTTGTTTTGAAAAAAAAAAAAATGAAAAAGAAAAATGAAAAAGAAAAATGAAAAAAAAAAAAGAAAAAGAAAAAAAATGTGTACATATTTTTATGAAAGTTTTTGAAACTCTTTGCTTTGGTTTAGTGTGATTTTAAACCGTCACGTTTATCTTTGAATTCCACTCCTAATCATTTTCCTAAACCAAACGTTTCTGTCCTATTTAAGTCCTTTTGATTCACGCTTTTTGTTTTTTATTTAACAACTAAGAAAAGAAAAACAGTAAATCAGTTTTAGTTTTGGATTTAAACCTAGATTTTTGATAATTAAATTGATATAATTATAATGCGTTGCTTGGATCTAGTAACAACTCAATGCGTGTTTTTCATTTTCGTTGCTTTACTTAAGTCCATTTAAAAAAATCTCGTTAAAATTTTGGATGATTTGTTTTTATTAAGTAAAGTTTATAAAAGTTTTACCATACCTAAATAATTGTTTTAGACTTACATTTCACCTTTTCCCTACTAAGAATTTCGCATAGTACTTGTGTAGGCATAATTAGAACTTTTTGATTAGTCCTTTTTATAAATATCTAGTTTTTATATTTTTGCTTGGGGACAAGCAAGGCTTAAGCTTGGGGGAATTTGATAATACGTTTTGTAGCCTAAACTATTATCGTATTTTATATTTTATATTGTACAAATTATGTCTATTATTAGTTTATTTTTATCCTTTTTATGTAAATTTTATTGCCACTAACTTTTTCCTGTCTTTTTGCAGGTTTTCAGAAAAATCGCCAAAATGGCCTGTCACGCCCCCCTGTCACGCCCTCCCTGGGCGTGACCTAGGGCGTGCCACCCGATCCCGAGGACACCTGCTGGAGTGGACAGAAAACGGTCAAAACCGCTGTCACGCCCCCCTGTCACGCCCTCCCTGGGCGTGTCACCGGGCGTGACATGGGCGTGTCGCCCTCTGCCGCAAAGCCTGCCGCCGCATTAAATGCCCTTCCGCCTCAGCACGCAAATAGTACTGTCACGCCCCATGTCACGCCCGTGACATGGGCGTGACACCCTCCTTTTTCGGCGACTGACGGATTTCCGACCAATGATTTGGACATGACATGCCTGTCACGCCCCCCTGTCACGGGCGTGACCCAGGGCGTGACCACCGACGTACCGAAGCAATCATCCCTCCCGCCAGAATCCAGAGCCCGAGGTCAACATAGTACTGTCACGCCCCCTGACACGCCCCCCTAGGGCGTGTCGGAGGGCGTGACCAACCCGAGATTTTTTCCTATAAATTGAGCCCCCCCCCCCTCTCCATTTCAGCAAGCTTTGGTTGAGTGGGGGAGGTGCTGCCCCTTTGTTTCTTGATCCTTTTTCATGCTTTTTCTCTCTCTCTCTCCCCCTCTCTTTGTACTTGTTGGTTAACCCTAGTTTAACCATAGTTTGTGCTAGCTTTTAATGTAATTTTCTTCTTGCTTAGTGCTTAATGTAGGGCTAGAATAGGGTTTAATTTTCATGCACTTGTAACTTTAATTTTCAATAGTGTAACTTGCCCTTTTTATTAATAAAATTGTTCTTCCCTTAGCTTGTGTTCTTCTTATGTTTTTCTACTCATCTCCCCCCCCTCCACTCCATTATGATTAACTAATCCTCCTTGTACTCGATCTTGATGATCCGAGGTTAGAGCGATTATGTTATGATGTTTTAATTAATCTTTTCTTTTTAGGTTAGGGCCTTGAATTACTCTTGATTTATCACGGGTCGGAGGTATATTTTCGATATATACTCTCCGCCTTTGCTTTCATTCTGGGCTAGCCGAGAGGCCGAAAGAATGAAGTGAGCATTCAAGAGTAAAGGGAGTTGTACGCACCCCTCGAGAGAGGCAGACGTCCAAATCTCCCGGATTGGAGTAAAATCCAATAGTGGGGTTCACCGCGTAAAGCGAGTTTTAGGCCTCCGATTTAGACGAGAGTCGGTCGGACCTTCCTAAACTCAGTTGGGCACGACTTCGAGAGAAGCGTGTTCAAGCTTTAGGAACCTCCACGGTCAAGGACCCTTATCCTATTAAGTTTAGATTTTTATCGCATTTTCTTAATCGTCTTTAGCCGAGGTGAATCTCGATCGGGTGCATTTCCATTTCATATTGTTCTACCTTTTGTAGTAATCTCATATATTGTGCTCTTTTATTAACTGCAGTAGTTTCCTTTCTAGCTTAGTTGTTTACTTAATAGCCCTCTTAATTGCAGTGTTTCTTTTTCTAGAATAGCTTTACTTTCTCCCCTGCACTTAGATTTTCTAAAACCCTAGTTTTTCCGTCGATAAGATAATAGCGTTCGTGTGAGTAAGCTTAGCCAACAGTTCCCGGATCTTAATACGACACTTGTGTCCCTTTGCTACAATTCGATAGGTATACTTGCCTCATCGGGTTGCTAGTTCGGTTGCGTTTATTTCTTCGAACCCTAGCGCGCAACAGCAAACCTTCCAGCATGCTCCAGGGCGGGATCCCTTCTACCTATTCCAATCGCCTGACCCACTCAGTTGAGAGCCAGCTTAAAGTTTGGGTCCCCGGCCCTAGGTCCCCCTCAGCGATTATGGGGTTTTACAATACCTAAGGTTATTGAGCATTGTATCCACCATAACCTACATTTGTATGAAATCACCCTTGAACTAAGAGGATTTATGTTTGTATTTGATTCTCTTTTCAAGTTAAGTGTTTGCAGGTCATAATTAGAAAGTGTAGACCAATGTCAATCTACAATGAGTCACCAAACAAAGGACCATATAATGTAATCTTTTAATGTGTGATCCATGGTGTTGACTCAACTGTAGCCTCTCTATTAGGACACACTTCTCTTTCAAGTACTAAAGATATGGAAGAAACTATGGGTTACTGATCTCCAAGAAGAAGAATTAAAAATTTATTTAAGAAATTTCTCTAAGTAAAATTCTCGAGAAGTTCTAAGTCGTGTACTTTAGAAGTAAAGTTGTTGTTCTCGAGAAGCTGAAGTATTTTTCGAGAAGCCCAAGGGTTGTTCTCGAGAAATCCATTTTCTTCTTGAGAAGACTTAAGTATATCTCAGAATTCTTCTAAGTGTTGTTCTCGAGTAAATAGAAGTTATTTCTCGAGAAGGCCAAAGTTTGTTCTCGAGAAAGCCAAGTCACTTTTCGAGAAGGCCAAAGTTTTTTCTCGAGAAAGCAGAAGTTATTTCTCAAGAATGTCATGCTTTGTCTAGAGAAATCATAAGTCATTACTCGAGAAGCCGAAGTTATTTCTCGAGAAGTATAAATTGTTCTCGAGAAGTCCAGTCAGCTCACAAGAAGTCATTACCTATTTCTCGAGTAACAGAAATTATTTCTCGAGTAATTATCCTTTCTTTCTCGAGAAGGAAGAACTCATTTTAAGTTTTTTCCTTAAGTTCTTCCTCTCGATAACCTTATACCTCTTCTCGAGAAACAAAAGTTGTTCTCGAGAAGTCATTCCTTCACTCGAGAAATGAAGTTCTTTCTTTGAAATTTTTCCTTAAGTCCCGAAGGAAGTAATTTCAAATTGATCTCCTTTATAATTTGTCTATGTATTGTGTCATTAATGATTATGACCGTTAGGCAAGTCATATAAAAGATCTTATAATAATCGACTAACCTTAAGAAGAAAATTAAGTTTTCTGAATAAAAATTTTTCATTTCTAAATCAGGAAATGCTGCCAACTACTCATCGTGTTGTTCTCCGCTGACCTTCTTCGATCCAAGAGATTCAAAACAAGAAGGTTTCAACAGATCAAGACTTTCAACATCGATAGATCTATTCCTTGATCGTGCTTATCCTAAGTTTTCAGATCAAGATATTTCGCCTTTTTCTTCTTCGATCTATTTTTGATAGAGCTTCAAATTTCAAGAAAGAATAAAGGCTGAAGATTCAGATCTGAATTATTTCTTGTTTGTATTTTTCTATAAAATATTTATTCTTGTAGGAGATTTTTCTTCGAGTTGTAGGACCTTTGTTCTCCGAGATTTTTGTAGGAGTGTTTTGACTCCGAGTTGTAGGGGCGTTGCACCGAGTTGTAGGATTGTTCTCCAATTCGAGCTAATCGTGAAGTAGTCGAGTCTAGTGTGGTGCTAGATCGGTGAGGTGGAGAGTTGACGTACCCAAGATTGGGGAACCACTATAAATCTTGTGTTTTTTGTGGCTTGCTTGTTTAATTTTTGCTCTCCGTCGTTACAAGTTTTTATTCAGCAAAAAGATGCAGACCACGCATATTTAGCCCCCTCTAGGAAATTTGGGTAGACAACTAAAAACATCAATCGGTATCAGAGGGAGTTTGTTCATCAAAAAGGTTAACTCCTTGAATAGATCTACTCTTAGTTGTCTTAAGAGGATACAAGCATTGAAAGAGCCAAGGATTTTGCTAAGCTTCCCTTATGCACAAAGACTAACTTTCCCAAATGGAAAGAAAAAATAAAATTCTTTATGGAAGTTGGTGATCCAATGATCTTTATGATAGTAGAAGAAGGATGCAATGTTACAATGACAGCCTCCACCATTGACCCAACAAAGCAATTTCCAAAGAAGCTTATGGATCTTGACAAAGATGAGATTGTACTTGTATCTTTAGACAAGAAAGTCAAGAATATTATCGCAAGTGCAGTCGATGATTCAATGTTGCAGAATCCTATTCACTACCAATCCACAAAGGAAATGTTGCAGTCTCTCATCATCCTGATGGAAGGTACTGAAGAGGTAAGGGATGACAGAAGATCCCTCCTGAATCAGAAATATAATGCATTCAGATAAGGTCCCAATGATTCTATTGCTGATACTTTTGAAAGCTCCTCCAAGATTTTCAATGGGCTTTGGCCGGGTCTTCTCTAATGGCGAATTGAATGACAAATTTCCGAGATCAATGAATAAGGAGTGGGACAACAAAGTATGTGCAATCCAGGAGTTTGGTAAGCTGGCAGAGACTGACCCTCAGAATCTCTTTAAAAAGCTTATGTCGTATGAGATCCAAATAAACTCAAAAAAGCTTAAGAAGAGAAATGTCAGTCTTCATCCAAGGAGAAGTCTATCGCTCTAAAGATAGAAATCTCGAGGAATTCAAAAGTTGCATCTCCTTCTCCCGCACAAGAAGGGAGTAAAGAAGAGGCTTCATAGCCAAGTACCTTGAGCTCAAAGCTATTTGAATGAGAGTTTTCTCATCTTTCAAGGAAGTTCAAGAAGTTCTTGAACAAGAAGAAACAGTAGAGAGGAAAAGATGCCTCGTCCAGAATATCACGTCATGATGGTGATCGTCACAAGAAAGGCTCAAGTAGCCAAGACAGGTATTAGTCAAAACAGAACAAACATATTTCTTCAGACATTGTTTGTTATTGTTGTAATAATCAAGGACACGTCGTAGCTGATTTCCCTCACAAGAAGAAGGAGGGTGGATGAAGAGAGGAGAAGAAATCTTCTTATTATATGATAAAAACAGAATGAAGCATGGTAGCTAAGAAGTCCAAGACCCTTAGTTACACAGACTCATCTGAGTCTAGTGATGATTAGGAAGCCTGCTTTGGGCTCATGGCACATACAGTTGAAGAAGAAGAACCCTAGTTCATAGGGAAGGTATACTCTCACACACCTCTCTCGGAATCAGATTCTTCTGACCATGATCATGAGGACTGTTCGTCTGATAATTAATCTGAACTTATGACTCAATACAAAGAGTTAATGATGGCTTACGACAAATGTCGAAGAGTCGCAAGAACTCAAGCTAAGGAGATTAAATCTCTTAAGTCTATGGAGAGCACTCTGAGGGAGGAATTCATAATGATGGAGTCACTCATAAAGAAATTCTATGATGCGATGGAAGAACATAATAAAGCTCTCGAGCACCTGAACCTGAAGGAGAAGAACATTCAAAAGTTGGAAGAACAACTTGCTGCTGAAAAGAAACTTGTTGAAGGTTTCTACGAGCCAAAGAGAGTCCTTCCACTTATGGCTGAATTCTCTGCTCAGAGTAAAGGAGTTGGCTTAGGCCATGTGGCTGCCCCTAGTAAATCTTCTAGGAGAAATAAAGCCCAAAGAAGAAATAAGGATACCAGGAAATCTCTAGCCAAGGAGAAGGGGAAAGCTCCTTAAGACCGAACTTTGTTTAAAAAGGTTCTCTTTCAAAAAAACGAGTTTGATCTTGATTCATCCTACGGTCACTTTGCCAGGCCTACTTATGTAGAGCCCAAGTATCAGTTCTAAAGATGGACCCATCCCCGGAACTTTGGGGAAAGTGTCTTCAAGGCACCTTGTGAGGGGATTCCTCTTCAGAGCTACGACCCTTATATTCATTGTCATAACATCAATAATGCTCCAAAAGTAAAACCCATTGTGGAAAAGCCACTTAAGGAGAAGAAGTCATGTGAGTGCTATCACTGCGAATCTTCTACCTCCAAGTCTATTGCCCCTGCTAGACAACCCACTCAAAAGGTCAAGCAGGAGAACTTCAGGCAAAGATACAACAGGTTTAACTGTTAATGATGTGGTAAAGTTGGTCACTTTGCTATAGATTTCTAGTTTAACTCCAGATATTATGTAACTCCTCAAGTTAATAATGTGAAAAAGACCACTCACAATATTAACACATATAGGGGGAGTATGCTAACTAGAGACAAAGGAACCAAACAGTATTGGGTTCTTAAGGCCAATTGATTCTACTTTTGCAGGAATGTCATAAGGCCAACGAAAATCCTATCTGGTATTTGGACAGTGGATGCTCTAGGCATATGACTGGGACTAGAAGCCTACTCCAGAATTATTCTCCAGTCATGAAAGGGCCAAAGTTCATCTTTGGAGGTTCTGACATAGGGATTACAAAAGGAAACGATATGATTACTAATAGTAATGTATCCTTCTCAGATGTGGCTTATATTGAAGGATTGGAACACAATCTTATAAGCATAATCCAGCTCTGTGATAAAGGATACATAGTAGAATTTCATGCAGATAAGTGTTTAATAAAATCGGTCGATAACTTAGAAACGATTCTATCAGGCAAGCATAGTAGGAATATAGTTTGTTTAAATTTTATTTGCATAGACTCTTCTATGCCAGTGTGCTTTATTGCAAAAGATAGTGCGTCTCTTGGTGACCAATGGCACAAGATATAAACACGTATAAATTACAAAACTATTAATAAATTATTTTCTCTTAATTTAGTACGTGAAGTACCCAATGTTAAGTGCATTTAAGATAGACCTTGTCACGCATGTGTAAAAGGCAAGAAAACAATGGCTACTTTTAAAAGCATTAGTGGCAAAGAATCTAATAGGTGTTTACACCTACTTCATATGGACTTGTTCGGACCACTTCAAATTAGAAGTTTGGGAGGTAAGGATTATACATTGGTTACTTTTGATGATTACTCTTGCTTTGCATGGGTGTTCTTTCAAAAACATAAGTCAGATACTTTTGATATCTTTACTAATTTTATCAGGAAAGTTGAGAATGAATACAGCTGCTCCGTTGTCAAAATCAGAAGTGATAATGGAATAGAGTTCAAGTCTTGGGCCATGAAAGAATTCTGTTAAAGTCTTGATATCTTTCATGAGTTTTCTTCTCCTCATACTCCTCAACAAAACAGAGTAGCTGAGAGAAGGAATAGAACACTCATCGAGGCTTGCAGAACCATGTTGAGTGATGCCTTACTACCGGAATATTTCTGGGCTGAAGCCGTCAACACTGCCTACCACGTGCAAAATCGAGCACTCATGAACACGAACCATAATAAGACACCTTTCGAACTACTAAAGGGTGGGAAACCGACTATTTCATATTTTAGAATCTTTGGTAGTAAATGCTTTGCCCTTAACAATGTGAAATATCAAACAACTAAATTTAGCTAAAAGAGCTTTGAAGGTATTTTCGTAGATTATAGTATTTATAGTAAGGCTTATAGGATTTTTAATAAGAAAACCCTAGTTGTAGAAGAATCTATTAATGTTGTATTTGATGAGATGAGCTTGCTGCAAGGCAGCTCTTCTAGTGGGTTTATTGAAGATGCAGGTTCAAGACTACAGGAATTAAACTTGGATGAGCCGACTAAAGAAAAAGCTCAAAAGTTCATCAAGATCACCACTCAAACCCCAATTGGAGAGGAAGATCACCATAATGAAGATGTCATCCAAGTTGATGAAGTAACTCCAGTGATAGAGAAAGCTACAGATGCATGAACCCTAGAGCTCAGACACTTGAAGGATCACCCAATTGATCAAATCATTGGAGAAGAATTGAATCAATTCAAGCATTGCCTAGTCTGAAAGCTTGTTCCAAGACCCAAAGGTAAGAACGTTATCGAAACAAAGTGGGTCTACAGGAACAAGATGGATGAAGATGAAACAATTATAAAAAACAAGGACAGACTCATCTCCAAGGGATACAAATAAGAAGAAGGAGTCGACTTCAATCAAACGTATGCCCCAGTGGCAAGGCTGGAGGCAATCTGGTTGTTCCAAGCATATGCTACACTTAAGGGCTTCACTATCTATAAAATGGACGTGAAGTTGACAATCCTTAGTAGTGATATATTGACGGAAGTGTATGGGGAACAACTGTTGGGTATTGTATCCACAATGTACCTGATTTGAAGAACTCCCTGAACAAGCTAAGGTGAATAGATAATGTATTTGATGATTTTCTTCAAGTTGTGCTTGTCGTTATTCCACGCTAAGTACACACCAATGTCAGGGTGCAGTGGGTCAATATTCACGGGTCTGCGCAACGTAATCCTTTGTTAAGCAGATCAGTGTGTTGGCTCACGTGTACTCTCTCTATTTGAGTGTACTTAATTTCAAGTACAGGGTTGAGATTGATCGAGAGCTGAAGAGGAGAAAGGATGGGTCAAAGACATACTCATGGGAAGAAAGGCGAAGATTCGGCTAAGTTAAATTTGACGGGAAACACTAAGTGATTCTCGCCGATTCGACGGGAATCACTAGTGATTCTCGCCGAATCGTCGAGAATCACTCGCCGATTCCCGCTGACTGCTTCCGGCTGACTCAACGCCTTCAAGAATTCTGTTATGTCAGAATCATCGAGAATCAATAAGTGATTCTCACCGAATCGTCGAGAATGACTCTGCATTCTCGCCGATTCGTCGAGAATGGTTTTGATTCTCGCCGATTCACTCAGGATGGCAAGCTTTTCAGCTAAAATTCTACCAAGGATAATTCGACGGGAATCATATGTGATTCTCCCCGATTCGTCGAGAATCACCAATGATTCTCGCCGAATTTGCCTTAGGCGATTTCTACCTGCTCGTTGGACCGAACCAAGATATCAGGCGATGTTTGGACCGGGCTTAGGGTTTCTCCTTGTGGGACCCACAACAGTCTTTTAGGGTTGATCTACAGTATAAATACTCGCATTTTCTCAGACTCAAACAGTAATCAATAACGAAAAATCAAAGCCGTCATAGCGTAACCTAGCCGATCGCGAAACTCATTCTGTCGCCGTCGCCGCTCGCAAGATAGTCGCTGTCGCTAATCTTAGAGGTCATCTTTGATCGTCCGATGACAGGACTGAGGCTAAGCTTAGCGTCTCATGTTTCTATCTTGAGATCCTTTGTCTCTTGATTTGTTGAGCGGGAATATTTCTCCCCTCCGAATCGATTAAGACGATCGATCCAAGTAAAATTGTTGGTAGATCTTGCTAGCTTCGTCAAGAAGTTTGGATCTACAAAGCATCGTCGCCGCAATCCTTTGCCGCCGCCGATCTCGGGATGATCCTCTCCAAGAGAGTGCTCCGATCATGGACTCTTCGTCTTCATCAAGAAAGCTTTATTGAACGAAGAGGGACATCAGGTTCTCCAAACGTAGTTTGTATTTCTCATACATTCTATTTTAACTTTGTTGTAAACGAATTTTGATTACTCGTTGTAAGGGTTGAGTGCAACCCATGGTAGAGGAGTAGTGACTCCTTCGGGTGGAAGGGTTTATTCCATAGTGTGAGGAATTGATTTCAATCCGTTTGGTTAAGTGACCGAGTCGTCCCTTGTTGGGAGATAGGTCGAAGGGGGAGAGTGGACATACCCAAATCGGGGAACCACTTTAACCGCTCGTGTGTTTCTGTGTTGTGGTTGTTTTTGTTTTCTTGTGCAGGTTTATTTTTAATTCCGCAAAAGACTGCATATCACCTATTCCTCCACCCATAAGTGAAGAGAGTTGACACTAGATAACTTTCAAGTGGTATCAGAGGGAGGTTACTCGTCAATAAGGTTAACACCTTGAGTAAGTTCCCGCATCTAGTGTTAAGAAGAAAGAAGATCTCTGAAATGGAAGGACTAAATTATTCAGGGAAGATCCCAGTATGCACCAAGTTTAACTTTCCTATCTGGAAGGAAAGGATCAGGTACTACATGGAAACAGTCGACCCACGACTCTTCATGATAGTGGAGGAGGGACTTTATATCCCCACTAAGGCCTCCACCATTGATCCTACCAAGAAAGTGCCCAAGAAACTTTCTGAAATAGATAAGGATGAGATGGTGCTTGTCGGACTTGACAACAAAGCTCAGAACATTCTGGTAAGCGCCGTCGATGATTCCATGATGCAGGTTTTCTTCAACTGCAGGACTGCCAAGGACATTAGGCACTGCCTGATCATCTTGATGGAAGGCACTGATGAAGTAAGGGATGATCGAAGATCCCTTCTGAACCAGAAGTACGAGGCCTTCAGGCAAGGTCCTAAGGAAGAAATCGGAGTGACATTTGAGAACTTCCTAAAGATCGTCAATACTCTGAAGGGCTATGGCAGAGTGTTCACCGATGGTTAACTAAATGACAAGTTCCTTAGATCCCTTACTAAGGAATGGGACACCAAGATCTGCGCCATTAGAGAATTTGGCAGGCTGGCAAAAACAGATCCCCGGATTCTATTTGGGAAACTTCTGTCCTATGAGCTTCAGCTGAACACCATAAAAGCGGAAGAAGAAGCCGATAAAGCCGCTGCCAGAGAGAAATCTGTGGCCCTAAAAGCCAATCACTTAAGGAAAGGCAAGGGTGCAGCCTCATCCCTCTCTTGGAAAATGGATGAGGAAGAAGAATCTGAGCCATGCTCTTCCGACTTAGAGCTATCTGAAGAATACTTCTCCCTCATCACTCGGGAGTTCAAGAAGTTCCTCAAGTTGAGGAATTAAATAAAGATAGACGTCTCCTCCTCCAGACATCAGAAGAAGAATTATTCTTTTGACAGGTAGGAATCCAAACAGAACAAACATCGCTCTAATGACATTATTTGCTTTGGATGCAATAAGCAAGGTCACATCATCGCTGACTGCCACCAAGGCAAGAGAGATAAGGGGAAGGGAGAGGAGCACAAGTCCTCTAGAGATAAGAAGAACGAGAGGAGCTATATCGCCAAAAAGCCAAATACACTGAGTGAGTCTGATTCCTCAGACTCCAGTGATGATGAGGAAGCCAATTTCGGGCTAGTGGGTCGCTCTGACTCAGAAGGACACTGCCCCCAATTTATGGGAAGGTAAAAGCTCGTACCCCCTCTCTGACTCTTACTATGAGTCTCCTGATGATGATCTCGAGGACAGTCCATCTTCCCGTGAAGCTGAGCTCCTCGAAAAGTATGAGCTTCTGCTCAATACCTTTGAGGAATTCGTTAAGAGGTTGAGGGCTCAGAAAAAGGAAGTCAAATTCCTTAAGGCTGAGGGTGTGTCTTTAAGAGAAGAGATCACTAGCTTGATCTCTCTCCGACAGGAACACCTGGGCCTAAGTTCTGAGCACTCAGAGTCTCTAAGGCTCCTTGACCTTATACAGGAAGAAGTTAACAAGTTGGAAGAACAACTTGCGGTAGAAAGGAAGATTGTCAAAAGCTTATCTATGCCAAAGACTGTTATTCCACTGGTTGATACCTTCTTTGCTCAGGCTACGGGGGTTTGCTTGGGGCATATGGGTGTGCCTGGTAAATCATCCAAGAGAAACAGAAAGCAGGGGAAAAATAAGGCTACTAAGAAGGCCTTTGCTGCAGAAAAGGGAAAGGCCCCACTCAACCCTGTTGAATTCAGGAAGCCTGGCTATCCCTGCAATGAACAGGACTTTGAGTCAACTTATGGCCACTTCTTCCAGCCCTTGGTTGAAAAGCCCAAGAGCCGGTATGATGGATGGGCCTTCCCCCGCAACTACGACAAGAGTGTCTTCAAGGCACCTTATGAGGAAATCCAAGTGGAAAATTATGGCCACTTCTCTAGCGGCCATAATAGGAAGCAGGCACCAAAATCCAAGCCTATTATACTGAAGGAACAGGAAGTGAAGAAATCATGTGATTGATGTCATAATGATGCCTCCACTTCCAGATCCAAGGCCCCAGCTGGACCCAACATTCTCAGGGTGAAGCATGAGCCTAGGAAGCGGTACAAAAGGTTCGGCTGTTGGTACTGTGGAAAAGTTGGTCACTTTGCCGTGGATTGCTGGTTTAATCAAAGATAAAACGAGACTCCTCATGTTAGCAATGTGAGGCCGACCACTCGTAAGGTTAACCACCCGAGGGGGAGTATGCTAACAAGGAATCTAGGACCCAAGTTCAATTGGGTTCCTAAGGGAAACTGATTCTGTTTTGCAGGTATGTCCAAAGGCCACCAAAACGCCTATCTGGTACTTGGACAGTGGATGTTCCCGGCATATGACTTGGACAAGAAGCCTGCTTCGTGATTACTCTCCAGTCGAAAATGGACCCAAAGTCATCTTTGGAGGATCAGATCGAGGAGTCACCAGAGGTTAGGGTATGATTTCCAACGGTATAATCTCTATCACCGACGTGGCCTATGTTGAAGGGTTAAATCATAACCTGATAAGTGTAAGTCAGTTGTGTGATAAAGGTTATGACATTAAGTTCTGCAAGGATTAGTGCTTGATAATATCGTGTGCTTCTTCGGAGACGGTATTAACTGGCATTAGGAGCAGAAATATATTTTGTTTAGATTTTCTTAGCATAGATTCTTCTACCCCCCCCCCCCCCCTGTGCTAAGTAGCAAAAGGCCGTACATATCTTTGTGAACAATGACACAAGAGATTAGCACATATTAATTTCAAGACAATTCATATGTTGTTTTCTAAGAACTTAATAAGGGATGCCCCTACTATTAAGTGCATCAAAGATAGCCCTTGTCCTGCATGCCGGAAGGGCAAACAGACTCGGGCTACCTTTAAGGGCATTGCAGACAAAGACTCCTTCAGATGTCTTTATCTTCTGCATATGGACTTGTTCGGTCTAGTGCAAGTTTATAGCATAGGAGGCAAATCGAATACACTAGTGATTGTTGATGATCACTCTCGATTTACGTGTGTGTTCTTTTTGAATCGAAAGTCTGATACGTTTGATATCTTCACAAGTTTTGTCAAGCAGATTCAGAACGAAATAAACTGCTCAGTTAACAAATTCAGAAGTGACCATGGAACAGAATTCGAGTCTGGTGCTATGACAGAATTTTGTGAAGAACTTGGTATCTTTCATGAGTTTTCCTCCCCGCGTACTCCTCAACAAAACGTTGTTGCGGAAAGGAGAATAGAACGCTCATTGAAGCATGTACGACAATGTTGAATGACGCCTCTCTTCCAGAGTACTTCAGGGCAAAGGCTGTCAATACGGCTTGTCATGTGCAGAACCGAGCATTGATCAACAAGAATCATCGTAAGACGCCTTATGAGCTATTGAAAGGTAGGAAACCGACCATGTCCTATTTGAGAATTTTTGGCTGCAGATGCTATGTACTCAATAATGGGAAGTACCCGCGTACTAAATTTGGTGAAAAATGCTTCGAAGGCATATTCATGGGCTATAGTAGCCATAGTCGGGAATATAGGGTCTTCAATAAGAAAACCCTAGTGGTAGAGGAGTCCATTAATGTTGTTTTTGATGAAGGAAGCTTGCTTCATAGCAATTCTTACATTGGCATTCTTGAAGATGCAGGTGCAAGACTTCAACAGCTAAGTATCGATGAGACCGCTAAACATGTAACTCCCAAGTATGTCAAGGTTTCCACCTCAACACTAACTGGAGAAGTTTAAGATCAGGATGGAGAAAATCTCCTTGAAGAAGGAGATGCTCGAGAAGATGTCAGAGCTCCTGATGCCAGACTCCTAGAGCTCCGACACGTGAGGGATCATCCCAGAGATCAGATCATCAGAGATCCTCGTGACGGTGTCAGAACTCGGAGAGGTACAATTAACGAGATTTTGCACCTTAGTTTCCTGTCACAGGTTGAGCCAAAGAAGTTCGACGAAGCGAACAAAGATGCAGTATGGATACTGGCCATGCAAGATGAACTGCATTAATTCGAACGATGCAACGTCTAAACGCTTATTCCTAGACCAAAGAACCATAATGTGATCGGCACCAAGTGGATCTTAAGTAACAAACTAGATGAACACGGTGTCATCATAAAGAACAAGGCCAGGCTGGTTGCTCAAGGTAACAGACAGGAGGAGGGGATTGACTTCGACCAGACCTTTGCACCAATTGCAAGGCTCGAGGCGATCAAATTGTTCCTGGCATATGCTTCGCACAAAGGATTCACTTTCTATCAGATGGACGTGAAATCTGCATTCCTCAATGGAAAATTGAAAGAGGAAGTATATGTCGCACAACCCCAAGGTTTTGTTAATCCTACATTCCCTAATCATGTTTATTTTCTTAATAAAGAGTTATATGGTTGAAACAAGCTCCTCGAGCTTGGTATGAGACTCTGTCTAGTTTTCTTCTTGAGAACAAATTCTCGAGAGGAAAAATAGATAAGACATTGTTTCTTAGGGAAGTCAAAGGCAAGATCTTGTTGGTGCAAATCTATGTCGATGACATAATTTTCGGCTCTACTGACAACAATCTTTGCAAAAAGTTTTCTAAACTTATGCAAGGAAAGTTTGAAATGAGCAGCATGGGAGAGCTAAAGTATTTCTTGGGAGTTCAAGTGAAACAGTCTGAGGATGTAATTTTCATCACTCAGACAGTTCACAAATGAACTCCTCAATAAATTCGGAATGGAGAAGGCAACCTCTATGAGGACTCTAATGGGATCCACTGTGTCTCTAGACAGGGATGAGAAAGGGAAACCTTTTGATGACACCAAATACGGAAGCATAATTGGATCCCTGCTCTACCTTACTACTAGTAGACCGGATATTATGTTTTCCACATGCGTATGTGCCAGATAACAGGTGAACACTAAGGAATCTCATTATGTCACTGCAAAGAAAATTCTTAGATACCTTAAAGGTACACCAAATCTTTGCTTGTGCTACCCAAGAAACAATGATGTCGAGCTGATAGGCTTTTCAGATGCTTACTTTGTAGGAAGCAGGGATGATAGGAAAAGCACTTCCGGGACTTGCCAATTCCTCGAAAGAAGACTTATTTCTTGGAACAGTAAGAAGCAGAATTGTGTCGCAACCTCCACGGCTGAATCTGAGTACATCTTAGTAGGCAGCTATTGCGCACAACTTCTATGGATTAGAAATCAGCTCAAAGATTATGACTTGCCGTTCAGATAAGTTCCGATGTATTGCGACTCCTCGAGCGCAATAGCAATTGCAAACAATCCTGTGTCGCACAGCAGAATGAAGCATATTGAAGTGCATTATCACTTCATTCGGGAGCATGTGGAATACAAAGATATATCTCTCTGCTATGTCCCCACAGATAAGCAGGTTGCAGATATCTTCACAAAGCCCCTAGACGAGGCCAAGTTCAGTCTCTTCAAAACTGAACACGACATGCTTAACTTTGAAAAGTGAAGATTGTACGACTCAAGGCTCTTGGATCAAGGGGGAGCATCACCAAGGAACTCAAGCTCGAGCATGGATGCAAGATCTGAGGGGGAGCATGTGGCTCCAAGAGAAGTCCCAGATTTGCAGAAGCCGAAAAGGGGGAGATTACCCTCTCGGCTAAGGCTAAGGTGGCTGCCAACGTTAAGTATGCTCTCAGGAAAATTGTAATGAATCTAGCTCTCAACAGAATTCTTAGGTTATGATTTTCATTCCCATATATTATATTCAACTTAGCTTGTAGGGTTTAGGCTTCTTCAAATAGGGGGAGATTGTTGGGTATTGTATCCACAATGTACCATACGAAGAAGTCCCTGAACAAGCTAAGGTGAATAGATAATGTATTTGATGATTTTTTTTAAAGTTGTGCTTGCAGTTATTCCACACTAAGTACACACCAATGTCAGGGTGTAGTGGGTCAATATACACGGGTCTGCGCAACGTAATCCCTCGTTGAGCAGATAAGGGTGTTGGCTCACGTGTACACTCTCTATTGGAGTGTACTTATTTTCAAGTATAGGGTTGAGATTGATCGAGAGCTGAAGAGGAGGAAGGATGGGTCAAAGACCAACTCATGGGAAGAAAGACGAAGATTCGTCTAAGTTAAATTCTACGGGAATCACTAAGTGATTCACGCCGATTCGACGGGAATCACTAGTGATTCTTGCCGAATAGACGGGAATCACTAGTTATTCTCGCCGAATCGTCGAGAATCACTGGCCGATTCTCGCCGACTTCTTCCGGCTGACTCAACGCCTTCAAGAATTCTGTTAAGTAAGAATCGTTGAGAATCAATAAGTGATTCTTGCCGAATCGTCGAAAATGACTCTGCATTCTCGCCGATTCGTCGAGAATGGTTTTGATTCTCGACGATTCACTCCGGATGGAAAGCTTTTCAGCTAAAATTCTACCAAGGATAATTCGACAGGAATCATAAGTGATTCTCGCCGATTCGTCGAGAATCACCAATGATTCCCGCCGAATTTTTCGTAGGCGATTTCTACCTGCTCGCTGGACCGAACAAAGATATCAGGCGCTGTTTGGACAAGGCTTAGGGTTTCTCCTTGTGGGACCCACAACGGTCTTTTAGGGTTGATCTACAGTATAAATACTCGCGTTTTCTCAGACTCTAACAGTAATCAATCACGAAAAATCAAAGCTACCGAGCATAACCTAGCCGATCGCGAAACTCGTTCCGTCGCCATCGCCGCTCGCAAGATAGTCGGCGCCGCTGATCTTAGAGGTCATCTTTGATCATCCGGCAACAGGACCGAGGCTAAGCTTAGCGTCTCACGTTTCTATCTTAAGATCCTTTGTCTCTTGATTTGTTGAGCGGGAATATTTCTCCCCTCCGAATCGATTAAGACGATCGATCCAAGTAAGATCGTTGTTAGATCTTGCTAGCTTCGTCAAGAAGTTTGGATCTATAAAGCATTATCGCCGCAATCCTTTGCAGCTGCCGATATCGGGAAGATCCTCTCCAAGAGAGTGCTCCGATCATGGACTCTTCGTCTTCATCAAGAAAGCTTCATTGAACGAAGAGGGACATTGGGTTCTCCAAACGTAGTTTGTATTTCTTGTACATTCTATTTTAACTTTGTTGTAAAGGAACTTTGATTCCTCGTTGTAAGTGTTGGGTGCAACCCGTGGTAGAGGAGTAGTGACTCCTTCGGGTGGAAGGGTTTCTTCCATAGTGTGAGGATTGGATTTTAATCCGTTTGGTGAAGTGACCGAGTCGTTCCTTGTTGGGAGATAGGTTGAAGGGGGAGAGTGGACGTACCCAAATCGGGGAACCACTATAACTGCTTGTGTGTTTCTGTATTGTGGTTGTTTTTGTTTTCTTTTGAAGGTTAATTTTTAATTCCGTAAAAGACTGCAGATCACCTATTACCCCCCCCCCCCCATAGGTGAAGATAGTTGACACTAAATAACTTTAAACAACCTTCTGGTTTTGTTTTTTCTAACCATCCTGAGCACGTTTATCTTTTATTTAAAGCTTTATATGGTTTGAAATAAGCTCCTCAAGATTGGTATGAGACGCTTTCTAACTTTCTTCTTGTGAATAAGTTCACCAGAGGAAAGATAAATAAGACATTATTTCTTAAGGAAATAAAAGGCAATATTTTGCTAGATCAAATCTATATCGATGACATCATATTTGGCTCTACGGACGACAACCTTTGCAAAAAGTTTTCAAAACTTTTGCAAGGGAAGTTTGAAATTAGCAGTATGGGAGAGCTTATGTATTTCATAGGACTTTAGGTGAAACAATCTGAAGATGGAATTTTCATCTCTCAGACGAAATTCACCAAGGAGTTAATTAAAAAATTTAGAATGGAGAATGCAATCTCAATGAGAACTCTAATGGGTTCAACTATGTCTCTGGACAAGGATGAGAAAGGGAAACCTTTTTATAAAACCGAGGACATAAGAATAATTGGATCCTTTCTCTATCTTACTGCTAGTAGACCAGACATAATGTTTTTAACATGTTTGTGAGGTAGAGTTCAAGTGAACTCTAAGTAATCTCATTACACTGCTGCAAAGCGGATTTTGAGATACCTTAAAGGTACACCAAATCTTGGCTTATGGTACCGAAGAAGTATTGATAACAAATTGATAGGTTTTTCTGATGCAGATTTTGTAGGAAGCATAGATGACAGGAAAAGCACTTCCGGGACATGTCAATTCTTAGGAAGAAGGCTTATCTCAAGGCGCAGCAAGAAGCAAAATTGTGTCACAATTTCAATAGCTGAGTTAAAATATATCTCTGCAGGAAGTTGTTGTGCACAACTGCTTTCGATAAAGTACCAATTTGAAGACTACAATATGAAGTTTAAGAACATTTCGATGTTTTGTGACTCCTCCAGTGCAATTGCAATCACCAACAACCCAGTCTCTCATAGTAGGACAAAGAACATAGAGCTGAGGTACCATTTTATTAGGGAGCATGTGGAGCATGGAGACATCAATATCCAGTATGTTCCAACTTACAAATAGATGCAGACATTTTCACGAAGCCACTAGACGAGGCAAAGTTCTCGTTGTTCAAAATAGAACTTGGCATGATCAATAAGGAAGAATGAATAAAAAGGTCTCAAGCAAATTTCAAGATCGGGTTACACTTATAAATACAAGAATATTCTATCTCTGGACTTCACTTCTCGAGAAGATACTTATTACTCGAGTACTCAGATATCTACTCGAGAACCACATTTGATTCCCAAGAAATATTACTCGAGTACCTATTTGTTTCTCGAGAACTTAAGATTTGCTTCTCGAGAAAGAAGATCTCTACTCGAGAACATTCTCTTATTCTTAAGAACTTTTGTGCCTCCTCTCGAGAAATGACTTGTCTTTAGAAAAATCTGATGCCGATTTTCTTTCTCAAGTTAAAATTTTTTATATTGGCACCCGGGCACTCCTACCGCCATATTTCAGGTATTTTAGTATTTTTATTTCCTTAATCGTCATGATTTAAGATTTATATAAATTGATTAAGTCTGGGAAAAGCCCCAAATCCCGAATCTCAAAACTTTTCTCAAGAACAAGAAACCTTTCGTCTTCTCTATCGCCGCCGTTCCCTTGCTGCCGTTTTAGTTTTTCTCTCAGAATGCCAGATACGTCTTCATCTATCTTGATCGATGGCTCCTCCATAGAAAGTTTGTATTGTAAGTGAGTTAGTTTACACAGGGATTGCCGAACTCTCTGAAAATTTCTGAAATGTTCTGTTGTTACTAGAAGTCGTCGGATTGTCGTTCGTTTTGTAGCATCCGTGCAAGATTCTACTTCTTGAAGTCGAGGAATTCTTCCAGAATTCCAAAATAAAGAGAAATGGAAAAATTCTCAAAAGTAAGGTTTGTGGAATCAAGATCAAGCTGGCTGCCTGAATCGTCTCCAAGCTCCTTCGGCTATCTATCATTGATGAGGAAGATGACCTAATTATCAAAAATTATGATCGCGCATGCAGATTCTGTTGTGTCTTCGTTGCTATATGGACTATTCGCCGCCCTAATCTAAATGCAGAAATAAAGTTGATTGTGGACATTCTCGGAAAAGTCCTTCTGTGTCGCACCAGTTTGATCAGCTTCATCACACATGATTTCCTTGACATGATGACTGTTGTAATTTGCAGGAAGAAATTTCAGTGGGGTATGATTATTTTTGACAAAATCAAAGACAGTATCAAGGCACCCAATTTTGGCAGAATACTTTCTCTTCTCCTTCATAAGCTCCAGCCAGACGCTTTTGGTCTTTCTAAAGGTATTTCTTTGCATCACATGAAGAAAGTCTCCATTTCTTCCATTCAGATATGGGAACTCAAGATTCAAAATCCTAGACAAGCTGACAAAGCCCATGATCTCCAAATGTATGAGGACAGGACTCCATATTCCCCTTTACATCAAGTAGATGGCACATCAGGTACAGTTGTTGAGGGGGAGCCTGGTCCTGTAATCCAAGAGATAAGTCAGTCTTCTCTTCCTTCAGATGTTGCTCCCCCTTTTTGCTATATCTTCAGAAGTTTTTGCTCAAGTTGAAGAAATGCTTACTAATGACAAAGTAAATGATCAAGTTAAATCTACAGAAGATGACATCAATAGAATGATAGAGGAACTCTCCAATAAAGAACCATTATCCCCTCTGCCTGAAGTACATCCATCTCAACCAGAACCATATCTACAAGATCCGTCTGAACAAAAATCTTCTCAGGCCCAGTCTCCTGTTGGGGATGTACATGATGAAGATACAGTTTCTATTTCAGATGATAAAGGAGTATCTCCTGAAGTAGCTGAAGAACCCTAAAGAAGACTAGACTTCACCCTCCCTACAATTTTTGGTGAGGAAGGAGAGGTCATGATTCATACCACCAGAGGCCAGAGCTCAGTTGCTATTGAAGAAATAGTTCCCTGGACAGCTCCAATCCTACCTCCTCCACCTCCTGAAGCTATATCAAATACTAAAGATTCTCTTCTGGGTAAAATTGAATCTAAGCTAGCCCAGCAAAGAGTTTATTTTGAAAACTCTCTTAAAGTGGCCACAGACAAAATAACTGCTCTAGATAAAGAGATGAGCAGAGGTTTTGCTGAAATTCTGCACAATACAGATTCCCTCAAAAACCTGTTCCAAATAGGTGGGAAAGACTTAGACTACAAAATTACTTGCATTGGTCAAGTCCTGGTCCAATCAGTTACTTTGGCAATCAATCACATTCAGCTGGAAAAGAATGCTCAAGAGCATAATTTCAATACATGTGAAGAAGTTGGCAAGTTTAAGGATGATGTCATCAACACCCTATCTGTAGAAGTTAGGAAGGGGGAGAAATTAGTCAAGGAATATTTAGAGAAATCTTATTGTACCATGAAAACTCTTTGAAAAGGAAAGATAATAGAGATACATGCTAATTTTCAAACCCAGATTGATGGTGTTAAATTTCATACCAATGATACAGTAGTTTGGATGCATAACAAAATATTTCCTGAATTTCAAGTTGATCTAAATGTTGTTCCTCATCATCTCAATCCTACTTCCCACCATCATTCTGCACAGCAGCTCTCATTCTCTCCCATATCTAAACATTATGATGTTGCACCTCCTGTAACTTATGCTCAAGTCTGGAATTTTGAACAAGCTGATGTGCCTCCTTAATTACCTTCTGGTGTGCAAATTCCAAAAAAAAGAAAGTATGGTGTTAGTGCTTCTACAAGCAGATGCACACCTACACAAGAACATGCTGTAAGAGAATATGCTGAAGTTTGGAGCTCCACTTTTAAGTCAATCATTTTAGATACTTTAAGATTAGTTGTGGAATTCAGAGATAACAAGGATAACTACTACTATCACTCTGAATGGGAACAGTATGAGAAGTCTATTACTCTGAGAAGGCTTCATGACAGGAAGTATAGTCGTGAAGACCCCTCTGCTCCTCCCATGCTAGCCAAATACTTTACAAAGCCATTTATGTATTTCCAAAGACAATAAAAAATTCACCAAAGACAGCAACAACAATAGACCAAGAAGTAATAGAAGAAGATTAAAAGTTTCTTTATGAGTTTTTGTGGAATTTGATTTTTCTTGGACAATATTTATAAATATAAGTCTTTTAGTTTTGATGATTTGATATTTCTTTAACATAGAATTTCTCATTAATACTTTGTTTACTAGTTATTTTATTTATTTATCTTGATATAATTCACCTTAGGGTAGAGGGTTCTGACTTCTACAAATAGGGGGAGATTCTTGGGTATTGTATCCACAATAACCTAGATTTGTACGAAGTCACCCTTGAACTAAGATGAATTAATTTTGTATTTGTTACTCTTTTCGAGTTAGGTGCTTGTCGGTCATAATTATAAAGTGTAGACCAATGTCACCCTATAATGAGTCACCAAGCACAGGAACATACAATGTAATCCCTCATTGTGTGATCCATGGTGTTTACTCATGTGTAGACTCTCTATTGGGACACACTTATTTTTCAAGTACTAAAGATATGGAAGAAACTATGGGTTGCTGATCTCCAAGAAGAAGAATTAAAAATTATATTAAGAAATTTCTCTAAGTAAAATTCTCGAGAAGTTCCAAGTCTAGTACTCAAGAAGCAGAAGTATTTCTCGAGAAGCACAAGATTTGTTCTCGAGAAGTCTTAAGTATATCTCAGAATTCTTCTAAGTGTTGTTCTCGAGTAAGCAGAAGTTATTTCTCGAGAAGGACAAAGTTTGTTCTCGAGAAAGGCAAGTCACTTCTTGAGGAGGCCAAAGTTTGTTCTCGAGAAAGCAGAAGTTATTTCTCAAGAAGGCAAAGCTTTGTCTCGAGTAAGCAGAAGTCATTACTCATAAAACTGAAGTTATTTCTCAAGAAGTCCAAATTATTCTCAAGAAGTACTGTCAGTTCTCGAGAAGTCATTTCCTATTTCTCGAGTAACAGAAATTATTTCTCGAGTAATAATCTTTTTTTCTCTAGAAGCCAGAACTCATTTTCAGTGTTTTCGTTAAGTGCTTCCTCTCGAGAACATTATACCTCTTCTCGAGAAACAGAAGTTGTTCTCGAGAAGTCATTCCTTCACTCGAGAAAAGAAGTTCTTTCTTTGAAATTTTTTGTTAAGTCCCGACGGAAGTAATTTCAAATTGATCGCGTTTCTTATTGGTCCACGTATTCTATCATTAATGATTATGACCGTTAGGCAAGTCCTATAAAAGGTCTTATCATAATCGACTAACCCTTAGAAGAAAATTAAGTTTTCTGAATCGCAATTTTTCATTTCCAAATTGGGAAGCACCGTTGAGTACTCATTGTCTTCTTCGCCGCTTACCTTCTCCGTTCCAAGAGATTCAGAACAAGAAGGTTTCAATAGATAAAGACTTTCAACATCGACAGATCTATTCCATGATCGTGTCGATCCTAAGTTTCAGATCCAGAGATTTTTCCTTTTTTCTTCTTCGATCCGTTTTTGATTTAGCTTCAAATTTCAAGAAGGAAGAAGGGCTGAAGATTCAGATCTAAAATATTTCTGTTTGTATTTTTCTGTAAAACATTTATTATTGTAAGAGATTTTTCTCTTAGTTTAAGGAGCTTTGTTCTCCGAGATTTTTGTAGGAGTGTTTTGACTCCGAGTTATAGCGGCGTTGCTCTGAGTTGTAGGATTGTTTTCCAATCCTAGCTAATAGTGAAGTAGTCGAGTCTAGCGTTGTGCTAGATCGGTGAGCTATAGAGTGGACGTACCCAAGTTTGGGGAACCACTATAAATCTCATGTTTTTTGTGACTTGCTTGTTTTTTCTACGCTCTATCGTTACAAGTTTTTATTCTGCAAAAATACGCAGACCTCACCTATTCACCAGCCTCTAGGTGATTTAGGTAGACAACTAAAAAGGCCAAAGGTTTTGTTTTTTTGTATCATGTTGTTTTTCTACCAGGGGTTTGCAAGATACTACAAATGATTTTAAAAATTTTGTAATAATTTTAAGTACATGTGATGACCTCCTCGGGGTTCCTCGGTTAGGAAAGATCCAACGTGTACATCTATTATGGCATTCAGCTTCTACTGTGAGGTCCTAGGCAGAGAACTTGTCCTCAGCCTCGGCCTTACAGTGCTGGAGGTGCTGCTAGAGGTGAAGGAGATGGACAAAATTGTAAAGGGCAGTCAACTCTAATGAGCCCCGGCTGGTGGCAACCATAACATATCACCTATCGATGACCTCGATCATCCTGCCTTATCGGCCCCTTAATCTATAACGATGGAGGAGCTAACACTATAGAAGGCCTCTACTCTTGCCTGTAGTTAGGAAAATGATGTCCTCAACCTCTCCAATGCCTCATCACTCTTCCCCATTGCAGTCCCTTGCTAATCTCCCTAGGGGGTGGGCCATCTGTCGGTCTCTTCCCTCAATTTTTCACTCTCAGCTGATCAGCATCTAATTTCTTCGCCATTTCTACTATATGGGTGGAAGTACCATGAGATATGAATAGTAAGGCCTGTCTCAATGAATCCATGAGTCCAAGATAGAATCTCTTCGCATGTCTCCTATCATCCAAATCATGTATCATAGCAAATCATGCCAAATGGGAGAACTCCCTGTAGTACTCTATCATACACCTGCTCCCCTATTAGAGGTTCAAAAACCTCTCCTCTTGCTCGTCCCTATCCTTACTCGATGAAAAATGCTCCAAGAAACCCATAATGAACTCCTCTCATGAAATATATGAAACCTCTTTATCTATATATGTGTAATCAATCAAGGACTTCCACCGTCTATTCGAATGAGCATCCAAAGCGGAAGTCGCCAAAGAAACTACCTTGCTGACTGGGAATCTAATGCTTGGGGGAATTTCCAGTATGGGCTCAAGCCAATACTCTATCTTCACTGCATTTTATATCCAATGGTACATCAGGGGAGACAGACTCCTGAAAGAATTCAACAAGTTCAATCCCGGATTTGTTTGCAAGGCCAGGACCTATTGAGCTCTAAAGGCCTCATAGATAGCCGTCAAAGTTTGCCCTATGTCCGTCTGCTGAAAAGGAGAGGCAGTCAGAGGGGGAGGGGCGATATTCTGTGGTTCAGTGTTTGTGGGGGCTACACAAAAGGTAAGGTTTATGTTAGGATTGACCTAACTCATTGCTTAAATGGACTTTTTTTGTGACTTTTTACACATAGGCACACCATAACATCTGCTGTATTGTTTTTCCGCGAACTAATGCTCAAGCGTGGTAACCAAGTATTAAGGACTTCTTTCTCAAATGATCGTTTGTAAAGTGATTCCAATTTGTAAGACCCCTCCCCCTTACTAGGGAGTTACCCAGGTCTTATACCTAGAACTGCCGCCTTACGGTGATACCAAATCACGGGTTAGTCACCACCGCATAACGTTGATCCTGTTGGCTAGTACGGTCATTCAACCCTTAGGCCAATTTTAGTAAATAAATAAAAGAATAATCACAAGAGTATCTTAACATATTTGAATGTCCATACAAACTTATAAGTTTAGATGTCTGTAATTGTAACTTATCCAATAAAAGAGTCCATACTTATTTATTTGATAAGAATCTGCAATATGAAAGACATATAGTAAGTATGTATGTTATGATATTTTATGCATGCTATGATTGATACAAGTGCAACTCAATCAGATGACTCTTTGATCACAGACCTTTAGTTATGGCCCTAATCTCAGTCATTTGGTTATGTAGACCCGCTATAGCCACAACGTTGGGATACCCTTGCTCATTCGCAGCCATCCTATATGATGAAGGTGTAGTGTATTTCGTTCATAGTCTAGTGTGCATGTAGGTGTAGAAATATTTGAAAAGATGATTTTCTCTAGGGCTGACCCTACATGAAATTGTTTTTTTTTAATTTCCCAATGTTAAAAAAATATAGAACGTTAAAATTTTGTTTTAACTTTTCGCTGAAAATTACAGATTTTAGAGCGCTATTGGCAGACCCGAAATTTTTGTTTGTTTGTTTGTATTGTGCGTGACGATAAGACTAAAGCGACGACATTTAAATTAGGAAATTGATACGACTTCCTTTGATACCAAATTGACGTAGGGGTCAATCAGAGAGCGTTACGGACACAAGTAACCCAACCAATCCCAACAAGCCTTAGATCTACCCCACCTACATAAGCATCTATCGACTCGTTACGGATCGGATCAAACGCAGCACATAAAATAACAAGGAGGAGTGATCGAATCTATACAACGATCAAGAAAAAGAGTCGGATGATTCCCCAAAATTAACGCAAAGGTTGTCAATCCCTCTTAAGAGTAAAACCTAGGATATAGGCCAAGATCCACTCAAGCAAATTTGATCTACCCGATCAGGATTTAAGAAGTTTGAAAATGATGAAATCAAATTTAGAAATTGTGAGCGATTGTATTTAAAAATCACTGAAACAACGGTTATTCAACCTCCACACAAAACTAGCAAGAAAACACAAAGATGAGGGGGAAGGAATTAGCCAACCCGATTTCATGAACACACTTGATATGATGGGAGAATCACTCTCTCCACGGATCCACTGGCATCCCACTGAATGGGCTGCAACCTTCTTCCTTGGGTTCGCACCTAAAGGAAGCCATGTCGGAGTAGCACCGAAGAGGGGAGGAGGGAGCAAAGGGGCGGCGGCTTCACACCTTGGCCGGTGGCTTGGAGGAAACCCTCTTGGCCGAATTCTCTCTTAAGGGGGAGATTAGGTTTAAGCAAATATTTCTCTAATATTCTCATCAAAGGTTCTCCTTAAATATGAGTTACAAAACACATCCAACCATCCAAGATGGAGATGAAATCTCATACATTCGGGCGGCTAAATACATACCAATATATAGTCTAAGCTTGAAATAAATGCTACAAAGTCCTCAAAATAAATATAAAATTATTTACCAAACTTGGAATAATTTTATATTCTCACATATAAAATAAAAGTAATTAAAGCATGAAATTTAAAATTAAAATAGCCTTCAAACGGGCTTAGCACACCGCGGGTGGAGGTTGTAGCATTGTCTTCTGTTAGTGTCGTCTCGGCTCCGAAAGTCTTTATGTTGTAACGCCTCGGCAACTGGATCATCATCAAGTAGTGGTGGCGAGGCCGCTGCATCAGTGCGCGCTTGCCAAAGCATGGTGAATTAATCTATCTTGGTGAGGTTGCGAGCAGATAATTGTGATATCCCAATGTCAACATAGGGTCTAGCCTAACTGGGTGACCTCAAAGGTTGAGTGCCAAGTGGCATGGGGTTGGCATGAACCATATGATGGATGCGAATAAAGAGTTATTCAAGAGCCATACAAGAATTGTATTGTGATGCAATTGGTAAGCGACGCCTACCTAAATATCAACATTGAGAGAGAAAAGCCAAAGTTGACTCATAGTTTTTGTGAAATATGGATCTTGTCCACTAAGAGGATTACTCGCCAAACTCTTCGAATTGATTTCGAGGGTTATCAGTTCGATAAAAATAGTGGGAGCTTTTGATTAAAGTCCTATTTGAAAGATAAATTGTATTTTGAATTGTGGTACTAATTTGCTTTGCTTGTATTCTTGTCGAATTTCTATGGCATGTGGTTCACACTCTACCCTGTCCCTCAGAGCGATCCTTAAGAAGGATAAACTGAGTGGTACAAATTATTTGAACTGGTACAGAAACATGAGAATTGTTCTCAGGCAAGAGCGCAAGATCTATGTTTTGGAAGAGGTATCCCGTGATGAGCCAGCCGGGAATGCATCTCGTGCTGATAAAGATGCTTATAGGAAGTATCTTGATGATTCCTTAAACGTCGAATGTCTCATGTTAGCGACCATTGTAACGCCCCCGATTTTTTTCTACGATTATTTAATTCTTGTTTGGCGTTACGTCGACGCGCTTTCCTGGCTTGTGACATCTGTGGAGTGTGGTCTAAACTCCTTAGAACTGGGTGCCCTATTTTGTCGCCTATTGGCAAGATCTCCCTAGCAAGCCGAGTCATTTTTGGTGACCCGGTGTGGCCTCTCGGGGGATGCTTGTGTTTTGGCTTCGGGAGGGTATAACTCGAGTTCTATTCATCGAAAGTTAATTTCGACTTCGTCGTTGTTTTTGTAGCGTGGATATTTAGCTACAATGTGAATTTCGTCGAATTTCGAGGTAGTTCGGTTTTCGTGTTGTTTTGGGTGTGCCATTAGTAAAATCTAATTAGAAACCCTCTTAATTTATGTGAACCGGTGTCTTGGGAGATGGTTAGGCTGAACTGGCGTGTTAGACTTATTTTAAAGCCTTAATTAGAATCAGCGGGCCCACTTCTCCTTCCTCCTTCTTCCCGAGATCAAAAGAAAACTGATGTTCCTGTTTCGCGAAAAGCAGAGGCGGAAGCGACGGTTAGCCCTAGCCTTCAGACGGTGATTCCGGGAGTGTTCGTGGACGGATTTCGATTCCGAAAGCGGTGTTGTCTTGCAGTCGCTCAGTTCTACGTTTCGACGGTAAGAGGTTTATTTTTCGTGGGGTTTTAGGAGACTTGGATTTTCGATTTCTTATGGTTTTCTGCCATTAAAGTGCGGGTTTGCTTGTTAGGTGCTGCTCCTTCTCGTGCAGAATGAAGAGGAGGGAAAGCAGACCATGCTTCTCCGGAAATCGAGGCAAGTGGTATTATTTCCCTTTCCATTATTGTTCTTTTGAATTCAGGAATATTTCTTGATTTGCCTTAGGGTTAGAAACCAAGCATGTTCTCCTTTATCTTGCTAAATTTAGGGCTTAGATTCTCCTATGAGCCACCTCCTTGTGCTGTTTGCTAAACCTGCTAGTTGTGTTCATTATTTAGACTTCAGATTTGTAGTTCTAGTTGGGTGCTTTGGCGGGTGGAGCCGAGAGAGAGAGAGTGAGGAAGTTTGTTGTGGTAGGTCTCTGGTTAGAACCAGTCTTGGTAGACTCTCGGGTTTTGGTGTTGAGTGTGGTGCACACACTCAAAGCCAAAAGCCGCCCGGACTTGGCGTTGAGTGTGGTGGACACACTCAAAGCCATAGTTTGGTTTGTTCTTTGCGGCTGAGTGGTGGGGTGTTTGAATGAGGATATTTGTCTAAGTAAAAATCGACGGGAATCACCAAGCGATTCCCGCCGATTTCGACGTGTAACGTCAGTGATTCCCACTGATCGGCGAGAATCAATCTGGATTCCCGCCGATTCGGCGAGAATCATCCTGCTTTCCCGCCGATTCAGTGAGAATCAGTCGGCATTCTTGCCGACCTCTTCTTGTTGGCGTTGGGTTAGGGTTTTCCTGCGGGAATGAACTTTGGCGTAGAGTGAGTTGACCTCTCTCAACGCCAAAGCTATTTTGGCGTTGAGGGAGGTGGACTCACTCAACGCCACAGTTGGGTTTTGTTGTTTTGCTAAAGGCATTGAGGGAGTGGACCTCACTCAACGCCATAGCTGTTTTGGCGTTGAGTGAGGTTAGCTCACTCAACGCCACTGCCACTTTTGCGGAAGGCGTTGAGGGAGTGGACCTCACTCAACGCCATGGCTATTTTGGCGTTGAGTAAGGATAGCTCACTCAATGCCAGAGCTATTCTTGCGTAGGGCGTTGAGTGAGTGATTCTCACTCACGGCCGCTGTTCTGGCGCTGAGTGAGGCTAACTCACTCAACGCCAAGGTCTGGTTAGGCGTTGAGTTGGTCCCACTCAACGCCAATCCGTGTTGAGTGAATTCAACACTGTTTCCCTTACCTCGATTTTCGTTCCCGAGTGAATTCCTTGATTATATTTGTAGTTTCTTTGTCAGAGATGTTTTTCTTTACTAAAGGCCAAATCGTGGGTCGTTGTTAGTAGTGGTGGTTTGAAGCTCTTCATGGGGGGAGGTGTTGTGTAATTTAGCCAAGGCCACCCTTATTCTTCTATCTTGCTCCAGGCACGGGCTGGGCAAGGGGGTGGAAGGTCCCTTGTGCTTTCACATGTAGACCCTTGAGCTTGTTGGCTTGGAAATGGAGGTTGGGGGACTGTGTTTGCCTCCAACCCGGATCCATGTTATTTGTTTTTGCTACTACCATCTACAACATCTTAGGGTGTTAGGTGTTTCTTCCTTGGTAGATTGCAGTATCTTGGGCTCTTGGAAGTCTAGTAGACCCTGCAGGATATAGTTTCTGGGTAGGGTTGATGTTATTTCCTCGCAAGTTGTGCATTCCTTGTTGTCTTGCCTTAGGGCAGTTGTGACTTTTACAGCGGTGTGTTTTCCTATTTCACTTACACCCCCAGGTTGACACTTTCACGCAGTTCTTTATTGTTTTGCTTGCTGAGGTATTCTTTCATCTTTTGAATGCCTCAGGTTCTGAGCAGTAGCCAGTTTGGTGGCTAGGTTGCGGTGGTGTTGCTGGTGGTCTCTTTGACCTTGGAGGTTCTGTTGCTTGTTAGTGAGGTAGTTTTTCTGTAATTTTCTTACAGACATACATATTTGCTAGTGGGTTCGTGTCAGGTTGTTTGCTCCCAGTGGTAGTTTTTAACTTTGTACTAGATATATTACTTTTGCTACGACCATTTTCTGGAGATAGTCTACTTGCTCTAGGGAGGATTTATGCTAGGTTGCTAGTTATTTTGAAACTACAACTAATATTATAAATATAATGCATGATCAGCATAATTTATAAAAGTAAATCACTATTTTACAAGCAGTGTATAAAGATCGTTTTCCTATATATAATATAAATTAAATGTAGAGTCTTGCATAGAATCAGTGGTCCTCTTAGGGCCCTTATGCACTTCTTAGGATTTCAAACCTGAATAAAGTATTCTTCCGCAGCGCTTAAATATAGTTTTTAACTATGGACTAGGTGATCCACCGAGCCGAGGGATACAGCCTCTAAGTATAACTTATTTTATAATCATTAAAATCATGAATTTCTTTCTTAAAGTATAGTAGGTGGTTTTGCCTGAGCGTCAGCAGTTATCCCCTGCTTGACGTGGCATCATGACGCGTTTTTTCTCATACTCTGATAATTCTTTAATTAGGAGAAAATGCGGGTTGTGACAGTTGGAATCATAGGGAGGTTGCCTGACAAGTTAGTCGGGCAACCTTTCATTTGATTGCTTAGGTAGTTATGCATCATGCCATTCACACACCGATATGTCATCAGCGCGTCTTGGCAAAAGCACGAACACTACACGCATAGCATAACATGAAGTATACGGGGCATATTATGCAGTATGGGATGCATAATATATGTTCGTATATGGATCCACCATAGGGGCAACATGTGAGGGTTATGTAGTATGGGATGCATACCCTCACCACATGGCTGCGACTAGCACGTTTCCTTTTTCGTTGCATGTGAATGTTATGTAGTATGGGATGCATAACATTTTCATGCATACGCCGCTCATGACATGCATTAGGGCCTTTTTAGAATGCATAACACAAACATGCGTAGCATAACATTGCATGAGCACAACGTGCCAAGATAAGGACTGACAGGATGACATATGTACACATATATGTTTTCGATTCAAAAATAATATAAAGTCATGCATTCCCGATCTAGGCACAAGAATTAGTATGGTGGTGGTTAACCAGCCTAGGTTAGGACATAACATCAATTTTTGTAAATAGATAAACTCCCAGAGCAAGTTTAGCAGCTTTAAGTTCATATCTATATATGTATTGTCTGTACTTGTTGTTGGGTCTAGCCATTGTACTAGGATCTAACTAGTGTTGCTATGGTTTTAGGATGGCGTGACGTCCTTCGACTAGATCGACTCCCCTGTCTGAGGGTGAGTCATCGGAAGCGCATAATGATGATGTGATCGAAAGCTTGCGGCAGAGTAGCGATTCCTTGAGCAGGCAATTGGTGGAGGTGCGAGCCCAGATCCAGTCTTTGGTAGCAGTTGTGGCAGGGCAGACTCAGGGAGTTCAAGGCCCTGCAGGGGGGATTGCTGTTCCTCCCCCTCCTGCACACTTAATACCTCCTGTGGTGGTGCCAGCAGAGATGGCCTTCATCTCGCAGTTTCAGAGGTTGAGCCCTCCCACTTATGACGGGAAGGCAAATTTCATGTTGATAGACGACTAGTTGATCTCCATGGAGGAGATGTTCTCGTACTAAGGGAATGCAGATGATCAGAGGGTGATGTTAGCCGCCTATCAGCTTAAAGGTTTGGCTAAGAATTGGTGGCTGAGAGAGAAGGAGAGCTTGGTAGCTGGATGCTCTTGGGAGGTGTTCAAGGAGATACTGTTGAGGAAGTTCTTACACTCGGTCGAGCGTGACCGCCTCATGAACGACTTCCTCCATCTGAAGCAAAGGCAACTCACGGTGGGTGAGTATGAGATAGAGTTCAGCAAGTTGAGCCGTTTTGCCCCTAGATTGGTCAGCATTGAGGCTGATCGAGTTAAGCAATTTCTCGGTAGTTTGAGGAGCGAGGTACAGCAATTGACCAGTGCTTATGGGTTTGAGACTTATGAAGGAGTAGTGGAGGCTGCTATGAAGGTGGAGGCTATTGAGACCGCGAATACCAGAGGCCAGCAAATGAGGAAGGACAAGAGGAATTCTATTGAGGATAAGAAACCACAGGTACCTGATGCAGCTCCGGGAAAGAAGAGCAAAGTGGTGTGCAGTTTCTGTGGCCGGTCAGGCCACCCTGTCGAGAGATGTTTCAAGAGGGTAGTAGCTCAGAGGATGGAGCAGGTTCATGCGATTCAGGTTGCTCCTAGGAGAGATGTCTCCTGTTCCGTTTGTAAGCGACCCGGGCATGATGCTGCACAGTGCTGGTCTAAGGATAAGGTCTGTTTTCAGTGTGGGTAGAAGGGACACATCAAGTCTAGGTGTCCTCAGGTCTAGCCTGCACTTCATGCAGTTCCTCTGCAGGCATTACCTCCACCTCAGCGTGTGGACAAAGGAAAGGGAAAGCTGAACTTGATCTCTTCCGAGGAGGCTCATGCTTCAACTCAGGTCATCTCAGGTTAGTTGTCTTTACAACCTGAATGTTTTGTTCTTGTCTTGCTAGAATGTTTGTAGTATTGTTGTGGTAGTTCCTTAGTTATATATGTTCTTATAGGGATGTTTAAGGTGAAGAACCGCTGGGCGCGTGTTCTGTTTGACTCCGGCGCTACCCACTCGTTCGTGGCTAGAGCCTTTGTAAAGCGACATCGGTTTACTTTAGATCAAGTTCGGGATACCCTTCGTGTAAAGTTTACCTCTAGTGAATCTGTGTTGTCATATTTGGGCATGTAAGATTTCCCTGTTTTGTTGGGGGACTTCCTTGCGAAGGAAGACCTGAAGATGATTGATCTGGAGGACTTCAATGTTATTTTGGGCATGGACTGGCTGTCTAGGTATGATGTAGTCATTCAGTGTAAAGGGAAGCACTTGGACTTCATAAGGGACGACGGTCAGCCCGGAAGCATGTATGTAGATCTGAGCCAGGATTCTCCTGTCATCTCTGCGGTATGTGCTCAGAAGCTTTTTCTTTTGAATTGTTTTTCTTGTTTGGTCTCGGTGGTTGGGACCACTGTTAGTGTACCGTGCTTAGAGGAGATTCCAGTTATTCGTGATTTCGTCAATGTTTTTCCTGATGACCTTCCTGGTCTTCCTCCCGAGCGGGACGTTGAGTTTGTGATCGATTTGGAGCCGGGTATGCGTCCTATTGCTAAGGCTCCGTACCGGATGTCCCCTCGAGAGCTAGAGGAGTTGTGAGTCCAGTTAGATGAGTTATTGGCAAAAGGGTTTATCAGGCAGAGTTCGTCTCATTGAGGTGCTCCTGTTCTATTTGTGAAAAAGAAAGATGGGTCAATGCGGCTTTGCATCGACTATAGGGAGCTGAACAAAGTCACAGTTAAGAACAGGTACCCTCTATCGAGGATCAATGACTTATTTGACCAGTTGCGCGGTAGCACGGTCTTCTCCAAGATTGATCTTCATTTAGGTTATCATCAACTTAGGATCAATGAGGCAGATATTCCACAGACTGCGTTTTGATCAAGGCATGGACATTTTGAGTTCTTAGTGATGTCGTTTGGATTGACCAACGCACAATCAACGTTCATGGATATGATGAACGGGGTGTTCAAGGATTTCCTAGATAAGTTCGTGGTGGTCTTCATCGATGACGTGTTGGTTTATTCTCGTAGCGCTGAGGAGCATGAGAAGCATCTGCGCTTGGTTCTATCAGAGTTGAGGAACAACAAGTTATTCGCCAATTTGAGCAAGTGCGAATTTTGGTTGCCTCAGGTCTCGTTTCATGGCCACGTGGTGAATAAGGATGGGATCTCGGTCGACCTAGAAAAGATCGCAGCAGTGATGGATTGGAGTAGGTCGGACACGCCTAAGGTAATCAGGAGCATTCTAGGGTTGGCTGGCTACTACAGGAGGTTCTTGGAGGGTTTCTCTACCCTAGCTGCACCTTTGACCAAGCTGACTTAGAAGAACGTGTCTTTTGTTTGGAGCGAGAATTGCGAAGATGCTTTCCTGGAGTTAAAGAGGAGATTGTGCACTGCTCCTGTTCTGACCCTGCCTATTGAGTGTGTGGATTATGATATATACGTGGATGCTTTGCATGTAGGTCTTGGATGCGTGTTAATGCAGGTTGGTAAGGTGATTGTCTATGGGTCAAGGCAACTGAAGACTCATGAGAAGAATTATCCACGCATGACCTCGAGTTCGCAGCGGTTATTTATGCGTTGAAGCTGTGGAGACACCTACTTTATGGGGCTCAGTGCAAGATCTTCACCGACCATAAGAGCCTGAATTACGTGTTTACGCAGAAGCAGTTAAATCTGCGCCAGCGTCAGTGGCTAGAGTATGTGGTCGATTAGGACGTAGAGATCCAGTATCATCCAGGCAAGGCCAATGTGGTGGCCGATGCCCTGAGCCGTAAGACGGGAAAGATCTTTAATCTCACCGTCGATCGTTTAGTGGAGGAGTTCCTCCTTATGGATATATCAGTGGGATGCTGTGGCTTGCAGAGTAGTTTGTCAGTGGCAGAGCCGTCTTGGATTTCTTTGACCAGACTGCACCAGAAGGACGACCCAGATCTTCTACACTTATTCTCCAGGACTGAGAGAGGAGAGTTGCCGGATTATTCCATTGATGATATAGGAACTTTGAAGTACCGCGGAAGATTTTGCATCCCCGCGGTTGGGGACATTAGGGGTATGGTTTGCAGAGAGGCTCATGGATCCAGCATTGCCTACCATCCAGGATCTACAAAGATGTATCGTGACCTAAAGAAAATTGCTTGGTGGTATGGTATGAAAGGCGATATAGCCCGATTTGTTATGGAGTGCCACACTTGCAAGCGTGTGAAGGTTGATCATGGAAGGCCTGGTTGCAAGTTGACTTCGTTAGAGATCCCGACTTGGAAGTGGGAAAGTATATCTATGGATTTCATCACGAGCTTACCGAAATCCCCAAGGGGGTTTGATTCTATTTGGGTCATAGTGGATAGACTCACGAAGTGTGCTCACTTCGTTCCATATAAGATTGATTACCCGATGAAGAAGATAGCGGAGTTGTACTTAAATAAAGTCATCCGACTGCACGGTGTGCCGATTAGAATCATTTGTGATCGAGATTCTCAGTTTACTTCTCGCTTTTGGCAGAGTCTGCAGGATGGTTTGGGTACCAATCTGAGGTATTCAACTGCTTACCACCCACAGACCAATGGGAAGACGGAGCGGGTGAACCAGATAGTTTAGGATATGATCTGATGCTATATTTTAGACCACGGTGGAGTGTGGGATGAGCGGCTGTGACTTATTGAATTTGCATACAACAATAGTTATCAGGAGAGCTTACAGATGGCTCCGTTCGAAGCATTGTATGGGAGGCGCTGCAGAACTCAGTTATTTTGGGCTAAGGCTGGTGAGAGGCCTTTGTTGGGTCCTGATGCGCTCAAGGAAATGGAATTCGCAGTGAAACTTGATCGAGAGAAGCTTCGTATAGCTCAAGAGAGGTACAAGAAAAATGCCAATCGGCGTAGGTCTGCCTTGGAGTTTTCTGTAGGGGACCTTGTATTTCTTAAGGTTTCCCCGATGGTGGGTGTAAAGAGGTTTTGTAAGAATCGGAAATTGGACCCGAGGTTTGTGGGCCCGTTTAAGATTTTTGAGCGGATCGGCGTGTCATCTTACAGGTTGGATCTGCTAGCAAACTTCCCAGGTGTTCATAATGTTTTCCATGTTAGCCAATTGTGGAAGTGTGTGCGCAGTAGTGGGCAAGTCTTGGATGTTGTGCCCCAGTTGGAGCCCAACCTCTCTTTTGTTGAAGTGCCGGTTCGTATTTTGGATACTCAGGAACGGGTGCTGCGAAAGAAGTCCATTCCGATGGTGAAAGTTCTTTGGAAGAATTAGGTTTTAGAAAGCGCGACTTGGGAGTTAGAGTCGGCTATGAGGGAGGCTCATCCTCAACTGTTTCCCAGATTAGTTTTGTTTATTTTTTTTCTTCTTGCAATGTTTGGATTATTTCTTTCCTTCTATAGTAGAAGTGTCGTGCGTAAAGTTTCGGGACGAAACTTCCTTTTAGGGGGAGTGACTGTAACGCCCCCGATTTTTTTTTCTACGATTATTTAATTCTTGTTTGGCGTTACGTCTACGTGTTTTCCTGGCTTGTGACATCTGTGGAGTGTGGTCTAAACTCCTTAGAACTGGGTGCCCTATTTTGTCGCCTATTGGCAAGATCTCCCTAGCAAGCCGAGTCGTTTTGGGTGACCCGGTGTGGCCTCTCGGGGGATGCTTGTGTTTTGGCTTCGGGAGGGTATAACTCGAGTTCTGTTCGTCAAAAGTTAATTTTGACTTCGCCGTTGTGTTTGTAGCGTGGATATTTAGCTACGGTGCGAATTTCGTCGAATTCCGAGGTAGTTCGGTTTTCGTGTCGTTTTGGGTGTACCATTAGTAAAATCTAATTAGAAATCCTCTTAATTTAAGTGAACCGGTGGCTTGGGAGACGGTTAGGCTAAATTGGCGTGTTAGACTTATTTTAAAGCCTTAATTAGAATCAGCGGGCCCACTTCTCCTTCCTCCTTCTTCCCGAGATCAAAAGAAAACTGCTGTTCCTGTTTCGTGGAAAGCAGAGGCGGAAGCGACGGTTAGCCCTAGCCTTCGGACTGTGATTCCAGGAGTGTTCGTTTACGAATTTCGATTCCGAAAGCGGAATTGTCTTGCTCTCGCTAAGTTCTACGTTTCGACGGTAAGAGGTTTGTTTTTCATGGAGTTTTAGGAGTCTTGGATTTTCGGTTTCTTGTGGTTTTTCGCCATTAAAGTGCGGGTTTGCTTGTTAGGTCCTGCTCCTTCTAGTGCAGAACGAAGAGGAGGGAATGCCGACCAAGCTTTGCCGAAAATCGAGGCAAGTGGTATTCTTTCCCTTGCCATTGTTGTTCTTTTGAATTCTGGAATATTTCCCGGTTAGCCTTTGGGTAGAAACCAAGCATGTTCTCCTTTATCTTGCTAAATTTAGGGCTTAGATTCTCCTATGAGCCCCCTCTTTGTGCTGTTTGCTCAACCCAAGTTGTGTTCATTATTTAGACTCCAGATTTGTAGTTCTAGTTGGGTGCTATGGCGGGTGGAGCCGAGAGAGAGAGTGAGGAATTTTGTTGTTGTAGGGCTCTGGTTAAAACCAGCCTTGGTAGACTCTCGGGTTTTTGTGTTGAGTGTGGTGCACACACACAAAGCCAAAAGACGCCCGGACTTGGAGTTTAGTGTGGAGGACACACTCAAGGCCATAGTTTGGTTTGCTCTTTGTGGCTGAGTGGTGGGGTGTTTGAGTGAGAATTTTCGTCTAAGTCAAAATCGACGGGAATCACCAAGTGATTCCCGCCGATTTCGACGTGTAACGTAAGTGATTCCCACCGATCGGCGAGAATCAATATGGATTCCCGCCGATCGGCGAGAATCAATCTGGATTCCCGCTGATCGGCGAGAATCATCCTTGATTCCCGCCGATCAGCGAAAATCATCCTTGATTCCCGCCTATTCGGCCAGAATCTTCCTGCATTCCCGCCGATTCGGCGAGAATCAGTCGACATTCTCGTCGACCTCTTCTTGTTGGCGTTGGGTTAGGGTTTTCCTGCAGGAATGAACTTTGGCATAGATTGAGTTGACCTCACTCAACGCCAAAGCTATTTTGGCGTTGAGGGAGGTGGACTCACTCAACGCCAATATTGAGTTTTGTGGTTTTGCTAAAGCCATTGAGGGAGTGGACCTCACTCAACGCCATAGCTGTTTTGGCGTTGAGTGAGGTTAGCTCACTCAACGCCACCGCCTCTTTTACTGAAGGCGTAGAGGGAGTGGACCTCACTCAACGCCATGGTTATTTTGGCGTTGAGTGAGGATAGCTCACTCAACGCCAGAGCTATTATTGCAGAGGGCGTTGAGTGAGTGATTCTCACTCAATGCCTTGGCTGTTCTAGCACTTAGTGAGGCTAACTCACTCAATGCCATGGTCTGGTTAGACATTGATTGGGTCCCACTCAACGCTAAGCCATGTTGAGTGATTTCAACATTATTTCCCTTACCTCGATTTTCGTTCTCGAGTGAATTCCTTTATTATATTTGCAGTTTCTTTGTCGGCCATGTTTTTCTTTCCTAAAGGCCGAATCGTGGGTCGTGGTTAGTAGTGGTGGTTTTAAGCACTTCATTGGGGGAGGTGTTGTGTTATTTAGCCAAGACCACCCTTATTCTTCTATCTTGCTCCAGGCACGGGCTAGGCAAGGGGGTGGAAGGTCCCTTGTGCTTTCACATCTAAACCCTTGAGCTTTTTGGCTTAGAATTGGAGGTTGGGGGACTGAGTTTTCCTCCAACCCGGATCCATGTTATTTGTTTTTGCTACTATAATCTCCCATAGCTTCGGGTGTTAGGTGTTTCTTCCTTGGTAGATTGCAGCATCTTGGGCTCTTGGAAGCCTAGTAGACCCTGCAGGATGTAGTTTCTGGGCAAGGTTGATGCTGTTTCCTTGCAAGTAGTGCATTCCTTGTTGTCTTGCCTTGAGGCAGTTGTGACTTTTACTGCGGTGTGTTTTCCTCTTTCACTTACCCCCCCCCCCCACCTGGTTGACACTTTCACGCAGTTCTTTCTTGTTTTGCTTGCTGAGGTATTCTTTCTTCTTTTGAATGCCTCAGGTTCTGAGCAATAGCCAGATTGGTGGCTAGGTTGCGGTGGTGTTGCAGGTGGTCTCTTTGACCTTGGAGGTTCTGTTGCTTGTTTGTGAGGTATTTTTCTGTACTTTTCTTACAGACATACATATTTGCTAGTGGGTTCATATCAGGTTATTGGCGCCCACTGGTATTTTTTACCTTTGTACTAGATATATTACTTTTGCTGCTACCGTTTTCTGGAGATAGTCTACTTGCTCTGGGGAGGATTTATGCTAGGTTGCTAGTTATTTTGAAACTACAACTAATATTGTAAATATATTGCATGATCAGCATGATTTATAAAAGTAAATCACTATTTTCCAAGCAGCGTATAAAGATCGTTTTCCTATATATAATATAAATTAAATGTAGAGTCTTGCATATCATAAGTGGTCCTCTTAGGGCTCTTATGCACTTCTTAGGATGTCAAACCTGAATAAAGTATTCTTCCGCAGCGCTTAAGTATAGTTTTTAACTATGGACTAGGTGATCCACCGAGCCATGGCATACGTCCTCTAAGTATAACTGATTTTCTAATCATTAAAATCATGAATTTAGTAGGTGGTTTTTCCTAAGCGTCAGCAGTTATCCCCTGCTTGACGTGGCATCATGACGCGTGTTTTCTCATACTCTGATAATTCTTTAATTCTGAGAAAATGCAGGTTGTGACAACCATGAACTCTGAGCTTTAGAAGCAATATGAGAAATGGGTTGTAAGGACATTGATGAGCATCTTAAGAAAATGTTTCAGGGGCAAGCTCGTCAAGAGAGATTCGACGTCTCAAAGGCGTTATTTCAGAGTAAGATGGGCGATCGGGACCTAGTAGGGACTCTGATGAGTTTTAAATATACGAATATTTTAGTACTTTATTTATATCATTTTCATTCTTATTTAGAGTTTTTTGATATTTTTGTTTATAAATATGTCTCTTTTTGTAAATATTTACCTAACTTAACTTTAATTTTGATTTCTGAAATTTCTCAGAAAATTGTAAAAAAATGACCTGACATGCCCGTATCCCAGACTCGACATGCCCGAGTTATGCCCTCGACGATCGTTGAACCTAGCTCGAAACTCGATGTTCAACCATCTTCTACCCGAGAAGGACACGTCCGTGTACCAGACTCGACACAACCATGTTGAAACCAGAAACTCGGTCTCGAGGAGTTCACCCTTGGGGAAGGGGTGATCGCCCACGTACTTCTCATTCGTGAGCCATAAAAACTACGGAAGAAAGACTAGGGAAAGATCCAAGGCTCCAGTATGGAGGTCCGTCCACACACCCGAAAGATCTTAGAGCGCTTCCCATCCTTAACCAAGTGCTGAAGCTAAGGTACCTCAAAAATCGCTGGAAGACCGGGCACATGTAAGCATGCCTTTCTGAGGTACCCCTTGGGTCCTATTTATAGGACTCTGAAAATATCCTGCAAATAGCCAACCTCCGGGCAAACTCTAGCTGTGCCGCCTCCATATCAGCCTCCCTGGCCGTCCTCTCCATGAGCGCCTCAAAAGATACCAGAGGCATCATCTTCAGCTCCATGGCGAAGAACCCGGGCTGGAGACCCAAGATGAAGGATACCATCATGGTGTGCCCCTGCATCTCCTGTACCTGGGACAGTTACTCCTTGAACCTGTTAATGTAGCTACCCAGAGTCTTGCATACTACCTGCTTAATTCGGAACAAGGACTCTGCCTCCTTCTTCCTCTATCTCGACGCGGTGAACCTCAGCATAAACCCCCGACGCAAGTCCTTGAAACAGTAAGTAGAGCTGGTCGGGAGCCGGTGGAAACACTCTCTTGCCTTCTCCTTGAGGGTGATGGCAAAGAGTCGGCACTTTAACCCATCCGACATTTGTCGGATCAAAACCACGTCCTCAAACAATTGGATGTGCTAGAACGGATCTCCCTTCACGATGTAGTAGGTCATCTCCGGCTCCCGTAACCCTTCTAGAACAAGGGCAGAAGAGACAAGCTTGCTGAAGAGGCTTCCACCCAAATCTTGGCGAGCTGGGTACTCTTCCCTTGCCGTCTTGCCGAAATGGTACTCGTCTACCGAGCCGGGGAACAGGACTCGCCCCTACAGCTCACGCTCTCCCCTTCCAGCGACCTCCTTCCCATCTTGCTAAATAGGCGTGTCGTCTCCCATGGCCGGGACGGTGACTACAGGAACCAATAGTGTCATGCTCTCGTCCTGCATGCCGAGTGCGACTCTGATGAGTATGGGGACTTCCTCTCTGATCTATGCCGACATCATAGCTGCGGGAGGGGGAGAGAGTGGCGAGTTGCCCCTGCCTGAACCTTCTACATCATCTCTAGCTATCTAACTTGCAGGAGATTTTGCTTGCTGATCACGCTCCACACTCACCGCACCAAAATGTTGATACCGGGAATTCGGTCTGGAGGAGTTTACCCTCGGGGAAGGGGTGATCGCACACGTACTTCTCTTCTGTGAGCCCAAAAAACTATGGAAAAATAACTAGGGATTGACCCAAGGCTCTAGCACGGAGGTCCCTCAACACACCCTGAAGATCTTAGAGCGCTTCCCCTCCTTTGCCAAGTGTTGAAGCTAAGGTGTTTCAAAAAGCCCTGGAAGACCAGGCACAAGTTTGCATTCCTTTTTGAGGTACCCCTTGGGTCCTATTTATAGGATTATTAAAATGGTCTGCAAATAGCAAACCTCCGCTATTTGGAACAGCTATGTGCAGGCTACCTGGGTCTGCCAACAGCGAGACTCCACTATTCTAACTGGCGAAGGGCAGGCCCGCAGGGGCAAAATGGTAAAAAACACCTCACACAATACAGGGTGAACAACCTCTACTCGACAAGGACGGCAAGTGCCTTATGAAGCTGACACTCGTTGCCTCTGCTCGGCAAGGGCAGCGAGTGCTAGATGGAGTTGGTACTCGCTGCCTCAGCTCGGCACCTTGGCGAGCTCAGACCCGACCTGCTCTACTTGCCTGTCGTGGCTTCAATGAACGGCCCGGAGTTCGTCGAACTTGGCTCGATGAACCCCACTACGAGTTGGGGTTCCCTTGTTTCCTTGGCAAGCTGGACCGGGTGTCGAGGCGAGCTGGGCTCACGATGTCGGGGCAGGGGTGTCGAGTATAATCAACTCACTCGATGCCGGGCTGAAGGCATCGAGTGAACTCGACACTCGAGTTGGGGGCGTCGAGTGAACTCTATGCCAAGGACCCAGTGCTCTCAGGGCTTTGGCTGGGCTTGGCTGACCCCACTCGCCAGATACGGGGTTATATAGTCGGTGTTCAAGCTCAGCCGCTGCCGACATACAGTTACAATGTGTCCCGACACTCCCGTGTCATGCAACCCGACACGTCCGTGTCGGACACGTGTCCCGTCCCGAAGTTTCTAGAAAGTCGCCAGCTGACCGAATTTAACTTCTCCAACATACCGAGCAGGACATGCCCGTGTTCGAAGACCCGACACACCCGTATCACTCCCAAAATTTTGTTTATAAATAAAAAATTTCTGTAATGTCCAAGGGTTCACTTTTTTGAGCCAAATTTTGGTGTGTTTTATGGCCTGCCTGTATGGATTCACTTGCAATGTAAGGAGATTTCTCCCCCTCCTCCCTTTTATGTTTGTCTTTGCTTTTGCTTTAGCTTTGTAATAGTTTCATTATGATAATAAAAATGTTAGATTTTCTCTCTCTACATGGTATGAAAATTCATTTGGGTGGCTTATCTCTTTCTCTTTTTATCCCTTTGTATTTCTTAGTATTTCTCTTTATGAAAAGTGTATGTGTGTGTGTATGAGAGTAACTTGTTTAATTTTTATCTTATTAATTTGTCTCCATGTTAGGTTTTGTTATAGATTTTATTTCTAAATGAAATGTTGTATGTTAAGTTTTTCTCTTTTTCTCAATGTCTTTTCTTTAGTGTTTTAAATTTCATTCTTATGAATTTGTAAAAGAGGTTTTAAAGTGTTTTTGATTTTTTCTTACTTAGTTTTTTTTAGGATTGTAAAACCTATTTGTTCTTTTAAATTTTATTTCAATTTTTCTATCACTTTCATGAACTCTTAAGAATGAAAATATAATCATTTTAATTTTTGTACAACTTTAAATTTTAGCTTTGTTTTTAAAAACTTTTGCTCTTTTAATTTTTATTTGTTCTTTTTATGTGTTTTTGGTAAAGTCTAAGAATAGAAAAGTAGTTATTTTAATTTTTAGGTAACATTTATTTTGTTTTTAATTTGTGTGTGTAAGTGTATGAGTTAGGTTTTCATTTTGTTTTTTAAATTCCATGTTGTGTGTGTGAGTGTATGAGAATAATTTTTTTAATGTTTTCTTGAATTATGTAGAGTGTGTGAGTTTATGAGATAATTTTTCATGCTTTATTTTATTGCTTTCCTCAAATTAGGTAGAGTGCGGGTGTGTAGGAGATAATTTTATTGCTTTCTTTCAATTCATGTAGAGTGTGTGCGTGTGCGCATTTATTTCTGCCTACTCGTTAAGAGTTAATTGGCATGCTTTAATTTTTCGCCTACTCGTTTGAGTAGGACTTGTACATGAATGTATTTCCTGCCTACTTGCTTGAGTTAAATGGCACTCTAATTTCCCGCCTACTCGTTTGAGTAGGACTTGCCCTTATTTATTTTATTTATGGTTTTGAAGTGTGCGTGAGTTCTCATTTTAGTTAGCTTTTCAATTTTTCTAACATTATGTTGTTTATGTTTTCTTCTTATAACCCTTTAGCATTTACTCTCGAACACACGCCTCATCAAAATTATAAAGCCGTCCCCATTCCGCTGAGTGGCTAATCGCTATTAGCCCTTCGCATTAAAGAGCATTTGGACATGTAAAATGATTTGAAATAATTAATGTTCTTTATTTTCACTTTAATTTTAGGACATAAGGTTTGACCCGGGTTAACGACTCATAGGACCACATATCAATGTGTGGGCTCTATTTTCGTTATCCATACGCTAGCTAGCTGAGAGGCCGTGCATATGGACAGATCCCCCTTGGGTAAATAGAATTGTATACATACCCTCAAGAGAGGAGAAGCATAGTTCTACCTGATTGGGTTCCCCACCCAATAACGGGTTCTTAGCATATAGCGTGCATTAAGAGGAATCCTTCGTAAGACTAGCGTTCGGTCGAAGACTCTTAATGTTCAGGTGAGCGCTATTACCTAGAGATAGGTGTGCTTATATTTTTGGAACCTCAACGGCCAAGTTGCCTTTTATTAATTTGAAAACCAAGTTCAATAATTAATAAAAAAATATTTTAGTCTTAAAACGATTCGTTGCCAAGCGTTAACCCGTCATCGAATAATTTAAGTTATTTACAGCTTACTTTTCTTTCCGCTTTAGTTAAATAAAAATCCACCTTACTTTTAGTAAAATAATAGTCCTCCTGGAGGAGTAGGAATAATCAACCTGACCCCAAGAACAATACGACCTCGGTATTTTCCCGAATATCGAGTACTACATGTGATTGGTGCACTTGCCACCTTTCGTTTAAAACTCATTTTTTAGCAAGTCCGCGACGGTGGACTCATCGAACCAACAAACTAAATAGGAGTCTATTTGCGGGCCTTCAAGTTTTTGGTGCCGTTGTCGGGGAGTCTTGAGTTGTTATTTCGAGTTCCGGTGTCTATTACATTTACTTATTTTCTAAAAAAACTAAAAAAAAACTTAAACTTGAAAACCCTATTTAAAAAAAATTAGAGTTTATTTCGTTTTTATTTTAGGGTGTATGACCCGTGGACAATCTTCGGATTCTGAAACCTTTGATTTTGATCTTGAGATCGACCGCACTTATGCGCGCATTCGATCTCAATGCCAAGATTAAACTTTAGAACTCGAAGAATCTATCTGAGAACCCCCTGCTATGTTTATGTCCGACAATGTTCCAAATGTGACCGCACAGCGTACAATGTCTTATTACGCCCGACCAAACATGAACGATACTGGGTCCAATGTTATTCGCCCTACGGTGGAGAATAACAATTTTGAAATAAAGTCAAGTGTAATCCAAATGATCCAAAACTCCATTTAGTTCGATAGACTGCCAGATGAGGACCCTAATGTCCACATGTCCAACTTTTTGGAAATTTGCGACATGTTTAAAATTAATGGCGTCACTGATGATGCCATTCATTTGCAATTTTTTCCCTTCCCCCTCAAGTCCAAATCCAAGGCATGGTTAATTTCCCTCCCGCGAGGATGTATCCTGACCTGGGCTGAGTTGGCGGAAAAATTTCTGATGAAGTATTTTCTGCCTGCCAAAACTGCAAAATTGCGGGCAGACATTTCGTCTTCATTCAAAACGACTCCGAGTCCCTTTATGAGACTTGGGAGCGCTTTAAGGAATTCCTCTACAGGTGCTCGCACCATGCGCTGCGAGCGTGGTTACAGGTACAAAATTTTTATAACGACCTTAATTTTCATACACGTCAAATGATTTATGCGATTGCAAGGGGCACCCATAATAATAAGACCCCCGAGGCCGCCCAGACTTTATTTGAAGAAATGGCTATGAATGCCTATTAGTGGAACATCCCGTGGGGATTCCCAAAGCTAGCGGCCGGCCTTTTTGTAGTGGATGCCACGACTTTATTATCCGTTCAAGTTGAAAGGCTAACAAAATAGGTGGCAGAGATGTCTGCTTCCTCCTCCACTTCTCCTTGGGACTATTTTAATAATAATCTTCCCCCCTCTAACGCCTGTGTAGTCGATGAGTTCATGGACTACATGGGAAATCCTATTCTTCCCTCCTTCCCCCAAAACAAACCTAATAGTTATAACTATAATCCGGGTTGGAGTAACACCCCAAATTTTTCTTGGAGTAACCCGAAAAATGCGCACCGCTCGCCTATTTATTTACGCCCGTGTTTCCTCCTCCCCCTCCCAGGCCTTTTTCGGTTGAGGAAAATATTAATAAATATGTCGCGTCAAACGAGTCCAATATCCGGAACATCACCGGATCTCAAAAAAATTTAGAATTATAGGTTGGATAATTGGCGCGGCTAATGTCGGAATGCACGCAAGGGGCGCTGCCACGGAATATGGAGCCCAACCCTCGGGATAACCTCAATGTTATAACCCTCCGTAGAGGTAAGGCGGTAGTCGATCCAAAACGGATCAATCCGCAGGTACATATCTCTCCTCCGACACCTCTTTCCTCTTCTTTGATTACGCAATCTTTACAAAAATTTTGTAAAAAAATTATTTCAAATACGCCCATGCTGTATCCGCACAAGTTAAATAACTAGCGTAAGGACGTGCAATATGAAAAATTTATTTTATTATTAAAACAAATTCACATTAATGTTCATTTTTCCGAGGCTATCTCGCAAATGCCCCAATATGCGAAATTTTTAAAAGAATTACTTTCTAATAAACCTAAATTAGAGGATATTTCGCATATATCTCTCAACACTATCTGCTCAACGGCTTTTACTAATTAATTGCCCACAATAAAATGACCCAAGACAGTTTTCCATCCCGTGCCTTTTTGGCAATATATTAGTAAAATATGCCTAAGCTAATTTAGGGGCTAGCATTAATCTGATGTCGTTCTCGCTCCTCAACGATGAGGTTTGGGTACTCCTAGTTCTATGAATATGCGCATCTAATTAGCGGAACACTCGGTTAAGTTCCCTATCGGGGTAGTGGAGGACGTCCTTGTCCGAGTAGACAAGTTTACCTTTCCGGTAGACTTCATCATCTTAGACATAGAAGAGGACGCAGAGATACCAATAATACATGGTCGCCCTTTTCTCGCCACCTCCCATGCACTAATAGATGTTAGTAATGGTCATCTTCTCCTCCGGGTAGGAGATGATCAAGTTACTTTCTCTATTAATCACTCGATGGACAATGTCATCAAACGACGATTTCTGCTATTCTTTAGATACCATTTTTGGAGATCATTCTTCTCCCATTTTCGGGTCTGTATTTTTAAACGACGATATTTATGCGATCAAAAATTTTTTCCCAATGAGGATAATTCTATAAACTTGTCATTCGAACCAATTGGTAAGAAAGACATAGGAATTAAAACCTCGCTAGAAGAACCGCCCACCCTAGATCTTAAACCCTTACCCGAATCACTGAGACATGCTTTTGGGGAAAAGGCGATACGCTTTCCACTATTATTTCTTCGAACTTAAGAGATTCAGAGACTTTCGATTTATTAGAAGTTTTACTTAAACATCGTCACACAATTGCGTGGCAAATCTCTGACTTAAAGGGGATTAACCCTTCATTTTGCACCCATAAGATATTTTTTAACGATAATTACCGCAAAACGATTCAGCCACAATGACGTCTTAACCCAAACATGAAAGATGTCATTAAAGACAAAATTATTATGTTATTAGATGCGTGGATTATCTATACTATTTCGGACAGTGCATGGGTTAGCCACATCCATGTCATGCCCAAGAGGGGCAGTCTAACCTTAGTGGCAAATGAGCATAACGAGCTCGTCCCAACTCGTACAGTTATGGGTTGGCGATTGTGAATCGATTATAGAAAACTTAATGATGCCACCCGCAAGGACCATTTTCCACTACCGTTTCTGGACCAAATTTTAGACCATTTATCTGGTCATCCATATTATTGTTTTCATGATGGTTTATCGGGGTTTTTCCAAATCCCTATTTCCCCCGATGACCAAGACAAAAAAAAAATTTTACTTGCCCGTTGGGCACCTTCACATACTGAAGAATGCATTTGAACTCTGCAATGCACCGACTATATTCCAAAGATGTATGCTAGCGATCTTTGGCGAGCAAGTAAAAGATATTATGGAAGTCTTTATGGATGAATTTTTTGTTTTCGGACGCTCTTTTCCCGATTGCCTTCAAAATTTAGATCGTGTCCTCCAACGGTGCGAGGACACAAGCCTTGTTCTAAATTGGGAAAAATGTAACTTTATGGTCCGAGGAGGTTTAGTCCTCGGTCATAAGATTTTGATTAAGGGGATGGAGGTAGATAAGGCCAAGGTATAAATCATAGAAATACTTCTACAACCAACAAATGTAAATCTATTAGGTGTTTCTTATGGCATGCGAGCTTTTACTGACGATTTATTCAAGACTTTTCAAAAATAACAAGGCCGCCAACTCACCTTTTGGAAAAGGAATAAGGTTTCATCTTTAGCAGTGAATGTGAGTCCGCCTTTAATTTAATAAAACAAAAACTTATCACCTCACCAATTTTAGTGGCCCCTAATTGGTACCTACCGTTCGAGATAATGTGCGATGCTAGTGATGTTTCCCTAGGTGCTGTTCTTGGCCAATGCGTAGAAAAACATTTTCATCCAATTTATTACTCTAGCAAGACGCTCACTTCTGCATAAATAAATTACATGACGACGAAAAATGAACTCTTAGCCGTCATTTTCGCTTTCGATAAGTTTCGATCGTATTTAACGTTATCTAATGTTATCGTATTTACCGATCACTCCGCCCTTAAATATTTATTAGCTAAAAATGATGTGAATACCCACTTTCTTCGATGGATTCTCCTCCTACAAGAGATTTATTTGGAGATCTGGAATAAGAAGGGAACGGAAAATCTAGCGAAAGACCACCTCTCCCATTTAGAAAATCCGAGTGCGGAAGCGCTCGTCAAATCTTAAATAAATGACAGATTCCCCAAGGAACGCCTACTATCCATTCATAATTTTTCGTAAACTTTGCCTTGGTTCGTAGATTTAGCAAATTACTTAGTCGTGCAGGTGCTTCCAAAAGAGTTTTCAAGTAATCAAAAGAAAAAATTCTTTTTATACTTGAAACATTTATTTTGGGAGGACACATTTCTTTTTCGTATCTATGGGGACCAAGCAGTCTGAAGATGCGTTGCAGGTATGAAGTGCACGCAAATACTTAGGCACTGCCACGAGGGTCCAGCCAGTGGGCATTATAAAGCCAACCGGACCGCTCGAAAGGTGCTAGAAGCGGTCTACTTTTGGCCCACTCTCTTCAAGGACGCTCACAATTTTGTGCGCACATGCGATAGCTTTCAGCGATCGGGTAACATCTCTCGTCGCTACGAGAAGCCCAAAAATTTATTTTTAGAATGCGAAGTCTTCGATGTATGTGCCATAGATTTTGTTGGCCCCCTACCTCTGTCTTTCAAAAATAGGTATATATTAGTATCGGTCGACAACGTATCGAAGTGTGCGGAAGCACAAGCTTTCCCCATTAACAATGCGCGAGTTGTCGTTACATTTCTTAAAAAACTATTTTCTCGCTTCGGTACACCTCGCGCAATTGTTAGTTATAGGGGAACACATTCATGTAATGCTTATATGGCTAAGACAATAGCTAAATACGGAGTCACGCAGAAACTTGCCACTTCGTACCACCCGCAAACAAGTGGCCAAGTTGAGGTAGTAAATCGAGAGAATAAGCATATATTAGAAAAAACAATTTCTCTAAATAGGAAAGATTGGTCTGTTAAACTTGACGACGTGTTATGGGCGTATCGTACGGCAAAAAAAACAGCAACCGGTTGTACTCCATTTGGATTAGTCTATGGCAAAGCGTGTCATTTACCCGTAGAACTAGAACATTGCGCTCTTTGGGCTTTAAATCTCTTAATCCTCGTCGTTAACTTAGCCGCTCAAAATAGAAAACTTTAACTAAATGAGCTCGATGAACGGCGTGTGAACGCTAACTAGAGCAATAAGTTTTATAAGGAGTGTCCTAAGTTATATCACGATCGAAAAATCATGTCCCCAAATTTTTTTTCTCTGGGCTATCTTGTCCTTCTTTATAATTCAATTCTTAGACTTTTTTCGGGTAAACAAAGATCTCATTGTTCCGGTCCCTTGAAAGTTGAAGAAGTTTTTCCATATGGGGCCATACTCGTCTCCCACCCCGAAAAAGGATCGTTTAAAGTAAACGGTCATCGGTTTAAGTTATACATAGCGGGCGACCCATTGATCAAGCATAATGAAACCATAACCCCCCTCGACATATAACCCGCCAATATTGTCAAGCTACATGACTATTAACAAAGCGTCCTTGGGAGACACCCCATGTCTATCTTTTGCACTTTTTATTTATTATGTTTGCTACTTTTTCTAATAAATGCAGGGTTTCTAAATGAGCTTCCCCGAACACGCATTAGGTATGTTTCTACCCTCCCTCCTTTTTGTACATATAGCATTAATCGTTTTCTCATTCCGCATACTTATCTTACAACAATGGGGACAATAATTGAACTAAGTATGTGGGTGTTTTCGTGCTTTTCCAACTTTCTTTATTGCACTTCTCTTATTTACACTTCTATTTCCAAAACAAAAAAAAAACAAAAAAAATTATAAAACAAAAATTCAAAAATATTAAATTTTACTTTGTAAATATTTTTTGTAAATAAATTCATGTAAATATTTTTTGTAAATACTCTTCTCTCTCCCCCTTCCTTTTCTCTCTCATTCTTGTAAATAACTTCTCTTTTTATCCAAATTTTTATAAATAGAAGGAAAATGTTCTTAATAAAACAATTTCGCAAAACTTAAAAATATATAAAAAAAATTATTTTTGCATTTTCCTTTCTTTAGTATGTATATATTAAAAAAATAAATACAAAAAAAGAAAATAACTTTAAAAATTCAAAAAAAAATTTATATTTTATAAAAGAAATAAATCAAATACACCATTCTTAATTTTCTTGCTATCCAAAAATTTTGTTTTGTGTTTATTTATATGTTAATTTTATTAATTCTTTGTTCACTATTCGTTTGTTTATTATTGATTGAAAATTTTAAATAATCGGGGTTAAGTTTTAAAGAATTCCTTATGCTTTGTTAAAATAGCAAATTCGTTTTAGGCACTACTTCTAATTTTTTATTGATAGGAGCACGTGTATTATGTTAGAAAGTAACAACTATAGAATTCAATTATATTTACTTTTAGCTTTCTGAAAAATTTGAACGTATAATTTATAAAGGTTGCTCTCAAAATTGTTTTTTTTAAATAAAATTCTATTTTTCTCTTCTCCCCTTATTTATCATGACTTACTTAGCATGATAAAAAATTTTATCCTTAAAAGATCTTATGTCAATGAAAATAAGATTTCGTTTCGTAAACATAGGCATCCAAAAATTAAAAAAGATTGCATGTTATGGAGTAAGAGGATAAAATTCATTACTCCTACACCTATACATTGGGTTATTTTATTATTATGAAGTTGAAAAAGAAAAAAAATCATATTAGGAAAATAAGATTTTATTTTCCTAATAATCCAAAAAGAAAAAATGGAGGTTCGAGAAAAAAATTTCTCGCCTCAAAATCCAAGCCACTTCATAAACCGCCAAACCCCCTTAGCCAATTTCATGACTCTAGAATTAATTCAAAAATATTTTTGAGAGCATAATTTGTAAATTGCATTATTTCCCGTAAAACTCCTATACGCTTAAGTTCATATAATTCAAAACTAATTTTGTTAATCTAACCATTACAATTGTTCCTTTCTATTTGATTACATCAAGAAGTATTTTGGCCAAAACTTTTGCCCTATTTAAATCATCTATATAATTTTAGGACTTAACTCTTACACCTCATATGTTTATTTAGATCTCTATTATAATTAATTAAGAGGTAGATAAACTTAGAGTTTTTTATTCCTTATAAGTTCACCTCAAACTTTTGCTCTGGAATAGCAAAAGCTAAGTATGGGGGTTTTTAATGAGTTATAAATATACGCAAATTTTAGTACTTTATTTATATTTTTTTAGTTCTTATTTATAGCTTTTAGTTATTTTTGTTTATAAATATGTTTCTTTTTGTAAATATTTACCTAACTTTGCTTTAATTTTGATTTCTGAAATTTTTCAAAAAATTATCAAAAAATAACCTGACACGCCCGTGTCAATGACTCGACACGCCCGTATCATACCCTCGACGATCGTTGACCTCATCTCGACACGCAACGCTCAGCCTTCTTCAACCTGAGCAGGACACGCCCGTGTCCCAGACTCGACACGCCCGTGTTCAAGCTCATCCATTGCCGACATCAAGTTGTAACGTGTCGCGACAAGCCCGTGTCACGCAACCCGACACGCCCGTGTCAGACACGTATCTCATACTGAAGTTTCCAAAAAGTCTCCAGCTGACCGAATTTGACTTCTCCAATATACCGAGCATGACACGCCCGTGTTCGAAGACCCTACACGCCCGTGTCACTCCTGAAATCTTGTCTATAAATAAATTTTTTTTGTAATGTCCAAGGGTTAAAATTTTTTGAGCAAAATTTCGGTGTGTTTTGTGGGCTACAATTGTGGATTCACTTGCAATGTAAGGAGATTTCTCCCCTCCCCCTCCCTTTTATGTTTGTCTTTGCTTTAGCTTAGCTTTGTAATAGTTTCATTATGATAATAAAAATGTTAGATTTTCTCTCTATATGGTATAATAATTCATTTGGGTGGCTTATCTCTTTCTCTTTTTATCCCTTTGTATTTCTTAGTAATTCTCTTTATGAAAAGTGTGTGTGTGTATGAGAGTAACTCATTTAATTTTTATCTTTTTAATTTGTCTCCATGTTAGGTTTTATTATAGATTTTATTTCTAAATGAAATGTTGTATGTTAAGTTTTTCTCTTTTTCTCCATGTCTTTTCTTTAATGTTTTAAATTTCATTCTTATGAATTTGTAAAAGAGGTTTTAAAGTGTTTTTGATTTTTTTCTTAATTAGTTTCTTGTTAGGATTGAAAAACCTTTTTGTTCTTTTAAATTTTATTTGAACTTTTCTATCTCTTTCATGAACTCTTAAGAATGAAAATGTAGTCACTATTTTTTTTGTACAACTTTGAATTTTAGCTTTGTTTTGAAAAACTTTTGCTCTTTTAATTTTTATTTGTTCTTTTTATGTGTTTTTGGTAAAGTCTAAGAATAGAAAAGTAGTTGTTTTAATTTTTAGGTAACATTCATTTTGTTTTTTAATTTATGTTTGTAAGTGTAAGAGTTCGGTTTTGATTTTGTTTTTTTAAATTCCATGTTGTGTGTGTGAGTGTATGAGAATAATTTTTTTAATGCTTTCTTCAATTATATAGAGTGTGCGAGTTTATGAGATAATTTTTCATGCTTTATTTTATTGCTTTCCTCAAATTATATAGAGTGCTTGTGTGTAGGAGAGAATTTTATTGCTTTCTTTCAATTCATGTAGATTGTGTGCGTGGGCACATTTATTTCCGCCTACTCGTTAAGAGTTAAATGGCGTGATTTAACTTCCCGCCTACTCGTTTGAGTAGGACTTGTACATGCATTTATTTCCAGCCTACTCGTTTGAGTTAAATGGCGCTCTAATTTCCCGCCTACTCGTTTGAGTAGGACTTGCCCTTATTTCTTTTATTTATGGTTTTGAAGTGTGCGTGAGTTCTCATTTTAGTTAGCTTTTCAATTTTTCTAACGTTATGTTGTTTATGTTATCTTCTTATAACCCTTTAGCATTTAGTCTCGAACTCGCGCCTCATCAAAATTATAAAGTCGTCCCCATTCTGATGAGTGGCTAAACGTTATTAGCCCTTGCCATCGAAGAGCATTGGGACATGTAAAATGATTTGAATTAATTAAAGTTCTTTATTTTCAATTTAATTTTAGGACTTAAGGTTTGCCCCAGGTTAACGACGCGTAGGACCACATATCGATGTGTGGGCTCTATTTCAGTTATCCATACGCTAGCTAGCCGAGGGGCCGTGTGTATGGACCGATCCCCCTTTGGTATATAGAATTGCGTACATACCCTCGAGAGAGGAGAAGTGTAGTTCTTTCAGATTGGGTTCCCCACCCAATAGCGGGGTTCTTAGTGTCGAGCAAACATTAAGAGGAATCCTTTGTCGGACTAGCGTTCGGTCGAATAGTCTTAAAGTTCAGGTGAGCGATATTACCTAGAGATTTGTGTGCTCATATGTTTTGAACCTCCACGGCCAAGTTGCCTTTTATTAATTTGAAAACTAAGTTCAATAATTATTAAAAGTTGTTTTAGTCTTAAAACGATTCGGTGTCGAGCGTTAACCCGTCATCGAATAATTTAAGTGAGTTTCAACATACTTTTCTTTCCTCTTTAGTTAAACAAAAATCCACCTTACTTTTAATAAAATAATAGTCCTCCTGGAGGAGTAGGAATAATCAACCCGACCCCGAGAATAATACAACCTCGGTATTATCCCGAATATCGAGTACTAAATGCGATAGGTGCACTTGCATCCTTTCATTAAAAACTCACTTTTTAGCAAGTACGCGACGGTCGACTTATCGAACAAACCACCTAAATAAGAGTCTGTTTGCGGGCTATCAAACTCACGTACTCAAGATGATTGGGTATATCGAGAACCTTGAAAGACTAGGTTTCCCTCATGTCCAAGAGTTGGCTACAGACCTGATCCTGCAATCATTGTCGGACAGTTTTGAGCAGTTCGTCTTGAAGTATAACATGATTGAAATAGGCAAGACACTGCCTGAGCTCCTCGGCATATTGCGAACTGCCGAGATTAACATGAAGAAGTTCAAGTCTGCTAGCCCCATTTTGATGGTGCATAAAGGCAAGGTAAAGTCTAAGGGCTTCGAGAAGACGAAGATGGGACCTAAGTTTCGTCTGGAGCCCAAGTCTTCTATACTGAAAAATAAAAGCTCAGGGAAGGAAGGGAAGTGCCATTATTGTGTCAAGACTGTTCATTGGAGGAGGAATTGTCCATCATACATTGAGGGTCTGCAAAATATAAGAGGAGGTATGACCTCCACATCAGGTATATATGTTATAGAGATAAACCTTTCTACTCATCATCCTGGGTATTGGATACTGGATGTTGTTCTCATATTTAAATAAATGTGCAGGAACTGGGAAGGAGAATAATGCTAACTAAAGGAGAGGTGGACCTGCGCATTGGCAATGGAGCAAGAGTTTATGTCATCGCCGTGGGGGTTTATCGTCTTGCTTTACCTAGTGGGCTTGTAATAAAACTGGTTAACTGTTATTTTGTTCCTTTCATAACTAGAAACATTATCTAAATTTAATGTTTGGACATGGTGGGTTTTTCTTTTATTATTAAGAACAACTGTTGTTCAATATTTAAAAAGGATGTTTGTAATGTTGTATCCCAAATGTTTAATGGTCTTTATGTTTTGAACTTAGACCATCCGATCTATTATATTGAAAATACTAAAAGACTAAGAACAAATGACTCGAACCCTATGTAACTTTGGCATTGTCGTTTGGGCCATATAAATGAGAAACGTATATCCAAGCTCCATAGAGAAGGACTGTTGGACTCATTTGATTATGAATAATTTCAGAGATGCGAATCATGTTTGTTAGGCAAGATGACTAAAGTTCCTTTCACTAGCTTCAATGAGAGGGTTGATGATCTCTTGGGTATAGTACATAGTGATATATGTGGACCCATGAGTTCTATTGCTAGAGGTGGATTCTTCTAATTTGTTACATTTACTGATGATTTCAGTAGATACGGATACGTGTATCTTATGTAGTGCAAATCCGAAACCTTTGAAAAGTTCAAAGTGTTTAAAAGCGAAGTTGAAAAACAGCTGGGTATGAAGGTTAGAGTACTCTGATCTTATCGTGGTGGAGAATACCTAAGTCTTGAGGTCTGTGATCGTCAGATAGAGTGTGGTATTGTATCACAGCTCACTCGACCTAAAAAACAACAACATAATGGTGTGTCTGAGAGGTGGAAAAGTACTTTGTTAGAGATGGTACGGTCGATGATGAGTCATGTAGATCCGCCTATTTCCTTTTGGGGCTTTGCTCTAGAATTTGCTGCTTTAACATTAAATCGTGCTCCAACGAAAGCGGTTCTAAAGACACCATATGAGATATAAACTGGGAAGCGTCACAGTATGTCGTTCATTATGGTTTGGGGCTGCGAGGCATACATGAGACGTCAAATGCCCGATAAGCTATAACCCAAATCAGATTAGTGTTATCTTGTTGGGTATCCTAGGGAAACCAAAGGGTTGTATTTCTACCTACCGTTTGAGGGCAAAGTGTTTATCGCAAGAACAGGTGTCTTTCTTTAGAAAGAGTTCTTATGTAGAAAAATAGCCTCGGTAGAACTTGAAGAAGTTCAGGAACCATATACAGTGAATGAACCAGAATTGGAACCTTTTCAGGACTACAAGTAGTTGTAGCCGTAGAACTTGCTTAGGAAACACAAGTTCCACGTAGATCTGGTAGATCAAGATTTGAGCCTGAGAGATATAGATTTCTCATGTCTTAAATAGGTAATGTGTTGTTTATGGTTCATAGTGACGAGCCTGCAACCTACCATGAGGCTATGTGTGGACCAGACTCCGAGAAGTGGCTTGAGGCCATGAAATATGAAATGGACTCCATATATGTAAACCAACTATGGACATTAGTGGAACCACCTGAAGGGGTAAGACCGATAGGGTGCAAGTGGGTATTCAAGAGGAAGACTGACATGGATGGGAATGTACAGACATTTAAAGGCGGACTGGTGGCAAAGGGTTTTGAGCAAATTCATGGTGTTGACTATAATGAGACTTTTCCCCTATTGCCATGGTTAAGTCCATCAAAATTCTACTTGCTATTGCTGCGTATTATTACTATGAGATCTGGTAGATCGATGTCAAAACGGTTTTCCTTAATGGGAACCTCCTAAAGGAAGTGTACATGAAACAACCTAAGGGTTTTGTATCTCTAGGTGAAACCACTAAAATATGCAAGCTGTAGAGATCCATTTATGGATTGAAACAGGCTTCTCGAAGTTGGAATCTTTGTTTTGTTGAAGAGATCAAAGAGTTTGGTTTTATCAAGAATTAGGATGATTGTTGTGTTTACAAACAAATTGGTGGGATCAGTGTAGTCTTCTAGATATTGTATGTAGATGACATACTGTTGATCGGGAATGATAAATCGACCCTGCAAGGTGTTTAGAATAACCTATGGGATTGCTTTTCGATGAAGGAGTTAGGGGAAGTGACTTATATACTCGTTATTAAGATCTATAGAGATAGATCGAAAAAGTTGCTGGGTTTGACCCAAAGAACATACATTGATAAGGTGTTGAAACAGTTCAGCATGCTTGAGTACAAGAAAGGATTCTTTCCCATGTATCATGGTGTGAGTCTCTTTAAGGACCAGTGTTCTAAGTCTTGTGAAGATAAGGACCGCATGATGTTGGTTCCATTTGCTTCGGTAATTTGATCAATCATGTATGCAATGTTATGTTCTAGATCTGATGTCTCTTATGCTTTGAGCATGACTAGCAGGTATCAATCTAATCCAGATGAAGGTCACTGGATAGCCGTCAAGAATATCCTCAAGTACATGTGATGAACTAAGGATATGTTCTTGGTATTCGGTGGAGAGGAAGAGGTCCTTGTAAGTGGTTACATGGATGCTAGCTTCTAAACTGATAGGGATGATTAAAAGTCTCAATCAGGGTTTGTGTATTTCCTGAATGGAGGTGTTATTAGTTAGAAGAGTTCCAAGCAGGATAAAATTTTCGATTCTACTACTGAGGCCGAGTATATTGCCGTTGCAAATGCAACGAAGGAGGCTGTATGGATTAGGAAATTCATTGGCGAGTTAGATGTAGTTCCTAGCATTATTTGTCCTGTAGATCTCTACTGTGATAACAACAGTACAATTGCACTTGCTTCGGAACCTAGATCTCATCAACGCTCCAAACACATACTCTGGCGGTTCTATCAAATTCGGGAGATTGTCGATCGAGGAGATGTGAGCATCTGCAGAGTGCCGACAGAGGAAAAGATTGTGGATCCACTGACAAAGACTCTTGCACAGAGAAAGCATGATGGTCATATTAGATCTATGTTTATACGATACCTAAATGATCAAAACTCTAGTTTGAGTCTTATGGATTGTATGTTTGTTTGCTATATAATATTTCATTTGATGAATAAAAGTACTATATGCATTTCATTCTATATATTTTGGTAAGTTCTTTAATTATGAAGTTATTTCTATTGTGATAGAGTAGTTCAATTTAATTAATGCCCTTAGAGTGTTTGCTTCAATAGGTCAAGTAGTGACTTGATGTGAGAACCTATGATTTCAGAAGTTTCATTCTTAAAGGTCCCTAGTCGTTGTATCATCTTAGAAGCTAGGGGCGATGATGATACCTTTAAGACTAGCATGTGGGTTGACTGATGACCCGTCCTCACAGGTCATGATTTTGTGATATCAAGTCATCACATGGGTACTTGTTATGAATAAGTTGTACTAGACAGACCCATCGTGTGAATACTTTTTGGGTTTTTATATGAACGTGTCACAAGTATTGCTCAAGTGGAAATGGTGTTTGTGGTCCTTTGACCTAAAGTCATGACTTTCATTGAGCGAGGAAGAGCGTACTTTGATGCCATCAAAAGTCCAGTCTTGATAAAGTTGGATGAAAAAGGTGGTTATTGGGTACATTACGAACCATTTGGGTGTTTGTGTGTGAGGAGAGAAGGGATTTGTCCTCCTATATGATAGGAGTTACATCCATGGGGCCCCTTGATGGAATGGGACTGAAAAGTGCATGGTCATTCTTGGTTGAGTCAATATATGATATTGGACACACAAATTTTTCTGCAAATCCATTCTAGATCAAGAAACCTGGATTGAAAATTTATGAGGGTGATATAGTCTATACCTCTAGTTCTATCCGGATGTAAGGGACGAAGGGACATGACAACACTGTAACACTCGTCACAATAGCTTTGAGTTTTCTTAACTCTTACTGTTTAGGGAGCAGTGATGTATTTCTAGATGTCGATCATTGTTTGGGATGTTTTTGTTTGATACTTTCTAGATCAAGTGGGAGACTATTGGTGTAATCATAGTGATCTAGAAGTGATCAAGAATGTAGGCTCACTGCGAACTCAGTATGAGCCTATGAGAGTCGCACATAAGATTGTGGAGATATTGGGAGATTGGATCGGTAATATTTAGCTCATATGATAAGTTGAAGGATATTGAAAAAGGGGCTAAAAATATTCTAAGGCATTTGGCGTTGAGTTTGTTTAGCTCACTCAACGCCATGGGGCTGAAGGCATTGAGTGTGTTTAGTTCACTCAAGTCCAAGGAGGTTGTAAAAGATTCTAAGGCAATTGGCATTGATTGTGTTTAGCTCACTCAACATCATCGGGCTGAAAGCGTTGAGAGCGTTTAGTCCAGTCAATGCTTTCGCGGGTTAATTGTTAACTCTGCGAATGTTGGCATTGAGTGCGTTGACTGTCGTACTTAAGCATTGAGTGCTTTGAGTCCACTCAATTTCTTCGTCGAGTAAAGGGTTTACCTAGCGAGTCTGGATCTTAGGCGTTGAGTGTGTTATATTCACTCAATGTCGTTCGACGTTCTAGCCTTAGCGCAGATTTTGTCGAACTGAGTTCGACGAATGCCATTCGACAGTCTGGCCTTAGCGCAGATTTCGTAGAGCTCAGTTCGACGAATGCCTTTCAACGTTCTGGCCTTGGCACAGATTTCGTCGAGCTAAGTTAGACGAATGTCGTTTGACATTCTTGCCTTGGCACAGATTTTGTCGAGCTGAGTTCGACGAATGAAGTTCGATTTTCTGGCCTTGGCGTAGATTTCGTCGAGCTGAGTATGACGAATTATTCGTCGAGCTGAGTTAAACGAATGCTCGTGCTAAGTTAAATGTTGACTTACTGAATCTATATCCTAGGATATAAATAGGATTTTTTAGGGTTTTCTCAAATGTGGATTTTATATTTTCTGCACATGAGCCGTTACTGTGCGATAAAAAGAAAACCTAGAAACCCGACGGAAGTGTTCCGCAAATCATGTTGCCGATTCTGATCCCGATCCCAGTGGGTGTCGTCGTCGCCTCTACTATAACAGATCTAGAAGTCTGTGGAGACGCTGAGTGTCCTCTCCCGACCTAGTGCTTGTGTGACAAGTTACTGTAGGTTCTCCCGATCATGGGGATTACTGAAGAAGCGTGAATATACTTTATGCGCTCAAGACTAAAGTCGTTGTGTGGCCGGCCTATTTTTTTGGAGCATCTAGGTTGAATTCTGACTCAATCCCTCAAAGGTAATTTTTATTATTGTATGCTTTACCTCTTGATTCATGAATATTGCTAGATCCGAACTTGTTTGGGGTTTTCTTGTTCCTTTTTCCGTTGCGTGCACAAGTGTTGTGCCATCTCCCAAAACCCAACAATTATATGCCTCTAACTTACACTACTTATACACCATGGTTATAATATTCTTCTGAATAGTTTTCATAATTTCTAAGGGGTCTTACTACTCTAATTAATACCTCAAGTTTCTAGTATTTGTAGACCATAATGAAATTTAACTTGTTTTATCCTCTAAAATGCAAACTTTACTATATCATGTCCAAATGATCTAAAATTCATACCATGGGTGCTTCATGACTAAAACGAGAAATTATAAGAATTTCATGATTTTACAATCTAATTTGACCATCAATAAAATTAATTAACTTCTTTACTTGCATTAATTATCAAAGAAATCTTCATATATAGAACTCCAAATGCTCTAATAAATTTATTAGTGATAATAAATGATAAAATAACATGATTTACTTAATTGCACAATTTTCCAGAAAGTTTATACCTTTAATTTGTATTTATGATAAATTTAATAAATATGTAACATTGCACAGAAAGTTCTGAAATAGCTCATCAAGAAATTTTGAGAAAATTACTATAGGTTTGAAATGTCCTATAAACACCCTAGCCCAAATTTCATAATTTTTTACATACTGTTAACCATATAAATTTTCTTAATACAAAAGTGTGACAAATTAAATTCTTGGACATTTCCCATACATTTGACTTTCAAAAATTCTACCGAAGTTCTCAAGTGCCTAAAATATAAATTTTAACGAAAGGACATAAGATTGGATTTTTACTAAGACATTAAGTCAACTTTATTTTACTAATACACTTTTATTACAAAAAGAATCATAATTAATTTCCTACGATTATTGACCTCAAAAATCCTAATATCACTAAGTATTGTTCCTTTCCTCATATTAGGTGTATGACCAAAATTCCATCAACATGCAACACGTCCTTGGTGCAAAATATCACAAACACTCCTTTTTGGATTAAGCCACTCTTAATTACCTACATGCACTAACTCATGCATGTGTAATACACTAAGATTTATACGCCTAAATGGCTAACAAAAATTTCCAGAGTCCTAAAATGACCTAATAGACATGCCACTCAAATTTGGGGTCATTTTGAGTTGTAAAACTCCATAATTCACATTATTTTGGTTAATCAAATAATGAGTTAAACTATAGAAAATTGTTCTTCTAAAAAACTGATTTTTGAGCACATGCTAGGTCTAGGATACATACATGCATGGTCAAAATTTCATCCTATTTGGAGTTTCCATTTAGGCGATACATTAAAAAATCTATCATACACAAGGACCAATTCAAGGAAAAATAGCCTGCAGGGAGCTGCGGTGACCCAAATGACTTGATCTTAAGTCCTACATAAAGTACAAATATAGCTTTAAAAAGTTATTTCAGCCAACTTTTGATGATATGACACATATGTGGCTCACAAGTGATATGCAAATTACTGTAAGTTCAACTCAATTATGAGTTGGTCTGCTAATAACAGATAAGGGAAATAAATCAGTGGCCCTGATTTTGCATCCTTCCTCTAGCCGATGGCCCAAGGATTCTGTGCAACGATCCCGATCACCCAATCCCCTCCCCAAACAACCACCGCCAACACCACCTCCGTTAGGGTGGTGGGCATCGATTTGCGGTAGATTGGCAGCCAGTGGAGTGGTTTTCCAATCAACCTGAGAAGAAGCCCAAGAGGGCAATTTTTCCATGGAATTGAAAATGGAGCTCGCCACAATTGAGCACGAATCTGAATCCTAACACCTTAGATATTTAGCACAGTGGGAGGTGAGGAGAAATGTACCTAGAGATGTGCTTGGCGGCGAGTATGGTGGTACGCTAATGCCAATGAGCTAGCTTGAATTCCACATCTAAATTTCATTTCTCGACAAAATTCCTTGATCCAAAGTTCAATTTTGACTCCTCTCATTGATTTGAAGGTGATGAATGGGTCCGTTTTGGCTGGAGGAGGCTATATAGGGAGTTTCCATAAATGGGTGGGTTCGGCTCAAGTATTGGATGCTCCTCCTGTGCTCCAAGTGGCAACCCTTGCTAGAATTCAGCTAGGAACACTTGAATGAGCTCAGAACTGAGCATTGGGAAAGAGGAGGAGAGCCAAGAGGCAATCATTCCTTCTTTTCCTGATTTCTCTATACTAAAATTGGAGAAATTTCTATCCTAGCCTCCATATATGTCCCTCTTTCAAATTTTTGAGGGAATGGGTTGTAATTAGCCAAATGGGCTGCTGGCGTGCTTGGATTTAGGCCCTAGCCCATTGGTTTTTGGTTTAATTGTTAATTCCCCCAATTAGGCTCTATGTTGACCAGGGTTGACTTGGGGGTTTGACATGGTGATGACTTATAAATATACTTATTTTTTAGTGTATTTATTTTGTCATTTTACTTTATTTTCATAGTTTTTAGCTTGTTTTATTCAATAAAATGTTTCTTTCTTGTGAAAATATATTCTAACTTAGCATTATTTATTTTCTGAATTTTTACAGAAAAAAATATTTTTCTGACCTGTCACGCCCGTGACCATGCCTGACACGGGCGTGTCAGGCACTCAACGCCATCAGCCAGTCGACACTCAACGATTTCACTGTTAACCACTCAATGCCGTCCCGACACGCTTTAGTCACACCCGTGTTCAAGACCCGTCACGCCCGTATTGATGTCGACACTCAACGCTTCTTCAACTATCAACGCTGCCGACATCAGGACTGCCAGTTGGCCATGTCACGCCCCCCAGACATGCATGTGACCATGCCTGTCATGCCCATGACCTCCACGTGTCACACACCCGAGCTTCCAGAAATGATCCAGCCAGCCAAGTCTCCAAGTCAAACACGCCCCCTGTCACGCCCGTGACCTAGGGCGTGACCAACCCGAAAAAATGTCTATAAATAAAAGCTTGCAGAAAGCATTAAGGGTCAACTTTTTGACCACTTTGCTTAGGGGAGGTGCTGCCCAAATGATTCCAAATGCTATGTAAGGGAATTTTATTCCCCTCTCTCTTAGTTTGTATTAGCTTTCTCTTTTTAGCTTTCATGTAATCGCTTATAATTTTAATAAAATATGAAATTTTCTCTCTTCCTTAGTATGAATGTTCATTTGGAAGCGCCCTTCTTAAGTGATTTTTCGTTCTCTTTTTTTGTTCTTTTTATGTTTTATTCATTTAAAGATTTTATAACTAGTTTAGTTTAGGATTTTATCGGCATTTCTAGCCGTTACGCCGCCAATTTTATTTTCATAATCCGCACTTGTTTAGGTTTAGCTTTTCTTTTTCTTCCTTATTTTCATTCTTAAGGGTTTTTAAAAACACCTAAAAATGTGTTATTTTCATTTTCTTTAACTTAGGGTTTTTAGGATTGCAAAACTTTTCGTCTTTTTTAGTTTTATTTTCACTTTTTAGGAGTTTTTATAAAAACTTAAGAATGAAAATATCATCGTTTTAATTTTCCGAGCACTTAGCTTTTTGTTTTAAGTTTTAAAACTTTTTACCCGTTTAATTTTTATTTCATCTTTTTATGCATTTCTACCGCATTCCTGCGGTAGAAATGCAGTTGTTTTAATTTTTCAGTCACTTTGCTTTTTCTTATTTTTGCAAGTGTGCGTGCGTGTATGAGTTAGATTTTATAGCTTTATTTAAATTTCTGTAGAGTGTGTCCGTATGCATCTATTTCCGCCTACTCGTTAAGAGTTAAATGGCACCCCGCTTTCATTTCCCGCCAACTCGTTTGAGTGAGACTTGTTTTTTATTGCTTTCATTTTCTTCCTACGCACTTGAGAAGGAAAACTTAGCGTGCTTGTGTATGTTTCAATTTATGTAGAGTGCGTGTGTGTGTTTTACTTTCAAGTAGAGTGTGTGCGTGTATGAGATTAATTTACCACCGCCCACTTATTCGAGCCGGGACTCGCATTTACTGCTTTCTTCAGTCCCACTCGTTTGAGTAGGACTTGAAATTTACAGCTTTCTTTACTGCTTTCTTACTGCTTTCTTACTGCTTTCTTTTCTGCTTTCTAGCGTAAGTGTCCCCATTCCGATGAGTGGCTAACCGCCCTTAGCCCTTAATATCGAAGAGCATTGGGACAGATAGAGTAGCTTTAAATAATTGAAGGTCCTGTTTTTAAGTTTAATTAAATTTCTTAAGGTTTGCCCGGGGTTAACGACGCGTAGGACCGCATATCGATGTGTGGGTTCTATTTCTGTTATCCATACGCAACGCCGAGAGGCCGCACGTATGGACCGATCACCCTTGGGTAAAGAGAGCTTCGCGCTAACCCTCGAGAGAGGAGGCGCGTGACTCTACCGGATTGGGTTCCCCACCCAATAGCGGGGTTCTTAGCGTAATGCGGGCGTTAAGAGGAATCCTTCGTCGGTTTAGAGATCGGTCGAATAGTCTTAGCGTTTAGGTGAGCGATATTACCTAGAGATAGGTCTGCTCATTTTTGTGGAACCTCCACGGCCGAGTCTCCGCCTTAATTAATTTGAAATTTAGGATCTCTTTTTATTAAGAGTTATTTTAGTTCAAATTCTCTTTTTGATATCGTCGCGCCGAGTTCTTCTTCGGCCTTCTGCACTTTATTTTCTGCTTTCATTTTCTGTATTATATTTATTTTTATGTTCGCCATTAATTATATAATTCAAACTCAAATATTATCGGTAGAATAATAGGCTTTCAGGGAAAGAGTAGATATAGTTAAGCCGGCCCCGAGAACAATATGACCTCGATATTCCACACTTGAATATCCTGTACTACACACGATAGGTGCACTTGCCTACCTCTCGTTAAAACTCGATTTCTAACAAAACAAAACGCTCTTCTTTTTTATAAATAAAAACCTCCACTTTCATCATCTCATCTAACTAAATAAGAGCCGTCGTTTTAACGATCAAGTTTTTGGCGCTGTTGCCGGGAAAAATTTCGACTTACTATTTTGAATTCCTGAAACCTATTAATTTTACCCTTTATTTCTATTTATATATAAAAAAACAATAAAATGGCCACCGAAAAAAAATTATATTAATAATAATAATAATATCAATATTAATTTATAATAATAAATACCTAAAAATTCAAAATATAAAAAATTTAAAAACTTTAAAACTTTAAAAAAAATCAGAAAACTTAAAACTTTAAAACTAAAAAAAAATTAGAAAACTAAAAAACTTAAAAAAATAAAAAAAAAACTAAAAACTAAAAAACTTAAAAAACCTATAAAATTAAAAAATAAAAAAAAATAAACCTAAAATTCAAAAATCAATAATATTAAGAAATTTTTTTTATTTTATTTTCATCAAAAAAATAAAAATTTACAAAAAAAAACATAATATATTTTTCATATTTTTTTTATTTTTTATTTTATTTTTCCTTTAACTTATTTTCATTTTATTTTAAATTTTCAAAAAAAAAAACAGGAAAAAACAAAAAAAAGAAAAAACATAAACTTTAAAATCTAAAAAAATTCAAAAAACTAAAAAATATACATATAACAAAAATTTTAATTATATATTTATTTTGTCATTTCGGCGCGCTTCACTATTGTGAGCGGTAGGGGATCGCACATCGATCACGCTCTTAGCTATGACGTTAGCTTACGAGCCACACTCACTCGCACCCCCTATCACCCGCACATTTTTCGCGGAATTTATCTTTTTCGTTTTTTATATTATATTTTTCTATTTCTTCTAAACTTTTGCAGCTCTTAATTTAAAGGGCTTCCCCGAACACGTTTTTAGGGAAGATTTTTAAACCCCTGTTTTTTTTAATTTTTTGTACATAACTGCTTAGTCTTTTATATATATATATCTCGTTCCTTATACTTAGTGCAATATTGGGGACAATGTTGGACTTAAGTATGGGGGTGTTTCCTATTTTCTATCCTTTTATTTCCCGCAATTAATAAAAAAAAATTCCAAAAAATTGGCAAAAATTAAAAATTTCAAAAAATATTTTCATGCTTTAAATAATAATAATAATAAATTTTCAAAAAAATGAATCATCGCTCTGCGACGTTCGACTCATCGAACCAACCACAAATAAGAGTCTGTTCGCGGGCGATCCCTTTTTTTTTTACTTTGTAAATATTTTGAAAATATTCTCGTCTCTTTCCCCTTCTCTTTCCTATCTTGTAAAATTTCTCTCTCTCCTCTTGTAAATATTTCTGTAAATCAAAAATTCCAAAAAATTTGTATAACTCAAAAAACATAAAAAATTTGTATAACCTTTAAAAAAATCACAAAAAATGAAAATAACCCTAAAATATGAAAAAAAATCAGAAAAACTCCATAAAAATAATAAAAAAAATTTCTTAATGTATTCCCAAGGGTGATCGGTCCTCCTTGTAAATATTTCTTAAGGAGAAATAAAAAATTTTTGAGTCAAAAAAAATATTCGAATAACTTATTTCTTAGCCTCTTTGCTCTCCAAAATAATCGTTTCGAGTTTATTTATAAGCGAATTTTAATTAATTCTTTATTTACTATTCGTTTATTAATTGTAGCTCGATAGACTTAGATTTCTGGGGTTAAGATTTAAAAAAAAATTATGTCTTTTTCTTATTATAGGGAACTTGTTTTTCTCATTTTCACTTCTGATTTTTTGAATCAAAGCACATTTTTATGTTAGAAAATAACATTTATGCATTTCATATTATTTCTACTTATGCTTTTAGAAACGTGTTCAAATTAAAGAGGTTGCTCTCAAAAATTTTTATTAAACTCTAGTTTTCTTTTAGAAAAAAATCCCTTCCACCTTTTTTTCATGCCTTACTTGGTATGATTCTCCACTCACCCTTAAAAGATCTTATGTCAATGGGGATAAGATTTCGTCCCGCAAACATAGGAACCCAATAATTAAAAAGATTATATGCTACGGAGTAAGAGGATGAAATTCATTACTCCTATACATATGCATTGGATTAATTTATATTTATGAAGAAAAAAAAAGAAAAAATGTGTTAGGAAAATAAGATTTCATTTTCCTAATAATCCAAAAAGAAAAATTATATATGGAGGTTCGAGAAAAAATTACCTCGCCTCAAAAATCAAAGCCCTCTTCATAACCGCCAATCCACTTAGCCTAATTTTCATGATTCTAGAATTAATCTAAATCTTTTTGAGAGCATAATTTTTAAATTGAATTATTTTCTATCAATTTCTTTTTAGCTAAAGTTTTTTTTGATAATTCCAATCCATTTTTGTTAAGCTAACAAAAATAATTTTCGCTTTCTTTTTTCAATTTAGAAGTAATTTTTGAAACAGTTCCTCTATTTTAACAATTTCATAAGTTAAGATTTAATTCTGAAACCCCGGAAATTCATTTCGATCTTTCTTACAATTAACTTAAGCATTAGTTGAATTTAGGATTCTTTTTTATTCCTTATATGTTCATCTCCAACTTTTGCTCTGGAATAGCAAAAACTTAAGTATGAGGGTATTTGATGAGTTGTAAATATACTTATTTTTTAGTGTATTTATTTTGTCATTTTACTTTATTTTCATAGTTTTTAGATTGTTTTATTGAATAAAATGTTTCTTTCTTGTAAAAATATATTCTAACATAGCATTATTTATTTTCTGAATTTTTTTAGAAAAAAATATTTTTCTGACCTGTCACGCCTGTGACCATGCCCGACACGGGCGTGTCAGGCACTCAACGCCATCAGCCAGTCTACACTCAACGATTTCACTATTCACCACTCAACGCCGTCCTGACACGCTTTAGTCACTCCCGTGTCCAAGACCCGTCACGCCCCTGTTGATGTCGACACTCAACGCTTCCTCAACTGTCAACGCTACTAACATCAGGACTGCCAGCTGGCCATGTCACGCCCCCCAGACACGCCCGTGACCATGCCTGTCACGCCCGTGACCTCCACGTGTCATGCACCCGAGCTTCCAGAAACTATCCAGCAAGCCAAGTCGCCAAGTCAAACACGCCCCCTGTCACGCCCCCTGTCACGCCCGTGACCTAGGGCGTGACCAACCCGAAAAAATGTCTATAAATAAAAGCTTGCAGAAAGCTTTAAGTGTCAACTTTTTGACCACTTTGCTTAGGGGAAGTGCTGTCCAAATGAATCCAAATGCAATGTAAGGGAATTTTATCCCCCTCTCTCTTACTTTGTATTAGCTTTCTCTTTTTAGCTTTCATGTAATCGCTTATAATTTTAATAAAATATGAAATTTTCTCTCTTCCTTAGTATGAATGTTCATTTGGAAGCGCCCTTCTTAAGTGATTTTTCGTTCTCTTTTTTTGTTCTTTTTATGTTTTCTTCATTTAAAGCTTTTATAACTAGTTTAGTTTAGGATTTTATCGGCATTTCTAGCCGTTACGCCACCCATTTTATTTTCATAATCCGCACTTATTTAGATTTAGCTTTTCTTTTTCTTCCTTATTTTCATTCTTAAGGGTTTATAAAAACACCTAAAAAAGTGTTATTTTCATTTTCTTTAACTTAGTGTTTTTAGAATTGTAAAACTTTTCGTCTTTTTTAGTTTTATTTTCACTTTTTAGGAGTTTTTATAAAAACTTAAGAATGAAAATATCATCGTTTTAATTTTCCGAGCACTTAGCTTTTTGTTTTAATTTTCAAAACTTTTTACACGTTTAATTTTTATTTCATCTTTTTATGCTTTTCTACCGCATTCCTGCGGTAGAAATGCAGTTGTTTTAATTTTTCAGTCACTTTGCTTTGTCTTATTTTTGCAAGTGTGCGTGCGTGTATGAGTTATATTTTATAGCTTTATTTCAATTTCTGTAGAGTGTGTACGTATGCATCTATTTCCGCCTACTCGTTAAGAGTTAAATGGCGCTCCGCTTTAATTTCCCGCCCACTCGTTTTAGTGGGACTTGTTTTTTATTGCTTTCATTTTCTTCCTACGCACTTGAGTAGGAAAACTTAGCGTGCGTGTGTATGTTTCCATTTATGTAGAGTGCGTGTGTGTGTTTTACTTTCAAGTAGAGTGCGTGCGAGTATGAGATTATTTACCCCCGCCCACTCATTCGAGCCGGGACTCGCATTTACTGCTTTCTTCAGTCCTACTCGTTTGAGTAGGACTTGTAATTTACAGCTTTCTTTACTGCTTTCTTACTGCTTTCTTACTGCTTTCTTTTCTACTTTCTAGCGTAAGTGTCTCCATTCCGATGAGTGGCTAACCGCCCTTAGCCCTCAATATCGAAGAGCATTGGGATAGATAGAGTAACTTTAAATAATTGAAGGTCCTGTTTTTCAGTTTAATTAAATTTATTAAGGTTTACCCCGGGTTAACGACGCTTAGGACCGCATATCGATGTGAGGGTTCTATTTCCGTTATCCATACGCAATGCCGAGAGGCCGCACGTTTGGACCAATCACCCTTGGGTAAAGAGAGCTCCACGCTAACCCTCGAGAGAGGAGGCGCGTGACTCTACCGGATTGGGTTCCCCACCCAATAGCGGGGTTCTTAGCGTAATGCAGGCGTTAAAAGGAATCCTTCGTCGGTCTAGCGATCGGTCAAATAGTCTTAGCGTTCAGGTGAGCGATATTACCTAGAGATAGGTGTGCTCATTTTTGTGAAACCTCCATGGCCGAGTCTCCGCCTTAATTAATTTGAAATTTAGGATCTCTTTTTATTAATAGTTATTTTAGTTCAAATTCCCTTTTTGATATCGTCGCACAGAGTTCTTCTTCGGCCTTCTGCACTTTATTTCCTGCTTTCATTTTCTGTATTATATTTATTTTTATGTTCGTCATTAATTATATAATTCAAACTCAAATATTATCGGTAGAATAATAGGCTTTCAGGGAAAGATTAGATATAGCTAAGCCGGCCCCGAGAACAATACGACCCCGATATTCCACACCGGAATATCTTGTACTACACGCGATAGGTGTACTTGCCTACCTCTCATTAAAACTCGGTTTCTAACAAAACAAAACGCCTTTCTTTTTTATAAATAAAAACCTCCACTTTCATCATCTCATCTAACTAAATAAGTGTCGTCGTTTTAACCATCACATGGTCAGCAGAGGTGTGCCCTAACTAGGCTATTTAGACAATAAGTATGATTTTGATCAAAATAGAGGAAGTTTGACTTTGGTAAAATTAGACCAATTGATGACCAAATGATAGGGCATTTCAGTCCAATGCACTCCATTTTTGGATTAGGATATAATGGTAGAGTCTATTTAACCATGTGGTGCCTAATTAAGTCACTTCGGGTTGAGTTGGCCTATATTGACCTAAAGGGCACAATGCTCAATTTGGACAATTTGGTGACCCTGTGATAGGGCTTTTGGGTCACTTGGCTCTCTTTTAGGGTTAGGGACGTGGTGGTGAGGTCAATTGGCACTTGTGAGTTCAATTTGGGCTAATTTGACCTAAGTTGACTTGTACACTATAGTGTGCCCCATGTGGGATCATCCTAACTCATTGGGCCCTAAGGTCACTACATAGCCTAAATAATCACACTCACAAAATATCCTACCCTAATTTGTGTTAAGGGGATCTAGAAGGAAATGAGATGTTACATGTGAGACACTAGATTGTTAGCAATATCTATGGCACTGGATGAGTCGCAAAATATAGGAATCTCCTTCAGCTTCAAGTTGTAGTCTTCAAGCTGATTCCTTATCCATAGAAGCTGTGTGCAACAACTGCTGATAAAGATATATTCTGACTCAGATGTTTAGATTGGGACACAATTTTTCTTCTTACTGCTCCAAGAGATAAGCCTTCTTCCTAGGAACTGACAAGTCCCATAAGTGCTTTTCCTGTCATCCTTGCTTCCTATAAAGTTAGCATGTGAGAAACGGATTAGTTTCTAGTCATTACTTCTTGGGCACCATAATCCAAGATTTGGTGTATCTTAAAGGTATCTCAAAATACTCTTTGCAGCGGAATAATTAGATTCCTTAGAGTTCACCTGGAATCTAGCACATGCACATGTTGAAAACATTATGTCTGGTCTACTAGCAGTAAGGTAGAGCAAGGATCCAATTATGCTTCTGTACTTGGTTTCATCAAAAGGTTTCCCTTTCTCATCCTTATCTACAGTTATATTTGAATCCATTAGAGCTCTCATTGAGGTTGTATTCTCTATTCTGAATTTCTTAATTAACTCCTAGGTGAACTTTGTTTAAGAGATGAAAATTTCATCTTCAAATTGCTTTACCTGAAGTCTTAAGAAATTTTTCAGCTCTCCCATGCTGCTTAGTTCAAACTTCCATTGCATCAAGTTAGAAAACTTTCTTCAAAGGTTATCATCCGTAGATAGAAAGATAATATCGTCAACATATAATTGCACTAGCAAAATCTTGTCTTTAACTTCGCTAAGAAATAATGTCATATCTATCTCTCCTCTTGTAAACTTGTTCTCAAGATGAAAGCTAGATAATGTCTCATACCAAGCTCGAGGAGCTTGTTTAAGACAATATAAAGCCTTATAATTGAAATAAATATATTCATGGAATGATTAATCAACAAAACCTATGGGTTGTTCCACGTATACTTCTTCTTTTAAATTACTATTAAGGAGGGCTGACTTCATGCCCATTTGATAAACCTTGAACCCATTGTGAGTATTGTATGTGAGGAACAACCTGATCGCTTCGAGTCATGCCACCCTAGGAAATGTTTAATTATATTCGATCCCATCTTCATGTCTATACCTTTGGGCTACAGGTTTGACTTGTTCTTTATAATTACACCATATTTGTCCAGCATGTTTCTAAAGACCCATTTCGTCCCGATCACATTTTATCTTTTGGGTCTTGGTACTAGCTCTCAAACTTAGCACCTCTTGAATTGATTAAGCTCTTCGCCCATTGCAATGATCAATGAATCATTTCTATTTGCTTCTTTAAATTTCTTTGGCTCAATCTGCGAAAGAAAACTTGAGTACAAAATTTCGTTAGATGTACATCTTCTTGTTCTTACTCCATCACGAGGGTCTCCAATGATCTGATATGTTGGATGATCACTCGAGTCTCCGATCACTAGATTCCTTGCATCCTTTATTTTTTTCCTCTTGTTTTTCTTCCTTAGAAGATAGGAGTAGCAAAGGGTTCAGTTAGGTCGAAGTCCGCCAAGTAGTATAAAAGGTTGTATTTCTTGAATTTGTCGAGTATGGGTGAGTAAGTCGGAGTGAAATTCACCAAGTATGGGATTTGGACCAAGTACAATTCGTCGAATATCGATTATAGGTCAAGTCAATTCATCGAATGGATGTGGCATCAAGTGAAATCGGTTGGCGTAGAGTAAAGTCTAATTCATCATGTATTTTCGACGAATTCGTCGATTGTGGTCTAAGCGTTGAAAGCGTTGAGTGCTCTGATGACTAAGTCTTTCTCGTCGAGTATGATTCGTCGAGTAGTTTTGGCATTGAGTACGTCCTGTATTGGTTGTTTTGGCGTAATGTGATGTATAATTCGTCGAGTATTCTCGACGAATGCGTTGATTGTAGTTTAGGTGCCGAGAGCGTCGAGTGGTCCGGAGACCAAGTCTTTTTCGTCGAATATCAATAAGTATTAAATTTTGCCAAGTTAATTTCATCGAGTTTCACCTTGAGGTAAGGGAAACTCGTCGAGTATTATCGACGAATTCCTCGGGTACCTAAAAGATTATGCGTCGATTCGTCGAGTATTGAAGTAAGAAAAAGCTGATTCGTCGAGTATCGCTAGGTTTTTCCTTTACTGCCAAGTCAAATTCGCCGAGTAACCCTTATATTCGTCGGGTATATTCGACGAATGGTTGTGGACATGATATTATCTCGTTGAATGTAGTCAATTCGTCGAGTATTGACCTTGGGGTAAATTTTTCGTGATTTTCCTTCCTCTTTGTCATTGAGGAATCTTGAGATTGGGCTTAGGTTTTATTAGTGTTCTGGATGTAGGGTTGTGGCTAGGTTGGCAGTGGATAAAGGACCATCAACTTGATGTCAGTTCGTGAATCATTACACATGGTGGTTTGTATTTTCTTATGGAGTGTTGAGTTGTGTTGGACAATGTGGCAACCACCACAGTGCCTTTTTTGAGATGTTCAGATTGTTGGGTTGTGTTGGACAGTGTGGCCACCACCATAGTACCTTGTTGAGATGTTTGGGTCTGATAGTTTGTGTTGAACAATGGGGCCACCAACTAAGAGCCATTTTTATCAAGTGTTAATGATTGACGTGTTTAGAGCTATTCAGTCTCTTTCTTCTTATTATATATACATATGTTATTATGCTTACTCTTGCAGATCTTATCGAAACATGTCTTCATTTTGCACTTGTTGCAACTTCTCTTATTTCACTATTTGAGAATTCTTCTTTGCTTATCATATTATGACTTATTTACTGCAGTTTGACAACTATTTTTTTGTTTTTGGGCTGGTAACCCTTTTGTCTCTTTTGATTATTTCTACTATTGATCTTTGGTCGCCACTTGTATATTCTTGATGAGGTATTATTTCTTTTGAATTCCTTAGGCTCGGAGGTGTAGCCTTTCGATCAGTTAGAGTTGGTTGTTGTTGTTGATGTTTTACATTAGTTGTAGTGATTTTTCTCCTCACTATTGTGATGTAGTTTTGTTGTTTTATTTCTTTAGTTTAGACAAGCATGATGTTTGGTGGGTTTGTGTCAGGTTGTTGACGCCCACCGTAGATTATTGTTGAATGTTGGTTTATTTGTTATCTACTGTGCCATTTTCTAGAAATTTTATTGGATTAACTTGCTCTCTGGGAAGGATTTATGGTAGGATTACATGTAGTTATTTTCAAGTTATAAAAGTATTATTATGCTTATCTCATACCTATGTCATCTTCTTAAATCAAACAACACTATATTTTAATGAACGTAAAAGCTCTTTTCATACTTATATTAAATCAAGAAATATACATATCATGAGTTGTCCTTTTGGATGTTTCTGCTAAGGTAGTATATAATTGAATTAAGTAAAGTATTTTCCGCAGCATATATTTATATTTTTATCTATGAACTAGTTGATCCACTAAGTCGAGGGATACGGTCGTCAAAACTTAAATACAAATACGTTTTCTTCATGATAAACTCAAGAATTCTTTGAAAAGTGTTAGGAGTAGGTTCTTTCCTAAATGTCTGTAGTTATCCCCTGCACGGCGTGGTATCACGGCACGTGTTTTCTCTTACTCTTATATAATGTTTTATGTTGAGAAAATATTGGTTGTGACATCCACCCCTTTATTGCTGAATATATTCAGTTTCAGCCTGATTCCACCTTATACCCGAGTTCAGCCACCTATATTGTTTCCCTACCTTCGATTCCATATTGTATTACCATCAAATTGCATCCTGCTCCTAAATCTTCACTACTATGGTCAACCCACTACATGCTGAGTTTTACTATATTAGATGATTTTTTTTCTGTATTATTATTATTAGTTGGATCTCATACTTATTTTGATCTCTTGTATAGTGATTTTTGCTTTTAGATTATTATTATGATTTGTAGGGACTATTTGTCACATGCTCTCACTTTGGCCCTCCATACAGAGGAAATCCTAACCTGCTTTCCTAAATAAATTATTTTTCTTTTGCCATAATCTTGTGCGTGTGATAAAATTATTTAATGCGTAATTTGAATTATCTGTCAGGCTTTACAATGTGTGTAGGGTTAGGGGAACATTACATCAACCACCTATAGATTTTGTACAACCCTATATCTAGCGAGTAGGTAACAACAGGAGCCAGACTAGACAAGCCAGGAAAGCCGGGGCCCTAGCGCCGAGTCCACTTAATGCCTTCCCCTAGCGTAGAGTCCACTCGATTGCTTCCGCCCAGGCATCGCGTGAGTCTTGATCACCCAACGCCTCTTCTTTGGCGTTTAGTGAATACCATACACTCAACGCCTCTTTCTTAGTGTTGAGTTGGATCTTGACATTTGTCGGCTAGCCCAGGTGGGCTAGAGTGGATCATGGGCGAGTGGACCAGAAGGCTCGCACTCGCACATAGATATCGAAAGGCCTTGGGTGAGTGGGAAATTCTAGGATGCACTCACCTATGACATAGAGAGGCGGTGATTGCCAGCACTATCTAGTACTCGCCAAACCCACGCGAGTGGAAGTTTTCGAAGGCCACTCGCCCATTATTATATGATTTGTTTGTTTCATTCTATTCTTGTTGGCCTGCCCATAGTTTTTCATAACAACAAAGTTACAATATTGGCAGGCCAATCTAGCTTGCACATGTAACTCCCCCATCTGTCATATAGCATATGACAGAAGGTCCGGCCGTGGCCCGATGCCTTATACTACAGACAGGTAAGGAGATTACAAGTTGTTTCCAAATCCAAGTTCACTTAGGAATGCACCCTAACTTAGAGAATTCTAGCGGAAGCATTTTAGTTAAAGAACCCATACAAAACAATAATGTTCACTACATAATAGGAATGATATATCGATATATACATAACTTATGTTTCTGTTGTATCCTTATTACAATGGTTTCCTTTTTTAACAAGTGGTTTCATACTTCGGCATGTAGGCCAGCCACACATTAAAATAGTAAACATTTGCCTTTTGGGCCTTCAAGGGCCATCCAATTGCAGCACATGGGCTTCAGCCCACTACTTTCCACTTGGCTGTCCAGCACTTGAACAAAAGGGCCCACCAAAACGTGGAAAACAAAGTAATGGTCAGCATTTTGTTGACTCGTTTATCACGATCCTACCCCTTACTCCGGTGACATTTCACCATCCCCGCATACAAGGCATCACATATATTGTAGCATTTTAAAAGTACAATTTAAGCACCATTCATCACAGACGTAGGCTCAACGACCACATGCCCCGTGCACTAAGGGCACATTTTCGGTGTCCACGGCTTCCCACGTATCACCACCATTAACGTGGTTGTTAAGAGGTACTTAACTTGATGACTATGTCGTTCAAATGTAATTAACTTAATGACTAACTGCCCATTTAGAGGTACTTAACTTAACGAATCTGTCATTCAGAGGTACATAACTTATTGGCACAGTAATTGGCATTCACGTCTCAATTCATTCTTTTTCCATTTCAGGCTGGAACCCACCATTGCTAGGCAATTTAAGCTCACAACTTCGTATACAGTGACCCCCAGGTCTTGAAAGATAGGCCACACAAATTTCAGCTCACTAGAAGCTATCGCTTGGCGATACTCACTATCGTACAGCGATATCAACAGTTCTCCAAACTATGATCTTTTCTGGCTCTTTTCCTAGAAATGCTTCCAATACTTTGATACAGCATCTTGCACACCCCTAGACCCCAAATTTCACACTTACATCACATGCATATCCACGGAGTCTTCTCCGGCACGCAAATTAAACATCACCAATCCAGACCAACTTGTCCAGATGTGCTTCTCACAGTATGCCTATTCCGTACTCTACATTTCAGAATCTAAATGCAGGAATATCTGGGGATCAAACCAATCTTCCTATTGGAATCTACCCTTTTTCACATTTTGGTGAGGGGATCCATGCAAATATGCATATTGAGGACTTCACTTGTCCGTTAGAAACTCATTACCCTTGTAGTTCTCTTCGGAGCCTTGGCAAAGATTTTCTACGTGGATGGAAAGGAGCATGTCGATCTGCTCTTCGCGGATATATCCTCGGATCTTGCCTCCGACCACAAGATCTTCTTCAACGAGCTCACAAAACTCAGCCCAGCACTTCCTTAGCTTCTTCTTCCTTTTTACTAAAGGAAAATCAAGAAATGAAGAGGGAGAGAGAGAGAAATAGAATGAAACCTCCTTCCTATTCTTCTCTTGTTAAGTGGATTTGGGAAAAATCCCAGCCACATGATCTCTCATTCAAAACAAAGCAAAGGTCAGGATTTGAGTTGACTGGTCAACTTTGGCGCAATCGCCTGGCGATATCGACTATCACCACTCGACGATATCAATTTCACCGCTTTGACCCAGGTCAACCACCACTTATTGTCCGTTTAACAGCCACTAACACATGCCATGTGGCACTATCACCCTGCAACACCCACTGTCGCCTGCGATATCAAGCCACTCAATGCTTTCAGGCATTGAGTGCGTCGAGTGCCGACTCAACACTTACAACAATCACCATCTGGTGATACCCCTGATTCCACTCGGCGATATCATTTCGACGATTCGTCGAATGCGATGAGTGCGTCAAGTGCAGCTCGACGAACTCTACATCACTATCGCCATCTAGCGATACCCAGTATCGCCCAGCGATAGTGACAATCTTTTTGCTCTCAAATTTGGGGTGTTACAACCCTCCCCTCCTTATAGAAATTTGATAATACGTTTTGTAGCCTAAACTATTATCGTATTTTGTATTTTATATTGTACAAATTTTGTCTATTATTAGTTTATTTTTATCCTTTTTATGTAAATTTTATTGCCACTAACTTTTTCCTGTCTTTTTGCAGGTTTTCAGAAAAATTGCCAAAATGGCCTGTCACGCCCCCTGTCACGCCCTCCCTGGGCATGACCTAGGGCGTGTCACCCGATCCCGGGGACACCTGACGGAAGGGACAGAAAACGGTCAAAACCGCTGTCACGCCCCCCTGTCACGCCCTCCCTGGGCGTGTCACCGGGCGTGACCAGGGGCGTGTCGCCCTCTGCCGCAAAGCTGCCGCCGCATTAAATGCCCTTCCGCCTCAGCACGCAAATAGTACTGTCACGCCCCATGTCACGCCCGTGACATGGGCGTGACACCTTCCTTTTTCGGTGACTGACGGATTTCCGACAAATGATTTGGACATGACATGCCTGTCACGCCCCCCTGTCACGGGCGTGACCTAGGGCGTGACCACCGACGTACCGAAGCAATCATCCCTCCCGCCAGAATCCAGAGCCTGAGGTCAACATAGTACTGTCACGCCCCCCTGACACGCCCCCCCTAGGGCGTGTCGGAGGGCGTGACCGACCCGAGAAAAAATCTATAAATTGAGCCCCCCTCCTCCCCATTTCAGCAAGCTTTGGTTGAGTGGGGGAGGTGCTGCCCCTTTGTTTCTTGATCCTTTTTCATGCTTTTTCTCTCTCTCTCTCCCCCTCTCTTTGTACTTTTTGGTTAACCCTAGTTTAATCATAGTTTGTGCTAGCTTTTAATGTAATTTTCTTCTTGCTTAAGTGCTTAATATAGGGCTAGAATAGGGTTTAATTTTCATGCACTTGTAATTTTATTTTCATTAGTGTAACTTGCCCTTTTTCATTAATAAAATTGTTCTTCCCTTAGCTTGTGTTCTTCTTATGTTTTTCTACTCATCTTCCCCCCCTCCACTCCATTATGATTAACTAATCCTCCTTGTACTCGATCTTGATGATCCGAGGTTAGAGCGATTATGTTATGATGTTTTAATTAATCTTTTCTTTCTAGGTTAGGGCCTTGAATTACTCTTGATTTATCACGGGTCGGAGGTATATTTTTGATATATACTCTCCGCCTTTGCTTTCATTCTGGGCTAGCCGAGAGGCCGAAAGAATGAAGTGAGCATTCAAGAGTAAAGGGAGTTGTACGCACCCCTCGAGAGAGGCAGACGTCCAAATCTCCCGGATTGGAGTAAAATCCAATAGTGGGGTTCACCGCGTAAAGCGAGTTTTAGGCCTCCGATTTAGACGAGAGTCGGTCGGACCTTCCTAAACTCAGTTGGGCACGACTTCGAGAGAAGCGTGTTCAAGCTTTAGGAACCTCCACGGTCAAGGACCTTTATCCTATTAAGTTTAGATTTTTATCGCATTTTCTTAATCGTCTTTAGCCGAGGTGAATCTCGATCGGGTGCATTTCCATTTCATATTGTTCTACCTTTTGTAGTAATCTCATATATTGTGCTCTTTAATTAACTGCAGTAATTTCCTTTCTAGCTTAGTTGTTTGCTTAATAGCGTAACTTAATTGCGGTAGTTCTCTTTCTAGTTTGCTTTAATTTCTCCATTGCGCTTAGATTTTCTAAAACCCTAGTTTTTTCCGTCGATAAGATAATAGCGTTCGTGTGAGTAAGCTTAGCCAACAGTTCCCGGATCTTAATATGACACTTGTGTCCCCTTGCTACAATTCGATAGGTATACTTGCCTCATCGGGTTGCTAGTTCGGTTGCGTTTATTTTCTTCGAACCCTAGCGCGCAACAAGTTTTTGGCGCCGTTGCCGGGGACCCAACTTCCGTTGATATTTTGAAAACACGAACCTATTAATTTTATCTCTTCTCTTTCTCATCCCCTTTCTTTAAAGTTTTAAAAAAAATCAAAAAAATTTAATCACCGCTCTTAATAGAAACCAACCTCACAATTTTTCTACGCCACCTAATTCTCTCGAAAAGGGCAAAGGGCTTTAAGCGCCACTGTCTTGTCTAGTACCTTGCGAACCCTTCACGGGGTAGTCCTTGGGAAGTTCGGGAGTTAATCTATAAAAAAAAATCTATTTCAAAAAAAAAAAAAAAGTTTTAATTTAATTTTCTAAATCAAGTTTTTCTTTCAAGTTTATCCTTTTTCTCTTTCTCTTCTTCTTTTCTGTTCTTTTAGTGCATGACCCGCGGGAGTCCGTCGGTTATTTTGGACTTGGACCACGAAATTGAGCGTACTCTTCGGAGAAGATCGCGATTTCAAGGTCCTACTATCCAAGTACCGGTTGAGGACTCCGAGTCATTTAATACTTTAAGAATGGAAGAACCCAACGTAGATGAGGCCGTTCAAAGGACTATGTCCTATTATGCACGACCGAACCTCGAGGGAACAGAATCGAGTATAGTCCGCCCTACTATAGCAAATAATAACTTTGAACTAAAGCCTAGCATAATTCAAATGGTGCAGCAATATGTGCAATTTGACGGACTTCAAGATGAAGATCCGAACGCACATATAGCTAGCTTTCTTGAAATTTGCGACACCTTCAAGATAAATGGTGTCACAAATGATGCGATCAGGCTAAGACTCTTCCCCTTCTCTCTAAGAACTAAAGCTAAGCAGTGGCTTAACACACTTCCGAAAAATAGCATAACCACTTGGAATGAATTAACTGAAAAATTTTTGGCGAAGTATTTTCCGCCCGCTAAAACTGCAAAACTTAGGAACGACATCTCTGCCTTCGGACAAATAGACTCTGAAACCCTTTACGAAACCTGGGAGAGATTTAAAGAATTATTAAGACGATGCCCACATCACGCGCTGCCTGTATGGTTACAAGTGCAGACGTTTTATAACGGGCTAAATCAAAGCACGAAGCAAATGATAGACGCAGCTTCTGGCGGTACTTTAAATCATAAGACCCCGGAAGCCGCTCTTGAGCTTTTTGAGGACATGGCCATGAACACTTATCAGTGGAATGTGCCTAGGTCCCGCCCGAACAAGCCTGCAGGTATCTATGAAGTGGACAACGTCTCCCAGCTCGCTCTGCAAGTAGAAATCCTAAGCAAAAAAATCACGGAGATGACTGCTGCCTCCGCCCCTCAGGTATGGGAATCTGCAACCCCTACTCCAGAGCATTTAGATTATGTTAATAATTTGCCTAGAACTGCTTTTAATAATTTTTCTGCTGCGAATTTTCATCCGCCTGGTTTTAATTTTCCGAATAGTTATAACCCCGCTTTAAGAAATCACCCGAACTTTTCATGGAGTAATCCATCGAATGCGATGCGCCCACCTCCGCAAAATGATTTTTCTGCACAACCACCACCACCACCACCACTTCTTCAAAATTACCCAAAACCTCCAAGCTTGGAGGAATTACTTTCTAAATATATCACCACAAATGACGCCACTATAAGAACGTTAACCGGAAGCGTAAAAAGTCTAGAAAATCAGGTAGGACAGCTCGCGAAAATAATTTCTGAGCGACCCGCAGGGTCTCTTCCTTCCAATACCGAACCCAACCCGAGAGAGCAAGCGAAAGCTATAACTCTTCGGAGTGGGAAGCAAGTCTCCGGTATGGTAAGTGAAGAGCCCGAGGCAAGCTCCGCTCCTGCTTTTAAAAATCAAAGCTCCGCTCCTGCTTTTAAAAATCAAAGCTCTGCTCCGCTTACACCCTCTGCTGAAGAAGTAATCACCCCCGCTTTAGAAAATAATCTCACTCCACCACCCATCTTCAAAAATAATTCAACTCCTCCATACCCCTCTGAACTTAATAGACAACGTCAAGATGATCAGTACTCCCGCTTCTTAGAAATCTTCAAACAAATCCACATTAATCTTCCCTTCCACGAGGCTATTTCGCAAATGCCGAAATACGCCAAATATCTTAAAGACCTCCTCACAAACAAGAAGAAGTTAGAGAATCTTTCGCACGTCACGCTAAACGCCGAGTGCTCTGCCGTTTTAACAAACGGTTTGCCGAAGAAAATCAGTGACCCGGGTAGTTTCTCTATCCCGTGTGTCTTCGGTGATCTCTTTGTTAAACACGCGTTAGCCGACTTAGGCGCAAGTATAAACCTGATGCCCTTTTCGTTGTTCAAAAAGTTAGGGATTGGTAGCCTTAACCCCACGCGTATGAGTATCCAGCTAGCCGATAGATCCGTCAAGTACCCGTTAGGAATAGTGGAGGACGTTCTAGTGAAAGTCGACAAGTTCATCTTCCCGGTGGACTTTGTCATTTTGGACATTGAAGAAGACGTCGAGGTTCCCCTGATCCTTGGCCGACCCTTCCTTGCCACCTCCCGAGCCATCATTGACGTAAGCAATGGTAAGCTCTTTCTTCGAGTAGGCGACGACGAAGTCACATTTCCGATCACCCCTTCGATGAAGAACACCTTAGCGAACGATGACTCATGTTTTTTCATAGACGCCGTGAGTGATGATTCTTCCTACTGCCTCTCCGACTTTGAAAAAGAATTTTCTACTTTTTGCTCCTCTTCTCTTACAACAGAATCACTGCAAGGAAGTGATGAATCTTCTTATTGTCTTTCTGAGTTTGAAAAAGAGTTTTCTGATTTTTGTTCTTCTCTTTCCTTACCACTGAATCTGTACAAGAAGCCGTCTTGGCTGCTAGCCCCACCCCTTATTACGTTCCTTATAAAAAAGTTTATGAAGATATTATTTTTGAAAAAGAAAGAATCTCAAAATCCTCTTATGAAGAACCCCCTACCCTAGAACTTAAAGAACTTCCCGAACACCTTAAGTATGCTTTCTTAGAAAAAGACTCCAAGTTACCAGTTATCGTTTCGGCCTACCTCACGGATACGCAGAACGATAAACTTCTTCTGGTTCTACGTAAGCATCGCCGGGCTATTGCTTGGCAAATTTCTGATATCAAGGGCATAAGCCCATCTTTCTGTACACATAAAATCCTAATGGAAGATAATTCGCGTAACTCTATTCAGCCTCAACGCCGTATAAACCCGAATATGAAAGAAGTAGTTAAGGGCGAGGTTATGAAACTATTAGACGCAGGAATTATCTACCCGATATCGGACAGTAAGTGGGTTAGCCCCGTTCAAGTAGTTCCAAAAAAGGGAGGGATAACCGTAATTAGTAATGAGAATAATGAATTAATCCCGACACGGACGGTGACGGGTTGCCGTATGTGCATAGATTACCGTAAGTTAAATGACGCCACCCGTAAGGACCACTTTCCTCTACCGTTTATCGACCAGATTTTAGAACGTCTCTCCGGCCATAGCTTTTATTGTTTTCTCGATGGCCTCTCGGGGTACTTTCAAATACCCATCTCTCCCGAGGACCAAGAGAAAACTACGTTTACTTGTCCCTTCGGCACCTTCGCGTACCGAAGAATGCCGTTTGGATTATGCAATGCGCCGGCTACATTTCAACGATGTATGCTCGCAATATTTGACAAGTACGTAGAAAGCATTATGGAGGTATTCATGGACGATTTCTCCGTGTTCGGCGATACCTTCGATAGATGTTTAGAAAACCTCGAAAAAGTCTTAGAACGATGCGAAGAAACTAACCTTGCCCTAAATTGGGAAAAATGCCATTTTATGGTGAGGGAAGGGTTAGTTTTGGGTCATAAAATTTCTGCTAAAGGTATTGAGGTAGACGTTGCCTAAGATAGAAGTTATTGAGAAGTTGCCGCCACCTACAAACATAAAAGCTATAAGAAGTTTCCTAGGCCACGCTGGTTTTTATCGTCGTTTTATAAAGGACTTCTCCAAGATCACTAAGCCCCTCACCCATCTCTTAGAAAAAGACGCTCCATTCATTTTTGATGACTCTTGTATTTCTGCCTTTGAATTAATTAAAGAAAAGTTAATTAACGCGCCGATTATGATAGCTCCGGTGTGGGACCTTCCTTTCGAGATTATGTGCGATGCGAGTAGTTTTGCGGTGGGAGCCGTATTAGGTCAACGCATATCTAAGAACTTCCACCCCATCTATTACGCTAGTAAAACCCTCACATCTGCACAAGAAAATTACACCACAACCGAGAAGGAGCTCTTAGCCGTAGTATTTGCGTTTGATAAATTTCGCCCTTACATTACACTTTCAAAAATCATTGTTTTTACGGACCACTCGGCCCTCAAGTACCTTCTTGCCAAAACGGATGCCAAGCCTCGCTTGATTCGCTGGGTCTTACTCCTCCAGGAGTTTGACTTAGAGATCCGTGATAAGCGAGGAGCCGAGAACTTGGCCGCCGACCATTTATCAAGATTAGATAACCCCTTTATAGAAAAATTAAATGAAAAATCTTTTAATGACTATTTTCCTGATGAGAAGCTGCTTTTAGTTAATACATCTACTTCTCCTTGGTTCGCGCACATCGCCAACTATCTAGTGGCCCGGGTGCTTCCAAAAGAGTTCTCCTCTCAGCAGAAGAAGAAATTCTTTTCTGAGCTGAAGAACTACTTTTGGGAAGACCCGCATCTTTTCAAAATTTGTGCGGATCAAGTGATAAGGAGATGTGTTTCTTTTGATGAAGGAATTGATATTCTAAAACATTTGCATGAAGGTCCGACAGGTGGGCACTATCAAGCTGCTCGCACCGCTCATAAAGTGCTTTGCGCGGGTTTTTACTGGCCTAGCCTGTTTAAAGACGCGCAAGCCTTTGTGAGCAGGTGTGATAGTTGCCAACGGTCGGGCAATATTTCTAATAAAAATGAAATGCCGCAAAATTATTTCTTAGAGTGCGAAATTTTCGACCTCTGGGGAATTGATTTTGTTGGCCCCCTTCCTTCTAGCTTCGGAAACAAATATATTTTAGTTGCTGTTGATTATGTTTCACGATGGGCTGAGGCCCAAGCTCTTCCTACGAACGACTCCCGAGTTGTAGTCACGTTTTTAAAAAAATTATTTTCTAGATTCGGTACGCCTCGCGCAATCGTTAGCGATAGGGGTTCCCATTTCTGTAACGCGCAATTTTCAAAAATCCTTACTAAATACGGCGTTACGCATAAACTGTCCACTGCCTACCACCCCCAAACTAACGGTCAAGTCGAAGTAGTAAATAGAGAAATAAAAAGAATATTAGAAAAGACTGTTTCAACTTCTAGAAAAGACTGGTCAGCCAAACTTGACGATGCTCTATGGGCCTACCGAACAGCGTACAAAACCGCCCTCGGATGTACGCCGTATCGGCTGGTCTATGGAAAATCGTGCCATCTGCCCGTAGAGTTAGAACACCGCGCCTTTTGGGCCTTAAAATTTTTAAACTTCGATCCCCACTCAGTCGGTGACCTTCGAAAATTCCAACTAAATGAACTCGACGAGTGGCGCTCTTATGCTTATGAAAATAATAAACTTTATAAAGAGCGGACGAAGCGTTTACACGATAAACACTTAAGGCACCCTAAAAACTTTAAGCCGGGCGACCAAGTCCTGTTATATAACAGTCGTTTACGTTTATTTCCGGGCAAATTAAAATCTCGCTGGTCTGGCCCGTTTTCTGTTTTAGAAGTATTTTCTTATGGAACTGTTTTAATTTCTCACCCTGATAAGGGTAATTTCAAAGTGAATGGTCAGCGTCTTAAACTGTATTTTTCTGGTGATGATGATGTCAGTCCAAACACTATTAAGTTTCTGCTTCACGAACTTTAATCTGAAACTTTTAATTTTTTGCTAAAAACAATTTTATTTCGGGACAACAATATTTTTGGACAATATTATTTTTTGATGCGTCGAGCTCAACGACGCTTTAACCAAAGGGCGCTCTTGGGAGGCAACCCAAGTTATCTTTTTCTGTTTTCTTTATTTTACAATTTTTGCCTCGGACGGCTCCGACAAGCTGAAGCTTCTGCGATCGCCTACTCCAACATTGCTGAATCCATCACGAAGTCCAAAGAAGACATTCGGGGAGCGGCATCACTCAGTTTTCGCAGCAAATAAATCCGGGGAAGTACCTGTATTTCAATTCTGTCTTTTCAATTCTGCACTTTATTTTTCTCTCCTTCTCCAATCCCCTTCTTTAGCCATTGAGGACAATGTCTGTTTTAAGCTTGGGGGAGGATTTCCTCCTTCATTTTTGCTTAGTGTAAATAATTTCCTTTTTTTTTTGTAAATAGTTCCATAAAATTAAAAAAAAAAAAATGAATATCTTAAAATTCCAAAAAAGAGAAAAATTTTCCAAAATCCAAAAAAAAAAAGAATATTTCTCAAAATAAAAAAAAATATATATGTATTTTTGAATAGTTTAGACATTTTGGTATTTCAATAGTACCCCTAGTTTTCAGTTTTGTTTTACTCAAAATCTCCTATAAACAACTTAGTTAATTATAATATTTCTAATCGTCCTTTTTAATTATGTTTCGCAAGTAAAATGTTGGCCATGCTGTGTTTCTAATTCGCGGTAGCATGTTAAGGTGAAATATTTTTCTAAAACTCGCATTTCTATTATGGTTTTTTGTTTTTTATTTCCTTTACTTTCTCAAAAATTCATCATCCACTATTTTCTTTTTCGTTTTTGAATAATTTTTGTAAAGTCAACTTTTGAATAACGTAGTAGATGTGAACGATCCAAGTCACCTATTATTTCTATTTTCAAGTTAATTTCATCAATCTTCTTTTATTATCTAGGACTCGCTTTTTGAAAATTTTTCAAACCTTTGTTTTAAATAAATTCAAAAGCGTGAAAATGATTTAGGCCATTTTTGTTTTCGTTTGAGCTTTCCTGCCAACCAAAAAAAAAAACTTTTACCACTAGTTAGCCGTTTTTGAGCCTTTTTCCGATTTCATTTGATAGCTCCTCTCTTCATTTCAGTTTCACCAAAGCCAAAATTTCCAACCTATCGAATCGCACTAGCCTTTTTGAGTTTCATAAATTATTTTGACGATTTTTGATAGGGTATTTTGTGATTTTTGTGGAGAAAGGTTTTCGAAAAAAAGGAAGTATGTTCAAAAGTGATGTTTATTTTTGTTTGGCCAACTCAAAAAGGAAAATAAAAATATTTATGGCCTTTGTTTTGAAAAAAGAAAAAAAAAATGAAAAAGAAAAAGAAAAAAAAAAATGTGTACATATTTTTATGAAAATTTTTGAAACTCTTGCTTTGGTTTAGTGTGATTTTAAACCTTCACGTTTATCTTTGAATTCCACTCCTAATCATTTTCCTAAACCAAACGTTTCTGTCCTATTTAAGTCCTTTTGATTCACGCTTTTTGTTTTTTATTTAACAACTAAGAAAAGAAAAATAGTAAATCAGTTTTAGTTTTAGATTTAAACCTAGATTTTTGATAATTAAATTGATATAATTATAATGCGTGGCTTGGATCTAGTAACAACTCAATGCGTGTTTTTCATTTTCGTTGCTTTACTTAAGTCCATTTAAAAAATCTCGCTAAAATTTTGGATGATTTGTTTTTATTAAGTAAAGTTTATAAAAGTTTTACCATACCTAAATAATTGTTTTAGACTTACATTTCACCTTTTCCCTACTAAGAATTTCGCATAGTACTTGTGTAGGCATAATTAGAACTTTTTGATTAGTCCTGTTATAAATATCTAGTTTTTATATTTTTGCTTGGGGACAAGCAAAGCTTAAGCTTGGGGGAATTTGATAATACGTTTTGTAGCCTAAACTATTATCGTATTTTGTATTTTATATTGTACAAATTTTGTCTATTATTAGTTTATTTTTATCCTTTTTATGTAAATTTTATTGCCACTAACTTTTTCCTGTCTTTTTGCAGGTTTTCAGAAAAATTGCCAAAATGGCCTGTCACGCCCCCTGTCACGCCCTCCCTGGGCGTGACCTAGGGCGTGTCACCCGATCCCGGGGACACCTGACGGAAGGGACAGAAAACGGTCAAAACCGCTGTCACGCCCCCCTGTCACGCCCTCCCTGGGCGTGTCACCGGGCGTGACCAGGGGCGTGTCGCCCTCTGCCGCAAAGCTGCCGCCGCATTAAATGCCCTTCCGCCTCAGCACGCAAATAGTACTATCACGCCCCATGTCACGCCCGTGACATGGGCGTGACACCTTCCTTTTTCGGTGACTGACGGATTTCCGACCAATGATTCTGTCACGGGCGTGACCTAGGGCGTGACCACCGACGTACCGAAGCAATCATCCCTACCGCCAGAATCCAGAGCCCGAGGTCAACATAGTACTGTCACGCCCCCCTGACACGCCCCCCCTAGGGCGTGTCGGAGGGCGTGACCGACCCGAGAATAAATCTATAAATTGAGCCCCCCTCCTCCCCATTTCAGCAAGCTTTGGTTGAGTGGGGGAGGTGCTGCCCTTTGTTTCTTGATCCTTTTTCATGCTTTTTCTCTCTCTCTCTCCCCTCTCTTTGTAATTTTTGGTTAACCCTAGTTTAATCATAGTTTGTGCTAGCTTTTAATGTAATTTTCTTCTTGCTTAAGTGCTTAATATAGGGCTAGAATAGGGTTTAATTTTCATGCACTTGTAATTTTATTTTCATTAGTGTAACTTGCCCTTTTTCATTAATAAAATTGTTCTTCCCTTAGCTTGTGTTCTTCTTATGTTTTTCTACTCATCTTCCCCCCCTCCACTCCATTATGATTAACTAATCCTCCTTGTACTCGATCTTGATGATCCGAGGTTAGAGCGATTATGTTATGATGTTTTAATTAATCTTTTCTTTCTAGGTTAGGGCCTTGAATTACTCTTGATTTATCACGGGTCGGAGGTATATTTTCGATATATACTCTCCGCCTTTGCTTTCATTCTGGGCTAGCCGAGAGGCCGAAAGAATGAAGTGAGCATTCAAGAGTAAAGGGAGTTGTACGCACCCCTCGAGAGAGGCAGACGTCCAAATCTCCCGGATTGGAGTAAAATCCAATAGTGGGGTTCACCGCGTAAAGCGAGTTTTAGGCCTCCGATTTAGACGAGAGTCGGTCGGACCTTCCTAAACTCAGTTGGGCACGACTTCGAGAGAAGCGTGTTCAAGCTTTAGGAACCTCCACGGTCAAGGACCTTTATCCTATTAAGTTTAGATTTTTATCGCATTTTCTTAATCGTCTTTAGCCGAGGTGAATCTCGATCGGGTGCATTTCCATTTCATATTGTTCTACCTTTTGTAGTAATCTCATATATTGTGCTCTTTAATTAACTGCAGTAATTTCCTTTCTAGCTTAGTTGTTTGCTTAATAGCGTAACTTAATTGCGGTAGTTCTCTTTCTAGTTTGCTTTAATTTCTCCATTGCGCTTAGATTTTCTAAAACCCTAGTTTTTCCGTCGATAAGATAATAGCGTTCGTGTGAGTAAGCTTAGCCAACAGTTCCCGGATCTTAATACGACACTTGTGTCCCCTTGCTACAATTCGATACGTATACTTGCCTCATCGGGTTGCTAGTTCGGTTGCGTTTATTTTCTTCGAACCCTAGAGCGCAACAAAATTTCGTCCCAAAATTTATATACAGCTATGAGGAAGACATCAACTTAAAAGTTACAATAACTTTTTATTCATACAAATAATGTTATAACAACTTACACAAATAACTCAGGATATTCATCACGCATGGTCTGCTCATTCCCATGGTAGCTCTTCATGGCCACAATTGTCCCACCAGTCCATGACCATCATGATTGTCTTATTTTGTAGCTGCTTCTCCAATTTATCCTCGATCTGAATGGGCCTAACCTTCGTCGTTTGCCAAGATTCGACCGGAACGCGATCATTCGCAATCACTTAAGATGGATCTTTCACGGCTTTTCAAAGTACTGATATGTGGAACACATCATGCAATCCACTCAACTCTGCCAAAAGAGCTAGCCAATAAGCAGCTTCTCTAACTCGCTCCACAACTTCAAACGGACCAAGATATCTCGTACTTAACTTTTTAAAGTGTTGAATCCTAGACACGCCTTTGAATGGCTTGTTTTTCAAATATACCAAATCTCCAACTGCAAACTCTACGTTTGGATGCTTGGCGTTGTAGTACTTTGCCTGCCTATCTTGGACTATAATTAGGCTCTCCCTAATAGAGCGTATCATCGAATTAGCCTCTTCGACTTCCTTATGGTTATATAATTTTGACTCGCCTGTTTCCTCCCAATCTAACGGTGTACGACACATCCTACCCTACAAAGCTTCAAAAGGCGCCATATTTATGCTAGCTCGATAGCTATTATTGTAGGCGAACTCTACCATAAATAGAAGGTCTTCACCCCTCTTATCAAAATCTAAGGCACAAATCCGGAGCAAATCCTCCATAGTTCTGTTGGTCCTTTCGGTCTGACCATCCTTCTGCAGATGAAAGGTTGTACTGAACTTTAATTTTGTCCCTAGCTACTAATGGATTAACATCCAATCATTCGAAGTAAAATGTCCATCTCGATCACTGACGATGCTACGGAAAACACCGTGCAATCGTACCATTTGCTCGACATAAAGTTTAGCCAAAATTTCCACTGAATCGTCCCTCTTGTTTGGATGAAGTGAGCCACTTTAGTCAACCGGTCCACGATCACCCAAATAGAATTGTTCCCGCGTTGAGATCTCGGCAAACCATACACAAAATCCAGCGAAATATCATCAAACTTCCATTCTAGAATAGGTAGCGACTTCAGGAAACCTCTAGGCTTCTAGCATTCATCTTTTACTAAGGCACAAGTCTGACAATTTCTCACATAATGAGGTATCTCTTTCTTCAGACCTGACCACCAGAACATTTTCTTCATGTCCTTATACATTTTTGTACTCCCTTGGTGGATTGAATACTTCATGAAGTGTGCCTCATATAACAATTCTTCACGTAATTTACCCATATTCGGGACGCACAATCGATCACCTTTCCGCAAAAGGCCATCATCCCAGGAGAATTGGGCATTTGACCCATCCACTACATAGCGTTGTAGACTTTAATCAAGTTCCGCTGCTCGCTGGATTTTATCTGTGAGGTCATATTGTAACTCCGTACAGTTTAGGCATGCCGTTTTAGTAGCATTTTTGTCCACACAAGAGATTCTAAGGCCTCAACCTCCTGGATCAGACACTCATCATGCAATTACAACAAATTTGCCCTTTTCGAAGTCCTACGACTCAAGGGATCTGCGATAACATTTCCTTTCCCGGGAGTGTAATGAATATCAAAGGTATAGTCCCCGAGAAACTTCATCCACCTTTGTTGTCACATATTGAGATCCTTTTGATCCAATAGGTACTTAAGGCTCTTATGGTCTGTGAAGATGTCAACTTTCACACCATATAAGTAGTGATGCTACAATTTGAGTGCAAAAATCACCACCGCCAATTCCAAGTAGTGGACGGGATAATTTCTCTCATGCAATTTCAAATGGTGTGAGCCATAAGGTATCACCTTACCAAACTGACGAAGAATGCAGCCTAAGACGCTCCTTGATGCATAACTATAAATTTCATAGCCTTCCAAACCACATGTCATCGTCAAGATTGGCTTTGTAGTCAGACGACCTTTCAACTCCTCAAAAGCTCGTCCGCACTCCGGCGTCCAAATGAACTTCTGATCTTTTCTCGCAAGTGTGGTGAGAGGAAAGGCTATCCACGAGAAGTTCTCTACGAAAAGCCTATAGTAGCCCGCCAGTCCAAGGAAACTCCTGACATCGGCGAAAGATGACAACACCAGTGTAACACCCCTATCCGTCGCATAGCATATAATAGTAGGTCCGGCCGGGGCCCAACGCCATATACCACGGACAGACCGGTTGGTTACGCGTTGAAACCACACAACCAATCAGAGCGTCCTACACAACACCTAGCGGAAGCAATTTAATTAAGTTGCAAAAAGATAAGAACCCTGCCACAAAGCATGAATGTCCACTATAACCCAGGAATGAGTACATACACAAAAGAGTTCACGGCCTTAAGGCCTTATAAAAGTGTTCGCTTAACAAGATAGCGTCTTTCATACATCGGCGCGCAGGCCGGCCATACATGAATATGAAAAAGCTAATAACTAAGCCTTCGAGGGCTGGCGCTGCAACTTGGGCTTTAGCCCGCTATTTGCCGCTTGGCTCCGCAACAGCACCTGTAGAAACAACCCACCAAAGAGGTGGCAATACAAAAGGGCAACGGTCAGCAAGGCTGACCAAATTATAACGACCCCGTCCCATTTCTCGGGACGGCGGTGCTCCTTCCCTGCATATAAAACTACCATAGCAATTCTATAGAGTATTCTATTCGCCACAAGTGTCGGCACACACGGCCGCACACTCCGTGCTCTCAGGGCACTAATCGGTGAACCCGGTCCGGACCCAGTCCGACACCGCGATTCCACCACCATCCCTCGGACGGCAACACACGTGAGCATTTAGCCCTTTCAGCCGAAGCCTAGGCCCGTTTCCAGCCCCCCGGGAAGTCCCATGTACTTTAGGTCGCTTCTACCGAGACCACTTGGAATGGGTAGAGTTCCACCCGCCCGTTGCTCACTTCACCACGGCCATTTAGCCATCGGTGCGGGCCAAGTTTCTCCTCATTCCCACAATCGATCAAAACACGCACATAACCCCGTTATGTACCGATTTGCCCTCCAAGGCAACATCGCGGCGGCAATGCGATTCCGCCCAAGCTTTCCGGGTGCGCCTCGAGGTTAACCCCCAAGGATCCCTGTATGCAATCTACCGCGTAGAAATTTCGGAAAAACTAAAATCATCGGCACGGAGTCTTCTCCGGCCATGCAATGCAAACATCACCGATCCGGGTTAAACCCGAATAGGCTTCACACACAATGCCTACGCCCGTACTCCGATTCCGGGCTCTAACAACGGGGACTTTACATATCTACCCGAAGGGATTCCGCGCCTCAACGCTCACTCGCGAGAGGGGGGATTTCCCCATGCGTGGAAAGAAGGGCGACTACACATGCCCTATGAAGAGGATCGTTACCCTCGCATTTTTCCGCGGCGCCATGAAGATGTAGTCGGATGGAAAGCTTCGCCTCGCCCTTGCCTTCGAGGATCCGGACTCGGATAGCGAATCGGTGCTTCAAAACTCCTCCGGCGGCCGGATCTTGGGCTCACACCACCAAGGGAGTTCTCCCCTCTCTCTAAGATGAAGAAAGAGAAACTCAAGATGAAAATGAGGGTTTCTCCCCCCATTTCCCAGCTAATAACCCCCCAGGAGCAGCCCCCACCGTCGGATTTAGATCCAAGGGAACGAACGGCCGAGATTAGATCCAAAATCCCAAAAACTGGGCCGAACACGGCTCAACACACGGCCGTGTGTCTGGCCGTGTAGCTCATTCGCCGATCGACACGGGTCCTGACACGGCCGTGTGCCACGGGCCGTGTTACCTGGAGCTTCAGGACGATCGTCGGGCTTCCAGAACACGGCTTCGAACACAGCCGTGTTCGAGGCCGTGTGCTCCACACACCGCTTGAGACACGGCCGTGTGTCTCAGGCCGTGTACCTCTCTGACTCGAGACAGCACAAAACACAATAAAAATCACTGAACACGGGTAGGCACACGGCCGTGTGCCTGGCCGTGTGCCCCTATTCAGACCTCCAAAAGTGCCGCTTGATCGCCCCGCGATCATCTCCGAGGTTGGGGTCTTACAACTCCCTCCCCCTTAAGAGAATTTCGTCCCGAAATTAAGAACAGAGACTACACAAAAATAAACAAATCGAGTACCTGAGGGGAACAACTCGGGGTACTCCTCGCGCATTGTCTGCTCTCGCTCCCAAGAGAGCTCCTCGCGCCCGCAGTTATCCCAACGGACCTTCACCATTCTGATTTCCTTGTTCCGAAGCCGATTGACTTCGAAATCCTCAATAGATATGGGCTTGACTTTCGTTGTCAACCCTACCTCAACCGGTACTTGATCAGCCGCGATCACCTGCGAAGTCTCTTGCACCGCCTTCCGCAATACAGAAATGTGGAACACATCATGTAATCCACTCAACTCCACCGATAGCTTCAAACGGTATGCCGCTTCACCGACTCGCTCCAGGACCTCAAACGGCCCAAGGTATCTCGGACTCAACTTTTTCAAGCGTCGAATCCGTGAGACACCCTTGAACGGCTTGATCTTCAAGTACACCCAATCGCCTACCGCGAACTCCACGTTCCGGTGCTTGGCATTGTAGTACTTCGCCTGCCGGTCCTGAGCGATCAACAAGCTCTCCCGAATGATCCGCACTAACGAGGTAGCACTCTCCACCTACTCCTTCTTGTACAACCTTGCCTCACCCGCTTCAAGCCACGATAACGGCGTGCGACACTTCCTACCATACAGGGCCTCGAAGGGCGCCATTTGTATACTCGCTTGGTAGCTGTTGTTATACGCGAACTCCACCAAATAAAGGTGGTCTTCCCAATGCTTCCCGAAGTCTAGAACACACATGCGGAGCATGTCCTCCATCGTTCTGTTGACCCTCTCGGTCTGCCCATCCGTCTGCGGATGGAAAGCTGTGCTGAACTTTAACTTTGTTCCCAACATCTGCTGCACCAACCTCCAATCATTTGACGTGAACCGCCCATCGCGATCACTCACAATGCTACGAGGCACACCATGCAGCCTAACAATATTGTCAACGTACAACTTTGCCAATTTCTCGACTGGATCATCCTTCCTATGCGGAATGAAATGCGACACCTTAGTTAGCCGATCTACGATCACCCAGATGGCGTCGTTCCCCTTCTGCGACCTTGGCAACCCGTGCACAAAGTCCATAGATATATCGTCAAATTTCCACTCCGGTATAGGCAAGGACTTCAGAAATCCTCCCGGCTTTTGGCACTCCGCCTTCACCAAGGCGCACGTTTGGCATTTAGCCACGTACAACGCCACATCTTTCTTAAGCCCCGGCGACCAAAACAACTTCTTGAGATCACGATACATCTTCGTGCTCCCTGGGTGGATTGAGTACTTGGTGTGATGAGCCTCGTACATCAACTCCGCCCGGAGGTTGCCCCCACTTGGGACGCACAAACGATGATCCTTCCTTAATAACCCATCTTCTACCGAAAACTGGGAATTTGACCCCTCCAGAGCGGCCTCCAAAAGCTCCTTCATGGAGTCATCTAACTCCAATGCCTGCCGAACCCGGTCAGCCAGGTCATACTGCACCTCTGTCCAGTTTAACATTGCTTTGGCGCTCGTCTGCTTGTCGACGCAACAGATCTCAAGCTCCTCCAACTCCCGCACTAGCCGCTCATCATGCACCGACAACCAGTTGGCTCGGGCGGGAGCCCTGCGGCTCAGCGCATCCGCAACTGCGTTGCCCTTCCCGGGTACATAATGTATTTTGAAGGTGTAGTCCCCCAGGAACTCCATCCACCTCCTCTGCCTCATATTAAGGTCTTTCTGATCCAACAGGTATTTTAGGCTCTTGTGATCGGTGTATATATCGACCCTTACTCCGTATAGGTAGTGCCTCCACAACTTGAGTGCAAATATCACGGCCGCCAACTCCAAGTCGTGCACCGGATAATTTCTTTCATGCACCTTTAGCTGACGCGATCCATACGCTATCACGCTACCATGCTGCAACAACACGCAGCCCAAACCGCTACCCGAAGCGTCGCTATACACCTCAAAGCCCTCGGTCCCACTCAGCGAACTAAGCACTGGCGCCGTGGTCAACCACCTCTTCAGCTCCTCGAAAGCCTGCACGCACTCTTGCGTCCATAAGAATCTCTGATCCTTCCTGGTCAACTTTGTGAGAGGTAACGCTATCTGCGAGAAGTTCTCCACGAAGCGCCTGTAATAGCCGGCAAGCCCAAGGAAACTACGGACTTCCGCTACCGAAGACAACACAGGCCACTCCCGTATCGCAACTATCTTCGCCGGATCCACCGCTATACCTTCCCCACTCACTATATGACCCAGGAACGCTACCGAAGATAGCCAGAACTCGCACTTGGAGAACTTTGCGTAAAGCTCATTCCTCCTCAAAGTCTCCAACACCAAATGCAAATGCTTGAAGTGGTCTTCTTCGCACTGTGAGTACACCAAAATATCTTCAATAAAGACGATCACAAAGCGATCCAGGAAATCTCTGAACGTCCTGTTCATCAGATCCATAAACACCGATGGCGCATTCGTCAGTCCAAACGGCATGACCGTGAACTCGAAATGCCCATACCTCGTACTGAACGCCGTCTTTGGGATATCACATTCCCTGATCCTCAGCTGATAGTACCCCGACTTCAAGTCCAACTTGGAGTATACAGATGATCCGACTAACTGATCAAAGAGATCATCAATCCTCGGGATCGGGTACTTGTTCTTTTCCGTCAACTTGTTCAATTATCTGTAGTCGATGCACAGCCGCATACTACCGTCCTTCTTTTTAACGAAGAGGACCGGTGCGCTCCAAGGCGACAAACTTGGACGCACATAACCTTGCTCCATCAGTTCCTCCAATTGAACCTTCAACTCCGCCATCTCCTTTGGCGCCAACCTATAAGGAGCACGTGACACGGGTTTGGCACCCGGCACGAGCTCGATCGTAAAATCAATCTCTCGCTGCGGTGGGGCTCCAGGAAGGCTATCCGGGAACACATCGGGGTATTCGCAAACCACGGGGATGCTATCCAACGGGGACTTTGGCTCCATAGCCCCCACTATCGCAAAGAACAGCTCTGCACCAGCACGAACCGCCTTCACCACCTGAAGAGCAGATATTAATGTCTTGCTCGACCCCTTAAGCCCCTCGAAAGTAGTCTCCCGCCCTACACCCAGCTTGACCTCCTTACGGTCGCAATCGATCCAAGCCTTCTGCTCTGACAGCCAATCCATTCCAAAGATAACATCGAACTCTACCAACGGCAATAATGATGCTAGCAAGTCGAACTCTTGGCTCCCTATGTGAACCTTCACGGCGCACACTCTGTCCGCACGCATCGAGCACCCATTTGGTAGCAACACATCTAGCTTGTCCTTTGCCATCGAAGAAGGGACTCCGATGCGCGATATAAACTGTTCGGACAAGAAAGAATGCGAAGCACCAGTATCGAACAGTGCCCGTGCCGGACTATCGCTAATCACCACAAAGCCTAAGCAAAAGACATTAGCTTAACAAGCAATAGGTAATAGTATTCTCAAGTCAACTTGCATAAATTAACTCATACCTGTCACCACATCCGCTTGCTTAATGGCCTCCTGCTGGCCCAAGTTGTAGACTCTAGGCTGAGTCGGAGCATAATGGGACGCGGTCGACTCCACCGCTTTGCCCTTTTCCTCGTAGGTGGCTCCTTGTTTCCTTTCGGACTTTGAGCGTCCACTCCAGCAGTCACGGGAAAAGTGCCCCGGCTTTCCACATGTGAAGCAAGCGCCCGGGGTTTAATGGGTAGTTGCCCCCGAGGCACCTGCAGAAGAAGCTGGACCCGATGTCTTAGCCTTCTTGAAGAATCTACGGTAGCCTGACTTCGATGTAGTCGGCGCCTTGAACTCTGATTTCTTGCCACCGGATTCCCTTTCTTTCTTTGCTTGCACGTTTCTCATATCCTTCTCCAAGGACCGGGCCGAACTGACCAGGGTCATGAAACCCTGCGTCTTGGGCCCCGACAGCAGCAACCTCAAATCATCCCTTAGCCCTTCATAAAAGCGGCTCGTCTTGCGCTCCTCGTCTGCGAAGGTAGCGCCGACATATCTCCCCAACCGAGTAAACTCGTGGAGGTATTCATCAACGGTGCTATCACCCTGCACCAACTTCTGGAATTCGCTCTCTAGCGCGATCCTCTGCGCCGAGGGGAGGTATCGAGCCATAAATAGTCTCGCAAACTCCTCCATCGGGACTTCGGCCAATGTCCTTCCCCTCAACTGATGCAGCTCTAGGCCCTCCCACCACAGTCTTGCGTCCCCATCCAAAAGGAACGTCGCTATAGTGGTCCTCTACCACTCTTCAGTTTGCGTCGCAGTCATCACCCTGTTGACCCTTGAGAGCCAATCCTCTGCTTGGGTCGGGGTTTCTGCCCCCGTGAACACTGGTGGGTGAAAGCCCATGACATGCTTCAGTTGTCTTTCAGTTGCTCTCCTAGGCAACTCTGGCTCCAAAACTACTTGCTCAACCCTCCTTCGCTCTGCCGTCTGAACCGGTACTTGCTCCACAGCAGGAGCAGGCTGCTGCACCTGCCTTGCAGGTTGCGCATTTATCATTGCCATGACTGCTTCTGCCACCAACCTAATGGTCTCAGCAGACAAAGGTGTTGCAGGCGCATCGCTTGGCGCACTGCTCGCCTCAGAACCTGGCCGTTCAGACGGCCCAGCACCACTTCTGGTCACCTAAAATCGTGCAAAACACTGATAAGCGACCAAGAATTACTGCAAATAGCAATTATAGGAACACGCAGGTTCCTCAAACATGTGTATTTTCATTCCTAAGTGGACATTCATGGGTTCTTTTCATGTTATAATGATGACGCACACAATGTGCTCACCACCCCTTAAAGTGAATTCGTCCACGAATTCATTTAAGCGTGACCGAAACCAGAAGTCTGATACCAATTTGTAACACCCCTATCCGTCGCATAGCATATAGCAGTAGGTCCGACCGGGGCCCGACGCCATATACCACGGACAGACCGGTTGGTTACGCGTTGAAACCACACAACCAATCAGAGCGTCCTACACAACACCTAGCGGAAGCAATTTAATTAAGTTACAAAAAGATAAGAACCCTGCCACAGAGCATGAATGTCCACTATAACCCAGGAATGAGTACATACACAAAAGAGTTCACGGCCTTAAGGCCTTACAAAAGTGTTCGCTTAACAAGATAGCGTCTTTCATACATCGGCGCGCAGGCCGGCCATACATGAATATGAAAAAGCTAATAACTAAGCCTTCGAGGGCTGGCGCTGCAACTTGGGCTTTAGCCCGCTATTTGCCGCTTGGCTCCGCAACAGCACCTGTAGAAACAACCCACCAAAGAGGTGGCAATACAAAAGGGCAACGGTCAGCAAGGCTGACCAAATTATAATGACCCCGTCCCATTTTTCGGGACGGCGGTGCTCCTTCCCTGCATATAAAACTACAATAGCAATTCTATAGAGTATTCTATTCGCCACAAGTGTCGGCACGCACGGCCGCACACTCCGTGCTCTCAGGGCACTAATCGGTGAACCGGTCCGGACCCAGTCCGACACCGCGATTCCACCACCATCCCTCGGACGGCAACACACGTGAGCATTTAGCCCTTTCAGCCGAAGCCTAGGCCCGTTTCCAGCCCCCGGGAAGTCCCATGTACTTTAGGTCGCTTCTACCGAGACCACTTGGAATGGGTAGAGTTCCACCCGCCCGTTGCTCACTTCACCACGGCCATTTAGCCATCGGTGCGGGCCAAGTTTCTCCTCATTCCCACAATCGATCAAAACACGCACATAACCCCGTTATGTACCGATTTGCCCTCCAAGGCAACATCGCGGCGGCAATGCGATTCCGCCCAAGCTTTCCGGGTGCGCCTCGAGGTTAACCCCCAAGGATCCCTGTATGCAATCTACCGCGTAGAAATTTCGGAAAAACTAAAATCATCGCCACGGAGTCTTCTCCGGCCATGCAATGCAAACATCACCGATCCGGGTTAAACCCGAATAGGCTTCACACACAATGCCTACGCCCGTACTCCGATTCCGGGCTCTAACAACGGGGACTTTACATATCTACCCGAAGGGATTCCGCGCCTCAACGCTCACTCGCGAGAGGGGGGATTTCCCCATGCGTGGAAAGAAGGGCGACTACACATGCCCTATGAAGAGGATCGTTACCCTCGCATTTTTCCGCGGCGCCATGAAGATGTAGTCGGACGGAAAGCTTCGCCTCGCCCTTGCCTTCGAGGATCCGGACTCGGATCGCGAATCGGTGCTTCAAAACTCCTCCGGCGGCCGGATCTTGGGCTCACACCACCAAGGGAGTTCTCCCCTCTCTCTAAGATGAAGAAAGAGAAACTCAAGATGAAAATGAGGGTTTCTCCCCCCATTTCCCGGCTAATAACCCCCCAGGAGCAGCCCCCACCGTCGGATTTAGATCCAAGGGAACGAACGGCCGAGATTAGATCCAAAATCTCAAAAACTGGGCCGAACACGGCTTGACACACGGCCGTGTGTCTGGCCGTGTAGCTCATTCGCCGATCGACACGGGTCCTGACACGGCCGTGTGCCACGGGCCGTGTTACCTGGAGCTTCAGGACGATCGTCGGGCTTCCAGAACACGGCTTCGAACACAGCCGTGTTCGAGGCCGTGTGCTCCACACACGGCTTGAGACACGGCCGTGTGTCTCAGGCCGTGTACCTCTCTGACTCGAGACAGCACAAAACACAATAAAAATCACTGAACACGGGTAGGCACACGGCCGTGTGCCTGGCCGTGTGCCCCTGTTCAGACCTCCAAAAGTGCCGCTTGATCGCCCCGCGATCATCTCCGAGGTTGGGGTCTTACAACCAGCCACTCCCGTATCGCAACTATCTTTGTAGGATCCACGACAATGCCCTCTCCACTAATAACATGGCCAAGAAAGGCCATTGATGACAACCAAAACTCGCACTTGGAGAACCTTTCATAGAGCTTGTTCTTTCTCAGGGTGTGACCTACTATCCGTAAATGGTTTGCATTATCTTCTTAAGACTGAGAGTACACCAAAATGTCATCAATAAAGACGATGACAAATAAATACAAGTACTCTCAAAACGTTCGGTGCATTAGGTCCATGAATACCGATGGCGTATTAGTTTCCCCAAACGACATTATCGTGAACTCGTAATGACCATAACATGTACCAAACATTGTTTTTGGAATATCACATTCCCAAATACTCAACTAGTAATAGCCATACTTTAAATCCAGCTTTGAGTAGATAGTTTAGCCCACTAGCTGATGGAACAAGTCATCAATTCTTGGAATCAGATAATTTTTCTTTTCCGTCAGCTTATTTAGCTCTCGATTGTCAATGCATAGTCGCAAGCTTCCGTCCTTCTTTTTCATAAATAGGACCAGAGCGCTCCAAGGTGACATACTTGGGAATATAAAACCTTACACCAGCAACTCTTGTAATTGAACCTTTATTTCGCCATCTCCGTTGGCGCAACACGATATGGCGAGCATGCCACATGTTTCGCACTTGGGACCAACTAAATCATGAAGTCAATCTCCCTCTAGGGAGGTAATCCCGGAAGATCCTTTGGGTGAAAATCAGCGTACTCCAATACAGTAGGAACATCACTAATACGGGGCCTCGACTCAATATACTCCAAGAGAGTGAAGAACAACTCCGCGCCCTTCCGAACTGCCTTGACCACTTGGATAGCAGACATCATTGTCTTGCTCAATCCTCGCTTACAAGAAAATTTAGTCACTCATTCGGTATTCTTCCCCAGTGTGACATCCTTGGAGTTGCAATCTATATAGGCACGTTGCTCCAAGAGCCAATCCATACAAAAGATTACATCAAACTCTGATATCAGTAGCACAGATGCTTCCAATCCAAAGTTTCGACTTTGTATTTGCACCTCAACACAACAGGCTCGATCCGCGGGCATCAAGCACCCATTAGGTAGCAACACATTAACTTGATCTATCGGTGTAAACGAAGGCACTGCAATAAGTCACACAAATTCTTCAGACAGAAAAGAATGAGACGCTCCTGTATCGAACAATGCTCTTGCTGGATACTCTGAAATCAGGACAAATCCCGAAGCAAACCAATCATGCACAACAACACACAAGGTACTAAGTATTGGAAGCAGTAAAAACTGTATCTTAACTCATACCTGTTACGACATCACTTTGTTTTATGGCCATTGGCCATGATTATAGAATCGGGGTTATTCTTGAGGTGCAGTTGATTCGACCACTGCCTTCCCCTTCTCAGCATAAGATGCACCCATCTTCTTCTCCCCTTTTGGAATTCCACTCCAGCAATCTCGAGTCATATGCCCCACCTTGCAACATGTATTACATGTGAGCGGACCTCTCCTAGATATTGCTCCAGACGGAGGAGAAGAAGGAGCCGACGCAAGAATTTTAGGCTTCATTTTCCACCGTTGACACCCAAACTTTTAAGAACTAGGTACCTTGAACTCTGGCTTCTTGCCTGCCGAGTCATTCTTACACTGGACGCGCTAAATATCAAGCTCAAGGGAGCGGGCCGTATTGACCAAAGTAAGAAAACTCTGCGTCATCGTTCTTAAGAGAAGCAATCGTAAGTCATCTCACAGCCCTTCATAGAACTGATTTGTTTTCTGTTCCTCATCTACAAACTTAAAGCCTGCATATCTTCCCAATTGCGTAAACTCGTTCAAGTAGTCATCCACCGACCTCTCGCCTTGAGTTAGCCTTTAAAATTGGTTCTCCATTGCAATCCGTTGTGCCGATGGAACATATCTTGCAAGAAAATACCTTGAGAACTCCTCCATTGAGATCTTGCTCAACGGCTGACCAACGAACGGGTGCAACTTCAACTCATCCCACCAAAGTCTTGCCTCATCATCCAACAAAAAGGTAGTCACATTGACTTTTTTCCACTCATCTGTTTCAAGTGCTGTCAAGACCCTCTTTATTCTTGAGAGCCAATCTTCGTCTTGTGAAGGGGTTCAAGTACTCATAAACACAGGGGGATTGAAACTCATCACGTGTTTCAATTGCTTCTCCATTGCTCGCCTTGTGGCCACTGGCTCAACGACCACTTGTCTGACTACTACACGCTCCACTATGCCATCTGGTTCCTGTACCATCGTAGGAATAGGAGGTTGTGCATGGCATCCAGGTTGCACATTCATCATTGCAAACACGGCTTTCGCAACCAACCGTATAGTTTCCGCTGAAAGAGGAGGTGTCAGCACAGCATTTGGTGCACTGCTCTCCACCGAGCGCTGGGGATCTTACTGCCTCGCAGCACTTCAAGCTGCCTACAATGTGAAACACACAATTAGGAAACTACGAATATTTCCAAAAGCAATCACAAGAACATACCATTTCCGCAAACATATGTGTTTTCATTCCTAAGTGGACATTCATGGGTTCAACTATGTTATCACGGTAACACACATACACGTGCCCACCACACCTTAAAAGAATTCATCCACGAATTCAAATAAGAAAGACCGAGAACAAAATCTGATACCAATTTTGTAATGCACACATCCATTGTATAACATATGACAGAAGGTCCGACCAGGGCTTGACGCCATATACTACGGACAGGTAAGGAGATTACAAGTTGTTTCCAAATCCAAGTTCACATATGAATGCAACCTAACTCAGAGCATTCTAGCGGAAGCATTTTAATTAAAGAACCCATACTAAACAAAAATATACACTATACAATTGGAATGATATATCGATATATACATAACACATATTTTTGTTGTAGCGTTATTACAATGGTATCCTTTTTCAACAAGTGGTTTCATACTTCAGTATGCAGACAGACCACACATGAAAACAGTAAACGTTTGCCTTTTTGGACATTAAGGGACAGCCAATTGTAGCACATGGGCTTCATCCCGCTACTTTCCACTTGGATCTCCAGCACCTGCACAAAAGGGCCCACAAGAACGTGGCAAAAAAAGCAACGGTCAGCATTTTTCTGACTCGTTTATCATGATCCCACCCCTTACTCGGGGCGACATTTCTCCATACCTGCAAATAAGGCATCATATAAATTGTAGCCTTTTCAATATTCAATTTAAGCACCATTCATCATAGATGTAGGCTCAATGGCCACACGCCCCGTGCACTCAAGACACATTTTCGGTGTCCATAGTTTCCTGCATATCACCACCATTAATGTTTTTCGTTCAGAGGTATTTAAGTTGAAGATAATGTTGTTTAGAGGTAATTTACTTAACGACTAGCTTCCCACTCAGAGGTACTTAACGGCTCTGTCGTTTAGAGGTACTTAATTTTATGGCACAGTAATTGGCCTTTATGTCACAATCCATTCTTTTCCATTTCAGGCTGGAACCCACCATTACTGGGCAATGCAAGCTCACAGCTTCGCATACACTGACCCCCAAGTCTTGAAAGACAGGACACACAAATTCAAACTCCCTAAGAGCTAACGCTTAGCGATACTTACTATCGCCCGGCGATATAAACTGTTCTCAAGACTGTGATATTTTCTGGGACTTTTCCTGGAAAGGCTTTGAGTACTTCGATGCAGCATTCAGCATACCCCTAAACCCAAGATTTCACAAGTACCTCACACGCATATCCACTGAGTCTTCTTCGGCACGCAAATAAAATATTACCAATCTAGACCAACTTGTCCAAATGGGCTTCTCACAGCATACCTATTCCGTACTCTATATTTTTGGATCTAAATGCAGGAATATATGGGGATCAAACCGATCTTCCCATTGGAATCTACCCTTTTTCACCTTTTGGTGAGGGGATCCATTCAAATATACATATTGAGGACTTCACTTGCCCGGGAGAAACTCGTTACCCTTGTAGTTCACTTCGGAGCTATGATGGAGATTTTCTACACGGATGGAAAGGAGTACATCGCTCTCCTCTTCACGGATCTATCCTCGGATCTGGCATCCGACCAAAGAACTTCTTCAGCAAGCTCACAAAACTCAGTCGAGCACTTCCTTTGCTTCCTCTTACTTTTTTCTCAAGAAAAATCAAGAAATGAAGAGAGGGAGAGACAAAGAGAATGAAACCTCCTTCATATTCTTCTCTGGTTAAGTGGATTTAGGATTAATCCCAACAACATGATCTCTCATTCAAAACAAAGAAAAGGCAAGGATTTGAGTTAACTGGTTAACCTTTGCGCTATCGCCTAGGGATATCAACTATCACGTCTCGGTGATATCGATTTCACCGCTTTGACCAGGTCAACCACCACTTATTGGCCGCATAACAGCCACTGACACATGCCAAGGGGCACTATCGCCCGGCGATACCCAGTGTCACCTGCCAAGGGGCACTAACAGCTTTCCGAATAAATTTTGCGGGTCCGTCTCGGCTAACCTTCCGAACTCCCGAATGGCGCATACATTATTATCCCGTTCCTTGGTAAGGAATCTTAAGAATTTGTCATTCAGTTCCCCATTTGTGAAGACTCGGGCATAAACTCTTAGGCCATTAACTATCTTGAAGAAGTTCTCAAAGGTATCAGCTATGGCTTCCTTGTGACCTTTCCTGAAGGCTTCATACTTCTGATTTAGAAGGGATCTCCGATCATCCCTAACTTCTTCAGTGTCTTCCATTAGAGTCACCAAGGATTGCCACATCTCCTTGGCAGACTGGCAATGAATCAGATTTTGCAGCATCGAGTCATCGACTGCACTTGCTATAATATTTTTAGCTTTCTTGTCAAGGGAGACAAGTGCAATCTAGTCCTTATCCAAGTCCATCAACTTCTTTGGGACTTGTCTGGTTGGATCAATTGTAGATGCAATCATAGGAACATACAGGCCTTCTTCAACAATAATGAAGATATGAGGGTCCACTGCTTCCATGAAGAGTTTAACTCTTTCCTTCCACATAGGAAAATTGTTCTTGGTGCATATAGGGAGCTTAGAAAAATCCTTGGTCTTACTAATGTTTGATACTTCTCTAAAGACAACTTGGGAAGGATCAGATCAAGGTGTTAACCTTTTAACGATAAACCTCCGTCTAATACCAATTGAAAGTTGTAAGTGGTCTACCTAAATCACCTAGAGGGGGGTGAATAGGTGAGATGTGCGTCTAATGCGGAATAAAAAATTTAGCAACTAGCACAAATAAGAAAGCAAGCAATCACACATACGACAAGAGATTTATAGTGGTTCCCCGATCTTGGGTACGTCTACTTTCCTCACCGATCTAGCAAATCACTAGACTCGGCTACTCTACTATCTCGGATTGCAAACCAATCCTACACCTCGGAACTACGTTCCTACAAAACTCGATCCAAACGGATCTACACTCGGAAGATAAAAACTTCCTACTACTCGGAGCACAACGCTTCTACACTCAGAGAATAATCTCCTACAAGATTTACAAATCGAGATTGAAAGTACAAAAAGAAATATTCTCAGATCTGAAACAATATCTCTCTAGGTCTTCTTCTTGAATCGTTGTGGCTCTTTCAGAATTTGTAGAAGAAGATCCTTTGAAAATATGGCCTGAGAAAACTTGAATCTACTCGATTAAGGAGAGAAAACCGATTCCTTAATCAACACATCTTCTAGATCGAGTGCAGAGAGATCGATCTTGACGTGAGCGGCGGCTTCAGATGTCATTCTTGAGAGAAAGTCGGCCAAACTAGTAAATTAGGAAAGTACGGAATCCGCTCTTAAAAATTCTTCTTTTTCTTTTCTGCTTGGTTAGGGTTATGTCTTAGGGAAAAGACTTTATATAGGATTACCCTTAACGGCTAGAAAGGACATTAATGATGACACGTGGACCAATCACGTCGAGGTATTTCAAATTTCGGCTGTTCTGGACTTAGAACAAAAATTTCTGAAAAAACAACTTAGCTCTCGAGAAGTGACTATAGTTCTCGAGAACAAGGAACTGAGTTCTCGAGAACTGTCAAGACTTCTCGGGAACTAAGTTCTTTAGAAAAGGTTTGGACTTCTCGAGAACAAAAGGTTTAGTTCTCGAGAACTAATTGACTTCTCGAGAACTAGACTTAGAAAAATTCCTGAACTTCTCGAGAACATTCACTTAAACAATTTTCTGAACTTCTCGAGAACAAAGAGGAAGACTTCTCGAGAACTAAGGGAGGCCTTCTCGAGAACTAAATAAGACTTCTCGAGAACTATAACTTAGAAAAAATTTTTAGGCAAATCCTGACTGTTCAAAAAATTGAGGTGGAAGTTCTAGAGAACTGAAGCCAAGCTTCTCGAGAACAAGCAAGACTTCTAGAGAACTATACCTTAGGCTTCTCAAAAATTGGCCAATACTTCTCGAGAACAAAGAGGACTTCTCAAGAACTATAACTTAGAAAATTTCCTGAATTTGTCCAGACTTTTCATGAACTATGTAGTTAAGCTTCTCGAGAACTATGAGAGCTTCTCGAGAACTAAACCACACTTCTCGAGAACTCTGAAGCTGCTTCTCGAGAACTTGACTTAAATAATTTTCAAGTGTTTTAGAGAATGTTTTCTTCTGATCCTGTCTTCATCCCATGCTCCCAATGTTTGAACATGAAGTGTATCCCAATTGATAGGATACAAATGAGTCAACACTTTGGATCACACAGTGAGGGATTACACTATATGGTCCTGTATTCCTGACCAACTGTAGACTGACATTGGTCTACACTTAGCACTGAGAATCTGCAAACATTTAACTAGAACAAGGATTTCAAATACAACTTAATTCATCTTAGTTCAAGGGTGACTTCATGCAAATCTGGGTTACTGTAGATGTAATACCCAAAAAATTCTATCCAAAGTTCAGCCCAGCTCAACACATGGCTAGACACGTTGCCCCACACGCCCGTGACCTTGTCACGCCCACCCGATACGCCCGTGACCGGCGTAGTGTTGTTTCAAAATTTTTTCTATAAATAGAGGGGCAGGGCTTTGTAAAATTATTCGAACACTAGCAGCTTCCTTAAGAACTGTTAGGACTCCCCAGCTCTCTGACAAAAATCTGGTAGTAGCTTTCAAGTATTCCATGTTCTGTAAGTTGTAATTTTTTCAGCTTTCTTTTCATCTTTGTGGGAAGTTGTAATAACATTTTGAATTTATAAAATAGAATGTTTTAATTTCTATTCTGAGTACTTTAAAATTTTATTTTCTGTTTTAGTTTACTTTATTTTCTCATACTATCCCGAATGAAATGTGAAGCTCTGCTTATGTCCTGAATTAAGATAGCGTGAATCTGCTTTCAAAACCTTATTTTTTTATATTATCCCGAATGAATGGTGAGGCGAAAGCATATTACTTGGATTAATATATTGTGAAAGCTTTTAATTAGGTCGATTTTACTACCCTATCCCAAAAGAAGGGCGGAGCAAAAGCTTAAGTCCTAAATTAAGATAGATAGGTAGATATTATTTTTAGCACTTTATACAGCCCCCATCCTGATAAGAGGCTAAGAACCCTTTGCACTTGATCAAGATGAGCTCTAGGCTGGATATTATTTTCAACTATTTCAACTCTACTTTCTAGTTATTCTAACATGGGTTTTCTATTAATTGATCATATACCAGGTGAAGAGACACTACGTTTTACGTTAACCTGTTTTAAACGCAAGCCTCCCCGGTCGTACTTTCGAGTCAGTGATGCTACCAAAGGCACCCTCTCGTTAACTTAGGTAATCAAGAAATAAAGTTGTTCTTTAATAGGTGAATTAATATTCTCTCATAGTAATTCTGAAATCAAGGACTACCTTCTGAGTCCTTATCTAAATAAAACCCCGTATTTTTATTTTTTTGTCTTTTATTTTTAATAGAAACTCCACTCCATTCTTTCGATAAAATAATAGTCCGTTCTAAAAAGTAGAATAATTAACACTGATCTTAGGAAAAATATGACTTTGATATTTTCTACATAATACTATACGCCTATGTGATAGGTACTCTTGCCTTAATCTATATATGATATAAGTAAGTAAAAAAGAGATAGACTTATATACGTAAAAGATTATATAACACCAAATCTATCCTCTTTAAATAAAACTTTACTTATTAGACGTGAATCGCCCATCACGGTCATAGACGATGCTCCGGGGAATACTGTGCAATCGGACAATCTGCTCCACATAGATCTTTGCCAAGGTTTCCATTGAATCGTCCCATCTTATTCGATAAGAAGTGACCCACTTTTGTCAACCGGTCTACAATCACCCAGATTGAATCATTCCCGCAATGAGATCTCGGCAATCCGTACACAAAATCCATTGAGATATCATAAAACTTCCATTTCAGAATAGGTAATGACTTCAGGAAACCGCCAGGCTTCTGACATTCCGCTTTGACCAACACATAAGTTTGACACTTAGCCACATATTGTGTTATGTCTTTCTTTAGTCCTGGCCACCATAATAATTTCTTCATATCCTTATATATCTTTGTGCTCCCAGGGTAAATTGAGTACTTTGACAAGGGAGCTTTATACATCAACTCTTCTCTCAATTTACCCGCACATGGGATGCACAATCAGCTATCTTTTCGTAACAAGCCGTCATCCCAGGAGAATTGGCCATCTGACCCATCCTTTGCTTAGCGTTGGAGAGTTTCATCAAGATCCATTTCCTGCTGAACTCTGTCTGCAAGGTCATATTATACCTCCATCCAGTTCAAGCATGCATAAGATATGGAATTCTTGTCAACGCAAGAAATCTCTAACGCTTCCAACTTTTGGATCAAACGCTCATCATGCATCTGCAACCAACTTGCCCGTATCAGAGTCCTATGACTCAACGCATCAGCGACCACATTTCCCTTCTCCGGAGTATAGTGAATATAAAAGGTGTAGACCCCAAGGAACTCCATCCACCTTCGTTGTCGCATATTTAGATCATTCTGATCCAAAAGATACTTTAGGCTCTTATGATCTGTCTAGATATCCACCTTTACACCATATAGATAGTGTCACAACAATTTCAGCACAAAGATCACCACCGCAAACTCCAAGTCGTGGACGGGATAATTCCGTGCGTCCACTTTCAATTGTCGTGAGCCATAAGCAATCCCTTTACCAAATTGCAGAAGAACACAGCCTAAATCGCTCCCTGAAGCATCACTATAGATCTCATAGCCGTATATACCACATGGCGATGTCAACACAAGCACTGTGGTCAATCGACTATTCAACTCGTCAAAAGCTCGCGTGCACTCCAGCATCCAAACGAACTTCTGATCCTTTCTTGTCAATGTGGTCAAAGGCAGAGCAATCCGTGAGAAGTTTTCCACAAACCGTCTATAGTAGCCTGCCAATCTAAGGAAACTCCTGACCTCGGCAATTGAAGACATCACTGGCCACTCTCGGATGGCACTTATCTTTGATGGATCCACTGCTATGCCCTCTCAACTTACCACGTGGCCAAGAAAAGCCACCGACGATAGCCAAAACTCACACTTTGAGAATTTGGCAAAGATCTTATTCCTCCGCAAGGTATGCAACACCTACCGCAAATGGTTTGCATGATCGGCTTCTGACTGCGAGTAAACTTGGATATCATCGATGAAGACAATCATAAACAGATCCAAGTTCTCTCGGAATGTTCGGTGCATTAGATCCATAAATACCGAAGGTGCATTACATAAGCCAAACGGAATTACGGTGAACCCATAATGCTCGTAGCATGTTCCAAATGCTTTCTTGGGAATGTCACCTTCTCGAATCCTCAGCTGTTAATATCTAGACTTTAAATCTACTTTGGAATAGATGGTTGAGTCCACTAGCTGATCGAACAAGTCGTCTATCCGTTGAATCGGATACTTGTTTTTCTTTGTTAGCTTATTCAACTCACGATAGTCAATACATAACCGTAAACTACCGTCTTTCTTTTTCACAAAAAGAACAGGCGCGCTTCAAGGTGACATACTTGGGCGTATGTATTCCTGTTCTAGCAACTCTTGCAGCTGGACTTTCAATTCAGCCATTTCATTTGGCGCTACGTGATATGGCGAGCGGGCCACGGGTTTCTCACCTAGCACCAACTCAATAGAAAAGTCGATCTCCCGCTGGGGCGGTAACCCAGGAAGATCCTTAGGAAATACAACATTTGAAAACTCCGACAATATCGGAACATCGCTCACACTGGCCTTTGGCTCAACAGACTGAATAAGCGTGAAGAATAACTCCGTGCCTTTCATAATAGCATTGACAACTTGGAGAGCAGACACCAATATCCCGCTCACTCCTCGCATACCAGCGAACTTAGTCTCACACTCAGTATTCTGGACTAGTGTGATCACCTTTGAATTTCAATCATTAAAGGCACGGTGCTCCGAGAGCAAGTCCATGCCAAAGATCACATCAAACTTCGATATCGGTAGCACAGATACACTCAAACCGAAATCCCGACTTCTTATTTGAACTTCAATATCGCAAGATCTATCCGCAATCATCACACAACCATTCGGTAATAACACATTTTTACTATCTGTCGTCACATAACTCGGTACTACAATTCGAGCTACAAATTCCTTAGACAGAAACGAATGCGAAGCATCTGTATCAAAAAGGGCTCTTGCTGGGCTGTTCTGAATCAGGACAAAGCCGGTAGCACACACATCATGCAAAAGCTACATAGAAAGTATGCAATAAAAAAACAAAGCAAGCAATATCTTAAATTGTACCTATGACAATGTCACTTTGCTTTATAGTCTCCTGCTGGCCAAGATTATAAACTCTGGGTTGCGTATGGGATGTAGAGGACTCTACCACTGCTTTTCCCTTCTCATCATAAGACGCACCCATCTTATTTTCTCCCTTTGGCTTAACAACCCTATAATCACGGGCTATATGCCCCACTTTTCCATATGTAAAGTAAGTACGAGACTCCTTCTTTAAAGTAGCTCGCGATGAAACTATCGCAGAAGCTTGCCCATAAGGCTTGGACCTCTTTCCCCACTTCTTCTGGTTGTGCGATTTTCTAGGGCGTGAAGCTTTGAACGCTAGCTTTGTCATAGCCAAGTCCCTTTTTCCTTGCATACGCTTTATGTCCTTCTCCAATGCACACACAGTATCAACCAATGCCTGAAATCCTTGGTTCACCAAACTTGATAGCAGGAACCTCAACTCATCCCGCAATCCTTCGTAGAACCGATTAGTTTTCCTTTGTTCATCCACGAAGATTGACCCTGCATACCATCCCAACCTCGTAAATTCATGCAAGTACGTATCAATGCTACTTTCTCCTTGCATTAATCGTTGAAACTCATTTTCCCTGGCAATGCATTTTGCCTCTGGTAAGTGCTTTACAAAAAACTTTCGAGAGAACTCCTCAATTGAAACTTGTGTTAACGGCCTACACGCTAAATGGTGTAACTCAACCTCTTCCCACCATAACCGCGCCTCTCCTTCAAACATGAAGGTGGTCAAGGTGACCTTCTGACTTTCCTCCGTCCTGATCGCCATCAATATATGGTTGACTCGCGATAACCAATCATCTGCCTGCTGTGGGGATCCAATACCCGTGAACGTAGGTGGATTGAAGCTTATGAATTGCTTTAAAAGTCGTTCAGCTGCTCGCGTATCCACAGCCTCAACCGGTTCGGGTCTTACACCAAAATGATCTGGCACCAACGCCGGCTGTTCCTGCCTGGTCGGCTGAACCAATGTCGGCTGCACCGGTCCGGTCGGCTGAATCATGGAAAATAGTGTCTCAACAACTAAGCAAACTATTTCGCTGATGGAGGAGGTGTGGGTACCTAAGCTAGTGCCACACTCTCATCAGAATCCAGGGGCTCAGACTGCCCAGCACCTCTACGTGTCACCTATAGGTGAACAAGACACATATTAGCGACCTCGCGCAAGCAATAACAACAATATAGGAATGCGTAGGTTCCCCAAACAAGTGTATTTTCATTCCATAGTGGACATTCAAGAGTTCATTAGTTTTAAAGCGGATCTCACTGACACGTGGTCAGAGGATCGAAACCTCCCTGTGATACAAAAAATGTAAATAATACACCCGTTAAATAACATATGATAGAAGGTCCGGTCGGGCCCCCAAACTATATGCCACAAACAGACAGCGAGGTCACAAGTTAATACCAAAACACAATCGCATCCTAACTAAGAGCTTGCTAGCGGAAGATTTTAACAATAAAGATGAACTCATACCAAGAATGTCCACTATATATAAACCATAGTTATATATACAACCAGTAAAAGAAATGTCCAGCTAATACAACTAGGTTAGCCTTAAGGCCTTACAGTTCCTCTTTTCATAGTATGGATTACATACATCTGCGCATAGGCCGGCCATACATGAATAAATGAAAAAAAATTTCGCTTACCCTTCAAAGTCTAGCAGCAACAGCGGAAACAACAATAGCAGGGACTTCATCCCTTCATTTTCCGCTCGGCTCTCCAGCACCTGCACAGGGACAATCCACCCAGAAGGTGGCAAACAAGGCAACGGTCAGCATTCAACTGACCAATTTAAAACAATCCTACCCCTTTCCCGGGGCAGTGGCATTCCTTCCCTGCAGAGTAATGCATCAACAGATATAGCATATCTTGTGCTCTTAAGCAAAAACAATCCATCACAACTGTCTGCAACCCGGCCCGACGATCTATGCACTCAGGCACACATTGGGTACACTATGGGTACACCGACGATCTGTGCACTTTAGGTACACCGGCGAACCGGGATCAACACCATTGAGCATTTAGTCTTGATGTCACGCGGGCCTAAGACTCTCATTATGCTACTGACGAAAGCCCAATGTCTTTGCGCTCTCTTGTACAGCCAACATAACGTAAGTACAGATCCACCCCCCCCACCGTTTCTGAAATAGCCTTGCCATCACCAACCACAATGTAATCGAGGCTACAATTAAAGGCACGGGTTGGTTACACCTTTCCTGTTTGGTAAGAAGTCTTTTAAGAGCTCGCAGCTCACAATAGACATAATGTCCGCTAAGGACTGGCTTCACAATCAAAAAGGGGAGTTATGCCACCATCCTTCGCAGTCGCTTGGCGGGTTCAACAGAACTCTCTATCTGCACCCAAACTCAAGCCAAACCCTGCAGTTCCTACAGTTCCAGAAAACTAGTCTTTTATAGCATACAACACGAGCATTACAAGGTTGTTTTACTATAATTCCTCATTCCAGTACTTCCTGCTACTTCCCTTCATAGGCACAACCCATTGACTCCAGAAACTAAACGTTTATACGCGGAGTCTTCTCCGGTTCTCAATATGCAACATCACGAATCCAGACCAACTTGTCCAGATTGGCTTCACACAGCATGCTTATCCCATATTACACAATTCCGGGTCTAAATGCAGACTCAATTGGGGATAACAACTATTAACCCACGGGGATCACTTACTCTTCCACCTTTTGGTGGAGGATCCCATGCTTATGCATAAAGGAGACTTCACTTGTCCAAGAAGGAAGATCGTTAGCCTTGACGATCACTTGGGAGCCATAAAAATTCTAGCTGGTTGGAAAGCACCGCAGTAGCTTTGCCTTAATAGAACTGGCCTCGGATCTCGAATCGTAACTCGGGAGCTCCACTGGTGGCTAGATCTTCTCCTCCTTTTCCTTCCTCCTCTCCCTTCTCTCTTCTCTTTTAGAAAGAGAATAATCCAAAGCATGAGTGAACTCTTCACTAAAAGCCTTGACTTAACCCAGCAAGAAAATATCTGGGCCATTGGATCTCGGATGAAAGAAAACGAATGACCACAAATCTCCACAAAAGTCTAATATTTTGACTGACATGGCCTATGACACGCCCGTGTCACAGGCCGTGTACTTTAAGCAATACATGAGAAGACTCACCCAGACCAGAGCACGGGCTTAGACATGCCCGTGTCAATCACATGACACGCTCGTATCACCTAGTACACGCCTGTGTCGAGGGGCATGTCCCTCAATTGAAATAGGATCAACATTCCCGAAAAGAACATGGCTGGGGCACACGCACGTATACTTAGCTGTATGCCAAACACACCCCTATGACACGCCTGTGTCACAGGCCATGCGCCATACTCAACGCCACTCGGTTACCAACCCGAGCAGGACACGACCTCAGACACGCCCGTGTCCCTGGCCATATCACCTCTCAACGATCGTCGACTGCGTGGCGTTGAGTGCTCGAGACGACACAAAGAAGGACACGTCCGTGTCCCAGGCTGTGTGCCTTACTCAATGCTCTCTCGAGACCAAACACACACCCAAGAAAACAGAGCATGACATGCCCTGGGACACGCTCGTGTCCAAGGCCGTGTCAGCCAGGCTGAACCCCATTTTATGAATTTTGGGATTTTTGGGTGTTGCACGAATACCGTAGTACTCATGGATGATCTGCAGGAGTGGGTCAGCTTCACCTTTCCTGTTCGGCACTAAGCCTTTTAAGAGTTCCCAACTCACAATAGCCATACTGTCTGTAAGACCCCATTTTTTTATTTTTAAACCACCAGTGTCTTAGGCCTAGAACCTCCGCTTTGCGGCGACGCCTTCACGCCCGAGAAGGTCATCACTATAAAACCCCGATCCTTCTGGTCGATTCGATCACAAAATATTAGCAAAATAATAAAGATAAGTCCATAAAAATCACATATATAGTAAATAATGCCCACGAAGGGAGAGTCCACTAAAAGTAGGGCTCGTGCCCGGTACATCAACATCCTCACTACATATCACTCAGCGCGGAAGAAAAAACTAAAACATCTACTATCATTCAGAACTCATAGTCCAAGCTATCTGAACTCCGGTGCTAGACTGTCCCATCTCCTTGCGTGCCTACCTCTGGGGCTACTCCTCCATGCTGGGCTTCACTGTCCCCTAAAATGATGTTGTTCGAAAACCGTTAGTCTAAGAGACTAAGTATATCATCCCCCGCCCCTTCCCTTATGGATCTTAGGCACCAAGCGGAGAGGAGGAAAGGACAGGAAATGAAGGTGGAGAATAACAAAGTAACAGGTGACGACGGAACAAATCTAGCATTTCTAGGAGTACATGTGACAGTAATGAATATATGAAAGACTGAATATATAATATGTAACCTTAACTTATATGAAAACACATAATCTAAAGGATCTTCTACAAGGCTCCTATCGTATAAAAAGTCTCATATCAATTTATATGATGGGGTGTCGGTTTTGTAGCAGCATGTATATATCTACAGAGTAAAAACTTTAACTTATAAACACGCTCACGCGAACTTATAAGCCAAGGGGTCGTATTGTAGGGCCTATTGTATAAAGCGTCCCATACAACTTCATACAATAGGTATCAGGGTAAAATGCATTGATGATGGTATGACATGCAAAATATGCCATGATGTTAACATGCAAGTGCAACTCACCCACTCGACTCTATGTTCACAGACCTTTAGTTCCCCCTTTCTGGAGCCTAACCTCCCAGGATACCTTCGTAGTGGCAAATAGAAGCGGTGGGTTGGGACTCGCCCACCTCTAAACCAGTAATTACACTACCAGTCAGACCTATCGTATGCCTCGACGCTGGGGCACTAAGCAGAGCTCCTGCGTACTCTTGCTGGCTGGCGCACTGGACTTTACTTAGCAAAATGCTAAACCACACTTGCCGAGTCAACGTATTGGCGTTAGTGCATTGAACCTCCAATACCGAAGACTCACCACCTTATTCTTTATGCACATACAACCTTATGTATCAGCTTTCGAGCCAAATCTCCCTGGACCATCCCGTCCGTCACAACCAACAACCGAGCCTAAGCTCCCGGGCCATCCTGCCCATAATCAAACCACCGAGCCAACTACTCGTGTGACCCAACCTAACATCTCGAGACTTCAAGGTGAGTGAATGTGAATCCCTAATTATGTTAGTTACTCTTGCAATTTAGTTTGCCTACATTTTAGGTTAGCCCTGGACTGCCCCCGGCATACCCCGTGAAGGGCTCTCAAAGGGCACTAGGAATTACGATGGGCTGAAGCTCAAAGTTTGGTTTCGCAAGGCACTTATTATTATTGGTTAATACACGACTGTTGATCCCTTTAGTATTAACCTGGTTCTAACCCTAATGAGTTTTGACCATGTCTCCCCCTTCACAGGATACAGGATCTTTCGTCGCTCGCGAGTACCACCTAATATTAGACAACTCTATAATCCTACTCTTCCCATCTTCCAATGGTATAGTCCAATCCACTTACCAAAATCAGTAAACACAATCCCATCTCCCAACGACCATTCCCCATGTTAACACGTTTTCTGCAGTTTTACTAAACGTAGACCATCCTAAGAAATATGATGTATACAATGGGAGGTACTCCAAATTATTATCCAATATACCTATAATAATTATTGGGGGTCTACCATGACATGTTTAGCCTAAATCCAGAATTTCATAATTATCCTAATTTACTTAATAATTTATTTAATTTCCTAAGAAATCCAAATACCTTAGTTTGAACATGAAGTACCTTTTTCAGGCATGTAAAATGCTCCACGAATTTATGATAAATACAAGATGACTATTTAATAGTAAATTCAATATATCCGAATTTTCAGCAAGGTTTATGCCTTGATCCATAATTTTAAATATAATCACATAATTAAAATCTAATGAAGTAAATATTGTAAATAAGCTTCAAAAAATTATGATAAAATTCAAGCATGGCTAATATGCCCTAAAAACACTTCTGACAAATTTTCCAAACTTCTTAAAGAATAATGAGCTCACATTTTAATTTAAAAATATAATCCTCATTCATACATTATTGAAACAACTACTACAATTATTCACCTAAAAATTATGGTAAAATTTCCTCATGTATATATTGACATAAGTACACATTTAAATGAGTTCCATAATTTTCAAACCATTATTGAGCTCTGAATCTAATTTGGAATATAATTGCATTCTTAAAAGCTTGTGAAGAAAGTACTGAAAATACATATCTAAAAATTATAATAAAATTCAAGTATGGGTATATTGACCTAAATTACCCTCTGCCCAATTTTCATAACTTCCTATTAAACAGTGTGATAATAATAATTAAAAGATTATCAAGGGCAATTACATGTACTATAAAGGAGGTACTAAATGTATTGTTCCAAAATTACCAATAAAATAACCAGAGATTCTACTTAACTTTAAGACCATAATAGCCAAGTTTCATGACTTTTCATTAAGTTTTGGTGGCCTATCATGTATGTATAAGGGTTGTGCCCTAAACTAGGGTTAGGGTTTCGAGGGGTTTATCCATCTTCAAATCATCTAAGATTTTTACCAGAGGACCTTAGCTACTCTAGTTTTTTCTCTACCAAATTTAAAGTCCATTCAACGGCATTTGACCCCATACCCTTCTCAAACCCCCAAAGTCCAAACTTAGGGTTTGAACTTGGGTCCTAGGGCAATCCTACAAAAAACCACCCCATAATCCATATGAGTGTGTTATATGTCATGTCAAACTAGTGTCCCAAACTTCAGCATCTGTTGAGGTGGTTTGGCCTCCCAAACCATAAGGTGCATTTTTGACCTAAATACCCTTCTAAGGGCAAGACTAGGGCTTACTCATTCCCCAACCAAATCAACTCAAAATGAGGTGAAATTTTGTAAAACACCTCATGATGACCCCAAGAACAACTCACAAAAATTTGGGAGGGTTTTGAAGTCATTAGGTCCCCTAATTAACTTAGTCTTGGGTAATTAAATAATTTGAAAAACTATAGAAAAAATATCCCCAAAAATTCTCATTTTTGAGCAGGACTTAGGTATAATTTAGGTGACTCCCTGTCCAAGTTTCAGGTCACTTAAAAAAGGAATTAAGTTGGGGCACACATTTTAATCTCTGTCTAGCCCTAGGTATAGCCCCCACCAAAATGAGTATTGTGGTCAAACTACTTATCCAAATTGGTTGAAATAAATTTTTAAATAAAGTGGACTCACAGATCTACAAATTTAATGTTGACCATTTTCTCTGTAAAAGACTTTAAGTATTTTAAAATTTATTTACAATGTAGCTGAATATGTGTTATAAAATTCACTAAAATGAAATATTAATATAATGCTCCTGCACGGATCTTGATGCAAGATCCTACGGTTCTGGCTTATCTTCTTCCTCCAGCCGACGGGTAGGATTGACCAGACCTGGAACTTCTACCATCTACCACCATCGGCCACCCGGCCACCTACCTGGCCGGCCACCGCCACAACCACCTCTATCGAGGTGGAGGCTATTTCAGGCGGTGGCACAGATGCCGGAGGGCCCTTTTCTAGCGATCCCTATAATCTCAATTTTAACAGAAAAACCATGAAAACGAATGCTCTGATCGGGCTCAATTGAGCCCGATTTTTATTCTAAAAGATCCATACGATCTACCCATAGCAGAAGAAGAAGGGGAGGACCTTATTTGCGGCCTAGAGGTGGGTTTATCGTCGGGATGCAATTTCTGATAGTGGCGCTGCTCGGTTTCTGCAATAGTACAGTGAACTGCTCCAGCTCCTTCAAGTAAGGTGTGTAAACGACTCCTAGGAGTCCAGTGAAGTTTTTAAGACATTGAAATGGGGGAGGGGGTGGTCATGGCATCAATGCCATTAATGGCCATAAATGGCTTGGCTCGGCCATGGTGGTGGGGAGGTGAATTGGGCTCAATCCATCCAAAAATGACTGGAAACTCTTCCTCTTCCCCAGATGAGTTGAATCCAGCCCTTAATGGAGGGAGGAGAAGGGCCTTCCTTCATGGCACAATTAATGGCCATGAATGGTCTTTCTCGGCCATGGTGGTTCTGTGCATTCCAGCCAATGAAAATGGCTGGAAAAGCTCCTGATCTTCTCAGAGCTGTTAGGCGAGATGAACCAAGCAAGTAAGAAGGGCCCTTGACTTCCCTATGCCATGAATGGCTTTTACATTCTTTTCTCTCTCCTCCATTAAAGAGGAATTTGGAGTTTTCTCTCTCCTTCCCTTCATGGCTGAATTATGTCATTTCCCTAGCCTAAATGCAGCCCACTAAGCTAATATAAAGTGGTTAGGTGGTGGTTTGCCCAAGTGGCTAGGGGCTTGAGCTAGAGTTAGCCCTTTTTGAGCTAAGTTTGACCTGACCTTTCTTAGGGTTGACTTTGTTTTAATTGACCTTTTGTGTCACCATCAATGGGTCTTTGGTGACCTATTGGCCTCCCCTAGGGTCGAAGTAGCGATGGGTAGATCACTTGACCCTTAATAAGGCACTTTAACCACTTTGGGGTTTGAGTTGACTTTGTTCAACTTAGCAACTAGGGTTGACCCCAATGGGTCCTTTGTGACCCATTGACCCCACTCTATGGTTAGGAGGGCATGTGTGGGGTCCACTTGGCTAAGGGAAGACCAATTAACCCTTTGTAAGTCAGTTTGACCCATTTAGGGTTAGGGTTGACTTAGGTCAACTTAAGCTCTAAGGTTGACCCTAATGGATCTTGGAGACCCGTTGACTTCACTCTAGGTATAGGGAGACCTTGGTAGGGTTGGTTGTGCTCATTAGGGCACTTTGCCCTGAGCTAGGGCATCTTGCCCTATATAGGCCTAAGATGATCCTAGGTCAACTTGGCCGTCCTAGATTGACTCCAATGGACCCTTTGGGCCTTTTAACAGATTGGTGCGGTAATGGTTGGGTCTTGGAGTCTCATGATCATCCTATACTAGGGTTTAGGAATCTACTATTTGCAGACCATTCATCCCAGTCACCTTTATTTCTGAGTCCACATGGTCTTTTTGGGCTTCCTAGGGTTTTGTCATGACCTCGTCATGACTAAACCACTCCTAGGTGGTCTAGTTGTCTGAGGGATGTTACAAATCCCAATATATAAACAAAAAATTTCATTCTCGAAATTCTAGTTAGGCCTACAAGGTTTCAAGTATGAAAAGTAAGTTGCAACATCCCGAGAGGTTGTGAGGTATACCTGACTAAAAAGCTCTAGGTCCCTTTGTTTCATCAGATCCTGCAGCTCCCAGGTGTGCTCCTCATGATCGTGATTCCTTCATAGGACCTTGACCAATGGAACCTTCTTGCGACGTAAGACTTATATCCCCTTATCGTCAATCCGGACTAGCTCCAAGTGAACTAACTAATCAGATGCTACCAACCCATCCGTGGATGTAATCTTCTGCTCTGGGCATAGTAGAGCCCTCCTAAGAGAAGATACATGGAATATGTCATGCAAACCTGCCAGCTCAAGTGGCAGCTCCAGCCTGTATGCTAAGGCACTGATCCGCTCCAAGATCGTATAATGCCCCATATCTCGGGCTGAGCTTCTTCTTCCGACCACGCACTGTGGAAACTACATGCATTGGTCGGATCTTTTCAAGAATACACGGTCCCCCACCTGAAACTCCACCTGATGATGTCGAGCATCATAATACTTAGCATGTCTGCTCTGAGCCTCTAACATCCTGTCATGTATCAGCCTCACTTGAGCCTCAGTTTCCTCAACAACGCTGAGCCCAAAACCTTCGTATCCTTATTATGTACCAATGATAACAGAGTCCTACACCTTCATTTGTATAGGGCCTCATAAGGATCCATCCCTATGCTAGACTGGTAGCTATTATTATATGAGAACTCGACCAGTGGCAACAGCTTCTCCCAAGGCTCTCCGCAATATAGAATGCATAGTCGCAGTAGATCTTCCAAGTTTCGATTGGTTCATTCCGTCTGCCTGTTAGTTTAGGGATGAAAATCTATACTGAATGTCATCCGAGTTCCCAAGTAAGTCTGCACTGATATCCATTACCTAGACGTAAATCGTCCATCCCGATCTGATACGATCGTCTTGGGTACACCATCATAACGGTCAAATTGCTCCACAAATTTCTGAACTAGGACACCAACCGAGTCATCCTTCATGATCGAGATAAATCTTACTACCTTCATCAGCCGGTCAACGATCACCCAGATCGAATCATTTCCCGTCCGCGATCAGGGAAGGCCTTGTATGAAGTCCATCGCGATATCTTAGAACTTCCACTCCGGTACTAGGAGTGGTTGCAACAATCCTACGGGGTTTCTGCACTACGCCTTCACCAGCTAGCATGTCTCGCAGTGGGTCACAAAGTAGGTGATATCCTTATTTATGTCTGGCCAATACATGGTCTTCTTCAGATCCGGAGTTATCTTAGTAACTCCCGGGAAAACCGAATACCGGTTGTAGTGGGCCTCCGTTATGATATCCTCCCGGACATGGCCTCCCTCTGATATATAAACCCATCCTCTGAAGCATACCCGGTCATCTTTCAATGTGTAATCTGAAGTAGTACCTGTCTCCAAGTCCCGGAATATCGGCTCCAGCTTGGAATCCAGCCTTTGCCCATATCTAACTCGGTCTTGAATGTCATCTGTGACACTCATCGCTGCTAAATAATCCTCATAAAGTTTGGGGTCATCAGACCACACTATCTTGATGTGCATATCTTCTAATCTCTACACCAGCTCCATGGACATAATCTAGGGCTCTGCTCTAGAGGTAGAGGCTCTACGACTCAGCGCATCAGCTACCACGTTCGCCTTCCCTGGGTGGTAGTGCATCTCCTACTTGTAATCTAATAGAAACTCAACCCATCGTCTATGCCTGATATTTGTTGCGCGCTAGGGTTCGAAGAAAATAAACGCAACCGAACTAGCAACCCGATGAGGCAAGTATACCTATCGAATTGTAGCAAGGCGAAACAAGTGTCGTATTGAAATCCGGGAACTGTTGGCTAAGCTTACTCACACGAACGCTATTATCTTATCGACGGAAAAACTAGAGTTTTAGAAAATCTAAGTGCAGGGGAGAAAGTAAAGCTATTCTAGAAAAAGAAACACTGCAATTAAGAGGGCTATTAAGTAAACAACTAAGCTAGAAAGGAAACTACTGCAGTTAATTAAAGAGCACAAGACAGGTGATTACTACGAAAGGTAGAAAATATGAAATGGAAATGCACCCGATCAAGATTCACCTCGGCTAAAGACGATTAAGAAAATGCGATAAAAATCTAAACTTAATAGGACAAGGGTCCTTGACCGTGGAGGTTCCTAAAGCTTGAACACGCTTCTCTCGAAGTCGTGCCCAACTGAGTTTAGGAAGGTCCGACCGACTCTCGTCTAAATCGGAGGCCTAAAACTCGCTTTACGCGGTGAACCCCACTATTGGATTTTACTCCAATCCGGGAGATTTGGACGTTTGCCTCTCTCGAGGGGTGCGTATAACTCCCTTTACTCTTGAATGCTCACTTCATTCTTTCGGCCTCTCGGCTAGCCCAGAATGAAAGCAAAGGCGGAGGGTATATATCGAAAATATACCTCTGACCCGTGATAAATCAAGAGTAATTCAAGGCCCTAACCTAAAAAGAAAAGATTAATTAAAACATCATAACATAATCGCTCTAACCTCGGATCATCAAGATCGAGTACAATGAGGATTAGTTAATCATAATGGAGTGGAGGAGGGGAGATGAGTAGGAAAACATAAGAAGAACACAAGCTAAGGGAAGAACAATTTTATTAATGAAAAAGGGCAAGTTACACTAATGAAAATAAAATTACAAGTGCATGAAAATTAAACCCTATTCTAGCCCTACATTAAGCACTAAGCAAGAAGAAAATTACATTAAAAGCTAGCACAAACTAAGATTAAACTAGGGTTAAACAAAAAGTACAAAGAGAGGGGGAGAGAGAGAGAGAGAAAGCATGAAAAGGATCAAGAAACAAAGGGGCAGCACCTCCCCCACTCAACCAAAGCTTCCTGAAATGGGGGGGAGGGGGGCTCAATTTATAGATTTTTTCTCGGGTTGGTCACGCCCTCTGACACGCCCTAGGGGGGGCGTGTCAGGGGGCGTGACAGGTACGGATTTGACCTCGGGCTCTGGATTTTGGCGGGAGGGATGATTGCTTCGGTACGTCGGTGGTCACGCCCTAGGTCACGCCCGTGACAGGGGGGCGTGACAGGCATGTCATGTCCAAATCATTGGTCGGAAATCCGTCAGTCGCCGAAAAAGGAAGGTGTCACGCCCATGTCACGGGCGTGACATGGGGCGTGACAGTACTATTTACGTGCTGAGGCGGGAGGGCATTTAATGCGGCGGCAGCTTTGCGGTAGAGGGCGACACGCCCCTGGTCACGCCTAGTGACACGCCCAGGGAGGGCGTGACAGGGGGGCGTGACAGCAGTTTTGACCATTTTCTGTCCCTTCCAGCAGGTGTCCTCGGGATCGGGTGACACGCCCTAGGTCACGCCCAGGGAGGGCGTGACAGGGGGGCGTGACAGGCCATTTTGGCAATTTTTCTGAAAACCTGCAAAAAGACAGGAAAAAGTTAGTGGCAATAAAATTTACATAAAAAGGATAAAAATAAACTAATAATAGACAAAATTTGTACAATATAAAATATAAAATACGATAATAGTTTAGGCTACAAAATGTATTATCAAATTCCCCCAAGCTTAAGCTTTGCTTGTCCCCAAGCAAAAATATAAAAACTAGATATTTATAAAAAGGACTAATCAAAAAGTTATAATTATGCCTACACAAGTACTATGCGAAATTCTTAGTAGGGAAAAGGTGAAATGTAAGTCTAAAACAATTATTTAGATATGGTAAAACTTTTATAAACTTTACTTAATAAAAACAAATCATCCAAAATTTTAACGAGATTTTTTTAAATGGACTTAAGTAAAGCAACGAAAATGAAAAACACGCATTGAGTTGTTACTAGATCCAAGCAACGTATTATAATTATATCAATTTAATTATCAAAAATCTAGGTTTAAATCTAAAACTAAAACTGATTTACTATTTTTCTTTTCTTAGTTGTTAAATAAAAAATCAAAAAGCGTGAATCAAAAGGACTTAAATAGGACAGAAACGTTTGGTTTAGGAAAATGATTAGGAGCGGAATTCAAAGATAAACGTGAAGGTTTTAAAATCACACTAAACCAAAGCAAAGAGTTTCAAAAATTTTCATAAAAATATATACACATTTTTTCTCTTTGTTTTTCATTTTTTTTTCCATTTTTTTCCTTTTTTCAAAACAAAGGCCATAAATATTTTTATTTTCCTTTTTGAGTTGGCCAAACCAAAAATTAACATCACTTTTGAACATACTTCTTTTTTTTTCGAAAACCTTTCTCCACAAAAATCACAAAATACCCTATCAAAATCGTCAAAATAATTTATAAAACTCAAAAAGGCTAGTGTGATTCGATAGGTTGGAAATTTTGGCTTTGGTGAAACTGAAATGAAAGGAGGAGCTATCGAATGAAATCAGAAAAAGGCTCAAAAATGGCTAACTAGTGGTAAAAATTTTTTTTTTAGGTTAGCAGGAAAGCTCAAACGAAAACAAAAATGGGCTAAATCATTTTCACGCTTTTGAATTTATTTAAAACAAAGGTTTGAAAATTTTTCAAAAAGCGAGTCCTAGATAATAAAAGAAGATTGATGAAATTAACTTGAAAATAGAAATAATAGGTGACTTGGATCGTTCACATCTACTACGTTATTCAAAAGTTGACTTTACAAAAATTATTCAAAAACGAAAAAGAAAATAGTGGATGATGAATTTTTAAGAAAGTAAAGGAAATAAACAACAAAAAACCATAATAGAAATGCGAGTTTTAGAAAAATATTTCACCTTAACATGCTACCGTGAATTAGAAACACAGCATGGCCAACATTTTACTTGTGAAACATAATAAAAAAGGACGATTAGAAATATTATAATTAACTAAGTTGTTTATAGGAGATTTTGAGTAAAACAAAACTAAAAACTAGGGGTACTATTGAAATACCAAAATGTCTAAACTATTCAAAAACACATATATATATATATATATATTTTAATTTAATTTTGTGGAATATTCTCTTTTTTTTTATTTTGGAAAATTTTTCTCTTTTTTTTTTGGAATTTTAAGATATTCATTTTTTTTTGGAAATATTTACAATATATACAAAAAGAAGATTATTTACACTACGCAAAAATGAAGGAGGAAATCCTCCCCCAAGCTTAAAACAGACATTGTCCTTAATGGCTAAAGAAGGGGATTGGAGAAGGAGAGAAAAATAAAGTACAGAATTGAAAGACAGAATTGAAATACAGGTACTTCCCCGGATTTATTTGCTGCAAAAGCTGAGTGATGTCGCTCCCCGAATGTCTTCTTTGGACTTTGTGATGGATTCAGCAATGTTGGAGCAGGCGATCGCAGAAGCTTCAGCTTGTCGGAGCCGTCCGAGGCAAAAATTGTAAAATAAAGAAAACAGAAAAAGATAACTTGGGTTGCCTCCCAAGAGCGCCCTTTGGTTAAAGCGTCGTTGAGCTCGACGCATCAAAAAAAATAATATTGTCCAAAAATATTGTTGTCCCGAAATAAAATTGTTTTTAGCAAAAAATTAAAAGTTTCAGATTAAAGTTCGTGAAGCAGAAACTTAATAGTGTTTGGACTGACATCATCATCACCAGAGAAATACAGTTTAAGACGCTGACCATTCACTTTGAAATTACCCTTATCAGGGTGAGAAATTAAAACAGTTCCATAAGGAAATACTTCTAAAACAGAAAACGGGCAGACCAGCGAGATTTTAATTTGCCCGGAAATAAACGTAAACGAGAATTATATAAAAGGACTTGGTCGCCCGGCTTAAAGTTTTTAGGGTGCCTTAAGTGTTTATCGTGTAAACGCTTCGTCCGCTCTTTATAAAGTTTATTATTTTCATAAGCATAAGAGCGCCACTCGTCGAGTTCATTTAGTTGGAATTTTCGAAGGTCACCGACTGAGTGGGGATCGAAGTTTAAAAATTTTAAGGCCCAAAAGGCGCGGTGTTCTAACTCTACGGGCAGATGGCACGATTTTCCATAGACCAGCCGATACGACGTACATCCGAGGGCGGTTTTGTACGCTATTCGGTAGGCCCATAGAGCATCGTCAAGTTTGGCTGACCAGTCTTTTCTAGAAGTTCAAACAGTCTTTTCTAATATTCTTTTTATTTCTCTATTTACTACTTCGACTTGACCGTTAGTTTGGGGGTGGTAGGCAGTGGACAGTTTATGCGTAACGCCGTATTTAGTAAGGATTTTGGAAAATTGCGCGTTACAGAAATGGGAACCCCTCTCGCTAACTATTGCGCGAGGCGTACCGAATCTAGAAAATAATTTTTTTAAAAACGTGACTACAACTCGGGAGTCGTTCGTAGGAAGAGCTTGGGCCTCAGCCCATCGTGAAACATAATCAACAGCAACTAAAATATATTTGTTTCCGAAGCTAGAAGGAAGGGGGCCAACAAAATCAATTCCCCAGAGGTCGAAAATTTCGCACTCTAAGAAATAATTTTGCGGCATTTCATTTTTATTAGAAATATTGCCCGACCGTTGGAAACTATCACACCTGCTCACAAAGGCTTGCACGTCTTTAAACAGGCTAGGCCAGTAAAAACCCGCGCAAAGCACTTTATGAGCGGTGCGAGCAGCTTGATAGTGCCCACCTGTCGGACCTTCATGCAAATGTTTTAGAATATCAATTCCTTCATCAAAAGAAACACATCTCCTTATCACTTGATCCGCACAAATTTTGAAAAGATGCGGGTCTTCCCAAAAGTAGTTCTTCAGCTCAGAAAAGAATTTCTTCTTCTGCAGAGAGGAGAACTCTTTTGGGAGCACCCGAGCCACTAGATAGTTGGCGATGTGCGCGAACCAAGGAGAAGTAGATGTATTAACTAAAAGCAGCTTCTCATCAGGAAAATAGTCATTAAAAGATTTTTCATTTAATTTTTCTATAAAGGGGTTATCTAATCTTGATAAATGGTCGGCGGCCAAGTTCTCGGCTCCTCGCTTATCACGGATCTCTAAGTCAAACTCCTGGAGGAGTAAGACCCAGCGAATCAAGCGAGGCTTGGCATCCGTTTTGGCAAGAAGGTACTTGAGGGCCGAGTGGTCCGTAAAAACAATGATTTTTGAAAGTGTAATGTAAGGGCGAAATTTATCAAACGCAAATACTACAGCCAAGAGCTCCTTCTCGGTTGTGGTGTAATTTTCTTGTGCAGATGTGAGGGTTTTACTAGCGTAATAGATGGGGTGGAAGTTCTTAGATATGCGTTGACCTAATACGGCTCCCACCGCAAAACTACTCGCATCGCACATAATCTCGAAAGGAAGGTCCCACACCGGAGCTATCATAATCGGCGCGTTAATTAACTTTTCTTTAATTAATTCAAAGGCAGAAATACAAGAGTCATCAAAAATGAATGGAGCGTCTTTTTCTAAGAGATGGGTGAGGGGCTTAGTGATCTTGGAGAAGTCCTTTATAAAACGACGATAAAAACCAGCGTGGCCTAGGAAACTTCTTATAGCTTTTATGTTTGTAGGTGGCGGCAACTTCTCAATAACTTCTATCTTGGCAACGTCTACCTCAATACCTTTAGCAGAAATTTTATGACCCAAAACTAACCCTTCCCTCACCATAAAATGGCATTTTTCCCAATTTAGGGCGAGGTTAGTTTCTTCGCATCGTTCTAAGACTTTTTCGAGGTTTTCTAAACATCTATCGAAGGTATCGCCGAACACGGAGAAATCGTCCATGAATACCTCCATAATGCTTTCTATGTACTTGTCAAATATTGCGAGCATACATCGTTGAAATGTAGCCGGCGCATTGCATAATCCAAACGGCATTCTTCGGTACGCGAAGGTGTCGAAGGGACAAGTAAACGTAGTTTTCTCTTGGTCCTCGGGAGAGATGGGTATTTGAAAGTACCCCGAGAGGCCATCGAGAAAACAATAAAAGCTATGGCCGGAGAGACGTTCTAAAATCTGGTCGATAAACGGTAGAGGAAAGTGGTCCTTACGGGTGGCGTCATTTAACTTACGGTAATCTATGCACATACGCCAACCCATCACCGTCCGTGTCGGGATTAATTCATTATTCTCATTACTAACTACGGTTATCCCTCCCTTTTTTGGAACTACCTGAACGGGGCTAACCCTCTTACTGTCCGATATCGGGTAGATAATTCCTGCGTCTAATAGTTTCATAACCTCGCCCTTAACTACTTCTTTCATATTCGGGTTTATACGGCGCTGAGGTTGGATAGAGTTACGCGAATTATCTTCCATTAAAATTTTATGTGTACAGAAAGATGGGCTTATGCCCTTGATATCAGAAATTTGCCAAGCAATAGCCCGGCGATGCTTACGTAGAACTAGAAGAAGTTTATCGTTCTGCGTATCCGTGAGGTAGGCCGAAACGATAACTGGTAACTTGGAGTCTTTTTCTAAGAAAGCATACTTAAGGTGTTCGGGAAGTTCTTTAAGTTCTAGGGTAGGGGGTTCTTCATAAGAGGATTTTGAGATTCTTTCTTTTTCAAAAATAATATCTTCATAAACTTTTTTATAAGGAACATAATAAGGGGTGGGGCTAGCAGCCAAGACGGCTTCTTGTACAGATTCAGTGGTAAGGAAAGAGGAAGAACAAAAATCAGAAAACTCTTTTTCAAACTCAGAAAGACAATAAGAAGATTCATCACTTCCTTGCAGTGATTCTGTTGTAAGAGAAGAGGAGCAAAAAGTAGAAAATTCTTTTTCAAAGTCGGAGAGGCAGTAGGAAGAATCATCACTCACGGCGTCTATGAAAAAACATGAGTCATCGTTCGCTAAGGTGTTCTTCATCGAAGGGGTGATAGGAAATGTGACTTCGTCGTCGCCTACTCGAAGAAAGAGCTTACCATTGCTTACGTCAATGATGGCTCGGGAGGTGGCAAGGAAGGGTCGGCCAAGGATCAGGGGAACCTCGACGTCTTCTTCGATGTCCAAAATGACAAAGTCCACCGGGAAGATGAACTTGTCGACTTTCACTAGAACGTCCTCCACTATTCCTAACGGATACTTGACGGATCTATCGGCTAGCTGGATACTCATACGCGTGGGGTTAAGGCTACCAATCCCTAACTTTTTGAACAACGAAAAGGGCATCAGGTTTATACTTGCGCCTAAGTCGGCTAACGCGTATTTAACAAAGAGATCACCGAAGACACACGGGATAGAGAAACTACCCGGGTCACTGATTTTCTTCGGCAAACCGTTTGTTAAAACGGCAGAGCACTCGGCGTTAAGCGTGACGTGCGAAGGATTCTCTAACTTCTTCTTGTTTGTGAGGAGGTCTTTAAGATATTTAGCGTATTTCGGCATTTGTGAAATAGCCTCGTGGAAGGGAAGATTAATGTGGATTTGTTTGAAGATTTCTAAGAAGCGGGAGTACTGATCATCTTGACGTTGTCTATTAAGTTCAGAGGGGTATGGAGGAGTTGAATTATTTTTGAAGATGGGTGGTGGAGTGAGATTATTTTCTAAAGTGGGGGTGATTACTTCTTCAGCAGAGGGTGGAAGCGGAGCAGAGCTTTGATTTTCAAAAGTGGAAGCGGAGCTTTGATTTTTAAAAGCAGAAGCGGAGCTTGCCTCGGGCTCTTCACTTACCATACCGGAGACTTGCTTCCCACTCCGAAGAGTTATAGCTTTCGCTTGCTCTCTCGGGTTGGGTTCGGTATTGGAAGGAAGAGACCCTGCGGGTCGCTCAGAAATTATTTTCGCGAGCTGTCCTACCTGATTTTCTAAACTTTTTACGCTTCCGGTTAAAGTTCTTATGGTAGCGTCATTTGTGGTGATATATTTAGAAAGTAATTCCTCCAAGCTCGGAGGTTTTGGGTAATTTTGAAGAAGTGGTGGTGGTGGTGGTTGTGCAGAAAAATCATTTTGCGGAGGTGGGCGCATCGCATTCGATGGATTACTCCATGAAAAGTTCGGGTGATTTCTTAAAGCGGGGTTATAACTATTCGGAAAATTAAAACCAGGCGGATGAAAATTAGCAGCAGAAAAATTATTAAAAGCAGTTCTAGGCAAATTATTAACATAATCTAAATGTTCTGGAGTAGGGGTTGTAGATTCCCATACCTGAGGGGCGGAGGCAGCAGTCATCTCCGTGATTTTTTTGCTTAGGATTTCTACTTGCAGAGCGAGCTGGGAGACGTTGTCCACTTCATAGATACCTGCAGGCTTGTTCGGGCGGGACCTAGGCACATTCCACTGATAAGTGTTCATGGCCATATCCTCAAAAAGCTCAAGAGCGGCTTCCGGGGTCTTATGATTTAAAGTACCGCCAGAAGCTGCGTCTATCATTTGCTTCGTGCTTTGATTTAGCCCGTTATAAAACGTCTGCACTTGTAACCATACAGGCAGCGCGTGATGTGGGCATTGTCTTAATAATTCTTTAAATCTCTCCCAGGTTTCGTAAAGGGTTTCAGAGTCTATTTGTCCGAAGGCAGAGATGTCGTTCCTAAGTTTTGCAGTTTTGGCGGGCGGAAAATACTTTGCCAAAAATTTTTCAGTTAATTCATTCCATGTGGTTATGCTATTTTTCGGAAGTGTGTTAAGCCACTGCTTAGCTTTAGTTCTTAGAGAGAAGGGGAAGAGTCTTAGCCTGATCGCATCATTTGTGACACCATTTATCTTGAAGGTGTCGCAAATTTCAAGAAAGCTAGCTATATGTGCGTTCGGATCTTCATCTTGAAGTCCGTCAAATTGCACATATTGCTGCACCATTTGAATTATGCTAGGCTTTAGTTCAAAGTTATTATTTTCTATAGTAGGGCGGACTATACTCGATTCTGTTCCCTCGAGGTTCGGTCGTGCATAATAGGACATAGTCCTTTGAACGGCCTCATCTACGTTGGGTTCTTCCATTCTTAAAGTATTAAATGACTCGGAGTCCTCAACCGGTACTTGGATAGTAGGACCTTGAAATCGCGATCTTCTCCGAAGAGTACGCTCAATTTCGTGGTCCAAGTCCAAAATAACCGACGGACTCCCGCGGGTCATGCACTAAAAGAACAGAAAAGAGGAAGAGAAAGAGAAAAAGGATAAACTAGAAAGAAAAACTAGATTTAGAAAATTAAATAAATTTTTTTTTTCTTTTTGAAATAGATTTTTTTTTTATATAAATTAACTCCCGAACTTCCCAAGGACTACCCCGTGAAGGGTTCGCAAGGTACTAGACAAGACAGTGGCGCTTAAAGCCCTTTGCCCTTTTCGAGAGAATTAGGTGGCGTAGAAAAATTGTGAGGTTGGTTTCTATTAAGAGCGGTGATAATTTTTTTTTTGATTTTTTAAAACTTTAAAGAAAGGGGATGAGAAAGAGAAGAGATAAAATTAATAGGTTCGTGTTTTCAAAATATCAACGGAAGTTGGGTCCCCGGCAACGGCGCCAAAAACTTGTTGCGCGCTAGGGTTCGAAGAAAATAAACGCAACCGAACTAGCAACCCGATGAGGCAAGTATACCTATCGAATTGTAGCAAGGGGACACAAGTGTCGTATTGAAATCCGGGAACTGTTGGCTAAGCTTACTCACACGAACGCTATTATCTTATCGACGGAAAAACTAGAGTTTTAGAAAATCTAAGTGCAGGGGAGAAAGTAAAGCTATTCTAGAAAAAGAAACACTGCAATTAAGAGGGCTATTAAGTAAACAACTAAGCTAGAAAGGAAACTACTGCAGTTAATTAAAGAGCACAAGACAGGTGATTACTACGAAAGGTAGAAAATATGAAATGGAAATGCACCCGATCAAGATTCACCTCGGCTAAAGACGATTAAGAAAATGCGATAAAAATCTAAACTTAATAGGACAAGGGTCCTTGACCGTGGAGGTTCCTAAAGCTTGAACACGCTTCTCTCGAAGTCGTGCCCAACTGAGTTTAGGAAGGTCCGACCGACTCTCGTCTAAATCGGAGGCCTAAAACTCGCTTTACGCGGTGAACCCCACTATTGGATTTTACTCCAATCCGGGAGATTTGGACGTTTGCCTCTCTCGAGGGGTGCGTACAACTCCCTTTACTCTTGAATGCTCACTTCATTCTTTCGGCCTCTCGGCTAGCCCAGAATGAAAGCAAAGGCGGAGGGTATATATCGAAAATATACCTCCGACCCGTGATAAATCAAGAGTAATTCAAGGCCCTAACCTAAAAAGAAAAGATTAATTAAAACATCATAACATAATCGCTCTAACCTCGGATCATCAAAATCGAGTACAATGAGGATTAGTGAATCATAATGGAGTGGAGGAGGGGAGATGAGTAGGAAAACATAAGAAGAACACAAGCTAAGGGAAGAACAATTTTATTAATGAAAAAGGGCAAGTTACACTAATGAAAATAAAATTACAAGTGCATGAAAATTAAACCCTATTCTAGCCCTACATTAAGCACTAAGCAAGAAGAAAATTACATTAAAAGCTAGCACAAACTAAGATTAAACTAGGGTTAAACAAAAAGTACAAAGAGAGGGGGAGAGAGAGAGAGAGAAAGCATGAAAAGGATCAAGAAACAAAGGGGCAGCACCTCCCCCACTCAACCAAAGCTTCCTGAAATGGGGTGGAGGGGGGCTCAATTTATAGATTTTTTCTCGGGTTGGTCACGCCCTCTGACACGCCCTAGGGGGGGCGTGTCAGGGGGCGTGACAGGTACAGATTTGACCTCGGGCTCTGGATTCTGGCGGGAGGGATTATTGCTTCGGTACGTCGGTGGTCACACCCTAGGTCACGCCCGTGACAGGGGGGCGTGACAGGCATGTCATGTCCAAATCATTGGTCGGAAATCCGTCAGTCGCCGAAAAAGGAAGGTGTCACGCCCATGTCACGGGCGTGAAATGGGGCGTGACAGTACTATTTACGTGCTGAGGCGGGAGGGCATTTAATGCGGCGGCAGCTTTGCGGCAGAGGGCGACACGCCCCTGGTCACGCCTAGTGACACGCCCAGGGAGGGCGTGACAGGGGGGCGTGACAACGGTTTTGACCGTTTTCTGTCCCTTCCAGCAGGTGTCCTCAAGATCGGGTGACACGCCCTAGGTCACGCCCAAGGAGGGCGTGACAGGGGGGCGTGACAGGCCATTTTGGCAATTTTTCTGAAAACCTGCAAAAAGACAGGAAAAAGTTAGTGGCAATAAAATTTACATAAAAAGGATAAAAATAAACTAATAATAGACAAAATTTGTACAATATAAAATATAAAATACGATAATAGTTTAGGCTACAAAACGTATTATCAATATTCAGCTCCTTCTACGTGTCCACATACTTCAAATTTATGTGATCGGAGTATATGTCACAGTGGACACCGTACAGATATTGCAGCCAGATTTTTGGAGAAGACACGACCGCTCTCAATTCTAAGTCATGAAAAGGGTAGTTCTGCTCATGCTTCTTCAGCTGGCAGGAAGGCTAAGCAATCACGTGGCCTTTCTGCATTAGCACTGCTCCTAAGCCCTGGTAGGAAGCATCATTGTAGACCTGGAATCCTTCTCTCCCAGAAGGAAGGTCAAGAATAGGAGCCGAGGTGAGTCGATCCTTTAGCTCCCGGAAAGCCGTCTCGCACAGTGGGGTCTTGATCAAGGGCACATCCTTCCTCATCAGGGATGTGAGTGGGAGGGTAATTTGAGAGAATCCCTCCACGAACTTCCGGTAATAACGGGTAAGTCCCAAAAAACTATTTACGTATGTCGCCGCCTTCAGCTGCGACCAATCCCGAACTACCTAAATCTTTTCCGGGTCCACTGCCAACCCAGCTCCACTGATAATATGGCCTAGGAAGGCCACCTCGTTCAACAAGAATAGGCATTTGCTGAACTTCACAAAAAGGTGTTGCTCTCGTAGTCTCTCTAGAGTTAATGTCAGATGTCGTGTGTGCTCCTCCCCCATCCTCGAATAGATGAGGATGTCGTCAATAAACAAGATGACGAACACATAAAGATAATCCTCGACACTCGGTTTAAGAGGCTCATGAATGCCGATGGTGCATTCTTAAGCCCGAAGGGCATCACGGTAAACTCGAACAACCCATATCTGCTACTGCAGGCAGTCTTTGGAATGACCTCCTCAAAAATCCGCAGCTGATAGTATCCCGACCTCAAATCCAGTTTTGAGAAGAAATTTTCCCCCTCCAGCTGATCAAACAACTCGTCTATCGTTGGCAATGGATAGGTATTCTGTACTGTTAGTCTGTTAAGTGCTCGGTAGTCGATGCATAATCTGAGTGTCCCATCATTCTTCTTAATGAACAACACCGGTGCTCCCCATGGTGAAGAGCTCGGCCGGACAAATTTGGCTTCCACTAGTTCCTGCAGTTTACTTCAAAACTCTGTCAACTCCTTCAGGTCCATCCGTTATGGAGCTATAGATGCTGACTTATCCCCCAGCACTAGCTGTATGTGGAAATCCTGCTCCCGGAGCGGGTGTAGCCCTGGCATCTTCTCTGGGAATATGTCAGCAAAGTCCAACACCACCGAGATATCAGAGATGGAATCCTTGGCCTCGGCCATTTCAAAAAGCACCTCGTTGACTTCCTCTCCCCGCAGGTTGGCCTTGACGCCCTGCACCAATGATAACAAGAGAGTGGGTATTGGTCTAATACCTTCGATGACAATATGGGAATCCCCATGCCTTACAGTGATCCTCTTTTACAGGCAGTCAATCTGGGTATGGTTCCATTGCAGCCATGTCATGACCAGGATCAGATCATAGGCTGGAATACTTAGGATCATTACTGGTGCTTCGAATGCCTTCCCACCGATCTCCGCCTCCATATTGCAGTGGGCAGAGGTGAATTACTCCGATCCGTCGGGTAGTCGTATCCTCATCATCAAGCCTGTGAATCGCTCCACGCCTTCCAACCCTTCTACGAAGGCCTCTGACATTAACGAGTGCAAAGCACCTGTATTGAACAGCGTATAAGCTGGCCTACTGCTGATGAAGACTATGCCTGGGGTAGTTAAATATCTTAGAAATCTCGTTTTGATTTTCTTTCCTAGTCTGTCAATTATATATCCATGAATCTAATTATTTAGGAAAGAAATAACCTAAAATTTACCGGCGTACCTGTGATCACTTGCTTCGAGTTCCATGGTTGAGCCAGATCCATGCATACACTTGCTCCCTCTCCTGCCTGCGGTCTCTGCCTTGGAATCCATATCCTCGGCCTACAAAATACTGAGCAGGCGGTGGTGCTGGTAGTGGGGCCCCCTTCATAGGGAAGTTTCTCCAGATATGCCCTACCTGATGAAAGTTGAAGCACTCTGGCGGGGTATATGTCATACCCAGGTCTCTGCATCTCCCATATCTGGAGAGGCTGAGGAGCCATCACCACTGGTTCCCTCTACTCCTTTCTCACCCCCTGACGAGGCTGGTCCTCTGCCCTTCTCCCATCTCTCACAATGGCAAAGCAGCCCCGCCGCTGATAATTTCTGGCTCCCCGGCCCTGATCCTCAGTTGGTCGCTTCTGGCCTCGAGTAGTGTGACAATCTGCCTCAATCTTTATCGCCATCTCTAATATCAGAGGAATTGGCCTGTCGGATACGAACAATAGAGCCTCCCTCAGATCCTCTAGCAGGCCCTTATAGAACATTTTGGTGTATCCTGCCTCATCCAACTGATAATAATCTGCAAACCGTGTTAGATTATTGAACTCCCGGTGGTACTCCACCATCGCCTTGTTGCCTTCCCTCAACTATAAAAATCTGTCTTCCAGCTCAACAGTAGAAATTAAGAGCGCACCATCAGTGGCGCACGACCAGTGGTCATGCGCATCGATGGTCAATAATCGTTCACTCTGCTCTAGAGATACATGCAACAGTCAGAAAAAAATAGTATATATGCGCACGATCAGTGGCGCACGACCGGTGGTCGTGGCGCACGACCGGTGGTCGTGCACACTGGATCCCATGATCGTGTAATTAGAAAAGACAGAACTCAAGAAAATTTGGGATAATGCGCATAAGCAGTGGCACACGACCATTGGTCGTGCGCACTATGTCCAATGCTTGTGCGAAAGCCCCATATAGAAATTGGAAAAGTGGAGAATAGTGCGCATGATCAGTGGCTCACGACCAGTGGTCATGCGCTATAGGTCCAATGATCGTGCGTAGTGTTCCTATACTATTTTGGAATTTTATGAATAGATCGCGCATGACAAGTGGTCGTGCGCTAAAGAGTCAACTGATCGTGTGCGTGTAAAAATGCATGACTATTTCCCCTTAGGCAGGAAACTTTCCAAAACAATCAGGAACACGCTCACCACCTTTGTACCTGCAGTAAAAAAAGCAGACCAACCGAAATGGGCGTACTACAGTCTCCAAACATAGCCAAACACCAAGTAGGGCAAAAGAAAAATAACTATGAAATCATAATGAAAGCGGGCCAAAAGTGCACTTATCATGGAATTGACATAATAACAAATATGAACAGATATGACTCTAAAGTATAGTGATTCAACGAGAAAACTAGCCCAGATGAGTCCAAAAATATGTATATTACTTGGACTCATCACACCCCCAGACTTAAACATTTGCTCATCCTGAGCAAATCATCACTCCGTGGAATAGAAAATAGTTACTTGGCTTAGTAATTTTCGAATACAGTAATTAGAGAAATCAAATATATCATGGGCATAGAAAATATAGTAGACAAACATTTTAATTATACTACAGAATTCATACTTTTCGACAGGTGTAAATAAATTTTGTATCTACTCAAAATTGGAATTCTGGAGAATCATTCGGTCATATGTAGGAAGAAAGTAGGCATCCCACTAAGGTGAGCTTTGCCAAAGCCCGGGGCTCAGGGTCGCCGCCAAATGAATCCACCAATGTCAGTGACCATATGCTTACCCGTTAACACTCTCTCCATGGTGCTAGTTCGACTCAAGCGTGAATACGTAGGACTTTAGGAGAATCATGGGGCTTAGGCTAAAGATTGGTAGTCAAAGATAAACATGGAGGCTACACGCAACCCAAGCGAGCAAACAACAAACTAAAACCAAAAAAACCCCTCAGAATTTGCACGCGTGACATACCCCCACTCTTAGCTTGAAAATCAGGTGTGTACACGGCCTAACCCGACCAATATGCAGATAAACCAATTATAATTCCAGTTCTCATTGTAATTCTCTAAATTTTTTACTTTTTCCATTCTTTCCTTATTTTTTCTTTTTTTTTTCTTTTGCAATCCCCAATCTTAGCAAGTAGAAATTTAATCAACTCATTCCACCACATCACTTGAATTCCACATATCACACCTTGTCAAAACACTAAATTTACTGATGCTCATGGATTTGGTTGCAATAGGGGGATTGTCTTTAGGCTTTGGTGAGTGAAGGTGGAGTTGAATAAATGGAGGGGTAGGCACAAACTTGGCTTGCAATGGTTAGCATTTAGGACAAGGTAAACAAGGCTCAAACAAGCCAAATGGATGGCCTTCGTCATGCTCACACTTGACTAACCATGAACAAAATTCTTCGAGAGTAGCTTGGGGCAAGTTCTTAGCCACCGAGAAAGATGATCCTTCCTCCCGACTCGAGCAAAACAAGTCTAGTGATGACTGCACACATCCCTACATTGTCGTTTGATTTCACCAGATTCTACATTTTTTAGTAGTACAAAAATATTTACATCTGCAGAAAAAGAATAAATCTATGAGCATAAAGAAAAATTAAATCTATACTATCTCTACACAGACCATGAGTACTCGATTAGGAGCTTTGCACGAGTTTCGCACTACTCTATCCTAAAATCTTAAGCCAGCACCACTATTTTAATGTTTATACACAAGCAATAAATTTGACTCGAGTCACACGTGTGGATAAGATTGCGCTCAAGTGGGTGATTCAGTGTGTGCAATGCAAACAAGAAATCATGAAAATAGAAAAATAAAAATACTTATGGTATGAAAGTTATAGCAGTGCATTTGCACAGGTAACTCGCATAACTCTCCCCCACTAGGCTTAAACTAAGCAACCTAACAAAGATTTGCAATAAAATCAAATAAATAAGAGTTGGGGGAGAGGTTACCCATTCTCACCAAATGAGCATACCAGAAGATTGGCATTAAATTCAGCAGAAAGTCTACGACCAAAGCAAGCTCCACCTACAAAAAAGAGAACATCTCCAAGCACAAAAAATATAAACATATAATCACAAAAAGCTTAAGTGAAAGCAGAGAAATTAGGTTGTCTCCCATAAGACACTTTTCATTACCATCCTTAAGGTGGACCAAATACCTGTATTAATAGTTATATAATGTTCAGAGCATAAGTTTAATACGCAACGAAAAGTTCTAGAGTAACACATATCATTAAGTAAAAAAAACAAGAAAAGGCAGAAAATGGTGCCCCGGAGATCCTTCACTTCTCAGCTGAATGCTGACTTGTGATAGATCCCCTCAGTCCTGGGATATGAGGGAGAGGTGAAAGCTTTAAGGCCAAGGGAATACGAGTCTCCCCTGCCCCTACTTCTTCCTTCTCGCACTGGGGGCAAAATTCTACGTCTTGTGCATGAGCAGTTCTTTTCTTTTCAGATCCACAAATGGGGATCGCCAGGGTGGTATAACCATACAAACCAATTCAGCAACAAGTCTATCTTTCTCATTTGTGGGCAGAGTCCTTTCCTCACCCGTGGCTGGTGAAAGATCAGCCCAAGTCACCTATTTAACAGTCTTACAAAATTTGTTCGGATCAATAAAAGTTTTTAATTCAATCTTTTGCACACTCTCTATAGCCGTGCTCAGCTCACGTTCCTTCTTATCCTCATCTTATTTTACTCCCAGCAACTCCGTACTTGTTTTTACTTCTACTGATATCAACATTTCTTCCACTTTCACAGCCTTGTCTTGCTCATTCAGCAGAACACCTATCTCAGCAGCTCTAGATAAATCATTTGATAACAAAACATTCAATTTCAAAAGTTCTACAGGTGCATTTGAAATTATATGGAGAAGTGACGGAGGTAAAGGAAAATCAACCATGGAAGCCAAGGTGACACCACTCGCATTAAATTGCAATGTAGCTTCACTAGCTTTTAGGAATGGGACCCATAAGTTAGTTTTCGACGTATTTCCCATGGGTCCTAACACCTAGAAGTTAGTAACTATAATAGCCCCATTCAGTTTCACTTCCACGTCCTTAATTTCCCCGTCGGTCTTTACTACCGACCCATAAGCTAACACTAGTGTCTTCCAGACATTTGATTCGATATTTAAATTAAGTTTCGAAACATCTTGCAAAGCAAGAATGTTGCACGATGATCCGGAATCGCATAAAGCTACCATCTTCACCACATTAATCTCACAGCTCACGACCACTTCATTTATATTGCACTCATCCGCCTCTCAAACACTCTTACCTTGCTCACGGGTATTTTTCTCTGTGTCGCATGGGAGGGTGCCGCGAGTACGCTCTGAGAGCACCGGGGCCAGTTGCCCCAGTTGTGTTTCCAAGTTCCTCATGGAAGCGGTTTGAGTGGCCATATTAGATTGGGCCATATCCACAAATTTTTCAATCATTTCCTCCAACGCACTCCTACACACTACTTGTGCGTTCTAATTATAACCCGGATGTGGAGGTCGCGGCTTGATGTTAGAGGCTTAAGCATCAAATTGGTGTTGGCCTCCCTGCCACCTTTGACTAGGAGCATTTTGATTCCACGAGAAATTAGGAGGATTCCTCGCATTGGGGTTATACGGATTATTACAAGGAGCAGTGCTATTTTTATTATTTATAAAATTTACGCTCTCATCAGAAGTTATACTTGACGAATCATCAAAGGTCTCTCCAGCAGTGCACTCATAAGCATGATGGCTGGGGTTACCACAACCCTGGCATGAAATTTCCATAACCCGAGCTGGAGGAGGGGTAAATCTGGTCAGCAATATCCTTCCATCCATTGTAGGATGGCTCGCCTCAGCTTGCTGCACCACATTCACCTCAATCAGATTTCTTGCCCCCTAGGGGCATTTCTTCTAGCGGTCCAGTATGTGCTATGGGAGGCAGTGTCACGAAGGAGCCATAAAGCCTCTTCAGGAGTCAGGTTCATTATTGTCCTCCAGCTGCCGCCTCGATCGTAGCCCTGAAATTAGGCTCAATAGCAAAATAGAATATTTCAACTAAATTCCACGGCTCATAGTCGTACTGGGGACATCGACGATGTAGGTCAGCGAATCTCTCCCACGCCTCAGACAATGTTTCTTGGTCTATCTCCCGAAAGGTTGCAATATCCCTACGGGCATTGACAATCTTATCCACCGGGTGGAACATAGCCATGAACTTAGAGAACAGGGCCTCCCATGTAGTAGCGGTCCCTAGAATAAGAGTATGGAGCAAGGTTTTGTCCTTGTCCCTCAGCAAAAACGGGAACAGCCTCAGCTTTACTACGTCATCAGAAATACCCGCATATCGGAATATGCCGCAAATCTCCGAGAACTCCGCCAGATGTAGCTGCAAATCCTCACTCAAGAGAACCGAGAAATGAGTATTTTTCAGATCATGTTCAGGATGGAGGGCTTTATCTCGAAGTGGTTGATTACAATGGCTGGTCCGAAGCCAGGGTAAACACTTCCGTCGTAGGGCTAGTGAAATCACGCATTGTCCTAATGCAAGGTTGGGCCACCTCCTGGTTCTCAATGACCCTTTCATAGTGGTCATTACCTCCTTGTCCAATATCCTCAATTCTATCTTTAGCAGAAGCAGCACGCAGGTGAGCTCTCCTCACTTGTGTTGTCTCATGATAAACTCTCAAAACTTCACCCATATCACCAGGGTTAAGATCTGTCATACAACAAACTAAAAAATGATAAAAATACTAAAAATACTTGCAAAACATTTCCAGTAGGAAAGTACACACAACGGTTGCACTCCCTGACAATGGTGCAAAAAACTTGATGCAGTCACGACAAGTGTACCGATCATTGTCAAGTAAAAAAGTTGAGGAGTAGAATCTCCGGATATCGATCTCTCGAGGAGTGTAAGTAGGGAGTGTGATTTCGCCATTGAAAGAGTTATAGCAAGTGTCAACAAAGCAAGGGGGTTGATTTTGAATTTCCTAATTTTAACACTAATAAAAAAAATGCGGGTCGTCGTCACAGCATCGCTTTGGTGGATTACACAAGAGAGTAATATGAAATATGGATAAGCCAATGAGGGTCGCAATCACCTCCTTGCCACGCACGCTTCTAGCAATCGCTAAAACGACACTATCTCAACAAGAAAAAGAAAAACTGAAGCTCATCAACACAATCAAGAACTAAGATATAACAACACATAGACATGCTGAAATTCTTAAACTAAACAGTGTTCTTAAGAAACAATCAAACAACCATAAGTTCAGAACAATGTAACTACAAGAGGAGGGGGAGAAATACAACCAAATGCACGAAGGCTTTCCGAGACTCGCAGCCGGAGAAAAGGGTTGTCGGGCCTTGTCTGAGCTCGGTCTACGAATGACGGCCGGGGTCCAGAAGGGATGTCACCTCCTTCCAATAACCTGTCTTCTTCGTGAATAGTCATTGGGCTAAATCTATCCTGAGAACTCCATGAATGCAGCACATTAAGAGCTTGAAACGGAGATTGGAGTTTAGAGAAGACAATGGTGGCTGGAGATGAAGCTATTGCAAGCTTTTGGAAGAAGAATGGTGGTCGGATCAACTATCTATGGAGGAGAGAGAAAATATTGGTTTGTGGGAAGTTTTCTTGCTCAGAGGAGCGGAAAAATATGAGATTTCTTGACATAAATTGCGGAGCATGGGCTTTAAAAAATAGTAGAAATTCAGAGCGCACATTCATTGGAGCACGACCAGTGGTCGTGCGCACTGATGGTCAATGATCGTGAGCTCAACTCTAGAGATACCTGCAGCAGTCAGAAAAAATAATATATATGCGCATGATCAGTGGCACATGACCGGTGGTTGTGCGCACTGGATCCCATGATCGTGCGAATAGAATAGACAGAACTCAAGAAAAACTTGGATAATGCGCACAAGCGGTGGCACACGAGTAGTGGCGCACTACCAGTGGTCGTGCACACTATGTCCAATGCTCGTGTGAATGCCCAGACAGAACTTGAAAAAGTTGAGAATAGTGCGCACGATCAGTTGCTCACGACCAGTGTTCGTGCGCTATAGGTCCAATGATCGTGCACAGAGTTCCTGGACTATTTGGGAATTCGATGAACAGACTGTGCACCATCAGTGGTCATGCACTAAGGAGTCCACTGATCGTGCACGTGTAAATATGCACGACTAGTAGACCTTAGGTAGGAAACTTTCAAAAACAATCCAAAACACGCTCACCACCTTTGTACTTGCAGCAAAAATAGCAGAGCCACCGAGACAGGCGTAATAAAGTCTCCAAACATAGAAAAACACCAATGTTGGAACACCCTATTACTAATTTGGGCAAGGATCACTATGTTTTTAGGAAATCAGTTTGACCTAGATGTATAGTTGAAAAGGTCAAGTTAGAATGAGTCTAGGGCTTAGAACATAGGTTTGAAGCTGCCCCCAGGACCATTCAAGGATCGAGACTTAGAGCTGAGACAAAGATAATTTTTGTCGAGCTCAGTTTGACGAAACGTCGAACTCCGTTCGACGATCTCTGAGCTCAACTCTGCTAAGTCATCCGTCTCCGGTTGATGATCTTCGAGCTCAGATCGACGATCTGCCTTCAGTTAGTTTCCAAGTCACTGAGCTCAATTCGGCGATCTTTTAGCTCAGTTTGACAATCTATCCTCTCTCATTCTTCAGGTCGCTGAGCTCAGTTCGACGATCGTAGAGCTCAGTTCAACGTTTTCTGTCTGATGTTCAATCCAATCTCTGAGCTCAGTTCAACGATCGTAGAGCTCAGATCGACGTTTTTCTGAGAGATTGACGACTTTAAGGATTCAAATTCCGTCAGCTTTTGGAATGTTTTTCAAATTTTCTCAGCATTAATTTCAAGAGATTTGTTAGCCATTTTCATTTATTCTGGAGCAAGTTTCAAGGGATTTCTTAGAGAATGTTTATTGGACTTTCCTCCAGAAGACAAAATATTTATGGAAGACATTTATGACTGCTAACGGCTATCCTGGACGGAGGATCATCAGAGAATAAAACATACAACAGCAGATCAAGAGAAAGACATACATAACACTCAATAAAGACATATACAGATAGTGAGATAAACTCAGAGAAAAATCAAGTGATCAATCCTGAAGAGTTAGATTGAAAATTAGGATACTGAAAAGTGTTCATAGCTTCAACATCAAAGACTCCAGACAACTCATATTTCAGCCTCTGCTGAAATCATCTTCTGTTGGAGATCTGAAGTTTCTGAAGGCCTATCACCCTAGCAAAGCTCTCACTCCTGAACAATCTACATCTCAGGGGGAGCTTTGATAACACAATCAATCCACTAAGTCGTCTCTCAGTGATTGAGACAGAGAAGACAACTTCACCTCTTCCTTTTTCTTTTCCTACTGTAAAAGGGTTATCAAAACTCCCTTCAAAAGTTCTGAATCTGGTTCTGAGAGCCTTATCAAAACTCAGTGGTGGCAAGACACCTTATTAAAAAAATCTAGATTTGGTTTTTGAGCACCTTATCAAAAGCTCATTGGTGCCAGGACACCTGATCAACTCATCCTGAGTGGATTCCTACCAAGGGTGGGAGAAGAGTGGATGTAACCAGGTTGATTGGGGAACCACTATAGCTTCTTTTGTTTGGTTGCTTGTGTGCATTCTTTGCTGTGTGCTATGAATCTTTTGTTTTCTTTTTATTATTACTTCTGTTTTATTGCTGCAGCACAATATACATACTATATTAACTTAACTCTTCCTCTGCAAAGTTTATTTTGAAAAATTATTTTAACAAACTCTATTCACCCCCCCTAGAGTCAGACTGATCTTATCCTCCTCTTTCAATTGGTATCAGAGGCAGGTTGGTTGTTCATACAGGCTAACACCTGAACCAAAAGATCCTTAATAAGATCAATATTGTAAGAGCGCTATTTTCATTATATTTAATTTTATATAAAGACATGGCACAGAACAAAGATTATGCAAGCATTAGGCCTCCAATGTGCAATCTATCTAAGTTTGCACTTTGGAAAGCTAGGATTAAACTTTATATGAATTCTATTGATGAAGATGTATTTAATTCTGTTTTGACAGTGTGCCCAAGTCCACCAGCAAGCTCAAGTACAAATGCTGTTCCACCTCCTTCAGGAACAGATGCTAAAATAAAGAAGTGGAAGACTGTAGATGCCAAGGCCATGAATATCTTAGCTCAGACAATGTCTGATGAGATATTTCAGAAGGTAGCTGAATGCAACTCAGCTAATGAAATTTGGGAAAAACATTCTGAGATTATCTCAGGATCTGCTGATGAAAGAAAGGACAGAAGATCCCATCTCATAACCCAATATGAGAATTTCAAAAAGGGAGAAGCTGAGTCAGTAGTAGACATGTACAACAGATTAAGTCTGATTGTCAATGAGTTAAAGACTCTGGATAAAGAAATCTCATTGACTGAGCTGAATGACAAGATCCTAATGTGTTTCCTCAGCACTTGGGATTCAAGAATCTGGCCAATCAAAGATGCCAGAAGTCTAAATGAGATTACCACTGAAGCTCTCCTGGGCAAGCTCAAATCTAATTAGATGCTCATTAAAAATAGAGAAGAAGAACAGAAGGCTGCCTCACCAGCCACAAGGAAAGAGAAGTCAATAGCCTTCAAAACTATTGAGGACCTACCTGAAGAAAAGGTCACAGACAATGAGGAGCTACTCAGCTTATTGGCCAAAAGATTCTACAAAATGGCAAGAAAAGATTTTAGAAAAAGGTCATACAAGGGACATGATAAGCCAAGGTATGATAAATCAAATAACAACAAAGAAATTATCTGTTTTGGTTGCAAGAAACCAGGCCATATTGTGCATGACTGTCCAGAAAACAAAAACAAGGACAAGAAAGATAGAAGAGAAAGAAGAAAAAAGAAAGACTTTAAGAAGAACAGCTCAGACAAACCCTCCTCCAGCAAGAACAAACATACAAGGAAGAGATTTGTTGCTGAGACATGGAGTGAAACTGAAGAGGATTCTTAAGCTTCATCCAGCTCCAGTGATGATGAGGATGAAGCTGATGAAAAGGAATTTTGCATGATGGCTATCAATACCTCTCAAATAGATTTAGAAGCAGAAGAGTCAGAGTCAGACTCAGAAATTCAACTAGAAGAAGACCAGGTAATCAATTCATTTGATTTCAGTTCTGAGGACTTTAAACATGAGTTTAAAGTACTATGCCTAGATCTATTAGAGTCTAAGAAGGAAATCTTTTCCCTCAGAAAATAACTGTCTGAGTATAGCACTTTAAAATCAGAGAACCTCAAACTCTCTGAAGAGTTAGAATGCTATAGGGAGCAGATAGCTTCACTGAAAAGTGAACTATCCAATGCCAAGCAGTTTGAAGAATCCCTTAATGGGAGAAGAATCAAACTAATAGATATCACAAGCACAGTGAACTCTAGACTTAATAGTACACTGGGCTAGGGAGCTTCATCCAGTCAACCTATAGTTCTGAAAACTCCAATCAAATTTATCTCTGATAAAGGGAAGGAAGTTGTAGAGGTAGGTAAGAAGAATGCAGATTTGCCAAAGAAAGTTATAGTTCAACAGAATGCGTCGAACAGATCTCGACGATCGTCGAAGGACGCTCGACGATCCAAGAAAAAATCGTCCAACTCAGCTCGACGACACCTGAACTCTGAACTCCAGGACAGTCGATCTTCGAACAGAGCTCGACGATATGACCCAAGATCGTCGACCTCAGCTCGACGATCGTCGAACAGAGATCAGGGCTTTGAAAAATCTTTCAAAGGTACATCAAGATTCAATCCTAGAAGTCCTACATCCCAAGGTTTCAACCCCTATACTGAATGGATAGTACCTCCTAGAAGATACAATCCTGAAGGTTATAAGAGTCAACCTGGGATGTCTTTCATTTCTGAATTTAAAGGATATCAACCTAGGCCCAAGGTAAACTGGGTCAAAAACATATAAATTCTTGTATGTACAGGTGAAGACCTATCCAACATCAAACCAACTATGGTATCTGGATAGTGGGTGCTCAAAGCACATGACAGGGAACAAGGACAACTTCACATCCTTTATAGCCAAGCTTGGAACCAAAGTAATTTTCTGTGATTCAAACATTCGAACAACAAAAGGATATGGTACAGTCCAAATTGGAACAGTCACCTTCAAGAAAGTAGCTTAAGTTGAAGGACTTAAGCAAAACTTGATAAGTATATGTAAACTTTGTGATGATGGATATCAAGTGACTTTCAACAAAGCTATACGCAATGTCAAGTCAAAAGACAACACAACTGTGTTGACAGGTAACATAAAAGGTAACATTTACTTAGTAGATTTTCATTCATCTAAAGTAGATATTTGCCTGTTCAATTCCATATCTAGACCTAATATACTATTGCATAAGAGACTATGACATATTAACCTTTAAACCATTGCTAGGCTATCAAAGGACAACCTTGTTAGAGGACTATCTTCTGGCCCCTACAAGAAGGAAGGACTTTGCAAGGCTTGTCAATTAGGCAAGCAAACTAAAAACAATTTTAAGTCACTTAACAAGAGTGATTCACCTAGGATTTTGTATCTGTTACACATGGATCTTTTTGGAACCATTACAGTACAAAGCTTAGGAGGGAAATCCTACACTTTAGTGGTTGTAGATGACTTCTAAAGATTCACATGGGTGTTCTTCCTAAGGAAGAAGTCTGATAACTTTAAGTGTTTGACAGAGTTTCTCAAATGTATACAGAGTGAGTTCAATACTCATATTGCCCTGATCAGAAGTGATCATGGGACAGAGTTTGATTCTCTTCTTATGCAAGAGTTCTGTCAGAGTGAAGGGATCAGGCATACATTCTCAGCTCTTAGAACTCCTCAACAAAATGGGGGTAGCAGAAAGGAAAAATAGAACCCTAATTGAATCTGCAACTACATTGTTGTCAGATGCTCACCTTCCTCTATCTTTTTTGGCCGAGGCAGTGAACACCTCCAACTATGTACTGAATAGAAGTTTGATACATAAACTGAAGGGCAAGACTCCCTATGAATTACTCAAAGGGAAGAAACCTAAAGTAGATTACTTCAAAAATTTTGGTTGCATTTGTTATATTCACAACAATGACAAGAGATATATAGCAAAATTTCAAGCAAAAGATGATGAAGGAGTGTTTCTGGGATACTCCATGATCAGTAAAACTTATAGGGTTTATAATAAAACTACGCAAAAAATAGAAGAATCTGTCCATATTTCCTTTGATGAAACTAATATGTCCTTCAAGGAGAAGAATGCTTCTACCATAGAACATTTGCAGGTACATTCTCTAGCTGAAGACTTGGACAGATTACAAGTTACTCAAAAGGATGAAAGTAGTGAAGATGAAGAAGTTGCTCAACATCTGGAAGAAAATCTTCTTGAATAGCCAGTTGCTGTTCCACAAGAGGAAACAACAACACAGGTTGGTGAACAATCAACAACCCCTGTTGATTTAGTAACATCAAGAGATCATCCAATCTCCCAAGTGATTGGAAACATCTCAGCTGGTGTGCAAACCAGAAATCAGGTCAACCAAAACCTAATGCACACTTTCTTTCTCTCTCAAATTGAACCTTAATCCATTCAAGATGCAGAGCAAGATCCACACTGGATCATTGCAATACAAGAGGAGTTGCATCAATTTGAAAGAAACAAAGTTTGGGAACTAGTGCCTAATCCAAAGGATTATTCCATTGTTCGAACAAAATGGGTGTTCAGAAACAAATTGGATGATCAAGGAATTATTGTAAGGAACAAGGCAAGGCTAGTTGCTCAAGGATATTCTCAAGAAGAGGGGATAGACTATGACCAGACCTTTGAACCAGTTACAAGGTTAGAGGCCATAAGAATTTTCCTGGCTTATGCTGCTCACAAGGGATTCAAAGTCTACCAAATGGATGTGATGAGTGCTTTTCTCAATGGGGAGATCAAAGAAGAAGTCTATGTCAGACAACCCCCATGTTTTGTCTCTCAAACTCATCCTAACTATGTTTTCAAACAAAATAAAGCATTATATTGTCTAAAACAAGCTCCTAGAGCATGGTATGAGACCCTAGCATGCTTTTTTCTGGAAAATGATTTTATTAGGGGGAGAGTAGACCAAACTCTTTTTATTAGAACCCATGAGTCCCATACCATACTAGTACAAATATATGTAGATGACATCATCTTTGGTTATACTGATTCAAACTTGTGCAAAAAGTTTTCCAAGTTGATGCACTCTAAATTTGAAATGAGTAGCATGGGTGAGCTATCCTTTTTCTTAGTATTGCAAGTCAAACAACATGCTGAAGGCATATTTATTTCTCAAACCAAGTATGCAAAAGAGATGCTTAAGAAATTTGGTATGTCCGATGCATCATGTATGAAAACATCCATGCCTACCAATATTGTATTGGATGCTGATGAACATGGGAAACCAGTTGATCAGACAACATATAGAGCAATGATTGGCTCTTTATTGTACCTTACAGCTAGTAGGCCTGATATAATGTTTGCTACATATATATGTGCTAGATTCTAAGTTAGCCCTTGTTAGAATCGAACTAAAACAAGCCGGAAACAGTATAAACTGAAACTTTATTATCAGTAAAATGTGTCTATTACAAATGTATGACCTCCCTTATATAGAATGGAGGAGAGAAGAGAGAATACAAATAAGAGATGTGGGACTAAAAATTTACATGACACACGCGGACTGTACAGACACAAACCGCACAAGCCGCACGGTTAGACAGAGGGGCTAACCGCTCGGCAACTGCCAGAGAGAGAGAGAGATCGCCATGTGAGACCGCCAGACCGCCCGGTCCTCAACTCGCCAAGCCAGACCGCCAGTCCGCCCGGTCACCACTTCAATACTCCCCCTCAAGCTGGAGCATATATGTCGATCATGCCCAGCTTGCCACAAATATGAGAAAATGAGGCGGATACTGGCTTGGTGAAGATGTCAGCCAGCTCTTTTTCAGAAGTGACAAAGGGAGTGCAAATTTGTTCTTTTAAGATCTCTTCACGAATGAAATGACAGTCAACCTCAATGTGCTTGGTTCTTTCATGGAAGACTGGATTTTTGGAGATGTGTATCGCAGCCTTGTTGTCACAAAACATAGGTAGAGGATGATTGTAGACCTCTCCCAAATCCAGCATAAGAGCCCGTAGCCATTTTAACTCACAAGTGGTCGATGCCATACTTCGATACTCTGCTTCAGCATTGGACCTGGAAACAACAGACTGCTTCTTGCTTTTCCAGCTTACCAGATTTCCCCCAACAAAGGTGCAGAAACCAGAGGTAGACTTGCGATCCCCTTTGTCATCAGTGTAACTCGCATCTGAGTATGCATCAACCTTTAGATGTCCATTCTTCTGAAATAGTAATCCTTTCCTAGGGGCTGCTTTGACATACTCTAAGATCCACAATGCGGACTGTAGATGGCACTCCCTGGGTGCTTGCATGAATTGACTTGCCTTGCCCACAACATAGGAAATGTCGGGCCTGATCACTGTGAGATATATGAGCTTACCAACCAGACGCCTGTACCGCGAACTATTTGAAAGAGGAGGCGAATCATCTGTCCAGGTTTTGTCTTCTCCAGTTGCCATGGGGCATCTGGCAGGTTTTGCTCCAGACAATCCTGTCTCTTTTAAAAGATCAAGGGCATACTAACGCTGGGAGAGAACTAATGAGCCGGGCTTCCGAGAGATTTTGATCCCCAGAAAGTACTTTGGAGAGCCCATATCTTTTGTGAACAGATGTTGACGAAGATGTCGCTTTGTCAGGGCTACCCCTTCCTGGTCATCGCCAGTGAGAAGAATATCATCGACGTACACAGCAAGAACAACCAGCCCAGATGGGGTTTTGCGAATAAAGAGAGAGTGATCGGCAGAGCTTCGCACAAAACCAACGGCCGCCACGATGCCGCTGAACTTGTCAAACCAAGCTCGAGGGCTCTGCTTGAGGCCATAGATTGCCTTCTTCAGCCGACATACTCGAGTCTCCCCCTGAGCAACATACCCAAGAGGTTGCTCCATGTAGACGGCCTCCTAAAGATCACCATAAAGGAAGGCATTCATGACATCCAGCTGGAAAATCGGCCAATCCCTATTTACCGACACAGAGAGAAGGACCCAGATAGTACTGAGATGAGCCACGGGGGAGAAGGTGTTAAAGTTATCAACCCCATAAGTCTGAGTAAAGCCCTTAGCAACCAGGCGAGCCTTATAACGATCCGCAGTGCCGTCTGGGCCAAATTTGATCACAAAGACCCAGCGACAGCCAACAACATCAGTGCCAAAGGGAGGAGGAACAAGATTCCAGGTACCCCGCTCAGTTAGGGTCGCCATTTCCTCATCCATGGCCATCTTCCAATGAGGAATAGCAAGGGCCTCCTGGTAGGATCGGGGTGTGGCAGTGGCAGAAATAGCCAGTGCAAAAGCCCTGCGAGAAGGGGTAAGACGATCATATGAAACAACAGCAGCAAGGGGGTGTAGGGTACACGTCCACACCCCTTTGCGAAGAGCTATAGGAAGATCCAGGTCAGCGGGTCCCTCGGCATCCGGCGCATCCGTGGCAGAGAGAGCTGGCCCGGGAGTAGAGAGCGTCGGCGGTGGAGAGGAGGGAGATGGTGGCGGAGAAAGAGTCGGAGTGAGAGGAGTGGATGGAGACGGTGTAGGGGTGGAGATCGCAGTAGGAGACGAGGGAACGAAGGGAACAGTACGAGAATTAGAAGCCGGGAGACGAGGAAAGGAGTCAGCCGAGAAGTAGGAGGTATTCTCGAAGAAGGTGATGTCAGCAGAGACGAACTGCTTATGAAGGACGGGTTCAAAGCAACAATAGCCTTTCTGAGTGGTGGAGTACCCCAGAAAGACACATTTGGTGGAGCGAGGAGAGAGCTTATCACGGGTGGCAGAAGGGGCATGCACAAATGCAGTGCATCCAAAGATTTGGAGAGGGAGAGGAAACGGTTCCTTACTCGGATACAGAATGGAGAATGGGGTTTTTCCATGGAGAACCGTGGAGGGAATGCGATTGATAAGGTAGCAGGCAAGGAGAACATCATAGCCCCAATAGGAGTGAGGAACATGCATCTGGGTCATCAAGGTGCGAGCGACATCGAGGAGGTGACGATTTTTGCGTTCTGCCACACCATTTTGTTGTGAAGTATAGACACAACTAGTTTGATGAATAATCCCATTTTGCATGCAGAAGGCAGAGAAATCATGACTGATATATTCTTGGGCATTATCTGATCGAAAAACTTTAATAGAAACATTAAACTGAGTTTTGATCATGAGATAGAAGGACGTCCATACAGAGAATAATTTGGAGCGATCTTTTAACAGATACACCCACGTACAGCGAGAGAAATCATCAATGAACTTGACAAAATATGAACTACCCCAACCAACGGTAAGAGTAGGAGAAGGACCCCAAACATCGGAGTGGATGAGATCAAACGGACGGGTAGAGCCACGAACGTGTTTTGGAGGAAAGGAGGAGCGGTGATGATTGCCAAGCTGACAGGCCTCACAGTTGAGCGGAGGACTTTGTGGAGGAAGGTGGGGCAGAAGTTGACGAAGAAGGCGTGGAGGAGCATGACCAAGGTGGTGATGCCATTGGAGAAGATCTGTGGAGGTGGAGGAGAAGGTGGAGAAAGCGGAAATGTTGTCCAAGAAGTATAGCCCGCCACTCTCAGTCCCAGTAGCAATCGTCCGTTGGGAGTCCGGATCCTGAAAAGAGCAAGAAGTAGAAGAAATGTGACGGAACACTATAATTTCTTGCATAGAGAGGTAACAGATAAAAAGTTGCACGGGAACTTGGGCACGTAGAGAGTATCCGCCAAGCGAAGAGACGGAGTGACATGAACAATCCCCGTCCCATGGACCGATGATGAAGAGCCGTCAGCGAGAATAACCGGGGGCGACCGATCATGTGTTTCTAGGAGAGAAAAACACTAGAGATTGCCGGTCATATGATTAGTAGCACCAGTGTCGATCAACCATTTTCCTTGAGTAACAACGTGGGCACTACCAGAAGACGTGACCTCCGAGGAGAATGGCTTTGAGGAGTATATGCAATCCATGAAGGGAGGAACCAAAAAAAAACTGCAGCGGTCACGGTGACCGCACACCAGCGGCAAGAAGGGCTACGACCAAGGTGCAGAGCAAGGCAAAGCGGAAGAAGAGGGAAGAACAAGCCGCGCGACTAAAGCAGAGGTGGCGGAGACTAACAAGCAGGAGCGGCTAAGGAAGTAGGGCAGAGAGGCTGCCAAAACAAGGAAGAACCCGTACGAACAGAGGGAAATCGCAGCGGTTAGAAAAAATATCTGCAGCGGTCACGAGGGGGGACAATAGCAGCCAGAAAAGCCACGACCAAGCCGCAGAAACAAGCAGAGGGAAAGAAGTCGAGCGGCAAGATAACAGACCGCGCGAACAGAAGAAGCCCGCTGGGAGGCGAAAAACGGCGAACAAGGCAAACAGGCCCCGGCAACAGGCCGGGTCGACCAGAGAAGAGGAGCAGCTAGAACGGACGGCGCGGCGACTAAGCACAGGTCGCTGCGAGAATAAGGAGAAACAAAGAGGTCGCGCACACAAATGACAACGACAAGGAGAAAAGAAGCCGTGCGAACAGGGCACAGACCGGAAGAAACAAGCCGCGAGAATAGGCCGTGAGAAGAAGCAAGCCGCACGGACAGGTCGCGCGGTCAGAGAGGGCGCATAGAGCCAGGCAGAGAAAATGGATTCCTCTGATACCATGTTAGAATCGAACTAAAACAAGCTGGAAACGGTTTAATCTGAAACTTTATTATCAGTAAATGTGTCTATTACAAATGTATGACCTCCCTTATATAGAATGGAGGAGAGAAGAGAGAATACAAATAAGAGATGTGGGACTAAAAATTTACATGACACACGCGGACTGTACAGACACAAACTGCACAAGCCGCGCGGTTAGACAGAGGGGCTAACCGCTCGGCAATTGCTAGAGAGAGAGAGAGAGAGAGATCGCCATGTGAGACCGCCAGACCGCCCGGTCCTCAACTCGCCAAGCCAGACCGCCAGTCCGCCCAGTCACCACTTCAACAGCCCTAGAGAGTCACACTTAACTTTAGTAAAGAGGATTCTTAGGTATGTTAAAAGCTGTCCAAATCTAGGTCTCATGTATCCAAAAGATTCAGCATTTGACTTAACTTGATTCTCAGATGCTGATTATGCTGGATGCAGAATAGACAGGAAAAGCACCAGTGGAACTTGTCAGTTTCTTGGAGATAGACTTGTCTCATGGTTTTGTAAGAAACAAACATCTGTGTCAACTTCAACTGCTGAAGCTGAATATATGGCTGCAGGTAGTTGTTGTTCATAAATCTTGTGGATACAAAATCAACTCCTAGACTATGGTTACAACTTAGAGAAGTCTAAAATATTTTGTGACAACACCAGTGCTATTTCCATTGCACAAAATCAAGTCCTCAATAGTAGGACAAAAGACATAGAAATTAGGCATCATTTTCTAAGGGATAATATTGAGAAAAACAAAATTGAACTTCAATATATCCCAACTGATTTGCAAAGGGGATATATTTTCACCGAACCCTTGGATGAAAAGAAACATACATTCTTCCTAAATCAGTTCGGCATGTTAGATGGAGGAAACCTAAAATAAATTCCAAGATCTTAAAAGCTAGAAACAGACCAAGATTAGGCTAAAAACATTTTTTCTTTTTGTGTCTGTAGGATAGTTTCTGTCTCTGAACTGCGCTCGACGTTTTCCAAAGAAATCATCGAACGGTGATTGATGGTTTCCCAAAAATCGTCGAACGCAGATCGACGTTTCCTGAATCGTCGACCTGAGTTCAGCGCCGCCTGATAGCTTTAAGCTATCCTTCCTTCTGTTAAGCGGTCGTCGAGCAGAGCTCGACGCTCGTCAATGTCGTCGAACGGAGATCGACGATATTGAAACCTCTTCGTATTCCATTAGAAGCCCAAATCGTCAAATAGAGTTCAACGATTTTTCGTTTCGGCGTTGAACCCTAATATAAAATCATTTCTTCGGCCGCCGTTCGTCTTTTATGCTTTCATACTCTCTGCAAATTTTTCTCTTTCCCTCCAAACTCCCTACACTTGGTCATGTTTGTTCAATCTTTGCAGGTACAAATGGCGGTGTCGGTTACCGCTCTTTCCAAAATGAAATTTGATACAGGCTTTGACATAGATATGAACTCCTTCGATGGCAGCGATCAGAGGTTCAAAGATATTCTAAATCTTTTCCAAGAACAACAGTTAGTTCAGTTTATGACCACCAGAATAAAGATTGCGACAAATTAAATAAAGGAATGGGTTTTTACTGCAACCAATGAGAATGAAAATACTATCGTCGGCACGATCAACGGGACTCAGGTACCATTGTCCCCTATTCTTCTGACTGAAGTTTTCACCTTAAGTACTGTAGATGACTCTATTGATTTGTCTGGAGAAGAATTTGATTCCATGTTAGATAGAATGGGTCACTCTGCTGTACACCCTAATAAGCTATTGAAAAAGAATCTATCAATTGAATTTCAATTTTTGGCTACTGTTGTGGGGAAAGTGCTTCTGGCAAAGCACTCAAGCTCATGATACCATCTCAAGTTATCAGCTCTATTTAATGGGAGAAATAGTTAACAATAAACATCTGGATTGGGGAACTATCTTCTTTGACTTGATCAAGAAGAAAATTAACAAAAGTTGTGTCTTTTTTGGGAGGATTCTAGGGGTTTTCCTGCATTCCAGGTGCCCTGAATTACTGGTTTCAAATGGGATGCACATCAATGCATCCAAAAGGCTCACTTGTGCCCTTTTCAGGAAGTGGGACAGGCAGATTATCAACCCCAACAGGGCTGCTGCAGCAACATCTGCTTCAGGCACAAGGACTGTTTCAGTCTCTTCCCCTCAGGTTCCTGCCCTCATTGAGAAACTGTCTGTCTCCTCCTCTGCTCCTCCTTCTCCACCTCCTATTGTTTCTGCCTTACCTTCCTCATCAACCATCCAATCAGCCATCTCCTCCCCCATCACAATTTCATCACCTATTTCCTCTCCTCCAGCCACCACCTCAAAACCATTACACCCTCTGTACTACTATCCACCCATTAATTCTTCCATTCCATCTTTCAACATTTTGGATGACTCCTTCATGGATGATTCCCCCTCCTCACCTCTATAGCCTCCATCATCCTCCTCATACCAACAACTCCTCAATGACATCCTTGATCAACCATCTTTCTCACCATCCATCTCCACACCCATATCATCCATCTCTTTTCCAGTACCATCCATCTCCACAATCTCTAGTACTGAGCCTTCCATCCCTATACCTCCTACCACCACTCCATTCCCCATCCTGCCAGCAACATCAACTCCTACCTCTACTCAAGTATCCCTTGAGCAAGTGGATCTTTCAGCTCTGGCAGATAGGCTTTATGGGATACTGGCCCCCAAGCTAGTAGCCCTGCTGGAGACCTCCTTGGCTCCTCTCCTCAAATCTATCCAGGAGCTATCTGACAGGCTGTCTGCTATCTCCTCTCCTCAGGCAATTCCTTCAATAGAGTGCCTTGATCCAGTCTTGCCTGAATCAAGGCAGGGGGAGATGCCTCATGAAGCTGAAGAAGTGCCTGCTGCTGCTCCAGTTCAAGTGTTTACAGTGGACCTCAGGTCACTATTGAGTGCTTTTAATTCTCTTCACAGAAGATATTTACCAGTTCAGCAAGTTGAAGACCTTACTAAGGCCATTGTGCCTATTTCAGAATGTTATCCCAGTCTGATTGCATCATATATCAACTCTTTTAAGGTTGAGGATGTTGTTGCTTCTGTTTGTACTGCTGCTGCTACTGCTGTTATATCTGATGGATCTACTGACATTGAAATGCTGCATGCTGATATTGATAATACTTATGATGAAGAATTAGACAAATATTTGGAAGTACAAGTATCTGAGACTCCTACTAGTTCATCTGCTCTTGCTAAGAGTACTGCTGTGATTACTGCTGTTATATTAACACCTCCTGCCCCTGTTGATACTGAGAAATCAAAAGCTCAAGAGGAATACATCAAAAGTATAGATGATTTGTATGATAGACAACAGAGTTCTGAAAGTGATCAATTCAATACAGAATCTGATGACTCTGCTGGCACTATTGTTAGAAAAAGGAAAGCTAGAAGTAAGGCTATGATGAAGGTCCCTCCTCCAAAGGCCAAGGATGTTAATGGCATACCCTATTATATTCTACATGACTGCCAGATAACTGAATATTGGATGCAGAATTCTAAAAACCAGCTAAAGGCCACGAGGAAAAGAAGAAAGTTGGATAAGTATGAGAAAGGATCATCCCAGTTTCGGCCTCCTCCTCCTCCTCCTCCAGATTCAGGATCAGGTGGAGGCTCAGCTTCTCAAACCTCTGTTCCAAAGCAAAGCTCCTCCCAATCTTCACAGAGATATCATCCCAGAGGGCAATATAAAGAGGTTATCAGTCTAGAAGGGGATAAGAAAGAGGTAATCAGAGAGAACACATGATTCAATCAAGACAACAAAGGGAAGGACAAAGACATATGGACTCAACTCAAGGTCCTTTCCCTTATAAACTCAGAGAAACTGTTGATACAAGGACTTCTATTGCTTCAGAAACTATTAACAGATATGAACCTACAATCCCTTTTGAAGATCCAGAGAACAATCCTTTATCATGGACTGCTATGATGAAAGAACTTGCTGTCTTAGATCAGTTGAAGAAGGCGAGAGTGCAAGGAAAAGACACCTCCAACATCACTATCTTGTCAGAGCAAAGGAAGGCAGAACTGGAAAGATATGCTTCAAGGAAGTTCTTTGACCCAGTGGATTATATGAAACTGCATCCTGAGGCTGTGGTTCCCAGGCCAAGATCTCAAACCTCCTTAGGTGCAGATGATGACAGAAGGTCAAATAAAGAGGCTCTCAATCCCAACAGGGAAATCTTATTTAAGAAAGGAAGTGAAAAGAAGTGATCTCTGTAAGCAAACAGTACATTCACTTTAAAACACTTGCTGATATTCTATCTGAATGCTGCTATGCTTCATGTTCTGCTCTATTGCTTTAATATTTTGCTTTTCTATATTTGCTTTTGTATTTATTACTGAGTTCTATAAATAGTAATCCTAACCCAAATAGGGGGAGATTGTTGGAACACCCTATTACTAATTTGGGCAAGGATCACTATGTTTTTAGGAAATCAGTTTGACCTAGATGTATAGTTGAAAAGGTCAAGTTAGAATGAGTCTAGGGCTTAGAACTTAGGTTTGAAGCTGTCCCCAGGACCATTCAAGGATCAAGACTTAGAGTTGAGACAAAGACAATTTTCGTCGAGCTCAGTTCGACGAAACGTCGAACTCCGTTCGACGATCTCTGAGCTCAACTCTGCTAAGTCCTCGAACTCCGGTCGACGATCTTTGAGCTCAGATCGACGATCTGCCTTCAGCTAGTTTCCAAGTCACTGAGCTCAATGTGACAATCTTCAAGCTCAGTTCGACGATCTATCCTCTCTCATTCTTCAGGTCGCTGAGCTCAGTTCGACGTTTTCTGTCTGATGTTCAATCCAATCTCTGAGCTCAGTTCAACGATCGTAGAGCTATGATCGACGTTTTTCTGAGAGATCGGCGACTTTAACGATTCAAATTCAGTCAGCTTTTGGAATGTTTTTCAAATTTTCTAAGCAATTATTTCAAGAGATTTGTTAGCCGTTTTCATTTATTCTGGAGCAAGTTTCAAGGGATTTCTCAGAGAATGTTTATTGTACTTTCCTCCAGATGACAAAATATTTATGGAAGACATTTATGACTGCTAACGGCTATCCTGGACGGAGGATCATCAGAGAATTAAACATTGATGAGTCCCTATTTTATACCTTATTTTGGACTCATCTAGGCCTTTTTCCTCAGCTTTGCACTATCTTTTAGCGCCATTAGTACTCCTTTTGGTTAGCTACGGCATTCCACGCCCTATGCACCTTTTTAGCCCATTTCTGTGCTTGTGTGCATTTGCATTCTTGCTATGATTATTATTGTTTGCTGCGGCTGCCGCGATCGATGTCCCGTGCAGTTTTCCTGTAGGTTTGGGGATCGTGAGGGCATTCGGGATAGGTGTTTCACTATTTTTGGCAAAGGAGTCAGTGGTCGTGCGTTTTTACCCACGCACAACCATCGACCTCCTGGCGCACGATCACTGATCGTGCGCAGCCCGGTCTCATTTGTGAAATCTCTGTCTTGAACTTTCCACACGATCACTTGCCATACCGCGCACGACCACTGCTCGTGCGCCGCCGATCGTGTGCAGTCATACCCATTTTACAAAGTTCTGCCTGGCTATTTCCGCACGATCATCAGCATTGCCTCGCACGATCACTGATCGTGCACTGCTGATCGTGCGCGACCATTGATTTTCTGATGCAGGTCTACAGGTTGCTCACACACGAGCGCTGACCTTGGTCGCGCACGACCACTGGTCGTGCGCCAGTGGTCGTGCGCGCTATTTATTCTGCAAGCTATAAAACGCCCTGTTCTGCGAATTAGGGCAACGGACGTTGTTACGAAACCTCCGCCAGTCCGCCGTTTCGCCCTACAGCAGTTCCATTCGCCTCCACCTTCATCCCTACCATCGGGAGGACCTTCTCCGGCGATTCCAAAGCATTCCGCATCCTCCGGTGATCCTCCCGGCCATTGAAGCATTCTTCTCCGAGCTTTCCTCCAAGAAAGAAGACGAAGCATACCCAGAGAACGGAATTACAGGCCCTCGAGGTGACAGCTCGGTGGTACCGGAAGCCCTCCTCGGACTATGCTTGGAAGTGGATTGACAACGCGCACCTCCGGCCAACAACCGCGGTGGATCTTCAATCTCGTGGTTTTGCATTTTCTATCTTTTCTTGTTGCATGGAATGTTTATGCATGTAATGAACATCAATTTCTAGTGTTAATTCGATCGTTTGTGTTTCATCTTGCTTATCAGAATTATTTTTTGATGCGCCTCGCTCCATCTCGCTCCACTCCACATGTTCGTTTCACTCAATTTCACTCCGCACTAATCACCTCACTCGCTAGACTTCCGTCAACTCACCAACCGAAGTACGGCATCGCGGCCGCTAAATCCATCTCGCCTTGAGAAGCGGTGATTGCGACCCGCATTGTTTACATTAGTGTAATCGGTCGTAAGACTACCAACCAAAGCCCCTTCTTTTTCTGTTTATTTCAATTAACTCTCATAACAATAGTTTTAGAGTCTAAATCGTTCGACGCTAATTGTATTCCTCAAGAGACCGACATCCGGTGATTTATTCCCAACTTTATTACTTGTGTGACCGGTACGCTTGCCGTATTTCACGCGCATCAAGTTTTTGGCACCGTTGCCGGGGAATGCAACTGTTGAACGATTATGATTTCTGGAAGTATTGGTATAAGAGTTAGTGCTTTTTTATTTTTGTTTCTTTGTTTTGTTGCTTCAGTGGATGCAGGGACGTGCTGCAAGAGATCTCGTTACTTACGATCCTGAGATCGAGCGAACTCTTCGTGCGCAAAGGCATGCCGCTGCTATCAATCCAATCACAATGGGAGATCAGTTGAACAATGAAAACGGAGTTTGTGTTGGAGGGAACCTCCATGATTACCGGAATGGGGATGAGAATGAGGTGAATCCGCCGCATGTCTGAACCATGAGAGACTACACCACTCCCACTGTAGGGAGCATTTACCCTGGGTTTGGACCGGCGATCGCAAACCAGCAGTTCGAGATCAAACCAGCAATTCTAAACATCATCCGGAACAACGCACAGTTCTCCGGAATGGCCACGGAGGATGCCCATCTTCACTTGGCAGACTTTTCGGAAATCTGCGCTACTTTCCGCTATGCTGGGATTCCTAATGATACGGTCAAGCTCCATCTCTTCCCCTTCTCTCTACGTGACAAAGCCAAGTCATGGCTTCATGCCCTTCCTCCTGGAACTGCCACAACCTGGGAGGCTCTTACCACAAAGTTTCTAGCCAAATTCCATCCAGTCGACCGTATCGTGAGCTTGAGACGGGCCATCGCTAATTTCAGGCAAAACGACCAAGAGAGCTTAGCGGAAGTTTGGGAGCGCTTCAATGAGTTGCTGCGGAAGTGCCCCAACCACGGATTCCAAACGTGGAATCTTGTGGAAAGCTTCTACTTCTCCATCGAACCTCAACACCGCGCCATGATTGATGCCGCCCTTGGTGGAACAATTATGAACCTTGCTCCTGAGGATGCTTTGAGAGTTTTGCAGGACACCGCCACGCACAGTGCCTTTTGGACCGCAGGAAGGAATACCCCCATGGGACAAGTGGAGTCTTTGCTGTGGAAGCATCAAGGCCCGCTGCTGCTGCTCCGGTGTTGGCCATTTCATGTCAAGGATGCGGAGGAGCCGATCATCATAGCTTTGAGTGCCCTAGAGTGGAGGTAACGTATAACCCCGCCTTTTCAATGAAACTATTAATTTTATCGCGAATCAAAACAGGGGCGCGCCTAATGGAAATGCGTATAATCCGGGTGCGAGAAATCACCTGAACTTCTCGTGGAATCAAAACGCACCGGGCCAACGATGGCAACCGGGGCAGCATCAAAATGATGCCTCCGCCTCCGGAAGCCAACCGCGGCCGCCTCACCCGAATTACCCCCAAGGGCCCCCCGCCGTAAAAACCAATTCATTGGCTGAAATGTTTGAAAAATTTGTTGAAGTTTCCCAGACGAACATGACAAACAAAGCCGCTTCAATGCGTAAGCTTGAGGCACAGTTGGGCCAATTGGCTCAAATGGTGCCCGAGCGCACTCATGGTACTCTCCCAAGCAACACCGAAAAAAATCCCCACGAACAAGGGAAAAGCCTTAGGGAGGAAAGGCTGGGGAATAACAACGAGCTCGTGATTAGCTGTATGATCAACAATGTTGAAACCATTGCTTTATGTGATTCCGGAGCATCTAGCAACATCTTCACTCTACATGATGTCACGAAGATGCAATTGCAAATAAACACCGAAGACCGGAAATCAATTATTTTAGCTAATGGAAATGTGGTTGATACTGAAGGTGGTATGAGGGAAGTTGAGATCGAGGTTAACGGCAAACATTTTACCACTGATTTTCAGGTCATGGGACCAAAAGAAAATGACTCCATTCCGATACTTGGTGTCCCATTCCTGACGGCCAGTGGCGCATCCCTGGATTTTTCCAAAGGACGCATCACCTGGCCTGTCACAACCCGCATTTTCTCCGAATTAAGAATTATCAGAGTAAGAGAAAACACGCGTCGTGATGCCACGTCAAGCAGGGGATAACTGCTGACGCTCAGGCAAAACCAACTACCAACTTAATGAAAGAAAATCATGTGATTAATGACTAGAAAATCAGTTATAATTAGAGTCCGTATCCCTCGGCTCAGTGGATCACCTAGTCCACAAAAGAAAAACTATATTTATACGCTGCGGAAAAATACTTTATTTAGTTTTGACATCCTAAGGAGCACATAAGGGTCCCAAGAGAACCACTCATGCTATGCAAGACCCTACATTTAATTTATATAATATATAAGAAAACGGTCTTTATACGTGATTTGGAAAATAGTGATTATGCTTTATAAAACATGCTGATCATGAGCTTTATTTATAATAACAATTATAGTTTCAAAATAACTAGCAACCTAGCATAAAACCTTCTCAGAGCAAGTAGACTATCTCCAGAAAATGGTAGCAGCAATAGAATATATATCTAGTACAAGGTAAAACTACCAGTGGGCGTCAACAACCTGACACGAACCCACTAGCACAAATATATGTCTGTAAGAGAGTACTGAAAACAACCTCACTAACAAGGTAAACAGAACTCCAAGGTCCGGGAGTCCACCAACAACACCACCTCCAACTAGCCACCAGACTGGCTACAGCTCAGAACCTGGGGTATTCCAAAAGAAAACAGAATACCTCAGCAAGCTAAACAAAGAAAAACTGCATGAAAGAGTCAACCAAAGGACAAAGTAACAGAATAACATGCAGTAGAAAGAGTCACAACTATCCACAATAGGACCACAAGAAATGCACAACGTGCAAAGCAACAGCAATGACCCAGCCCAGGAACCACATCCTGCAGGGCCTACTAGGCTTCCAAGAGCCAGAATGCTGCAAACTACCAAAGAAGAAACTTCTAACACCCTAAACTGTGGGAAGTGATAGTAGCAAAACAACAACGAGGAACCGGATCGAAGGCAAACACAGTCCCCCAATCCACCATGTCCAAGTCAAAAGCTCGAGGGTCAACACGTGAAAACACAAGGGACCTTCCAGCCGACATGCCCAGCCCGTACCTGGAGCAAGAAAACATGGGTGGCCTTGGCTATATCACACAACTCCACCCCCATAAAGAGCTACAACCACCACTACTAACCACGACCCACGATTCGGCCTTTAGGAAAATAAAGAAAACGGCCGACAAGGAAAACCCAGAAAATACAACTGGAAATCCACTCGGAAACGAAATACAAGGTAAAGGAAGAGTGTTGAAATAAACCAATACGACTAGGCGTTGAGTGAAACCCACTCAGTGCCTACCTAAACTTTGGCGTTGAGTGAGCTAGCCTCACTCGCCGCCAAAATAATACCACTACCCACAAGCCCACTAAAGAATACGGAGCTCGACGATAGTCGAACGACCGAGGCAGAAGATCCAGAACTCGAGTAGTTGCCTGCCACTTGAGTATCTAAACTCCCGCACTCGAAACCATCTAAATTCGCCTAGCAAAAGAAAATATACAAAGCGCACGATCAGTGACGCACGATCAGTGGTCGTGCGCACTCATCGGCTGATGATCGTGCGAAGCGAACCTGGAAAACCTGACAGAAAACCTAGCAACTGCGCACGATCAGTGTCGCATGACCACTGGTCGTGCGCACTGTTGCCAGCGCTCGTGCGATTTTCCGAGACAGAACTTTGGAAACTGAAAGACAACCGCGCACGAGCAGAGGCACACGACCAGTGGTTGTGCGCCCTAACGGTTGATGACCGTGCGCGGCTAACCTGTACCGTTTGGAATTTCCCGAACGACACCAGAACGCGCACACGACTCACGCCACTGCAGTAGCAGCAGACAACTATCAACATCGCGCACCACTACCATACGAGCTATTCCAAATCATTCGAGTGATACCTTAACAAAAAATCGGCGACCACACCCCCCCTCCTAACTCTCCCTCTTGGCTACACCCGAACCAGAGCAACAATCAAAATAAAGGAAAACAATGGCTCCACGCCGACAATTTGGATTCCAAACATCACAAAAATAGTGGGGTTTCAGTAGGAAGAACTAAGCCCTATAGTTAGCAAGAAAATGAGAACAACAAGGCCTCTAACCTGGGCTAACCGGGATTTCAATTTCAGACAGAAAATCGAAAAGAAAACTTGGCAAGGGCAAGAATACCACTTGCCTCAATCACAGCGAAGCTTTGGACTGCTTTCCTCCTCTTCGCACGGATCAAAACGGCCGCAACACCTAGAACAAAAACTCGGCCATTAATGGCGGAAAACTTCCAAAACCGAAAATTCCAATCCTCCCAAAACTCCACGAAAATCGAATTTCTTACCGTAGGAATGAAGGTCTTGACGAGAGCAATCCGAATCCACTCTCAGAATCGAATTCCGTCCACAAACGCTCCGGGAATCGGCGTCCGAAGGGAAGGGGTAGTCCGACGGTTTTCTTTCTCTCGTACAGGCGGCGGTTTCCAAACGGGGAAGAAGATGAGTGGCTCTTTCATACTATATATATATATAATTATATAATTATATAATTAATTACAAAATTACATAAAGCACCAAATCGACGCGAAAACCGAACTACCTCGGAATTCGACGAAATTCGCACCGTAGCTAAATACCCACGCTACGAACACAACGGCGAAGTCAAAATTAATTTTCGACGAACAGAACTCGAGTTAAACCCAAATAAAGCCAAACACCAACATCCCCCCGAGAGGCCACACCGGGTCACCCAAAACGACTCGGCTTGCTAGGGAGATCTTGCCAACAGGCTACAGAATAGGGCACTCAGTTCTAAGGAGCTAAACCACACTCCACAATTGGCACAAGCCACGGAAACACATCATCGTAATGCCAAACGAGAATAAAAATAATGCTAAAAAAACGGGGCGTTACAGTCACTCCCCCTAAAAGAAAGTTTCGTCCCGAAACTTTACGCACAACCCTCCTACTAAAGAAGGAAAAGGTAACAAACAGAAGTTACAAAGGGAAACATACCGATCAAATCAGCAAAACAGGTGAGGGTACGCCCTCCTCATGGCCGACTCTAGCTCCCAAGTCGCGCTCTCCAAATCCTGATTTATCCATAGAACTTTCACCATCGGTATGGACTTCTTTCACAGCACACAGTCCTGAGTATCCACAATATGAACTGGCACCTCAACAAAAGAGATGTTGGGCTCCAACTAGGGCACAACATCCAAGAGTTGCCCACTGCTGCACACACACTTCCGCAATTGGCTAACATGAAAAACATTATGAACACCAGGGAAGTTCGCTGGCAAATCCAATCTATATGCAGACACACCAATCCGCTCCAAAATCTCGAACGGGCCTACATACCTTGGGTCCAATTTCCGATTTTTACCAAATCTCTTCACACCAACCATTGGAGAAACCTTGAGGTATACATGATCCCCTACTAAAAACTCCAAAGCAGACCTACGCCGATTGGCGTTCTTTTCATACCTCTCCTGAGCTAAACGAAGCTTTTCACGAATAAGCTTCACGGCGACTTCCATCTCTTCCAGAGCATCTGGACCCAACAAAGGCTTTTCGCCAGCCTCAGCCCAAAACAACGGAGTCCTACAGCGCCTCCCATACAAAGCTTCGAACGGAGCCATCTGCAAGCTTTCCTGATAACTGTTATTATAAGCAAATTCCATGAGTCGCAGACGCTCATCCCACGCTCCACCGTGGTCTAAAATATTGCACCTGATCATATCCTCAACAATCTGATTGACCCGCTCCGTCTGCCCATTGGTCTGAGGGTGGTACGCAGTAGAATACCTCAGATCCGTACCCAAACCCTCCTGCAGACTCTGCCAAAAACGAGAAGTAAACCGGGAGACTCGATCAGAAATGATGCTAACCGGCACACCGTGGAGTCGGATGACTTCATTCAAGTACAACTCCACTATCTTCTACATCGGGTAATCAATCTTATATGGCACGAAGTGAGCACACTTCGTCAATCTATCCACTATAACCCAAACAGAATCAAATCCTCTCGGGGATTTTGGCAAACCCGTAATGAAGTCCATAGATATACTCTCCCACTTCCAAGTCGGGATCTCCAACGGGGTCAACTTACCACCAGGCCTTCCATGATCGGCCTTCACACGCTTGCAAGTGTGACACTCAGCAACAAATCGGGCTATATCTCCTTTCATACCATACCACCAGGCAATTTGCCTTAAGTCACGGTACATCTTCGTAGATCCTGGATGGTAGGCAACGCTGGAACCATGAGCCTCACTGCAAATCATACCTCTAATGTCCCCAACAGCGGGAACGCAAAACCTACCGCGGTACTTCAAAGTACCTGCATCATCAATAGCAAAATCTGGCAACTCTCCCTTCTCTGTCCTGGTAAAAAGGTGCAAGAGATCCGGATCGTCCTTCTGATGCAGTCTAGTCAAAGAAATCCAAGACGGCTCTGCCACTGACAAACTACTCTGCAAACCACAGCATCCCACTGAAATATCCATAAGGAGGAACTCCTCAACTAACCGATCGGCGGAGAGGTTAAAGATCTTTCCCGTCTTTCGGCTCAGGGCGTCGGCCACCACATTGGCCTTACCCGGATGATACTGGATTTCTACGTCATAATCCGCCACATACTCAAGCCACCGCCGCTGACGCAGATTCAATTCCTTCTGCGTGAACACGTACTTCAGGCTCTTATGGTCAGTAAAAATCTTGCACTGAGCCCCATAAAGTAAGTGCCTCCACAACTTCAACGCATAGATAACCGCTGCAAACTCAAGGTCATGCGTAGGATAATTCTTCTCATGAGTCTTCAGCTGCCTTGACCCATAAGAAATTACTTTTCCATCCTGCATTAATATGCATCCCAGTCCTATATGCGAAGCATCCACATACACATCATAATCCACGCCCTCAGTAGGAAGGGTCAGAACGGGAGCAGTACACAATCTCCTCTTTAACTCCTGAAAAGCTTCTTCGCACTTCTCGCTCCAAACAAAAGCCACATTCTTCTGAGTCAGCTTGGTCAAAGGTGCGGCTAGAGAAGAGAAACCCTCCACGAATCTCCTGTAATAGCCAGCCAACCCTAAGAAACTTCTGATCTCCTTAGGAGTGTTCGGCCTACACCAGTCCATCACTGCTGCAATCTTTTCTGGGTCAACCGAGATCCCATCCTTGTTCACCACGTGGCCTAGAAAAGAGACCTGAGGTAACCAAAATTCGCACTTGCTCAACCTGGCAAATAACTTGTGGTTCCTCAACTCTGATAGGACCAGACGCAAATGCTGCTCATGCTCCTCAACACTGCGAGAATAAACCAACACGTCATCAATGAAGACCACCACGAACATGTCTAGGAAATCCTTGAATACCCGATTCATCATGTCCATGAAAGCTGATGGTGCGTTGGTCAAACCGAACGACATCACCAAAAACTCAAAGTGTCCATGCCTCGACCTAAACGCAGTCCGTGGAATATCTGCCTCACGGATCCTGAGCTGATGATAGCCCGAACGAAGATCGATCTTGGAGAACACTGTGCTACCACGCAACTGGTCAAATAAATCATCGATCCTCGGCAAAGGGTACCTGTTCTTGATAGTGACCTTGTTCAACTCTCTATAGTCGATGCAAAGCCGCATCGACCCATCTTTCTTCTTTACGAACAAAACAGGAGCACCCCAAGGCGACGAACTCTGCCTGATAAAACCTTTAGCCAACAACTCATCTAACTGAATTCACAACTCCTCTAGCTCACGAGGGGCCATCCGGTACGGCGCCTTAGCAATAGGACGCGTACCCGGCTCCAAATCAATAACAAACTCCACATCCCGCTCAGGAGGGATACCAGGAAGATCATCAGGAAAAACATCGGCGAAACCACGAACAATAGGAATCTCCTCCAAGCGTGGCACGCTAACAACGGTTCCAACCGCCAAGACTAAACAAACACAACAATCAGAAAGAAACAATATCTGAACACATACCACCGAGAGAACGGGAGAATCCTGACACGGATCAGCATACACGCTGCCGGGCTGACCGTCGTCCCTGATGAAGTCCAAGCGCTTTCCTTTGCACTGAAAGACCGCATCATACCGAGAGAGCCAGTCCATGCCCAAAATGACATCGAAGTCCTCTAGATCAATCATCTTCAGGTCCGCCTTCGCAAGAAAATCCCCCAACAAAACCGGGCAATCCAAAATACCCAAATCTGACAACATAGATTCACTAGAGGGAAACTTGACATGGAAGGAATCCCGAACACGATCTAGAGACAACCGATGACGCTCCACAAAGGCTCTAGCCACGAACGAGTTGGTAGCGCCGGAGTCAAACAGAACACGCGCCCAGCGGTTCTTCACCTTAAATTTCCCTATAGGAGCGCACAAAGCTAAGGAACTAGCACAACAGTACCGCAAATAATCTAGCAACTAAACTACCAGGCTAGAAAGAAAAACAACAAACAACTAACCTGAGATCACCTGAGTCAAAGTCTGAGCCTCCTCGGAAGAAATCACGTTCAGCTTCCCTTTTCCCTTGTCCACACGCTGAGGTGGAGGTAAAGCCTGTAACGGAACTGCAGGAAGAGCTGGCTGAAACAGAGGACACCTCGACTTGATGTGTCCCTTCTGCCCACACTGAAAGCAGACTTTATCCTTGGTCCAACACTGGGCCGCATCATGGCCGGATTGCTTACAAACAGAACAGGAGGCATCTCTCCTAGGAGCACCCTGAATAGTATGAACCTGCTCCTTCTTCAGAGCTGCCACCTTCTTGAAACACCTCTCGACAGGATGGCCTGACCGGCCACAAAAACTACACACCACCCTGCTCCTCTTTCCCGGAACAGCATTGGGTACCAGGGGTTTCTTCTCCTCTACCAACTTCCTCTTATCCTTCTTCAACTGCTGGCCTCTGCTCTTCGCCATCTCAATGGCCTCAACCTTAAGGGCAGCCTCTACAACTCCAGCATAAGACACTGACCCATAAGCACTGGCCAACTGCTGCACCTCACTCCTCAAACCACCGAGAAATCGCTTAACTCGATCAGCCTCAACGCTGACCAATCCAGGGGCAAAACGGCTCAACTTACTAAACTCTACCTCATACTCACCCACCGTGAGCTGCCTTTGCTTCAGATAGAGGAAATCATTCATGAGGCGGTCACGCTCAACCGAAGGTAAGAACTTCCTCAACAGCATCTCCTTGAACATCTCCCACGAGCATCCGGCTACCAAGCTCTCCTTCTCTCTCAGCCACCAACTCTTAACCAAACCTTTGAGCTGATAGGCGGCTATCATCACCCTCTGGTCATCTGAAATCCCTGAGTACGAGAACATCTCCTCCATGGAGATCAGCCAGTCGTCTATCACCATGAAATCTGCCTTCCCATCATAAGTGGGAGGGCTCAGCCTCTGAAACTGCGAGATGAAGTCCATCTCTACTGGCACCACCACTAGAGGCCTCAAGGGTGCAGGTGGAGGAGGAACAGCTAACCCCCCAGCAGGAACTTGCGCACCCTGAGCCTGCCCTGCCACAACTGCCACCAAAGACTGAATCTGGGCTTGCACCTCCTCCAACTGTCTGCCCATAGCTTCGCTACTCTGACGCAGACTCTCGATCACCGCATCGTTTTGAGCTCCAGAAGATTCACCCTCAGACAGGGGAGTCGATCGAGTCGCAGGACGCCTAGCCATCCTAAAAATCATTACAATGCAAATCAGATCCAAATCACACGACTAGAACCGATTACCAGTACAGACAATACATATGTAGATATAGACTTAAAGCTGCTAAACTTGCTCTGAGAGTTTATCTTCTTCACAATAATTAGATGATATGCCCTAACCTAGGATGGTTAACCACCACCTTACTAACTCTTGTGCCTAGATCGGATGCATGAACTTATGTTAATTTGAAAACTCATGTGTGTACATATGTCATCCTGCAAATCTTTAGCTCGGCGCGTTGTGCTTATGCAATGATATGATATGCATGATTGTGTTATGCATTCTAAAAAAAGGCCCTAATGCATGCTATGAGCGGCGTACGCATGAAAATGTTATGCATCCCATACTACATAATATTTCCATGCAACGAAAAAGAAACGTGCTAGTCGCAGTCATGTGGTGAGGTTATGCATCCAATACTACATAACCCTCACATGTAGCCCCTATGGTGGATCCATATACGAACACATATTATGCATCCCATACTACATAATATGCCCCGTATACTTCATGTTATGCTATGAGTGTAGTGTTCGTGCTTTTGCCAAGACGTGCTGATGACATATCGGTGTGTGAATGACATGATGCTGAACTACTAAAAGCATCCAAGGAAGGTTGCTCAACTAACTTGTCAAGCAACCTCCCTCAGATACCAACTGTCACAACCCGCATTTTCTCCGAATTAAGAATTATCATAGTAAGAGAAAACACGCGTCTTGATGCCACGTCAAGCAGGGGATAACTGCTGATGCTCAGGCAAAACCAACTACCAACTTAATGAAAGAAAATCATGTGATTAATGATTAGAAAATCAGTTATAATTAGAGTCCGTATCCCTCGGCTCAGGGGATCACCTAGTCCACAAAAGAAAAACTATATTTATACGCTGCGAAAAAATACTTTATTTAGTTTTGACATCTTAAGGAGCACATAAGGGTCCCAAGAGAACCACTCATACTATGCAAGACCCTACATTTAATTTATATAATATATAAGAAAACGGTCTTTATACGTGATTTGGAAAATAGTGATTACGCTTTATAAAACATGCTGATCATGAGCTTTATTTATAATAACAATTATAGTTTAAAAATAACTAGCAACCTAGCATAAAACCTTCTCAGAGCAAGTAGACTATCTCCAGAAAATGGCAGCAGCAATAGTATATATATCTAGTACAAGGTAAAACTACCAGTGGGCGCCAACAACCTGACACGAACCCACTAGCACAAATATATGTCTGTAAGAGAGTACTGAAAACAACCTCACTAACAAGGTAAACAGAACTCCAAGGTCCGGGAGTCCACCAACAACACCACCTCCAACTAGCCACCAGACTGGCTACAGCTCAGAACCTGGGGTATTCCAAAAGAAAACAGAATACCTCAGCAAGCTAAACAAAGAAAAACTGCATGAAAGAGTCAACCAAAGGACAAAGTAACAGAATAACATGCAGTAGAAAGAGTCACAACTGTCCACAACAGGACCACAAGAAATGCACAACGTGCAAAGCAACAGCAACGACCCAGCCCAGGAACCACATCCAGCAGGGCCTACTAGGCTCCAAGAGCCAGAATGCTGCAAACTACCAAAGAAGAAACTTCTAACACCCTAAACTCTGGGAAGTGATAGTAGCAAAACAACAACGAGGAACCGGATCGAAGGCAAACGCAGTCCCCCAATCCACCATGTCCAAGTCAAAAGCTCGAGGGTCAACACGTGAAAACACAAGGGACCTTCCACCCGACATGCCCTGCCCGTACCTGGAGCAAGAAAACATGGGTGGCCTTGGCTATATCACACAACTCCACCCCCATAAAGATCTACAACCACCACTACTAACCAAGACCCACGATTCGGCCTTTAGGAAAATAAAGAAAACGGCCGACAAGGAAAACCCAGAAAATACAACTGGAAATCCACTCGGAAACGAAATACAAGATAAAGTAAGAGTGTTGAAATAAACCAACACGACTAGGCGTTGAGTGAAACCCACTCAGTGCCTACCTAAACTTTGGCGTTGAGTGAGCTAGCCTCACTCGCCGCCAAAATAATACCACTACCCACAAGCCCACTAAAGAATACGGAGCTCGACGACAGTCGAACGACCGAGGCAGAAGATCCAGAACTCGAGTAGTTGCCTGCCACTTGAGTATCTAAACTCCCGCACTCGAAATCATCTAAATTCGCCTAGCAAAAGAAAATATACAAAGCGCACGATCAGTGACGGACGATCAGAGGTCGTGCGCACTCATCGGCTGATGATCGTGTGAAGCGAACCTAGAAAACCTGACAGAAAACCTAGCAACTGCGCACGATCAGTGTCGCACGACCACTGGTCGTGCGTACTGTTTCCAGCGCTCGTGCGATTTTCCGAGACAGAACTTTGGAAACTGAAAGACAGCCGCGGACGAGCAGAGGCACACGACCGAGGGTCATGCGCCCTAACGGTTGATGACCGTGCGCGGCTAACCTGTACCGTTTGGAATTTCTCGAACGACACCGGAACGCGCACACGACTCACGCCACTGCAGTAGCAGCAGACAACTATCTACGTCACGCACCACTACCATACGAGCTATGCCAAATCATTCGAGTGATACCTTAACGAAAAATCGGCGACCACACCCCCCCTCCTAACTCTCCCTCTTGGCTACACCCGAACCAGAGCAACAATCAAAATAAAGGAAAACAACAGCTCCACGCCGACAATTTGGATTCCAAACATCACAAAAATAGGGGGGTTTCAGTAGGAAGAACTAAGCCCTATAGTTAGCAAGAAAATGAGAACAACAAGGCCTCTAACCTTGGCTAACCGGGATTTCAATTTCAGCATGAAAATCGAAAAGAAAACTTGGCAAGGGCAAGAATACCACTTGCCTCAATCACAGCAAAGCTTTGGACTGCTTTCCTCCTCTTCGCACGGATCAAAACGGCCGCAACACCTAGAACAAAAACTCGGCCATTAATGGCGGAAAACTTCCAAAACCGAAAATTCCAATCCTCCCAAAACTCCACGAAAATCGAATTTCTTATCGTAGGAATGAAGGTCTTGACGAGAGCAATCCGAATCCACTCTCGGAATCGAATTTCGTCCACAAACGCTCCGGGAATCGGCGTCCGAAGGGAAGGGGTAGTCCGGCGGTTTTCTTTCTCTCATACAGGCGGCGGTTTCCAAACGGAGAAGAAGATGAGCGACTCTTTCATACTATATATATATATATATAATTATATAATTATATAATTAATTACAAAATTACATAAAGCACCAAATCGATGCGAAAACCGAACTACCTCGGAATTCGACGAAATTCGCACCGTAGCTAAATACCCACGCTACGAACACAACGGCGAAGTCGAAATTAATTTTCGACGAACAGAACTCGAGTTATACCCAAATAAAGCCAAACACCAACATCCCCCCGAGAGGCCACACCGGGTCACCCAAAATGACTCGGCTTGCTAGGGAGATCTTGCCAACAGGCTACATAATAGGGCACTCAGTTCTAAGGAGCTAAACCACACTCCACAAATGGAACAAGCCACGGAAACGCGTCATCGTAACGCCAAACGAGAATAAAAATAATCGCTGAAAAAACGGGGCGTTACATGGCTGGTCGATGATTTCGCCCTCGATGATACTTCCGTACACCCCTCTCCTGTTCAAAATGACGTTTTTCTAAGTAGTGCAGATTTCAAGGTAGATTCTGGAATCCAAGCTTTGAAGGCAACCCTTATGGATGAGAAAACAAAGGGAGGATTGACGGAGACGATTGATGAGAAGAATGACTTATTGACCACGAAGATGTTCGAGTGCACCAAAGACACGGCGACCGTGCCATTTCCCACCGATGCTGTTGTTGAGCATGACATTCCTAGTTCCATGCGGGAGAAATCCCTAGACATTTATTCTTGTAATAATATTCATGACTGTGCTAAGCGTTCTGTCGCTTGGGCTGATCCGATCGCCGTCGCAGTGCCGGAAATGACGCCATCGATCATAAAATCTGGGAAAACTGTGGAATCCACTCCTTGGAAGTCTCCATCGGTTGAGAAGCTGAAGGAGGCCAAGCGCGTGGGCGATAAGCGTTATTCTTCCTTCCGGCGCGAAGACACACACCATCTGAGCAAGGAGAAATCCCCTTCTCAAGATGCTATGAAAAATTCTGCTTCTCCTTCGCTCTCCACCGGAAAGACTTACCACAAATCGGCATATAGCTGATTGCTTCTTTGCCGCTCTGCCTCGCTTTTCCTGCTTATTTTCCTAGTTGCTTTGGGACCTTATTTCGCTCTCTATTTCGTAGCTTTTATTTTGCTGCAAAAACATTATATACAACTGCTAATACAGGTATTTGGTCCACCTTAAGGACGGTAAACAAAAGGGCTATTCGGGAGACAACACAAGCTTGGACCTTTTGGTCCCCTCGTTTATACTTTTTATTTTTCATTTTCTATTTTTTGTATTTTCTGTTGTTCGGCCTAATTCGCAGGTTCAGCTTATCTTTTGTGCGAAGCAGCAACTTTCGCGAATCATCACGCAATCTTGTGGCATGCTCCCCTCTTTGGAGCATAGGTACTCTCTCTCGCTTCAGATTTCATTCCTTGATTGAATGTCTATTTTACTTGCTTATGTTTTCATTCAAGTCTGGGGGGAAGAGCCGCTTGTGCACTCCATGAGCACATTTATTTTCGCATGCCAGTAGTTTTCCTTTTTGCTTCATTGTTTTTGACTTCTGCTGCACACACTTTGGCACCCACATGAGCGCGCACTTGACCACGCGTGCGGCTCGAGTTGATGTATTATTTCGTGTAAACTTTAAGATGGTGGTGCTGACGTAGGATTTTGATTTAGAGTAGTTCGAAACTCGTGCAGTGCTCCTAATCGAGTGCTCACGTTGTGTAGAAATTGTATAGATTTAGTTTTTCTTTATGCTTGCAATTTATATTTTTTTTGCACTCGTAAATACTGTCTGTCCTACTCAATTTTATGAATCCGGAGTAATCACTCGGTAGTGTAGGAATGTGTGTAGGCGTCGCTAGCTTTGTATTGCTCGAGTCGGGAGGACGGATCACTCTTCTCGGTGACTAAGAACTTGCCCCAGGCTACTTTCGAAGCATTGGTGCACGGTTAGTCGAGCGTGAGCGTGACGTAGGCCATCACTTTGGCCCGGTTGAGCCTTGCACCCGTCCTAACATAGCCCTCGCTAGCCCCGTTGAGCCTACCTTCCATTTGTTTCAGCTCCACACTCAATTCACCAATGCCTCAAGCCAATCCTAGTCGCACACCCGCGTCGAGCTCTAGTTCCAAGCATTTTCTCGTTGGGTTGTTGATGTGGGAAGTGGTTTTGTGAAAAATGTGGATTTGCCATCTTGTTATATTTGCTGAAATTCAAGAATTTGAAAAAGAAAAATTTATAAAAGCAAAAATTGTGAAAAAGAAACGAAAAAGAGAAAATAAAAAGTATAAATGAAAATCTGTTTTTGAGAAATCTGTTTTGGGGTAGGCGGTGCACACACCCATGTTGTAAAAACTAGGTCTGGGGGTGTGGTGCACTCGCATTCATTTTGCTAGTGGGAAGTATGTAATTGTGTGAGCTCCGTTGGGTTGTGCGTAGCCTTCGTTTTCATCTTTTTCATCCATACCTACGTCTACACCCAAGCCCCAACTCTTCACCTAAAGTCCTACGGATTTATGCTCTAGTCGAACTAGCATTGTGGAGAAAGTGTGAACGGGCAAGCATATGGTCCCCGACATTGGTGGATTCCTTTGGAGGTGATCACGAGCCCCGCTCTTTGGCAATGCTCCACCATCCGACTTGCCTATTTTCTTCCTACACATGACCGCGCGATTCTCCGAAAATTCAACCTTTTAGTAGTGACAGTATTTATTTACGTTTATCGAAAATTATAAATTGCATAACATGATTAAAAACTCCTTCCATTATATTTTCTATGCACCTGTGTTTCTCAATTTCTCGTCCTACTGTATTTTGAAATTACTATGTCAGCTAGCCATTTTTGAGTCCACAAGGTGATTATTTGCCCGGGACGTGCAAATGGTTAAGTCTGGGGGTGTGATGAGTCCCTATTTTATACCTTATTTTGGACTCATCTAGGCCTTTTTCATCAGCTTTGCACTATCTTTTAGCGCCATTAGTACTCCTTTTGGTTAGCAACGGCATTCCACGCCCTGTGCACCTTTTTAGCCCATTTCTGTGCTTGTGTGCATTTGCATTCTTGCTATGATTATTATTGTTTGCTGCGGCTGCCGCGATCGATGTCCCATGCAGTTTTCCTGTAGGTTTGGGGATCGTGAGGGCATTCGGGATAGGTGTTCACTATTTTTGGCAAAGGAGTCAGTGGTCGTGCGTTTTTACCCACGCACGACCATCGACCTCCTGGCGCACAATCAAACATCCAACAACAGATCAAGAGAAAGACAGACATAACACTCAATACAGACATACACAGATAGTGAGATAAACTCAGAGAAAAATCAAGTGATCAATCCAGAAGAGTTAGATTGGAAATTAGGATACTGAAAAGTGTTTATATCTTCAACATCAAAGACTCCAGACAACTAATATTTCAGCCTCTGCTTAAATCATCTTCTGCTGGAGATCTTAAGCTTCTGAAGGCCTATCACCCTTGCAAAGCTCTCACTCCTGAACCATCTACATCTCAGGGGGAGATTTGACAACACAATCAATCCACTAAGTCTACTCTCAGTGATTGAGACAGAGAAGACAACTTCACCTCTTCCTTTTTCTTTTCCTACTGTAAAAGGGTTATCAAAACTTCCTTCAAAAGTTCTGAATCTGGTTCTGAGAGCCTTGTTAAAATTCAGTGGTGGCAAGACACCTTATCAAAAAATCTAGATCTGGTTTTTGAGCACCTTATCAAAAGCTCATTGGTGCAAGGACACCTGATCAACTCATCCTGAGTGGATTCCTACCAAGGGTGGTAGAAGAGTGGAAGTACCCAGGTTGATTGGGGAACCACTATAGCTTCTTGTGTTTGGTTGCTTGTGTGCATTCTTTGCTGTGTGCTATGAATCTTTTGTTTTCTTTTTATTATTACTTCTGTTTTATTGCTGCAGCATAATACACATACTATATTAACTTAACTCTTCCTCTACAAAGTTTTATTTTGAAAAATTATTTTAACAAACTCAATTCACCCCCCCCCCTCTAGAGTCAGACTGATCTTATTCTCCACTTTCAACCAAGTAGGGCAAAAGAAAAATAATTATGAAATCACACTGAAAGCGGGCAAAAAGTGCACTTATCATGGAATGGACATAATAACAAATATGAATACATATGGCTCTAAAGTGTTGTGCATCAATGAGAAAACTAGCCTAGATGAGTCCAAAAATATGTAAATAACTTGGACTCATCAGGTACCGGTCGCTAGTGGGCTGACAACGAAGGTTAGTCCCATTCGGATAGAGGATACAAAAGACAGGCAATTACGAAATAAAGTAATCGGGATTGTCATAGTCTATTGGGAAAGATAGTTTGTTGAAGAAAGAGCAAGGGAAGAAGAAGGCAGACGGCCAAAGTTTTCTATGCTTAGTGAAGGAGATCCCGTGGTCGGAATCAAGAACTGAAGCAAGATTCGTGAAGAGTAAAGCGAGGCCGCTCCTTTCCAGTAGGATAGAAAGCTTTTTCAGGGCTCCAAAATTAACTACGAGGGTAACGATCTTCCTTCTTGGACAAGTGAAGTACTCCTGTTTGCATATGCATGGAATCCCCAACCAAAAGGTGGAAAAGTGAAGGGAGTTCTGATGGGTTGATACGTGATATCCCCGGGTAGTTTTGCATATAGAATCCAGAATCGCAGTAAGCTAGAATAGGCGTGTTGTGTGAATCCCATCCGGACTGTTTGGTCTGAATTGGTGATGTTTTATTTTGTGTGTCGGAGAAGACTCCGAGTATGAACGTGTAGTTTATGGAGTCTGAAGGGTTGTGCTTATGAATGAGAGTAACAGGTAGTACTGGAGAAACTCTCCATGAAAATACCTAGAAAATACCACAGTTGTGAGAATCGTTGGATGTCGCCGGGCGATAGTGAGTATCGCTGACGATAGCTCTTGGTGAGTTCTATATTATATGAAAGACAAGTTTTTTTGCACTACACGATGCTATAGGGTTTTGGCTTGAATGATGTTCCAGTTTTGGATGAGTCTGTAGTTAGAAGAGAGTTCTATTGCTTAACGCCAGAAGATAGTGACTATCTCTACTGATAACTTCCGGATAGCATATTACTTATAAGGTCTGTCTCATGGAGACCATGGGGCTAGCAGGTTAGCTATGAGCCTGGGTGGCAAGCTATGGTCGTGAGTGCCATTTTGTGTCGATTGCTGGCTATGGTCCAGGACACCTGGTGGGCGATAGTTGAAGCTAAGAGCTTGAAGAGCCCAGCTAAAGAAAGGTCAGTGAGCCTAAAGGGCAAGGGGAAGCTGACCCGCGTCATGTCGTTTGCCATGATGGCTGTGACCATCAGCGTTGGCATGGCGATTTAAGCAACGTGCTGTGGCTGAACTGTACCTGTGTTATGTTATTCGGACTAGAATTCCTAATGTAATTGGCTTTGTCATTGGCATAATGAGAGTCTTAGGCCCCGTGCCGAAAAGACTAGAATTCTTAAGTGAACCACCAAGTTCAGGACTGTGGATGGTGGTGGGACTCGGAGAAGTCCGGTATACCGAGAATGTGCCCTGAGTGCATGAGGCATGTGGCTGGTCGAGCCTACATCTTTGGACAATGGTGCTTAAGTGCACGCTTTGTCTGCCAATATATATATGCTATACATGAAGGGAAGGAATACCGCTGCCCCTGGATGGGGTAGGGTCATTATAAATATGTCATCTAAACCTTATCGTTTCCTTGTTTGCCATCCTTGTGGTGGATTGTCCCTTTATAGGTTCTGGAGAGCCGAGTAGGAAATAACGGGTTGCTGCACTTGTTGCAATGCTGGCCCTCGAAGGCCAAGTAAAGAGCCTTTAGTGTTTTCTTTCATGCGTGGCCGACTTGCGCGCCGATGTTTATAAACCACGTTGTTAATGTGTAACTGTAAGGCCTGAAGGTCATAACATTTTATGTACTTTGTAAAACATTACTGATTTGTATAATAGGGGACATTCACATGAAATGAGTTCTAATAACCTTGAAGCATTCGTTAGAATGCTCTGTCAAAGTGATCGGATAGATCTGACTAACTCTAGAGGGAGGATGAATAGAGTATTTTAAAAACTTGATTAGTTTTTATTGCGGAATTAAAATAAAGGATAGTAGTATATATATAAAGAGAGGTAAGAAAAAGAAACTATCACAACACAACAGAAATAAAGAATGCAACAACCAGACGACACAAGAAAATTATAGTGGTTCCCCAAAACAGGGTACACCCACTCTTCTACCACCATGGTAGGAATCCACTAACAGGTTTTTAATCAGGATCCCTGCCACCATATATTTTTGCTCAGGTACCCTGTCACCAAGAAAATCTATTTTAAGGGAGATCTCACAACCCTTTATGCTTTTGACCATGTACACAAAAACCAAATCAATTCTTTTTATATGGAGACTTGTCAACTAGGTGATAACTTTTGAAGGGAGTTAGAAACCCATTTTACAGTGGGAAGTGAAAAGTGATGTTGTCTTCTCGTTCTCAAAATAACTGAGAAGACTTTAGTGGATGTTGTTGTCAAAGCTCCCCATGCGATGAGAGCTTTGCATATGGTGTAGGTCTTCAGATTGAAGATCTTCAGAAGCTTCTTGCTCTGGTGTTGATGAGTTGTCCTTGTGAAGCATGAAGCAGAAAACTGAAGATGACTAGAGATCTGTGTGTGTTGTTCTTCTTCAATTTCCTGTAGATGGCAATTTTTTTTCTGTATCAGTTGTCTGTAAGAAATTCTTTGTGTAAAGATCTCTTCTTCTTCTTTTTGAAAAAGATCTTTTTATATTCTGAGAGGAGTTTTAGCTGTTGAATTTTGAATATTATCCTTGATTTACTGCTGAGATTCTGGTTGTTGAAACGATTGAAAATGTCTTTAATGTGATTCCTCAACTGTCCCAGTAAATGGGTCAAGTAATTTACTCTGTGAAATCCATAATTAATGCTGGCATGCAACGAATATATTCTTGAGAGTATAAGCATTAATTATCAGAGAATTACTGCCTAGAATATTACCAATTGAAATCAAAATGATAGGGAAAATGCCAAAATTGAAACTAATAGAAATCGTCGACCTCATGATAGATTTCGTCGACCAGAACGCCAAGTTCTTCGAGCTGAGAAATCGTCTTCTTCGAGCAGAGCTCAGAGAAAATTATTCTGGAAAGAAATAGCAAAAGCAGAGCTCCAAGTTCATCGGACTGAGATGGACTTTTGTCGACAAGATAAACTGAGTAGAGGAGGGAGTTCGTCGACGTGAGCTCGTATTTCGTCGAGCTCAGCTCAGAGTTTAAACTCTGAGTTCGTTGAACTGCGATCGACGATTGTCGAGCGTAGTTTGAAGAACTTCGAACTGATTTTCTGAACACTCAAAAACTGCATTTCTTCTAATTATGAGTCTCTGAAGTCTTCTGAAGGCTGGATCAAAGATTGTCTAACCTAGTCAAACTGACCTAGACTTTAGAACTAACAAATTGACTCTAGGCTATACATGATGGTTCAATAACCTATTTGTGAACCTAGCCCAAATCCAAACTAGGGATCCAACAATCTTCCCCTATTTTAGTGAGATCACTAAACAAAATGAAAAGCATAAAAAACACAATGCAATATAAATATCTGATAGAATTTTAAACCATTCAGTAGATATATTATAGCTAAGTTCAATACACAAATATATCATAGAGAAATAGAAGTTCAATAATTGTCAAAGGGAGGAGCAAATGATGATTTAGCAAAAATAATTGTCCTTTGAGGATTTTTTGCTTCCTTCTTAGATATCTTTATGTCTTAAACACCAAGAACTGTTACAGATGAAGCTCTGGGAACAACAGCTTCTGGATGTACCTGCATATATTCATTTGGATCAAATAAATGTCTGTCTAACTCAAAATTTGTCAAATTCTTTCTGCCTGTGGGTAGACATAGTAGTGAACTTTTATGGATCTGATCATTCAGCTCTGGCCTATTTCATCTGAGACAAACCAATCACTTCTTGAAATCTAGCCATTCTGAAGTTTGGATCTAACTCAGGTTTATAAACTTGAGAGGGAGGTCCTTATAGTTCAGATTTAGAAGCATTCTGAGCAGACTTTTGAGGGTTTCAAAAAATAATGGATTATTATTGAAAGTTTATTTGAGGAAGAGACTATTGAGATTTGCCTGAGTAGTAGGACCCTGGAGATCTGTATTAACTGTACATTCCAACAGGTCTAGAAGACTTGTAGGTAGCTGGCCTTTGAGATTGAGAGGTGCTGGAATCAGGCTTCTGAGTTATTGCAAGACTTCCTAAAGCACCTGCAGTAGAAGGAGGAGGAGGAGGAGGTCCTCTCCTGGTCTTCTTAGGTGGGGATTTGTATCTTCTTCTTTTCTTCCTTTTATTTTGCTCATTCTTTGATAACCACATCTATTGAGGCATTTCTAGATATGGAGTAATATTATGCAGAATGTAATAAGGTGTGTCAGCTGTAGAATTAGGTTTAGGAACAGCCTTGGCAGGAACTTTTCTCTTCTTAGATTTTGTCTTCTTATGACCAGAGTCTTTAAAATCCTCCTCCTCCTCATCATCAGATGATCCAGGAGGACTGTCATATAAATCATCAATTTCCTTTAGAGTTTCTTTAGAGATCTGATTCTCAGCCTGAGGCTGTACTTGAAATTCTAGCTTTGCAAAACTTTCAGTAACAGTCTGATTTCCTTCCTCTTCTTCCATATCTGCAAACATAATATCATCAAGATCTGGCATTGGGGACTCAGCCCACATGCGAGGAGGAGGGCTGCAAAAATCTACATCAACTAATATTTCGGAAATTTCTGGAACTACAAAACTTTCCCTTAGTTGATCCGCAACTACTGGACTTATTAGAGCAGTATGACATACAATGGCCTTGGAGTAATCAACATCAAAACTAGGCAAAAAATTTCTATAAATTGGATTGAAAGAATCAAGTTAAGAATTCAAATCAGCTGTGGGATTTATGATAAAATCGCAAGAAGTTTTTATATCTTCATCTATATCATAAGTTATATCCATATCATAATTTTCTATAATATCTTTAAAATCAATAATATCTATTGGAATGTCTGCCTCATGGGAATCTGCTGCTGCTGCTGCTAGAAGAGGAGCTGGAACTGCTATTGCTACTACTACTAGAGGAGGAAATGGAACTTCTTCACAGGGCATCTCCCCATGCCTAGTTTTAGAGGGTCCTGAAGCCGGGCCCACAGAATAAGGGACAGTAGAGAGGGCAGCAATTCTAGTAGATAGAGAAGTGATAGAGGCAGAGAGAGGAGCAATAACAGTAGCTATTAACTGCTCTAGAGATGGAGAGATTAATTTAAGAAGATACTTTGCAATATCACAGAAATTTAGATATAGAGGTTCAGGAACAGAGGGAGTATAGGAAGAATGATGTCCACAATTAGAATATACATAGAAGGCTTGGGGGAAGTCTATATGAAGGAATTCAGGGAATGAGGAGGTAGGGTTATTAGGAATGTTGAATGGAATGGTTGTAGATGTTGTTGGAATTGTGGTAGAAGGATTTGTTGTGATAGGAACTAATGTAGTAGTGATGTACTGGATGGGTGATTGAGCTGGGGATTGATGTGGAGATGGTAAAGGTGGAGATAGTAGATTGAAATTAGGCTGTGGAGATATGGATGGGATGTCAACCAAGTGAGTTGGAAGAGGGGACTAAGGTGGTGTAGATTTTGAATCCTCTAGTATGTGGATTAGAGATTGAGGAAGTGGAGAATGAGGTTGTGAAGGAGATCCAGTAGGGATTGGAGAGGAAATGGATGGTTGCTGGAGGGGAGTTGATGATGGTTATTATTGAGAATTAGGTGAAGGAATTCTAATGGAGGGAGTAATTTCTTTTAGAAGTGGGGGATTAGCTGTAACTTACCTTGTGTCCTCTGAAGTCTTGGAAGAGGAGGAAGCACTGGATGGCTTAGTGATAGTCCTCTCCCATCTGCCAAACAAGACAGATGTAAGCCTCTTGGAGTCATTAATGAATGTGGTCTGTGAGAAAAGTAGTTCAGATGCCTTTGCCTGGAGGAAAAAGCCTAAAATCCTCCCAAAACACACATCTTTCTTTGAATTCATCTTTTTAATCAACTCAAAAAGTAACTTTCCCCAGTTTACTGCCTTCTTATTCACCAGAGCACACATCACTAAGAACTGGTGCCTAGTTATATAGGAATAGGCAGTGTGTTTGCTCAGCAACACCTTCCCAACGACATCAGCAAGGAATTTATATTCAGCTGATAAATTCTTTTTAAGCAGTTTGTTAGGGTTTCCATCAGAATGATAAATTTTGATCAACATGTTATCATAATCGGAACTATCTATTTAAATATCCTCGTCTCTATTTATCAAACCAAAAATCTCTGTTAAAACATCAGGGGTTAGGGTAACCTGATTTCCTGTAATGGTTCCAGTCATCGAATCTCCATCTAGAGTAGATGAAGTATGAACCCGCTCCCTTATTTCTGTTGCTGCTAGCTTGATTCTGGCGGTCATAAATTTCTGCAGTTGTTGATCTTCAAATAACTGCAAAATATCCATGAAGATCTGATCGGAGTGATAGAAGGAATCAAAATCAATATCGAACCCGGTGTAAAACTTCAACAGGAAAGTGAAATCGCAAGAATCGCCATTGGTTTTCCTGAAAAAGAAGGAGAGATAAAGTGCAAGAGAATAGAAAGTGCGGGATGGAACTCGAACAAAACTTAGTTATAAGGTTTTCAGAATCTGAAGCGCAAAACTCCGTCCTGCGAAAATAAAAGAAAATCTTTGTTCTCAGGTCGTCGAAAATTTTCATGAAGAAATAATATCGTCGATCTCAGTTTGAAGTGGGGAAAACATTTCGTCATTCTCAGGTCGACGAAAATTTTTTTTGAAGCATGATCGTCTATCTCTGCTCGACAAAAATAACTTCACACAGAGAGTTCGTCGATCTCAGGTCGACTAATTTTTTAAAGAATAGTTCTAAGATCGTCGGTCTCCGTTCAGCGAACTATGATCAATTCTTCGACCTAAGATAGAAAATTAAATTAATGCTTCTCCATTGATCATACCTAGCAGATTCAGAAAGAACAGATGTTTCTTCTCATCCAAAGGTTTGGAAAAGATGTCTAATCTTTGTAAATTAGTAGATATAAAGACAAGATTAATTTTCTTTTTGTCCACACAATTTCTAATGAAATGATGTCTAGTTTCTATATGCTTTATCCTACTATGATGTACTGGATTTTGTGCAATGGAAATTGCACTGGTATTATCACAAAATACAGTTGAATTATTTAGATTGTATCCATAATCCAGGAGTTGATTTTGAATTCACAATGTTTGTGAACAGCAACTACCAGTTGCAATATATTTAGCTTCGGTAGGTTAAGTGGATACAGATGTTTGTTTCTTACAAAACCAAGACACAAGCCTATCACCAAGGAACTGACATGTTCTTGATGTGCTTTTCCTGTCAACTCTACATCCAACAAAGTAAACATTTGAGAATCAAGTTAATTCAAATTCTGACTCAATTGAATAAAAGAGTCCTTAATTTGGTTTACCATTTATATATCTCAAAATTCTTTTTAAGAAAATAAGGTGAGATTATTTAGGGTTCACTTGGAACCTAGCATAAAGACATGTAACAAACATTATGTCTGGCCTACTAGCTGTGAGATATAATAAGGAACCAACAGTAGCCCTATATGTCTTCTGATCAACTGGCTTGCCATGTTCATCAGAATCAATCAAAACATTAGAAGCTATGGGTGTTTTATTTACTGAGGCATCAGTCATCCCTAATCTTTTAACTAGTTCCTTAGCATATTGGGATTGGGAGATGAAAATGCGATCAAGGGATTGCTTTACATGGGACCAAGGAAGTAAGAAAGCTCACCATGCTACTCATTTCAAGCTTGGAATGCATCAGGTCAGAAAACCTTTTGCATAGCTTGAAATCAGAGAGCCAAAAATGATGTCATCTACATATATTTGTACTAACAATATGTTATTATTATGATGTCTAGCAAACAAAGTCCTATATACAATGCCCCTAGTGAACTTATGCTCTAAATTAAAGCTAGTTAGGGTCTCATACCAAGCTCTTGGAGCTTGCTTTAAACCATAAAGAGCTTTACGCATTTTGAAAACAAAAGAGGGATGAGTTGGAGAAATAAAACCTGGTGGTTGTTCAATATATACTTCCTCTTTGAGTTCACCATTCAAGAAAGCACTCTTGACATCCATTTGGTAGACCTTAAACTTTTTGTAAGTTGCATAAGCAAGAAAAATTCTTATAGATTCTAGTCTTGCAACAGGTGTAAAGGTTTGATCATAGTCAAATCCTTCTTCCTATTTATATCCTTGTGCTACTAGCCTTGCTTTGTTCCGGATGATGGCTCCTTGTGCATTCAATTTATTTTTGAATACCTACTTAGTTCCAATAACTTATGAGTCTTTGGGTCTAGGAACGAGGTCCCAAACTCTCCATCACTCAAACTGATTGTGCTCCTCTTGCATTGCAGTGATCCAGTGGAGATCTTGCTCTGCATCTTTTATGGATTGGGGCTCAAGTTGAGATATGAAGCAAGCATGCATCAAATTTTTGTTGAGTTGATGTCTTGTTTTCAAACCAACTGATATGCCTCCACACTACACCATTTTCGGCCTTTAACAACACTTCAAAACTGTAGCCTAAAACTGCAAAGTGTTGCCAAAGCATCAAAAACTGTTGCCATAGGGGTGTCTCAAATAGGCATGTTGCCAAAGATCTAAGGCAACAGTTTTCATACCTTTAGGCAACACTATACAAAAACTGTTGTCTAAACCCTTAGAATAGGCAACAGTTTTTTGGTTGACCTATTGCAACATTTTAGAACTGTTGACATGTACTGTTACAATTAAAAAACGTTGCCAAAAGCTACAAAGGCAACATTAAAACTGTTGTCAAAAAATTGCGATTTTTTTTTAAAAAAACGTCAATGCCGCCAGAGGATGTTGAGCGTAACATATAATGATGTGTTTGGAAATCACTAGAAGTGTTTGAAATAGAGGCATATAAATAACCCCAAAACTGAATTGATAATTTCACAAAATTGCATTTAATAAAAGAACAACTCATAAATTTATTGTACTCCAAAAATCTATATTTGCATATATAATAACTTAAAAGAAGTTATTCACAACACAGCACATTGGAACACAACAACAAATTAATAAAGTTCTGTTGCAAATTAATATCATCAGAAACACCAATACATATAGTGGTTTCAGATTGAGATAATTCAGTAGGCTGCGCGCGCCCTCATCCATGCTTTTGCGCTAATCACTATCATCTAGATCTGTGCGTGCTGCGCCATCATCCGTGCGGGCAGCACCGTCACTCATGCGGGCTTCCCTCATTCATGTTGGTAGCGCTGGATGTTTCATAAAATTTATTTGTGCTTGAAGAGATCCTCATTGTTCATTACAACCTTCAATGGAGAGAAATGAAACATCAGTAAAGCAAGAAATATAAGCAAGAAATAAAAAAAATGAATGCTTAGACAAACAAAAATAACTCAAGCCATGCAGGATTACTTACTTAAAAAATCCCGTACATTCAAGTTCAATAGGTATGCAAACTGTTTGAATAAAAAGATGAACTTGCCAGAAATAATACCTGATCAAAATCCACAAGGAGAAGCCGGCCAACCCCAGACCTTAAAAGCATGGAAGCCGCGTGACTGCCAACTCCTCCGAGTCCCACAATTACAACAAAGGAATCAGACACTCTTTGCTGTGATTCCATGCCAAAGAATTGTATATTTCTATAGCAATGGGATCAAAAGGAGAACTTCGTTCAGGAAATTTGATGACAATGAATTAATCAAAAAAATAATTCTGATAATTAGGATACTTCAATTGTAAACAATGGATAAAAATCATTTACGGCTTCAAAAAATAAGACAAATAAGACAAACCTCAAGGGTGCTAACAAAATAAAACATGATGCATAATTGTGGACACAAAACAGAACCCTTGTGAAGGGTCAGCACGCAGCCTCAATTACTCCTAACAAATATACGAGGTCCTACTGCTTTAGGACATAATGAGAAAGAATTATAGTGAAATGTTACTTATAAAAATGCCCGTAGCTACTTAATTCAAAAATATCACATACAGCATCTTCTTTTCCATGGAGTGGGCTCGGGAATTGGGAGCTGCGCGTCCGTCCATGCATGCTGGTTGGTGCCTTCACCTGACAACACCGTTAACAGATGGATACAGTAGTGTTAGTGACAGGTTGCCAGTTGATTCTATGGAAGATGATGATTTTCACAGTATAAGAACTCGGTTGATAAAAAAATCAACTTTGTCTTGCAATGATAGAGGAGGAAAAAATGATACATGCATGGATGTCATTGATAATATACAAGACTCTGCAGGCCAGCCGGTGGAAAACAGAAGTACTGATGTTAAAATTGGTACCAAAATGCTGGAAAAATCACCTTCTGCTCATATTCTTTGTGAAGTTCAAGGACCAGAAATTGAAGAGCGTGGAGGGATGAGTGCTAATTCACAAAGTTTCACCTATGAGAAATCTGGATTAGTTTTCGATGGAAAACCTGATAGTGACATGGATGTGGACAGGAAAGAGGTGAAATTATATGAAGATAAAGGTCCCCATGGTGAATCTACTCTACCTGTTACTTTGATTGATGTATCTTCCCTGCCTGTTTTGATTGATTCAGATACAATGACCTCACCTTCTACATATTGCAAAAGTGTGTCAAAGGCATCTGTGTCAATTGTTGACTTGACTGAAGTACGTATGTCAGAAGTGCATGTTTCAGTTGACAAGGTCTCCTCACTGGCATCCATGGACCCTTGTAGAATTATGTCAGGCCCGCTCTCTATGAGTACGAAGAAGGTTCAAGACTTGCCTCCTACAGTTCAGGATGGTGCTGGAGAGTTATCTTCAGATGTCTCTGCAAATAAATCTGTAGAAGAAGAATTTGGTAATCTTCTGAACAAGTACTGCTTCTGTTACTTTTTAAGAAATAATTATGAAAAGCTCCTTTCTAACTTTGCATAGTTACCGGGACCTCCCTTCTATCTTTTAGAAAACCTCCTCTTTAAGTTTACATTGTTAACATGCATGTACAAGAAAATCCCCCAGGAAGCTGTGCTGGTAGATCTCTATCAGCATCGTAATACATCTCAAACCCAAAACCTTTACTAAGGACAATCTCCATGGTGATATATGTAACCTGGTGCTCCCATAGATTTCTCTATCGCCATGCTGATACATGACAATATCAGAATTCCAGACCCTTCCCGGGGGGTTTTCATGTACAAGCATGTTAATAATGCAAAACTAGAGGGGTGGTTTTGGTAATTTTGAAAGATAGAGGGGAGGTCCCTCTAATTATGTAAAGTTAGAGGGGATGTCCTAGTTAATAGCCCTACTTTTAAATGCAGAGGTAAATTTTTTGTGAAAGGGAGTTGATATTAATATTAATAATCTTCCAGGTTCTGTTCGCTCTTTGCCGACATTTGAGAAATCTGGTTATCTTCATCTATCAGCTCCAGAGAATACTACTACTATCGATTTGGCTGTGGGAAAGAAAGAACCGTTGCAAATATTATCTGCATCATGTACCAATCACGAAGATGTGAAGGTTTCTTGCATTACAGCCTCATCACTTTTAGCTACTCGTTTGGATTCTGAGAAAGGAAAGGTTTTGGCTTCAGTTTCTTGCCCATTAAACATGAAAAGCGCATCCCTTGAAAAAAATCTCCAAGATGATTCAGGTGATACTGGCTACTATAGTTACTATTATTAATATTTTTCTACAAATTCCTTAATTCACCTGGCTGCACATGGAGTTGCATTCATAAACAAGGTATCCTTCCTGCACAATTTACAAACAAATTAATTTCAAAATATTCTAATGATTAATTCCCGATGAGTGATGCATCTCTTGATGACACCAAGCATTCAGAGAAGCATAAAGACAAATGAGATGTTCTGGGAAGTTAAAGAACACATGGAAAAAGTTAAATAATGCGATGTGGAGGCCAAATGAAGGAATGTAAGTGGTTTGGACTAACTCATGCTCACCATTACATGCTTGGCTGTCAATAAAATACATAACCACAGTGATATAAAATAAAGCACATGACACAAACGCATTAATAATAATGTGGTGGGTCAACAAGCATTGACTTTACATAAAAGAAACTTACAAAAAACACACAATTTCACTGCTTATTATGTTCATGGAACAAAATAGAGTCATCCAATAACTCAAAGAAAATGTTGCAGAAAAGGAGCATAAATTTCTGTGGCTTGCTCAATATACTCGGTCCAAAAAAAATCTAATTCAAAATTTCCTTACAAATTTTAGAAAGTTTATGCTGAATATTTTGACAAACATGTCAATGAGATAAAATAAAATGCAAATGCATCAAGACTAAATGATGAATGCACCTAAAGTTAATATGTAATATTTTAATGCGTGCGGAAAAACTATTGGACGTAGACTCGAGAGGTAACCTAGGGCTGAACCTGGACTCAAAGAACAATGCATGCATTGAATTAAGGGTAGAGTAGAGAACATTTGTTGTGTGCTCGAGAAATAAGAGTCAACGCTCATGATAGAGAACGATCAAAATGAGGGGAAGCAAGCTTCTTCCCGCAGTTGCCTCAATGTCCCCCAATATTGTCTTCCCGGTTGAGAGACAGTAGAGAATGAGAGAAAATATAACGTTCATAATCACACGGATTCAATCCTTATTTGCATTTAAACTTCAATGTTATAAAATCTCTTAAGACATAATAAAAATGTAATAATATAATTTCAGAAAACCTCTGTATTAGAAAACCAAGTACAAAAACTATAATGCACTTACAGATTGTACTTCCTCCTGGGGATGCAATGGCCTATTAGGACGGTATGTATGGTTCTGACGTTTAGCCCAAAGCCAAAACTGCTGATATTGAACTGGTATGCCTAAATCCTTTGCCAACTCTTCCTACAAAATGCTTGGTTGCTATTAAATATACAGATCTCAAATTAAGTTCTTAGAAGTGTCAAAAAATGCCAGTTTGAATAACAATGGCTGGCAGCCAATTCATTCTGATGCACTAAAAAAGAGTACTAGAAACTGGACCATCAAAAACATTCATATTAATACAATACTAACTGCATATTTTAAAATTGATAAAGCCAAAGAAATAGTTAACTAGAATGAGATTTGAACATGAGGATTTCTAATATAAATCAGCACTAGATCTAGTGTCATTCCGGCTCCATCGATGCAAGAAATAGAGCTTAGTTTTGAACATAATAGGAGGAAATAAAGATATCAACCAAAAAACTTCCTATTTATAGAACTATCAATTGCGTGTGTCGTAAGGAAGCAAAAATCTTCATAGTCCATCATCGAAACAGGCATCTGAATCGACTTGAACATCAAAAAATCTTCAAAGTCCATCATCGACCTCCTCATTTGCCTCCAAAATATCAAGAACTTTCTGCACAAAATGAATAATTAAATATAATATGATTATACTAAAATTATATAAAGATCTATAACACCTTTTAATAAATTATATAGAAGAATGTGCACGTGGTGCACACACTACCTTTTGTGCACTATTTGCGTCGCCGGGAGATGATCCCAACATATCTTCCAATGATTCTATATCAATTCCTGCTGGGTTGCTTTGTTGCAACATAGTCTTGAGCACACCTTTTAATTTGTTTAGTGAATTTTCCATATTATGCATTTTTTTGTTCAGTAAAAGGACTTCTTCACTGTGTATTTTTCTAAGAGCAACAATCTCTTCCTTTTGCTTCAAAGACGTTTGTGTAACACCTTTCCCAAAACAACGCATTGATCCAGGATGTTCTTTCCCAAACACGGCTTGAAATGCTTCTGCATTAGTTTCCTCATTGTTCATAATATGATCCTGAAGTTGAGACTAATAAAAAATTGAAATAAGGTTAATATATATAATTAACTTGAATAATGAGGAAACTAATGTAAATTATAATTTTATTAATAATAATATTTAACTTACAATTGCATTATTAGTCTCCAAGTCCAACTCCTTTCCCTTACTGCCTTTTCGGGTTTCAATAAAAATTTCAGCTTGAGTGGGGTCTTTCTTTTCCTTTAGACGCTTGAAAAGCAAAAAATTAAATAAGTATGATTTGAAGTAATAAATTCAAATAAAGAGCTATATACCATTTTTTCGCGAACTACAACAAATGTTTTGGGTCCCATTCGATGCCTCCACTTTTGTATTGTTGTACTTTGAGTATTCCTTTCGCTGATTGACTATACATTTGATTAAAAATATTAGAATAAAAATTTTAGGGAAGCAAGTAACAAATAAAATCTTTTAATCTTACTTTGATATTTTCCAAACTCCAAAAATGGCAAAGCTTTTTAAATTGAGCCTCTGGCACCTTTACAGGACGATTTTTTAGTCTATCAGTCATATTGGAATACTTCAGAAAATGATTCTTCTTAATTATGTGTTTATATCGTCTCCAAGCATCTCTAACAGTAATCTTTACCCAATTATTTGCTTCATCTGGCAAAATAAACTTCGACTACAAAGTCCAAAATAAGAACGAGTGTTTAAATCATATAATTCCATACGAGTAAAAGTAAGAAAATAAATACACACACATACCTTGGTATAATTCCATACACGCTCTATGTTCTCATTTGGCATGACTTTCCAACTTGTGTAAATCAAAGGACAGAAAGTTGAATTTCTAGCCAATGTGCCTAAGAATAGACTTAAGTCAGATACGACAGAATCAGTAGGCCCTACAGGCTGGCCTTCTTCATTTATTGTCACTTCTTCACGATCCTCCAAAGTTCTTGCATGAATATTTTTGCACATTGTTTTTCCACGAGTTATTTTTATCGCTAGTCCTGTTAACAATGTACGTACATTCACATAATTAAATATAAAGTAAATACAAAGTGAATTAACGCTCAAAACAAAAATAAAATTGTATACATACCATCTTCTTTATTTGGTTGTGCAACAATCCCTTCTTGACTATCTTTATCAACTTGAAGTGACTCAATTATCCCACTAGATTGTCCCTGAATTTGATTCACTTTTACTGAAACATTTAGATTTCCTCCTTCATGAGAAACCCCATGAACTTCAACAAACTCATCAATCAACATTGATGGGCATCTCTTGTTCCTCTTAACCTTGTCATTGAGACTTTCATCTACATTATTGCATTCCTGGGACATAGTTGTAATGATAGGAACTGGCTGTTGTACTTTATTTTGATCAAACTTGTCATTAACCTTTTGTTCTTTATTTGTTGTATTTCTTCGAAGACTTCTATGCAAAACATCAGCTTTCTCTTGCTTAATTTGACGGAACTTCCTTGCCAACTCAGCACTAGATCTTGCTTCAATAGGAAAATCAAAATCACTTGTTCTATCCAACCTTTTGCCATTCCGTTTAAACATCAATTTACTCGTTGGTTCCTTCATTCCTGAAAGCTGAAATTAAAACATAAGAAACATTTTAAGCATTATCAAATTTGCAATAAATAGAAGAAAAATATTTTGTAAATGAATAAATAAATGAATATTACCTAATTTGTATTATCACTAAAAATAGAAGCAGCATCAATTTCATTTTCACTTTCAAAAATGGCCTCATCATCGACTCTTGTGTGTTGAACATGAATTTCAGATAAAGGCAATTCAATAATATCATCTGGTACATCTTCCCTAGCCAAATCAACTTCACAATCATCCTCTTGTATAGCAATATTTATTGAAATTTCAGGTACTTCTTGGGTGTTGGAATTTGAATTATCTCCCATCTCAAATGAGTCCCTTGGATGTACTTTCAAAACATAGTGTTTATTTTTATTAAAAGAATCTTCAACATAAAAGCATTGTTGCACTTGAGATGCTAGAACAAATGGATCATTCTTGTAACATTCTTTATTAAAATAAACACATGTCATTCCATAGTTGTCCTCTTCAGCCTCAAACCACACACATTTGAATAAAACGTAATTCAAATGTCCATAATAATCTAACTCTATGATACTGGTTATTGCGCCATAATATGTCATACATATTGTTGCAGGATTTTCATCACTAATACTTTTAAAGCTTGGGGTTACTGCTTCCAAAGTTACACCACTGTTTTGAGTTTTTCTCCTTGCATCACGTTTTCTTGTATGAAATCTATATCCATTAATAATATACGCAGAGTACATTTTTGCAACATTATTTGGTCCCCGAGACAACTCCTTTACCCAATCATGAACATCATCATTCATGGCACGTGTTTCAAACCACTGAATGAAATCGTCTCTTTGATTTTTACCTTTGCTCCATGTACTTCTTTTTTTACATTTTTGAAGATAAAGCTCATGCTCTCTACAAAAGAAATATAACATTTTAACACAAATGTATTTCAATTTATTGAAAATCTAAAATATTATAGCAAGTAAATGATATTACCTTATGTAATCTTCGACTCCATCAGAATTAAATAAAATGTAACCATGAGCTTGATTTTGGGACCTTTGATCAAGAGAAAAGAGAATCCTCGCCCCAACAAAATAACCAGTATTTGGGAATTCACAAGTATTTCGTGTCATTCTATTCATCTCTGTATCTACATCACTAGATAGATATCTTGAACAAAATGTCAAAGACTCCTTGGCCAAATATGCTTCAGCGATAGAGCCTTCTGGGCGACTCTTATTACGAACAAAAGATTTTAATTCGCCTAAATATCTTTCCATATAATACATCCAACGAAACTGAACTGGTCCACCAAATCTAACCTCATTTGCAAGGAGGATCGGTAAATGGACCATTATGTCAAAAAAAGTAGGAGGAAAGATTCTCTCAAGCTGGCAAAGCGTTTCAGCGATCTCTACTTCCAAATGATCTAAACTTTTCGGCTCAATAACCTTTTGACATAAACAATGAAAGAAGGAACAAAGCCTGATTAAAGGAATTGCAACTTGATTAGGTGTTACGTCTCTTATTGCTATTTGTAGCAAAAAATGTAGTATAATATGAGCATCGTGACTCTTGTACCCAAAAATTTTTCCTTCTTCAACATGCACGCATCGCGAAATATTAGAGGCCATACCATCAGGGAATTTGACATTCTTTAAAACACCACAAAAAATAGATTTCTCTTTTTTTGTTAGGGAGAAACAAGCCTTCGGGAGCTGAGTTCTTTTGCCATCACTTGTTGCCTTCAAATGAAGCTTCTTTCTTATCCCCATATCTTGTAGGTCCAAACGAGCCTTTGCATGATCCTTTTTTTTCCTTCAATCTCTAGAAGGGTCCCAATTATATTATCAAATATGTTTTTCTCAATGTGCATAACATCAAAATTGTGACGTAAAGCATTATCTTTCCAATATGGCAATTGCCAAAAGATGGATTTTTTTTTCCATGGGCCAAGCTTTTTTTTCTTGTCATTCACTGTGAATACATCAGGAAAGTCTTGTAAATCTTCTAAAATTCTTTTTGAACTTAACAAAGAAGGTGCATGTCTATATTCTGTCTTTCCATTAAAAGAAATTTTATCAGATCGCCACGCATGATTCGAGTCCAAAAAAGCCCGATGGCCCATATAACACATCTTTCGACTATGTTTCAAATAAGTAGAAGACGTTTCATAATTACAAGCAGGACATGCTAACCTTCCTTTTGTGCTCCAACCAGATAACATAGCATATGCAGGGTAGTCACTAACTGTCCACAAAAGAGCAGCACGCATCAGAAATGTTTGATTTTTGGAAACATCGTATGTTTCTACCCCAACATCCCATAATATTTGTAGCTCCTCAATTAGTGGTTGAAGGTACACATCAATAGCATTTCCAGGTGACCGCGGTCCAGGAATAAGCAATGACATCATAAAATTTTCTGGCTTCAAGCACAAATTTGGAGGATAATTATATATTGTTAATACCACAGGCCATGTGCTATGTGATAGACTCATGTTGCCAAATGGATTAAACCCATCACTTGCCAATCCAAGTCTTACATTACGAGTTTCAAGAGCAAAATCTGGGTGATTTGCATCAAAATCTTTCCATGCTTGTCCATCAGCAGGATGTCTTAACTTACCATCCTTGGAACGCTCTTCTGCATGCCACCTCATTAAATCAGTCATCTTTGAACATGTATAGAGTCTTTTTAGTCTTGGAATTAATGGAAAATGTCTTAGCACCTTTGCAGAAACTTTCTGACTTTTCTTAAATACCTCGGACTCACAATTCACTTCGGGGTATACAATCCACCGAGATTCACCACAAACATGGCAAGTTTCATCTTTCTCATGCTCTTTCCAAAATAACATGCAGTTATTTGGACAAACGTCAATTTTTTTATAATCTAAGCCTAGGTCACATATCATAGATTTTGTTTTATTGAAAGAGACAGGGATGTTTAAGTTGGGTATAGCCTCTTTCAATAATTGTAGGAGAGATGTAAATGATGCATTGCTCCATCCATGAAGACATTTTAGTAAATACAACCGAATAGTAAAAGATAATGTAGAGAATTTTTGACAACCCGGATATAATTCCTGATTTGCTTTCTCAACAAGTTTATAAAACTTCTTTGCATCTTCGTTTAGGCCTTCATGTACTCCATCCTTTTGAACTGCATCTTTAAATGTCTCAGACAATAAGCCATCAATATCATCAGAAGATACATTAACATTAGTGTCTTGATCAAGATCCATACATTTAATCTCTTCCCCATGGTAAATCCAATCTTTGTAGCCTTTTACAAAACCCTTACTTATCAAATGGTCAAACACCGTATCTCTTTTACCCCATACTTCATTGCAACAGATAGGACATGGACATAAAATCTCTTCTCCTTCGAACAACCCTTTACTGAATGCAACATCCAAGAAATAATTAACACCATTAATATAATCTTCACCGAAGCGAGGCAAATTAATCCACTCCTTTCTCATCATATTTTGCTTTCAAACCTTGAATAATGTCAATACCTACACATATACAAACACAAAGAAAGACATACAAATTACATTCTAATGCATACATAAATTCACACTTCAATACATACACTTACATACACACTTCAATACAAAATAGACATACATACACACACCCTAAACATATATAAATACACACACACACACACACACACACATACACATATATAAATACACACACACACAAACATATATAAATACACACACACACACACATGCAAATACAAAGAGACTTTGGTAATCGACTCCCTTGGATGTGGCCGGTTTCTTCTGTACATCAGAGGGATATAATTATGTGTATAGCACGCATACACACACATATATATAAATATATATCCTTTCAAAAATACACACATATATAAACTCGCATACACTTACATATAGTAGATGCAAGAGAAATATGATATAAAATCAAAACAAACCATTAAAATTAATCTCCCCCCCAAGGTTCAACGAAGAAAGCAAACCAGAAAATAAATCAAAACAAACCATAGATTTTGGTAAATCCATAATCAGTGCTCTGCAACTTCTTCTAATAAATCCATTCAACATTATTATGTAATAAACACTGAAAAAACATGAAACTTGATATGAGGGATAGCAAGTAGCAACACCAAAAATGCTTAAAAGATCTCCAAATGCACACACCACAAAATCCCTATATCTGGAATCAAAATGCACAAGACTCCAAAGCCTAACAAGTTTACAATCAAGATGCACACAAATCAGAATGGGTATACAAGATGTGCACAAAAAATCGAAATGGGAGATCGTTACCCTTGGTTGCAAAGACTCAAAGAGTGAGCGATGCCGATGCAGACGGGGCACTGGAGCAGTCACTAGGAAGGATATCGGCTATTGCCCTGGCCCTGGAGCCGTCTGGAGGTCGAGTCATCAACGAGGAAAACGAAGACGTCGAAGATGACGAAGAGCCGTCGAGGTCGAGCAGTTGGCGTCGTCGCGTTCAGCGTGCAACGTCGTCGTCGTCGAAGAGGGAAATGCCCTAGCACCCGGCGGCACCGTGCAGCGTCTTCCTCTCGTCGAAGAGGAAAAGAAAGACCTGCTCAGAAAGCTGCTAGGGTTCAGAGCGCACTAGAGATGGACCTCATTGTTGACGGGGATGATCCGGCACGCCATCGCTGGAGAGGTGATGCCGGTTGCGCCGTGCGTGAAAGTAGAATGGAGAGGGTCGGGGGCCACGGCTAGGGCATATCCAGAACAGGCCAGGCCGAGTAGTGATATCAAGAAAAAAAGGCGGGCGTGGAATTAAAATGCGGCGAATTGAAACCTAATGAAAACCTACAACACTTTGCCTAAAACATCCTCAAAAAATAAAATTTTTCACCGCATTTGTTAACACACAGCAAAATAATTTTCGTTGTGCAGTCATTATGTTGTAAAGGAGATCATGATCGAGGAGAGGGTGTCGCAGCAAAACCCTATTAGAAAGCTCACCATTTTTAACTTCTTTTTAGAACAGTAGACGTCGGAAGAAGAAATTAAATGAGCCGAGATGTCGCCGGGAAGTGAATCGATCCGAGATAATGGCGAGGAAGTCGCGCACGGGAGGAAGAGGAATTGTATCGGCCATTGGGAAAGTGTCGAGGGGAAACTGTGGGAGGGTTTGTCATGAATTTTCTAAATTTAATTTTTAAATAAAAGTTTAGTTAAGTTGAAAAACATTAGGCAACACTTCTAACATGTTGCAAATTATTTTTTAAATATGCAACATGTGATAACTGTTGTCTAAAGCGAACCGTCAACTACATCATTTCAAAACTGTTCCATATAAGGGATTAGAGAACAGTTTTTGAATGTTCCACAAAAAGTGTTGCCTAAATTTGCTAACCTATTGCAACACTTACAAACTGTTCTCTATCAAGCTTTAGACAACATTTTGGTAAATGTTGCCAAGTCAAGTGTTGCTAAAGACCAAAAATGTTGTAGTGCCAATCACATGAGATACACGGTGATCTCTAAGTGTGATAAGATTAGTTGGAGGAGTTGGTTCAACAACAACATTGGGAATTAATTTTGCTTGTGGAATTAAATTTGTTGTTTAAGGTTTAATAATTATATCATTGACCTCTTCTTCACTATCTTCATCAATGTGTGGAGAAGGATGTGATTCAGCCTCATTGGTGTGGTTCAGATCATCCAACTTCTCACACAATTGGGGTACCTACAATAAATCTTTGGTAGAAGAATCTTTCTCCTTATAATACATGTTAGCTTCATCAAATGTAATATGTATAGATTCTTCCATTTTTAAGGTTGATTAATTAAACACCATATAGGCCTTGCTGACTTGAGAATATTCAAGAAAAATTCCCATTACAGCTTTGGCTTCAAATTTTTTAAGATTTTTCTTGTTGTTATTATGAATGTAAAATATACAACCAAAGATTCTAAAATAATCTATTTTAGGTTGCTTCCCTTTGAGTAATTCATATTGCGTCTTTCCCTTAAGATTTTGTATTAAAGATCTATTTAGGACTTAATTAGCTATGCTCACAGCCTCTTCCCAAAAGGATATGGGCATATAAGCATCTACAAGCAATGTTCCTACATCTTCAATCAGGGTTCTATTTTTTGTTTCAGCTGCCCCATTTTGTTGAGGAGTTCTAGGAGCAGAGAAGCAATGCCTGATACCTTCCATCTTACAGAATCCTTGCATAGGAAGTGATTCAAACTCAGTACCATGATCACTTCTGATCAATGCAACTGGAGTAGAGTACTCAATCTTTATGCTCTTAAGAAAGTCTGTAAGAACTTTAAAGTTATCTAACTTGTTTCTCAAGAAGAACACCCAACTGAACCTAGAAAAGTCATCTACAATGACTAAGGTATAAGATTTCTCTCCCAAGCTCTAAACAACAATGGGTCCAAATATATCCATATGTAGCAAATGCAGAATCCTAGGTGAATCACTCTTATTAATGGATTTAAAGCTATTTTTAGTTTGCTTTCCTAATTGAAAATCCCTCCAAAGGCTTTCCTTCTTGTTGGGGGAAGAAGGCAATCCTCTAATAAGGTTGTCCCTAGAGAGTTTACCAATATTTTTTAGATTTACACGTCCTAATATTTTATGCCATAATTCATTATTTTTACTAATTTGATTGAATAGACAAATTTCTGACCTAGAAGATTTAAGTTTACAATATAGACAAATTTTTTTACCTTAGTTCAGTTAAGACAGTTTTATTATCTACAGAAGATATAATGCAAGAAGAATGGTTAAATGATACCAGATAACCTTCATCACATAATTGGCTTATGGATATCGGGTTATGTTTGAGACCAGTCACATATGCTACTTTCTCTAAAGTGACAGCTCCAATTTTGACAATCTCATAGCCTTCAGTTTGGCCACAGTTGGAGTCACCAAATATCACTTTTGGACCAAGCTTGCACTTGTAGTTTGTTAAGTTGTCCTTACTACTTATCATATGCTTTGATAATACACTATCCAGGTACCACTGTTCTTTTGTGGTACGATATTCTTTTTCCTACAAAATGAAAAGTTAGGTGTTCTTGACCCAGGTAACCTTGGGTCCTTGATTCTTTTCAAATTTAAAGCTAGAAATATAAGAGTATTCAGGTTGGTTCTTATATCCGAAGGGGTGAAATTTTCTAGGGGGAATTATCCATTTGGTGAATGGATTAACAAATTCTTTTGAATGATTAAATGTTATGGAATAATTAAAGTTTCTGTTAGGCTGAACTGGGATCGATGAATTCTGATAAGTTCATCGACCTGAGTTCGATGAATATGGATAAGTTCATCAAACTCTGTTCAGAGATTGGAAATATTCATTCTCTGAGCCCCAAAATCGTTGATCTCTGCTCGACGAACCATATTGTTTCGTCGATCGCAGTTCAAAGAATAATTATAATAAAAATCTGCGTTCGGAGTTCACCTACTTTAGTTCGATGAACTGTACACATTTCATCGATCCGAGTTCAACGAAATTTGTTGAACAATGTTATGATTAAGGTTTTTCTTACTCTTTCTATTTTTCTTAAGTTTCTCTTTTAATTCAATTAGATCATTGTTTTCATCTACCTTTTCTTTACCTTTTTTTGATATAAATTTAATGGGGGTAGAAAGGATATTTTTCTGAATTAAATGAGGTTTGCTTGATGAAGCACCTAAGCCCAGCTTGCCATTGAGCCTTACATTTTTTGTGCTTGTGATGTTCATCAATTTGATGCTTCTCCGATTAAGGGATTCTTCAAATTACTTAGCCTCATTTAGTTTAGTTTTTAAAGAAATAATTTTGTCTGAAGCTATAACTAGTTTATCTTTTAGTTCAATGGTTTCAGATAGTAGATTTTCATGTTCAGTTATCTTAACTCTGAGAAGTTTGATTTCCTTCTCTGATATGATTAGATCATTCCATAATAATTTAAATTAAGTATTGAAATGATCAGAATTAAAATCAAATGAGGATATTACCTGATCCTCTTCCGATTCAGATTCTTCTTCAGATTGCTCAGTTTCTAAAAAGCTGTCTGATGCATTGATAGCCATCAAGCAAACTTCTTTTGCTTTAGCTTCTTCATCATCTTCACTGGAGCTGGAAGATAAAAATTCTTCTTCTGTTGCACTCAAGGTTTCTGCAACAAAACCTTTCTCCTTCCTCTTATGCTTGCTTGAGGAGGGCTTGTTGTACTTCTTTCTAGAGTCTTTATCTCTTCTTTTCTCCTTGATCTGATTCTCTTGAAACTCAGGAAGAATTTGTCCAGGTTTTCTGCAACCAAAGTAGACAATCTCCTACGTAGGTGTTTTTTCATATCTTAGTCTGTCATCTTGACTGGATGACTTCCTTCTAAAATCTTTTTTGGCCATCTTATAAAATCTCTTGGTAAATGAGCTTTTGAGCTCATCATTTGTTGGTGGAGCTTCTGGTCCATCAGATGCTTTGAAAATAATGTTTTGCTCCTTTCTTCTTGAAGAGGAAGTCTTCTGCTCAGCTGCCTTTCTTGTCTTTATAAGCTGCTCATAAGATTTGGGCTTTCCAAGTAATGACTCAGTGGATATTTCAGTTAAGCTTCTTGCCTCCTTGATTGGCTAGATCCTGGAATCCCATGTGCTAGGGAAGCATATAAGGTTCTTGTCATTAATCTCTGTAAGTGAGATATTCTTGTCCAAATTCTTCAGCTCATTTACAATTGAGTTGAGTCTATTGTACATGTTCGCCACTGACTCAGACTCATCCTTCTAGAAATTTTCATACTGAGAGATGTGATGAGATCTTCAGCCCTTTCTATCATCAGCTGATCCTGCAACCATTTTGTTTAAAGAGTCCCAAATGGCTTTGGCTGATGTGCACTTAGCCACCTTTTGAAAAATATCACCTGACATGATTTGTTCCGGAATGTTCATGGCCCTTACATCAGCAAACTTTGCCTTCTTTTGAGCATCAGTCAACTCAGGTTGTGGAACTTCATTTGTGCTTATTGAAGTAGAAACCTCTTGAGTTGGAGGACCTATCAAAATGGAGTTATAGATATCTTCATCAATAGAGTTCATATATAATCTGATTCTTGCCTTCCAGATTGCAAACTTGTTGAGATTGGAGAATAGAGGTCTGGTGCTTGAATATTATTTGTTCTGTACAATGATATAAGAGAGTCACTAGAGATATTAAGATCTATCAAGGAACTTTTGATTTAGGTATTAGCCTGTAAAATCAAACAGACACACCCTCTGATACCAATTGAAGGCGAGGGGATATATCTAAATAACTCTAGAGGGGGGGGGTGAATAGAGTATTTTAAAAACTTGATTATTTTTTATAGCGGTATTAAAATAAGTGATAGTAGTATATACATAAAGAGAGGTAAGAAAAACAAACTCAGCACAACAGAAATAAAGAAAGCAACAACCAGACGACATAAGAAAATTTTAGTGGTTCGCCAAAACTGGGTACATCCACTCTTTTACCACAATGGTAGGAATCCACTAACAGGTTTTTGATCAGGTGCACAGCCTCCATAGTTTTTGCTCAGGTACCCTATCACAACAAGATCTATTTCAAGGGAGATCTCACAACTCTTTAGGCCTTTGATCAGGTGCACAAAAACCAAATCAAGTCTTTTGATAAGGAGACTTGTCAACTAGGTGATAACTTTTGAAGGGATTTAGAAACCCTTTTTACAGTGGGAAGTGAAAAGGGGTGTTATCCTCTGTTTCTCAAAAACAACTGAGAAGACTTTAGTGGATGCTTATGTCAAAGCTCCCACTGAGATGAAGAATGGTTCAGGAAGATGAGAGCTCTGCACTCTGTGTAGGTCTTCAGATTGAAGAAGATCTTCAGAAGCTTCTTGGACTAGTGTTAAGGAGTTGTCCTTGTGAAGCCTAAAGTAGAAAACTGAAGAAGACTAGAGATCTTTGTGTGTTGTTATTCTTTAATTTCCTGTAGATGGCATTCTTTTTTTTCTGTATCAGTTGTCCGTAAAATTTTTTTTTTTAAAGATCTTTTCTTCTTGATTTTGAAAAATATCTTTTTATATTCTGAGAGGATTTCCAGTTATTGAATTTTTAATATTATCCTTGATTTACTGCATAGATTCTTGGAGTTGAAACGAATGAAAAATGTCATTAATGTGTTTCCTCAACTGTCCCAGTAAATAAGTCAAGTAATTCACTCTGTGAAATCAATAATAAATGATGCCGTACAATTGCTATATTCTTGAGAATATAAGCATTAATTATCCGAGAATTGCTGTCTAGAATAATACCAATTGAAATCAAAATGACAGAGAAAACGTCAAAACTGATACTGATAGAAATCGTCGACCTCCGGACAGATTTCGTCGACCTGAACTCCAAGTTCATCGTGATGAGAAATCGTCTTCATCGAGCTGAGCTCAGAGAAAATTATTCTGGAAAGAAAATGCCAAAGATGAGCTCCATGTTCGTCAAACTGAGATGGACTTTTGTCGACCAGAGAAAATGAGTAGAGGAGGGAATTCGTCGACCTGAGCTCGTATTTCATCGAGCTCAGCTCAGAGTTGAAACTCTGAGTTCGTCGATCTGCGATCGACGATTGTCGAGCTGAGTTTGAAGAACTTCGAACTGATTTTCTAAACTCTCAAAAACTGCATTTCTTCTTAGTCTGAGTCTCTGGAGTCTTATGAAGGCTGGATAGAAGATTGTCTAACCTAGTCAGTCTGACCTAGACTTTAGAACTAACAAATTGACCCAAGGCTATACATTATGGGTCAATAACCTATTAGTGAACCTAGCCCAAATCCAAACAAGGGATCCAATACTCTTAGTTAGGATTCATTTGGTCTCTTGATACTTAACCTATAACCCTGCTGACTATCTATGGAATATGGCGTGGGGCCCTAGTGGACAAATATTCGCAAGGAGAATAAAGAGGAACTAGCAATCAATCAAGGCAAGTATACCTATTGAATTGTAGCTAGGGGGAACAAGTGTCGTATTAAAATTTGGGAACTATTGAGTAATCTTACTCACACGAAGACTATTATCTTATCGAAAGAACTTTTTTAGGGTTATTTAAATAAAAGTCTAGTAGAAGAAAACTACTTTCTATTAATGCTATTAAAAGTGATTACAACGAGCGGTTGAAATGATGATAAATAGAAGCACTTGATCGAGAATCACCTCGGCAAAAGTTGTTTAAAGACGTGATTATAAACCTAAGCATAATAGGGTAAAGGTCCTTGACCCTGGAGGTTCCCAAAGCTCACTTTACGCTCTGATTAAAGACGTGTAATTCACTCGAAGTCGTGCCCAACTGAGTTTAGGAAGGTCTGACCGAACTCTCATCCAAATCGGAGACCTAAAGCTCGCTTTACGCTGTGAACCCCGATGAGTCCAAGTTATATACATATTTTTGGACTCATCTAGGCCAGTTTTCTCGATGATTCACTACACTTGAGAGCCATAATTGTTCATATTTATTACTATGTCCATTCCATATTAAGTACACTTTAGGGCCGTTTTCAGTGTGATATCATAGTTATTATACTTTTACACTATTCTTGGTGTTTTTCTATGTCTGAAGAATGTGGAATTCCTATTTTGGTTGCTCTTTAGTTTTTACTATATGTACAAAGGTCGTGTGAGTGTTTCAGGATTGTTTTGGAATGTGTTTTCTCCTAGGGGCCACTGATCGTGCATTTTTACATGCGCACAGTCCGTGGACTCCATAGAGCACGACCGCTGGTCGTGCGCGGTCAATTCATCGAACCCGAAACAGTACAGGAACACTGCGCACGATCATTAGATCTATAATGCATGAACACTGGTTTTGAGCCACTGATCATGCACACTATTCTCCATTTTTTCAAGTTCTGTCTAGGGCAATCATACGACCATTATACATAGTGCGCATGACCACAGGTCGTGCGCCACTGCACGTGCGTGTTTATCCCATTTTTCTGGATTTCTGCCATTGCTAATCACACGATCATGGGATCCAGTACGTACGACCTCTGGTCGTGCTCAACTGGTCGTGTGCATATATATTAATTTTTTTCTGTCCAGCTACAAGTTTCTCTAAAGCAGAGCGCTCGAACATCAACTGTTAGTGGGAATGACCACCGGTCATGCGCCACTGATCAAGCGCTCTAATTTTCTGCTGACCGTATTTAAGCTCGTGCTCCCGCGAATTAGGGCACGCATTTCATTTTCTGGCTCGCTGCTGCGCGCGAAGCGCCGTTTCTCTCCCCCACAAGTCCTCCACTAATCTCCACCCTCTGGGAAGCCTTCTCAGGTGATCCAAAGTCATCTTCAACCGTTCGGAGAGTTTCCGGCCACCAGTAGTGTGCAATAGAGATCTTCCAAGACTACTCATTTGGGGAAAAAGTGAGAAACGATTGAAGGAAAGGGAAGAAGACGGATGAAGACATGTGGATTGACAACCCATTTACCTCCGGAAGTAACCACAGTCTGAGTCGAGAAGTTGACTGACAACCCACCACTTCAGCCAAGAACAACGGCTATGCTTTCCCACCTTTTAGTTTATTCTACCTCTTCTCCATAGTGGATTGTGTAACAACCTCAATTTTCAGACCTGGAGTCACTTGAAGCTTACACAAGGGGGTAGAGATTCCGCTGGTGGTAGTTCGATGGGCTCGACATTGGACATAGAACACGATCATTTGATCTAGTGCGAAAGACCACTGGTCATGCACCACTGATCGTGCACACTATTCTCCACTTTTCCATGTTTTGACTAGGGCAACCGAACAACAATTGGATTTAGTGCGCACGACCACTGGTCGTGTGCCGCTGCTCGTGTGCATTTATTAAATTTTCTCGAGAGTTCTGCCAGTGTTAAATGCACGATCATGGGATCCTGTGCGCACGACCACTAGTCGTGCGCCACTGATCGTGGGGGAGGGTGCGGTTCTGTCATTTTCTTTTGTGGTCATCCGAAGCTTCCTAAAATTCGATCCAAGGGCCCAGGATCTTCTTCCCAAAGGACTTTATTAGGGCTGAGAGTTTCTTCCCCCTCATTTCTCATCTTTTAGAGTGAGAGTTAAGGTTGGAGAGGGAGATAAGGGAGGAGGAAGGAGAGAGCTTCCATCAACCATTGACCGAGCTTCAGAGCTCCGATCATCATTTCGAGACAAGATCCATGGAGAGGGCATGAAGGCGCTCATTTCAATCTATTCAAAGCAAGGATTCCATTGCTAGGAAGAGGGGTCATAAGGTAACGACATTTCTCCTCTCGAATTCTAGGATGCATGCATAAAATCTCTTTGTTTCTTGCTTTTAAAGATTTTGGGCACCAAATCTCTCAAATGTGAGGGGTTTGGGTCGCCGTGGTTCAAGAGGAACCACCGGGTCTATTGTGTCAATCCCTGGCATGATATTGCATTAGAGATCCACTCCATTAGTGGATTATGCATTATGGGTGAAGCCGCAGTCGCGACTGTTAGACTCGGTGATGTTACATAGTGAGTCTTAAGGATTTTATAGAAATCCGTTGCAATAAGATGTCATTTGTGATGTATGTGTTTCCCCCGTTTTTTCGAGTGAGTATGGGTAGCTGAAACCGGTCAAGGTTTGCTTTGCGTTGGCAGTAGATGGTTTCCTTGGTGCGCGGGAACGTTGTAGTACGAATGATGGATTAGGGTGGGAACGGTTGTGGATTTTGATGTGCTAAGGTGTGGCTTTATCTCCGTGGTCGGCTGGCTATCCCTTAATGTGCAAGTCATGTGGGGAGAGTGTCCCGGCAAGACTAGTCCCCTTCTAGGAGACTAACAAGAACGTCAAGCATATGACAAGCCCGGGAAATGAAGCCCACAAGCGGGTGGGGTTCAGCAAGGGTTTTTACAATCGGTTTGTGTGTGAAACGGAATCCTTACGTGAGAAGTCATAGTTTGCAGGCAAGCTCGGGTCTAAGACCCACGAGCGGGTGGGGCCTCGGCAAGATTTCCGTGTGACGGCCTGTATGCCATTAGGGTAATTGCGGTACCCTTTTTGTTTGTGGATTGATGATAATAAGTTTTGTAGCCTAAACTATTATCATATTTTCTGTTTTATAATGTACAAATCATGTCTTATTACCTTATTTTTTATCGTTTCTATGTAAATATTATTGCCACTAACATTTTCTTGTCTTTTTGCGGGTTTCCATAAAATTGGCCAAAAATGACCTGTCACGCCCCCCTATCATGCCCTCCCCAGGCGTGACCTAGGGCGTGTCGCCTGAACCCGATGATGACTGCTGAAAGAGACAGGAAAATAGGAAAAATGGCTGTCACGCCCATGATACGTCCTCCCTGGGTGTGTCCCCGGGCGTGATACGGGGCGTGTCGCCCTCTGCCCAAAGCCTTCCGCCACATTGAATGTCGATTCATCCCAGTACGCCAAACAGTACTGTCATACCCCATGTCACGGGCGTGACATTCGACGTGACCCCACCTTTTCCGATAACTGATAGAATTCTGACCAATGATTTTGACACGACATACATGTCACGCCCCATTAAACGGGCTTGACCCAGGGCATGAACACCGACGTACAAAAGCAATCATCCTTCTCACCAGAATCCAGAGCACGAGGTCAATGTCGTACCTATCACGCCCCCTGACATACCCTCCCTGGGCGTGTTGCCGGGCGTGACCAACCCGTGGAAATTTTCTATAAATTCAGACCCCCCCTTCATTTCAGAGAGCTTGGGTTGAGAGGGGAGGTGCCGCCCCTTAGTTTCTTGCTTCCTTTTCTTGTCTTTTTTATGCTTTTCTCTCTCTCTCTCTCTTTCTCATTTTAGTTTCTCTTAATCCTAGTTTAGTTTTAGATTTTGTAATAGCTTTTATTGTAATCTTTGCTCTTACTTAGTGTTAATGGTAGGGCTAGAATAGGTTTCTAATTTTCATGCAATTGTAATTTCATTTTCATGCAAGTGTAGCTCTCTTTCTCATTAATATAAAAGTGCTCTTTTCTTCATTGTGTTCTTAATGCTTTACTACTCATCCCCCTCCTCCACTCCATTATGATTAACTAATCCTCCTTGTACTCGATCTTGATGATCCGAGGTTCGAGCGATTAAGTTACGATGCTTTGAATTTATCTTTTCTTTTTAGGGTTTAGGCCATGGATTACTCTTTATTTTTCATGGGTTGGAGGTATATTATCGATATATACTCTCCACCTTTGCTTTCATTCTAGGCTAGCCGAGAGGCCGATATAATGAAGTAAGCATTCAAGAGTAAAGGGAGTTGTACGCACCCCTAGAGAGAAGCAGACGTCAAAATCTCCCGGATATGAGTAAAATCCAATAGTGGGGTTCATCGCGTAATGCGAGCTTTAGGCCTCTGATTTAGACGAGAGTCGGTCGGACCATCCTAAACTCAGTTGTGCATGACTTCGAGAGAACTGTGTTTAAGCTTTAGGAACCTTCACGGTCAAGGACCTTTACCCTATAAAGTTTAGTTTTATTTTTATCGCATTTCTTAGTTAGCTCTTGCCAAGGTGATTCTTGATCGAGTGCTCTTCCATTTCATAGTTTTAACCCTTCGTTATAATCGCTTACTTTATGCTCTTTAATTAACTGCAGTTGTTCTCTTTCTAGCATAGCTTTATTTATTTAATTGCACTTAGTTTCTCTTACCCTAGTTTTTCCGTCGATAAAATAATAGTCTTCGTGTGAGTAAGTTTATTCGAAAGTTCCCGGATTTCAATAAGACCCTTGTGTCCCCTTGCTATAATTCGATAGGTATACTTGCCTCATTGGATTGCTAGTTCGGTTGCTTTTATTTTCTTTGAAGCTTAGAGATCACAAATTTTTTGGCGCCGTTGCCGGGGAACTCAACTTTCATTGATAAATTGAAAACACGAATCTATTAATTTTTTCATTTCTCTTTCTCTCTCTCCTTCTAAAAAAAATAAAATTTTTTTATTACCGCTCTTAATAGTAACCAACTTCACAATTTTTCTACTCCACCTAATTCTCTCGAAAAGGGCAAAGCGGCTTTAAGTGCCGCTATCTTGTCTAGTACCTTGCGAAACCTTCATCGGGTAGCCTGCTGGAACACCCTATTAATAATTTTGTCAAGGATCACTATGGTCTTTGGAAACTATTTTGACCTTGTTGTATTGTCTTAAAGGTAAATTAGAATGAGTCTAAAGGTTAGAACTTTGGTTTGGAAGCTGCCCCCAAGACCTTCTGAGTTCAGAATTCAAGTGCAGAAGACCAAGGCAACTTTCGTCGAGCTTAGGTCGACGAGGTGTCGAACTCAGTTCGACTATCTCTGAGCTCAGTTCAACGAGTCGTTGAACTCGGTTTGACAATATTCGAGCTCAGATCGATGTTTCTGTCTCTAGCCATAATCCAATCTCTGAGCTCAGGTCGACGATAGTTGAGCTCAGATCGACGATTTCTGTCTCAAGTATTAGTTCAGTCTCTGAGCTCAGGTCAACGATAGTTGAGCTCAGATCGGCGCTTTTCTAAAAGGATGGACGATTTCAGGAATTCAAATTCAGTCAGTTATGGAATTCAATCTTATTCATATTCAACATTTATTTCAAAGGATTCTATAGCCGTTTCAACTAATTTAGAGCAAGTTTCAAGTAAGACAAAAAGGAATGTCTCTTAGGACTTTCCTCCAGAGACCAATTTTATTTAAGGAAGTCATTTATGACTATTTAACGGCTATCCAGAAGACTGAATTTCAATATATCTCTTCAGAATCATTTGAGAAATATAGATGAGATATCAATCAACTAAAGGCACAAGTCTACAAAATTACAAGTCAGAATTCATACTGAGCACAAGGAATACAATAGTGAAAGAGATCAACACACAAAAAAGAATTCCTCTATTCTTTCAAGATCTCTTCTGATTCAAGTGTTCAAAGGCTTCATCAATCAAAGACTCAAGACACATCATATTTCAGCAACTTCTGAAATCATCTCTTGCTTGAGATCTAAAGTTACTGAAGACCTATCACCCTATGCAAAGCTCTTCTTCCTTAATAATTGCAGATCACCGGGGGAGCTTTGATAATATCATCCACTAGTCTTCTCTTAGACTGTTGACAGAGAAGAACAACAAACTCTTTTCTTTCTTTCTTTATTCTGCTGTAAAAGGGTTTCTCAAAACTCCCTTCAAAAGTTTTGTGGTTGTTTTCTTAGACATTATCAAAACTCAGTGGTGGCAAGACACCTGATTAAAAATTCTGATTTGGTTTTTGAGCACCTTATCAAAAGCTCATTGGTGCCCAGGACACCTGATCAACTATTCCTGTAGTGGTTTCTTACCTAGGGTGGTAGAAGAGTGGATGTACCCAGGTTGATTGGGGAACCACTATAGATCCTTGTGTCTTCTGGATTTCTGTGTTTTTTTCTTTGCTGTGTGCTGTGATTTTTGCTTTCTTGCTATCTTAGTTTTAGTTACTATAAGCACATTACACATATACTTAAATCAAGTCATCCACTGCAAATAATTTTTTATCTGGAAAATTATTTTAATATACTCTATTCACCCCCCCCTCTCTAGAGTAAAGGTAGATCTTACCCTCAGTTTCAATTGGTATTAGAGGCAGGTTGATTTTTCAATAACTAAATCTTCATTAGATTGGTTGTTCTTACAGGCTAACACCTAAACCAAAAGATCTCTGATAAGATCAATCTTCTATAGAGGGTTATTATTTGTATTATACTTATTTTCATACAAAACCATAGCACAGAACAAAGATTATGCTAGCACCAGACATCTAGTGTGCAACCTTTCTCAGTTTGCACTTTGGAAGGCAAGGATCAAATTATACATGAATTCTATTGATGAGGACATCTACAATTCTGTTGTTTTGACAGTGTGTCCAATACCCCCAGAAAATACAAGTACAAGTGTTGTTCCACCTCCTTCAGGAACAGATGCAGATATCAAGAAATGGAAAGTTGCAGATGCCAAAGCAACGATTATTCTGGCTCAGACTATGTCTGATGAAATATTTCAGAAACTGGCTGAATGTAACTCAGCAAAAGAAATATGGGATAAGTTATCTGAAATTGTATCAAGATCTGCTAATGAAAGGAAAGACATAAGATCCCATCTCATAACCCAGTATGAGAACTTCAAAAAGGGAGAAACTGAGTCAGTTAATGACATGTACAATAGACTCAACCTAATAGTCAGTGAGTTAAAAACATTGGACAAGGAGATCTCACTAACTGAACTCAATGATAAGATCCTAATGTGCTTCCCCAGCACTTGGGATTCAAGGATCTGGCCAATTAAGGATGCCAGAAGCCTCATTGAGATCACCACTGAGGCTCTATTAGGCAAGCTCAAGTCCTATGAGCTGCTTATCAAGAATAGAGAGGAAGAACAAAAGGTTTCTTTTCCAGCAATCAGGAAGGAGAAGACAATAGCATTCAAAGCTACAGTAGATCAGCCTGAAGACAATGTCACGGGCAATGAAGAATTAATGAGCTTACTGGCCAAAATATTTTATAAGATGGCCAGGAAAGATTTAAGAAAGTGGTCATCAAGAGGGCATGAGAAGCCAAGATATGATAAATCCAATAATAAAGAAATTATTTGTTTTGGATGCAGGAAACATGGCCACATTGTGGCTGATTTTCCAGAAAATCAGAATAAGGTCAAGAAGGACAGGAAAGATAGGAGAAAAGACAAGGACTCCAGGAGAAACAATAATGACAAATCCTCCTCCAGCAAGAACAAACACACAAGAAAGGATTTGTAGATGAAACCTGGAGTGAAACTGAAGAAGAATCAAAGGCTTCATCAAGCTCAAGTGATGATGAAGATGATGCTGAAGAAAAGGAGTTATGCATAAGGGCTATCAATGCCTCTCAACCTAATTTTGATGCAGAACAAGAGTCAGAATCTGAATCTGAACATGAAAATGAAGAGGATCAGGTGATAGATTCTTTTGATTTCAATTCAGAGGACTTTAGATCTGAATTTAAGGCACTTTGTTTAGACCTACTAAAGTCTGAGAAAGAGATTATCTCTCTCAGAAATCAATTGTCTGAACATAGCACTTTAAAATCAGATAACCTCAAACACTCTGAGGAGTTGGAATGCTGAAGGGAGGAGATAGCCTCATTGAAAAGTGAACTATCTCAGGCAAAGAAGTTTGAAGAATCCCTTAATGGGAGAAGCATCAGACTGATGGACATCACAAGTACAGTGAACTCAAGACTTAATAGTACACTGGGCTTGGGTGCTTCATCCAGCCAACCCATAGTATTAACAACCCCAATTTAGTTTATTTTAGATAAAGGAAAGGGAGTTGTAGAGGTAGCCAGGAAGAATCCTGATTTACCTAAGAAAAACAAAGTTCAACGGAAAACATCGAACAGAGCACGACGATCGTCAAACAGAGCTCAGCGATCTCAAGCTCAATCGTCGAACTCAGGTCGACGATCGCCAAACTCTGAACTCTGGCAAAATCGATCTTCGAATGGAGCTCGATGATCTAACCCAAGATCGTCGAACTCAGCTCAGAGATCGTCGAACAGAGATCAGAGCCTTGAACAAATTTTTAAAGGTAAATCAAAATTCAATCCTAGTGGTCCTACATCCCAAAACTTTAACCCTTATACTGAATGGATAATACCTCCTAGGAGATATCATCCTGAAGGTTATAAGAGTTAGCCAGGGATGTCTTCCATTTCAGAATTTAAAGGTTATCAACCTAGGCCCAAGGTAAACTGGGTCAAAAACATATAAGTTGCTTATGTGCAAGAGAAGACCTATCCAGCAATGAACCAACAATGGTATCTGGATACTGGGTGCTCAAAGCACATGATATGAAGCAAGGAGAATCTCACATCCTTCAAAACCAAACTTGGACCCAAAGTAATATTTGGAGATTCAAACTTTGGACAAACAAAAGGATATAGTGCTGTCCAGATTGGCTCAGTCACATTCAAGAAGGTGGCCTATGTGGAAGGACTGAAGCATAATTTAATCAGCATCAGTTAACTGTGTGATGAAGGCTACCAGGTGACATTCAACAAATCCTCATGTAAAATAAAATCAGAGGACAACACAACTGTGTTGACAGGTAAAAGGAAAGGTAACATTTATCATGTCGATTTTCATTCAACTAAGATAGATATTTGTTTATCCAATTCTGTTTGCAAGCCAAATGATTTGTGGCATAAGAGATTAGGACATATAAACCTTAGAACCATTTCTAGGCTATCAAAGGACAACCTTGTTAGAGGACTACCTTCTGGACCCTACAAGAAGGAAGGACTTTGCAGGGCTTATCAATTAGGCTAACAAACTAAAAATAGTTTTTAGTCACTTAATAAGAGTGATTCACCTAGGATCTTGTATCTGTTACACTTGGATCTTTTTGGACCCATTACAGTACAAAGCCTAGGAGGGAAATCTTACACTTTAGTAGTTGTAGATGACTTCTCTAGATTCACATGGCTGTTCTTTCTGAGGAAGAAGTCTGATAACTTTAAGTGTTTGACGGAGTTTCTCAAATGCATACAAATTGAGTTCAATACTCACATTGCCCTTATCAGAAGTGATCATGGGACAGAGTTTGATTCTCTTCTTATGCAAGAGTTCTGTCACAGTGAAGGGATCAGGCACACTTTCTCAGCTCCTAGAACTCCTCAACAAAATGGGGTAGCTGAAAGGAAAAAATAGAACCTTTATTGAATCTGCCACCACATTGTTGACAGATGCTCACCTTCCTCTATCCTTTTTGGCAGAGGCAGTGAACACCTCAAACTATGTGTTGAATAGAAGTTTAATACATAAGCTGAAGGGCAAGACTCTCTATGAATTACTCAAAGGGAAGAAACCTAAAGTAGATTATTTCAAGTTTTTTGGTTGCATTTGTTACATACACAATAATTACAAGAAATACATAGAAAAATTTCAAGCCAAAGCTGATTAAGGAGTGTTTCTGGGATACTCCATGATCAATAAAGCTTATAGGGTGTATAACAAAACTTCTCTTAAAATTGAAGAATCTGTACATGTATCTTTTGATGAAACAAACTTGTCTTACAAGGAGAAGAATATTTCTACCATAGAACCTTTGCAAGTACACTCTCTTTCAGAAAATTTGGACAGGTTACATATTGTAGAAAAGGATACAACACATTCACTTATCCAACAAAGAGGTGAAAACAGTGAAGATGAAGAGGACACTCAACATCTTGGTACTCAACATCCTGGTGAAAATCATCTTGAAGAGCCAGTTGTTGTTCCGTAAGAGGAAACAACAACACGGGTTAGTGAATAATCAACGCCCCCTGTTGATTTAGTAACATCAATAGAACATCCAATCTCCCAAGTGATTGGAGACATCTCAACTGGTGTGCAAACCAGAAATATGGTCAACCAAAACCTGATGCACACCTGCTTTCTATCTCAAATTGAACCTCAATCCATACAAGATGCAGAATAAGATCCACACTGGATCATTGTAATGCAAGAAGAATTACATCAATTTGAAATGAACAAAGTTTGGGAGCTAGTGTCAAGGCCTAAGGATCTCTCCATTATTGGAACAAAGTGGGTGTTCAGAAACAAATTGGATGATCTAGGAATCATTATCGGGAACAAGGCAAGGCTAGTTGAACAAGGGTACTCTCAAGAAGAAGGAATAGACTATGACCAGACTTTTGCACTAGTTGCAAGATTAGAGACCATAAGAATATTCCTAGCTTATGCAGCTCATAAGGGATTCAAGGTCTATCAGATAGATGTAAAAAGTGCATTTCTCAATGGAGACATCAAGGAAGAAGTATATGTTAGACAACCCCCAGGTTTTATCTCTCCAACTCATCCTGATCATGTTTATAAATTGCATAAAGCATTATATGGTCTCAAGCAAGCTCTTAGAGCATGGTATGAGACCTTAGCATGATTTCTTCTGAAAAATGATTTTATAAGGGGTAGAGTAGACCAAACTCTTTTTATTAGAACCCATAAGTCCAATATTCTACTAGTGCAAATATATATATATGATATTATATTTGGATCTACTGATTCAAATTTGTGCAAAAGATTCTCTAATCTAATGCATTCTGAAATTGAAATGAGTAGCATGGGTGAGCATTCCTTCTTTCTAGGATTGCAAGTCAAACAACATGCTGATGGCATATTTATTTCTCAAACCAAGTATGCAAAAGAATTGGTTAAGAAATTTGGTATGTCTGAAGCATCATGTATGAAAATACCTATGCCTACTAATGTTGTATTAGATGCTGATAGACATGGGAAACCTGTTGATCAGACAGCATATAGAGCAATGATTGGCTCTTTATTGTACCTTACAGTTAGTAGACCTGACACATTGTTTTCTACATGCATATGTGCTAGATTCCAAGTAAGCCCTAGAGAGTCACACCTAACATTAGTAAAAAAGGATTCTTAGGTATGTGAAAAGTTGTCCAAATCTAGGTCTCTTGTATCCAAAAGACTCAGGATTTGAATTAACTGGATTTTCAGATGCTGATTATGCTTGATGTAGAGTAGACAGGAAAAGCACTAGTGGAACTTGTCAGTTTCTTGGTGACAGACTTGTCTCCTGGTTTTGTAAGAAACAAACATCTGTGTCCACTTCAACTGCTGAAGCTGAATACATGGCAGCAGGTAGTTGTTGCTCACAGATTTTGTGGATTCAAAATCAGCTCCTAGACTATGGTTATTATTTAGAAAGGTCAACAATATTTAGTGATAACACCAGTACTATTTCTATAGCAAAAAATCAAGTCCTCCATAGTAGGACAAAACATATAGAGATTTGACATCACTTTTAAGGGATAATGTTGAGAAGAATAAAATTTAACTTCAATATATCCCAACTTTTTTGCAAAGGGGAGATATTTCCACCAAACCATTGGATGAAAAGAAACACACCTTCCTGAATCAGTTAGGAATGTTAGATGGAGGAAGCTTAAAATAAGATCCAAGATTTTAAAACCATAAAATTTACCAAGACTAGGTTAAAACTTGATTTCTCTCATATCTATAGGTTATTTCTGGTCTCTGAACTGCGCTCGACGTTTTTCCCCTAGATCATCGAACGGAGGTCGATGTTCTCAGAAAACATCGACCGGAGTTCAGTGCCTTCTAGATAGTGCTAAGCTATCTCCTCCAGTCAGAGATCGTCGAGCGGAGCTCGACGCTCTCTAATATCGTCGAACGGAGATCGACGATGTTGAAGACTCTTTAGATTCCTTTAGAAGCCCAGATCGTCGAATGGAGCTCAACGATCTTTCCTTTTCGGCGTCGAACCCTAATATAAAACTCATTTTTCGGTCGTCGTTCTCCTTTTGCGCTTTCATACTCTCTACAAAACTTTTCCTTCCCTCCAAACTTCTCTACACTTGGTCTCGTTTGTTCTTTTTTGCAGGTATATAATGGCCGTTTTTGTTGCAGTTCTAGCCGCGATGAAATTTGACACTGGATTCGACATCGATATGGACTCTTTTGAAGGCAGTGACCAAATATTCAAAGACATTCTAGAATTATTCAAGGAACATCAGTTGGTGTATATCATGTCCACAAGGATGAAACTTGCTGTCGATGAAATCAAGGAGTGGGTATATACGGCTCATAATCTGGATCGAAATACAGTGGTTGGTATAATAGCCGGTACTCAGGTATCCCTAACTTCTGCCCTCCTTACAGAAGTTTTTCAGTTTTGTTCTGGGGATGATTCAGTTGAGTTATCTTGAGAGTAGTTTGCAAGTATGCTTGATAGAATGGGTCACTCTGCAGCAAACCTTAACAAGATGCTTAAAAAGAATCTGTCAGTTGAATATAGATTTTTAGCCTATGTTGTTGGAAAAGTGCTATTAGCCAAGCATTCTGCTCATGATACAAATTCAAGGTATCAATTTTGTTTGATGGCTGCTTTAGTGGATAAGAAGCATCTCAATTGGGGAGAGATTTTCTTTGTTTTAATCAAGAAAAAGGTAAATAAGAATTTTGTTAATTTTGGGAGGATTCTAGGGCTGTTTTTGCATAACAGATGCCCTCAGTTGCTTGTGTCCAGTGGGATACACATTAATGCCTGTTGCGCGCTAGGGTTCGAAGAAAATAAATGCAACCGAACTAGCAACCCGATGAGGCAAGTATACCTATCGAATTGTAGCAAGGGGACACAAGTGTCGTATTGAAATCCGGGAACTGTTGGCTATGCTTACTCACACGAACGCTATTATCTTATCGACGGAAAAACTAGGGTTTAGAGAAAAACTAATTGCAAGGATGGAAGTACGCTATACTAGAAAGAGAACTACCGCAATTAAGTAAAGCTATTAAGCAAAGAACTATGCTAGAAAGGAAACTACTGCAGTTAATTAAAGAGCACAAGATAGGTGATTACTACGAAAGGTAGAAAATATGAAATGGAAATGCACTCAATCAAGATTCACCTCGGCTAAAGACGATTAAGAAAATGCGATAAAAATATGAACTTAATAGGATAAAGGTCCTTGACCGTGGAGGTTCCTAAAGCTTGAACACGCTTCTCTCGAAGTCATGCCCAACTGAGTTTAGGAAGGTCCGACCGACTCTCGTCTAAATTGGAGGCCTAAAACTCGCTTTACGCGGTGAACCCCACTATTGGATTTTACTCCAATCCGGGAGATTTGGACGTCTGCCTCTCTCGAGGGGTGCGTACAACTCCCTTTACTCTTGAATGCTCACTTCATTCTTTCAGCCTCTCGGCTAGCCCATAATGAAAGCAAAGGCGGAGAGTATATATCGAAAATATTCCTCCAACCCGTGATTAATCAAGAGTAATTCAAGGCCCTAACCTAAAAAGAAAAGATTAATTAAAACATCATAACATAATCGCTCTAACCTCGGATCATCAAGATCGAGTACAAGGAGGATTAGTTAATAATTATGGAATGGAGGAAGGGGGATGAGTAGTCAAGCATAAGAACAACACAAGCTAAACAAGAACACAAGCTAAACACAAGCTAAACAAGAACACTTTTATTAATTAAAAGGGGTAAGCAACACTATTGAAAATAAAATTACAAGTTAATGAAATGGAAATCCTATTCTAGCCCTACAATTAGCACTAAGAAAGAACAAAGATTACAAAGAAAGCATAAACAAGCTAAGATTAAACTAGGGTTAAACAAAAATTACAAAGAGAGGGGGAGGGAGAGAGAGAGAAAGCATGAAAAAAAACTCAAGAACCAAAGGGGCAGCACCTCCCCCCACTCAACCAAAGCTTGCTGAAATGGAGAGGGGGGGTCTCAATTTATAGAAATTTTTCTCGGGTTGGTCACGCCCTCTGACACGCCCTAGGGGGGCGTGTCAGGGTGCGTGACAGTACTATGTTGACCTCGGGCTCTGGATTCTGGCGGGAGGGATGATTGCTTCGGTACGTCGGTGGTCACGCCCTAGGTCACGCCTGTGACAGGGGGGCGTGACAGGCACGTCATGTCCAAATCATTGGTAGGAAATCCGTCAGTCACCGAAAAATGAGGGTGTCACGCCCATGTCACGGGTGTGACATGGGGCGTGAACGTACTGTTTGCGTGCTGTGGAGAAACGGCATTTAATGCGGCGGCAGGATTTGCGGCAGAGGGCGACATGCCCATAGTCACGCCTGGTGACACGCCCACGGAGGGCGTGTCAGGGGGCGTGACAGCTGTTTTGGCCGTTTTCCTGTCCCTTCCAGCAGGAGTCCTCGGGATCGGGTGACACGCCCTAGGTCAAGCCCAGGGAGGGCGTGACAGGGGGGCGTGACAGGTCATTTTGGCCAATTTTCTGGAAACCTGCAAAAAGACAAGAAAAAGTCAGTGGCAATAATATTTACATAAAAATGATAAAAATAAACTAATAATAGACATAATTTGTACAATATAAAATAGAAAATACGATAATAGTTTAGTGTACAAAACGTATTATCAAATTTCCCCAAGCTTAATCTTTGCTTGTCCGCAAGCAAAAATATAAAAACTAGATATTTATAAAAAGGACTAATCAAAAAGTTCTAATTATGCCTACACAAGTACTATGCGAAATTCTTAGTAGGGAAAAGGTGAAATGTAAGTCTAAAACAATTATTTAGGTATGGTAAAACTTTTATAAACTTTACTCAATAAAAACAAATCATCCAAAATTTTAACGAGATTTTTTTAAATAGACTTAAGCAAAGCAACGAAAATGAAAAACACGCATTGAGTTGTTACTAAATCCAAGCAACGCATTATAATTATATCAATTTAATTAACAAAAATCTAGGATTAAATCCAAAACTAAAACTGATTTACTTTTTTTTCTTTTCTTAGTTGTTAAATAAAAATAAAAAAAGCGTGAATCAAAAGGACTTAAATAGGACAGAAACGTTTGGCTTAGGAATATGATTAGCAGTGGAATTCAAAGATAAATGTGAAGGTTTAAAATCACACTAAACCAAAGCAAAGAGTTTCAAAAACTTTCATAAAAATATATACACATTTTTTCTTTTTCTTCTTTTTTTTCATCTTTTTTTTTCGAAACAAAGGCCATAAATATTTTTATTTTCCTTTTTAAGTTGGACAAACAAAAATAAGCATCACTTTCGAACATACTTTTTTTTTCGAAAACCTTTCTCCCACAAAAATCACAAAATAACCTATCAAAATCTTCAAAATAATTTATGAAACTAAAAAAGGCTAGTGTGATTCGATAGGTTGGAAATTTTGGCTTTGGTGAAACTGAAATGAAGGGAGGAGCTATCAGGTGAAATCGGAAAAAGGTTCAAAAACGGCTAACTAGTTGTAAAAGTTTTTAGGTTGGCAGGAAAGCTCAAACGAAAACAAAAACGGCCTGAATCATTTTCACGCTTTTGAATTTATTTAAAACAAAGGTTTGAAAATTTTTCAAAAAGCGAGTCCTAGATAATAAAAGAAGATTGATGAAATTAACTTGAAAATAGAAATAATAGGTGACTTGGATCGTTCACATCTACTATGTTATTCAAAAGTTGACTTTACAAAAATCATTCAAAAACGAAAAAGAAAATAGTGGATGATGAATTTTCGAGAAAGTAAAGGAAATATACAACAAAAAACCATAATAGAAATGCGAGTTTTAAAAAAAATATTTCACCTTAACATGCTACCGCGAATTAGAAACACAGCATGGCCAACATTTTACTTGTGAGACATAATTAAAAAGAACGATTAGAAATATTATAATTAACTAAGTTGTTTATAGGAGATTTTGAGTAAAACAAAACTAAAAACTAGGGGTACTATTGAAATACCAAAATGTCTAAACTATTCAAAAACACATATATTTTTTTTAAATATAATTTTGTGAAATATTCTCTTTTTTTGGATTTTGGATTTTTTTTTTTTGGAATTTTAAGATATTCATTTTTTTTGGAAATATTTACAATATATACAAAAAGAAGATTATTTACACTACGCAAAAATAAAGGAGGAAATCCTCCCCCAAGCTTAAAACAGACATTGTCCTCAATGGCTAAAGAAGGGGATTGGAGAAGGAGAGAAAAATAAAGTACAGAATTGAAAGACAGAATTGAAATACAGGTACTTCCCGGGATTTATTTCCTGCGAAAGCTGAGTGATGCCGCTCCACCGAATGTCTTCTTTGGACTTTGTGATGGATTCAGCAATGTTGGAGCAGGCGATCGCAGAAGCTTCAGCTTGTCAGAGCCGTCCGAGGCAAAAATTGTAAAATAAAGAAAACAAAAAAAGATAACTTGGGTTGCCTCCCAAGAGCGCCCTTTGGTTAAAGCGTCGGTGAGCTCGACGCATCAAAAAAAATAATTTTGTCCAAAAATATTGTTGTCCCGAAATAAAATTGTCTTTAGCAAAAAATTAAAAGTTTCAGATTACAGTTCGTGAAGCAGAAACTTAATAAAGTTTGGACTGACATCATCATCACCAGAGAAATACAGTTTAAGACGCTGACCATTCACTTTGAAATTTCCCTTATCAGGGTGAGAAATTAAAATAGTTCCATAAGGAAATACTTCTAAAACACAAAACGGGCCAGACCAGCGAGATTTTAATTTGCCCGGAAATAAACGTAAACGAGAATTATATAAAAGGACTTGGTCGCCCGGCTTAAAGTTTTTAGGGTGCCTTAAGTGTTTACCGTGTAAACGCTTCGTCCGCTCTTTATAAAGTTTATTATTTTCATAAGCATAAGAGCGCCACTCGTCGAGTTCATTTAGTTGAAATTTTCGAAGGTCACCGACTGAGTGGGGATCGAAGTTTAAAAATTTTAAGGCCCAAAAGGCGCGGTGTTCTAACTCTACGGGCAGATGACACGATTTTCCATAGACCAGCCGATACGGCGTACATCCGAGGGCGGTTTTGTACGCTGTTCGGTAGGCCCATAAGGCATCGTCAAGTTTGGCTGACCAGTCTTTTCTAGAAGTTGAAACAGTCTTTTCTAATATTCTTTTTATTTCTCTATTAACTACTTCGACTTGACCGTTAGTTTGGGGGTGGTAGGCAGTGGAAAGCTTATGTGTAACGCCGTATTTGGTAAGGATTTTTGAAAATTGTGCGTTACAGAAATGGGAACCCCTATCGCTAACGATTGCGCGAGGCGTACCGAATCTAGAAAATAATTTTTTTAAAAACGTGACCACAACTCGGGAGTCGTTCGTAGGAAGATCTTGGGCCTCAGCCCATCATTAAACATAATCAACAGCAACTAAAATATATTTGTTTCCGAAGCTAGAAGGAAGGGGGCCAACAAAATCAATTCCCCAAAGGTCGAAAATTTCGCACTCTAAGAAATAATTTTGCGGCATTTCATTTTTATTAGAAATGTTGCCCGACCGTTGGCAACTATCACACCTGCTCACAAAGGCTTGCGCGTCGTTAAACAGGCTAGGCCAGTAAAAGCCCGCGCAAAGCACCTTGTGAGCGGTGCGAGCAGCTTGATAGTGCCCATCTGTCGGACCTTCATGCAAATGTTTTAGAATATCAATTCCTTCATCAAAAGAAACACATCTCCTTATCACTTGATCCGCACAAATTTTGAAAAGATGCGGGTCTTCCCAAAAGTAGTTCTTCAGCTCAGAAAAGAATTTCTTCTTTTGCTGAGAGGAGAACTCTTTTGGGAGCACCCGGGCCACTAGATAGTTGGCGATGTGCGCAAACCAAGGAGAAGTAGATGTATTAACTAAAAGCAGCTTCTCGTCAGGAAAATAGTCATTAAAAGATTTTTCATTTAATTTTTCTATAAAGGGGTTATCTAATCTGGAGAGATGGTCGGCGGCCAAGTTCTCGGCTCCTCGCTTATCATGGATCTCTAAGTCAAACTCCTGGAGGAGTAAGACCCAGTGAATCAAGCGAGGCTTGGCATCCATTTTGGCAAGAAGGTACTTGAGGGCCGAGTGGTCCGTAAAAACAATGATTTTTGAAAGAGTAATGTAAGGGCGGAATTTATCAAACGCAAATACTACAGCTAAGAGCTCCTTCTCGGTTGTGGTGTAATTTTCTTGTGCAGATGTGAGGGTTTTACTAGCGTAATAGATGGGGTGGAAGTTCTTAGATATGCGTTGACCTAATACGACCCCCACCGCAAAACTACTCGCATCGCACATAATCTCGAAAGGAAGGTCCCACACCGGAGCTATCATAATCAGTGCGTTAATTAACTTTTCTTTAATTGATTCAAAGGCAGAAATACAAGAGTCATCAAAAATGAATGGAGCGTCTTTTTCTAAGAGATGGGTGAGGGGCTTTGTGATCTTGGAGAAGTCCTTTATAAAACGACGATAAAAACCAGCGTGGCCTAGGAAACTTTTTATAGCTTTTATGTTTGTAGGCGGCGGCAACTTCTCAATAACTTCTATCTTGGCAACTTCTACCTCAATACCTTTAGCGGAAATTTTATGACCCAAAACTAACCCTTCCCTCACCATAAAATGGCATTTTTCCCAATTTAGGGAAAGGTTAGTTTCTTCGCATCATTCTAAGACTTTTTCGAGGTTTTCTAAACATCTATCGAAGGAATCGCCGAACACGGAGAAATCGTCCATGAATACCTCCATAATGCTTTCTAGGTACTTGTCAAATATTGCGAGCATACATCGCTGGAATGTAGCTGGCGCATTGCATAATCCAAACGGCATTCTTCGGTATGCGAAGGTGCCGAAGGGACAAGTAAACGTAGTTTTCTCTTGGTCCTCGGGAGAGATGGGTATTTGAAAGTACCCCGAGAGGCCATCAAGAAAACAATAAAAGCGATGGCCGGAGAGACGTTCTAAAATCTGGTCGATAAACGGTAAAGGAAAGTGGTCTTTGCGGGTGGCGTCATTTAACTTACGGTAATCTATGCACATACGCCAACCCGTCACCGTCTGCATCGGGATTAAATCATTATTCTCATTCCTAACTACAGTTATCCCTCCCTTCTTTGGAACTACCTGAACGGGGCTAACCCACTTACTGTCCGAAATAGGGTAGATAATTCCTGCGTCTAATAGTTTCATAACCTCGCCCTTAACTACTTCTTTCATGTTTGGGTTTATACGGCGCTGAGGTTGGATAGAGTTACGCGAATTATCTTCCATTAAAATTTTATGGGTACAGAAAGATGGGCTTATGCCCTTGATATCAGAAATTTGCCAAGCAATAGCCCGACGATGCTTACGTAGAACTAGAAGAAGTTTATCATTTTCCGTATCCGTGAGGTAGGCCGAAACAATAACTGGTAACTTGGAATCTTTTTCTAAGAAAGCATACTTAAGGTGTTCGGGAAGTTCTTTAAGTTCTAGGGTAGGGGGTTCTTCATAAGAGGATTTTGAGATTCTTTCTTTTTCAAAAATAATATCTTCATAAACTTTTTTATAAGGAACATAATAAGGGGTGGGGCTAGCAGCCAAGACGGCTTCTTGTAGCGATTCAGTGGGAAGAATAGAGGAAGAACAAAAATCAAAAAATTCTTTTTCATACTCAGAAAGACAATAAGAAGATTCATCACTTCCTTGCAGTGATTCCGTTGTAAGAGAAGAGGAGCAAAAAGTAGAAAATTCTTTTTCAAAGTCGGAGAGGCAGTAGGAAGAATCATCAATCACAGCGTCTACGAAAAAACATGAGTCATCGTTCGCTAAGGTATTCTTCATCGAAGGGGTGATAGAAAATGTGACTTCGTCGTCGCCTACTCGAAGAAAGAGCTTACCATTGCTTACGTCAATGATGGCTCGGGAGGTGGCAAGGAAGGGTCAGCCAAGAATTAGGGGAACCTCGACGTCTTCTTCGATGTCCAAAATGACAAAGTCCACCGGGAAGATGAACTTGTCGACTTTCACTAGAACGTCCTCCACTATTCCTAACGGGTACTTGACGGATCTATCGGCTAACTGGATACTCATACGCGTGGGGTTAAGGCTACCAATCCCTAACTTTTTGAACAACGAAAAGGGCATCAGTTTTATACTCATGCCTAAGTCGGCTAACGCGTGTTTAACAAAAAGATCACCGAAGACACACGGGATAGAGAAACTACCCGGGTCACTGATTTTCTTCGGCAAACCGTTTGTTAAAACGGTGGAGCACTCGGCGTTTAGCGTGACGTGCGAAAGATTCTCTAACTTCTTCTTGTTTGTGAGGAGGTCTTTAAGATATTTGGCGTATTTCGGCATCTGCGAAATAGCCTCGTAGAAGGGAAGATTAATGTGGATTTGTTTGAAGATTTCTAAGAAGCAGGAGTACTGATCATCTTAACGTTGTCTATTAAGTTCAGAGGGGTATGGAGGAGTTGAATTATTTTTGAAGATGGGTGGTTGAGTGAGATTATTTTCTAAAATTGGGGTGATTACTTCTTCAGCAGATGGCAGAATTTTTAAAATGGGAGCGGAGCTTTGATTTTTAAAAACGAGAGCGGAGCTTTGATTTTTAGAGGCGGGAGCGGAGCTTTGATTTTTAAAAGCGGAAGCGGAGCTTGCCTCGGGCTCTTCACTTACCATACCGGAGACTTGCTTCCCTCTCCGAAGAGTTATAGCTTTCGATTGCTCTCTCGGGTTGGGTTCGGTATTGGAAGGAAGAGACCCTGCTGGTTGCTCAGAAATTATTTTCGCGAGCTGTCCTACCTGATTTTCTAGATTTTTTATGCTTCTGGTTAAAGTTCTTATGGTAGCGTCATTTGTGGTGATATATTTAGAAAGTAATTCCTCCAAGCTTGGGGGTTTTGGGTAATTTTGAAGAAGTGGTGGTGGTGGTGGTGGTGGTGGTGCAGAAAAATCATTTAGCGGGGGTGGGTGCATCGCATTCGATGGATTACTCCATGAAAAGTTCGGGTGATTTCTTAAAGCGGGGTTATAATTATTCGGAAAATTAAAACCAGGCGGATGAAAATTCGCAGCAGAAAAATTATTAAAAGCAGTTCTAGGCATATTATTAACATAATCTAAATATTCTGGAGTAGGGGTTGCAGATTCCCATACCTGAGGGGCGGAGGCAGCAGTCATCTCCGTTATCTTTTTGCTTAGGATTTCTACTTGCAGAGCGAGCTGGGAGACGTTGTCCACTTCATAGATACCTGCAGGCTTATTCGGGCGGGACCTAGGCACATTCCACTGATAAGTGTTCATGGCCATGTCCTCAAAAAGCTCAAGAGCGGCTTCCGGGGTCTTATGATATAAAGTACCGCCAGAAGCTGCGTCTATCATTTGCTTCGTGCTTTGATTTAGCCCGTTATAAAATGTCTGCACTTGTAACCATACAGGCAGCGCGTGATGTGGGCATCATCTTAATAATTCTTTAAATCTCTCCCAGGTTTCGTATAGGGTTTCAGAGTCTATTTGTCCGAAGGCAGAGATGTCGTTCCTAAGTTTTGCAGTTTTAGCTGGCGGAAAATACTTCGCCAAAAAATTTTCAGTTAATTCATTCCAAGTGGTTATGCTATTTTTGGGAAGTGTGTTAAGCCACTGCTTAGCTTTAGTTCTTAGAGAGAAGGGGAAGAGTCTCAGCCTGATCGCATCATTTGTGACACCATTTATCTTGAAGGTGTCACAAATTTCAAGAAAGCTAGCTATATGTGCGTTCGGATCTTCATCTTGAAGTCCGTCAAATTGCACATATTGCTGCACCATTTGAATTATGCTAGGCTTTAGATCGAAGTTATTATTTACTATAGCAGGGCGTACTATACTTGATTCTGTTCCCTCGAGGTTCGGTCGTGCATAATAGGACATAGTCCTTTGCACGGCCTCATCTACGTTGGGTTCTTCCATTCTTAAAGTAGCAAATGACTCGGAGTCCTCAACCGGCACTTGGATAGTAGGACCTTGAAATCGCGATATTCTCCGTAGAGTATGCTCAATTTCGTGGTCCAAGTCCAAAATAACCGACGGACTCCCGCGGGTCATGCACTAAAAGAACAGAAAAGAAGAAGAGGAAGAGAAAAAGGATAAACTAGAAAAAAGATTAGAAAAGTTTTTTTTCTTTTTGAAATAGATTTTTTTTATAGATTAACTCCCGAACTTCCCAAGGACTACCCCGTGAAGGGTTCGCAAGGTACTAGACAAGATAGTGGCGCTTAAAGCTCTTTGCCCTTTTCGAGAGAATTAGGTGGCATAGAAAAATTGTGAGGTTGGTTTCTATTAAGAGCGGCGATAATTTTTTTTTTGATTTTTACAATTTTAAAGAAAGAGGATGAGAAAGAGAAGAGATAAAATTAATAGGTTTGTGTTTTCAAAATATCAATGGAAGTTGGTTCCCCGGCAACGGCGCCAAAAACATGTTGCGTGCTAGGGTTCGAAGAAAATAAACGCAACCGAACTAGCAACCCGATGAGGCAAGTATACCTATCGAATTGTAGCAAGGGAACACAAGTGTCGTATTGAAATCCGTGAACTGTTGGCTATGCTTACTCACACGAACGCTGTTATCTTATCAACGGAAAAACTAGGGTTTAGAGAAAAACTAATTGCAAGGAAGGAAGTACGCTATACTAGAAAGAGAACTACCGCAATTAAGTAAAGCTATTAAGCAAAGAACAATGCTAGAAAGGAAACTACTGAAGTTAATTAAAGAGCACAAGATAGGTGATTACTACGAAAGGTAGAAAATATGAAATGGAAATGCACTCAATCACGATTCACCTCGGCTAAAGACGATTAAGAAAATGCGATAAAAATCTGAACTTAATAGGATAAAGGTCCTTGACCGTGGAGGTTCCTAAAGCTTGAACACGCTTCTCTCGAAGTCGTGCCCAAATGAGTTTAGGAAGGTCCGACCGACTCTCGTCTAAATCAGAGGCCTAAAACTCGCTTTACGCGGTGAACCCCACTATTGGATTTTACTCCAATCCGGGAGATTTGGACGTCTGCCTCTCTCGAGGGGTGCGTACAACTCCCTTTACTCTTGAATGCTGACTTCATTCTTTCGGCCTCTCGGCTAGCCCAGAATGAAAGCAAAGGCGGAGATTATATATCGAAAATATACCTCCAACCCGTGATTAATAAAGAGTAATTCAAGGCCCTAACCTAAAAAGAAAAGATTAATTAAAACATAATAACATAATCGCTCTAACCTCGGATCATCAAGATCGAGTACAAGGAGGATTAGTTAATCATTATGGAATGGAGGAAGGGGGATGAGTAGTAAAGCATAAGAACAACACAAGCTAAACAAGAACACAAGCTAAACACAAGCTAAACAAGAACACTTTTATTAATTAAAAGGGACAAGCTATACCATTGAAAATAAAATTACAAGTGCATGAAATGGAAATCCTATTCTAGCCCTACAATTAGCACTAAGAAAGAACAAAGATTACAAAGAAAGCATAAACAAGTTAAGATTAAACTCGGGTTAAACAAAAATTACAAAGAGAGGGGGAGGGAGAGAGAGAGAAAGCATGAAAAAAAACTCAAGAACTAAAGGGGCAGCACCTCCCCCCACTCAACCAAAGCTTGCTGAAATGGAGAGGGGGGGTCTCAATTTATAGAAATTTTTCTCAGGTTGGTCACGCCCTCCGACACGCCCTAGGGGGGCGTGTCAGGCGGCGTGACAGTACTATGTTGACCTCGGCTCTGGATTCTGGCGGGAGGGATGATTGCTTCGGTACGTCGGTGGTCACGCCCTAGGTCACGCCCGTGACAGGGGGGCGTGATAGGCACGTCATGTCCAAATCATTGGTCGGAAATTCGTCAGTCACCGATAAAGGAGGGTGTCACGCCCATGTCACGGGCGTGACATGGGGCGTGACCGTACTGTTTGCGTGTTGTGGAGAAATGACATTTAATGCGGCGGCAGGCTTTGCGGCAGAGGGCGACACGCCCATAGTCACGCCTGGTGACACGCCTAGGGAGGGCGTTTCAGGGGGCGTGACAGCGGTTTTGACCGTTTTCCTGTCCCTTCCAGCAGGAGTCCTCGGGATCGGGTGACACGCCCTAGGTCACTCCCAGGGAGGGCGTGACAGGGGGGCATGACAGGTCATTTTGCCCAATTTTCTGGAAACCTGCAAAAAGACAAGAAAAAGTCAGTGACAATAATATTTACATAAAAATGATAAAAATAAACTAATAATAGACATAATTTGTACAATATAAAATAGAAAATACGATAATAGTTTAGGCTACAAAACGTATTATCAATGCCTCTAAGAGGTTTTCCTGTGCCCTGTTTGGAAAATGGGAAAGGCAGATTGTCAAACAAAGCAGAGCTCCTGCAACTATCTCATCTTCAGGCACCAGGACTGTTCAAGTCACTTCCCCACAGGCAACTGCCCCATTGGAAGAACTATCTGCCTCCTCCTCATCTCCACCCATTGTTTCTTCAACCACCCCTTCTTCCACCATCATTATCTCAATTTCATCCCCCATCACCATCTCATCTCCAATCTAATTTCCTTCACCACCACCAGCAACTTCTGCAGATCATTCCATCCCCTACATTATTATCCACCACTTGATATTGACTCATCCATTCCATCTTTCAATCTTCTGGATTATTCCTACATGGATTATTCCCATTCCTCACCTCTTGATCTCCCATCATCCTCTACCTCCTACCAATAGCTACTCCAAGACATTCTTGCACAACCATCCTTCACCCCATCCATTTCAACTCCAATAACTTCCATCTCCACCATTCCAATCTCTCAACCATCCATCCTACCATCCACATCTTCTATTTCTACTTCTACAGCCCATTCTACACCAATCTCTGTCACTCTCTCCTCTACCTCTACTCAAGTTTCACTTGAGCAAGTAGACCTTCCTGCCCTAGTAGATAGAATGTATGGGATGTGGGCTCCCAGGCTAAAAGTCCTGCTAGAGACCTCCATGGCTCCACTCCTGAAATCCATCCAGGAGTTATCTGCAAGGCTCTCTTCCCTTTCTCCTCCTCAGGCAGTCCATTCTGTGGGGTGCCTTGATCTAGTGTATACTGAATCTAGGCAGGGGGAGATGCCTCATGAAGAAGAGATGGTGCCTGCCTCAGAAGATTTCATGCCAGAGATTCCAGTTACAGCTTCAGCTCCAGTGCTTTCCTTCAGAACAGTTGACTTTAAGTCACTGCTGTCAGATTTTGATTCTCTTCACAACAGATTTCTTCCAGCTTCTAAAGCTGAGGACCTTACTAAGGCCATTGTGCCTATTTCCAACTGTGAGCCCAGCCTAATTTCTTTATATATCAAATCATTCAAGGCTGTGGAAAGTATTAATCATGTTGATGTTATGGATACTGATGATATTGTTTCAAAACCTGCTGCTACTGATGATGTTATTCTAGAATCTGCTGCTGAAGTTTCTAGTTCTTTTTCTCCTGTTGCCCCAATTGTTTCTGCTGTTGTTGAGCCTGCTGTTGTTGTTGTATCTATTCGTTCTGCTTCTATCATTGCTACTGCTGCTACTGTTATTTCTACTGATCAATCAAAACAACAAAAGGATTACATAAAAAGGATTGATGAAATGTATGACAATCTTCAAAGTTTAGATAGTGACAAATTCCAAACTGATTCTGATTACTCCCCTGCAACCATTGTAAGGAAGAGGAAAGCTAGAAGCAAGGCATTGAAGAGGGTACCTCAAGAGAAAGTGAAAGATGACAATGATATTCCATACTATATTCTGCATGATTGCCCCATCTCTGAACCCTTGATGCAATATTCAAAGAACCAGCTCAAGGCCGTGAAGAAAAAGAGGAAGTATGATAAGTATTACAAAGGATCTTCTCATTTTAATCCTCCTCCTCCTCCTCCAGATACAGGAACTGGTAGAGGTTCTTCTTCTTAGATCTCATCTGCTGCAAATCAAAGCTTCTCTCAATCTCATGAAAGATCTCAATCAAGAGTATATCAACATAGAGGTTATCATTCAAGGATAGGTCAGTACAGAGGTCATTCCAGAGGTCAATCTAGACAACATCCATATCAAAGGAAAGGACAAGGACCCATTGACTCAACTTCTGGTCCTTTCCCTTATAAGCTGAAAGATACTGTTGCTTCAAGAACTCCTCCTTCTGATGATACAATGAATAGATATGAACCTCCTGTCCCTTTTGAGGATCCAGAGAATAATCCACTATCTTGGACTGCCAGAATGAAAGAGCTAGCTGCTTTGGATAAGATAAAGAAGGCAAGAGATCAAGGAAAAGACACTTCAAACATCACAACCTAACCTTAGTAAAGAAAGAAGGAACTAGAAAGATACTCATCCAGAAAATTCTTTGATCCAGAAAGCTATATGAAGCTGCACCCAGAGGCTGTGGTTCCCAGACCCAAATCTCCATCCTCCTTAGGTGCGGATGATGACAAGAGATCCAAGAAGGAAGCTCTCAATCCTAACAGAGAAATCTTATTCAAGAAGGGTAATGAAAAGAAGTAAATGTGTAAACTGAAAATATATATATCTAATTCTGACTGTCTGCTGTGATACTATATCTGCTTCTGCATGCTACAATTCTTTTCTCTGCATTGTTGCTTTTATTTTTTTTTAATTCTGCCTGTATGCTTGTTATTTCCTATTTTTCATGTAAGTAGTAATCCTAATCCAAATAGGGGGAGATTGTTGGAACACCCTATTACTAATTTGGGCAAGGATCACTATGTTCTTAGGAAACTTTTTTGACCTTATTGTATAGACTTAAAGGTCAATTAGAATGAGTCTAAGGGTTAGAACTTAGGTTCGAAAGCTGCCCCCAAGACCTTCTAAGATCAGAATTCAAGTGCAGAATACCAAGGCAACTTTCGTCGAGCTCAGGTCGACGAGGCGTCGAACTCAGTTCGACTATCTCTGAGCTTAGTTCAACGAGTCGTCGAACTCGGTTCTACGATCTTTGAGCTCAGGTCGATGTTTCTGTCTCTAGCCATAATCCAATCTCTGAGCTCAGGTCGACGATAGTTGAGCTCAGATCAACGATTTCTGTCTCATGTATTAGTTCAGTCTCTGTGCTCAGGTCGATGATAGTTGAGCTCAGATCGGCGCTTTTCTGAAGAGATCGACGATTTCAAGAATTCAAATTCAGTCAGTTGTGGAATTCAATCTTATTCATATTCAGTATTTATTTCAAAGGATTCTATAGCCGTTTCAACTAATCTGGAGCAAGTTTCAAGTAAGACAAAAAGGAATGTCTCTTAGGACTTTCTTCTAGAGACCAATTTTATTTAAGGAAGTCATTTATGACTATTTAATGGCAATCAAGAAGACTGAATTTCAATATATCTCTTCAGAATTATTTGAGAAATATATATGAGATATCAATTAACTAAAGACACAAGTCTACAGAATTACAAGTCAGAATTCATACTGAGCACAAGGAATACAACAGTGAAAGAGATCAACACACAAAAAAGAATTCCTCTATACTTTCAAGATCTCTTCTGATTCAAGTGTTCAAAGGCTTCATCAATCAAAGACTCAAGACACATCATATTTCAGCAACTTCTGAAATCATCTCTTGCTTGAGATCTAAAGTTACTGAAGACCTATCACCCTATGCAAAGCTCTTCTTCCTTAACAATTACAGATCTCAAAGGGAGATTTGATAATATCATCCACTAGTCTTCTCTTAGACTGTTGACAGAGAAGAACAACAAACTCTTTTCTTTCTTTCTTTATTCTGCTGTAAAAGGGTTTCTCAAAACTCCCTTCAAAAGTTTTGTGGTTGTTTTCTTAGACATTATCAAAACTCTGTGGTGGCAAGACACCTGATTAAAAAATCTGATTTGGTTTTTTAGCACCTTATCAAAAGCTCATTGGTGCCCAGGACACCTGATCAACTATTCTTGTAGTGGTTTCCTACCTAGGGTTGTAGAAGAGTGGATGTACCCAGGTTGATTGGGGAACCACTATAGATCCTTGTGTCTTCGGGATTGCTGTGTTTTTGCTTTGTTGTGTGCTGTGATTTTTGCTTTCTTGCTATCTTAGTTTTATTTACTATAAGCACATTACACATATACTTAAATCAAGTCTTCCATGAAAAATATTTTTTTATCTGGAAAATTATTTTAATATACTATATTCACCGCCCCCTCTAGAGTAAAGGTAGATCTTTTTAAAAAAGTTATTTTCTAGATTCGGTATGTCGCACACCATCGTTAGCGATAGGGGTTCCCATTTCTGTAACGCGCAATTGTCAAAAATCCTTACCAAATACGACGTTACACATAAGCTTTCAACTGCCTATCACCCGCAAACTAACGGACGGGTCGAAGTAGTGAATAGAGAAATAAAAAGAATATAATAAATGACTGTTTTAACTTCTAGGAAAGACTGGTCAGCGAAATTAGACGATATTTTATGGGCCTATCGAACAGCGTATAAAACTGCCCTTGGATGTATGCCGTATCGACTGGTCTATCGAAAATCGTGCCATCTACCCGTAGAAATAAAACACCGCGCTTTTTGGGCCTTAAGATTTTTAAACGTCGATCCCCACTCCGTCGGTTACCTTAGAAAATTTTAACTAAAAAAACTCAACGAGTGGCGCTCTTACGCTTACGAAAATAACAAACTTTATAAATAGCGGACGAAGCGTTTACACGATAAACACTTAAGGCATCCGAAAACCTTTAAGCCGGGTGACCAGGTTCTTCTTTATAATTTTCGATTACGTTTATTTCCTTGGAAATTAAAATCTCGTTGGTTTGTCCCCTTTTTTGTTTTAGAAGTTTTTCTGTATGGAACTGTTTTAATTTCGCACCCTGATAAGGGTAATTTCAAGGTAAAAGGTCAGTTTCTTAAACTGTATTTCTCTGGTGATGATGATGTCAGTCCAAACAGTATTAAGTATCTGTTGTACAAACTCTAAATTTTGAATTTTTTTATTAAAAACAATTTTATTTCTGGACAACATTAATTTTTGATAATATTATTTTTTATGTGTCGAGCAAAACGATGCTTTAAACAAAGGGTGCTCTTTGGAGGCAACCCAGGATATCTTTTTTCTGTTTTCTTTATTTTACAATTTTTGCCCCGGACGGTACCGACAAGCTTAAGCTTCTGCAATCGCCTGCTCCAACGTTGCTGAATCCATCACGAAGTCCAAAGAAGACATTCAGGGGAGCGGCATCACTCAGCTTTCACAGCAAATAAATCTGGGGAAGTACCTGTTTTTCAATTATTTCTTTCAATTCTGTACTTTATTTTTCTCTCCTTCTCCAATCCCCTTCTTTTGTTATTGAGGAAACTGTACATTTTAAGCTTGGGGGAGGACGTCCTCCATCATTTTTGCTTTGTGTAAATACTCTTTTTTTCTGTGTATATTTCTTTTCAAAAAAAAAAATGATGAATATCTTAAAATTCAAAAAATAAGAAGAAAATATATCCAAAATCCAAAACAAAGTGAATATTTCACAAATTAAAAAAAAATATTTATGCTTTTTGTTTTTTCCTTAATAGTTTAGACATTTTGGTATTTCAATAGTACCCCTAGTTTTTGTTTTCGTTTTACTCAAAATTTTCTATAAAAAATGTAGTTAATTATAATATTTCTAATCGTTCTTTTTAATTATGTTTCATAAGTAAAATGTTGGCCATACTGTGTTTCTAATTCACGGTAGCATGTTAAGGAGAAATATTTTTCTAAAACTCGCATTTCTATTATGGTTTTTCGTTCTTTATTTCCTTTACTTTCTCAAAAATTTATCATCCACTATTTTCCTTTTCGTTTTTGGATGATTTTTGTAAGGTCAACCTTTGAATAGCGTAGTAGATGTGAACGATCCAATTCACCTATTATTTCCATTTTCAAAGCAATTTCATCAATCTTCTTTTATATCAAGGACTCGCTTTTGGAAAATTTTTCAAACCTTTGTTTTAAATAAACTTAAAAGTGTGAAAAAGATTTAGGGCGTTTTGGTTTTCGTTTGAGCTCTCCTGCCAACCTAAAAACTTTTACAACTAGTTAGCCTCTTTTGAGCCTTTTTTCCGATTTCATAAGATAGCTCCTCTTTTCATTTCATTTTCACCCAAGCCCAAATTTCCAACCTATCTAATCACACTAGCCTTCTTGAGTTTCATAAAATATTTTCGTAATTTTGATAGGTTATTTTGTGATTTTCTTGGGAGAAAAGTTTTTGAGGAAAAAAAGTATGCTCAAAATATATGTTTGTTTTTATTTGGCCAATTCAAAATGAAAAAGAAAAAAAATATATATATTTATGGCCTTTGTTTTGAAAAAAGAAAAAAATGGAGAAAAGAAGAAAATAAAAGAAATATATATATATATATATATACATTCTATTTTAAATTTTTGAAACTCTTTGTTTTGTTTTAGTGTGATTTTAAGCCTTCACGTTTATCTTTGAATTCCACTCCTAATCATATTCCAAAACCAAATATTTCTGTCCTATTTATGTCCTTTTGATTAACGCCTTTTGAATCTTATTTAACAACTAAGAAAAGAAGAAAAGTAAATCAGTTTTAGTTTTAGATTTAAACTTAGATTTCTGTTAATTGAATTTATATAATTATAATGCGTTGCTTGGATCTAGTAACAACTCAATGCATTTTTTTCATTTTCATTGCTTTGCTTAAATCTATTTAAAGAATTTCGTCAAAATTTTTGATGATTTATTTCGTTAAGTAAAGTTTATAAACGTTTTACCATACCTAAATAATCATTTTAGATTTATGTTTCACCTTTTCCCTACTTAGAATTTCGCATAGTACTTGTGTGGGCATAATTAGAACTTCTTGGTTAGTCTTTTTTTTATGATTATCTAGTTTTTATATTTTTGCTTGGGGACAAACAAAACTTAAGCTTGGGGGAGTTTGATAATACGTTTTGTAGCCTAAACTATTATCATATTTTCTGTTTCGTAATGTACAAATCATGTCTTATTACATTATTTTTTATCGTTTCTATGTAAATATTATTGCCACTAACATTTCTTGTCTTTTTGTAGGTTTCCAGAAAATTGGCAACAAATGACCTGTCACGCCCCCCTGTCACGCCCTCCCCAGGCGTGACCTAGGGCATGTCGTCTGATCCCGATGATGACTGCTGAAAGAGACATGAAAACAGGAAAAACTGTTGTCACGCCCCTGACACGACCTCCCTGGGAGTGTCCCCGGGCGTGATACTGGGCGTGTCGCCCTCTGCCCGAAGACTGCCGCCGCATTGAATGCCGATTCATCCAAGTACGTCAAACAGTACTGTCACGCCCCATGTCACGGGCGTGACATAGGGCGTGACCCCACCTTTTCCGATGACTGACGAAATTCCGACAAATGATTTCGACACGACGTACGTGTCACGCCCCCCTTCACGGGCGTGACCCAGGGCGTGACCACCGACGTACAAAAGCAATCATCTTTACCTAAAGAATCAAGAGCCCGAAGTCAATGTCATAACTGTCACACCCCCTGACACGCCCTCCCTGGGCGTGTCGTCGGGCGTGACCAACCCGTGGAAATTTTCTATAAATTCAGACCCCCCCCCCTTCATTTCAGAGAGCTTGGGTTAAGAGGGGAGGTGCTGCCCCTTGGTTTCTTGCTTCCTTTTCTTGTTTTTTTATGCTTTTCTCTCTCTATCTCACTCTTTCTCATTTTAGTTTCTCTTAATCCTAGTTTAGTTTTAGATTTTGTAATAGCTTTTGTTGTAATCTTTGCACTTGCTTAGTGCTAATGGTAGGGCTAGAATAGGTTTCTAATTTTCATGCAATTGTAATTTACTTTTCATGCAAGTGTAGCTCTCTTTCTCATTAAAATAAAAGTACTCTTTTCTTCATTGTGTTCTTAATGCTTTACTACTCATCCCCCCTCCTCCACTCCATTATGATTAACTAATCCTCCTTGTACTCGATCTTGATGATCGGAGGTTCGAGTGATTAAGTTATGATGCTTTGAATTTACCTTTTCTTTTTAGGGTTTAGGCCTTGGATTACTCTTGATTTTTCATGGGTTGGAGGTATATTATCGATATATACTCTCAACCTTTGCTTTCATTCTGGGCTAGCCGAGAGGCTGATAGAATGAAGTGATCATTCAAGAGTAAAGGGAGTTGTACGCACCCCTCAAGAGAGGCAGACGTCCAAATCTCCCGGATTGGAGTAAAATCCAATAGTGGGGTTCATCGCGTAAAGTGAGCTTTAGGCCTCCGATTTAGACGAGAGTCGGTCGGACCTTCCTAGACTCAGTTGGGCATGACTTCGAGAGAAGCGTGTTTAAGCTTTAGGAACCTCCACGGTCAAGGACCTTTACCTTATTATGTTTAGGTTTATTTTTATCGCATTTCTTAGTTAGCTCTTGCTAAGGTGAATATTGATTGAGTGCTCTTCCATTTCATAGTTTCAACCCTTCATTATAATTGCTTACTTTATGCTCTTTAATTAACTGCAGTTGTTCTCTTTCTAGCATAGCTTTATTTCTTTAATTGCACTTAGTTTCTCTAACCCTAGTTTTTCCGTCGATAAAATAATAGTCTTCGTGTGAGTAAGTTTATTCGACAGTTCCCGGATTTCGATACGACACATGTGTCCCCTTACTACAATTCGATATGTATACTTGCCTCATTAGATTGCTAGTTCGGTTGATTTTATTTTTTTCGAAGCTTAGCGACCACCACTTGACGCCGAAGGGAAATGGGAAGTACCCAGTTGTTATGTTATGATGTTGTGCTAGATGCATACATGATAGGGTTCCTTGGGTGAAACACAGGATTGCATATATATTGCATTGTTTGTCCCCTTTTTCTTATGCTCAACGTACGAACATGTTTATTGTATGAGACATCCAAACTTGTTTTACTGCTTTGCATGTTTATGTATATTGCATACGAAGTGCTGACCTGTAGGGTGAGGGAGTGCCCTGGGGTCCGCTTGGGATGGCCGGGACGAGATGTGTTTGTTACACAGCTGAGGTCAGACTTTGTTGACCCATGTTACTACTAATTTTTACTGGGCAGGATTTGCAAGCGGGAGCAAGCTCGTCGACCAAAAAGGCCTATGTCTCAGAAGTGACTTCCATGCTTGTTAGCTTATTTTCTTTTTAAATGTGATGCTCAATGTTATATATATTTCCGGCTTATAGACTGATGTAGCCTAGGAGTGCTTTTGCACAATGATGGTTGAAATTGTTGTCATTCAGTTTTTGAATTGTTGTGTGTAAGGCCTTATGGCCATAATTTTTTTGATACTCCTGACTTCTGGTGGAAAACTTCTTGTTGTTGTTGGTAAGTTTCCGCTGTTGGTTTATTCTGAGTTTTGAGCTGGGTAGTAAATATCATCTTTTAACGCTAAAGTTATGGCATCTGTCTATAGTGGGGCCCCGGCAGGACCCATTTTGTGTGGCCATTATAGGGGAGGTGTTACAATTTGGCATCAGTGTGAGGTTGGTGTCCAAGGAAAGGATTCGTTGTCGAATGTCATAATCAGATTGCGTAAGAGATGTTATCCACATAAGAGTATTGCGGGATATTGAGTGTCTTTGTGTTTGAGTCTTGCGATTAGAGACTGATTTGTGCTTACCTTGCTTTTTCTTAGGGTACAAGCTGCGAGGTAGGGATGTCAAGGCCACGAGAAGAGCCTTCGGCGAGCAGTGCTACTCCTCCAGGTCCGTTGGGCATGGGGGTGACCCCGACCGATTTCTGTAACATGCTCGCAGAAGCCAATGTTTCTGCGCAAGCAGCAGCTATATCGCAAGTTGTGACCCTAATTGCATAGGTAGCAACTCCTACTACCCCAGATGCGACAATAACCTTAATGGGTGGAGGGGCCAGGCAAGCAGAGCCTTTTGCTGAAAGGGTTGTTATTGGGCACGATGATCGACAAATGAAGTATTTCTTAGGCTTCCATCCTCGAACGTTTAAGGGAGTCGACACGCCGACCGATGCAGAGGATTGGTGGGAAAGGATTCAAGAACTTCTGACGGCGGTAGAGACGCTAGAGGAGAAGAAATTTGAGTTTGCGGCCTTAATGTTGGAAGGAGACGCTAAGTTGTGGTGGGTGTGTCATAGCGGTCGGCAGTTTCCTGGATACACCCCGTCCATTGAAGAGTTCGGGAACGCATTCTTGAAGAAGTACATTCCTGTGTCGATGAGGATAGCCCCTTATTGTAAATTTCTACACTTGGTGTAGCAGGAAAAGACAGTGGACGAGTATGTTCAGAAGTTCACTCGGTTGGGTCGTTATGCTGGAACAACCATGGCGGATGATGAGGAGAGGGACAACCTTTTCTACCACGGACGGAGGGAGAATCTGAGGCAACCCCTCATATCTATGAAGAATGCTGGTTTCAATGAATTGGTTGAGGCTACTAAGAACGTTGGAGAGCGATATGGAGCGAACCCTACGTCATAAGGGTTTTGCAGCCAAGTAAGGCGAAGAGAAGCCTTCTCAAACACAAGGGAAGTCTAAAGAGAACAGGTGGAAAAAGAAACCTTATCCTTTCAAGCCAGGTGAGAAAAGTAACATGACGTATGGAGGGTCTCTCTTCAAGGGACCACCATCATGCTCCAAGTGTTGCAAGTCGGGCAATATAGTTCTCTTTTGCACTGAAGGTGGCGCGGAGCAGGAGCCAAGGCAAGAGCATTCAGTGGTCTCTGGTCCCGGTGTGGCGGAGAAGGGAAAGATGGCGGAGTCGAGCGCTTCACGATTTCAACCAGTGCAGCTAAGGGCCTATAACCATGGGCAGCAGGAAGCGATCCGCCAGCCTGATGTTGTGATAGGTATGAATAAATTTAAGTTGATCTTTTACTTTAGACCTTCATGATCGTTTATGTTTGTTGCCTATTTTTTAGGCTTTGTGTTAGTTTCTGGATACCCTGCTAGGTTATTGTTTGATACAGGAGCGTCACACTCCTTTCTTGCAGAAAGCTTTATCCGGATGATTGTAGTTCAGTCATTCTCGGCGGACGCAAAGCTTAAGGTGTGCATGCTTAATGGGTCATCCATGACTACTGGGGCGAGGGGCGTATTTGTTAGAATCTAGACGGAGTTGACTTCATGTTGATAGTAGCAGTTCTACCGTTGGTTGAGTTTGATATGATATTGGGAATGTAATTGCTATCAGAGCAGCGTGCTAGTATTGAATTCTTATACAAGGTAGTGACCCTATGAAGTGAAGGGCAGCCAGAAGTTAAGTTTGAGGGTCTTAATGGAATGGCCTGTTCCCTGATTTCGGCCATGCAGTTGGTGCAGGCAGTTAACCAGGGAGGAGTAGCTCTTATAGTATTGTTGGAGTTTCGTCATTCCACGTTATCCCTGGAGAATTACCCGTAGTGGCAGAGTTTAAGGATTTGTTTCCTGATGAACTTCCTGGAGCACCTCCTCGATGGGAGATTGATTTCTCGATTGAGTTTGTGCCAGAGGCTAGGACGGTGTCACGTTCTCCTTTTAGGATCACACCAAAAGAGTTGGCCGAACTAAAAGTACAGTTGTAGAAACTGTTGGAGTAGGGGTATATCAGACCCAGTTCTTCACTGTGGAGCGCGCCGGTGTTGTTTGTGAAGAAGAAAGACGGTAGTATGCAGTTATGCATAGACTACTGAGAGTTGAATAAACTACTATCAAGAATAAGTATCTGATTCCTCGGATTGATGACCTGTTCGACCAGTTGGTGGGGTCAGTGGTGTATTCAAAGTTGGACTTGAAGTCAGGATACTATCATTTGTGAATTAGAGACGAGGACATAACCAAGACAGCGTTTGGTACGAGGTATGGTCACTTATAGTTTTTGGTGATGTCGTTCGGGTTGACGAATGCACCATCCGTATTCATGGATTTGATGAATCAAGTATTTCATGAATACTTATACTCTTTTGTAGTTGTCTATATTGACGACATTCTGGTTTACTCCTAAACAGAGGTGGAGCATATGACTCACTTGAGAGTAGTCTTGCAAATGTTGAGAGAGAACCAGCTTTATGCAAAGTTCTCGAAGTGCGAGTTATGGTTAGAGAAGGTGGAATTTTTTGGACATGTGATTAGTGGGGATGGGGTGGCGGTAGATCCAACAAAAGTGGAAGTCATCAAAGATTGGCTGATTTTGAGAACCGTGGCGGAAGTTCGGAGTTTATTTGGACTACCTGGGTATTATTGAAGGTTCGTGGAAAACAATTCGCGGATATCTCTACCTATCACTTCACTAACTCGTAAGGACCATAAGTTTAGGTGGACTAAGGAGTGCAATAAGGTGTTTGACACCCTGAAGGAAAGGCTGATGACAACTCCAATCCTAAGTCAGCCGAAAGGAACTGAAGGATTTCAAATTTTTAGTAACGCATCAGGATGTGGTTTGGGTAACATATTGGTTTAACATGGAAATGTGATAGCCTTTGGGTCAAGGTAGTTGAAGCCTCACGAGAGGAATTACCCCGTCCATGACTTGGAATTGGCAGCGGTAATTTTTGCGTTGAAATTGTTGCGGCACTTTGTTTAAGGTGCGAAGGTGGAGATCTTTACGGACCACCACAAAAGCCTGAACTATCTACTAGATCAGAAGGACTTGAATATGCAGTAGCATAGGTGGGTCGAGTTCCTTGGAGACTACGAGGTGGCGATTCAGAATAGGCCAGGCAAAGCCAATGTGGTGGCAGATTCCTTGAGTAGAAAATACTCTAGGCAAGATGTTGCGCGCTAGGGTTCGAAGAAAATAAACGCAACCGAACTAGCAACCCGATGAGGCAAGCATACCTATCGAATTGTAGCAAGGGGACACAAGTGTCGTATTAAGATCCAGGAACTGTTGGCTAAGCTTACTCACACGAACGCTATTATCTGATCGACGGAAAAACTAGGGTTTTAGAAAATCTAAGCGCAATGGAGAAATTAAAGCAAACTAAAAGAGAACTACCGCAATTAAGTTACGCTATTAAAGCAAACAACTAAGCTAGAAAGGAAATTACTGCAGTTAATTAAAGAGCACAATATATGAGATTACTACAAAAGGTAGAACAATATGAAATGGAAATGCACCCGATCGAGATTCACCTCGGCTAAAGACGATTAAGAAAATGCGATAAAATCTAAACTTAATAGGATAAAGGTCCTTGACCGTGGAGGTTCCTAAAGCTTGAACACGCTTCTCTCGAAGTCGTGCCCAACTGAGTTTAGGAAGGTCCGACCGACTCTCGTCTAAATCGGAGGCCTAAAACTCGCTTTACGCGGTGAACCCCCACTATTGGATTTTACTCCAATCCGGGAGATTTGGACGTCTGCCTCTCTCGAGGGGTGCGTACAACTCCCTTTACTCTTGAATGCTCACTTCATTCTTTCGCCTCTCGGCTAGCCCAGAATGAAAGCAAAGGCGGAGAGTATATATCGAAAATATACCTCCGACCCGTGATAAATCAAGAGTAATTCAAGGCCCTAACCTAGAAAGAAAAGATTAATTAAAACATCATAACATAATCGCTCTAACCTCGGATCATCAAGATCGAGTACAAGGAGGATTAGTTAATCATAATGGAGTGGAGGGGGGAAGATGAGTAGAAAAACATAAAAGAACACAAGCTAAGGAAAACAATTTTATAATGAAAAGGGCAAGTTACACTAATGAAAATAAAATTACAAGTGCATGAAAATTAAACCCTATTCTAGCCCTATATTAAGCACTTAAGCAAGAAGAAAATTACATTAAAAGCTAGCACAAACTATGATTAAACTAGGGTTAACCAAAAAGTACAAAGAGAGGGGAGAGAGAGAGAGAAAAAGCATGAAAAAGGATCAAGAAACAAAGGGCAGCACCTCCCCCACTCAACCAAAGCTTGCTGAAATGGGGAGGAGGGGGGCTCAATTTATAGATTTTTTCTCGGGTCGGTCACGCCCTCCGACACGCCCTAGGGGGGCGTGTCAGGGGGCGTGACAGTACTGTGTTGACCTCGGGCTCTGGATTCTGGCGGGAGGGATGATTGCTTCGGTACGTCGGTGGTCACGCCCTAGGTCACGCCCGTGACAGGGGGGCGTGACAGGCATGTCATGTCCAAATCATTGGTCGGAAATCCGTCAGTCACCGAAAAAGGAAGGTGTCACGCCCATGTCACGGGCGTGACATGGGGCGTGACAGTACTATTTGGCGTGCTGAGGCGAAGGGCATTTAATGCGGGCGGCAGCTTTTTGCGGCAGAGGGCGACACGCCCATCACGCCCGGTGACACGCCCAGGGAGGGCGTGACAGGGGGCGTGTCACTAGGGGCGTGACAGCGGTTTTTGACCGTTTTCTGTCCCTTCCAGCAGGTGTCCTCGGGATCGGGTGACACGCCCTAGGTCACGCCCAGGAGGGCGTGACAGGGGGCGTGACAGGCCATTTTGGCACTTTTTCTGAAAACCTGCAAAAAGACAGGAAAAAGTTAGTGGCAATAAAATTTATATAAAAAGGATAAAAATAAACTAATAATAGACATAATTTGTACAATATAAAATATAAAAAACGATAATAGTTTAGGCTACAAAACGTATTATCAAATTCCCCCAAGCTTAACCTTGCTTGTCCCCAAGCAAAAATATAAAAAACTAGATATTTATAAAATGACTAATCAAAAAGTTCTAATTATGCCTACACAAGTACTATGCGAAATTCTTAGTAGGGAAAGGTGAAATGTAAGTCTAAAACAATTATTTAGGTATGGTAAAACTTTTATAAACTTTACTTAATAAAAACAAATCATCCAAAATTTAACGATTTTTTTTAAATGGACTTAAGTAACGCAACGAAAATGAAAAACACGCATTGAGTTGTTACTAGATCCAAGCAACGTATTATAATTATATCAATTTAATTATCAAAAATCTAGGTTTAAATCTAAAACTAAAACTGATTTACTATTTTTCTTTTCTAGTTGTTAAATAAAAAACGAAAAGCGTGAATCAAAAGGACTTAAATAGGACAGAAACGTTTGGTTTAGGAAATGATTAGGAGTGGAATTCAAAGATAAACGTGAAGGTTTAAAATCACACTAAACCAAAGCAAAGAGTTTCAAAAACTTTCATAAAAATATGTACACATTTTTTTTCTTTTTCTTTCTTTTTCATTTTTTTTTCTTTTTTTCAAAACAAAGGCCAATAAATATTTTTATTTTCCTTTTTGAGTTGGCCAAACAAAAATAAACATCACTTTTGGACATACTTCTTTTTTTTTCGAAAACCTTTCTCCACAAAAATCACAAAATACCCTATCAAAAATCGTCAAAATAATTTATGAAACTCAAAAATGCTAGTGGCGATTCGATAGGTTGGAAATTTGGCTTTGGTGAAACTGAAATGAAAGGAGGAGCTATCAATGAAATCGGAAAAAGGCTCAAAACGGCTAACTAGTGGTAAAGGTTTTTAGGTTGGCAGGAAAGCTCAAACGAAAACAAAACGGCCTAAATCATTTTCACGCTTTTGAATTTATTTAAAACAAAGGTTTGAAAAATTTCAAAAAGCGAGTCCTAGATAATAAAGAAGATTGATGAAATTAACTCGAAAATAGAAATAATAGGTGACTTGGATCGTTCACATCTATCTACGTTATTCAAAGTTGACTTTACAAAATTATTCAAAACGAAAAAGAAAATAGTGGATGATGAATTTTTGAGAAAGTAAAGAAATAAAAAAAAAAAAACCATAATAGAAATGCGAGTTTTAGAAAATATTTTCACCTTAACATGCTACCGCGAATTAGAAACACAGCATTGCCAACATTTTACTTGTGAAACATAATTAAAAAGGACGATAGAAACATTATAATAACTAGTTGTTTATAGGAGATTTTGAGTAAAACAAACTAAAAACTAGGGGTACTATTGAAATACCAAAATGTCTAAACTATTCAAAAACACACATATATTTTTTTATTTTTTTGAGAATATTCTCTTTTTTTGGATTTTGGAAAATTTTTCTCTTTTTTGAATTTTAAGATATTCATTTTTTTTTTAATTTTATGGAACTATTTCACAAAAAAGGAAATTATTTT